>OX638134.1:0-2400000 GCA_951804985.1 Dryomyza anilis
AAGTTATCGTGAAAACCCCTCAAAAGTGATACATTTGTCAAAATTATGACATATCACCTTACAAAACGGTTCAAATACTTGGCTTCCAGAGTTGCCAACTTGTCAATATTTACACATATTCATCCTTAAAGGATGCTGAATCTTGTCGAGTAACCGGTTTCTCTGTAAAGAATCCCGTTTGGAAGTTATCGTGAAAACCCCTCAAAAGTGATACATTTGTCAAAATTATGACATATCACCTTACAAAACGGTTCAAATACTTGGCTTCCAGAGTTGCCAACTTGTCAATATTTACACATATTCATCCTTAAAGGATGCTGAATCTTGTCGAGTAACCGGTTTCTCTGTAAAGAATCCCGTTTGGAAGTTATCGTGAAAACCCCTCAAAAGTGATACATTTGTCAAAATTATGACATATCACCTTACAAAACGGTTCAAATACTTGGCTTCCAGAGTTGCCAACTTGTCAATATTTACACATATTCATCCTTAAAGGATGCTGAATCTTGTCGAGTAACCGGTTTCTCTGTAAAGAATCCCGTTTGGAAGTTATCGTGAAAACCCCTCAAAAGTGATACATTTGTCAAAATTATGACATATCACCTTACAAAACGGTTCAAATACTTGGCTTCCAGAGTTGCCAACTTGTCAATATTTACACATATTCATCCTTAAAGGATGCTGAATCTTGTCGAGTAACCGGTTTCTCTGTAAAGAATCCCGTTTGGAAGTTATCGTGAAAACCCCTCAAAAGTGATACATTTGTCAAAATTATGACATATCACCTTACAAAACGGTTCAAATACTTGGCTTCCAGAGTTGCCAACTTGTCAATATTTACACATATTCATCCTTAAAGGATGCTGAATCTTGTCGAGTAACCGGTTTCTCTGTAAAGAATCCCGTTTGGAAGTTATCGTGAAAACCCCTCAAAAGTGATACATTTGTCAAAATTATGACATATCACCTTACAAAACGGTTCAAATACTTGGCTTCCAGAGTTGCCAACTTGTCAATATTTACACATATTCATCCTTAAAGGATGCTGAATCTTGTCGAGTAACCGGTTTCTCTGTAAAGAATCCCGTTTGGAAGTTATCGTGAAAACCCCTCAAAAGTGATACATTTGTCAAAATTATGACATATCACCTTACAAAACGGTTCAAATACTTGGCTTCCAGAGTTGCCAACTTGTCAATATTTACACATATTCATCCTTAAAGGATGCTGAATCTTGTCGAGTAACCGGTTTCTCTGTAAAGAATCCCGTTTGGAAGTTATCGTGAAAACCCCTCAAAAGTGATACATTTGTCAAAATTATGACATATCACCTTACAAAACGGTTCAAATACTTGGCTTCCAGAGTTGCCAACTTGTCAATATTTACACATATTCATCCTTAAAGGATGCTGAATCTTGTCGAGTAACCGGTTTCTCTGTAAAGAATCCCGTTTGGAAGTTATCGTGAAAACCCCTCAAAAGTGATACATTTGTCAAAATTATGACATATCACCTTACAAAACGGTTCAAATACTTGGCTTCCAGAGTTGCCAACTTGTCAATATTTACACATATTCATCCTTAAAGGATGCTGAATCTTGTCGAGTAACCGGTTTCTCTGTAAAGAATCCCGTTTGGAAGTTATCGTGAAAACCCCTCAAAAGTGATACATTTGTCAAAATTATGACATATCACCTTACAAAACGGTTCAAATACTTGGCTTCCAGAGTTGCCAACTTGTCAATATTTACACATATTCATCCTTAAAGGATGCTGAATCTTGTCGAGTAACCGGTTTCTCTGTAAAGAATCCCGTTTGGAAGTTATCGTGAAAACCCCTCAAAAGTGATACATTTGTCAAAATTATGACATATCACCTTACAAAACGGTTCAAATACTTGGCTTCCAGAGTTGCCAACTTGTCAATATTTACACATATTCATCCTTAAAGGATGCTGAATCTTGTCGAGTAACCGGTTTCTCTGTAAAGAATCCCGTTTGGAAGTTATCGTGAAAACCCCTCAAAAGTGATACATTTGTCAAAATTATGACATATCACCTTACAAAACGGTTCAAATACTTGGCTTCCAGAGTTGCCAACTTGTCAATATTTACACATATTCATCCTTAAAGGATGCTGAATCTTGTCGAGTAACCGGTTTCTCTGTAAAGAATCCCGTTTGGAAGTTATCGTGAAAACCCCTCAAAAGTGATACATTTGTCAAAATTATGACATATCACCTTACAAAACGGTTCAAATACTTGGCTTCCAGAGTTGCCAACTTGTCAATATTTACACATATTCATCCTTAAAGGATGCTGAATCTTGTCGAGTAACCGGTTTCTCTGTAAAGAATCCCGTTTGGAAGTTATCGTGAAAACCCCTCAAAAGTGATACATTTGTCAAAATTATGACATATCACCTTACAAAACGGTTCAAATACTTGGCTTCCAGAGTTGCCAACTTGTCAATATTTACACATATTCATCCTTAAAGGATGCTGAATCTTGTCGAGTAACCGGTTTCTCTGTAAAGAATCCCGTTTGGAAGTTATCGTGAAAACCCCTCAAAAGTGATACATTTGTCAAAATTATGACATATCACCTTACAAAACGGTTCAAATACTTGGCTTCCAGAGTTGCCAACTTGTCAATATTTACACATATTCATCCTTAAAGGATGCTGAATCTTGTCGAGTAACCGGTTTCTCTGTAAAGAATCCCGTTTGGAAGTTATCGTGAAAACCCCTCAAAAGTGATACATTTGTCAAAATTATGACATATCACCTTACAAAACGGTTCAAATACTTGGCTTCCAGAGTTGCCAACTTGTCAATATTTACACATATTCATCCTTAAAGGATGCTGAATCTTGTCGAGTAACCGGTTTCTCTGT
Organism: Dryomyza anilis; assembly: GCA_951804985.1. Classification (NCBI taxonomy): domain Eukaryota; kingdom Metazoa; phylum Arthropoda; class Insecta; order Diptera; family Dryomyzidae; genus Dryomyza; species Dryomyza anilis. Next base: position 2,897 of record OX638134.1, read on the forward strand.
AAAGAATCCCGTTTGGAAGTTATCGTGAAAACCCCTCAAAAGTGATACATTTGTCAAAATTATGACATATCACCTTACAAAACGGTTCAAATACTTGGCTTCCAGAGTTGCCAACTTGTCAATATTTACACATATTCATCCTTAAAGGATGCTGAATCTTGTCGAGTAACCGGTTTCTCTGTAAAGAATCCCGTTTGGAAGTTATCGTGAAAACCCCTCAAAAGTGATACATTTGTCAAAATTATGACATATCACCTTACAAAACGGTTCAAATACTTGGCTTCCAGAGTTGCCAACTTGTCAATATTTACACATATTCATCCTTAAAGGATGCTGAATCTTGTCGAGTAACCGGTTTCTCTGTAAAGAATCCCGTTTGGAAGTTATCGTGAAAACCCCTCAAAAGTGATACATTTGTCAAAATTATGACATATCACCTTACAAAACGGTTCAAATACTTGGCTTCCAGAGTTGCCAACTTGTCAATATTTACACATATTCATCCTTAAAGGATGCTGAATCTTGTCGAGTAACCGGTTTCTCTGTAAAGAATCCCGTTTGGAAGTTATCGTGAAAACCCCTCAAAAGTGATACATTTGTCAAAATTATGACATATCACCTTACAAAACGGTTCAAATACTTGGCTTCCAGAGTTGCCAACTTGTCAATATTTACACATATTCATCCTTAAAGGATGCTGAATCTTGTCGAGTAACCGGTTTCTCTGTAAAGAATCCCGTTTGGAAGTTATCGTGAAAACCCCTCAAAAGTGATACATTTGTCAAAATTATGACATATCACCTTACAAAACGGTTCAAATACTTGGCTTCCAGAGTTGCCAACTTGTCAATATTTACACATATTCATCCTTAAAGGATGCTGAATCTTGTCGAGTAACCGGTTTCTCTGTAAAGAATCCCGTTTGGAAGTTATCGTGAAAACCCCTCAAAAGTGATACATTTGTCAAAATTATGACATATCACCTTACAAAACGGTTCAAATACTTGGCTTCCAGAGTTGCCAACTTGTCAATATTTACACATATTCATCCTTAAAGGATGCTGAATCTTGTCGAGTAACCGGTTTCTCTGTAAAGAATCCCGTTTGGAAGTTATCGTGAAAACCCCTCAAAAGTGATACATTTGTCAAAATTATGACATATCACCTTACAAAACGGTTCAAATACTTGGCTTCCAGAGTTGCCAACTTGTCAATATTTACACATATTCATCCTTAAAGGATGCTGAATCTTGTCGAGTAACCGGTTTCTCTGTAAAGAATCCCGTTTGGAAGTTATCGTGAAAACCCCTCAAAAGTGATACATTTGTCAAAATTATGACATATCACCTTACAAAACGGTTCAAATACTTGGCTTCCAGAGTTGCCAACTTGTCAATATTTACACATATTCATCCTTAAAGGATGCTGAATCTTGTCGAGTAACCGGTTTCTCTGTAAAGAATCCCGTTTGGAAGTTATCGTGAAAACCCCTCAAAAGTGATACATTTGTCAAAATTATGACATATCACCTTACAAAACGGTTCAAATACTTGGCTTCCAGAGTTGCCAACTTGTCAATATTTACACATATTCATCCTTAAAGGATGCTGAATCTTGTCGAGTAACCGGTTTCTCTGTAAAGAATCCCGTTTGGAAGTTATCGTGAAAACCCCTCAAAAGTGATACATTTGTCAAAATTATGACATATCACCTTACAAAACGGTTCAAATACTTGGCTTCCAGAGTTGCCAACTTGTCAATATTTACACATATTCATCCTTAAAGGATGCTGAATCTTGTCGAGTAACCGGTTTCTCTGTAAAGAATCCCGTTTGGAAGTTATCGTGAAAACCCCTCAAAAGTGATACATTTGTCAAAATTATGACATATCACCTTACAAAACGGTTCAAATACTTGGCTTCCAGAGTTGCCAACTTGTCAATATTTACACATATTCATCCTTAAAGGATGCTGTATCTTGTCGAGTAACCGGTTTCTCTGTAAAGAATCCCGTTTGGAAGTTATCGTGAAAACCCCTCAAAAGTGATACATTTGTCAAAATTATGACATATCACCTTACAAAACGGTTCAAATACTTGGCTTCCAGAGTTGCCAACTTGTCAATATTTACACATATTCATCCTTAAAGGATGCTGAATCTTGTCGAGTAACCGGTTTCTCTGTAAAGAATCCCGTTTGGAAGTTATCGTGAAAACCCCTCAAAAGTGATACATTTGTCAAAATTATGACATATCACCTTACAAAACGGTTCAAATACTTGGCTTCCAGAGTTGCCAACTTGTCAATATTTACACATATTCATCCTTAAAGGATGCTGAATCTTGTCGAGTAACCGGTTTCTCTGTAAAGAATCCCGTTTGGAAGTTATCGTGAAAACCCCTCAAAAGTGATACATTTGTCAAAATTATGACATATCACCTTACAAAACGGTTCAAATACTTGGCTTCCAGAGTTGCCAACTTGTCAATATTTACACATATTCATCCTTAAAGGATGCTGAATCTTGTCGAGTAACCGGTTTCTCTGTAAAGAATCCCGTTTGGAAGTTATCGTGAAAACCCCTCAAAAGTGATACATTTGTCAAAATTATGACATATCACCTTACAAAACGGTTCAAATACTTGGCTTCCAGAGTTGCCAACTTGTCAATATTTACACATATTCATCCTTAAAGGATGCTGTATCTTGTCGAGTAACCGGTTTCTCTGTAAAGAATCCCGTTTGGAAGTTATCGTGAAAACCCCTCAAAAGTGATACATTTGTCAAAATTATGACATATCACCTTACAAAACGGTTCAAATACTTGGCTTCCAGAGTTGCCAACTTGTCAATATTTACACATATTCATCCTTAAAGGATGCTGAATCTTGTCGAGTAACCGGTTTCTCTGTAAAGAATCCCGTTTGGAAGTTATCGTGAAAACCCCTCAAAAGTGATACATTTGTCAAAATTATGACATATCACCTTACAAAACGGTTCAAATACTTGGCTTCCAGAGTTGCCAACTTGTCAATATTTACACATATTCATCCTTAAAGGATGCTGAATCTTGTCGAGTAACCGGTTTCTCTGTAAAGAATCCCGTTTGGAAGTTATCGTGAAAACCCCTCAAAAGTGATACATTTGTCAAAATTATGACATATCACCTTATAAAACGGTTCAAATACTTGGCTTCCAGAGTTGCCAACTTGTCAATATTTACACATATTCATCCTTAAAGGATGCTGAATCTTGTCGAGTAACCGGTTTCTCTGTAAAGAATCCCGTTTGGAAGTTATCGTGAAAACCCCTCAAAAGTGATACATTTGTCAAAATTATGACATATCACCTTACAAAACGGTTCAAATACTTGGCTTCCAGAGTTGCCAACTTGTCAATATTTACACATATTCATCCTTAAAGGATGCTGAATCTTGTCGAGTAACCGGTTTCTCTGTAAAGAATCCCGTTTGGAAGTTATCGTGAAAACCCCTCAAAAGTGATACATTTGTCAAAATTATGACATATCACCTTACAAAACGGTTCAAATACTTGGCTTCCAGAGTTGCCAACTTGTCAATATTTACACATATTCATCCTTAAAGGATGCTGAATCTTGTCGAGTAACCGGTTTCTCTGTAAAGAATCCCGTTTGGAAGTTATCGTGAAAACCCCTCAAAAGTGATACATTTGTCAAAATTATGACATATCACCTTACAAAACGGTTCAAATACTTGGCTTCCAGAGTTGCCAACTTGTCAATATTTACACATATTCATCCTTAAAGGATGCTGTATCTTGTCGAGTAACCGGTTTCTCTGTAAAGAATCCCGTTTGGAAGTTATCGTGAAAACCCCTCAAAAGTGATACATTTGTCAAAATTATGACATATCACCTTACAAAACGGTTCAAATACTTGGCTTCCAGAGTTGCCAACTTGTCAATATTTACACATATTCATCCTTAAAGGATGCTGAATCTTGTCGAGTAACCGGTTTCTCTGTAAAGAATCCCGTTTGGAAGTTATCGTGAAAACCCCTCAAAAGTGATACATTTGTCAAAATTATGACATATCACCTTACAAAACGGTTCAAATACTTGGCTTCCAGAGTTGCCAACTTGTCAATATTTACACATATTCATCCTTAAAGGATGCTGAATCTTGTCGAGTAACCGGTTTCTCTGTAAAGAATCCCGTTTGGAAGTTATCGTGAAAACCCCTCAAAAGTGATACATTTGTCAAAATTATGACATATCACCTTACAAAACGGTTCAAATACTTGGCTTCCAGAGTTGCCAACTTGTCAATATTTACACATATTCATCCTTAAAGGATGCTGAATCTTGTCGAGTAACCGGTTTCTCTGTAAAGAATCCCGTTTGGAAGTTATCGTGAAAACCCCTCAAAAGTGATACATTTGTCAAAATTATGACATATCACCTTACAAAACGGTTCAAATACTTGGCTTCCAGAGTTGCCAACTTGTCAATATTTACACATATTCATCCTTAAAGGATGCTGAATCTTGTCGAGTAACCGGTTTCTCTGTAAAGAATCCCGTTTGGAAGTTATCGTGAAAACCCCTCAAAAGTGATACATTTGTCAAAATTATGACATATCACCTTACAAAACGGTTCAAATACTTGGCTTCCAGAGTTGCCAACTTGTCAATATTTACACATATTCATCCTTAAAGGATGCTGAATCTTGTCGAGTAACCGGTTTCTCTGTAAAGAATCCCGTTTGGAAGTTATCGTGAAAACCCCTCAAAAGTGATACATTTGTCAAAATTATGACATATCACCTTACAAAACGGTTCAAATACTTGGCTTCCAGAGTTGCCAACTTGTCAATATTTACACATATTCATCCTTAAAGGATGCTGAATCTTGTCGAGTAACCGGTTTCTCTGTAAAGAATCCCGTTTGGAAGTTATCGTGAAAACCCCTCAAAAGTGATACATTTGTCAAAATTATGACATATCACCTTACAAAACGGTTCAAATACTTGGCTTCCAGAGTTGCCAACTTGTCAATATTTACACATATTCATCCTTAAAGGATGCTGAATCTTGTCGAGTAACCGGTTTCTCTGTAAAGAATCCCGTTTGGAAGTTATCGTGAAAACCCCTCAAAAGTGATACATTTGTCAAAATTATGACATATCACCTTACAAAACGGTTCAAATACTTGGCTTCCAGAGTTGCCAACTTGTCAATATTTACACATATTCATCCTTAAAGGATGCTGAATCTTGTCGAGTAACCGGTTTCTCTGTAAAGAATCCCGTTTGGAAGTTATCGTGAAAACCCCTCAAAAGTGATACATTTGTCAAAATTATGACATATCACCTTACAAAACGGTTCAAATACTTGGCTTCCAGAGTTGCCAACTTGTCAATATTTACACATATTCATCCTTAAAGGATGCTGAATCTTGTCGAGTAACCGGTTTCTCTGTAAAGAATCCCGTTTGGAAGTTATCGTGAAAACCCCTCAAAAGTGATACATTTGTCAAAATTATGACATATCACCTTACAAAACGGTTCAAATACTTGGCTTCCAGAGTTGCCAACTTGTCAATATTTACACATATTCATCCTTAAAGGATGCTGAATCTTGTCGAGTAACCGGTTTCTCTGTAAAGAATCCCGTTTGGAAGTTATCGTGAAAACCCCTCAAAAGTGATACATTTGTCAAAATTATGACATATCACCTTACAAAACGGTTCAAATACTTGGCTTCCAGAGTTGCCAACTTGTCAATATTTACACATATTCATCCTTAAAGGATGCTGAATCTTGTCGAGTAACCGGTTTCTCTGTAAAGAATCCCGTTTGGAAGTTATCGTGAAAACCCCTCAAAAGTGATACATTTGTCAAAATTATGACATATCACCTTACAAAACGGTTCAAATACTTGGCTTCCAGAGTTGCCAACTTGTCAATATTTACACATATTCATCCTTAAAGGATGCTGAATCTTGTCGAGTAACCGGTTTCTCTGTAAAGAATCCCGTTTGGAAGTTATCGTGAAAACCCCTCAAAAGTGATACATTTGTCAAAATTATGACATATCACCTTACAAAACGGTTCAAATACTTGGCTTCCAGAGTTGCCAACTTGTCAATATTTACACATATTCATCCTTAAAGGATGCTGAATCTTGTCGAGTAACCGGTTTCTCTGTAAAGAATCCCGTTTGGAAGTTATCGTGAAAACCCCTCAAAAGTGATACATTTGTCAAAATTATGACATATCACCTTACAAAACGGTTCAAATACTTGGCTTCCAGAGTTGCCAACTTGTCAATATTTACACATATTCATCCTTAAAGGATGCTGAATCTTGTCGAGTAACCGGTTTCTCTGTAAAGAATCCCGTTTGGAAGTTATCGTGAAAACCCCTCAAAAGTGATACATTTGTCAAAATTATGACATATCACCTTACAAAACGGTTCAAATACTTGGCTTCCAGAGTTGCCAACTTGTCAATATTTACACATATTCATCCTTAAAGGATGCTGAATCTTGTCGAGTAACCGGTTTCTCTGTAAAGAATCCCGTTTGGAAGTTATCGTGAAAACCCCTCAAAAGTGATACATTTGTCAAAATTATGACATATCACCTTACAAAACGGTTCAAATACTTGGCTTCCAGAGTTGCCAACTTGTCAATATTTACACATATTCATCCTTAAAGGATGCTGAATCTTGTCGAGTAACCGGTTTCTCTGTAAAGAATCCCGTTTGGAAGTTATCGTGAAAACCCCTCAAAAGTGATACATTTGTCAAAATTATGACATATCACCTTACAAAACGGTTCAAATACTTGGCTTCCAGAGTTGCCAACTTGTCAATATTTACACATATTCATCCTTAAAGGATGCTGAATCTTGTCGAGTAACCGGTTTCTCTGTAAAGAATCCCGTTTGGAAGTTATCGTGAAAACCCCTCAAAAGTGATACATTTGTCAAAATTATGACATATCACCTTACAAAACGGTTCAAATACTTGGCTTCCAGAGTTGCCAACTTGTCAATATTTACACATATTCATCCTTAAAGGATGCTGAATCTTGTCGAGTAACCGGTTTCTCTGTAAAGAATCCCGTTTGGAAGTTATCGTGAAAACCCCTCAAAAGTGATACATTTGTCAAAATTATGACATATCACCTTACAAAACGGTTCAAATACTTGGCTTCCAGAGTTGCCAACTTGTCAATATTTACACATATTCATCCTTAAAGGATGCTGAATCTTGTCGAGTAACCGGTTTCTCTGTAAAGAATCCCGTTTGGAAGTTATCGTGAAAACCCCTCAAAAGTGATACATTTGTCAAAATTATGACATATCACCTTACAAAACGGTTCAAATACTTGGCTTCCAGAGTTGCCAACTTGTCAATATTTACACATATTCATCCTTAAAGGATGCTGAATCTTGTCGAGTAACCGGTTTCTCTGTAAAGAATCCCGTTTGGAAGTTATCGTGAAAACCCCTCAAAAGTGATACATTTGTCAAAATTATGACATATCACCTTACAAAACGGTTCAAATACTTGGCTTCCAGAGTTGCCAACTTGTCAATATTTACACATATTCATCCTTAAAGGATGCTGAATCTTGTCGAGTAACCGGTTTCTCTGTAAAGAATCCCGTTTGGAAGTTATCGTGAAAACCCCTCAAAAGTGATACATTTGTCAAAATTATGACATATCACCTTACAAAACGGTTCAAATACTTGGCTTCCAGAGTTGCCAACTTGTCAATATTTACACATATTCATCCTTAAAGGATGCTGAATCTTGTCGAGTAACCGGTTTCTCTGTAAAGAATCCCGTTTGGAAGTTATCGTGAAAACCCCTCAAAAGTGATACATTTGTCAAAATTATGACATATCACCTTACAAAACGGTTCAAATACTTGGCTTCCAGAGTTGCCAACTTGTCAATATTTACACATATTCATCCTTAAAGGATGCTGAATCTTGTCGAGTAACCGGTTTCTCTGTAAAGAATCCCGTTTGGAAGTTATCGTGAAAACCCCTCAAAAGTGATACATTTGTCAAAATTATGACATATCACCTTACAAAACGGTTCAAATACTTGGCTTCCAGAGTTGCCAACTTGTCAATATTTACACATATTCATCCTTAAAGGATGCTGAATCTTGTCGAGTAACCGGTTTCTCTGTAAAGAATCCCGTTTGGAAGTTATCGTGAAAACCCCTCAAAAGTGATACATTTGTCAAAATTATGACATATCACCTTACAAAACGGTTCAAATACTTGGCTTCCAGAGTTGCCAACTTGTCAATATTTACACATATTCATCCTTAAAGGATGCTGAATCTTGTCGAGTAACCGGTTTCTCTGTAAAGAATCCCGTTTGGAAGTTATCGTGAAAACCCCTCAAAAGTGATACATTTGTCAAAATTATGACATATCACCTTACAAAACGGTTCAAATACTTGGCTTCCAGAGTTGCCAACTTGTCAATATTTACACATATTCATCCTTAAAGGATGCTGAATCTTGTCGAGTAACCGGTTTCTCTGTAAAGAATCCCGTTTGGAAGTTATCGTGAAAACCCCTCAAAAGTGATACATTTGTCAAAATTATGACATATCACCTTACAAAACGGTTCAAATACTTGGCTTCCAGAGTTGCCAACTTGTCAATATTTACACATATTCATCCTTAAAGGATGCTGAATCTTGTCGAGTAACCGGTTTCTCTGTAAAGAATCCCGTTTGGAAGTTATCGTGAAAACCCCTCAAAAGTGATACATTTGTCAAAATTATGACATATCACCTTACAAAACGGTTCAAATACTTGGCTTCCAGAGTTGCCAACTTGTCAATATTTACACATATTCATCCTTAAAGGATGCTGAATCTTGTCGAGTAACCGGTTTCTCTGTAAAGAATCCCGTTTGGAAGTTATCGTGAAAACCCCTCAAAAGTGATACATTTGTCAAAATTATGACATATCACCTTACAAAACGGTTCAAATACTTGGCTTCCAGAGTTGCCAACTTGTCAATATTTACACATATTCATCCTTAAAGGATGCTGAATCTTGTCGAGTAACCGGTTTCTCTGTAAAGAATCCCGTTTGGAAGTTATCGTGAAAACCCCTCAAAAGTGATACATTTGTCAAAATTATGACATATCACCTTACAAAACGGTTCAAATACTTGGCTTCCAGAGTTGCCAACTTGTCAATATTTACACATATTCATCCTTAAAGGATGCTGAATCTTGTCGAGTAACCGGTTTCTCTGTAAAGAATCCCGTTTGGAAGTTATCGTGAAAACCCCTCAAAAGTGATACATTTGTCAAAATTATGACATATCACCTTACAAAACGGTTCAAATACTTGGCTTCCAGAGTTGCCAACTTGTCAATATTTACACATATTCATCCTTAAAGGATGCTGAATCTTGTCGAGTAACCGGTTTCTCTGTAAAGAATCCCGTTTGGAAGTTATCGTGAAAACCCCTCAAAAGTGATACATTTGTCAAAATTATGACATATCACCTTACAAAACGGTTCAAATACTTGGCTTCCAGAGTTGCCAACTTGTCAATATTTACACATATTCATCCTTAAAGGATGCTGAATCTTGTCGAGTAACCGGTTTCTCTGTAAAGAATCCCGTTTGGAAGTTATCGTGAAAACCCCTCAAAAGTGATACATTTGTCAAAATTATGACATATCACCTTACAAAACGGTTCAAATACTTGGCTTCCAGAGTTGCCAACTTGTCAATATTTACACATATTCATCCTTAAAGGATGCTGAATCTTGTCGAGTAACCGGTTTCTCTGTAAAGAATCCCGTTTGGAAGTTATCGTGAAAACCCCTCAAAAGTGATACATTTGTCAAAATTATGACATATCACCTTACAAAACGGTTCAAATACTTGGCTTCCAGAGTTGCCAACTTGTCAATATTTACACATATTCATCCTTAAAGGATGCTGAATCTTGTCGAGTAACCGGTTTCTCTGTAAAGAATCCCGTTTGGAAGTTATCGTGAAAACCCCTCAAAAGTGATACATTTGTCAAAATTATGACATATCACCTTACAAAACGGTTCAAATACTTGGCTTCCAGAGTTGCCAACTTGTCAATATTTACACATATTCATCCTTAAAGGATGCTGAATCTTGTCGAGTAACCGGTTTCTCTGTAAAGAATCCCGTTTGGAAGTTATCGTGAAAACCCCTCAAAAGTGATACATTTGTCAAAATTATGACATATCACCTTACAAAACGGTTCAAATACTTGGCTTCCAGAGTTGCCAACTTGTCAATATTTACACATATTCATCCTTAAAGGATGCTGAATCTTGTCGAGTAACCGGTTTCTCTGTAAAGAATCCCGTTTGGAAGTTATCGTGAAAACCCCTCAAAAGTGATACATTTGTCAAAATTATGACATATCACCTTACAAAACGGTTCAAATACTTGGCTTCCAGAGTTGCCAACTTGTCAATATTTACACATATTCATCCTTAAAGGATGCTGAATCTTGTCGAGTAACCGGTTTCTCTGTAAAGAATCCCGTTTGGAAGTTATCGTGAAAACCCCTCAAAAGTGATACATTTGTCAAAATTATGACATATCACCTTACAAAACGGTTCAAATACTTGGCTTCCAGAGTTGCCAACTTGTCAATATTTACACATATTCATCCTTAAAGGATGCTGAATCTTGTCGAGTAACCGGTTTCTCTGTAAAGAATCCCGTTTGGAAGTTATCGTGAAAACCCCTCAAAAGTGATACATTTGTCAAAATTATGACATATCACCTTACAAAACGGTTCAAATACTTGGCTTCCAGAGTTGCCAACTTGTCAATATTTACACATATTCATCCTTAAAGGATGCTGAATCTTGTCGAGTAACCGGTTTCTCTGTAAAGAATCCCGTTTGGAAGTTATCGTGAAAACCCCTCAAAAGTGATACATTTGTCAAAATTATGACATATCACCTTACAAAACGGTTCAAATACTTGGCTTCCAGAGTTGCCAACTTGTCAATATTTACACATATTCATCCTTAAAGGATGCTGAATCTTGTCGAGTAACCGGTTTCTCTGTAAAGAATCCCGTTTGGAAGTTATCGTGAAAACCCCTCAAAAGTGATACATTTGTCAAAATTATGACATATCACCTTACAAAACGGTTCAAATACTTGGCTTCCAGAGTTGCCAACTTGTCAATATTTACACATATTCATCCTTAAAGGATGCTGAATCTTGTCGAGTAACCGGTTTCTCTGTAAAGAATCCCGTTCGTGAAAAAAACACAAAATTAACTGAATATCAGAGATTAAAAAAAACATATATATAATTCTGTTCAGGCTTCTGTGCCCATGTATATTCTTGTGTTGTGCTGAATTCTCGCGAAAATTGCCCCCCCTATGCCCCCCCACGGAATTCAAGCCATAACAACATGCGTAAATAACGCACGCTGCGAACAACACTTTCTATGTAATACTTTGAATCTTCTACTTATGCATGCTCGTGATCAATTTGGGCCTTACGAATTATATACGTATAGTCATTCGAAGAAAATAAAACAAAACAGTTTTAAAGCTTTGTAACAAAAAAGTTACAAAGGTTTATGTAATTGTTATTTGCCCCTAAAAGTATGCTTCTCATTTTACTTCCGGTCAAAATTAGCTTAGTTTTTTCTTTCTAAATAATAGAATAATAATAGAATAATAAGATTACGCATTGCGCATGTACACCCTGTATTGCTGACGTCAAAATGTATGGAATGTCAAGTAAAGGAAATTTAAATTTAGACATTTCATAAATAACAAATATTTATTTGATAGAATTTTTTTTTTACGTTTTTGCCCAATCAAATTGGTGGGAAGCAGGCTTCCGGCAGTTTCCTTAGTGGGTGTATCAACTATCGTGCTGATCAAGACATTGCTGTACATGGGCATGGGTGGATGACAGTTAATTTAAATTTCAAATCTAAAATATATATTTGTTATCCTGACGGACCGAAGCTACACAAATGCTGTTGAATTATTTTATTTTTAGACCATATCGTGTGTTTTCTTATCATTTAGTTTTGATTGCCGATTTAGTGCAGTTTTGAGCACATATCTATTAAATCACACTCAATTTTTTCAAATATGATACAAATGTTTTGTTTTCATTACAACAACATTCTGACACAATGAAAAAATTACAGTTGTCAAAAAACTTCTACGTACATGCGCAGAAGATTCAAGTTTTGAACAACGTTCTGCGCAATCTTTGTTTCTATTATTCTTGTTGTCGTACTACATAGGATGTTGTATGAAATATTGTATCGTTTATGTCGATGTCGTACGACCAAAACTCATCTCTGCATGCTGGTTGAATAAATTCAAATATTTTTGATTTCAAGCCATACAACCATCAAACATGCTTAAATTTTTTAAATATTTGGATTTTTCTTTTAAATTGAACTTTATCGATTTTATTTAGGTACAAATTCGTATTTTATGTTATATAAATTTCTTTAAAGACATTTTTAAATAAATATTCATTTATTTATTGATGTTGTATAGTAAGTTGGGCTAATAGTTCGATAAGTTTATGGGGTTTTTCAACAGGGACGCTACAAAAGTAGAGCGACAGGGACAATTTATGGTCGTCATAAAAATTTTAAAATTTTGTCAGCTCCATCTCAGAAATTAATGAAATTTTGCAGGATGGTTTTATGACTTAAACTTAAGAAAAACCCAATATGTCAGTTTCCTAACTGCGGTGGTTTCAGAGATAAAAGTCTTTGAAATATGAAAAATTCACAAAAAATAGTTCAAAAAAGCTCAGCCTAAAGATCTATATTTACGGTTGGTCACCAAACAAATATGGTCACCCCAATCAATTATTATTTTTAAAAACTATAAAATTAATTTTAACGCTTTTATAGTTTAATAACATTACAAAGAAGATAATTACAAAATTTTATAATAAAAATTTCGTATGAAAATGTCTACTTTATAAAACATTTATATTAATAACTTGAGAAGCAGTCCGAACACCACTCTGAAGTTTTTACAGTTTGTTGCCAAAAGGATATATTTTTTTTAAATTTTAAAAAAAAGGGAGTTATAGAGATAATTATTTTTTAATAATATTACGATTATTATCTACCTATGGTCACACTAATATTAAAAATTTTAATATTGCCATTTTTGTTCATTTTTAGAACATTTACATGGCCGTTTAAATGGTTTCAATAATTTAATTATTTCCTAAGTTAAAGTAAGTTAAGCTAGCGCAACTTTGTGCATTTTTGTGAGTTTTTCATATTTCAAGGACTTATATCTCTGAAACCACTGCAGTTGGGAAACTGAAGTTTTAGGTTTTTCTTAAGTTTAAGTCATAAAACCATCCTACTAAATTTCATTAATTTCTTAGATGGAGCTGACAAAATTTTGATGTGGATAACTCATTCGATTATTTCTTTTATAATATAATAACAAAAGTAAAGTTGCAAAGTGGATATTTGATTCTGGTTTACATTATTTTTATACCCTACATCTATGAGGTACAGGGTATATTAAGTTTGTGCAGATATTGCAACGTATCGTAGCCGGTATGGAAAAGTATATATATTCTTGATCAACATCACTTCAAAGTATATATATTCTTGATCAAATACAAGCCATATAAATATAGGCGCGGTCCGCCCACTTTTATTTTTCAATTTTTTTTTTTACTTACCCATGAGACAGACCTAACTTTCCCAACTCATTTTTTGTATTTCACTTATTTTTCACTTTTATTTTTTCAAACACTTATATTTTTACACTTATTTCTTTTCTATTTTATGGAAATCTAATTTTAAAACATTATTTAAATTACAAACAATTAATTTAAGCACTCTTTGTAAGTTTTTAAAACTTCCAAAAATATGCATGAAATCAACAATTTGTGAATTAATTTTACTTCATTCATATTTTTTGCACACTATATATATTAACGACACTTTTATTATTATTTAAATTAAATTATTGCACATTTTTTTAACACTTTTTAATAGTTTTAACACTTTCAGCAACTTTCTTAATCGATTAAATTAAACTCGCGAGAGTAAACATGTTCTAGACAACCGTGACGACGTCAACGCAGACTTGCAATAAACTGACCGCGGCAGAGAGAAAGAGCTGCGTGCACTCATTAATGCAAATGATTAGAAATTATTTCTCATATTATTGTTGTTGTACAAATGCAAAGCAATCAAAGGTACGCACAAAATATTACTAAATAAATTATGTTTTTCACAAACAAGTTAGACAATTTTTGTTTTTAAACATTTCTATTTTAGCATATGCATTTGTTAACTATTTTATGAAATAATAATGTTATTTAAACATTAATTAAATCTCATTTAGTGGTTGAACTTGCATAAACTAAATTTTATTTTTTTTTCTTTTTTTACGTTAAAACCCACACATTTCTAACGATTAGTCTAGAAAACACTTTTTTTTACAAATATTCAATAAATTAATGTTTTATACAAATTTTACAATATTTTTTAACTATTTTTAAGAAACTACAAAAAAATGTGCGACAATTAAGACAACCGACGCAGACGTAGGCACACAATAAACTGAACAAAGCAATGATGTGGGGGAGAGTAAGAGGCATGGGAGGGAGCATACGCAAATTATTAGCAATTGAGCGTTGTTTTTGTTTTTATACATGAATAACGGATTGACAGGTGAGCACAATTAATGGGAGAAATGTTGTTCTTCTCGTGCTCTTCTTCTTATAACTATATTTGATGAATTCGTTTTCGGAGGCAATTTTATGAGAGTTTCTCTAAACTTTTGAAACTAATGGGCAACTATTATAAAACATATACAAAAGCAATTGTAATATTTCAATGTTTTAGGGAAAAATTAAATTTTTATTGAAAATTTGATTTTTTAGTGAAAAATTTAATTTTTAGTTGAAAATTTAATTTTTAGCGAACAATTAAATTTTTAGTGAAAAATTTACTTTTTAGTGAAAATTAAATTTTTAGTAAAAATTGAATTTTTAGTGGAAAATTGGATTTTTAGTGATAAATTGAATTTTTATTGAAAATTGGATTTTTAGGAAACAATTGAATTTTTTAAATTTAGTTTTAAATTAATATGGGATTTTAGTTGAAAATTTTAATTTGAACGCTTCGTAATAGAATAAAAAAATATGCAATAAGAATACTTTATATAAATTCTTATTACGATATACGCGAGATACGCACATACGAGGTGAAATGTGTACCCCTAATATAAAAATATAAATGGCAGAGCCAAAGGTCATATGGTAGCAAAGACATAAACCGTAATCGATTGGTTTTGGTGTGTGTATTAATTAAATAAAAACAATTACATCCTAAAAGTATACACTATTTTTTACAAACTGTTAGTATTGTTTGTTATTCAGATATTCTCCAGATTCATCATGATTACTCTGGTTCTAGTTAATGCATTAATACGTGAAATGTATGTACGCCTTACGTGAGATATGGGGAACCATTTAGCATTATATTTCGTGTAAATAATGCTGTTTCAAAATAATGTTAATTTTGTTTTAAACTCCATGTTACTCAAGTAATTTGATTTTGGTGTGTGTATTAGTTAAACCAAAAATAGGACCCTAAAAGTATACTCTGTTATTAATTCAATTAACTGTCGTGCAGGGACTGATTTGCTGCGCAGCATTCTTTTGATACGGGGTTCTATTCCTGTAAAGGCGGTGGAATATTTTTTTAATTATTAGAAAGTTTAAAATATTTATAAAACTTTATACCCATTAAGGCCCGTTATCTAATCTCAAAAGGAAACTTTCTTAAACAGTGGTTTGCTAACCTCTGCTTATATTCTAAACATGTTTAAATTTTTGATCATAACTAGAGAGCGGATTTATAGCAAAATGATATTCCGAAAATATGAAAAATATATGCAAATTATATGCAAATAATATGCAAAATATGCAAAAAATATGCAGGTTTTTTTTTATATTAAAATAAGAGTAAAAGTATGGAAAAATATATTTGTTCCTCATTATTTAAAAATAAAGCAAGTTTTTCTTCAACCTTCAACACATATTATGAATGAAAACGAGCATTATCCTAATAAACTAAAAATTATTTATTTTTACAGTCATAATCAATCTTTATAAAACTTTATACCCATTAAGGCCCGTTATCTAATCTCAAAAGGAAACTTTCTTAAACAGTGGTTTGCTAACCTCTGCTTATATTCTAAACATGTTTAAATTTTTGATCATAACTAGAGAGCGGATTTATATGCAAAATAATATTCCGAAAATATGAAAAATATATGCAAATTATATGCAAATAATATGCAAAAAATATGCATGTTTTTTTATATTAAAATAAGAGTAAAAGTTTGGAAAAATATATTTGTTCCTCATTATTTAAAAATAAAGCTCGTTTTTCTTCAACCTTCAACACATATTATGAATGAAAACGAGCATTATCCTAATAAACTAAAAATTATTTATTTTTACAGTCATAATCAATCTTTATAAAACTTTATACCCATTAAGGCCCATTATCTAATCTCAAAAGGAAACTTTCTTAAAGAGTGGTTTGCTAACCTCTGCTTATATTCTAAACATGTTTAAATTTTTGATCATAACGGCTTAGACCGACTTAGACCGACTATAATTTTGATAATCCTAACTATCATAATTACACCTACTTTAAAATTTCCCACGTGATATAACCTTCCCAACTGGTTTTATATTAAAATCAGAGTAAAAGTATGGAAAATATATTTGTTCCTCATTATTTAAAAGTAAAGCACGTTTTTCTTCAACCTTCAACACATATTATGAATGAAAACGAGCATTATCCTAATAAACTAAAAATTATTTATTTTTACAGTCATAATCAATCTATTTTCTAAATTTTCGACTGTAAACCATTACTATTACTTCATATGAATATATGTGCAAAAAACAAGTGGTCATATCACAAGACATTATAGGCACGAAATGATGTATTCAAGGAAGCAATTATGGCATTTGTTTTGATATCGTAACGAAAATATTACGAGATGCCGAAAATTTATTCGATATATATTTATACCAGTTCTTACACTGATTTTGTCAGTTCTCACTCCGATATTGCCTGTTTTAAATGTGTATAAGTTCCATATCGAAATTCTTTAAACATTAGAATCAATATAATTATATTAGACTGACAGGGGCTTTGTATCAAACAATTTTTATAGAATTTTATTTCAAATGACAACTACTAAAAATGTTTTCGATATGAAGAAATCAGAATTATGAGGATCAAAGCCACTTTGAGAATAAATGGAGGCATCTGGAGGCTTCGAGTCGCTTAAACAATCTCAATTTTGTTCGTTACATCGTCTACTAAAAATGTAGTATATGAACAAAATTGTGTGATATCATATCAATAAATCATGTCAATATCGAAATTACTAACTCCAACTAAAATTTATCGAAGGACTTGGTCTATACTATCTTAAAGATGTGACAAAACACATCAGAACAACAAAAACAAATAGTTAAGAAATGTCGAAAAATTGCTTTTTTTACTTTAAATTACTCTAGTAATCTATATAAATTCATTAAACGCGCGTATATATGAGACATTTGGATGATTTATGCAAAAAATATGCAATAAATATGCAAAATATGCAAAATATGCAAATAATATGCAAAATATGCAAATATGCAAAACAGATTGCCCATAATTCGAATTAGTTTTTAATGGTAATTAATTCTGTTTTTGTTCGATTTAAATTTGAGGCTTCGTTAAAATATGCATTTGCATATAAATCCGCTCCATAATCATAACTTATCTAAATTGTATCGGCTGTTTACTTAAACAAGTGTAGAACTACAAAAAATGTGACCAATGAGAAAAAATAAAATATAAAAAATACATTATAAATTATTGATGATATGATTTATTTTGTTATATTTAATTTTTTATTTTGTAATGATTAAAATACATAGTAAAAATGATATAACTAAAATTGGTAACAATTTCTAAAATAAAAGAATTATAATATTAATAAAAATTGGAGTATTATAAATAATAATAAGATCTTCACGGCACATTACTTGATGATGCCGTCATGTGCTCAAGGCCGCCGGTGTTGGTAGCCAACGCAAGGTTTGTTTTATCTTTATACTAAAATTTGCAAACAACTACAAGTGTTTCCACAGCGTTCAGAGTCAGCCACCAACTCTTCCGCTCTGGTGTCGCAAATCATGTGCAACACTAACATCAACAACTCCTTCTCCGGACAACAAAAGTCGCACTCGTCGATCAAACAAGTCTATCTGGAGCGCATTAATAAAGCAAATGCACAAGACTGTCATCAGCGTAAAGCAGCGCTGCACCAGACCCTCTAGAAATTTGGCGCCCCCAATCTAAGTGGCTCCCATCAAACGGCTGAATCGGTGACCGATACCTCCTACTAAAGCAGCGTCTTGAACTCCTTTGGCTCTGGTGCTGGCGTCGGTCAGTCATCGGGCGACAATGTACCGCCGAATGCTATAAATTTATAATTTACAACTTTTGACTGCAACGCCAAACATTAGGGGTTTGTTTTGCATAACTCTTGCATTACCATGTGCACACTTGCGCCAATTTCTCAATTAATTTCACGATTAATCGCCTTTAGCTACAAGGAATGTGCCGTGAGGAGAATGACCACGTCGTTGCGCTTGCTTATATCGAGCTTGTTGAGTTCATCGCGTATACGAACGGAGAATGTCTCGACAAGTAGGATGTAACTTGCTAAATGAAATTTATTATCTAGTTCGTAATGTTTCTTTCATTTCTTAAAATTAAAATTGATAAAGAAATTTTAGATTTTCACAAAATTCTTAATTAAAAATTAAAAAAAAAAAAATTAAATGAATAAAAAAATTTGAACAAATTATAACCCTGACCGAGATTCGAACCTGAGATTTTGAACTAATTTTATGTATGTTTTATGTATGGTTTAACCATAATGGTACAAAATTATTAAATATACAGAAAAATACACTATTTAAGTTTAACATTTTTTGATTTTATTTATAATTCTTAATTAAAAATTAAAAAAAATAATAAATGAATAAAAAATGTGAAAAATTATCACCCTGGCCGTGATTCGAACCAGCGATTCTGAACTAATTTTATGTATGTTTTAATTACAATTCTTTACTACAAATTCACAAATTAAAATTCCATGGTATTGCGACGCTCTCTGTTCAGCGTCTGCGCCGGCACTACTTTCATCTGTAGTATGGATTCTGCTGCCAGGAACCTTGTTGCTATTGTGTCGTATGCTGCGGTGATAAACCAACGACCAACGATGGTAGCCAACGGCAGCGGCGCTTCTAGCATTCGGCGGTACATTGTCGCCCGATGACTGACCGACGCCGGCACAAGAGCCAAAGGAGTTCAAGACGCTGCTTTGGTAGGAGGTATCGGCCACCGATTCAGTCGTTTGATGGGAGCCACTTAGACTGGGCTGTGGAAACACTTATAGTTGTTTGCACATTTTATGTTAAAGATAAAACAAACCTTGCATTGGCTTCCAACACCGGCGGCCTTGAGCACATGACGGCATCACGGCGCCTAATCCCAACTGCACGATGCGCAACACTTTGTATCTGGAGCGTGGACAGATTTTAAACGGCGCGTGCACACTTCAAACAAGACATTTTCGCATAGGACCGTAGAGCTCGACTTCTCGCACTGATCGCAACGGCAGCGGCGCTTCTACCGTTCGGCGGTACATTGTCGCCCGATGACTGACCGACGCCGGCACCAGAACCAAAGAAGTTCAAGACGCTGCTTTGGTAGGAGGTATCGGCCACCGATTCAGCCGTTTGATGGGAGCCACTTAGATTGGCGGCGCCAGATTTATTGAGGCTTCGGTGCAGAGCTGCTTTACCCTGATGACAGATAAACCAACGGCCAACGATGGTAGCCAACGGCAGCGGCGCTTCTAGCATTCGGCGGTACATTGTCGCCCGATGACTGACCGACGCCGGCACCAGAGCCAAAGGAGTTCAAGACGCTGCTTTGGTAGGAGGTATCGGCCACCGATTCAGCCTGCTTTACCCTGATGACAGTCTTGTGCATTTGCTTTATTAATGCGCGCCAGATAGACTTGTGTGATCGACGAGTGCAACTTTTGTTGGCCGGCGAAGGAGTTGTCGATGTTCCTGTTGCACATGATTTGCGACACCAGAAGAGCTGGTGGCTGACTCTGAACGCTGTGGAAACACTTATAGTTGTTTGCACATTTTATTTTAAAGATAAAACAAACCTTGCGTTGGCTACCAACACCGGCGGCCTTGAGCACATGACGGCATCACGGCGCCTAATCCCAACTGCACGATGCGCAACACTTAGTCGCTGGAGCGTGGACAGATTTTAAAAGGCGCGTGCACACTTCCGTAGAGCTCCACTTCTCGCATTGATCGCAGCAATTTCTCAATTAATTTCACGATTAATCGCCTTTAGCTACAAGGAATGTGCCCTGAAAGAATGACCACGTCGTTGCGCTTGCTTATATCGAACTTGTTGAGTTCATCGCGTATACGATTTTCACAAAATTACAAAGTAAAATTGCCGACACACCAGCGCAAAAATAGCAACGAAAGTTAGCAAAAATGAGAAAATGAACAGCGTGTTTCAGAGACCTAAAAAATTACATTTTAAATACATGTAATATGCATTTTTGAGCCTTGTACTATTAGTAGCTAAATTAAATTAGTACTGAAATAACATTTATTAGTACTAAAATTACATTTATTAGTACTAAAATTACATTTACAACGGCAACACTTATAGTTGTTTGCACATTTTTTTTAAAGATAAAACAAACCTTGCGTTGGCTACCAACACCGGCGGCCTTGAGCACATGACGGCATCACGGCGCCTAATCCCAACTGCACGATGCGCAACACTTTGTCGCTGGGGCGTGGACAGATTTTAAATGGCGCGTGCACACTTCCGTAGAGCTCCACTTCTCGCACTGATCGCAGCAATTTCGCAATTAATTTCACGATTAATCGCCTTCAGCTACTAGGAATGTGCCATGAAGAGAATGACCACGTCGTTGCGCTTGCTTATATCGAACTTGTTGAGTTCATCGCGTATACGATTTTCACAAAATTATAAAGTAAACAAGCGCCGGCACCAGAGCCAAAGGAGTTCAAGACGCTGCTTTGGTAGGAGGTATCGGCCACCGATTCAGCCGTTTGATGGGAGCCACTTAGATTGGGGGCGTCAGATTTCTTGAGGCTCTAGTGCAGCGCTGCTTTATCCTGATGACAGTCTTGTGCATCTGCTTTATTAATGCGCGCCAGATAGACTTGTGTGATCGACGAGTGCGACTTTTGTTGGCCGGCGAAGGAGCTGTCGATGTTCCTGTTGCACATGATTTGCGACACCAGATCGGAAGAGCTGGTGGTTGACTCTGGGCGCTGTGGAAACACTTATAGATGTTTGCACATTTTATTTTAAAGATAAAACAAACCTTGCGTTGGCCAGCAACACCGGCGGCCTTTAGCACATGACGGCATCACGGCGCCTAATCCCAACTGCACGATGCGCAACACTTTGTCGCTGGAGCGTCGACAGATTTTAAACGGCGCGTGCACACTTCCGTAGAGCTCCACTTCTCGCACTGATCGCAGCAATTTCTCAATTAATATCACGATTAATCGCCTTTAGCCGTGAAGAGAATGACCACGTCTTTGCGCTTGCTTATATCGAATTTGTTGCTATTGTGTCGTATGCTGCGGTGATAATCCAACGGCCAACGATGGTAGCCAACTGGTGCAGCGCTGCTTTACCCTGATGACAGTCTTGTGCATCTGCTTTATTAATGCGCGCCAGATAGACTTGTGTGATCGACGAGTGCGAATTTTGTTGGCCGGCGAAGGAGTTGTCGATGTTCCAGTTGCACATGATTTGCGATACCAGATCGGAAGAGCTGGTGGCTGACTCTGGACGCTGTGGAAACACTTATAGTTGTTTGCACATTTTATTTTAAAGATAAAACAAACCTTGAGTTGGCCAGCATCCCCTGGCGGCCTTGAGCACATGACGGCATCACGGCGCCTAGTCCCAACTGCACGATGCGCAACACTTTGTCGCTGGAGCGTCGACAGGAATGTGCCGTGAAGAGAATGACCACGTCTTTGCGCTTGCTTATATCGAACTTGTTGCGTTCATCGCGTATACGATTTTCACAAAATTACAAAATAAACAAATTGCCGACGCACCAGCGCAAAGATAGCAACGAAAGTTAGCAAAAAAAAAAAGACAATTAACAGGGTGTTTCAGAGACCTAAAAAATTGCATTTTAAATACATGTAATGTGCATTTTAGAGCCTTGTAGTAATATTAGTAGCAAAATTAAATTAGTACTAAAATTACATTTATTAGTACTAAAATTACATTTACAACGGCAACAGCGGCGCTTCTAGCATTGGGCGGTACAAAGGAGTTCAAGACGCTGCTTTGGTAGGAGGTATCGGCCACCGATTCAGCCTGCTTTACCCTGATGACAGTCTTGTGCATTTGCTTTATTAATGCGCGCCAGATAGACTTGTGTGATCGACGAGTGCAACTTTTGTTGGCCGGCGAAGGAGTTGTCGATGTTCCTGTTGCACATGATTTGCGACACCAGAAGAGCTGGTGGCTGACTCTGAACGCTGTGGAAACACTTATAGTTGTTTGCACATTTTATTTTAAAGATAAAACAAACCTTGCGTTGGCTACCAACACCGGCGGCCTTGAGCACATGACGGCATCACGGCGCCTAATCCCAACTGCACGATGCACAACACTTAGTCGCTGTAGCGTGGACAGATTTTAAACGGCGCGTGCACACTTCCGTAGAGCTCGACTTCTCGCACTGATCGCAGCAATTTCTCAATTAATTTTACGATTAATCGCCTTTAGAAACAAGGAATGTGCCGTGAAGAGAATGGCCACGGTGTTGCGCTTGCTTATTTCGAACTTGTTGAGTTCATTGCGTATACGATTTTCACAAAATTACAAAGTAAACAAATTGCCGACGCACCAGCGCAAAGATAGCAACGAAAGTTAGCAAAAATGAGAAAATGAACAGGGTGTTTCAGAGACCTAAAAAATTGCATTTTAAATACATCCCACTGCTGCGTTCGTTCTTAATTACGACGTATTTACGATCAAAACGTAAGACATCCCTGACAAAAGTGTACGACACTTGTTCAGATTTACGAACTAAATAGGTGCTGTATCAGACTTAACGCGACACAGACATCTCACCTATTTTTCTGAAGTATGTCTACGAGAATTACGTACAAAACAGAGAGAGCAAATACAAACAATATTCAAAAATCAGCCAATCAGAAACGAGATGAAGTAAAGCTGATGACACATTTTGGTTAGACTTTTATAACAGACATTCAAAGCAATGTCGGACGTAATCTGAGACCCAAAGGAAAATTGATGACAATAAAAGCTAAGACATTTTTTATATATTTTTTTTTATTACAGTGTTTTTTACAATAAGTTTTTTTATACATTGAAGTGCACTTTACATAAAGAGATAAATTACAATATTATAAACATTAATATGCACAAAAAATGACTATAATATAAATTGAAAATGAATAAAGAGTCCGAAGATTAAAGAACAATTTTTGCTGCATTTTCTGAAGATGACGGTAGATAAATTCTGTTTCTAACTGTGTTTTTTCAGCAATTTCCTCCGACATGTACCTGTACAAAAATTAACAATGAATTAATAATAGAAGAATATAAATATATAAATATATAAATATATAAATATATAAATATATAAATATATAAATATATAAATATATAAATATATAAATATATAAATATATAAATATATAAATATATAAATATATAAATATATAAATATATAAATATATAAATATATAAATATATAAATATATAAATATATAAATATATAAATATATAAATATATAAATATATAAATATATAAATATATAAATATATAAATATATAAATATATAAATATATAAATATATAAATATATAAATATATAAATATATAAATATATAAATATATAAATATATAAATATATAAATATATAAATATATAAATATATAAATATATAAATATATAAATATATAAATATATAAATATATAAATATATAAATATATAAATATATAAATATATAAATATATAAATATATAAATATATAAATATATAAATATATAAATATATAAATATATAAATATATAAATATATAAATATATAAATACATAAATATATAAATATATAAATATATAAATATATAAATATATAAATATATAAATATATAAATATATAAATATATAAATATATAAATATATAAATATATAAATATATAAATATATAAATATATAAATATATAAATATATAAATATATAAATATATAAATATATAAATATATAAATATATAAATATATAAATATATAAATATATAAATATATAAATATATAAATATATAAATATATAAATATATAAATATATAAATATATAAATATATAAATATATAAATATATAAATATATAAATATATAAATATATAAATATATAAATATATAAATATATAAATATATAAATATATAAATATATAAATATATAAATATATAAATATATAAATATATAAATATATAAATATATATTTTTTGGATAAAAATGTGGAAAAAAATAACCATTTCCGAAAACAGGTCATCTTAAAACATAAGAAAGAACCGAAAACTAAACAGTGCACTCCCTGTTTAACATTCGAATCTCATGTTTTAAGGCTTTCTATTAAATACTTATCGTTCCCAATGAGAGCCCAGCCTGCGAGGTGATGGCTTTGTAAATGACATTGGACATACTCGCTATGACGCCAGCACTTAAATACACCGCTAGAAATTGCTCTTTGCCCAGCGCCATTACCGCTGCATTGGTGAAACTGTGCAACACATACATATTAGCAAATGAAACAACGAGTAGTGACTGAATGTCGACAGAAACATCGGCCAGCAGACCGCACGTCCTGCGGGATTTGAACAAAAATAGATCATTATGGTGCGCTTCATAGCGGGAACACGCCAAAGACCAAACACTATCAGATTCAATGCACATATGGGACCTTTTCACCCGGAGTCAATTGTTGCCATAACTGTCGAATTTCACGCTTCACATTCTGCCAATAGTTTTGTTCCTCGATTGTCTTGCGACGCACCCATGGAAACTTTGCATTTCTCGCCTTCTCTATCATCATGTTTAGTGCATTTTCATATTCCATAACAGTGACACCGATGAATCATCCGGCACTAAACTGCAAATTCAATTAATATAGTATTAAATGAAAATTGTCTGCAAATACTCATCGTACCGCTTCTGTGAATATCAGCGCTTTTATATCACATTTGAACTGGGCCACACTTTCAAAAGGCGTGGTCTGTATTGTGGGCGTGCGTGCAACAAAATATGCCGGCGACACCACCTGCGATGTTTTGCAATATTTTGCATTCATGACCATTTATCTGTTTTAAATTTAATAAAAATAAGAATGCACAATATTATTTTATAAAATAAATGAATTGAAATGAAAAACTTACAATTTTTGATATCTAGTCTTTAGTCGCACGAAAATATTCTATTTAACAAATTTTTTGACGTTTAATTGGACGGCAACTTATTATTTTTTTGTTGTTTTTGAAATGAAATGAACTGAACGAAAACAAACGAGAACAAAAAGTAGCCATTTTTAAAAAAAGCTCTCTATGAATAGAAGTTCAAAACGGAAAAGGTTGATCTGACACGACATGGTTGCATACCACAGTTCAGAATACTTCCGAGCGGAGCTGAGAATACACTGGGATGTAATATGCATTTTAGAGTTTTGTAGTAATATTAGTAGCTAAATTAAATTAGTACTAAAATTACATTTATTAGTACTAAAATTACATTTACAACGGCAACAGCGGCGCTTCTAGCATTGGGCGGAAGAGCAGCGTCTTGAACTCCTTTGGCTCTGGTGCCGGCGTCGGTCAGTCATCGGGCGACAATGTACCGCCGAATGCTAGAAGCGCCGCTGTCGTTGTTGCCATTGTAAATGTAATTTTAGTACCAATAAATGTAATTTTAGTGCTAATATAATTTAGCTACTAATGTTAGTACAAGGCTCTAAAATGCACATTACATGTATTTAAAATGCAATTTTTAGGTCTCTGAAACACGCTGTTCTTTTTCTCATTTTTGCAAACTTTCCTTGCTATCTTTGCGTTGGTGCGTCGGCAATTTGTTTACTTTGTAATTTTGTGAAAATCGTATACGCGATGAACATCGATATAAGCAAGCGCAACGACGTGGTCATTCTCTTCACGGCACATTCCTTGTAGCTGAAGACGATTACACGTGAAATTAATTGAGAAATCGCTGCGATCAGTGCGATAAGTGGAGCTCTACGGAAGTGTGCACGCGCCGTTTAAAATCTGTCCACGCTACAGCTCCAAAGTGTTGCGCATCGTGCAGTTGGGATTAGGCGCCGTGAAGCCGTCATGTGCTTAAGGCCGCCGGTGTTAGTAGCCAACGCAAGGTTTGTTTTATCTTTAAAATAAAATGTGCCAACAACTGTAAGTGTTTCCACAGCCCAGTCTAAGTGGCTCCCATCAAACGACTGAATTGGTGGCCGATACCTCCTACCAAAGCAGCGTCTTTGACTCCTTTGGCTCTGGTGCCGGCGTCGGTCAGTCATCGGGCGACAATGTACCGCCGAATGCTAGAAGCGCCGCTGCCGTTGTTGCCATTGTAAATGTAATTTTAGTACCAATAAATGTAATTTTAGTACTAATATAATTTAGCTACTAATATTAGTACAAGGCTCTAAAATGCATATTACATGTATTTAAAATGCAATTTTTAGGTCTCTGAAACACGCTGTTCTTTTTCTCATTTTTGCTAACTTTCCTTGCTATCTTTGCGTTGGTGCGTCGGCAATTTGTTTACTTTGTAATTTTGTGAAAATCGTATACGCGATGAACTCAACAAGTTCGATATAAGCGAAGGAGTTGTTGATGTTCCTGTTGCACATGATTTGCGACACCAGAGCGGAAGAGCTGGTGGCTGCCTCTGAACGCTGTGGAAACACTTATAGTTGTTTGCACATTTTGTTTTAAAGATAAAACAAATCTTGCGTTGGCTACCAACACCGGCGTCCTTGAGCACATGACGGCATCACGGCGCCTAATCCCAACTGCACGATGCGCAACACTTTGTCGCTGGAGCGTGGACAGATTTTAAACGGCGCGTGCCCACTTCAAACAAAAGACATTTTCGCATACGTAGAGCTCTACTTCTCGCACTGATCGCAACGACAGCGGCGCTTCTAGCATTCGGCGGTACATTGTCGCTCGATGACTGACCGACCAGAGCCAAAGGAGTTCAAGACGCTGCTTTGGTAAGAGATATCGGCCAATTAAACCAATACTAAATATTTATCTTATGATTCTAAATGTCTGATATTCAAAACTGCAAACTGTTATTTATGGTTATGAGAAACGTATTTATCATTTGCGCGACTGCAATAAGTGCATTGGGTTGGTTGTCGCAACAAATTTGTTTTTTTTCACTTAGTACAGAACCTCACTAGACAGATTTAATTGAATTCCTAAGAATTTTGTCTACTATATCATGTATTAATTTCGCAATTGTTTGTTTTATATATAAAATACCTTCTTTCGGCAAGCATCTTAGTTCTTTGTAGCAACAAACAAATAATAAATTTCCAAAAATAAGGTCACGCATATAACCCATCGGTTTGCAAGTGTTTTGATAACCAAAATTATAATATAGACTTGCAATAGAATTCAAAGAAAAGCGACAAATTCAGTTAAAATAAGAAAACAAAATCTTTATAGGCAGAAGCAACAACTGTAAATATTTGCCAAAGCCTTAACAAGAATTCGTGCAACATACTTTTAGCGCCTTGTCGGCTGATTACAGAAAGCGCGCGATGCGGCGATACACATTATAACAAGTGGTACAAGGTGCCGAACAGTTGAAAGACTCTATATAAAGCGTGATATAGTAGTAAAAATAACTGATAAGCAATGGAGGCGGCATCATAGAAATGTGTTGGTGTAACAAAGAAACGTTTGCTGCAAATATTGACAGAAGCTGCTGTTAAATTAATTTTCGAAATTAATTAATCCAAGGATTAGTGTGTTGTATATTAATTTTTGTATACAAAATATTACTTTCAAATTACCTTAATCAAACGAAGATTTATTCTCTAATAACAGCTGCTATCACCACCATAGCATATATAGCCCGCATTACCAGATCCATCTTTGTCACATTAAAAATCAATTCAATGAAATTCTTTCTTAAACATTTCCCATTCGTCAATGGCAACCTTTTTTTTAGCGAAGCCAACTAAATTGAGGGTGAATAAACTTTTGTGTTCAGCAAACAGTGCCTTGTAGACGAACGTTTAGTATGCTTAACCAGGCTGTGCGATGTCCTGTACTGTGTCCTTTAAGAGGATATGGAACAAATATTATTCAACGGTATAATTAGATTTTAGGCTGTGTGCCATACATTGCACGTTTAATGCTTTTTTAATACCTCGTTGAACGTAAACGTATCAATCTCTTTTTTTGATGCTGTTGTAACCTAAAGTCCTTGCAGGTAATCCGTCATTGTATCGGCAAATATGCACAGACATGCATTACATACATGTAAAAGTTTGTTTAGTTTAGCAAAATTTTTCTTATATTTTACAAGAATCTCTTTTACAAAAATACTTCGTGAAAGTGATTACGAAATCATTCGTGTTTATAAATCCAATGTGCAACTTGTTCGAAAACAAATAATAATATTTTACGAAATATTATATTACAACATTTACGATAGGCTACGAAATATTTTAAACAATAATAGTTTTTGAATAGTTTGAAATAGTAATTATTTTTTGAATGAGACCGTGTTTATAAATCCAATGTACAACTTGTTCGAAAACAAATAATAATATTTTACGAAACAAAAAATATACAAACATTTTACGAAGACTTCTTTATTACGAATTCAAAAACATTTGGTCAAAAACACAGCCTATCACCTGACATTTATACGCATTTTTCAACATATATTGCTCTGAAATCAAATACTTTTAATATTTTTTATAAATGTATCAAAAAGTACGCTTCTGTGGTAAGATTTTCTATTTATATAAAAATTGTTGTATGCTTTGTTATTTAGGAGTTATAAACGTTAAAAATGGTTTGCTGCGATTCATCATTTTGGAGTAAATAAAAGTTTTAAAGTAAATAATTATAATAAACACTTTCACATATATATTAAAATGTATCATATATATTTTTATGTGAATTATAACAATACATTTTCAATTCTATAACTATATCTTGAATACTTTTCGAGTTATTGGTTCCTCAGCTCATTTCCGTACTCAGAATAATTTTTTCGTATTCTGACCAGTATTTCTCAAGTTATCG
This sequence comes from Dryomyza anilis, assembly GCA_951804985.1. Taxonomy (NCBI): domain Eukaryota; kingdom Metazoa; phylum Arthropoda; class Insecta; order Diptera; family Dryomyzidae; genus Dryomyza; species Dryomyza anilis. The sequence goes on from OX638134.1 coordinate 32,448, forward strand.
TGAAGTCGGACAGACAGACAGACAAACATGGCTAAGCGGACTCGGGTAGTGATGCTGATCAAGAATATATATACTTTTCCATACCGGCCACGTTTTCTAAGGGGCGTTAAAATATCAGCACAAACTTATTATACCCTGTACTTCATAGGTGCAGGGTATAATTAATTACAAAGTGGAATGCGATACAAATTATAAATCGTATCCTTGTTTTGATGTGTTAATAGTGACGATTGCTCCATCAATCACTTGGTTTCGTTTTTTGCGTTTTGGTCCATATATGAAAAATATGTGTTTTACTATAATCATTCGTAAAAATGAGCCAGAAAACAGCTTATAAGAAAAATATACTAACATTTTTAGAATATTTCAATATAACTCATTTACGAAGAATTACGAAATATAATAACAATATTAATAATTGTGTATTTAAAGAAAATCCTTCATAAAAATTATCTACTAACTAATATTTCCAATGTACATTGCACAATGTACATATTTTCGTTTTGATTCTACGAAATGAACGAAATTTCTACGGATAATATTTGTACATTTACGATTTAAACTATATATGTAGTTTCAAAATAATATACGACTATTTTACGATAAATTTTGGTGGCAAAAATTCACACCAAGTACATGTAAATTTTGTAAAATTTTGAATTAATTTTTGGTCGCTTTAATTTAACAAATTTCGTAAAATGTACAAAAATAACATAAAAATCACAATTGAACAATATGTGAAAATATTCAGTTAAATACACAAAACTTATATCCATTTTACGAATATAAAATTAATTCAAAATAATTTCGTAAAATGTTGCATTTATTTCTTGAAGTGCAAATACCATAAAAATAAATACGTAGCATACATTAACCATAAAAAAAAAAACAAAAATCAATAGAATTTTCTAACACTAACCTGGGTAAAATCCCTGGGCTTAAGTGAAGTCTGTGTGCGCGCTGGAAACTGCGATGCTGCCCAGTGGGGAAAAAAATGATGTTTTATATGTGAAAGCAAAAATTTGTGCTACGTCTAAAATCCACGTTTACGAAAAATGTATGAAAACTTTAACACGTGGAACTACGAAAGGGATGTTTTTTCTTTTTGTTATCAAACTTATGAAATACTACTTAAAGTTATGTAAAAAAAATAACGTATTTTGTAGTTACATAAGTTCATGCGATAAATCATGCCAGAAGTTAAGGATTCAATATTATTTAATATATAAATGCGTGAAGGTGTTTTTAACTGCGGTTGCTCGGTTAGCCAGCTAAGGTAAAACTTGCAGAGAAGACAAACAAAACTGAGTTTAAAAAGGGGGGCAAAAGTTCTGGGAAATCAAAACAAACATTATTTTAAAGTTAAATTAATCCAAGGGCCTTGTGCGAAATGAAATAACATGGTTTACAATTGAAATGGTGAGCTCTGCGAATAAAATTGTGAAAATTCAATATTAAATAAAGAATTTTTAATTGCAATTGGTGAATTTTGAAATGAAATGGAAACTGTTCATGTTAAATTAATAAAATTTTAATTAAAATTGAGATTTTCCATTTTTAATTGCGTAAATTTCAATTATTTTTCAGTTTCAAATTGTGTTATTTTATAAAATATGTCATTTACAAATGTAAAAAGTTCTAAATAAAAATTTTGATTTATAATTTAAAATTGTGAAAATTCTAAATAACATTTTAGATTTTCATTTAAAATTTTTTCTTTGAATTTCTTGATTTTCTATTTGAAATTAAGTAAACTCCAAATAAATTGACATTTTCCATTTTAAATTGAGTATAATCAAAATGAAATGAGATATTCTATTTAAAAGTGAGATTTTCCAAATTAAAAATTAAGATAAATTAAAATTATGATTTTTCATTTTCAAATAGTTAAATTAAATTCCCTACAAATTTTTATATTTTCCAGTAAAAATTTAAAATTTATAAAGATTTTTAATTTAAAATAGAGAAAATGCCAAAAATTTTGATTTTTTCATTTAAAATTTTCCATTTCAAATTGAGTATATTCAAAATGCAATTGAGCTATTCCATTTAAAAGTGAGATTTTAAAAGAAAAATTATTAAGATTTTCCTTTTAAAAATGAGATATTTCAAATAAAATATCTCAATATGATTTAAGATAATGCCAATTTGAAATAAAAAATCAATTTTTTTAATATTTTACAATTTAAATATAGAAATAATTTAAATTTTTGAAGTTTCTTTCTTAATTTTAAAATCTGTAACTATTTAGTATCTTTCTTAATTTCAAATGAAAAATATGTTAAGTGTAACAATTTAAATTTAATTTATAATTTTCTAATTTTAAGTTTTAATTGTTTTTGTCGTTTTTTTATAAGGGTTGTTGAGAGGTATTTATACAGATTAATTTTGTTTTAAATTAAGGCACCCTTTTTAAAAATGCTGTATATAAAAACATCTTTGGTGACATTGATTGATGTTGTTGCAAGAGTGGACAATTGGATGAATGCTAAGTCAAACTGGTTGGTTGACATGTTAGCAAAAGACCGTGCAGAATATTAAATTAACTGAGTTTTATTTTTTTTTTCTGTATGTTTATTGAAAAATTGATTTAGGAGACGTCACAGACTGATGATGAAGAGTTGATGAAAAATATAGTTAGGCATTAATTTAAATCAATTAGAAAATTGTAAAATTTTGACAAAAAAAAAAACACTAATAAACATGTGTTTTCTATGCATATCCTATAAAGCAATTCTATATATTTTGCGGGTGCTGATTTTCACTTTGTTTTGACTGCTAACGCAGTTCTATCATGTTACAAGCCGGTGATATGAAAATTACAGTCACTTCTTTGAATAAAAAAACAGTATTTTTCAAAACTACACAGAGGGAAAAAAGTAAAGTAAATACTTCTTATTTAAATTTATTACGTACTTAATAAAATTTAAAGTAAATACTTTTTATTTAAATTTATTACGTACTTAATACAATTTAAAGTAAATACTTTTTATTTAAATTTATTACGTACTAAATAAAATTTAAAGTAAATACTTTTTATTTAAATTTACTACGTAGATAATAAATTTAGAAGTAAATACTTTTTATTACTCTTTATTACAGTAATAAAATTTTAATTTAATCACAACATCATAAAAATGTTAATTAATATTTTAAAACAATTTATTTTATGTAAAGAAACAGATAAAATTATTGTTATTATTTTTTTTTGCCACATATTACATAATTTCGTAGTGGCTACTTTTAAAAAAGCATACCTAAATATTGGTAAAAATAATTCTATAATATATATTTTTTACTTATGAATTTAAATGCGTACGTAATGAAATTTAATATTTTTTTTAAATTGTAATCAATTACGCGCGTAATATTTTTTTATGGAGTAGTCCTTTTTTTTTTGTACAAAAGTATTTAAATCAAATTTAAATAAATTTTATTTAATTTTATTACGTAACTTTTTTCTTAGTGTAGTATTACAATATAAATTTTAATTTTAAAATAAATGACTACACACCAATTATATTTCTAGATATTTGAATATAAACTCGATACGTACTAGGAAAATGAATTATATAGAAATGATGTATGGAATGTCGATAGAAAAAATCTTGTTTTGCAAAAAAAAAATTAAAAATATATAAAAACAATTGATGTGGGCTTTTTGAATGTTTCTCAGATGGTTTAAATTTTTCCAACTGTCACTCGAACGGAAACGGATGTCGACATGTTTGTGAGACCAGTGAAAAAGTTCATCAATCACAGTGACAGTTGGGCTGAGTTATTTTTATATAGTTTTTCTTATTTTTTCGATTTTTATAGTTGTATGTTGAAAATAATGGAGGTGCTGAAATGTCAATCAATCGTCAATTGAATCGAGAAATAGTTGAAAAATCATTTTTGAATATTATACAATATCTATTTTTTATTATTTTAATTTATACTTAATATTTACACTTTATACACTAGCATTGGGAAATTCAGTATGTTTCAAATTTCAGTCGAAACAATTTTCAAATTTCATTTCAGTCGAATTTGTTTTCCATGGATTCCTTTCTCGTTTGATGATATATATAAAATGAGAATGAAAATGAGATAACAAATATTTTTTATATTATATTAACAGAATATGAAATATAGTTTTTATCTCCTTTTCATTCTCATTTCTCACGGGCCCTTCCCCCTATATCGATTTTTTAATACAAAATACCGAATTCAATAAGATTTTGGTTGACACATATTTTAATTTCAATTGAAACTGAATTTCCGAATAATCACGAATAATTAATAATTGGTTCAGAAAATCACTTACCATGGAAATTCAAATAATTCACAAATCCAATTGAATTCTTTTCACAAAACTTTAAAGTTTTAAATTCTTTTGAAATACATTTCTTTTGCATTGAAAAATCGAATTCTGCAATGGTTAAAAATTCATTGGTACTGAAATTTAAATACTATTCTAATGGAATTTGGAACATGACGGAATATATCGACGTCTCTTACAAAAACCAACACGTTTCAAATTTTTGTATTTCAAACGTCCTCGTTTTCTTATGAGGCGTCGATATAATTTTTCATTCGTCGCTGTGATGTGCTGCATGGAACTTTTTTATTTATCCGTAAATTTACACAATTTTAAAAATACTTAAATTTTAAATTTCATTGCTGTTCAATTTGCAATTACAATCGTCATCATTGAGTCGTCCGTTCTTCGACACTAAAATACGAATTCCTTCAGCGAATTTCGGGAATCCGGTCATGGTCTCTTTAAGTGTTGTCATCATGACTGGGAAATACATAAAGAAGTCCTTAAAGTGACTCGCTATAGAGTTGTAGTCGACGGCGTTGCCACCCGCGTACGAATCCATATCTGACTGGGATTGTGGCGAAGGCGCGCAGAGGGTCAGTTGCAGTGCTGTTTGATATAGAGAATTTTTATATTTTTTAAGTTTCACTATTTTTGCGTATTTTATTAAGCATTTTTTTGTGCTTTCATTTTGAAAAATGTCCCGCACTTACTGCATAATAAAGTGCCTAATAATGCCACCACTTTGAAATCCATTTCTTTGCAGCAACTTTGTCGTAGCGCACTCTTAATGAACTGTTTTGCATTTTGGTAATCAACGCCCATTTTATAAATGTTTAACCTACTAAAATTGTGACCCACATTTCTGTCAAGAATTCGCTGCCAAAGTGAAAATTTAATTTTATGTTTTATATAATAAAAGAATACAAAGAATATTTCCGTAATTATTGCAACGACAAAAAAACTGATGCAGCGCATTATTAAGAAGTGGCAGTGAGTAATATGTATTTATATTATTATTATTCCTAAAAAACTGCATACTATTTTTTTAACACTATTTTGATTCGGCCGAACACCTGCCTGAAATGCATAACTTAAAAAAAATGATGTAATATTTGCAAAAGAGAACTTGAAACTTTATAAAGAGTTAAAAAATAAGAAAATTATTCTTTTTAAGTGTTACCACCTCACTGAGAATTTAATTTTTTTCAACAAAATGCAAATGCCACTTAAATTTTTTTAATAATATAAACATTTTCTAAAAATTTAACTTTTCAGTAAAAATATTTTTGTATTAATTTTTAACGACCTCTTATGAATATTAAGTTATTTGTTTTACGGGCTCAAGGTCCAATTGAAAATACTCTTTATTTGTATTTTAATTTTTATTTTGTCCAATATTTCGGCCTTCGTCGAAAGCCATCTTCAGGGACTCTGTCAAAGATTTTAACATATTTTTCAACTTATTATAAATTTTACACAACAGATTTATAAACTTACAGAAATTTTAAACAACAGATTTATAAACTTACAGAAATTTTAAACAAACATATATTATTACATATAACATATACTTTAAATAAAATATTCCACAGTTTTTGACGAATACGACAATAAACAACTTGTCATTGCACCGTCTGAGTCTTCACTGATAATTTTTGGTTCTTTGTTTCCTAACTAAGTGTCTGTATAAATGCGCGCATTTTTCCGTGTCCGTTTTGTAGTTTAGTCTTTCTTCGTGCGGCGTGTTAATTATGTGGAGCATTTCCAGAGTGTACCTTCGGAAGTAGTTCGGCTCTTGTTGTAAAACTTTAACGTTTTCGAAGTCTGGAGAGTGTCCGAGTTTTCCACAGTGAGCGGCTAGTGCTGTTTTCTGCTCTATCGGTTTGCCTTGTAGTTTGTGATCAGATTTATGCGAAGAAATTCTTGTCCTAAGTTTGTTCTTTGTCGTCCCAACATATGTTTTATTACATATATTGGACCCATCACCTTTGCATCGAATTCTATATATCATGTTAGCTTTATCAAAATTGTCTGTCTTGGTATTTGTATTACTGTATAGTTGTTGTAATGTGTTACTTGTCTTTAATGCTATTTGATATTTATCTTTGTCGTATATGTCTGATTTTATAATCCTCTCCGATAGTCCATTTATATATGTCATTGATTTGTAGATTTTTGGCTCTTTGTCATTCCGCGGTCTATGGTTTTGTTTGTAATACTTGTCAATTAAATTCTTTATCGTCTTCTTGGGGAATCCATTTTTATGCAATATTGTCCTGATCTTTTCGATGTTGTCGTTGTGAAACTCATTGTTGCTTATTTCTAAAACGCTACTAATGAAATTATTCGCCGTGTTGAATATTATCCTCCTTGGGTGTTTTGAATTGAAATTAATTAATCGTCCTGATGCGGTGGGTTTCTGATACCAGTCAAATGTTAAATTGTTTCCTTTTCGTATTACTAGTGTGTCCAAATATGGTAATTTTCCGTTTATCTCCTCTTCTTTTGTAAATTTTATATTTCGGTGAAATGCGTTAAATGTTCTTAAAGTTTCGTCTATCTTGTCCAGTTTTATTATCGCGAAAAGGTCGTCTACATATTTTGTTACCAATCTTGGTTTTGTCTCCAGTGCGTTTAATGATTTGTCTAATAATTCTTCCATGATGATGTCAGCTATTACTGGAGATGCTGGGGATCCCATCGGCATTCCTTTTTGTTGATTATATATTAAGTCGTTGTATTTGAAATATCGGTTGTCCTTGATGCAGAAGTTCAAAATTTTCATAAAAATGTCCTTATTCATATTTGTATAGTCCTTAATTTTGTTCCATTTATTTTCTATTATTTTTACGGCGAAATCTACAGGGATACTAGGAAACAAGGACACCACGTCAAATGAGATAATAATTTCATCGTCATATATGTATATGCCGTTTACCCGGTTTTTAAATTCTATTGCATTATTAATATTGTAAGTAGACTCTTTCGTCAAGTTTTTTAAAATTGTAATTATATATTGGCATAGTCCGTATGAAGGTGAATTAATGGATGAGCAGATTGGTCTAAGGGGTGTGTTATCTTTGTGAATTTTCGGAAGTCCAGAGATTTTTGGGGTGTCGCTATGTTTGTGGTTAGTTTTCTTTTTTCTTGTATCGTTATAATTTTGTTTCTAAATAATGTTTCCACCAGTTCATTGTTTTTTTGTTGTAGGGTCGATGTGGGATCTCGTTTTATTATTTTGTACGTAGTAGCATCTCTCAGCATTATTCTCATCCTTTTGTCATATTCACTTTTTTCCATTGCCCTTGTCCGCGTTTAAAATTAAAATGTTATTATTTAATTTCAAAAACATTTTTGTCGCCTGCACTGTGTCTAATATTATTTTGTCTTTTGTATGTGTTTTCATCTTGTTGACGTGCCTGTCTATGTGTGTTATTAATTTTGTTCTCGCGATTTCTTGTTCTTCACCCTTTCTTATTGTCTGTACGCAGTCCTCTCCTTCAGCGATGCATTTGAATAGTGGAAATTGTTTTTGTGTTATAGGCAGTGCGTGCTTTGGTCCAAGTGAGAGCAACCACTGCATGTCTGTTGGTATGTCGACGTCTGTTAAATTCTTGAACCATTCTGTGTTGTTATTGTTAATGTTTAATTCTGCTCTTTGTGCTTCTTTCAGTTTGTTGTATTTCTTTTGTTGTGTCTTTTTTATGCGGGTGGTCAAGTTCTCATGGAGCTTTCTCTCGCTCTCAAAGAGAAGTGTGGAGTCACTTTTGTCTATTTTTCTTTCTATGTTATTGGTTATTGTGTTTAATTCTTGTTCGTTTTGTTTTAGAGTTTTGTATTTATGTTGGACTAGTAGGTTTAGAATTTTAATTTGAAATGTTGTTATGTGTTTGTTGAGAATTTTGTTTGTCTCTGTTGGTATTTTGTTGTCAATTTTAAATATTTCGTTTACCTTATTCGTTGTATTCGTAATAAAATTTGGAACTACGCCTGCTCTCCTGCATTTTAACAAGAAGTGTATGGATGTTTTTAAGTTTGCGTTTGTCCGGCTTCTGTTTTTATGTTTAATTATAGTTGAGTTGATATTATGGTCATATTTCTCCTTCAGTGTGCGGTACAGCTTCATGATTTAGCTTTTGTTACGGCGTGCCCTCCGTCTTAATTGTATTAATTTTTATAATATATGTTTGTTTAAAATTTCTGTAAGTTTATAAATCTGTTGTGTAAAATTTATAATAAGTTGATAAATATGTTAACATCTTTGACAGAGTTCCTGAAGATGACTTTCGACGAAGGCCGAAATATAGGACAAAATAAAAATTAAAATACAAATAAAGAGTATTTCCAATTGGACCTTGAGCCCGTAAAACAAATAACTTAATATTCATAAGAGTTCGTTAAAAATTAATACAATTAAGACGGAGGGAAAAATGCGCGCATTTATACAGACACTTAGTTAGGAAACAAAGAACCAAAAATTATCAGTGAAGACTCAGACGGTGCAATGACAAGTTGTTAATTGTCGTATTCGTCAAAAACTGTGGAATATTTTATTTAAAGTATATGTTATATGTAATAATATATGTTTGTTTAAAATTTCTGTAAGTTTATAAATCTGTTGTGTAAAATTTATAATAAGTTGATAAATATGTTAACATCTTTGACAGAGTCCCTGAAGATGGCTTTCGACGAAGGCCGAAATATTGGACAAAATAAAAATTAAAATACAAATAAAGAGTATTTTCAATTGGACCTTGAGCCCGTAAAAAAAATAACTTTTAAATATTTTTTTTATAATTTATATTCTATTCTATTGAATCATAAGTGTTGGTTTGTGGTTTTCTCAAGCTCACTTTCATCAGCCATTAAAATTCTTATCGTCGCTTTGCAATCAAAATTCGTGCAAAACTTATTAAAGTCATGTCAATAATCAGATAAGCAGCAGTTTCGAACTTGTTGACAAACTTTAAAGCAGCCAAACCAACATGAGCAACACCATTTTGCAGCATCCATCCATATATCGAATGCAGCAAATATTGCGACTGCTGTTGAGCCTGGCTTGACTGCCTTCTGTTGTGCAACACCCACAGTGCCTGCTTTTTCGTGTTGTTCAAGGTTTCACAAAAAAAAGTGTACAACAACTATTGTCAGCTTCACGATTCATATAAGCAATTTTTGTCGTGTCAACTATCTAATAGTTTTCATCATTATTGAGTGGAAGTGAAGCAGCCAAAGCCAAACCTTCCACAAAGAAAAAAAAAAACGCACAAAAGCTATGATGACATGAATAAGTAGTAGATGTGGTTAAAAAAAAGAGTTTTTAATTGATTTTCGACCAGGACATTTTCTGTTAGCAAAAATGCGATGAAAAAATGAGATATTGCTATGGTTAAGGAACCCGTTCAACGAATTTGTTGTCAGTTACATAAAGTCCCTACGATGTTTTCGTGTCAACGCAGAATGTTGAAGAGGCGTGAAGAAGTGGAGAGAGCTAAAATTATAAAATTACATTTAAAATGTATTATCGAATATGTCTTGAATCTTAATATGTTGATGTTTATACCAAATACCTCCATTTAGTAAAAAGTCCATAAAAAGTTCAAAGTTTGACCCATCTACGACGCTCCGTTTAAGATTTATAGCCATTTGAAGTAAAATATGCGATTTCTCGAATACTTTTCCGATTCTTTTGATTTTTATACAAAATAATCAGATTTAGTATACCATAAAAAGTGTAAAGTTTGACCCCTCTATGACGCACCGTGTAGATTCTACAGCCATTTAAAGTTAGGATCAAAACTGCAAAGTTTGACCACGACGCTCCGTGTAAGATTTATAGTCATTTGAAGTTAATTATGCGATTTCTCGAAAACTAATATTACATTTTTTTATATTTATACATAATAATCAGAGTTAGTATACCATAAAAGTACAAAGTTCTGCTCCGTTTAGGCTATACAGCCTTTTCAAGTGCAAAGTTTGGCCCCTCTACGACGCTCCGTTTAGATTCTACAGCCATTTGAAGTTAAGATAAAAAAAGCAAACTACTCTCCGTTAATAATTTATAGCCATTTGAAATTAAATATGTGATTTCTCGAAAACTACTGTCGATTCTTTTTATTTTTATTCCAAATAATCAGATTTAGAAACCATAAAAAGTACAAAGGTTGACCCCTCTACGACGTTTCGTTTAGATACTACAGCCATTTGCATAGTGACTCAAGCACGAAAGACTGCCTTTTTAATCAAAAATTTAAAAGACACCTTGTGAACTATAAGTTAAACTGCACTAAACCTAGTTTATTTTGTTTATTTAGCTAACCGTCGATTTGGGTAAAAAGGGTTAACAGTTTTTTTTTTGCATAAGCTGCATTTTGTAGCTTTGTGGTTGCTAAGTTATTTATTTGGTTGTTTCTACTTTGGTCTAAAATGTCCACAAAAAAGGGGTTTCCAGTTCATCTAATTTAAAGAAATTTTCGCTCATTCCCGAATTTGTTGTACAAGCGGACTATACAAAAAAAAAACAAAAATGTGATAGAGCTGTTTTGTCATTTTTTAACACTGTCTAAAATAAAAAAATTGTTTTTCGTTTTGGTTTATGTAAATTTTTATTTCTATGTATCATTTTATTGCGTATTCAAAATTTTTCAATTTTTTGATAAGTTTTACGATACTGTTATCAAATTTTTGAAAACTTTGCTTTTATCATTTTCACATTTTATTATTACGCTTTCACTGTAAATGCTAAAAATATTTACCGTTGCCTTTTAAATAACATTTACTTTAATTAATACAGTTCGTTTTTATTTTATTTTAATTTTTTATTTTATTTTCATTTTAGCTCTATTGTAAAATTATGTATGCTCTGTTATGCCTATTACATAATTAATAAATAATACTAAAAAATCGTTTAAAGTTTTTGCATTTTTGTGCTTACTATTAATATCTGTAATATTTCTTTTTTTTTCTCAATAAGATTTTCTTTTAAATATTTGTATCTTATATTAAATAAAAAAAGTTTGCTTTTTACTATTTGATTAAATATATATATATATATATATATATATATATATATATATATATATATATATATATATATATATATATATTTATATATATATATATATATTTATATATATATATATATATATATATATATATATATATATATATATATATATATATATATATATATATATATATATATATATATATATTCATATATTTTTTTATATATATACACACATATATATATATATGAATATTTTTCGTTTTGTTTAATAAAATTCACAAAATACAAGTCACAACTACTTTTCCGCCATTTTTAGTTTCGTTTTAGCTTCCGTTGATTACACCAAGTTCGTGCCGGCCTCGGTCTTTTCTATATATTTTTCTGATTTATATATTTTTAATGATTTATATTCTCTTTTGCTTATGAATTACTTGCTAATAAACAAAAAAAAAACTATATAAATTTCGTATACGTACAGATTTTTTAAAAATATTTTTCAATTGTAATATATTTTTTGGTTTTTGAAATCTGTGAAACCAAATGTAAATGTTGAGAAATTATTCAAATATTTTCAATATTGGAACAAAAAATCTTGAATTCCAATCAAATTTTCATATATTTTCAATTCTACTTTCTTTTTGAGTTCAACTTTATAAATATATTTAAATTCTTAGATTTTAGACTTACATTTTAGATAAAATTTGAATACTTAGTTTAGTTAATTTTATTTTGAATTAAATTAGCATCTCATCAATTACGTATTTTTGTTTCGATATTACGGCTAGATAAAGCCTAAGTCAATAAATAAATTAAAAATAGTTAAAAAAAGCTGAATTTCTAGAAGGTACAAGAATCCAATTAAACGTAGTTCGTTTTATAGTATCTGAAATCCAGGAATTATATACGAAATAAATGTATAAGTCGAACTTTGAAGTGATATATAACTAACTTCAACCAGGCAAAACACAAAAAACACTGAAAAATTAAAGAAAAATATGGAAAAAACTTTTCTGATACGTCCAACTTTGAAATGAGAAAGATTTACAATTAAAAAGTTCAAAAACATTTGGAGAAAACCTGAAAATAAGTGAACATTCTAGGAAAATATAAAAAAAATATAGACAATTTTAGAAAAATATTGAAATTTATAAAAAAAAATCGTAAAAATACGGAAATATATAAAATTTATAGCAAAAATATAGAAAACTATAGAATAAATTTATTTTAAACTATAAAATTGAATATTGAAAACTAATTAAAAATATAGAAAAATATACAAACATAGAGAAAAAATATAGAAACATGTATGGAAAAATATTGAAATTTCGAAGAATTAATATTAAAACATTTTTTGAAAAAATAATAATAGAAAGTTATCGAAAATTATAGTAAAAAATATTTTACAATAGAAAATTATAAAAATTAAAGAAAAGTATATAATAAAGTAGAAAAAACATAGGAAACGCTGTAAACATTAAAAACATAGAAAATATAGAAAGAACATAGAAAAACAAAGAAAAATATTTAAAATGTTGAAAATTGCAAAATATAGAAACTATAAATATTATATAAAATAACTTATCTAAAACACAAAATAAACAAAAGATTTTTTTATTTGATTAAATTGTTCTTTATTTTTTTAAAATTTTTTAATTTATTATATTTTTGCGAAATACAATAATTCCATGCTTTAGTTTTATAAATAAAAAAAAAAATGTTTTATATTTAGCAACAAAAAAATAATTTAAATATTTTATTTTCATACAAAACATGATTTAAAGTTTTTTTTTCTTATTGTATCGAACTAAAAAGTAAATAATTATAAATATTTTATAGATACTTATAGACTAATCTAGTGCTTTTTACAATGCAATAAAATTCATGTTCATATTTTTTATTTTAATATTAAGATTTGTAAAAACTTTAAATGTATTTTTGTTTTATTTATAGATAGTTATATACAGTGTGGTCCGCTTTGGGGTGCAAATATTTTAGAGACTGATTCCTTGGTTTATTTCATGAAAAAAAATTGGAATATCCAAAGATATACAGGGTGTTTTCAAAATTTACTTTACAAAAATTTATACAACCGTATATTTAATTATAACTTCTACAATGTATTATAAAAAACAAGAATTCTTTTTATGTATGCAATTCTTTATTTTTCTTCATGGTTCCCCATGAAGGAATTGGTTTATTCAACTGAAATAATTACTGTGAATGATTTAAACCAAAGGATAACAGCAGAAGCAAATGAAATAAGACGTGACTTGCGAACAACGAATGTTAATAGTCTTATTCTAAAACAATCTTTTGCTTGTGTTCAGGCTCACGGAGAACACTTTTTAACAACTATTCTGAATGATTTTTTTTTAAATAAATACATAAAAAAGAATACTTCAAAATTTTTATAATAAATTTTATTATTTTTACAAGCTTTTATTTAACTTCACTTGTTTATAATAAAATGGTATTTTGAGAAATTTGAGAATTTTGAGAGCACTACAAGGAGTGCTCCGCAAGGAAAACGGTAAGTGCGAGATAAAAATAGTGTATAAAGAAATTGTTTATTGCACTATGATACATTCAAATATTAAAAAAAGATAAATAAAATAATAGATAAAAATTTCGAGAAAAATCTGAGTTTTATGAGTTTTAAAAAAAAAGTGGTAATAATATATTTATTTTTTTACTTTGATGAGAAATATCTCCTAGCACACCACATAAAATGCCAATATTAAAATTTTACTAAAAACAATGATCATTATTTTTAAAATTAATGTAATATTTTTACCTTGGGCTATACATTGTAGAAGTTATAATTAGGTATACGGTTGTATACATTTTTGTAAAGTAAATTTTGATAAAACGCTGTATATCTTTGGGTGTTCGAAATAGACCCTAACTCTAGAACATTTTTTTTCATAAAATGAACCAAGGAATCAGTCCCCAAAATATTTGCATACCAAAGCTGACCACCCTGTATATATATATATATATATATATATATATATATATATATATATATATATATATATATATATATATATATATATATATATATATACATATATATATATATATATATATATATATATATATATATATATATATATACACATATATATATATATATATATATATACATATATATATATATATATATATATATATATATATATATATATATATATATAGATATATATATATTGTTTTCAGTAGATTATACAAATAGTTTGTTAAACAAATGCATATAATATATATTTTAAATTGTATTTAGTTTAATCAGTTTTTGCTTAGTTTTTTTTTTAAATTATAAATTAGTTTTTTTTAATTATATATTTAATTAAAATATTTACAACGTTTTATAGTATAATTTGTTATTTTTTGTTTTGTTTTTTATATTAAATTACAGTAAATTTAAATTGTTATGGCATAGATTTGTTGTAGTTTAAGTTAATGAAATAATTTACAAATGGAGTTTTTTTTGTTTTGTTGAACTAAATTCTAGAATATTTTGCATAATTTTATTCGACATTTTTAAAATTGTACTTAATACAATAGAATTTTTATTTTATGATTTTATTTTTATTTTTTATGGCATGGCTCTGTGTGTGTGTGTGTTTGGCAGTGGCAATCGTTTTTTTTATTTATTTGTTGTATCATAAAATAGGCTTTAAATTAATTTAAATAATGGTTTGTTTTGTCAGTCAACTATTTGAAAAAAAATCGTAAACGTAGTATAAAAATTAATAATCTATCATTTCTTGCGCATTTCATGTGCAGTCACTTTTATTAACTATTATACTTTTCGATTTAACATATTTTTTAGTTATTTAGAAAAATTGTGCTTATTTCAATTTTTTTTTTTTTTTACATCTATTTTTCAATGAAAATGGACTAGAATTATTTCAAGATGCATTTTTCATATAATATTAAACATTATGATTTGATTTAAAACGACTTAAAAGAAGATGGCGTATTTTTTATTTTTACATAAAAATATGTTTTTTCTTTTTTTTTTGTAATAACGAGGTTCTTTGATATCAGAAAATTGCAAAGGAGTTTTGTAGAGAGCGCCATCTAGCTGCTAAATATGGCATTAAATTCAGTTGATAAGAGAGTCTGCGCGACAAAATAAAAATATATATTGAAATTAAATCTATTAAACGATACTGAACGTATACAGCTTAAAGTCTTTAATTTTAAAATGCGTCAACTTCGTAATAAATTTCTTTCTCACTTCACTGTACTCGGTATCTCTCTCTTTCTCTTTTTCTTTTATAATGCGGCACCTGTTCTACGTCCGCTTTTTACTCATCTGCTCAATTACAATTGACTAAAACTACTCGTCGACACCCAGTGCGCTGTATCTGGCCGCACCATTAACTATATAGGACCGTAGTCGCTCAACGCTTGTCCAGGGTGTTGCCCACCTTGACCACCGGGCAGTGTTACCACCACAGATACTGCGCGCGAATCAACTGTGTTCTGTCCATTGCCACCGCCAACACCGCCATTGCCATAATGGCCCATACCACCGTTACCAGGTGCACCGCTCATGCCACCATTACCATTGCCACCTCCCATGCTACCATGTTGTAACATGCCAGGCGGAGCCCCAACACCCATGCCGCTTCCCATGCCAACCGTACCCGCCGAACTCATCAGTGTACCATGACCGCCTACGCCGCCAAGCACGCTGCCGCCACCAATTGTACTGCCGCCACCGCCACCCATAGTTGAAGCTCCACCTGACTCTCCATGTCATACGTGACTGGCCGCTGGTTGCTTGAGAACATGATGGTGCAAGTGATGGTGGCTTGTGGAAGCCACCGAAGCGCCACCCGCCTGTGTGTATGGTGTGGCCATCAACGAACCACCCGCCGAACCCACGGGCATTCCCATGCCAGAGCCTGCATATGGATGTGGCACAGGGGGACGGGCTTTGATCAGTGCTTGATTAGCACCGGTGCGATCGGGCGAACCGAAAAGACGCCGCCAGAAGCGACGCCAACTCTCTAAAGTTTTGCCGGACCAGATCCAAACGCCGGAGGTAATGCCCACGGCCAATGCCATAAAGTATTTGAGCATGAGCACAGAGTAAAGCGGCTTCTTGCCGGGTCCCTTGATCTGTGCACAAGGACAGGCTAGCGCCTTGATCCAGTCTTCGAAGAAGGCCGCTTCGTAGAGATGACAACCGATGACTATGGTTGCTGGCACGGTGTAGAGGACGGAAAAGATGCCGATGCGTATCATAAGTTTCTCCAGTTTGTCGGTTTTGACGCCAGCGCCGATACCGCCCTGTTGTTTGATGACGGAGCGTATGCGGAAGAGTGAAACAAAGCCAGCCATCAGGAAAGTGGTGCCGATGACAAGGTATACGAACAGTGGTGCGAGTACAAAGGTCTTCAAGTGATCGGGGTTTAGATTTCCCACGTAGCAGATTCCCAAAATGGGATCACCATCGACAGCTGAAAGCAGCAGCACTGCGACAGACTGCACAGTCGGAATGAGCCAAGCGGCGAGATGGAAGTATTGTGAGTGTTTGGTAATAGCTTCATTTCCCCATTTAAGACCAGCTGCCAGAAACCAGGTGAAGCTCAGTACAACCCACCAAATAGAGGACGCCATGCCAAAGAAGTACGTCATCAGAAATACCAAAGTACAGGCATGTGGACCCGTCGAGCTTTCCTTAAGCAGTCGTCCATCACAAGCAATCTCGTCATTTTGCAAAAAGTTCTTTGAGAGATAACCAACGGCTACCATAAAATAGCAGGCCGACAGAAAGACAATCGGACGTTCGGGGTATTTAAACCTTTCTGTGTCGATGATGAACGTTGTTAGTGTCATTAGAGTGCTGCAAAAGCACAGACCCGACCACAGGGCGATCCATATTCCGGCGAACTCCTTTTCGTCGTTTGTGAAGAACGGTCCCTTGCACGGTATGGCGCAGTTTTGAACGCCGGCGATTCTTGACACAGTTGAGTTCTGGTACCACAGATGGTGATGGGGCGACTGCAGGAGCATTTCCTTCCCCAGGAGTATGAGCGGCGGGCGGCACGAGCACGTGCATTCCTTTGCGTTTGTTCTTTCTCCCAGGGAATTTTGGCAGTTTTTTGAATTTTTACCCTTGCATTTTTGTGAAGAACCGCTGCTGCCTGAACCGGACTGTTTGCGTTTGCCACCACCACCGCCACCACTACTGCCACCACCACCGTCACGACCAGAACCGCTGCTACCGCTGCCGCCACTGCCGGATTCCGTGTACGAGGGTTGTTCCATGCAGAGATTCTCTGGATCGCCATGGAAGGGTAGATGTTCGCAGGCCATGCGTTCGGGCCATTCGAAACTGTACTGTTGCATAATGGGAGCGCAACCAGCGCGCGCACGTTCGCAAACTGATCGACACACAGGCAGCGGCTTGTGATAGTCGTCCAGACAGATAGGCGTGTACATGGAACACAAGAAGAACTTGAGATCGGGTGAGCATTTGATTTCGACTAGTGGCCAGAATTGATGCACCTCCAAACCAGCTTCGTCTTGTGTCTCGTGATTCATCTCGTTGGGAAACGAGGTCATATTGTAACCGATACCGCGACACATGGGTATCGTTATTTCCTCGCAGCGCGAGTTGGGATCCTTGGGTATAACGGGAAGTCCGTAACCAGGCGCGGGACTCACTTCCATGGAGTGCGCGCCCATATGACCGCCGTTCATGCCACCGCCATTGTCGGTCATGTGTTGCATGCCATCTGCGTGACAGCTGTTTGTGTGCAGGAGCAGCAGCGTCAGCAGCAGGGCGAGTGAGAGCGTTCGCAGTCGCTTTCGTATGCTATGCTCCGTCGCATGTTGGGTGTGTTGTACGCGTGACATGTTTGTCAACTGCGGTTCGGAGTGCGGCAACGTGCAATGTGAGCTAAGGAAGCTTAAAAAAGCTTTGGAGATTTTAACAGCTCTGTCAAGTCACAGGTTGTTTTAGACTTTGCAAGTGTCGTGCGAAGCTTTGGACTTCAAAAAACTGTTGCCAATTAGGCTTAGCGTTTGCGGATGAGTTCTGTTGGATACGCCGAAATTACACGTCAAAGTAGTTGCAACCGAAATTTAAAGGATATCTGTAAGAAAATGAAGAAAAAAGAATTAGTAAAATATATTAAAGTAGCCGCGGTAGCTCAGTGGTTAGTGCGTTGGACTGCGAGCCGAAAGGTCCCCGGTTCAAGCCTGGACTGGGGCTAACAACATCTTTTCATAGAAACATTTATTCTATACCGCGCTACCTCTCGTCAGTAAATGGCAAACCTACGAGAGTAAAAAATTGCCTATGAAAAGCTCTCACCCGCCGTTCGGATTCGGCAATAAACTGTAGGTCCCACCACTTTGAGTACAAATATAACACGCACAGCTCAAAATGGTGAGAGAGCTCGGCCTATGTTCTTATAGAGCTGTAGTGCCAAACTATTATATATTATAAAATATATTAAAAGAGAATATAGTGAAGTAATCGAATTAAAGTTGACTTAGTCATTAGTGCGATGGACTACGAGTCGAAATCTCATAAGTTCTAATCCCCCGACTAAGTCAAACCTCCGAGAGTAAACAATGCCTTTCCGTTCGGACTCGGAATTAAAGCGAAAAGCCACCCACTTAAGTCGTACTTTTTGTGTAGAAGAGGCTTGTTTTTACGACGTTAGCTCTGGGAAGATAATGAAATTTTAGGGAGTAAAAATGTCTAGCATCTTACCACACCGTTCATATTCCTACCAATTGAAATAGAGCTTGATTTATGTTCTTCAGAGCTACTGTGCCGAACTATTATAATAAACTATTTAATAATAAAGTACATAAATTCATGAGTGTGAAAACATCTGCGTGATTTGTGTGAATTTAATTATGTTTCACACATTTCTCATCAAAAGATATCGCAACAACAATCACAAAGGTGACAGTTCTCCCGGAACTCTGTCAGTTTACCCTTAATATTTATTATCAATATTAAACACTTTCACTTCATTGGGTTTCCTGCACATGTGTCCTAAAACAATAACAAGTTTTTATTTCATATAAATTCGACGAGCCAATAATAACAGCAAGAAACATTCCCCCAAAAAAATGCACAAAACTGTCAATGATGACGTCGATAAATACTGCAGGCTAAAAGACTACGTACGGTGCTGGAATTGAACCCTTTCAATGGACTGACGAACTACTTCATGACTGTCGTATGGTTTATTAGTGCGACGTAGACAGTTAGTGGAAGTACTGAGCAAGTGATGGCAGACATCCATCAAATCAGAGTTTTAATTAACTTTGACAACAACGGCTGCCAACTTCACTGTCCGAATGCAATAAATAAATTGAAACTAAGTGTGAAAACTTTGTACACACACTTAAGTGTTGACAATCAACTATTTCTCTAAAGTGTTGTAATTGCCGAGGGATTGCAATTGCTTTGAGATTCCAGGAGAGGGTTTTGTGAATAGAGGCAGGTTTGCGTAAAAACTTTACGTCATTTGAAATAATATAAAGATGCTATAAGAGATTATTGCTATTGAGATAATTTTTTGTGACGACTACTCAACCCATTCGGTACTCTCAACTGTTAAGTCGTTTTATATAGCCAAAACAAACGATTTTAGTTTTTGCTGCAACCAATTTAGAAAAGTTTGAGTACTATTTGATGTGTGTATTTGATATAATGTCAATTGTCAAACGAATATGAAATTTACCGATATGTGGGAATTCCATTTTAACCGAATGAATTTGGTTGTACCAACTAACTTTTTTTTCCAAACTCAATAAAACGAAATTAAGGATCTTGATGTTGTGTTATGAGAATTATGTATATTCAATGATTCTGAAACTATTCTATGTTTTTAGAAAGCTTATTTTAAGCAACAGTACTAACTCAATTTAGGTTAAACACCTCGTCTTTAAACCATCGACATTTATACTAAAAAATTAGCTTCCAAAGGTCAACAGTTCAAGCAAAACTTTCAAACATTTTCAATAAACGTTCCAAAAGCCAGAATAACACAATCATTAACCGCAAAATCAGCCACGATAACTACTTCAGCAACAATCGAGTGCAATGAGCATTTTATTTTTTATATTTTCTGTAACAGCCCTCAATATAAACTTCTCCAGACAACAAGTTCCATGACCTTAAAAAGCAATCTACAGACACAAATACATACATGCATCCTTCAAACACGTATAATATATAAAACCCCCCAACCAACTCCAATTGCAGCTCTCTCTCGTCCTGCCGTCGTTGTCCTTTGCTTTAGCTGGCGTTGCATTCATTCATCATTTTAACATTTTCCTTTTACTTTGTTGCATTTTTGCGCCATTTTTATTGCGCTTTACTTTTACTCGCATTTTAACAGCATTAACTGCAACAACAACAACAAATAAAACCACAACAACAAGTACAACTACCTCAGCAACATTTTGACAATCCGACAGAACTGTTGAAACAGCACGCTTCCGCCCATTAAAAATCATTGATGTTAAACACCCCGCCAACCACGCACCATTTTCAGCACAAAAAGTACCCTCCGCAAAAAAAGCTCCAAAGTAAAGAGCGACAACGTGGCAAAGCATTGACAGTCATACAAATGTGTATGTTTGGCGTTGCCACTTGCTATAAATTCTTAATTTATGCCCAAATTTATTCACTTTTAAATATATCAACTAAATTACGATATTATAGCAATAGTTTGCAAATAAGGAGGCAAAAAAAAAATAAAAAAAAATAAAACTCTATTAGTGTGGCAACTCTACCAAGCAACCGCACGCTCACACCTGCAAAAGCATCGCGCAGCAAAAACACTTTGCAGCGCATCTACTTGTAAAGTCCTTTTTACATTTGCAAATGCGAAGTCAGGAGGTAGGCAACAGCAAACAGCTTTGATGTTTAAGTTTCTTTGTAAACAATTTTTTGTTTTTTTTTCGTTGAGTGTACAAAGTGTGCGACGCGTTGCGAGCCCATCGAGAGCGTAACAGAGCGCGGGGTCACGACAGAGCTCACAAAAGCACGAAAGAGTACGATCTCTGATGCATGTAGTATTTAAAGCCAAACGGGTAAAAGTGGGTACCCCTTTGAAAACATAAACTGCTTTTTGCATTGTTTAAGATGTGAGGCATTTTAGTCAAAGGTTTTTATTAATTAAAATTTTAAATTGTTTAATAAATTATAAAAAAAGTTTTCAAAGAATTTAGTAAAGATTTTATATATACATTTTTCCTTTCTCTGTAATTAGTTATTTGGTGTTATGCTATTAAAGACTAATCCACGAAGTCTTCATCAGATTTAAATTAAACATCATCCAGTTTATACGATTGTATGTGACATATATTTCTTTATATTGAGAGGAGAGGTTTTTTAAATACTGGTAATGAATGAAATAACATTCAGGTTAATATTTTTTTTATTAGAAAATGTTTTTTATACCTAAAAGGTGTTTTATTTGTATTAAATAAAAAAAAAACGCAAAGTTAAACCCTTTTTTCAAACATAATAAGGCTTGTACCATTTCAATTTTTAACCCCAATAGTTTTTGCAGTTATAAACTAGTTATATTTGGAGCAGAAGTAAAAGGCTTTGAAATGGTACGGTAGCGAAGTTTTTAATTTCTTTCTTTAAAGCTTATAAATTGCTCATTATAAAAATAAAAAGTTACTAGAAATATTTTACAATATTTTCAGATTTGCAGAAATAAAAAAAAAAAATTAAAAATTTAATTATAAAATTAACAAAAAAAAAAAAAAAAAAAAAAAAATGTATAATGTAAAATAGAGCGCACACAAAAATGCAGCCAACTTCATTAGTTAAACAAACACAAAGTTGGCAGCAATTGTAAACAGCAAGAGGCATCAACAACATATAAGTAGCAGCAACAGCAGGAGCACCTTTTATGAAACAACAACTACAACTAAAAATATTGACAACAGCAGCATCAACATATTTTTTACAACAACAAAAACATCATGTAAAAATAACCACCACAATTACAACAGCAACAACTACAACATGTTAGCATTATACAAACAAAATGTAAGTAATGAAAACCCATTTTTAAATTACAAATTTCCTGCTGTGCTCATATTACAAATTTTTCTACAAATCACAAAGTCAACACAACATCAATTTTTGTTCCCTTTTACGAACGGCACGTCTCTGACACTTCCTTACTGTTTGGCATTTGGCAGCCATGTTTGTTATATTTTCTACTCTAGATCCCATGAATAAAATATACGATATACTATATGGCAAGCTAGATAGTTGCTCATCGTCTGTCAGACAGTTTCGACAGAAGGTTTGTTCCACAGATAAATCGAAGACGTTTCTACTCTCAAAACAAATAATGAAAATGACAGAACAAAAGACCTAAAAACAAAATATACAAAAAACCAATGAAGCACCAAATACTTATGATGTTGTTTCTGTTTTTCTACTAATTTTCTATATGTTGTTGAGAAAATATGCTAAATTATAAGAGGTGTACAAAAATGCAACCCAATGAAAATAAAGGTATGTGAGACATAGATAAAATATTTGTTTAGCTCTTCAGTGGCTTGTTTTTATAAAAACATTGAGAAAATTTTAAGTAGACCCTTTGTACGGTAGAGTAAATGTCTCCCGATGTTTTGAAAGTGATCCGCAAAAAAGTGAGCGGATCACAAATCAAATATAGAGCGATCACGTCCATTTTTCATACCAAAAACTATAGTTGTACAAGTTATCTAAGTTCAGAATTTTATTGAACTAGGTCTGCTTGTTTTTCTGTAATCGTGTTTTTCGGAAAACTGAAAGATGGACAGAAATTTTAATGTAGCGACTCCGGTAAAGTAAAAGTCTTCCGAAGTTTTGAAAGTTTTATGAGGTATATATACAAAAGTGCGCAGATCACATATTTCGCATCGACTCATAATGACCATTTTAAATATCAAAAATCGTAGATGAACAAATAATATAAGTTTAAAATTTTATTCAATTAGATCATCTTGTTTTCCTGTAATTGTGTTTTCCGTGAAACTGATAGACGGACAAAAGAATGAACATCGCAATATCTAATGCGGTGACGTTGATCAAAAATATTGATATTTTTAATATGATACCGTTTTATTTTTAGTTCAAGAACACTAATTACGAATATTTTAAAAACTTCATAAACTGCAAAACATTATTAAAATTTAATTATTTTACTTACTATTAGATATTTGTGCCAGTTCTATTTTTATTACTTACAAAAACATACAACATGTTGCTGCAAAATTTAAAGGACTTGACAAGTATTAGTTCTAGTTTTTTTGTATAGCTGTTAAAGAGCAAAAGACTACTTTTAGCAAATACAATACAACAAACATGAAAACGAAAAAACGAACAACAAGTATCCATCCAATTCAGGAAAATCTGTTAAACGTGAAACGTGACTCAACTCTTAACGTATAGCAGTCTGTGTTGTTGCCAACCTAACCGAAAAAATGGCTTTTGTTGTGATGCATGTTTTTGTTGCATGTTCAAGCGGTTGCAACAAGCTAAAAACACAACAAAAAGAGTCAGAGGAATCATGAAAAAAGTTGCACTACACAAAAATGCTCCAAAGCGTTTTAGTAGACTTTAAAAACGTTTATTATTTTTAAAAATTTACCATATTTAAAGTTTTTATAAAAGCTTTTTCAATCTTTTATATAATTGAACTACTAAACTAAATCAACTCAATTGACTTTCACTTGAAAATACTTTAAAATCTTAAAATGATCCTTCACAGCAGCCATCTTGCTGTAATGATCTCTTGAGCTTCCATTACAAAAAGGCTTTACCAAAAAATAGCTCTTCTGTCACTTCAAACATAGACGCTTTCTGAAGTATTCATCCATCCATCTATATATTCAACCATCTATCCATCACTTTAGACCACTTCAGTCACATTTCCAAATCTTTTTTTATTTACTTAATTATTAAAATGCCAGACAGTAAATCTAAGAAACGCCGTCTTGCAAAGACCCTTGAGCATCGTCTGCATATCGAACGAAGTACATCTACGTACCTCGACGCGTCTAAGTTTGGCCACAAAACGTCAACAATCAGCCATTACAAGCAGTAGTCAAGTGTGCTCTTCAAAAGGCCAAGATCGCAAGATGATCGTGTGGCAAGTTGGGTGGCATTAGCAACAATGCTGCAATGTCATAGACGCCAGAAAGGTGCTGCTGCCTTTTACGTTAATTTTTGTAATGTTTTCTTAGGTATAGTTTTCATTTGGGAATAAATACATGATACATGTGGTAAAGTGTAGCTAGATCGTGCCTAATGAACGTGCAATTAAAACAGATGTTTTTTAAAGATTACTCCAAGAATTGCAATTCAAACGAATAATGATAGATTTTTATTAGCCATTTTTGGTTATTTGCAATTAAAAGGTAATGAAAAGGTTATCCGTTTGTACTACTCAAAAAGAGCCGTGGCCGATATAGAGTAATATTTTTGATCATCTCCAGAGTCGATTTAGCGATACTCTTCTGTCTGTAAGTGTTTCTGATTGTTGAAATCACGATAACAGAAAAACAAAAGGAGGTAGATCATGAAGCACAGCTATTAGATTACTTATTTACCTACATTATCTATTATTGAAAATGGTTGTGATCCGTCGACTGAAACCTGTGATACGCACACTTTTGTACATATGCCTCTTATAACACTTAAATCTATGTGAGACTAAAAACCACCAAAGTGACCTCAAAATTGCAGATGTGGGGATTGTACGAGAAACCTGACGGAGAGCTGATCATTGTATTTTTTACCTTGTCACAACCTCACCAGTTACATGACCAGAATAAACAGGCCATAACCTTGTCTATCCTAATAAGGTACACTAAGAAAAAAATCATATTAAAATTGGTCAATAAATATTATCATCATAATATCAAATAATAATTTATCCTATTGAATAATATTAATAACAAAAAACTGTTGATTTTATAGTGTAGATTAAATTTCTACTATAAATAATAATAATAATATAATAGTTTGGCTCTACAGTCCTGTATACAACTTCGGCCGAGCTCTCTCACCATTTTGAGCTGTGCGTGTTATATTTGTACTCAAAGTGGTGGGACCTACAGTTTATTGCCGAATCCGAACGGCGGGTGAGAGCTTTTTCATAGGCAATGGTTTTACTCTCGTAGGTTTGCCATTTACTGACGAGAGGTAGCGCGGTATAGAAAAATGTTTCTATGAAAAGATGTTGTTAGCCCCAGTCCAGGCTTGAACCGGGGACCTTTCGGCTCGCAGTCCAACGCATTAACCACTGAGCTACCGCGGCTACTACTATAGTAGGTTTAAAACAAGACAAAAAGACACTTATTAGTTTTCGATCATGTCCACATGACAATTTATATATGGTCTACTGATTTTATAACAATTTCGGGTACTCGAGTAGAAATTTAACATATTAGGAAAACTTGTTTAGGGCCAAATCATGTTGAACATGCAACAGGTCGGGTTATAACAAGGTAAAAATAAGGTGACCAGTTCCCGATCATAAAATAACACAATTTCTACTAGGATACATTATATTGCAATTTTAATAATTTTAAAATAGGAATAATTTAAAGAATTTAATTGTTATAAATGTAAAGCCTATATTACTCCAATGTAAACTTTTTATTATTCTCAACAATTTAATTGAAAAAAAACATAAAAAAGTACAATTGTATTAAGCCTGTCATTCTATAAACTTTTTAATTAAGCCCCTCTTTTATCACCTACATTTTATAGCGTTACATTTAGTCCTTGCCTATGCTATATCTCTAGTTATTCGCATGCAACAACCAGTTGTTTTTGCAATTTTTATGCCGAATGTTATATGTTGTTGTCTTGTCGTTTTATTAGCCTTAAAAGTACCAAGCTGCGTCGCGTAGTCTGCATAACGCGAATTCTATCATCTAGCTGTCTAGCTGCCTCATTCAGACATCAGAGTTTTATAGCAACAACATTTTATAAACATGTTTTGCACCAGTGTTGCCAATTTTTATGTGTCACGTTATGTTTTCAATTATGCGCTTTTTTTTGGGGTCTCATGGTAGGCTTCACCCTTTATTGTCTACCATGTCAAATGCAAGTTTTAATAACTTTTTTTTATTATGAGTTCTAACGCATTTATGCTATTTTTTCAAGTACCACGTAAATTTCACGGTGTTTTTGATAATTTATAACATCATAAAAATTAAAAATAATAAGGCTTTTAAAAGTTTTATGGAAATTAAATAGTAGCAGTTTTAAAATTTATTTATATTATGTTTAAAAAATTTTAGAAATCTACAAAAAAAATATGTTAATGCACAAAAATGTCGGCGTTGAATTGAATTATTTTGTAAAAATAACTGAATTCTATAATTATTTTGGCGCCCATCATTTTTTTTGTACAAATCTAAATTCTTAAAAAAAACTCGTGCGCTGTTTACATTTAATTTGTCTCTCTCTCTCTGTGTCCATCTGTCTGTATTTCTTTCTGACAGTCTGTACAGCACTCGTGTCACGTCTTGTCAGCACTGTCACACTTGATGCATATTTAATCAGAGTCTATAAACAGCATAATACCTACTAAATGTTCACGTTTTTTACTCATAAATAATAAAAAAATTTCAAATATTGACAGCTGAGCAGCGCAGCGCTCGTGGTTTGACATTTCGTGCGTATACTTTTTATAATTTTGTGTTTTATTTCTTGTACATGGTACTGCCTGTAATTATTGGTACAATATATACAATAAACAAACGACAAACAAAAATAGTACTACAACAAATACAGCAAAAACTAATTAAGCATGTAACCCAACGTGTGTAAATTTGTTTTAATTAATTATGACGCGTTGTAAATAAATACTACATAATTGGAAAACACACAATTTCTATAAATTTCGATATTGGAGCTAGTTTAATGATGCTGTTCTCTTTTTTGTATTCCTGTGACATTAAATTAATTTCTTCACATGATGCATATTGTAATAAATCTCTGATATTTTTTCTGTTTTTTTTTTTGTTGGTTACAACGAAAATAAATGCCTTGCAATTAATATCAATTTCTCGCAAATTGTAGTCGTAATATGCTATTTTTGTGTCCCCCTCAAGTAAGATTTTTTTTCGCTACTGGCAACTCCGGCTACTTTTCCGGTTGCTTAATTTTGCAAGTACCGCGCCAATGTCATCTACCTACACAACTCGGTGAAAGTGAGTGGAGAAATGCAAACATTAATTAAGCATGTCATTTACATTTATTTTAATTAATAGACCACATTTCTGCTAAAGTGTATTTTTCAAAAAAGTTGGAGTTTTTGTTGATGTTGTCACACACTAAATAATGGCAGATATTTTGTGTGTTTTATTTAAATTCACTTAGTTAAGTTCAGATAGGATACAGTCAGAAAGACCCTAATTCTATATACGACACTCCCAAATTTAACAAATGTTTAAATAGTAAATAGCAAATTTTTTATTTATTTTCAAAAAAAAAAAAAAAAAAAATGGATTTGAATTGCTTTTTCTAAAAATATAAAAAAGTCAAAACCAAAAAAGTAAAATTTCAGATTATGAATAAAATTATTATATTGAAGATTTTTTCAGTGTAATACATAGCACATTTTACAAAACCTTTCTAATTTTAAAACAAAATTTTCTTCAAAATCAAAAAACTATTTAACTAATCATCACAGTTCATCATCAATAATTTCACTCAAGGCATTATTTACTTATTAAAGTTGATATAATTTATAAACTAAAAAGACTCATATTACAAGAACCCATTTAACGATAACACGACATATTAATTAAAATGTCATCTCATTTTTAAAGAATGTCATTCCTCGACAAACGAACGCGCTAGTTGCAAAAATTCACTTGAGTCATTGGACAAACATTAATGAAAAATTCGAAAATAACCATCCAATAGACCACTCTACCACACTGCAGCAGCAGGCACTTCGCACAGCGTCCTGTGTGTGTCCTTCTTTATATTTGTTATAGTCAGCAGTTAAACAAAAACTCGCTCTGATTTTCAGACAAAAACAAAAAAAAAAAGAAAACACACATAGAAACCCCATAAATGAACATGGGAAACCTATAAAAACACCCGATAGCACCCAGTACTTGATTCAGTCAGTCCGTCAGTCACCCCTACAATAAAAGCGACAGCATCCATTTGTTGAGTAAATGTTGTATAAGAGCGACGCGAGGTTTAAGGTTGACACTACTTTTGTTTTTATTGTTCGCCGTTTTTGTAATTTTTGGCAACAGCTGCTCTCAGTTTGCTCATATTTAAAAGAAATCTTTTTTTTTTGTTTAGTTTCAATAATAAATGTTTGTAAGGGTCCTGTAGACATTGGCTACAGTTTCACTTGGCTTCGGTGACATTTAAATGTCAACGGTGCAGAACCCTTGTTGGGGGACGTTGAAAACATTTATATACTTTTCAATATGGCAATGCTGTGGCGCATATTTAAGTGGGACAATAATACTAGCAAATATCAGCTGTGCGCTTCATAGTGTGACACAAAAAGGATACTTTTCGTGGTGGCTTTAGTGTTAAGTATAGTGAGTGTCCTGAGAGTTAAGAAGGTTTAAGTGCTGCTGTTTTTGACAGCACTAGAGAATAAAATAGTTCTAAATTGAATTTAACAAAATCATCATTCATTACCCCCTAGTAGATATTTACCCTATTGGGGAAAACATAATCATGAACATACAATGTTGGTAATGAAACTAATTGGCCTATGACAAGGTAAAAATATAAAAATACCTAGTCAAGATTTCAGTATACAAACAGTTGTAAAATGTAATAAAATAGAGAGAGAGACTGTTAATTACACGATGTAACAGTCAACATATTTGTTGAAAGAGGTACAGTTTTAGAAGAGCTAGTCGAACTAGAAATATGGTCATACCATAAATGTCTCGTGCACTAAGACGGAGATAATTCTTGTCAAGAACATTCTAAAACGAACAAGTCTTTGACAATTATTCTATAAAACTTTTCATTCCCAGACAATTCGTCCTCGTACAATACTTTCCACAAAAAAATTTTGTGTACATAATACTACTTCCAGTTCATTTGAAAAAGAACTACATATAGTTCACAGATGATTTTTGCTATAACACTGTGTTATTAAATAACAAAAATTTAATTTTTCACGCTAAACTTGCATTTTTGTCTCAGATACCATAGAAAAAGTGCCTCATTGTATTTTGCACACAATACCGCTGCAGTTAATCTTCATTCATGCCAAACAATGACAACGTTTTACAGGAACCGTGCTGCCGTAAAATTGTTGTGCCCAAGGAAAATGTTTGCGTGCAAACAAAGGGTGATTTTGCACCCCTCGATTACCACTGCATTGCATTACCCACTGTCAAGTGTTGTCGTTGTAGATTTTTCTCTATTTTTTTAAATTTCTGTATTTTCCAAGGAAACTACTGCCCCATTCGACGGTCGGTCCCAGCATGGCGTGAAATAGCAAAAATGATAAATGCGACCTTAATGACCGTCCGCAATGCAAAAAGGAAATTCAATTTGCACTGCCTCGTTTGGTAATTAGACGTTTTTTCTTTTTGGATTTTTGTTTTTTCAATTTTCGTTTTAAGCCTACAAATTTGCACAAATGTGCACATATAATAGTACATATTTTCGTACTTTTAAGGGGTTGTACCGGGTATATTTTGAGATGACAAGCAAATAGTTTATTTTGGCAGCTGTTAAATGCGTCGAAATCTATGACTTTTCAGTTGCTTTTATTTGTATTAAATTGGTTTTTGACAGTGAAATTTAATAGAGTGACATTAAATACTGTTTTTCACATTTCTATATTCCTCCTTAATATTTTTATGTGCTGCCAATTGTACGAATTGTACTTGAATTAAATAATTCTTATATTTCCTGACATCTTTCTCAGATAAAATGTATTTCGAATCTTTTTTCATTCTCCCATAATATTTGAGTTTTTTTTTAAACGAAGTCGTCTTTTCCAATTTTCAAATCAATCAAATTTTAAAAAACTCCATAATAAATTTGATCGGATAAAATTAGAATAAGATTTTCAATTCGGGTAAATTGAATATACCGGCATACATACGGCAATATTTGAAATTTTCAAATAAAATGTAGGCAATTTTAAATTTAATTTATGTTTAAAATCATTTTTTGAAATTTATGTGTCCTCTGAAATATAACCCCTTCATTTGAACCCCATTATTTTGCATCGTGCGCATATTTCCAACAGTCCCCAGCATCCATTAGTTTATTTTATTTTTACTATTTATTCAGATTTTCCTGCTTTTCTTTCGCTTTGTTGATTTACTAATTAAGTGTGAATGTTACATGCATTCGATCTCATAAATAATCAACGAAAACATGCATATTTCATGTTACACTCATCACGGTTTGTTTAATTATTTTAATATTTGAATTACCAAATAAATTTATTAATTTTATTAAACTGCTGAACAATTTATGGCTTTTAACAAAATCTGCTTTTGTTGCTTACATTATTTATAGCATTTTAATTATAGTTTCATTTTCATATTGACTTTGGTTGAATTACCACAAAATTTTCTCTTTATTTAGATATTTCTCTGGCCTAAGACATAATTTTAAAGTTTTTATTTCGATAATCTTTAGATTAATAGTCTTTCTTCTAATTTATATGAAAGGAACACAATTTTCTGGGGGGTTGCATCGCATTGATGCCCATTTATTTTGTGGTTCTTGCAGTCCAAATGTCTGGCATGTGCCGCCAATGATGTTGATTCTAAGGTCGCTAGAAAATTCTATATTTTCATAGACGTCATCATCATCCTCCTCAGCATATTGGGGCTTTTATTGGCTTTTCATGGATTTTAATGGGATTTTCTTTGGAGGCTTTTGTAGGCATGTGCGCGCCCGACATAGCATCGGATGGTATATGATATGCTTGTCATTCATTTGTTTGTTTATTTATAAAATCAATTAGTAGCTTTTGAAATATAGTCTATTAGAATGCATATAAAAGATTTAAATATCAATTTGTTTCAATTTTATAAAAGGGCTAAAATTTGTTTCATGAGGGTCAAATTTCAGTTATATTTCAATTCGGTAAAATCCATAAATATGCGTTGATCTTTTATCGTTTATTGCTGTCAAGTTATAACTTCTCCAATATATTATCCTGTATATTTTGTGAATTTCCAGGAAAAACCTCATAAAATATTTGATGTATTTTTATAATTTCGTTGGTAATTAATGTATAAAAACAAAAAACATTATAGACACTTAAATTGCTATAAAAATTAACCTACGACTATGTTGAAGTATTGCTTAGGGTTAACGCGCTAAACTTCGTTTATTTGCCTAACATTGACTTTTATGCCATGTAGTTTACGACACAATTACGTGTGACATGAGGTTTGTGTTATGGGATTTTTATACTTTTTTGCGGTGTCATAAAATAATCGAATGTCACATAAAAATTAAAGGGCTAATAAAATTGGACTGAAGAATTAATGCTGAGGGAAGAGGAGGAAAAAAAGACATATGGTGCGTGAAAATTAAACAGGCATAAAATTGTTGATAGAATTATTTTTGTTATGAGATGGGTACAGTAGAATAAGTTTAAGAATATGCACTCTTTATGGATAGAAAAATATGATCATCTATATATGGGCCATTCCACACCAAATCGACTAGCGGTTGGAACTCACCTTCGATTTCAATGAAATTTTGGCAAACTGATAAAGGTATCGAGACATGCACTAAACAATTTTTTTTATTTTTTCCGACCACTACTTCCAGAGATACAGTGGCTCAAAGTTGGAAAAAAAGTGCCAAAAATCACTTTTGTACTGTTGTTCATATTTAAATATCTCTTGAACTAGAAATGCTAGAAACGTTAATGGCTCGTTTAAAAGGTAATAGAACAAACTTTCAGAAAAATTAAGTTGTAATTTCCAAACGGTAACATGTGGCCCGTGGTCATTATCCTTGCACTTCAAAATTGTGGTCCTTAAAAAGGACCCTTTTTAAAATTCTGAAAAAAATCCTAAATTTTCGTCAATTTATTGTTAATGTTCATGCAAAATTTCAAGATGGTATTTTGATTGCATCATATTTTAAAAAATAATTTTCTAAATTTTTTTTTTGTATAGAAAAAAAAATTAACTGAAATTTTGCACCAGGATACTATGGAGTCCGGAGGGTGTCATAGGCTATATATGGGCGGGATTGGACAAAGGGGCGTGGCACCTCCCATACAACCTAAACTTTCAAAACGACATAACTCGGCACATACACAAGCAAAGAAGATGAATCAAAAAACTCAAATACAAAAAAAAAATACGAACGCAAAAACACAAAAACAAAAGCAAAAATCAAATACAAAATCAAAAGTAAAAGTAAAAGCACAAAACTTAAGCTATAACTCAAAAACAACAAAAAAATAAAAAAGGATAGAAAACAAAAATAAAATCAACCAAAATTCACCACACTAAAACTCACCACACTAAAATTCACCACACAAAAACTCACCACACTAAAATTTACCAGACTAATATTCACCACACTAAAATTCACCACACAAAAACTCACCACACTAAAATTCACCACACAAAAACTCACCACTCTAAATTTCACCACACTAAAACTGACCACACTAAAATTCACCACACTAAAATTCACCACACTACAATTCAACACACTAAAACTCACTACACCAAATAAAATTTCACCACACTAAAATTCACCACATTTAAATTGACCCACTTAAACTGAGCACACTAAAATTCACCAAACTTAAATTCAACACACTAAAACACACAACAATAAAATTCACTACACTTAAACTCACCGCACTAAAATTCACCACACTAAAACTCACCACTCTAAAACTCACCACGCTAAAACTAACCACACTAAAACTTCTACTGGGAAGATTTCTACGGGGAAGATTTCTACGGGAAAGAATTCTACTGGGAAGAATTCTACGGGGAAGCACAGTCTGAGAAAGAATTGTCTATGAGAAAAGTTGTTTTATCGGATAATTAGTATGGTTTTGGTTACTACATTTATGAAACCAATAAAAAAAAATGTCTACAGCGAAGCACGGGTCCCTGATATAAATAATAAAAATGTTATTTATATAAATAAAATTGCTCAATAACCTTGCATTCACATAATATTTGCATGATTCGTGTACGGGTCCAGCTAGTTAATAATAAATTCAAGAAGATTATGTTTTTATGATTGTGTCAGTAGTACAACATAATTGAAGCAATAATATCGAATGTGGAATATGATAAGATTTTCTTCTCTTAGAGATTCATAATTATGACCATTACACATTAATATGATTAATACAATTGCAATTGTGCAAATAACATTTGCATAAATGTAGTATTCATACTTTCAACCAGTATATTATAGCCAAAAATTACTTTTTTTCTACAATCTCTAACTATTCTAAGCGTTCAATTCAAATTCTTTTTACAAACTGTTTTAATAAATTGTCAATTGTTATGGCAAATAATTATATTCATAGCAATTATACTATTACAATCATTTAATTAACATTTTCTTTCGTGCTTCTTGATTTAGTTTTTGTAATTGTATTTTTATTTTTTTAAAGTATATCTGACTATTAAGAAAAGATATGCCTAATTGAAAACAACTTTTAAATAATAGCTTTACATACGCTCGAAATAATACAAGTGTGAATCCCAAATAAAACCAACAACTGACATCATTGCTGACAGACCCTGCACAAGATGGCGTAGAAAATGTCTGCACGCGCACCTAATATAAACAAATTATCAAACCAAATGAAGAAATATAAAATTGTAAATGTTAGAAAAATAAGTTCATTAATTGAGGCATTTGTGTATGTTAAAAAATAGCGATGGTCTTTGTTTGTATTAAAAAAAATGCAGCAGAGTCAAAAAAATGGAAATTATACCAAACTCCTTGGGTGCCTTGGGATTGTGCCAGTTGAATTTAAATTTTTTATATTTTTCTGTTATAGTACTGTTGAAAAGTGCTACATTATTTTGTTCAGTACACTAAATTTGTGTTATACACGTTTTGCGTTGTTTTTTCTAATCAAGAAAATCACAAATTTTTATCGCTTTAATGTTTCAGGTAAAATCATTGTCCAACAAGTACTAAAAATATATATTGAATGCTTATTGACCAACAAATACGAAAATATGCTTATCTTGCTTATCAACCAAGACGTCTAATAACGATATAATTTTTTTTGAATAACCCAACAAATGCGTTGACCGTGTGTGTTGCCCTTACTTAAAAAAACCCGAATATTTTTGGTTCTTTTTTATGATATTTATGAGCAATTTTTATTTATGGTTTTTTAGATTTTTGCTACGGTCTTGAGCGCGCTTTGTTTAAATCTTTGGCGGCATTTTCTGTTTTTGATGGAATCGATAAAGTGTCGATTTATTTATGAAAATTTAAATGTTGTCATAAATTGTTTGGTGTTTTGTGATAGCTGATAATAACTCAAGGTAGTGTCGAAAATGCTAAAGCAGTTTAAATTCTAAAGTTAGTTTTAAACAAAGAAATAAATGAAAAATTCAAATTATACAACAGGACCTACATAACTTTCAAACGACATATTTCCTATTTCACTTTAATCTGTTCGATTTATTTTTGGATGTTTAGTAATTCGACATTTTAATACAATTCAAATCGTTAAAAATATTTGACAAGACAAATCGAATTGAATTCGTTCCATACAATTCAATTCGATTTGTCTTGTCAAATATTTAATTTTCGAACATGTTATGCATATTTTTGACTTAATAATAATTTCAAAATTTTGCTGTAGTTAATTTAGAAATAAAAAACTCATAAAATTATTTTACCTTTACAGGAAATTATATTATTTTTTACGATATTAATATTTTACGACTCAATCACTAAATCATATTAATGATAAGTAAAATTCAAATGCAGTGTATTTTATTGATTTTTAATGTGTTATTAAAATTTTTATCGATTATTTATGAAAGCAAATATTTGTAAATACAAATTTATGGCATTTTGTTTAATTTTATTTAAATTTTATGATTTTTAAACTCAATACTTTGAAGCTTTATAAAACAAAGAGACTCGTAAAATATTTTTTAATATTTTTAATGTTTCACACATGTGCAATTCTCTGACGTACCATCTATATTTTCATATGGGATAGAACCGACAGGCAGTTAGTTATTACAGCGTGCCTCCAGCTAAGCGGAAGTCAAATAAAGTCCATGTGTTTTGAATCCAGAGCAAAAATAACTCATCACCGAAACATTGACTGTGCAAGAAAAACTTCCTTAACACTATGTATATTGTATTCTATTGACAGACAGATATTCATATGTTAATGTTAGACAACTTTTTGAAGAAAAACAAAAAAAAAAGGAAAAACCAATAAAAAAAAACTAGTATAAAATAAACATCGTTAAAATGTAAAAATTGACTGCCAGATGTTTACTAAATTAGAATTTGTAATTTTCCCTGCTTCATGGATTTTTATTTTACAAAATGTGTTGGTTGGTGCTACCTTGAAAATTGAGCCATCCAGCGGAAATATCAATTTATAAGACATAGAGCATAACATAGAAAACATTAAAAAATATTTAGGGTTAATAAAAAAGTGAAGAAGATTTTAAATAAAATAATTATTTAGAAGACTTTCTACTTTAAATATCGAAAAACACGCATTTTAACGATGGATATACCATTTTTAAACCAGCACCAGGCATTTATTTTAATCGACATGTTAACTAGATTTCAACGCCTGCTGCTTGTCTTGAGTAAAGACTAAAAATAAAAATAAAAACGAAAAAATGTAGTAAAAAGCAATCAAAAGAAGGACTGTAAAAAACGAAAAGCAAACAAGTAGTAGACCGGCGCGCCGCCGGAATCAAGGGATCAAGTTGGCTAAACAAAAGCCACGGCTCGTTGCCGCAGCTGTACAAGGCTGCAAAAATGATAATCAAGACTATAAGTTGCAAAAGAAACTGAAGAATATAAGTGTAGAATACGAAAAAAAGAAACTGAACACGAAACAAAAGTGGCAGGATACAACAAAAAGTATCTAAAGATGATACGAAGGTAGAATGGCTATGCAAAGTTAACAAAAAGTTGTATAAATTCTGAAAAAACCCTTTATTTTTTATTATATGTTGATGCTCTTACCATTTTTTCCATTTTCGTAAAACCGAATTGCTGCGACGTAACATTTTAGAGCAGAAGAAGAATTAAGTAGAATCAAACTGTAAATAAATAAAGAAATATTTAAATTAAATATAATTATAGTAAATATTTTTTTTTATTTTTAGAACATACCAATTAAATATTAGTCTAAATAAAGATCAACAATACTTACACTGAGGGAAAAAGTAATAAAATTAAATAAGAAAGTAATAAATTTAAATACTTTTCGACACGTTTTTCACCCGTAGTCTTTCGTATTTAAATTAAATACTTTTTATTTAAACTTGATGTAAATACTTTTTATTCAAATTTATTACGTACGTAATAAAATTTGATGTAAATATTTTTTATTTAAATTTATTACGTATGTAATAAAATTTGAATTAAATACTTTTTATCACTTTTTATTAAGGTTATAACATTTTAGTTTAATCTCAACATCATAAATACGTAAATTGGTATTTTAAAAACTATTTATTTCATATAAAGAAGATTAGGAACAGATACAATTATTATTTTATTTTTTTCAAAATTGTTAATAAAATTAAATACTTTTTTATTTATTTTGAAATTAAATACCCACGTAATATTTTTTGTATGGAGTATTACGTTTTTTATTACAAAAGTATTTAAATCAAATTTAAATAAATTTTATTTAATTTTATTGCGTCACTTTTTTTCTTAGTGTAGTACCGCTTGAAAAGCTTTGAAGTATTAAAATTAG
This sequence comes from Dryomyza anilis, assembly GCA_951804985.1. NCBI lineage: Eukaryota > Metazoa > Arthropoda > Insecta > Diptera > Dryomyzidae > Dryomyza > Dryomyza anilis. The sequence goes on from OX638134.1 coordinate 69,733, forward strand.
CTATATATTTAACTTAAAAGATAACTATGCATTGGTATTTTATTAAGCAGGTGTAAAATAAGTATGCAAGGAAGATTCTGTATATTTTTTTTGTAAGGTTGACTCTACCATCTGAGTAAATATTAAAACATTTTAGTTGTCTGCTTTTTTTCTGTTTTGTACTACTTTTATTTGTATTAAATTTGAAGCATCGTAATGACAACTTTTAATTATGTTTTATCTAAAGCTTAAACTAATAATAACGGCTTCTTTTTAGTTTTATTTGTTGTACATTTTGTTTTATCGAAAAGTAAATGAACTGCAACACTGAAGAATACCGTCCTCTGAAGGTGGCGGCTTTTTTTCTGTTGTTTTGATGTACCAGGCAGGCAGCGCAAATTTCCGCAAATAGCGTAGAACAAAAATCTGTTCTAAAGATTAAGTTTTAATTAACTATAACACAGTTGTGGCAGTCAGTTGTGGAGACTTAATCAGTCACGTTACATGCCTTACTTAGGGTTAAATTGTGCCGACACCGCCAACGTAGAGATTATAGTATTTCCTGGTCGTTATATATATACACTCAGAGAAAAAACACATTTTAAAATCAAGCACAGTCATAGTTGTTTTTAAAATTTTCAACTTTTGATCATACAACCATGTTTTAACAATGCAAAATTTTAATACTAGGTTGAAATACATCAAATCAAAAATTACAACTTTAAATTAAAAATGCATTTCCAATTTTAAGTTGCAGCAATCTAATATCAAGATTGCACCAACTTTGATTTAAGATTATATCAACTTTAAAAAAAATTAAAAATGGAACGCGTTCTCATTTCAATCTTAAATCAACGGTGTTCGTTGGTGAATTAAAAAATATCAACCTTACTCGACTTTCATGACGGCTTTTGCTTGATTTAAGGTTGTTTTTGCTTGATTTTACAATGTTTTTCCCTGAGTGTAATTTGTTGTTTCTTTAAATTTTTAATTTGTTGAGGAATTAGTTTTAATTAAGACTGTTTAATATTAATAGCGAAAGCTCTTAAAGGACAACTACGAACTATATTTTCTAAATCGTTGATTTTAAAGATAATCGAATTATGCCAAAATAATTTCTGGAATTCAGAATCGAATAAAGTTAGTTTTAGTTAATACTGTTTGCTGCAGCAAATACAAACAGCATTGGAACTTATTAGCAACATTAACTACGAAAAAATTCCCTGAAATCCCATTAAAATTGGTCAATAGGACAATTATTGATTTAATAGTATACAAAAAATTAAAATTTTCATATAAACTCAATGGCAATGTCATGGTATTTTCTAGTATTAAAATTATATTTTTTATATTATATATAAAATTATTAAAATAATAATTTATCCCATTGAATATTTTTAATAGTAAAAAACTATTATTTATATAGTATTTTTTTCTGGGTGTACATATTCGTACTATGCTCAAATTCCAGAACTAGAATTCAAATTTGTATGGATTTTATTTGAATTAAGTCTAATTGTTGTAGCAAATATAAACACCAAAGGCACATATCAAAAAATTCTAAACTAAAAATTTTCCTGAAATTATAGCAAAATCAAAAACTATAAAAATTCTCTAGAATTAGCTGCCAGAAGCTGTCAACATTAGAATGCAAATTCATTAATTAATATCAAATATTTTTATTTATGATGCTTTTAAGCAAATAAAAAGACTTTATAATGTTGAAAATTTAGCTTTGTAACAAATTAAAAAAATATTTTGGATTGTTCTATCTAACAAGTTTTGCTGGAAACTGAGCAGTTGCCATAAATTAAAAAAAGTCTCAAATAACAAAAGCAGCACCGAAATGTTTAATTTATAAGCTTTCAATTTATGAAAAAACATTATGAAGTTTCGTTTTATATTATGTGTATTTGCAATTTAATGAATATGTATTCAAAGGATACGTAAAACTGCACAATATCAAAAAACAGCGATAAAATTCCAATGAATTAAAAAATAATAAAAATAAAAAAAAAGAGTAAAATTAATTATGTTCGATTTTTGTTTGTTTTCAGTGATTTTTGGGCAGCTACAGATACATTATCTGTAGTTGGTGCGCGTTGCAAATGCAGCTACAAGATACAATGTCTACCAGAAACCACAAAAACTCAGCATGCAGGCAACAACACAAAACCTTAAAAAATCGACACGAAAGATCGGAAAGATATAAAATCGCTGTTTGTTGGTTGTATCTGTTCGGTTCGATTCTACGTCTGTTGCGTATCTTAAAGATGCTGTTTGTCGTTGGATCTACTGATTTTTATATTTTTAATTTTTTTTAGTCTAGTGCCAGCTTGTTTGTTTTATGCTGCGGTGTGATTAATTAAAATTAATGCGCAACGCGTACTGTACAACAACAAAAAATAACAAAAACAACTTGTATCCGTGGGATGTTGCATCGTGATGCAGCAAGCATCTTTCAGATATAAAATACAAGATACGCGACTTTTACTTTAAATGAACTGTTTTGAATTTTGTTTGGTCTTTTTTTCTCGGGGCCAGCACTTGTTCTCTTTTTTTTGTACTGGGCACGTTTTATTGGAATGCTATGTTATGTTGGTCGATGAGGATTTCTTTTACTCTTTTTGATTTGTTCCCTTTCGTAGAATTTCTTTGGCGTTCTTTTAATGAGTTTGACATTCGTTTTAATACAGTAAATTTATGGCACAAGGGTTAAACGGAGACTGATTAATATCGGAGCGTTGCATTTAAATTTAAATGATTTTGAAAAAATTTAATTAAGAATGTATTTTTATAATTTTAGAAATGTTTTAAGTATTTAACAAATATAAAAATAAACTAAAATCTATTGTCATTGAAGCATAGTACATCAAATATACTTCTAAACTTCTAATAAAAAAATTATCCAAAAGATTATCTCTTGCCCGTTAAATTCTAGAGCTGAGGTCTCTTTTTAAAGCCATTAAAATCAGATTTTTTTGGAATGTAAGTTCTAAACCTAAACAATTGGTCAGTGGTCATTAACATTGAACTAAAAATTTGAATTTCATAATCCATTCCCTAGTATAAATTTATCCAATTAGGGTAGACAAGATCATGCCTAGATCATATTCTTCATGTAACTGGTTGTGTTATGAAAAGAAAAACATTCAATGATCAGCTAGGGCTAGAGGCTATTGGGTAAAATAGTATCCGAAATTGAAGCATTCTTTGAACAAAATCTATCTAGTACCAGGTAAAGGTATCGCAAATTAGTTTTTGTTTTGAAAAATAAGTGGAAGAAAATAATATGAGGTAGCGGATGAAGTTTGAGTTAGTACGAAAAAGAATGGTAAAAATCGAAAAATTATATGGAAATACGAGTGAAAAATCTGAAATTCCTCTTGGTATCTATAGACTTAGCTGTCATCAATATTACAAAAAAATATATACAACTAACATATTTTTATAAATTTCTTAAATATTGTCTGTGAAAATCGGGGGTTCAGTCTTTAAAAAATTAAAAAATACCCATTTTAATATACTGAAAAGGTTATATAAAATTGTAAATATTTAAACAAAAGTACTAAAATTTCATTACATTTATATAAGTTTAAAAATAAATTACCAAAACTTATAAAATGTGCAACAAAGTCTTGGTCTTTGACAAATTTATACATGTCTCTCCCCATTTTTATAGACTTTATACTAAGTGTGTGTACGGCAAATTACTTAAAAAGTACATGACATCCACAAAATACCATTTGAATTATTGTCTACTTAAGTTGTGCGCGTTGTAAATAAAAATTAACGCGTCTCTAGTCATTATTTTCATATTACAAGTGACAGAACAGCGCCATCTAGCGGCTGCGGCATAAAAAATACAAAAGTTTTAGGCAGCTAGCTGTATTTTGCACACTTTGTGCCATAAGTAGATACTGCTTTTTTTGTTTGTTTGGTTAATGGCAGCTTAAGTGTTATATGTGATAGGAACAGACAAGACGTAGAGGAAGCTACTATATGCTATATTTACGAGATATGCGGCATTAGAACGGGTGTTTAATGTGGCATAAATGGGCGACCTGAGTGATGGATTGTCAGGGCAGACGACCACCGCCAACGGTCGTTGTGGGGTCTTTTGGACTGACAGAAGGAACACACGCAATGCTTTGACGTTCAAAAATATAGCCTAAATTTTTAGTTTTATTTAAAACTATGTAGCTATTTAAAAAAATTAACTATCATATATGACTTAAAAAATTAAATCCTGTCAAAAAATAAAAATGTCAAAAACGTCTACCAAAATATTGATAATCGATGGTTTAACGTCTAAAAAATAAAATTCTTTAAAATTGTGCACAATGATTAAACAAGAAAATCATAAAACATTTCACCAAGAGTCACGCAAATCAAAGTCGTAAATTTTTAGTTTGCAGCCTAATGTTGTTAACTCCTACTGGGTGTCAGACAAAAATGCCATAACTTTACAAATGTCCAAAATGTATATAGTGACACTTTTAAAATGGTACAAGAAAAAACACAAAACCCGATATTATAAGCCAAGATGGCTACAAAAAATACTATAAAAATAAAATTTATGATACATTTGCTGCTATATGAGCAGGTAGTCAGGTTAAAATTCGTAGAAGCAGTGGGACAAAAAAAAACAAAGATCACCTGTTGTTTGCGACATACGATATAAAAATGGCAAATAAACAGACAAAAAAGTCACACCACAGGAGTTCAGCATATCGAGTTGTTTTTAATTTGGTAGGTATATTTTAAAATTAATATATTTGATTTTTATTTTTGAGACTAATAAAAGGTAATACGGACTCTTTAAAATTTTTGCAAACTTGATTTTTTAGATTGTTTAACTTATAACATATATCAATACTTCAGTGCTTTTTGTTCATCTTCGAGATTTTTTCTATATGCATTTCACAACTCATTTTTACATAATTCGTAGAAGTACTAGACCCGTTTGAGCACTTTTTGATCTAAAAAATTTCAGTTATTTAGTAAAGTAGTTTTCGAAAAAAATATTAACGAATTTTGATTTTTAATTATCACCTCAAATTTCAGTATTCGAAATATTTTCCGTGATATTTGTAGCTAAACAAGAAAAATAGTTCTACAAAACATATAAGTGAACTTTTCTCTTTTCTATCACGACAAATTTGAATATAAAAGGGTATTTCAATATTCCAACTAGTTTTCAAGATATCTCTAACTAAAAACGAAAAGTTGAGAATTTGCTGTCCCTGTGAAACCAATTCTTGAACTGAATAATTAATTGAACTTCACAAAAGTAGTTTTAGATAAAACTTTTGATCTAAAAAATTTCAGTTATTTAGTAAAGTAGTTTTCGAAAAAAATATGAACGAATTTTGATTTTTAATTATCACCTCAAATTTCAGTATTCGAAATATTTTCCGTGATATTTGTAGCTAAACAAGAAAAATAGTTCTACAAAACATATAAGTGAACTTTTCTTTTTTCTATCACGACAAATTTGAATATAAAAGGGTATTTCAATATTCCAACTAGTTTTCAAGATATCTCTAACTAAAAACGAAAAGTTGAGAATTTGCTGTCCCTGTAAAACCAATTCTTGAACTGAATAATTAATTGAACTTCACAAAAGTAGTTTTAGATAAAACTATTTTACTTTAAATTCTTTAATTAAATTTTAATATAAAAAGGAATTTCAATATCATATTACTTTTTCAAGATATTTGTAATTGAAAACGAAAAATTTGCTATATTTTTCAGGCAATTTGTTTGTTGATTCTCATATTTTTCGTGTTTAATATGAAATATTATTATACTTATAAATAACTCTAAAGTGCTCTGAAGCGTTAATTATAGGTGTTTTTTTACGGACAAAAATATATGCGGTGCAGATATTTGAGACACTGGAATTTGCTGATTGCGTTTCAAGGGCGTTATTTTGCAATTTCGTTCTTTATTTCTTAAAAATATATAACAGATTTTAAGTATTACTAAAAAAACCACTCTTTCACTTACAAATAACCTAAATTCTACAAGAAGTACAGAAACAAAAAAAATTGTCATCATAAAATCTAATTTTGAGGCCAAACACACAAAAATCAACCAAAAACATGCCTTTATCTATAACAGAATGTTCCAAAAAATACGGTATATCAATAATAACAAAAACAACAACAAGCAGCTATATATATACACACAATCAGATGTATTTCTATTTTTTTGTATATATAGATAAATACTATAAAACTCTAACTACCTAAACAGCGCTATAGATAATAAACTGATGATGATTTATGAGCTCTACCCGTAGCAAAGAATGAACATAGACTGAAAAGTATACGACATGAAAAAAAACTCAAAAAAAATGTTAACAAGCCAAAAAATAAAAATGAAAAAATTAAACTGAGAAAAATAGACAAGAACTATTAAAAAAAAAACCCAAATTCTTTTGATATAGAAAATCAAACACCAAATTTATGCTAATTTCTTTGATTTTAAAAAAGTTATAACCAAGTTGATGCTTTTGTATTTTAAAAAAGCTAATGATAAAATACCTTTTATTTTAATTTTAAAATATTTGTAATATAATACTTATGCAAAGTCGGCAAACGAATACGTGGTGTTTTAAACTGCTATATAAAATCCGAGAAATTAGTTATAAAAGCACTAACGTCACACAAACCGTTTATTACCAATTTGCATGTGAACAAAAATCTGAAAGTATGAAATAAATAATCATCAATTTATTTATTTCTTTCACAACAAAGTGTTTTTTACATTTATTTTTTTTATATTTGAGCTGACAAATATCATATGTGAAACTAATTTGAAAAATAGTATTTGGTTAATTTTGAGTACTATACCATCAATGTTCTATTTCGCGTAGGGAAACTACGAACCTTTAACCTTTAAACACGGATGTTTATTTTGTAAAAACTCTTCTATTTTGGATCCCGTATATAAATAAACGTTTTTAGAGAAGATAGAATCATCGTATCAACGTATCATGATCGTATCATGTTGGTTTTCCTTATTAGAAATTATGTCCTTTTGATAACACAACAAGATACAAAACCAACACGATCAGGTCATGATCATTTCTACCCTACCCTAGTATATATTTACCAAATTACGGCAGACACGATCATATCCAGGTAATGTTCGTCTTTTATATGTTTGGGTTATGACAAGGAAAAAACAAATTTCAATGATCAGTTCCATATCACAAATTCTACTAAGTAATAGGGTAAATTGCAACTAGGGTTATAAGTTACCGGGTTATGAAATGGTCAAAATACAATATTTCTTCCCGATCATGAATCTAGCACTTTTTTTTACTAGGGTTGTAAAACATGTCTACGGTTAGGATACAATGATCTCTTTCAGATCATAAACCTAGGCCCTTTTTTTACAATGAATGTAGGACATATCATTTGAATTTGAATGTCTTGAATTATAAATTGGAATGTTTTACCTTATATGCGTAAAACATTAATAAAAAATTGTAATTTTTATCTCTGTGTAGATAATACTAAAAGTACTTAATGTAAAAAAATTAAAAGAAATACATTTTTCGTTTACAAATTATGATAAATTTACAAGTATTTAACATGGCTTTACTTTTAACTTAATAACTACTTGGTTCACTGACTTTGAGACACAACCTGTAGGTAATTCATCAAATTTGCTGATTTATTACCTACTACTTTTTCATTTTTATTTTTTTTTATTTTTTCGTAAAATCAGAACTTGAAATTTAATTCTTCATATGCTCAACTCATGATCATCAAGAAATGTTGTTTCATTAATTTTAAAATTTTTATATTTTTTATTAACGAATTTGTTTGCATTGGAGAAAATTCAATTTTGTAGTTATTACATGTTGCACAAAAAAAAACTGGCCAAAACAGAGGCTGCCACGATTGATCGTTTGATTTATGCCTGCAATCTTTTGCTTACTACTCTTTTTTCCACTTTTTTTTTATTTTTTTTAACTGCTTTTGTAGGGCTTGCAGGCTTGGCTGGCTGCTTTGTTTGTTTTCTTCATTGGCATGTCTTGAGCATTTGCGGCTTGTTGGCCAAGCGCGCCGCACTTATAACCATGTTATTATTTATTACCAGCCTCAATTAGCTGATCAGCCGCTGATTGTTGGCTGCTTTTGTTTAAGAGTTACAAACAAGAAAATTGCCTTTTTATTGCCTGCGGCTAGGCTAAGCAAAAGAAGCTCAAAACTTTGGCTAATGATTGCGTCCAAACAAAAAAAAAAAACACACAAAATCTTCCAATGCTTTTGACATAGTATTTGTTTTAATGAAAAATTACAAACATTTTAAAGAGTTGAACGCGTGCGAGTTTCTTTAAAAAATAATTAAAATAAAAAGTCTCACAATTTCGACTATTTAAATAATGCTGGCTGTGAGCCAGAGTTGTAGTTTTTGTTTCTATGTTGTGCCGTTAATTGATTTTTTCCGTTCCGATGCGGGTTCTTCAAAAAATGTTTACAATGTGATTTTTTAATATGTAAATGAATCTTTTTTTGGAGTTTCGTTTGAAAAACAAATATATTAAAATTAAATTTTAGATTTTATGACGTTAATATATACGATGCTGACAAAAAACTCACAAGAAATTCATGATTTTAACATATATGCATTAAAAATATAGATTTTTTGAATTTTTTATTTTGATCTTCCAATTTAGAATATATATATATATTTTTGTAGCTGATAAAAACCTCACTAATATGGTGATTTATACAATATAATGAAAGCTTTTTAGGAATTCTAAAAAATAAATATTTTGTGAATTCGAGTACAATATTTATTGAATTTATCATTGTGACTTTTCAATTAGAAGTACCTTTATTTTTGTAGTTGACAAAATGGCTTTGGTTACCGCAGTCTAATAACTGTTTTTTTATGGTATTTTCTATGAATAAATAAATATTAAAGTAGGATTTTTACATTTCCTAACTTTAATATACTCATTGCTGACAAAAATCTCAATAAAATGATTCCGTACCATGCTAATTCAGTTACTTTTGTATTCTATGAGTTAAAAACTTAAATTTTTTGAATTATTTTATTGTTATCTTTCCATTCAAAGTATCTTTATTTTTGTAGCTTACAAGAACCTCACTAACGTTGTGATTTTTACAATTGAATTTATTATGTTTTCTAGCTTCAAAAAACAAATTTCAAATTTTACAATACAGCATTTCTCTATTAGACTCTGACAATAGCCTCACAAAAGCAGTGATTTTTTTATTTGAATAAAATTTGAATAATTTTCCGTTATCTCTGACAAAAACCTCACTAACTTCTAACTAGATCTTGTAACAGCTACTCCAACTTTTTTTATAATAAATTTTATAATATATATAAAAAAAAATAATAATAACTAAACATGAAAAAGGTGTCATTTGACGCATAATTTATTACCCTCGCGACACCCCACCGCAAAAGTATCGATAGCCAACGACAATATCGTGGCACCACCACAAATAGTATCGGTGAGAAGAAAATTTAAGTGGCAACCGCAGTAATAAAGCAACAAATATGTAAAAAAAAATACTAAAAACTAAGAAAAATAAAACAATTTTTACAGAACATGTTTGCGTGGTACCTCGCTCGATCAGAAGATAGGCTTCGCTGATGAAGCACACATAGTTTCGATCGACGCAGTGCGGCCAACCAACCGACCGACCGACCGACCGGGTTGACATCGAATTCGATAAAGGTGACTCTATATAATGCACAAAGCAGCAACAAATGGCACCAAAATAAGTGGCACAGGTAGAAAGCAACAACTAGTTATGGTCGCACAGACAGACGGACAAGTTATCGTGCCAGTTAGTCAGATAACTGGCTGGTAAGACAAGATGCACAGACAAGATATGTCGTTGCTATATTAAGACAGCTGTGCGTAGTTTCGATTAAATTATGTTTGAGTTCTTGGTTAGTTTTTTTTTAGTTAGTTAGGTTCGTTTTTGAAACTATAGCTGATTGCAACATTGTAAGATTTAACATGATTTTTAAAAAGCATAAAATTTTCAAAAACAAAAATAAAAACTAAAAAAATAGAACTAATTCTTAGAACCTTCTTAAGTTCCATAAAATTTGACGCCTTTTCTTTTTTGAAATCAAATAAAATTATATTTCCTTTAATAGTATGGGTCTTGATAATCTATGAGGTATGTTAATCACCTAAACATGTTCATGAGATACTTTTCATTTTAATTGAATTACGAATCGATATTGAATAATTATGGTAACGCAAAATGTGGTAAGAGTATTGCGTAGTTCATACTCATTTGAAATGTCTGGTTATTCAAGTTTCAATATCAGAGTAATAATGATTATTAATAGAACAAAGTTAACTGTTATTAGTATAAGGTAGATTTTTGATTTTTATGCTCAAAACATTCCACAGTTTGTCACTTTCGATCGAAATTTCAATTTCAATTCTATCGAACACAAATTTCGATGAAAATAACATAATAAATATACAATAATATTTATATTTCAAAACATTTTTGGTAATTTTTAAGTCAATTTTGATGGTAATCATAGGTTTCGTAGGACTATTATTCGAAATAATCATTTATATATTTTATCACTTTAATGTTTTTAGTATTTAAATGATATCTCGACTCAAAATAATAACAAAACGAATACTACGACCATCATTTAAAACTCGAATATGCAAAATCAAAATGTTATTGATGCTATTATCTTTCAAAAGTGAAACTTGGTACTGTTCATGGACATATTTGGATGACATTACCAAATATATTTAATGTATTTTAATACATTTTTAATACATTTTCAACTCAGTTCAAATTAAAGGTTACATTATAATCTTCCGCCTAACAACAAATTGTCTTTACATACCTCAGTCGTAATATATCCTTTTGATTAAAATAAATCCTGCGTTGTATTTCGTAAGTTATTCTCAAATCTATATCATTTATATAGTTTTAGATAACATATTTTATTTGCTAATCGTTTTTAATCACAGTTCCCAGTTTCGATTTTCGTTTTATTTGTTGCATCCAAATATTTATTTCACTTTGTTCCAAGAAATGGTAAAATTACCATTTTATATATTGTACCACTTTTTCTGCTGTTCATTTCTTTCAACTACAGGAAAACAACAAAACAAACTGTCAAAATGGCCACACAATATATTTATAATTTGTTTTTTTTTTCCTTCTTGGTTTTACATCTTTTTCATTTCACGCACCACATACATATGTTTTAATTTTATTTTTATTACATTTTTCTACTAAGAATAAATCCGAAAAATCAAAAAAAAAAACAGCGTAAATGTGTACAAAACGTGAAAAACACCACGAAACGCCAAACAATTGAAGCCAACGTTAGAAATCAATCGATAAAAAACCGGGTGACAAACAACAACGCACACACAAAATATATAAATTGTTTATACGCTGAAAAGCGTGGTGGGTGTCGCAATGTACTACGGGTGGAAATAAAAAAATTACAAGTACGTTGTCTCTATCGAAAACACCACCATTCGACACGATCGCTCGCAGTGAACTGAATTCTGTTGCTGGCTGAACGAGTGGCTAAAGGTGGTGGTGAGCGAACGGCGCCCGCAGCAGTGAGTGGGCCAGACCAGCCAGTCGAGATGGTTTAGAAGAGCGCAAGAGAGTGAGAGCGAATTTAAATCAAACATTTTGTCTGATACAATTTTGTTGTTCATGCTGTTATTTAGGAAGGAATGTTGCATTAATATTTATTGCATGACATATAAAAAAAATAATTTTCTGGGAAATTTTTAATGAAAAATTTAGTTTTTTTAAAGTAAAATTTAACTTTTAATGAATTGTTATTGAAAATTTGAATTTTAAGTGAAACTTAAAAATTTTAATGATGAATTAAATTTTAAATTACCAGTTATATTTATAGAGATATTTGAATTATGAGTGAAAAATATTTTTTTTTTAGTGAAAAATTGAATTTTTAGTGAAAATCGCATTTTTAGTGAATAATTGAATTTTTAGTGAAATATTGAATTATTAGTGAAACATTTTTTTTTTTTTGTGAGAAATGGAATTTTGAGTGAAAATTTAAATTTTTAGTGAAAAATTGAATCTTAAGAAAAAAATTTAATTAAAGTGAAAAATATACTTTTTATGCAAAAATTTGAATTTTTCGAGAACCATTTAATTTTCAGTAAAAAATTTTACTTTCAGTGATAATTTGAATTTTTAGTTAAAATTTGAATTTTTGATAAAAAAAAATGAATTTATAATGAACATTTTTATTAACAATAAAGTATTGTATTTTTATTAAAAATTTTAATTCTTAGTGAAAAATGAATTTTTAGTGAAAAATTAAATTTTTGAATTATTATTTTATTATATTTTATTATTAAATTGTTAGTGAAAATTTGAATTTTAAATAAACATTTTAATTTTTAATGAACAATTAAATTTTTAGTGATAATTTGAAATTTTAGTGAAAAATTGAATTTTTAGTGAAAAATTGAATTTTTAGTGAAAAAATGAATTTATAGTGAAAAAATGAATTTTTAGTGAAAAATTTATTTTTAAGTGAAAATTTTAATTTCTAGTGAATATTTGAATTTTAAATGAAAAATTGAAATTTTAAAATTTGAATTTTTCATGAAAAATTGAATTTTAATTGATAGTGATAAATAGAATTTTCGTTCTAAAAAGATAAATTTTAGTTTCGCTTCTAATATCGAACGATTTATATTAATTAGTCTTTGTGACTTTTATTTATGAAACAGGTATAAAATAATGAACCTTTTTATCGCATGCAACAAACATGCTCTGCTATGAGGTATAAATATTACAATTCTCTCTGAAATTTCATATTTTTTCCTTACACAAAATCAGGCATTTGGTAGCCTCAAACGTCACACAATAAATTTGACAACTACGCATTTCTGTCAGTTGTCTACTGTCACAGTGACAGCGACTTACAACATTGCACTCTCGATGTGCTTTATTGCGCTCTGCTACAATCTACCTCACTCTCTCTCTCTCCTTATTTCTCGTGCAATATATTTCATTATTTTTTTTTTTTTTTTTTTACTCTTTTCCATTTTCTCAATGAGTTTGAAATAATTCCAGGTTTGAATCCTATTTGTTGTTTTTATTGTAAGATATCCAGCATTGCGTGTCTACGGCTACGTCTTGAGTGCGTACGTTATTTATGCACCCTGCTGTTGCTGTTGTTGTTGACACACACGTGCGTTTAGCTGTATACGTACCTTTATTAGTATTGGTCTGGTAGAAATCAGAATATTTTTGCACATAGAACAGGGTGGCTGGAAACAGAGATTATCAAAAATAGGTCCTCTTTTAAATTATTTTTTAATTTATTTGTTAGTGCTATTCCGAATAAAATTGTATCATTCCCATAAATAAGTGCTATTCTACCTATGTTGCACCCTGTAACACCAAGCAGTACCATTCTCTTTGTTCGTTCATTAGCGCAGGGCGACACGATCGACTCCAACCTCTGCCTACACGAAGTACAGAGCGTAGAGTGCCTACGAACCGCGCAACACGACGAACACACGCAAGAATCCAATTCAATGTGTCTTCAATTTCCCCGTTCTTCCAAAATTATTCTTTCCCCAGCCGCAGTCTTGTTTATTTCAATATAGCGTCGTCCTCCGCACAGATTGCGCGTTAGGATCAACGGCTGCCCTTCTCATCGTGCACAAAACTCATCGAATATGGAAATATTTATCTGATGATGAAGAACAGAACAGTCTCCGAAGAACATGAACATGAGCAGCGAGGAATTTCATGTACTTGAATAAAATACAGCGAAATTGAAGAACAAGACACATAAGTTGCTGGAAGGGTCCACATTGGCGAAGTGGAAGTGGTGCAATCGGCGCTGAAAGAAATCGCAGAATAAATACGAAATGCAACAGACGCAATCGACTGCTGAGCAAACAAACAACAGACACGGATACGAGCACCCTCAGAGCGGGCAATGGGTCTATTGAACCGACTTTGAAGCGCACAACGGGATACATATAACCAGTCTGATACTACTACACCGACAGAGAGAGAGAGCGATCGATAGAGAGTTAAATGAAGTACAGCAGAATCATGCACTCATCGTACTGCGCAAGTGCCCCGCGCAACACTAACGAGGTATCGAGTTGAGCTCAACATTACTTGGTCGCTCCGATCCGCCACGTCGCTCTACCTCACGCTTCACGGCCGCTGGCGTTATCTGCTAACAACATGTTACGAATTACTTTTAACAAGGTTCTTAAAAAACAACAGACACGAAGTCAAAACACGAAAGACGAAAAGACGTGAGTGAGAGCAGCAAGAATGCAAGAATCTAGAATTAAGGGAATAAAGGTTACAATCCCTAAATGTTCATGAAAATTTAGAGAAATGCCCAAATAACTGTTATGTGGAATTCAGAATATAGTAGCAACCTTAAGAGTAGTTAAAATAATATGTCTACCGTTGGCACAGAATTCCATCAATTCTAGTCAACTCTTGGATAAGTGTGAAACCCAAATATGGTCCATGCCTGGGCAGACCTTGCAATGATAGCCAGTATTTTCCCTATTGTCTTATTGAGTGAATCACTGCTAAAATTACTCATTTATGATTCCCAGATATTCCCCAGACATCTTTGAAGTTTTGTTATACCTAAGAAGCCTCTGATCTGTTTTAAAGAGTTCAAAATATAGTTACTGCTTTACAAGAAAGCTGTCTTGAACCCCAATAATACCTATTTGATATTTCATGATATAAAAAAATTAGTTCTATAAATGCCAATAGTTCATGGCATCCATAAAAATACAATATATTTAGTTTCGTAATACCTAAAAAATCATGAAACTGAAACAAAAATCCTAAAATAATCTTTTTTATAAGTTCAAAATGTTTTTACCAGAATACTATAATTCTAGAACCGCATCAATGGGAAGTTATAAGATTCCTAAAACCCCAAATACCACGAAATGCAAAAGAACATCTTAAAATTATATGTTCTAAAGATATCGCTTTCCTCTCTATATTTTATAATCGTCTAGATATTATAATCTTTACGTTGAACCCCACCAAATTATAAATTACTGATTAATGTGCTACCGAAAAATGTAGTATTTATAATAATAGTTAGCAAAGGACCCAGTAATACAACCTCTAAAATTTCGTAGTTCGGAAACTTTAAAATAAACAGATCCATGATTTTAACTCTTGAACTATCCAATTTTCAATCAAAAAATTAAAATTTTTGGAATCTTTTCAAGATCACAGAAATGAACAGTCGCTGAACGAAAACCCTGCAACAATTCCGAAATGGTTTTTGGCGATTTTGGAGAACGAATTATGGAGTAGATTTGAAACAACGATTACATTAAGCTCATTTATGTCAAAGCTAGTCTTAAAGTTATGATAAAAATTGAATTTATTAGGTCTTGGATCTTTTTTAAATGCTTCACGGAAAAGGGCAGACGCTGAACTGAAATCCCCGACAATTTCAAAATGGTTTTAACGATCGGAACCCACTTTAGGAATCACAGTGTAGAGTGTGCTGCGCAATAACGTGTGCATAATGCTCGTTAAGATCGAAGTGGAATCAGTAGACGCAGCCGTACCGATCGTCGAAGTGGAATAGATGAAGGATGGATGGCTGGCTGGTTAAGCGCACCAGCACGAAGAACATGCCATAAGGTGGGGGTTATTTTCATGATTTGTGTTTTGATAAATGCTCAACACGTTAAATAAGTATTTCTGATTAAGCACAGGGAGTTCAGAACAAAACATAAAATCGCATAATTTATGTTTTCGTATTCTTTGTAAATTGATGACTATCTTTTGGATGCTATTTCGAACATTATACGTTTTAAATAATACTGAAGAATACATGAACCAATCCCGACAAGGCTATTTCAAACACTTGCTTGATGGATGGAATTCTAGACTTAATTGAATTATAACGCTTGGTCATGCAGCTTGTTTACACAACGTGGTCACCACCAACTGGGTAGCAAGCAACAGACAGAGGCAACATATATCTGCACTAACGACATCTTGCGGAGTGGACTGGAGGAAGTACAGCGTCGAAGCGAAAAGACAAACAAGAATTTTGCCTGTGCTCTCGGCTGCAACCGACCAACATGATCAGCATGGATTCTGAGAAATTCTAATCCCGCGTTTGTTCGTTCGTTCAGACGGCCGGCCAACCTACTGCAGTTGTCGGTCGGTAGAAATGATGCGGATGTGAAGCAGCAATAGCAACAGAAATCAATGCGAATATTTGCACAAGCAGCAGCAACAGCCGCCGCCATTAAGCGTTGGGCGACACCTCTGTTGGTTTTGCAACAACATTAATGTTGCTAGCGCGACGGAGGTGCAGACGACGCAGACTTTGCCACAGACCCGCATCGGTACATGTTGCAATTTGATCTTCGCACTGCATGTTGCCACAGACGACGACTCCCCCATGCAGTGAGTTATTCTAAAAATGGCAGTCAACGCAGTGCTCTCCAGTACATTCCGAGATGGTTGATTTTAATGCTGACCAGGCGTTAAACCCTCCTTCCGAACGGCACTCAATCAAGCAACGACATGTTTTGACGCATGCATCAATCTATGGCGCAAATAGGGGACGCGAGTCTAGGATTTCAATTAATAAAAGTCAAATCAGGTGACTCTCAATATGTTAAAGTAGTTGCAAATACCATAAATAATACCCTGATGAAGTACCATACATATAAAAGAGGTTAAAAAAATTATAAATAAATCATTTACATCAATATTCTTTAGTTATCCTTGGGCACATTTTCAGAAAACACTGGAACGAAAAGAGAAACATAATTATTAACTATTATTGTATGTGAAAAAGTCATGTTAAATATGAGCTGACATTAGCATAAGTCAGACAAGAGATTGGGCAAAGGATTGACAAAACTTTGAACAGCCACAATACGCCGAATGAAAGTTGTCAGAAAACAACAAAAGTAACTATATGAAAAGTATAGCTATCTAAGAGATCAGGTAAAGATGTAAAATAGTTCCATGTAATCCAGCAGTTTTCTCTCGTACCTGAAACATAACTCTAAAAGGGTTTTAGTATTTGCATAGTCTAAGAATAGTGCTAGCTCTTACGAGGAAGCAGAGGCGTTTCGATGTAGGTGAATATTTAACTTATCGTAGTTTCGAGGAATAGCATACACTGAGTAAGAAATACAATGGGACGAAAGAGGTGTGAAATACTTATTACAAGGATGCCCAGGAGGAAAAGACTGGATGAGAATGGACGATCAGGTAAATTAGTGATGAATCAATGATATCGTTGAATTCTGGTAGTGAAGATTTTGTTAACAACGGCAACAAATAAGTCAATATTAATGATTTGTCAACTAAGCTATCTTTAAGTAATCTTTCGAAGATTCGTGGCTCATAAATATCCCATAAAATTGCCCATAATAAGAAAAGTATCAAAAAGGTTGGAGTGGGTAGGGAGTAAAATGTTTAAGAAATCAATTTCGTTATTAAAATAAATGAAATTCGTTGAAATGTCATAGGTATACCTTTTGGTGTCAAGGATAAACAGAGAACTTTATAAAAATTCGTCATTGATGTCTATAAAAACTTTTTAGTAATGTCGAGTACGAAATGTCACCAATGATTCCCCTATGTCAGGTCAGAAAATCGATGACCGATAGCATTTTCGCCCTTCAAAGCATTGATGACATTTTCATTCATACAAATGTCCACTGATTCATGCATGATGTAGCATTGATGTCATGCACGTCATCAATGAAGTCACAAATGATTGTCATACATATATTTTTTTGGTAAAAAAAATATATTTTTTTTTGTAAAAAAAAAATATTTTTTTTTTGTAAAAAAAAAATATTTTTTTTTGGTAACAAAAAAAAAAATATTATTTTATTTATTTTTTAATTTATATTTTTTATTTATCTTATTTATAATTTCAATTTTATTATTTTCTTCTGTTCTCGGTTGGAATGGTATGTGTACCTGCTAATCTTGCTTTTATAAAAGTTGGTCCCTCAATTTGCGCTTATGAATTATATGGCAGGGTGGCATCGAACACAAAATTTTCAGTTTTACCGGTAAATGCTGCCCCTCGAAGTATGTTGTATGCTTTTCACATTGCATGTTAATTTTCATTTTCATCAATGACGTCATCAAATACATTTCCATCAATGTCATTGATATATGTATATATGACATATGGTGTATGACGTCTTTAATGCAATGTCATTTGTGAAATTGTTGTAGACATATTCATTAATAACAAATTTTCAAATGTCCTCGATTCATCATTGATGACCTTGTCATCAATGAGGCCATTTTCTGCTGGGTGAGTATTTCAAAGACATTTCGAAACTATCAAATGTTTAGGAATAAAATAATTGTTTAGGAATAAAAGTAACTAACCGAAAAAAGATTTAATGTTGAATCAAGCAGAATGGTTTAATAAATGACATTTTGCACATTTCAGCCGGGGAAATGCGCTTTCAATTTTCTGGACCGAACCCAGCAACGTGCGATATAGTTAATATTGGACAAAAATATTTCATCCTTTATTGGTTCTCTTGAACATCGAAGAGCCGTAGGGTGTAAGTAAGCCTAATTTATAGGTATTACAATGAGCAATGACTGGTGACAATGCCCTCTGGGTATGTAAAAACTTAGTAGAATTTATAAATGAAGGGATGTACCTACACTGTTTAAGGTTCATGACTGAAACTATTGTAATTTATATTACTGGTATTTTTTGTTGCTCATATTTTTAAGATTTACATTGCTTTATTAACAGAGACAAAATGTTCCCAAATATTATGAATAGGCTTCACAATTAAATATATATATTATACGTTCTATTTATGAATCTAAATAGTTCGACGAAAGGGACATACTCCACTCAGGGTTTTTTGCGGGAACCTGTATACGGTTGGTGTATATGCTAAAGTGGTTTGAGCACTACTATAAAAGTGTAAACGAATGCCTAACTCTTTGTAAAAGTTTTTGTTTTTTTCTGTTAACCACTAGGTTTCATTTCTTTTCAATTTGTAACCTCGTAAATCATTTAAGAGTAAATTTCTGCAATTGCCTTCAACAACATCAAAGTGAAATATATCAAAAATTGCACTCTATTAACATATTACTTTTTTCTTTGTTTGTTTGCTTGAACAACATACCTACTACTAAAGTAAATCACTTTGATTGCGCACAACATTTGCTTTGGGAGCGAAAACTGTAAACAAACAAAAATTAAAATACAGACAAATAGCGTAAAAATCAAACTCCATTGAAACGTAAGACCACGCCGCAATAAATCTCAATCGCGCACTTTTTTTGCGGTACTTTTTTTTACTTTTTCTACTACTTTTATTTTTCTCTTTGCATTTTGCTCTTGCCTTTATATGCAATGCTCTTGCTGTAAAATGCATTTTATACATCAATTCGCATAAAACTTGCATTTAATAAATTTCCCCATCTAGCTTTGTGCTATAGCAAAAATAAAAAAAGTGCAATGAAAAAAAGGAGTAAAAGAAGTTGGCGCGGAATTGAATACGAAATCAATTCGCTGATTTGCTTTACACAACTTTGAGTAATTCAAGAGATTTATTTTCATTAAGTAAGCAGTGGCAAAACTGCACAACCCTGTTTCAGAAGGGAAGGGGGAGGGGGTGGTACCCGTAAAAAGTATCCACCTCTATTCGCATGGGGCAAAACTATTGAGTGTGTGCGAAAATTATAACTCGAAAAAAATCGCATTTCAATTAACCCTTTAACACCCATAACCATTGAGCGATGCGAGTGCAAATGCGTGTGTAGTCAGAAGCAGCGCCATTGATTGCATTACGGTTGGGAGAGGTACTATTTTACGAAGGTGCTTTTTAGAGTAGGAAGAACCTCGAGGTTTTGCCAAAAATAAAAAAATCAGATTTTCAAAATGTTTTACTAAAAATTCAATGTTTCACTATAAATTAAAATGTTCACTAAAAATTAAATTTGTTCACTAATAATTAAAATTTTCATTAAAAATTCAGTTTTTCATTTCAAATTCAATTATTCAATAAAAATTCAAATTTTCACTAAAAAATCAAATCAACTTTTTGTAAAATAGTCCTTTAGCAGTGTGTTTTAATGCTTTCGCGATTGATTTTCTTTGAGCACGCTGCATGTAGCTCCAACAGCAAACAAATCATTCATCATGTTGTCAATTTAAAAAAGCGTTTATTGGCCGCTGTGTTGTGCTGTGTTGTGTAGTAAGCCAAATCATTGGCCTTTGCATCAAACCACAGCATTTTGCCAAAGGAAATGCGGCTTGTTGAGCTAATGCTGCTGTTTTTGTAATATACGGCAGCGTTGCAGATCTCTGCACCAATGTGTTAAGAAATTTACGGACAACATTCAAGGTTCTGTCGGAAAATATTGTGCGCGCCTCTGTAAATTGTATGAAAAACCACAAAATATTTTCACCATTTGTGAAAATTTTGTTTTATTTATTTTGCATTTTCAGTGCGCCATACTGGTTGTCAGCGGATGTTCGCGCACAACGGAAATAGTTTTTGTGCTTCCGCTGGTGTGTCTAATGGAGCTGCGTGGAGTGACAGTTCAATTTGCGCGGTTACATTTTAGAGTAAATTGAAAAATTATTAATACTTCGCTAAAGAATTTTAACTGTTTTCGTTATTTGCGATAATGCAAATGTATTTCAAAACTATTAAAATTGTTTTATTGAAAAAATTATATTTTTATATTGGGACATGATCCAATTTTCAATCAAAATAGTATATAAATTTGATCGAATTTGCTGTTTCAGAATTAATGTACATTAGACGTATTTCAATCGAATACAAGCCTGTGAAACAAATTCAATTATTATTTTTCGATTGAAAGTGAATCATAGAATATCCCTGATTACTTCCACCATTTTTTTTTGAGTTTCAGAATTCAATTATTTAAAGAAAATAAACATATTTCATTCAAAAACAACCCGCTAAAGTCTTGTAAAATGAATTCAATTCGAATTTAAACTTAAATTGTTGAATTTTCGATCGAAATTTAAATATCGACCATCCATGATTATTCTAAAATTGGTTCCGTCTTAAATTTGAATTATATTAAAAACAAAACAGTTAGATTCCAATAGAATTTGTTTTATTTTTATTTGAAGCAATAGCACATTGAACTCTTTGTCCTTAACTGACAACTATATAAAAATGTCAATTTTGATTGGCTTTTCTTGCATGAGACACGCTCCGAATATTGCTAATCGATGCATATTAACAACAACTCATAAGCCACGTTATTACCAACAATTGCAGCTACCACTGACAGCAACAACGGGAAGAATTGACTGACTGCTTGACTGTCTGTCTGACTGGCAAGTAGTAACAAATCATTGGCAGAAAAATGCATGATTTGCAATCAAAGCGCAGCAATTTAATGCATTTATTGAGTTTGTATCAATGTTGTTGTTGTTAATATATATGATGTTGTTGTATTAACTACATGTTGTCATTACTTTTGATAGACATGCACAACAACAACAATAATATAAGAATTACATTACAACATTAATGACTATCTTGAATAGTTTCAAATATTCAACTTTTTTTTTTTGATAAAACAGGCGATTAATATAAGCAATATTAATTTTTAGTGAAAAATTAAATTTTTAGTTGAAAATTGAATTTTAGTGATAAAGTGAATTTTAAGTAAAACAATTAAATTGTTAGTGAAAAATTGAATTTATAGCAAAAATTTAATTTTTAGTTAAAAATTTCATTTTTAGTTAAAAATTTAATTTTTAGTTAAAAATTTAATTTTTAATGAACATTTTAATTTTTCGTGAAACATTTAACTTTTAGTGACAACTTTAATTTCTAGTGATAAATTTAACTTTTACTGAAAAAAATTAATTTGTATTGAAAAATTGAATTTTTAGTGAAAATTTTTATTTTTTTTTCGTAAAAAAATTGAATTTTTATTGAAAATTAGTTAAATTTAAATTTTTAGTTCAAAATTCAATGAAGTTAAAAATTTAATTTTTAGTGAATAAATTAATTTTTAGTAAAAAATAATAAAATTCTAGAAAATTTCAAATTTTAGAAAACACATCTGTACGAATACCTACCACATATTGTTTTGTTTATCCTCATATTGAGCAACAATGTCCTAATATTTTTCTAAAACCATTAAGAAATCTTTGCAATTATGTTTCAAGCCCAGACTAAACAAAACATATTTCAAATCACAAAATATACGAAATACGAGATCAACAATTCTTGAGCCCTAAAATGTGTCACATTAGTTTTTGTGCTCTGTCGAAGGTTACGAAAAAGCAACAATTTTATGTAAACATTTAAGAAAGTTAGGTACCCGTCAAGACCAACCACAGTCGCGTCCTTCAATCAAAAATAAATCGCATATGTTTGTTATTGTAGACAGCCTTGAGACCCTGTGCCAGCCAAGGTCTTTGACAATCTGACCTGCATTTTTGACAATTCTACATTTTACACCATTTCACCATTGTTGTGTCGAATGATGTGAATTTCTGTTCTCGACAAAGGATTTTTTTTGTCATTTCGTTTCAGCTGCGACTTTTGCGGAATTTTCTACACTTTCCTGGGATGAGCAACAGGATTTTGTTGATATCCCCTGGGTATGTCTCAAATAAATTCGATTTGCTTTAAACTCATTTCATGCACAATTAGTGCAAACAAACGATATACAATGCCGGTGATTTAACTCATTGTGTAGCACTAATGAAGTCTGCAATTAGGGAATTTATAAATATTTTAAAACGTGCCTATAGCTCATAAGTTAAATTAGATTTTCTCTCGTTACAAGATATAATCTTTTGGGCATAAAACTGAGATAAATTTTATCGAGTCCACACATATTTATTGTAGCACTAATTGAGTTATTTATTTTCTATGATCATCTACTACTTGTCAGCAAAGTAATTTAACTTTTATTTTATATTTACTGTGACATACCAGAGAAACGCAAAACATATACCGATCAATTATGCTCTATACAACTTTTAAACGATGAATACAAAATAAATACTCAACTCAGTATAAATAAATATCTATAAAATAATCAGCAGAACTGTCTCACATGTTGCTGTCAATTTACGATGCTATAAATTTCAATATACGACTACAATAGAACAACTGAATGAACGGAACATGAAATAACAGACCCCCCTTACAAAAAAAAATATATATATAATCTGCACTTTGGGAAAAAAAACGAACTTTCAGACTTACGTTAGCTCTACGTAATTCAATTATTTATGCGCGGGTTATCAGCAAAATACAGAGGTTATCAGTCGTAGCTCCTAGAGCAGCTCATCGAAGGAAAGTAAAAATATGTATATGAATTATATTCTTCATTTTTACGATGCTTATTTTTATTATGAGCCACCATATTTTTTATGATTTATTGTGACGCACTTTAAGTGTCTATTCTACAACCTTGTTGTCTATTTGCCACTCCAACTGCTGTGGTGAGTGTTGGGATTTTTATGAAGCGTCAATTTAAAAAGTAATTTGTTCGACTTCATTAAAAATCGCTAGTTTAAAGGGGAGCTGACTTAGGAAATGTAGCTGATTTGTTGGCAATTAACCCATTAATAGCAACTTCCCAGTAATACCCAAAATGGAACAAATTTAGAAAAAATCCAGCAAAAGCCACACACAAAAAAAATATCGTTTCCTGTAAACACTTTCTCAAACAAACACTAAAGTATTTGCAAGCTCATTTGTAGGAAATAATCAAAATGTTTCGCACAAATATTTTTAGTGTTACTCACATACATTTGAAATGTTTCCCACATATATTTGAAGTGTTTCCCACAAACACGAAAAGCGTTTTCCACAAACACGAAAAGTGTTTCCCACATATACATTTTGAAAATTTCGTAGTGTTTCCCACAAATATTTGAAGTGTTTCCGGCAAATGTTTTAGTGTTCGCCAAATTCAGTAAAAGCAAAAGGTTTTTGTTGTATTGCCGAATAATGCAGAATTCAGGGGTAAAATAATCAACAAGTCGCGTAAACAAGTTATGGTATATTTTCGAGTGCAGGTGAGAGCTGTCGCAAATTTGTTTCTATGACAATTTAGCGGAAGAATAAGATCATTTTGGGTCATACATTTTGCAGGTACGAGTTTATGAGCCCAAAAATCATATTTATGAGCCTTATATATTTTAGAGACATTTAAGACTATGAAATGGCTCCTATTTTTGATTATAACTCTCACTAAATAGTTCTAGTATGGGTAAATTAAGGGTTTATGCTCAGGATATTGAAAATATGGTCAAAATACAACAGTAAGGCAATGGTACCGGTTTATCGGAATCAATTCTTATTAGAACTTAACAGCATAACTCTATCAAATTCAGGGAAAAATTCTTGGTCAGAATGTTATAATATATAGGGTAAGTAAATATGAAAGATTTTACATAGGAAATAGTAAAAGAATTTATTGTATTCCCTAAATATTTTCTGGGCTAATTCTCAACAATATCGAAGAAAGAATTCGGGGTCTTTAATGGGTAAATACAAATCAAGATTAAGTCTTGCTGCTTTTTAATTTAACCTTGTTTTACCCTAATAAAAGTATCTTTTTAATATTATCTTTTCCCACAAAAACCAACTACTATTTGCTACTTTCTGTGAGTTTTTACAAATATTTCCTTTGCTAAATAAGCCATGAAATAAAATTCGAGCAAAATAAAATTCATGCAAAAAGAAAATTTGACTCAAAGTTCTTGTCAGTTGTCAGGAAATGCATTTAAATGTAAATTTTTCACCAAAGTACATGGTATTTTGTAAAATAGTTGTTTTTTTTTTGTATAAATAGTAGTAGAATTTTTGTTGTTACTTTTTACATTTAACAACCCACTTTGTCAACAACTTCAGCACTTCATTTTTGGTATTATGTATTGCGTTGTTGTTTCTCCACAAACAACGATGTTTGTGAAAATTCACTTGAAATTTCATGCACTTGTACGTAGCTCTGTGGAAAATTAAAAAGTTTTTCCACTTGACCGCGTTTATTGTGCGCAATTTTCGTGTCCATTTTTCAACTTTGACTCTTTCACTTTAGCCATTTCTTTCGTTTTTTTTTCTTCCCTTTTCTGATTATTTTGATTTGCTGTAATTTATTTTCTTTAGCAATGAAGTGCTGAAAAGTTTTGATTATGTTGCTTTTAGAGATTTTTCTGCGACAATCCGAGATTTGTCGTCTTTCATGTGCTGTTTGCAAAAATAAAATAGAAAAAATCAGCTGTCAACTTAGTTTGCTAGATGCAGATTAAAAGCAATATAATATTTTTACATTAGATTTTTAATGGATTAAAGTTTATTATTATTATATTATATTATATTATATTATATTATATTATATTATATTATATTATATTATATTATATTATATTATATTATATTATATTATATTATATTATATTATATTATATTATATTATATTATATTATATTATATTATATTATATTATATTATATTATATTATATTATATTATATTATATTATATTATATTATATTATATTATATTATATTATATTATATTATATTATATTATATTATATTATATTATATTATATTATATTATATTATATTATATTATATTATATTATATTATATTATATTATATTATATTATATTATATTATATTATATTATATTATATTATATTATATTATATTATATTATATTATATTATATTATATTATATTATATTATATTATATTATATTATATTATATTATATTATATTATATTATATTATATTATATTATATTATATTATATTATATTATATTATATTATATTATATTATATTATATTATATTATATTATATTATATTATATTATATTATATTATATTATATTATATTATATTATATTATATTATATTATATTATATTATATTATATTATATTATATTATATTATATTATATTATATTATATTATATTATATTATATTATATTATATTATATTATATTATATTATATTATATTATATTATATTATATTATATTATATTATATTATATTATATTATATTATATTATATTATATTATATTATATTATATTATATTATATTATATTATATTATATTATATTATATTATATTATATTATATTATATTATATTATATTATATTATATTATATTATATTATATTATATTATATTATATTATATTATATTATATTATATTATATTATATTATATTATATTATATTATATTATATTATATTATATTATATTATATTATATTATATTATATTATATTATATTATATTATATTATATTATATTATATTATATTATATTATATTATATTATATTATATTATATTATATTATATTATATTATATTATATTATATTATATTATATTATATTATATTATATTATATTATATTATATTATATTATATTATATTATATTATATTATATTATATTATATTATATTATATTATATTATATTATATTATATTATATTATATTATATTATATTATATTATATTATATTATATTATATTATATTATATTATATTATATTATATTATATTATATTATATTATATTATATTATATTATATTATATTATATTATATTATATTATATTATATTATATTATATTATATTATATTATATTATATTATATTATATTATATTATATTATATTATATTATATTATATTATATTATATTATATTATATTATATTATATTATATTATATTATATTATATTATATTATATTATATTATATTATATTATATTATATTATATTATATTATATTATATTATATTATATTATATTATATTATATTATATTATATTATATTATATTATATTATATTATATTATATTATATTATATTATATTATATTATATTATATTATATTATATTATATTATATTATATTATATTATATTATATTATATTATATTATATTATATTATATTATATTATATTATATTATATTATATTATATTATATTATATTATATTATATTATATTATATTATATTATATTATATTATATTATATTATATTATATTATATTATATTATATTATATTATATTATATTATATTATATTATATTATATTATATTATATTATATTATATTATATTATATTATATTATATTATATTATATTATATTATATTATATTATATTATATTATATTATATTATATTATATTATATTATATTATATTATATTATATTATATTATATTATATTATATTATATTATATTATATTATATTATATTATATTATATTATATTATATTATATTATATTATATTATATTATATTATATTATATTATATTATATTATATTATATTATATTATATTATATTATATTATATTATATTATATTATATTATATTATATTATATTATATTATATTATATTATATTATATTATATTATATTATATTATATTATATTATATTATATTATATTATATTATATTATATTATATTATATTATATTATATTATATTATATTATATTATATTATATTATATTATATTATATTATATTATATTATATTATATTATATTATATTATATTATATTATATTATATTATATTATATTATATTATATTATATTATATTATATTATATTATATTATATTATATTATATTATATTATATTATATTATATTATATTATATTATATTATATTATATTATATTATATTATATTATATTATATTATATTATATTATATTATATTATATTATATTATATTATATTATATTATATTATATTATATTATATTATATTATATTATATTATATTATATTATATTATATTATATTATATTATATTATATTATATTATATTATATTATATTATATTATATTATATTATATTATATTATATTATATTATATTATATTATATTATATTATATTATATTATATTATATTATATTATATTATATTATATTATATTATATTATATTATATTATATTATATTATATTATATTATATTATATTATATTATATTATATTATATTATATTATATTATATTATATTATATTATATTATATTATATTATATTATATTATATTATATTATATTATATTATATTATATTATATTATATTATATTATATTATATTATATTATATTATATTATATTATATTATATTATATTATATTATATTATATTATATTATATTATATTATATTATATTATATTATATTATATTATATTATATTATATTATATTATATTATATTATATTATATTATATTATATTATATTATATTATATTATATTATATTATATTATATTATATTATATTATATTATATTATATTATATTATATTATATTATATTATATTATATTATATTATATTATATTATATTATATTATATTATATTATATTATATTATATTATATTATATTATATTATATTATATTATATTATATTATATTATATTATATTATATTATATTATATTATATTATATTATATTATATTATATTATATTATATTATATTATATTATATTATATTATATTATATTATATTATATTATATTATATTATATTATATTATATTATATTATATTATATTATATTATATTATATTATATTATATTATATTATATTATATTATATTATATTATATTATATTATATTATATTATATTATATTATATTATATTATATTATATTATATTATATTATATTATATTATATTATATTATATTATATTATATTATATTATATTATATTATATTATATTATATTATATTATATTATATTATATTATATTATATTATATTATATTATATTATATTATATTATATTATATTATATTATATTATATTATATTATATTATATTATATTATATTATATTATATTATATTATATTATATTATATTATATTATATTATATTATATTATATTATATTATATTATATTATATTATATTATATTATATTATATTATATTATATTATATTATATTATATTATATTATATTATATTATATTATATTATATTATATTATATTATATTATATTATATTATATTATATTATATTATATTATATTATATTATATTATATTATATTATATTATATTATATTATATTATATTATATTATATTATATTATATTATATTATATTATATTATATTATATTATATTATATTATATTATATTATATTATATTATATTATATTATATTATATTATATTATATTATATTATATTATATTATATTATATTATATTATATTATATTATATTATATTATATTATATTATATTATATTATATTATATTATATTATATTATATTATATTATATTATATTATATTATATTATATTATATTATATTATATTATATTATATTATATTATATTATATTATATTATATTATATTATATTATATTATATTATATTATATTATATTATATTATATTATATTATATTATATTATATTATATTATATTATATTATATTATATTATATTATATTATATTATATTATATTATATTATATTATATTATATTATATTATATTATATTATATTATATTATATTATATTATATTATATTATATTATATTATATTATATTATATTATATTATATTATATTATATTATATTATATTATATTATATTATATTATATTATATTATATTATATTATATTATATTATATTATATTATATTATATTATATTATATTATATTATATTATATTATATTATATTATATTATATTATATTATATTATATTATATTATATTATATTATATTATATTATATTATATTATATTATATTATATTATATTATATTATATTATATTATATTATATTATATTATATTATATTATATTATATTATATTATATTATATTATATTATATTATATTATATTATATTATATTATATTATATTATATTATATTATATTATATTATATTATATTATATTATATTATATTATATTATATTATATTATATTATATTATATTATATTATATTATATTATATTATATTATATTATATTATATTATATTATATTATATTATATTATATTATATTATATTATATTATATTATATTATATTATATTATATTATATTATATTATATTATATTATATTATATTATATTATATTATATTATATTATATTATATTATATTATATTATATTATATTATATTATATTATATTATATTATATTATATTATATTATATTATATTATATTATATTATATTATATTATATTATATTATATTATATTATATTATATTATATTATATTATATTATATTATATTATATTATATTATATTATATTATATTATATTATATTATATTATATTATATTATATTATATTATATTATATTATATTATATTATATTATATTATATTATATTATATTATATTATATTATATTATATTATATTATATTATATTATATTATATTATATTATATTATATTATATTATATTATATTATATTATATTATATTATATTATATTATATTATATTATATTATATTATATTATATTATATTATATTATATTATATTATATTATATTATATTATATTATATTATATTATATTATATTATATTATATTATATTATATTATATTATATTATATTATATTATATTATATTATATTATATTATATTATATTATATTATATTATATTATATTATATTATATTATATTATATTATATTATATTATATTATATTATATTATATTATATTATATTATATTATATTATATTATATTATATTATATTATATTATATTATATTATATTATATTATATTATATTATATTATATTATATTATATTATATTATATTATATTATATTATATTATATTATATTATATTATATTATATTATATTATATTATATTATATTATATTATATTATATTATATTATATTATATTATATTATATTATATTATATTATATTATATTATATTATATTATATTATATTATATTATATTATATTATATTATATTATATTATATTATATTATATTATATTATATTATATTATATTATATTATATTATATTATATTATATTATATTATATTATATTATATTATATTATATTATATTATATTATATTATATTATATTATATTATATTATATTATATTATATTATATTATATTATATTATATTATATTATATTATATTATATTATATTATATTATATTATATTATATTATATTATATTATATTATATTATATTATATTATATTATATTATATTATATTATATTATATTATATTATATTATATTATATTATATTATATTATATTATATTATATTATATTATATTATATTATATTATATTATATTATATTATATTATATTATATTATATTATATTATATTATATTATATTATATTATATTATATTATATTATATTATATTATATTATATTATATTATATTATATTATATTATATTATATTATATTATATTATATTATATTATATTATATTATATTATATTATATTATATTATATTATATTATATTATATTATATTATATTATATTATATTATATTATATTATATTATATTATATTATATTATATTATATTATATTATATTATATTATATTATATTATATTATATTATATTATATTATATTATATTATATTATATTATATTATATTATATTATATTATATTATATTATATTATATTATATTATATTATATTATATTATATTATATTATATTATATTATATTATATTATATTATATTATATTATATTATATTATATTATATTATATTATATTATATTATATTATATTATATTATATTATATTATATTATATTATATTATATTATATTATATTATATTATATTATATTATATTATATTATATTATATTATATTATATTATATTATATTATATTATATTATATTATATTATATTATATTATATTGTATTGTATTGTATTGTATTGTATTGTATTGTATTGTATTGTATTGTATTGTATTGTATTGTATTGTATTGTATTGTATTGTATTGTATTGTATTGTATTGTATTGTATTGTATTGTATTGTATTGTATTGTATTGTATTGTATTGTATTGTATTGTATTGTATTGTATTGTATTGTATTGTATTGTATTGTATTGTATTGTATTGTATTGTATTGTATTGTATTGTATTGTATTGTATTGTATTGTATTGTATTGTATTGTATTGTATTGTATTGTATTGTATTGTATTGTATTGTATTGTATTGTATTGTATTGTATTGTATTGTATTGTATTGTATTGTATTGTATTGTATTGTATTGTATTGTATTGTATTGTATTGTATTGTATTGTATTGTATTGTATTGTATTGTATTGTATTGTATTGTATTGTATTGTATTGTATTGTATTGTATTGTATTGTATTGTATTGTATTGTATTGTATTGTATTGTATTGTATTGTATTGTATTGTATTGTATTGTATTGTATTGTATTGTATTGTATTGTATTGTATTGTATTGTATTGTATTGTATTGTATTGTATTGTATTGTATTGTATTGTATTGTATTGTATTGTATTGTATTGTATTGTATTGTATTGTATTGTATTGTATTGTATTGTATTGTATTGTATTGTATTGTATTGTATTGTATTGTATTGTATTGTATTGTATTGTATTGTATTGTATTGTATTGTATTGTATTGTATTGTATTGTATTGTATTGTATTGTATTGTATTGTATTGTATTGTATTGTATTGTATTGTATTGTATTGTATTGTATTGTATTGTATTGTATTGTATTGTATTGTATTGTATTGTATTGTATTGTATTGTATTGTATTGTATTGTATTGTATTGTATTGTATTGTATTGTATTGTATTGTATTGTATTGTATTGTATTGTATTGTATTGTATTGTATTGTATTGTATTGTATTGTATTGTATTGTATTGTATTGTATTGTATTGTATTGTATTGTATTGTATTGTATTGTATTGTATTGTATTGTATTGTATTGTATTGTATTGTATTGTATTGTATTGTATTGTATTGTATTGTATTGTATTGTATTGTATTGTATTGTATTGTATTGTATTGTATTGTATTGTATTGTATTGTATTGTATTGTATTGTATTGTATTGTATTGTATTGTATTGTATTGTATTGTATTGTATTGTATTGTATTGTATTGTATTGTATTGTATTGTATTGTATTGTATTGTATTGTATTGTATTGTATTGTATTGTATTGTATTGTATTGTATTGTATTGTATTGTATTGTATTGTATTGTATTGTATTGTATTGTATTGTATTGTATTGTATTGTATTGTATTGTATTGTATTGTATTGTATTGTATTGTATTGTATTGTATTGTATTGTATTGTATTGTATTGTATTGTATTGTATTGTATTGTATTGTATTGTATTGTATTGTATTGTATTGTATTGTATTGTATTGTATTGTATTGTATTGTATTGTATTGTATTGTATTGTATTGTATTGTATTGTATTGTATTGTATTGTATTGTATTGTATTGTATTGTATTGTATTGTATTGTATTGTATTGTATTGTATTGTATTGTATTGTATTGTATTGTATTGTATTGTATTGTATTGTATTGTATTGTATTGTATTGTATTGTATTGTATTGTATTGTATTGTATTGTATTGTATTGTATTGTATTGTATTGTATTGTATTGTATTGTATTGTATTGTATTGTATTGTATTGTATTGTATTGTATTGTATTGTATTGTATTGTATTGTATTGTATTGTATTGTATTGTATTGTATTGTATTGTATTGTATTGTATTGTATTGTATTGTATTGTATTGTATTGTATTGTATTGTATTGTATTGTATTGTATTGTATTGTATTGTATTGTATTGTATTGTATTGTATTGTATTGTATTGTATTGTATTGTATTGTATTGTATTGTATTGTATTGTATTGTATTGTATTGTATTGTATTGTATTGTATTGTATTGTATTGTATTGTATTGTATTGTATTGTATTGTATTGTATTGTATTGTATTGTATTGTATTGTATTGTATTGTATTGTATTGTATTGTATTGTATTGTATTGTATTGTATTGTATTGTATTGTATTGTATTGTATTGTATTGTATTGTATTGTATTGTATTGTATTGTATTGTATTGTATTGTATTGTATTGTATTGTATTGTATTGTATTGTATTGTATTGTATTGTATTGTATTGTATTGTATTGTATTGTATTGTATTGTATTGTATTGTATTGTATTGTATTGTATTGTATTGTATTGTATTGTATTGTATTGTATTGTATTGTATTGTATTGTATTGTATTGTATTGTATTGTATTGTATTGTATTGTATTGTATTGTATTGTATTGTATTGTATTGTATTGTATTGTATTGTATTGTATTGTATTGTATTGTATTGTATTGTATTGTATTGTATTGTATTGTATTGTATTGTATTGTATTGTATTGTATTGTATTGTATTGTATTGTATTGTATTGTATTGTATTGTATTGTATTGTATTGTATTGTATTGTATTGTATTGTATTGTATTGTATTGTATTGTATTGTATTGTATTGTATTGTATTGTATTGTATTGTATTGTATTGTATTGTATTATATTGTATTGTATTATATTATAATTGAAAACAAAATAAAATATTAATAGATGAAAATATTTTTAAACAATAAAATGTTAAGAAATCCTTTAATTACTTAGCATTGTAATAATGGCTATTTCAATTGTATTATAATGAAATACATTTCTTGCAAAACTTTTGTATTGTTCAACTTTGACGTACTAAAAGTTTATCGCATATTGTATAAATTAAAATTTATTGCATATAAATGTTTGAAAAACTATTTAATTGTGTGTTATTGTAGGTGGTTTCTTTAATTTTGTCAAACAAAGTGTTCGAAGTTTTGTATTTTTAATTTTCAACTGTCTAATTTAATTTCAACAAAATTGTAGAATCTTGAAATATTTTTTCTGGATATTCCTATAAAACATTTTTTGTTATATACCGTATTAGAAACTTATTCTATTAGGAAAATCATGAATTTGATTTGT
Organism: Dryomyza anilis; assembly: GCA_951804985.1. Lineage (NCBI taxonomy): Eukaryota > Metazoa > Arthropoda > Insecta > Diptera > Dryomyzidae > Dryomyza > Dryomyza anilis. Next base: position 104,850 of record OX638134.1, read on the forward strand.
ATTTGCCGTATTGACGAATTTTATTTCCCAATCTTTTCATTTCGTCAATCTTCACTTTATCCTTAATCTTCATATTTTCCACAGACTTTATATTTTCCTCGTATTTTTCATAATCCTTACTTTTTTCACAGTCCTCACATTTTCCCTATTCTTCAGATGTTTCTCAATCCTCAGTCTTCAATCTTAACATTTTCCACAATCCTCACCTTTATTACAATCCTCATATTTTGCCCAATAATAATAATAATAATAATAGTTTGGCACTACAGTCCTATAAGAACTTAGGCCGAGCTCTCTCACTATTTTGAGCTGTGCGTGTTATATTTGTGCTGCCAGGTTGTCCGCAACTTGGTCTCTCCAACACATATTTTCCCCAATCTTCAGATGTTCCTCAATCTTTAGTTTCCAAGCTCTTTATAAATCCTCACATTTCACTTTTTTCTGAATCTTTACTTTTACCAGCAATTTCACATTGAACCTTTATTAATTTCTACTTGGGTACAATTTTTTTTTTTGATGTTCCCGAATTCGTATTTTTAAAAACAAACCAAAATGAATACATTCGAATTCAATCCATTCAAGTTCGTACTAATTCATGTACTAATTCAAGTACGAATTCAATTCGATCAAACATTTAAAATCCGTTCGAAAGTGAATTTCCGAACATACCCGACAGCCAAACATTTCAGTTCTTCCGGATTATAATTTATTTCGCAACTTTAGCAAAAAATGATTATACTAAAAATCAACTTTGTCATAAGAAGTTTTTTTTATTTTTCGTTCAACTATAAATGTATTTATCGTACCACCAGAACATGAACTATAAGAATAACAAGTAAAAGCAAAAACACACTTGAAGTTGGCTGCATTATTTATGGGGTTTTCACCTTATCTCTCGAGTGCGCATTGATTTATATGTATTTCTTATAAAAACATACAGCATGGCATTACACAAAAAATAATAATAATAAATAAAACGTAATAATATAGAGAAAAAAAGTAATATAAACTGCAGAAATATTTATTTTCTAGCATTGAAATACGCCATAAATTGTAATACAGCACAAAAATATCGCATGACATTTTTTTACAACTTCTCTAGTCTCTTTGATTTTCTCTAAAATAATTTACACTTACAACAATCTGTGAATGTCATAAATTTATCATTTTTATATTTTTCGAATTTTTCTTGAGTTTACTTCAAGATTAAACATTGCGATTAGCTGCTAAAATTGAGCCACAAGTGACTGGTCAACTCTTGAGATAACCGACCGTGCGTTTGCGATATATTTATAACACTCGCCTGACAGACAGCTTGCCTTAAAAATGTCAAAATGCAACAACTATATATACTATTTACATTGTTTACACAATAAGTAAATTTTTATTAGATTAAGATTAAAGGTGTTTAAATAATTTCTGTGTTGAGTTAAAGTGTAAGCGCACCTCTTCTATGCAGAAGACACATTTGGGTGTTTTTTTGGTTGACAGGATTTTTTTATTTATTAAATTATATATAAAAAAACACGATCTGCAGATAATATTTAACAGCTTGTTAAAATAACGTTATCGGCAAACAGAAGTAGTGTTTATTTAGTCGTGTTGACTGACAATCGTTTATTTGATTGACAATCGATTTGAACAGACAGAACTATGGCAAAGGTATGATAAATGGGGGAAATAATACTAGATATACTTTTATATTTTTAAATACTTATATATTCTCATAATAAATATAACCATTGATATATTTTTAACGTTTTGTCAAACATTTTATATCGAATACACTTAAATTTAAATTTTTTACGAAGACTACCACACTGAATATTTTTTTATCATAAAAGTAGTATTCTGCAATTGACTTTGGAACAAAATTAAAATTATTGACAAGGTAAATCAAATTGTCTTTAAAACATAACTTTACCGGCTTGAATTGGATTGAAATACGTTTATTTTGTATTGAAAAATCGAATTCTCAAAGAGCTTAAATATATAATGTATTTTTGCATATCATTTCAATTAAAACTTGGAACATGTCAGAAATTTTATATATATCTTTTCCATAAATTGGTCGTAAAGTTCGCACATTTCAAGTATACAGGCCGTTTGCAAATATTTCAGTTCACTGAATTTGAGGAAATTTAATTTTTTCGGCAATTCATGGAAATTGAACAAAATTCTTTTTTTCTGATGAACTTGAAGAATATTTACCGATGTTTTTTTTATTAGTCGAAACCTTGTCGGTTACTGGTAGGGATTGGAAAAGTATATCCCTGTCAGTAAAACTAGTCGAAATCTAGTAGGGTACAGGTAGGGATTTGAAGAGTAGACCCCTGTCAGTAAAACTAGTCAAGAACTGGTCGGTTACTAATAGGTGATATAATTTTCTATTTAATCTATTTTGAATCACTTAAATATTATTCAAAATTATGTACTTATTGTATTTATTTTGATTGATTCTATTTTTGATTTTAGTTTGTTTTTTTCTTGTCATAATCCGAAAATTTACAGGCCCAGTTTTTAAACTTAGTTTAAACTTTTCCTCATTTTTAAATCGTTATAGAAGTTATATTCCTAATCGAAACGGCGGAATGTCGTTGCATTTAACAGATACAAAAACAATAAGTAGTCAGGTAATATGACATTTTAAATATTTTTGATATGTTGACCATAGACGATATGATATCAGGTATAAACTAAATTTAATTCCCTTACATGATGAAGTATATAAAAATAATATATGTAAAAAATCATTTTCTTTGTCATATTCCGCCCTGTTAAATGACCTACATGATCAGGTCATTATTTAGGTGATAAGATAAAAACGAAATACTCAATTTAAATCGACACTTCGAATTATATTGAAATGATCCAAGCGAAAAAAAACACGTTGACTAGTGTTTGTTATATTATTTAATATTATCAAGAAGTGTCTCGTCTGCTGTTTGTATTAATTTAATATTGACACAAATAGCGAATGTTGCACTGAATGTTATCAGCGTGTAAATCACGGTCTATTAATTGCAAAATATTGAAAAAAAGTTAAATTATTTATATATGCGTATTTTTAGAGTATTACATACTATATAGAAAATAACTCCAACAACTTAAGTCCCTAACAACTGCTGATACAAATTCTATTTGTGCGGTCCATATGCTCGCACATAAATTATTCAACAACTAGTTTTCGAGACTACTTCAGCTCAATTGTATGAAGTTCAAATTCAAACCAGACCATAAAAAATGTCTGTATAAAAATTGAATTTTTGTTAGATGAAATTCATAATAATGCTACGTTATACAAATATTTTGACAAAACGCCTGCTGTGTCACAATGGTAAACAATTTATTTCTCAAATTGTAAAGCCGAGGACACGAAATGGTACCTGCATCAGCGGCAGACACAGTGTAAACAGTTTGCCTAGAAATCATGTATAGAACTTATCGATAGAATCTACAAGATCGCACAAGAACATAAACATCTTCAACTAAAACAAAATATACGGGAGTGTAGTCTGCTGACTGGAACTACAATATTATATTACAAAAATGCGAGCCCTTTTTGTGCCTGAAACCTTCGCAATACCGCAACCTATACTGTAAACGAATTCATATTAATCTGTCGTTCGGACTAAAGAAGAATTTTTTGTTTGAAGGCTACAAGCGAAATCTAACCCACAAAAGTGTAATGAAATAAATTATGACGTATAAAAACAAAAAAAAATATAAGAACCTAAACAAAAAAGGACCAGTGTAGAGAGCATTCAATATCAAAAATAAGGCGTCGAAAAATATTAAAGATGCACAGAACAAGATTAAGCCAAAAGGAAGTATCGAATGTTATCGAACGAATGTATTCTTTTTATTTCTACAGATATAAAAGATACTAAATTAATAATTCTTACAAGTGTTGTTGTTATAATACTTGTCCTGTATTTATGGCAATGCATTTTGTGGTGATACTGAAATAAATTTTGCTGTCTTCTCGAAGTATCAAGTTTCTGTTGTTTATGGGTGAGAAACACTTGGTCGAAGTCATGCGGACTATGAACTACGGACTATGTGTGGGTTCTGTGCTCCAAAAGGAGACAATAGTTTTTAAAAACATTGTTTGTTTTATATTTTTGTAAATACTTAAACAATCTAAAAATTGTATCAGGTTAGTTAAATTAAACTGCATTTATTTGTATTTAAACGGAATTAAACGGCGTTTGCATATTAATGAGTAGCATTCCCCCGAAAAAAAACTAGACGAGACAATTTATATTTTACGACTGTTCTAGTAACCAAAGTGAAGAGACAATCTTGATAATTTAACTGTCAAACCTACTATATAAATTTACATGGCAGGCAGTGTAGTACGTGACTCACTTGATTGTATCTTTTTTCTTTTATTTTCTTAAAAAACTTCAACTTGTGTTTATTATTAATTTGTAGAACAATTTGAAATGCTTGAAGATGAGTCAATCTTAGAATACTTTATATTTTTTTTGTATTAATTTATTTAATATAAATATTTACATTATTTTTAAATGTTATATTAAAAAACCTTTGATATAGAAGAAATTAAACTTATTAGGGAGGACCTGATAATGAACATTTTCTTAATGTAACTAGTCGGGTAAAAACAAGATTTTACATGGATACTTTGTAGTTAGTATATATTGTATCGTCCGTACGTCAGTGCGTTTGATTGCGAGTCGAAAGGTTGCAGGGTCGAAACACCATTGTAAGACTAAATATATAAATTATTTTTCTATACGGCGCTGTCTCTCGGAAGACAATGGCAAACCTTAATTGCCTTCAAATCCATCGGGCCATTCGGATTTGGCAATAAACTGTAGGTCCCTCAAAATATGGGAAATTCTGCTCCAGAGAGGAATGTCCCATATATACACAGAAAAAAATAAAAAAATCATATTGATGAATTCTTATTTTTCGTTCATTTTTTGCTATACTTCTCAGTTCTCAAGTAGTTATTGTATATTATTTCTTATATAATGCTTGCTCGTCATGTATAAATTAATAGAATTTATGTTTAATTTATTAATAAAAAGTTATATATATATAATATTTTTTTTGAATTTTATTTAAAAAAAAAAAAAAAAAATGGAAGATTTTTTTTTTCGGATAATTTACTTTTGAATACTTTAATTTTTTTTTTTTTTGAAGGCCATTTTTATCGAATTTCGTTTATAAAAACATTGTTTTTTTTTGAAATATTCGTAATAAATATTTCCATCAATTAATTTATTTTGAAAAAAACCAAACCAACTTTTGATGAAGATCAATTTCATTATCAAGATCATAAATTCTTGAAGGTTATAGTTTTCTTTTCAATTCTGTATGAACAATACAAAAAGTATCGTATGACATACGATCAAGATTCAATAATAAACAAAAAGAAATAAAATGAATTAAGCAATCAATTTGTAACTTATATGTTAAAAATATATTTAAACATTTTCAAAAACAAGTCATATTTTCCTTTATTAACTTAAACATATTATGAACTCATTCTGTGACTTGTCTTAGTACAAGTAACTAATTTTATGCAGAACCTAATCTTATTAGACAGCAGAATAACCGACAGGATTTGTTAGAAATAATTAACTTAATTATCTAAGCTGTAGTATTTATAATGAACCACTGAAACTACATTAATGAAAAACATCTACACAAGATACACAATAGTCAAAGTTCAGCGACCTATGACATTAAAAGAAATATCTGCGAAAAGTTTTTTTATCCTTGTTCGGACCAATAATAGGAAAGACCGACGAAAGACAAAAGGAAGATGTTCTGAACAAAAGTAACTTTTAATCCTTTTTGCATGAGTTTTGCGTAAATTAAAAGAAGTTTATTTAGCGGAAATACGAAAAGGAAAATGCCAAATATGGGTATGAGTAGACCTACAAATATTGAAGAGATTCACAGTAATTAAGTGAATAAATTCACTGCGATTTAATGGAGTGTCACAGTGCGAGCTTTGTGAGTTGTAGAAACTTTCGAAGTTTTTTAGGTTGTATTAAAAACACTTACCGCAAGTGGAAAAAGTTGCGTTTAGAAGAATTTAGCGATGAGATGTTGAAAGAGAATTCTGTAAGAAAGAAAAGGTTTAATATAATCATTTTTGATACATTTTGGTTAATATATTCTATAAAAAATTATTTTGACTTTGCAGATATAAAACATCTATGTTTAAAAAATAAAGATAAAACTCATCAGGGTGCACCACAAAATTAACCCGTTTAATATTTATTTCATACCATTTGTTTCATACCATCCCTATCTTTACAACATTCTGAATTCTATAATTTGGAATTCAGTCAATTCTTTCCCGAGACAATTCTTCCTCGCACAATTTATCTCATGATACAAAATATTGAATTTTACGAATTGGTAACTGATTATTCTTCGCCAAAAATGTTTCCCGGGACAATTCTTATCTTAGACAATTCCCGGACTATTCCTTCCCGAACTATGCATCCCCGGACAATTCATCTCCAGACTATTCTTTCTAAGACAATTCATCCGTAAGATTATTCTACCCCGGGCAATTCTTTCCCGGTCAATTCATCCACTGATACAAAATATTGAACTCTACTAATTGGCAGCCGGACAGTTCTTCTCCAACAATGTTTCCCGGGATAATTATTCCACGACAATTCTTCCCCAAGACAATTCTTCCTGGACTATTCTTCTCCGGACTATTGATTCCCGGAATATTTATTTCCGGATTCATCGCCTAAAAAAAAATTCAGAATTCTATTATTTGAAAGGGACAGTTATGACACCATAATTCCCCACAATTCATCCCTGGACAATTTTTCCCAGAACAATTTTCTGCGGGAAAATTCTATATTTTTTTTTGACTTAAATATGACATTTTATTAAAAACATTTTGGAAATAAATAATTTAAATAAATTCTACGATGGTGGATTTTCATCCGGTTAATTTTTTATAGGGGATGTGTTATGGTGCATTCCCTTACAAAACGCGCCATATTTTAGACAATATCCGATCCATGAGATCAATATAGCTTTTAAATCATAAGTACTACATAATTTACCGTTCGACTGGCATTTTAAGAATTTGAGTTCTAATATTATTTTTTATAATATTTCTCCAAAAATATAACAAAAAATTAGTTCGAAAAAAATAAGTCTTGTTTTAATTTTATTTGTACAACGTTGATATGATAACCATTTATAAATGTCTGCATTTTTGTAGCATGTATTTCACATCATTAAACACATAATTTTCATTTCCAATGCCAAACGAAATTTACGACAGCCATGCGAGGGAAAATCCTCCGAGTGAACGAAAACAAGCCACAGCCACCACAGCAGACAGGCTGGAATTGAAATTGAACCTGCTAGCAATCAAATGGCAGAACTTCAACTGCAAATAATTCCATCAACGCCTCGCAACAAAAAGCACCACTGAATGATATCCACTTGAGGGACCCACCCGGGATGCGCGCGGGCCCAGCTCGACTGGGCTATAAACAAATCATGCGATTTTCCTGCAGTCACACAAGACACAATCCCCCCACAGTCCGTTCCCCACCCCTAAAAAAAACAGTGCTGCTGTAACTTAGGCTCAATGCCAAGCATCAAGATGTAGAGGTAGCGCTAGCGGCACAAACAGCGGGTCCAACACACAGCGGGACCCGCACAGCATGTTGTTACACCATTGGGGTTGCATTGCAATAAAATTATAACCTAAAGAGAGAAAATTAGTGGAGATGATGGCGAGGCAAAAAATAAGAAAAACAAAATAAAAAAAAACACTTCTCGTCTAAAAGAACCTCTGTAAAATGTTTCTTGTTGAAATAAAAGCAAAACAGTTTGGAAAGAAAAGAAATTGAAATAAAAAAATATATAAAAAACAGATACCAAAGTGGAAAAGTGTGGAATGTAATCGAATGTGACTTTGACTATGGTCGCCATAAATGTTTCAACACCTTGAGTGGTAAATGGTTTGGGAATTTTGAAAGAGTCTTAATGCATAAAACATCAACAAATTTTAAATAAACATTTAGAGCGTAATGTTATTGACTTTTTTTTATAGTCAAGATTCAGAGTTTGAGAGTGTTTTTTTCGCACGAAACTCAAGAGTTCTAGGGGAATTTTTGTCATGTACGGGAAGTTATTATTCTATCAGTGACTTGTGATTGAACAAGCTGTTAATATAAAAAACAGGTTCAGTATTACAAACAATAATAATAAATATACCAAAAAATAAAAAAAAAAATGTAGTAAATAAATTAAATTATTTGTGACAATTTTGAATTTATAGTAAAAATTTTATTTTAAGTAAATACCTGAATTTTATAAAAAAAAAATATTTTTTTATAAAAAAAAAATAATTTTCTATTAAAAAATTTATTTTTTAGTGAAATTTTTGTTTGTCAGTGGAAAATTGAATTTTTAGTGAAAAATAAAATTTTTAGTGAAAAATTATAATTTTAGTGTAAAATTTAATTTTTAGTGAATAGTTGAATTATTAAAATTAAATTTTTTAGTGAAAAATTTAATTTTGAGTGTAAAATTTTATTTTTTGGTGAAAAATTTAATTTATAATAAAAAAAAATTTTTAGTGAAAAGTTGAATTTTTATTTAAAATAAAAAATTTAGTAAAAATTCAAATTTTTAGTATAAAATTGAATTTGAGTGGAAAATGATCTCTTAATGATTGAGTTTTTAATGTAGAATTAAAGTTTTAGTGAAAAATTAAATTGCTAGCGAAAAAGTAAATTTTTAGTGAAAACTTGAAAAAAATTGAGTAAAAAAACAAATTATATAGGTAGGGTTTCTAATTATATGCGACAGTGATGTTTGAACGATGTTCTAAACCACCAGACAAATACCAAATAAGCATAATTCAAACCCAAACAAAGGCCAAACAATTAATTTTTGACCTTTTTATGAACTCTTTGCCGAAAATGTTTCTACTAACGTACATTATTCGAGGGCTTTAATCATTCTAACGCTTTGTTCTAACCATTCCAAACGATTCCAATTTTTTCTATTGGTTCTTCGAAATGCAGTAAATTTCAAACGTTTATAATTGCACTCCAAAGGCGTATAGCACAAATCCTTTTACAGCTCCCAAAATAGTAGCTGAACATGCAAAAATAAATGGTCGAAATGAAAAATAAAAACATAGGAAATGGGAATGAAAAGGAAATCCACAGCAAAGGGTGGTTATAATGTGGGTGAGTTGCGGAAGAACACAAATTTTAAACCACGTACGGCACTGAGCAAAAAAAAATAATCAAAAGCAAAAAAAATCAAAAAAAAACCTACAGAAACGTGCTACAAAATCCGGCACCAAATATATATGCGAGTCACGTATAGCGGTTGGGTGCTGTTGGCGGAACTCAACAACGTCACATCATCAAAGCAGCATCACTGTCAACATTGTCAGGCTCCCAAACACATACGTAATACACAAACACGCAGACAGACGAACAGACAGACATACACGCACACATTTATATAGGCAGAGCTTTAGTAACGGACAAACATATCGCTAGTGTTTGTCAACATAAAATTGTGTGCAAATCCTTTGCGGCTTCCTTCCACGTTGTCTTTTCCATCCTTTGCTCTTTTTTTTCAACATTTTTCACCATATAAAGCGCTCTTTTTTATCCCTTTAGAGGTCGTGCTTTGCAAATTATTAAAAAGCTTAAAAGTTGTGTGCATTTCCGAAAAGGTATGCCTATGGGAATGTATTTTGGGGTGTGAGGAGCTATTTTTTAGTATGAGAATTACTTTTCTGGGATATTTTAAATGTTACTATTTTTAGTCGACAACAGGTTGACGTGGGGTTTTCGGACTTTATAGTTTATAGTTCTATGATTTCGATAAATAATTACACAGCACAATAAAAAATATCCGCGATCTTAGTATGATTTTTCGATTGACTTCAAGATTCTAAACACGATCTCATACTCAGATTCAGGAGATTGTCTTAAAGTTTTCGAGTTATTACGTATATCAAATAAATATATATATATATATATATATATATATATATATATATATATATATATATATAAGTCATGAGTTTTTTCTAATATTTTTTATGAGGAATGTATTTTGGGGTGTGAGGAGCTATTTTTTAGTATGAGAATTACTTTTCTGGGATATTTTAAATGTTACTATTTTTAGTCGACAACAGGTTGACGTGGGGTTTTCGGACTTTATAGTTTATAGTTCTATGATTTCGATAAATAATTACACAGCACAATAAAAAATATCCGCGATCTTAGTATGATTTTTCGATTGACTTCAAGATTCTAAACACGATCTCATACTCAGATTCAGGAGATTGTCTTAAAGTTTTCGAGTTATTACGTATATCAAATAAATATATATATATATATATATATATATATATATATATATATATATATATATATATATATATATAAGTCATGAGTTTTTCTAATATTTTTTATGAGTATTAAACTCATAAATGTTGGGATTTTTTTTATATGTATATATATATATATATATATGTATATATATATATATATATATATATATATATATATATATATATAAGTCATGAGTTTTTCTAATATTTTTTATGAGTATTAAACTCATAAATGTTGGGATTTTTTATTTATTAAATATCAAATGGAATTCCAATTTTTAAACTCGAAATAAAATTCTAATTTTTAAGCATGAAAAACTCGTTCTTCAATCTGCTTTAAGTTTTCAACAATTATTTATGCTATCGAATGCCTTATATGACATAATAAAAAATAAAACTATGTATGTCTTACATAGACAATTTTTGCATGCTTCCAGCAAAAATATTAGTTTCAATCTCCCTACTTATCCATTTTCCTAGACTACCCTGTAGCTGTTATTTAGCCCTCAGATACTGTGCTGCTCCTAATTTCTGTTTGCTTTCTTTGGCTTTTATTATGCGAAGACTTTGCGCCACATCTTTTGCCCCAAATAACACTTGCCACCACGTTTTTCGCCTTTGAAAAAATAATTTGCGCTCCAACATCTAATGCCTGCAAGTGCAAAATGCCAGCGAACGTTGGCAACCATGCGCTTTTGTTTTCATGACACTCACTTCATACCGGTGACGTAGGCGTCATAGCTGTCAAAGCAAACGTCAAAGCAAAGGAGGCCGCCATATTTGTTTTTTTCCTCGTCGTCGTTTAAAAAACGGAAACGAATCAACAACATTTGCAATTAATTTAAGTGGTTTTCATCGGGCGCATCTGCTACTGTGTGTTGGGTGGGGGTGTATAATTTAAAAAGATGAACAAAATTTTAGTCATCAATTTGTTTATTTAGTTTTTATCTCAAAAGCATTATTGTAATTTCTGCATAAATTTATGCCATACAAAATTATGTTTAAATTTAATTTATCACTGATGCGACACAAGCAATTTAAATTTTGTCAACATTAACTGTTTGTGTCAAACGCCTAAAAGTCTGCCTCACTTCAGTCGCAAAGTTTTCGCTCTAACTCAGGACTAATGACACTCAAAAGTTTCCGGCAAAGTGCTGCTGTTTCACTCTGACACACACAGTCAGCCGCAGCACCACTGTGATATTTCTGCAATGATTGATTTTTGTGTGTTCAACGGCGACGAAGACTATGACGACAGGAAGCGGAAATTAAAAAAGTTTTTATACACAAAAAGTTTCTCAAATTTTATATTTTTTTTACTTTTTTTTTATTGTGCTTTTTGAACATAGAAAAGTGAATATTTAGAGAGCCGTAATTTGTACGATTGTTATATAGGGTAGCAGGGGGTAGATTTGGCAGCACCGTTGTAAAAGTTACTAAATTTAAGAATTACAATTTATTTATTAGGAAATGGAATTTTTAGTGAAAAATTGAATTTTGAGTAAAAAAATTAATTTTTAGTTAAATTGAAAATTTTAATTTATAATGAAAAATTGAATTTGAATTTTTAGTGAAAATTTGACTTTTTAAGTGGAAATTAGACTTTTTAGTTAAAAATTGAATTTTTAGTGATAATTGAGTATACTCAACTCCCCTTATTTTTGGTGAAATTTTATTTATATGACAACACAAAAAGCATGCTAGAAATTTTATTTTCCTATAGATATTTTTCAGGGGCTTACTATTTTCTTAGGGAAATTTTTATAATATATATATTTTTTTTAATTTTTATAGTTTTGTTTATTTTGGAGCAGCAATTGCTGCAGCAATAGCAGCAGTCTTTAGGAGTAGCAGCAGCAACCGAAGTGCATGAGCAACTCTGTCGTGTTTACACAAGAAATTCACGACGTTTATATTGACTGGAAAATAAATACAAATAAACCAAACAAACAGTTCGAAAAAAAAACAATTTAAATCGAGTCAGTTTTTTGTGGCAGTGCAGGGTTAATTGGTAAACTCACGTTTTTCTCTCTGATTTAATTTCTGTTATTCTGATTTTCCAAGTAATTTCATTTTCACCATACATCGTATGACTTTTGTTATCATTATATTTTATATTTTTTGTTTTGTTATTCTAAGTAGTTGTAGTTCCTATACTTCAAATATACATAGTAAGTAGTGGGTGCAAGGTATCCATTCGAACATTCATCCATCCGTTCATCCGTCTGTCTGTTGATGCTGCTTATATAACCAACTCATAAAAATGCAGCGCTAAAATGTTGTAAAAACTCTTGGAGCAACTTCTTGTATTTATTTTTCTTAAAATTGATTTGTTGAAATTTACATAAATTTATGAGTTGCTTTGTATTGATTGATTGCATGCGTTTGAATCGTTTCTTTTTAAGTTCTTTTTATTATTTCTACTGTTTTCTTCATTTTATTTTTATGTAAATTTTAAATACACAAATGCAAGTGAAGTGCAATGTTTTGATTTTCACCAATAGACATGTGAACTCATTCGATATATGTCTTACAGTAAAGTTTTACAAAATACAGGAGCGGACTGGTCAAGCGAATCGAACTTCTCTCGGTGGACCGGTCGATAAATGGGAACACCTGAAGATCTAACCGAAAATCTATTTCACACAAAATCTGCCTCTTTATAGTGAGGTCTGAACTGCAAAAATTCCATCTGGACAAAACCAATAATGGTTAGATAATATTTCTCCAACAAAATTTATATTTTCCTATATAGAAATTGTACTAGGGTCATAATAGGTTAAAGGTTATTGCATTTTTATCTTCTCATAAACCGATCACCATAATAGGGTAAATTTCTACTAGGATTGTGTACCAAAATTTATAATGGTAAAGACTCGTCTAGACGTAGCAAATTCATATCTAATAGAACATTGTAGACAGTATAGGTATTAAGTTCTTACTGAAAAAATATCGATAATTCAGTACTGCTCCTGACTGAAGAAAGTTAATTTTATAGATCTGAAAAATCGATGTATATAAAAATAATAAAAATGATTTAAAATCTTTCGAAAATCAAAATTGAATTTTGTAGGCCTATTAAATTCGAAAATTCCGTTAGGACTTTTCATTCCAGTTCGCCCCTGCACTCGTAGTATGTTATTGATATGAGCCAACTCCAGCCAAGTTCATGCCTATTTTAAATAGTTGTCATAAAAATTGTTATCTTTAGGCATAAAGAAATATTATTTTAATAAATGGTTGCCACCAAAGTTTGCATCTTCCGCCTTAAAATGCAACTAAAGTTCCATGGAGCCTTACAAAACTTTAGCGCTATACCCGAGATGGAGTTATCAACTTGCAGTTAGTGAGTATCATTTGTCAGTAGTTTTTGTATTAACAAAAAAAAAAGCCTAGACAGTCACAAGTTCTTAAGTTTACGTACGACGTTATACATTTTAAAACTCCACGAAGTCCCGCACAAAATAAAGTCTGCCAAGTCTCGCCGTCTTCATGAAAAGTTTTGAAGTGTTGTATGCGAAATCTTGAAAGTCGTGTTGCTGCCATTAATGCGCCAGCAGTTGCTGCAAAGTGTTGTCGACAACTGTCAGTTCTGTCAATATGACAGTTAAGTGATTGTAAAGCCCACAATTGGCATAGTATTTGCTGGCAAATCAATTTGTTGCGCTTGTCAAATGCAAAAAATAGACAACGATATGTTTGTTGGCAAATTTAATAGGTTCTTAAGTCGATCATAATAATAGAAAGGAACATATAACAAATTGTTCAACAAGAAATATATTCAGAAGATAATTCAAAAAATAAAAAAAAGATTTATTTCTTCGTTGGTTTAACTAAAAATTCAATTTATTGAAAAGAACAGCATAGAAATTAAATTTTTCTCAAAAAACAAAAAATAAAATGTTCATTAAAACTTAAATTTTTCACAAAAAATTCTGATTTTCACAAAAAAAATCAAAAAAAAAAAAAAAAATTTCACTAAAAATTCAATAGTTCACTACAAATTTCAATTTTTCACTATAAATTAAATTGTTCACTAAAAATTCAAATATTTGTTAAATTTCAAATTTTCAATAAAAATACAACATATCACTAAAAATTTAAATTTTCATTACAAATTCTAAAAATCGAAAAAAAAAAATTCTATATTCCACTAAAATTCTGTTATTAGCGAAAATTCCAAAATACTTCGATATACATTGAAACTCCTACATACTGTAGCTGCAGTTAATAAAAATATAAAATTACAAATTATGAACAACGCAGCCTGCGGCCAGCAGCATTTTTTGCAACGTCCGGTAACATGTGCTGCATCGACTGCAGATTTTCAACAGTAGGTGGAGTTGTGAATATTGCCACAAATTTAAACAGCAACTGCAACAACAAGCAGGGATAACAAAACAAAGTAAAAAATAAAACAAAGCAAAATAAAATAAAACAAAACAAAACAAAATATAAAAAAATAAAGAGAAAATAAAACAATGCCAAAGCGAACGATTGCACGTTCCAGTGCTGCCAAATGATTATATTTAGTCTAAAGCCAAAGCAACAAAGCGAAATAAGCAACTAGAAAAAATTTATATAAAAATTATTGCTTTGCCTACACAGCAATGATTGCATGTAGATGCTGCTAAACCGATAAAACAACAAAACTACGTTGTTGCTGCTGCATGTTGCATGCAATCATTGCCAACTGCAATCGTTTGAGCAGCAGCAGCAACATCAGCCAGTGTAGCCAATTATCCTGAGTGTGGCATGCAGCAAATGTGCTGCAGCAGTTGCCTGCTGTTTGTTGGTGGTTACGAGCTATGTTGCTGGGTTATCGAAGGAGTTGAGAGGAGTGCAGTGCAACAATAATGCCTAGGGAGTATGTAGTTGAATTGTTGTGTGGTTCTTCTTGTTTGTTGCCTTCTAAAATCAAGTCTAAATACTGTGAAAATATTTAGCAAGTTGTATTGGGGTCCAGGAGGAATAGTGGGTGAGCGGCTTTAGGTCGTAAGTTTGTCAGTGCAGAAGAAAAAGAAGAACAAAATATGGCTAATAGGGCATATTTTAAAAATTAGAACCGATGGAATAAAGTTAGTAATTTTGATCTTTAGTTTAGACTATGTTCTGCAAACTATACAAAAATTTCTTTTTTATCATTAGATCCAAAATGCTAAAAATATCTTTAAAAAAATAAAAAATACAAATTTTGGAATTGAATTAAAATATCTTGAAATCGTATTGGAATATTATTTGTATATTAAAATTAGTCTTGATATAAAAATGTCGTTAAATTTATTTTGGTTTTCTGAAGTACTATATTTATCACTTATATTATAAGAAGTGCTTGAAAAAGTTCTAAAAATTAGAAAGCAATTTTCTTAAAAACTTTATGCAATAGCAAGAATACTGTGTATGTAGTTAAAATAAGCAGCCACGAAACATTTATATTTGATGTATGGAATGTTAATAGGACAATTTTAAATCGTTTTATTGAGTATTGTTCTTTACTTTTTATTTTCTACTTTTTATTTTAATTTTAGAAAATGTAGGATAACATGATTTTAAAAAAAATATTATATTATATTAATATTATTGAACTTTGAGTTTTTTTTAACAAAGGAGGTATTAAAATAACAAAAAACCTTGCAATTTGCTATACCGATTTGATTTTGTTTGTCTGTCGATATATTGAAATCTTTACTTCAGAAAAATAAAAACAACTTAGAATTCATTCTTCTTGAGCTGCAGAAGTTTAATTCGCGGTCAAAAGTAACTCCCATTATTTTTGTATTCGAATATTTTGGACATTTCTAACTACTGAATAAAATATATTTAAAAAATCACGATATATTCTTCTATTTACATTCGAAAAAAATAATTGATTAACTATTAAAAAACGAAAAAGAAAACGTTATCTGAAAAATTTTGTTTGATCTGTCTCTCTACCTGTCTCTTTCTCACTCGGTATGTTAACATCATGACTACAGAAAAACGAAAACAAATTGTCGTACTCATAAACTTGATTAAAGATTTGCAAGTTTTTATATAAAAACTATTATAACAAAATTTTTATTTTTATATTATTTAGTTTTTTTTTATTTGAAATAAGCAAAACGTTACTCCCCCACAGTATTTGATTACAATAAATGTTGCTCACTGCACAATCTCCAATTTATGTTATATATATTTTTTTATATACATTATTTTCTATAAATCTAGAATTTCATTCTGTTCTTTATGTCGCCTGCATTGCTGCCTGCCAACTGGCAACAATTGCACGTTGTTTATTCACTGGAAACGCCAACGCAAATTGTTGTTGCCATAGATCATCAAAAACATACAGTCATTTGTTTGCGACTCAATTTTATTTTTATTTAGTTACACTATATATTGTCTTTGAATTAATAATGTTATTAAAAGTACACTGAAGTAGAATAAAAAATGAAAATTGAAATTAAAAATTGTTCAAATTACAACATTATCATCGTCATCACACGCATCCGCAGCACTTGAGAAATAACTTAATTTCAACTGTCAAATTACGCAAGAGTGAGGGACAGAGTAGTAGATACCACTAGCACTTGTCACGTGTCTGCCTCGAGTGCACTTCAAGTCAACGTCAACGCTTCAGCGCAGACATTGAGGTCTCAAGCCGCGAAATTACGGCAAAATACTTTGCGCGCTGAAACGCAATTTAAGCAAATTTTAAATGAAATAGAAAAAGTGTTAACAGCACTGTGCGCGATGCTGCTTCAAACTGTCAATTTGACATTTAATAACTTAATAATCTGACAACTACAATTATGTAATGTACAGGTGTTGCCAGAGTTTTTAAAAAATTTGATAATGATTTTAGTTTTTAGTGTCGTTTGGAAGATTTAATGGTTTACAGTAAAATCAAAAACATTTTATTTTAAAAATTTTAAAAGTTGATTTGTCTCTAAATATGAGCATAAATATAAATATATTTTTTTTGCTCGGGATCAATAATGACTCAAGTTCACATTTTGAAAAAAAGGTGTTAGAATCAGATTGATATAACATTTGCAGAATTTGTCATTTTTACCATATTTATGATTTTTACAATTCGGGTTCATAGTATTTTTCATTTATTTAGCAGTATATTTAAGAATTTCTTTTTTTTATTAGAATAATAAATTGTTCCCTAAAAAACGTTACCTTTTTGAATATTCAACAAATACAGAAACATTTTGCAAATATAATCTGCTAAATCTTAATTAACTGCGCCGCGTACCATCTGCGCCAAATCTTTTCCTCCATTTACTCCTAATGTTGTTTGCATTTATGACTCAATTCTCAATATTTCTACAAAATGCCAGTGCATTGACTTTTACTATGTGCCTCGGAAGTCACGTCTTTCAAATTTAATGTTTTCTAAATCAGTGCCAACAACAATTTCGGTCTTAAAACGTTTACTTCGTGCCTTGCGAGGCAACGCTAGACACAACAGAAAAGTACTACAAGATCGTAAAATGCATCCAAAACTGAGTTTGTAAATAAATTAATCAATTATGACAGAACGTCAATACAGCGTCAACGTCACGTCAAGTCAAGCAAGGGGGCATGACATGGGATGGGGATTCGAAGGGAATTGTGCTCCCACAGTATGTTTGGTGGGGCGTTAGAGCAGGGTAATTGTTCGACAGGCGTCAGCAATTACCAGAACCACATGAGGGATTGTGTCGGAGGCTGCACTGCAACTCGTAAATATGAGCGTAGAATAGTTTTTTAAACAAACAAACATGAGAAGTTCATAAAATGAGGAATGGGTTTTGTTATTAAAAAAGAATAAAAAATAGTGAAATAGTGTAGTTGTATTTTACCGAGAATACAATAGTACAAAATATCAAAAAAAAAAAAAAAAGAGAATATAAAAAATATTTGAGTTATTATTGAATACGTGCTTTTTTGCAGAAAGTCGTTTTTTTGGCACATTATTAACATATTTTGGTGTGAACAGTTGGCAAAACATCGTATAATAAAAAAAAGTGCTAATGATGGACATATGCTCTATAGACACAAAGAAAAACATGATTGTTAGAAAAATGTTAAAGACAGTCATGTTCTCATAATTGTGACAATTATGTATAACTAGTATTTCGTACCCGGGCTGCGCAACGGAGTTTTAAATTTTTTCTGTTTTTTTAACCCAATTTTTAAGGCATAGCTGTTCATTTTTGTTTTTGGTAATTTTTTGATTTTGATTCTTTCTTTTTTTGTATTTCTTTTTCTTGGTTGGTTCTGTTTTTACTTTTGATTTTGTTTTTGAAATTGACTTTATTTTTGCTTTAATTATTTGTGGATTTTTGTTTTGCATTTGTGTTTTTATATTGTGTTTTTGCATTTGTGTTTTTGTTATTAGTTTTGTGTTTTTTCTTTTGTGTGTTTTGATTTTACTTTTTATTTTGGTTTTGATTTTGGGATTTTGCTTTTGTTTTTAGTATTTGCTTTTATTTTTGAATTTTTTCTTTTTTTTAGTTTTGTGTTTTTTCTTTTGTGTCTGCGTTTTTGTGTTTTTGATTTTATTCTTTTGTTTTTGCTTTTGTTATTTTAATTTTAATGTTTCTTTTGACCATGTTTTTGGGGTTTTTATTTTTTTTGTGTTTTTAATTTTGTATTTTTGTTTCTGTTTGTGTTTTGCTTTTATATTTTTTATCATTTTTTATCCTATCAATCCACTATAATGGCAACAAAAACAGTATACATTCTACAATTATAATTTATTTACCTCAATAACCTCATAATCATTTTTGTAAGGTGTACATTTTAATATGCAGTTAATAGCTTTTAAAACTCAAAAACTAAAAAAAAATCCAGCATACATCCCATTATTTTTATGGTACGCTTAGGCAGTCTAGATCTATTTTCCATGCCTGTTTTAATGAGACGCATTTCACTATACTAAGTTTGTTTAGGACACAACAATAATACCGCCAACAACAATATCAATAACAACAAAAACATTTATGAGCGCCATCTTGTGTGCACTATAACGACTGACGCCATTCATTAATTACAACAATAGACAAAAATCATCATAAATATTATGATGCTTTGGAAAAATCGAAAAATAGCGCCGCAGTTCATGAAAAATAGTCACGGAATTTTTATAGACTACAAATTGTATATCATAAGGAAAACAAAAAAAAAAAACTACGAATAAAAAAAATAAAAAATAGAGACATGCAAAAAAGAAAACTGTGTTGCTCTGTAAAATATAAAAACTTCCCCGCAAAGTCGTAAATTTCACTTGACATAAGCCAGACAGCCTGAGCGTAGATGTTATAATTTCATAGAACAGAATACAACAATACAACACAACAACACACAGGAAATTTTTCGTAATGGCGGAATGTAAGATGTTTAATTTATGTGCGAAAAATTGAATTAAATCTGGAGTAGAAAGAAATTTTGTGTGTGCAAACAGGGTGCAGTAAAAAAATAATTTAAATAATAGCCTAATTTTTGATAACACTGTGGAGGTCTGGTTAACTCGCAATTTGAAGAAAATTTTGACAATTATGTACAGAAAAAAAATCATCATCATATTGATGAATTTCGTTCTTCATACCATGGTTCATTGTATTGAAGAACCATTTATAATATTGATATCTACAAAACATCAATGTTATGAATTCATTACAATTTGTTTTTTTTGTTTATGTTTTTTAGAAATTGTTTTTTTTCGATTTTTATCTTTGAAAAACATTTTTTTTGTGTATATTTTATGTTAAAGAACATCATATTGAACATTAAAAACATTGAAAAACATCGAAAAACATTTTTTGTGTATATTTAATGTTTAAGAACATCATATTGAACATTAAAAACATTAAATTGAATATTTAATTAATGAAATCAATCTGAAATGAATCTGGTAGTAGTTAAACAAATTCATAATATTTATGAATAAAATCATCATATTGAAGAGTTTATTTTCTGTGTGGTGTTTAAAATGTTTAAAAAAAGGAAAACGTCCGATTTTAGTACAACAATATAAATATTTATTTGAAGGGATGGAAAATTTTAAATAAAAACATAGTTACATTTCAACCCAAACGATATATTAGCGATATAGAAATAATTTCGTTTGTAGTCCCAAATTATTGTTTTCGATAATCTATACTGATTCGAAAATAATAGCGTTTTCGATAAAAACGAATCTGGATATCGAATAGTTCGTATTATTTTATCAAATTCAAATAAACCGATAACCATTTCGGTTTTATACCGGTTTCAAATAAACGCAAAAATTCAATTCAATTTGAATGATATAATTCTGGTTTTATACCAGTTATTAATATAAACACCCGATATTAATACAAATGCATAAATCGAAAATAATGTTACTTTGAATCGGTATACCGTAACAGTTTCGTTATAAACTCGAAACGAAATCTAAATGAAGAAGAAAACCGGAAAACCGTTTCGTCTACTACCCTGTATAATACTGCTTATGCTCTCGCTCTCTGTCTGAAACTGAGGTTAGGATAGAAATATTATGAAGCCTCTAAATGCGTCTAAACTGCTGCACTGCGGTGCGTCATAACTCAGGGAATTAAAATTTGTTACAACTGCTGTGCACTTGTATGAAGTGACATTGCAGAAATTTTTAAAAGTAATGTAAAAGATTATTTATGACTTATGCTATCGCAATAAAAAGTAAATTTTGGCTTATTATAACGAATTTCTTGAATTTCTTGAATTGAATAAAATTAACAGAAGTTATTGCAATTCTTAAATACAAATAAACATTTCATTTATTTTAAACAACCACTTTAATTAAGATTTAGGTAAAATACACACACAACTTAAAAATCTGTTGCGCCAACCAACTTCTTCGGTTCTCCCAACTGTTTAATCGGTATTTATTCTATTTTAAACAGAACAGTTTGCTGTTTCTAAATGTTGTAATTTGAAGTGCCAATCGAATATGGCAGTTGCATCATCCAATTTTTATAAACTTTGCTTTAACCGATTGAATTTGTTTGTTAGAACAATTTTTTACTTATATCAACCTCATACCAAAAGCTAAATTATTCTGTGTGTATTAATGTTTATCACCATCACCCTTACTTTGTCAAATATTTATTTGTGCCACTTCCGTTTCTTAAAATTACGTTGTATTTTCAATAATCAAACAATAATTTCCGTATTTTGTTTATTGTACCCAAACATATTTGTTTGCATTAATAATTTATTTGCAATTTTGTGTGTGTTCCACCATTTGCCATTTGTGTGTTTATTTCTTATCATGTCGCCACAAATAATCTTAAATGCTGGAATTTAATTTATTTTTGAACATCATTGCGTACAAAATCAATTCCACACACGCGCGCGCCTAAAAGTATGTGACATATTTGTTTACACAGCCACAAATAGGCGCCTCAGCGGTTGCCACCAGAAAAAATAAAATGTAAAATAAAAACACCCAAAAATTCAGCATGAATTCAATGTGTTTGTTGCAAAAAAACAAAAGGAATGTATATTTATATAATTTTTTTGTGCTTTGTGATTTTTTCTGTTGATGCCAACAAAAATAAAGAGTGGAATAAGTATAAAAAAATGTTGCCTACAGCAGCTTCATATGTCGTAGGCTCCCTGGTGCATGAATCTGTGGGACCATCGTTGAGGGAAACATTTCGTTCGTTCGTTTCTCCTACGTTTTATTCCGGGTTCTTTTTTTTTTCTTTATTTTTTGTATATGCTGTTTATGATTTATTGAACATGCTCAACATGCGGGAGATTTTCACACAATGTTTATTTTTATAAAACACGGCGACATTAATGTTTTACAAGCAATTTTCACATGTTTTATGAGCTGTGCTGGAAAAGAATTAAGTTTATGATGATTTTTCGGTAAATTGATATACTTGAAAATGGGCTTGAGGTAAATGTAGTTAATAGGCGGACATTATCATTGGGAATAAATAATTCGTACAATCAACAAAATTCTATAGAAAATTTGTAAATACTATAAATAGATTTGAATATCTGATATAATTCAAAGTTATAATGAAAAGTTTGAAGTTTTTGAATAAAAATCAATTTATCACTAAAAATTCAATTTTTCACATTAAAATCAATTTTTACTTAAAATTAAATTTTTCAATAAAAATTAAATTTTTCACTAAAAATTTAAATATTCACTAAAATTCAGTTTTTTTTATTTTAAACATTTATTTTTTCACTAAAAATTCAATTTTTTCAAGTTCAATTTTTCACTGAAAATTTAATTTATTATTACAACTTTAAATTATTTTTTAATTTTTTATATTCTTACCCTTACCTCATTAAGTATTTTCATTACAAATATGAAATCAGTCCCCTAATAAGTAGCTCCTCGTACAAAGAGGAAATAAGTTTTTCGTGTTAAACATCCATCATTAATTTATGTTTATATTAATCAAATAGTGTTATTTATCATAAATATGCGTTATTTATCATAAACAGCGCAATTATATTTAGCACATCATCCATTAGCAGCAATATTGAAAAATGTTTTAACATGGCGCCAAACTGAAAAAATATTTGTAGTTATACAAATTTTCCGCGCCTAAAATGGGCCAACAACAGATCGATATGATTGCTGATGGACATATTAATCGACACTAGCAGCAGCAACAGAATTAAAGAAAAATAGAAATGAGTTTATAAATCAAAAAATTACACAATAAGTGAAAATTATTGCCCATCAATGACAGCTATTTTTTTTTATTTTGTTTAAAATGTGCTCCATAGATCTGCTAATGCTTTAAATTAAGTTAAGTAGTCGGTGGGTCGGTCAAAATGCTCGACACGCATTATGCGGCCAACATCAATCGATCAAAGTTGGCAGCACCTCCCTCTGCTGGTTGGCTGCCTCGAACTCTGGGCATTTTCCGCCACTGCGCTGCTGATCTGGTGCGAGATCAAAGCAAATATTGGAGCAAATTGATTTATAGATTAATACTATTCTAAATATAGGCACTACCCAAAGTGTTGACTGAATTATTTGTTGATTGAGTTAATGGGTCGCATTGACGCAGCCAATTTGTGGGCGCACTGAGCGTTTTTCTCAAATAAATTTCAAATTTTTAGCCAATTTCTCAAACACAAATTAAGCATTCTAAATTCTAAAATATTATTTACACTTTTTATTTGAATTCACTAAAGCTGTTTGCATTTTTAATTTATGCTAAATTTGATTTTGTATGCATAATAATTATTCAGCCATTCAAATGATTTTATTATACAATATATTCGTGCTGTTTTAGCCATTATGCCAGTTAACGCGGTATTATATGGCAGAAGACAGACGACAGACAAGACGCAGTGACAGAAATTAATAAAGTGTGGCGCCCGCCGCAAAAATAGTATTAAAAAAAGAACAACAAGAAAGTGTTAATTTAGTAGACAAACGCCTCATTAAAAGACAGAAATTATTCAAAAATTAAGCTAATTTTATAGACTCGCTTTTAAGTGGAATTTTACGTATTTGGTATTTAATCAGGCATGAAATATATTTTAGTTTAATGACAACAATATAAAAATATAAAAAATAGATGGGTACTAAATTTCGGATTATGGTATTTGGGAAGTTTTATTAGAAGCATTGTTAATCAAAGCTATAAAAACGTAGAAAGTAGAGTAGTTAAAATTTGGGACCCTGATAATGAAAATTTTCGTTCTATTTTATTAAAAAATTGTGAAATCTTGAATTTTCAGTGTTAAATTGAATTTTCAGTAAAAATTGAATTTTGAGTTAAATATTTAATTTATAGTGGAATTATAAACATTTATAGTGGAAAATTGAATTTTCAGTGAAATATTGAATTAGCTAATAAATTAAATTTTTGAAAAATTGATTTTTTAGTGTAAAATTGGAATTTCTGTGAACATTTGGAAATTAAGTCAAAAACTGAATTTTTGAGTGAAAAATTGTAAATTTAGTGAATAATTAAATTTAAGGGAAAAACTGAATTTTAATTGAAAAATTTATTTTTAATGAAAAATTGAATTTTAAGTGAAATTTTGAATTTTTAATTTATAAATTTTTTTTTTGAGTAAAATTGAATTTTTAGTAAAATATTGAATTTAAATAGAATTTTAAATAAAACAATTTATTTTGAGTGAATTAATTTATAATTAATAAAAAAACGATCTCCTTGTTAACCTAATTAAGCCAAAATGAACGACATCAATAAAATATTTTATTGAAATAATAAATTTTAGTTGAATTAAAAGGCATTTAAATATTTTGATTGCTCAAATTGAGCAGACAAAAGTCTTCTTGTGCAGCTGAAAAGCATAACCAATGGCATTAATTAAAAACTGGTTTTTGTATAAACAACAAAATGACAAATAAACACAAGAATTATAAATTTTAATTAAATACGTTGCGAGGAACACGACAAATAAAAATAATAATAAATACAAAACACAAGAATAATGCTCAAAAAAATCAAAACAAAAAAGCTGACAACAAAAATATAAAAAACATGCTCTAAGTAGACAAAATGGTTAAAAAACAGAAAAAATAAATCTCATTAAAAAGAGATAGCATTTAAAAGTAATGTAAACAATGCTAAACACCCAAACTAAGAGTGACAGAGACAACGCAGCTGGCGGAAAAAATGGGGAGAATTAACGTCGCAAAACCATTTACACAAAATTAAAATTCCAAACACGTTACAAAAATAATTAAATGTCGCAAAATACGTTTTTGATTTAAAAGAAGAGAAACAACATTAATTAATTTAATTTACTCATGTTTTTAGCAAAAAAAAA
This sequence comes from Dryomyza anilis, assembly GCA_951804985.1. Lineage (NCBI taxonomy): Eukaryota > Metazoa > Arthropoda > Insecta > Diptera > Dryomyzidae > Dryomyza > Dryomyza anilis. The sequence goes on from OX638134.1 coordinate 130,018, forward strand.
AGGGAGAACGCAATTTATTTTTTAATTGTTTCTTTTTGTTATGCACTATTCATAGATTAGCCACAAATTTCCCACGTTTATGAGTTTATTTATGTTCCAAAATTTTGTAATTTTAACTCTATCATAATTTCGCACCAAAGTCAATATAAAATTTTATAGGTGACGTCTTTATGTTGCATATAAATTAGAAAAAAGTCTTCTTGAAGTCATGGCTTCAATTATAAAGGCTTGGCTACGAGTATCCCGGAGATATTCATTAATAGCAAAAACTTGTAGTGAATAAACAGTGGGACAAAAAAAAAGAAGTTTAGTGAAAAAATTTAATTTTTAGTGAAAAATGTATTGCATTTTGTAAAAAAATGAATTACTAGTGTAAAATTAATTTTTAATTTTAGTAATTTTTGTTAAAAACATTAAATTTTAATTTTTAGTTAAAAAAAAATTTATTTTTAATAAAAATTTAATTTTGATGGCAGAATCGAATTTTAGTGAAAATTTTAATTTTTAATGAACAATGTAATTTTTAATAAAAAATTTAATTTTTAGTGGATTTTTTTGGGATCTATAAATTGAATTTTGAGCGAAAAATGAAAATTTTAGTGAAATTGAATTTTTAATTCAAAATAGAATTTTTGGCGATAATTTAAATTTTTAGTAAAAAATTCAACATTAGTTTTTTATCCCACTGTGCTGCTTAAAAAAGTTGCCTTTGGGTGTGTTGTACAGTGGTACAGCATATCGTCGGCCCCTTTGCCGTTTTCCGGTTAAACTAGGTCATAAATGACAATTCAAAGGTGTTGGCTACGCCAACACCTCAAATTGCCGTTGTTCGGTGGGACTCGGGACTCGAATGCGACTAATGAAAATGTCCCAAGCAATAGAAGCGGTTTTCCCCATGTTGAATCCTTAATAAAAAAAACAACTTTGTTGACTTGAGAGCTTAATAAAAATTTTTACGCGCATTGGGTTAGCTGGCTGTAAAGTGATGAAGTGTGCGCGCGTGTGTTTTTCTGACAATAAATTTAAATGTAATTTTAATGGTGATTTTTAATTGCAATCAGAGATTACAAATATTTTGCTTTTCGAAATGATACACGTGAGAAGAGAGTGGTGCGCAAAATTACGATGGCTTGTTTTGGTAATAATAAAAAATATTTTTGGCAGATAGACAAATTATAAAGCATAAAATATAAAAATAAATAAAAATCTTAATCGATAAAACGATTTTGCATGTGGATAAAAAACGGACAGAAAAAAATATTAAATGTGTACAAAAGAAGAAGATTTAGTTAGTGACCGTTCAAATGTAATAAATAATAAAATTAATGCCGCTTGATTTGTGGGTCAAGCGCGCCGGCTACTGCTGCCGCTTCTACTTGACGCTGAGAGCTGCCAGATCGACGCACAAAACATGACCAATGAAAATACCGCTTCTAAAACGGGCGCGTGTGCTATTTAAACGATATGCTTTAGCTGCAGACAATACTATGATTTATGTTTCGAGTGGATATTTCGATGTCATGAAGCGGGCTATAAAAGTTGTAAAAAATCTGTTTTTTTTTTGTAGGCGTCACTCAAGATGCTTTGAAGAAAAGAAACAAATAAAAGGAAAAAATACAGATTTATGAGTTATAAAATTGAAAATATTAACAGCGCACAGTTCAAGTGGCATAAAGTTGAAATATTAAAAGAAAATATTATGAAGTGTCTAGATTATTGAAACATAAAGAAGATCAAAGGTTTTGTCATGCTTTTATTTAATAAGAATATAAAACAGTTTTGAATTTGAAAAAATATTTTTTATATCTTATAAAAAAAAATACAAATTTTATACCTATAATTAATGAAAAATTTTAGTTATGATATATAAAATTCTATGTAAAATTTTTATAAAAAAAAAATAACAAAGAACGAAACTAAAAATGGTTTCATATTAACTCGATACCTTTAAATCAAAAAATAGGGATATTGTTCTATTTGGTTTCCCGATTTGCGAAATCGTTTATTGTAACAGAACCCATATCCCTTTTAAATTGCTCATCTTTAAAATCGTTCCGCAATAGCTTGATAAAAATCAGAATTAATACCATACCAAAACCTTTTTTTAAAAGGTTTAATTGTTCAATATTTTAATCATCTAAATTTTTCACTAAAAATTCAATTTATCACTAAAAATTCAATTTTTCACTAATATTTCAATTTATCACTAAGAATTTTATTTTTTTTTACTAAAAATTGTATTTTTCACTAAAAATTCAGTTATTCACTAAAAATTATTCACTAAAATAGAATTGTTCACTAAAAATTAATGTATTCACTAAAAATTCAATTATTCATTAAAACTTCAAATTATCACTAAAATTAAATTTTACACTAAAAATTTAATTTTTAGTAAAAAATTAAATTTAAACTTTAAATTTAACTTTATTAAAAAAGTTAAATATTTCACTAAGATTAAATATTTCACTAACTTTTCAATTTTTCACTAAAAATTAATTTTTTCACTACAAATTTTATTTTTCACAAAAATTTAATTTTTTTATTGAAAAATCAGAATTACCACAAAAATTCTAAATTAAATTCAAAAATTCCCAATTGTTCATAAATGTGTATGTTCAGTTTTGTCGAATTGAGTTTTAAAATATTTGAATATTTTGCTTTTGTTATTTATGTTAATTACTCAATTAAGTAAAAATTATAAATTCCAAACACAAATGAACGCCATAAATTGCTCAACGCTATGCAAAGCAAATTACTGCACAGCATATCAAGCAGCAGCATAAAAATCCATTGGTAGTCGCAGCACCCTCTATAACTGGCCCACCCAATAGAACCCAGTCGAACAGACGATGTGCGAGTAGTGCTTAAATCAATATCAAGCAGAACAGTGAAATTGGAAAAACCACCCCCATTAAGCGCCAAGTTGTGCTAAGAAAAGGGGAGACAAGTTTTTTTTTCTCTTACCACCCTTACCTCTACAGGTAACGATTTAAGTCTGTTTTCTTATAAAAATATATAGTATTAATGTTTAATTTTACTTTTGGTATTCTGACAGCAATTTTCTGTGAGCCTAACCTGTATTTTATCGTTTTTAGAAATCATTTATTTACAAATATATTTACGGACAAAATTATGTTTTTTTTTTCTTTTTGTTTTCTGAAGTTCAAATGGAGCATAAATTCCGTGTGTTTAATTTAAACAACACTTCAATTTGAAGCACATGCTTTCTTCACCAACAAACGCGTTCTAATGACAGTTTAATGGGTTCTGTCTAAATACACAAAGTAACACGTGATACAGAGACATTCATTAATGTGGTGTTTATAAAAGTTGATTCAATGTATAATATTGGAAAGATAGCGCTTATAAACAAAAACAGGATATTTTTTTTTATTTTAGTTGTTATTTTTTTCATATATGACCATTCTTCAATCATTTCTGAAAAAGTTTTTCGTGACTTGTATAATTTTCTGAAAAGAGCAAAAGAATAAATTTTGTAATATCTTCCCTTCGAAATTCATCCCTACTATTCGGATCGTGGTGTTTCGAAAAATGGTGTTTGTATGAGAGGTACCACGTCTAACCACGCCCCTTTGGAATATCGGTTCTGGTTATGGTTTCACGATTCCGGTTCCACACATTTTTAATTACGGTTCCGATTCCGGTCCTTTACAATCTCTGAACGTGACGATTCCAATGTTAATTATGATTTTTACATCGATTTTTTGTCTACGAGATCTAATCTTCAGTGGAAAAAATTTAATTTTTGTAAAAAAAAAACTTTCAAAAATTTAAATTTTTAATTAAAAATAGAATTTTTAATGAAAAAATAAAATTTAATTTTTGTAAAAAATTGAATTTTTGTAAAAAAAAACTTTCGAAAATTTAAATTTTTAATAAAAATAGAATTTTTAATGAAAAAATAAAGTTTTGAAAAGATTTTTATTTTTGTTTTTTCTAATCAGTTCTCTTTGTCATTATCAAAAGCACCGCCTGTGTAAATTTTCACAACTCAAGGGTTGTTTTGCCATACGCACTCTCGTCGTGTGTCCTTCACTTCGTCCATGTTCTAAGTATTTTGTCTGCTCTGCACTCGCCTGATATGCAGTGCGTCGCCGTCTGTGACGTTGATGGATGCAATGATATTTGCTTCATTACAAAAAAAGGCAACACATTGGCATCATCATCGTCGTCGTCGTCATCGCCGTCTCCAACATCATCTGCGCCAAGTAATACTAAAGCAGGGCTTATTCAATGAGTCTCCATCCGAAAGACCAACAACCACCCCAAACGAAAACCGCCTCAAAACTCCCCACCACACCTTAATAATCACCACACTCAAAGCACTTTCACACATTCATCACAGCCGGTACTGGTGTTGCCATCCTTCGGTAGAGCTCGCCCTCCCCCCATCTTAATAAATGACAGCATAAGTTTCAGAATAACAACAACTGCAGCAAAACATCATCTAAATATTCGCACACGCAACACACGAAAGACGACTTGGCTCAAACTCAAGGTAACATTAGTACTGTTTGTTGTTATTGTAGCTTTTTGTTGTTGTTATTATTATTGTTGTTGTCTTTGATATTGCTGTTGACACCAACTGCTACTACTTCTTCTTCTTCTTTTACCCCAACTGCGGCGTCTGTTAGCGGCGCTTCAAAGTCTACAACGTCAAATGTGAACGCGTCTAACTTCACCCTGAACATCCCCCAAGTAACTTGCGCCAGTGTTGCCAATTGCCTGCAATATGACAAAGGCCAACCAACAACAATCTACAACAACCACCAATGAGTGTTATGTGCTCTATGCGACGTTGTCAATTTTCCTAGACTAGAATAGTTGTCAGTGTTGCCAAGTTCAGTGTTTTTGAAGCGCAAGTTTATAGAATGAAATTCTAATTATTTCTTCATGTAATAAAGAAAATCCAAAGCAAAAAAAAAAATAAGGGTCGTAAAACGTCTGAACTTTTTCTTTGTGACAATGGAAATTTTGCCAAATTTATGTGTAAATTGTTCTCTGTTATAGTTGCAAAAATGCATGTTATGCAAATGATTTTGTGTTAGTTAATGTTTACAAATTGTTTTTGACACTTTTGATTTTTTTCAAATGGTTGCTTTAAGATTGATTTTGTAAAGAAGGTATATTAAAATACAATAAAGAAAGGCTTTGATTTTGATGAACTCTTAAATTAATTTCAAAAAGTAGCTCAATCAATTTCCCACTCTTCTTCATCGAGAAATTTAATTTAATAATTTTTTTTTGACAAATGTTGTTAAATTATTGTAGTATTTTCCCTTTTAGTACATATGTTTATATTTCATTCGATTATACTATACAATGCATAAAATCGTTTTCTACATATTGTCACTTGAAAACTAATTTGCTAAATACGCAATTTTTGGGTGAATGAGTTGGGAATTGGATATATCTATATGACATATCTTATACAAAAAATTAGATTAAATTTTAAAAATTGGTACATACACTAAATACCAAATTTCATCAATCTAGCTCATTTAATTCGATAATTTTCCTGATTTCCACGTGAAAGAAAACGTATCATTTTAAGTAAATATGATACACAAAACAAAAAAAATCATTTTCCTAAACGCTTAACCACTTTTGATCTATTGTAGGAAAATGTATTCTTTTTTATTAAATATATTCTGCAATAAATTGCGAACATAAACAGAAAGTTATAATTTTGATTTTGAGAAAAATGAATGTAAATCTTTTCTATCTTGACGTTTGAGTAAATGCAACATTTAGTTATACAACTTGGATATATTGAAATAAAGACATATTTTTTGCATTGAAAATTCTCACTTAAAACAATGCTTTAAAAATGAAAACCCCCTACAGCCCCACTGAGTATTGTAAATCTCAACCTTAATTACGCTCATTTTCAACATTTTCCGGCAGCTTAATTTATTTATATAATTTTATATAGAAATTTACACACTTCTAAAAGTGTTGCGTGCGAATTTGTAATTAGTGCTTAAATAATACATAAACTATAGAGAAATTCACACTCGTGTTGGAAATACACCAACTGTTCCCAGCTGATTTAAAGCATTTAATATTAAAATTATAATATGTTTGAATTAATGATATTTCTAACTCATAACAGTTGGTGTTATAATTTAAGAAGTTTTAAATTTAGCTATATGGCTGTAAAAGCCTTTAAAAGGCCTCTAGAAAGCCTTTAAACAGCTTGCACTGAGAAAAGTCACTAAAAAGCCTTCGAACAGTTTGCACTGAGAATATAAAGCTATTTTCATAGTAACCATTGTACAACATAAGCGCTTAGGCACATTTAGATTTACTGCTTTTATTGACAAGGGTTACATTTCATTGCCAAAAGGACATACGGACTGGCGGACTTCCTGCATTTGCAAGACAAATAAATAATGGAGCATAAAGCGTAAAAAGGGTTAAAGGTGTGGTTGGCCACCGCCACACGACGTAAATGTGGCGAGTACAATGGGTGGGTTAGGAATTCTGACATTTAGTTTATAATTTGCTGCGCAAAGTGCTGGAAAATGTCATAATATGAAGGGTGATTTTTATAGTATTTTTAAAGTGTACTTAAAAGTATAATTATTAATAATATTATAACCCCTTTAATTAGCTTACCGTACTATCTCGCAAGTTTATAATTCCATAACTAATTTATTTCAATTAAGCTGTTAGATTATCTGCAAAGAAAAAAACATTTTTATAACATTTTAGTTGTAGAATAATAGTTTTGTTTAAATTTTAAAAATATAAATTTGTCCGGAATGTTTCAAATACTTTCCAAATACCTATTTCGATTCGTTAAAGTTATATGGTATGAATTCAATTTTATATTTCATCGTCCCGGAATTTTAATATCGTATATTCATCACATGTATATAGGAATTACAAAATTGTAACTTTGGGCCAAAGATTGATTTTTTGTTCAATATTTAAATTTCGTTTGAAAATAAATTTCAGATTATGCTCTTTTCTATTTCATATTACTCATTTTAATTACTAATTACTTCCAATCAACACAACTGTCGATTTCCCACAAATTCAAATCGTCCTTCCACCCACATATTTTATGCTGTCCATGTAAGAACCCTTCGTAATGCACTTCATATCAGACACAAATTAACTTTCTGAACTTCTCAACTACCGCGAGCATCAAAAATTCATACAAAACGTTCATCAGGTTCATATGTTACTCAAAGTACTGACTTCTTGTATCTATGTCTAGTAGCTATAATGCGAATTATAGCCTTTAAGAATATTTCTGACAGTCAGGTCATGGTACCTTGAATATGGCACTTCGATTCAACAAAACAAAGGAAGCAACTGCGCTATCGGTTGGGTTGGTGTTTTAGCTGGTAATGGCAAATGAAAAGTGGATTTCATTAAATACTCATGTGGAAATTTTCAACAAATGTTGACGTGCCCCCTCCCGCCAAAGTTAACCAACTGCTGGAACGAGATAAAGCGAAAAAAAATAAAAATACAAAATGTAATAAAAGGTTTCAGCGCATATAAGAAAATAATAGGATCGCTTGGAGTGGCAGGAATTACCCGCGAATATGAGAGACACACAAACTTTTATATACATCTAGTTGGGAGTTTTGCTTATTTTGATAAAACTTATGCATAAATAATGCGATGGCAAAAAGTCTTTGCTACCTACAAACTTGGTAAAATGAGCAGTACAGCGCACATTAAAAATGGTTATAGAAGTAGGAAAAATAGTAGCGAAAAGAGTAGGAAAAGAGTAGGGATATCAGTGTGGAAAGCAACAGCGAAAAAAAAGCAGAAAAGGAAACTGAGCAACAGGAAAGCGTTAAAAGCCTTCTCTGTATGTTTAATAACAAAAAAAGTTGCACGTTTTTGTGCTAATAATTTAAATGGTTAATACTAATTTCGTAGCCGCGGTAGCTCAGTGGTTAGTGCGTTGGACTGCGAGCCGAAAGGTTCCCGGTTTAAACCTAAAACATTTTTCTATACCGCCGCTACCTCTCGGCAGTAAATGGCAAACCTACGAGAGTAAAATATTGCCTGAAAAGCTCTCACCCGCCATTCGAATTCGGCAATAAACTGTAGGTTCCACCACTTTGAGTACAAGTATAACACGCACAGTTCAAAATGGTGAGAGAGCTCAGCTCGGCCTAAGTTCTTATAGGAATGTAGTGCCAAATTATTATTATTATTACTAATTTAAAAACGATACTAATAAGAATAGTTTATATAAGAGCTCCGGAAGAACCCAAAGCACTACTATTTTATTTTGTGAATTTATAATTAGTACCGAAATTTTAGCAGCCATATTGGACTTCCCAATTTTGAACACATAATAATAATAATAATTATAATAATAATAGTATGTCAAAACATTTGCACTCAAAATTTCTTCATAAGACAATCCTTTCCTGCCATAATTCCTTTCTGAGACAAGTCATCTCTTATTTGCATTTTTTGGTTACAACAACTAACTATAAATGCTCTTTAAAGATTATTAAATGCAAATTATATGACATATACAAAAATAATATACAAAGACCTGTATAATACTTGCAACATTTATGAAAAACGAAAATATAAAATTTTTAAATCAAATTCTGCATAATTGTCTTACCTATTTATAGAATTCGGTTATAAGGACTAACTATAAATACACCCTAAAGTTAAATTAAACGTTAATTCTATATTATAGTATTGAAAATAACTATAAAGCAAAATAAATAACTAAAAACATAAGAAGTACACCATAAAATGTATGGTATTCACAACAAAATAATGGTTCAACGTTAACTAATGTTGCCATATCTGGCAAAAATTCCTTTCACCCATAAACATGCGCTGCACTCACTTCCCAACGGACTCTGTACTGCACGATTTATTAAAATAAAGTGCGACAACATCTGGCAACAATGCATAAACTACGGAAAAACTACAGGAGCTCGCAACAGAGCCAGCACACACAATTGCATTAAATGCAGGATGAACCCCATAGTAACTCAATTTCATATGAAACCCTAGAGCCCCAAAGTAAATTCCGCAAGTGACACCTTGCGTTATGTTCTCTACTGTTCAGTTGTATTCTGTGCTCCGTTGTGTTGCATGTGAGAAGTTTAAAACTGTGAAACAACGACTGAAATTAACTACATGGAGTCAGGCATTTTTGGCGCCATAGAAACGAGTGCACCAGAGCAAAATGTAGTTAGTTGGCACTCAAAAACATGGTCGGAATGGGATGAGAATTCTTATCGTACCTTTCGTTTTTAATTGCCCATACAAATTATATTTCGATTTTCGATGATTTCTTTACAAGATCATCTTTTAAAATGCTTTTTTAAATTCAATTTTGGGTACATCCAACTAAATACATTCAGATCCATTCGCACATATATCAACCAGCGGCCTCTCATCTAATCTGCAAAATGAACTATCATCAGTCGTAGTCGTCCTTTGTAAATGGGAATAGTTGTATTTTTTCAATTAGAACAGGCATTTGTCTGTTACTTAAAATTATCTGTTCCAAAAAAAAAATTAAATCAGCCCACAAAATTATATATAATTTTTCGTATAATAATAATATAATAATAAAAAAATGCAAAATTCATGGATAAAGAATTTTGGCTTTCTCAAGCCACAATTTAGGAACACATGTTCGAAAGTTTTCAAATACACAAATGCAAAGTTTGTATCAAAAGGTTGTCTGTTTTCTGCCCGTTCCCAAAATATCTTGGAAATCTTCCTTTAAAATTTTATAAAATTTTATAATCTGTCATATGCTTACCCCAAACTTTAATTTATCTGTCTGTTTGCTTGAATATGTCGAAAATATTCCTGAAAAATGCCAAACATTTTGTTTCGGGAGGACTTTATTTGGTCCTATCCGTGACAAAATTTCAATTATTTTTGGCCGTCTCGAGGTTATTCGGATGATTTTAGTTTCGGAATTTATTTCTAAATATGTCGCTTTTCTGCTCATAACCAAAATATGTCGGAAACATACTTCCCTAAATCTTTCATTTATCTGTGTGTAATGAAATTTTAATGGCAGATTCCAGGCATATTTTGAGGGCAGGCATGATATAAATAGCACATTTTATACAAACTATGTCTTTGTTTGACTTAAAAATGATCGAAACATGTTTTTTTAAATGTTTTGAACTTGCCAAATTCTGTCTAGAGAATAAATATACGTCTAGACATGAAATCGAATTAAGTAATTTTTAGTAAATTCTGTTGTATTTATTTATATATTTATTTATATATTTATTTACTCTTTGTTATATTGTGTATTTATTAATTGGGTCTCTGAGGGAAATCCGATTGGCCCGTATGGTCAGTCCGCTCCTGTACAGAAGCATCTAGTACAATTGTAGTTGCTGATACAAGGCCTTCGCCAGTGATTACAACACCATATTTGCATAATTCATCTCAGTTCTCAGTGCATTCATTAGCATTGGCAACATTTTAGTTACTTTTTTTTTAGTATTTTAGTTTTTAAACACTTGGAGTAGGGGATTCGACTAACATGAGTTGAAAGTGTTACGTTTTAAAGTTTTGCGATAATGCACTTTTGTGCTACAAAAAAAAAACTTTTATTCAGTCGCTAAAACAGTGTCTATAATAGAAAATATATTTAATATTTTAACTTTTAAAAAATTTAAATTTTATTCGAGTTTCAAATAATTTATACAAAAGTCCGCACAAACTGAGCAGCGGCCAACAAACACTGTCCACGAATGATGTTGCCACATGTGCGTTTCATGCATTCTAATGCAAAATTCATTAGATTCCCATGAAACGTGTCTGTGCGAACCATTAAAAAATGGGGAGTGGTGGGTTGGATGTTGCCAAAGCGTATAAAAATGTAACGCTTTGTCCAGTCTGTGGCAAGCTACTGGGCGCTTATGTATCACACATAGATTTTAATAGTCTCTACACTGCTTTGGGGAATGTAATGGACAAAAGCATAAAGAAATAGTAAAAAAAAAAAAAAATCTTCAACAAAGAAAAGAATATAAAGTGGTCAATGGCGAGGTTAGAAATACAATATTTTAGGCGCCATCTATTGTTGACTAAACAAATATGGGGGTGCTTTGTGAATTTGGAATAAAAGCCGTTACATTTTTAATAACTTGAATAGTTTAGTGATACGAGAAGTGTCTAAAAATATTATGATGAAAATATGAACATTAGAAATTCAAAATATTAAAAATAAATGTGTTTTAGAAAAATTCAATATTCTATTTTAACTTCTTGAGGAGTCTGTTATAGTATTGCAATAATTTTTGTATACCGGTTTCGGGTTCGGGTGCTATTATATACTTATATCACTGTAGCATGCGATTACGATTTCAATCCTTGAACAGTGTTACCATATTGTGAGATTAATCTGTTTTTTTTACAGATTTTTGGCAATGTAGAACAGATGGAAACAAGTTAATAATATGGTTAGTTAATTTGGACTATGCTATCGGTAACAATAAATATTTTCTTTTATTTGTCGATCAAAAATAAATTTTCCGAGTTTAGATCCAAATATCTTAAATATGTATATGTCTATTAACATTCATTAGAATAATAAAATTAGTCTGGACTAATTTTGATATACTAACGAATGCTAATATTCGATTACGTTTTAAGATAATTTTTTTTTATTAATTAAGATTTAATGATAATAAACAAAAAAAAATGATATATGGTTATCTATCACTGAAAAAAATGTACATCATATTGATGAATTCCGTTCTTCAAACCGCGATTCATTGTACTGAAGAACCATTCATAATATTAATGACTAAAGCCATTATTGTTATGAATGCTATCATAAATATGAAGAACGTTTGTTAACTGTCGAAAAAATGATCTTCAATATGATGAACTGTATGTGAAGAATACGTTTCATCATATTAATGAAGCAAAATATAAAATACAACATATATGTTCATCATATTGAGAACGCTGTTCATTAAACCAAAATTCTATAAACATATTTTCTCTCGTTCATTTTTTGCCGTACTTCTCAGTTCTCAAGTAGTTCTTGTGTGTTATTTCTTAAATAATGCTTGCTCGACATGCATAAATTAGTAAAATTTTTTATAATATATTTATTATAATTACAACTTTTTATTAATAAAAAATATATTTAAAAAAAAAAAAGTTTTTTTTGGAAAATAAATTTTTTTCGAATTAATTTTTTTTTAATTTTTTATCGAAAACTTTTTTCAAACATTTTTTTTATTTTTTTTTTTCTTTTTTTTTATGTTTTTTGACCTTTTTTTGACATTTTTTTCAGAATTTTTGTCCGAAAATTTTATTTCTGATAATTTATTAACTTTTTACAACACTTTTTTAAAATATTCCCTGAGAAGTTAATTTTGGTACAATTTTCGATAGAAATACTAATGACTCTAATCTAAATATCATTACTTCATTGGGCAAAACGTTTTTAATTCTAAAAAGTGGATGAAAATTCGAGAGCAATTTTCTTAAAAACGTTACGTAATAGATAAAATCTGAGTATGCAGTCAATAATATAGAATTGATGTATGGAGTCCATGGTAAACATTGTTCTCGTTCGAAAATATTCTAATTTTTTAAAATAAATATGACAATATTGTTTTTGAATTAAACTTTTTTTTAATATGTTTAAAAATAAAATAATAATTTGTATTATGTATATTATTTAAAAAGCCTGTTTAAACAATTTTCCATATTTTGTCGATGTTATGTCTCAAGACACAGCGTTTTAAATTATGCTTTGAATTTAAATAATCTTTATTAGTATTTTGTATTATTCATGTTTTTTTTGTAGACTTCTTTAATATCCTGTCTGAGCACACTCATTCTAAATTTCACCCCTTACCAAATACTAATATGTTTTGCGCCACAAATGTATTGTCTTGTATTTCGCGCGCGCCATTTGCAGGCTAATAACGGCGAATAATTTATAAAAGTGCACAAAGATGGCCGCGCTTCGTTAAGTACCGTTGTAGTTTTCGTACGGTATGGCCACATCAGCGTTGATGTTTCACAGGTCTGGCCGCACTGAGCGAACAGAGTAGTCGTGTCGAGGTGGATACTAAATGAGAATGGCGGCATGAATTTTTTATTAAAAGCTACGGCGTGTTAAACGTTTGAGTGTGGAAATAAAAACACAAAAGGCGCATTTCATTTTAAAGCAAATAAAGGAAAAAGAGGCTGCATTATTTTTATGTTGAGCGATAAAAAGAAAACTTTATGCTAAAGACAAAAATAAAAAATACAGTGAAAATGCCAAAAAATTAGTTGCTAATTTGCAGAGATTTGGCAGAAAATAAAAAGCCAAATAAAAAATGCCTGTGCAACTGTGCCTGTGCCAAACGTATAAAAAAAACATAATAAAAAGTTGCAAATTTGTGCTAAATTTGTCAAACTAGTGTAAATAAAGAAACTTTTTCAAAAGAAATAAAAAAATATATATAGTCAAAGTTAAAGGATCTCGTACAAATATTGCAATCAATTCACGAATTCACTTTGTATCAAAGGAACTAAATGACGGTGGCAGTACCAATTAGAATGCAGATCGAAATTGCGTCTAAAGAGTAGCTTAGCTAGGATAATTGAATTCCTATTGGGAAAGGTACAATTGAAAGGCATCGAGTAAAATTGAGTTTTATGTGAAAAATTGAATTTTTGGTTAAAAATTTGATTTTTAGTAAAAAAAAATATTTTTTTGTGAACATTTTAATTTAAAGTAAAATTTTTAATTTTAAATACAAATTATAAGTTTAGGTGAACATTTTTTTTTTATTTTTGGAAAAATTTGAATTTTTAGAGAAATATTGAATTTTTACTGAAATATTGAATTTTTAGTTAAAAATTGAATTTTTAGTGTAAAATTGAATTTTAAGTAAAAATTTTAACTTTTAGTGAAAAATTTAATTTTTATTGTTAATTTTAATTTTGGAATTTTAGTTCCAATAGAATTCGTGATATTTTATTTATTTACTCAAGCACTCTAAATTATACACATTACCTAATTTCACACATAATTTTCCCAACATGCACAGCACCATTTGAACCCTCTTTGAGCCACCAAAAAAGCGCGCGCGCTATAAACTCCAAATGCATTTATGGCCAATAAACTAATAATTTTATTAGCCATTTTATTGCATGCATTATAAAAACATGCAACGTGTTTTAGTAACTGGCAGAACTAGCGGCAGGCAGCACGTGACCACCTTATTTTATGCATAATTGGCCCAAAATGCATATTTGACCAGTTTAGTTTGTTGCAGCACAATGTGGCCAACGACCACAGTTTACGCTCGTTTGTGGTTTTAGTGTTCTTTTTTGTTTAGCTTTTTGTGTTAATTTTAGCCAAAAACCAACAATTTAAATTTTAATAATTTGCGTCTGGTGTTAAATATTAATTGAAAATTAGTTGGCAAACGTTGCAGCTGCGTGTAGGTGGCCGTCCGGCCATAGAGTTTTATTTGCACAAATAACTTAATGAAATTATTGAAAATTGGCAACCACGCCGCAGTGCATTAGTCAGATCACGTAATGCCAGAGATCGTTATAATTTTGGTGTGTCGTACTAATTTGTGGAATTGTTTTATTTTCTAATTAAAACTATTTGGAATTTGCATTAGTCAAATTTGGGGTATGATCCCCCACATTAGGTTATATTTCTAATTATTTAAACATTACTTGTTTTACTCTAATATGGGAGTTGTAAAACAAACCAGAAATTTTCCAAAATAAGTCGAGAATCCTCAATATGATGAATTTATTCATAAATATTATGCATATTTCTACCAACTACCAGATTCATCATATTGATATCACCATTCATTTAATAACATATTGATGAATGCATTCACACGTATTTTATACTATCGAACATGAATTTGAATCGTCATATTGATGAATATAATTATAATTTCGTAAATTGATCATAACAATTTTATATTAATATATGCTATTAAATATGATGAACATTGTTTAACACATTATTTGATGTATTCTTTTACAAATTTTCAAAAAAAAAAAATTTGTTTATAAAATAATTGATCCAAAAAAATGTTATTAAAAAACAGAAAAAACTAATTTTAGTTATCCAAAACAAATTATCAAAGAATTTTTTTTAAATATATTTTTTATAAATATAACTTTTTAACGGCTGATCCGATTTTCTTTTTTGCCACAGATGCGGTATGGTCTGGAAGGAATGATAGGCTATATATGGGCGCGATTGGACAAAGAGGCGTGGCACATCCCATACAACCTAAACTTTCAATACGATATAACTCAGCACTTTCACCAGCTACGAACATGAAACAAAAAACTCAAATACAAAAAAAAAAAATAAAAACAAAAAAAGCAAAAGCACAAAACAAAACAAAAGCAAAAATACAAAAACAAAACCAATCACATAAAACCACAATCCAAACTAAATGAAAAACAAAAAAAACGAAAGAAAAAGAAACACAAACTCACCACACTAAAACTAACCAAACTAAAACTCACCACACTAAAATTCACCCTTAAATTCACCACACTAAAACCCACCACACAAAAACTCACCACACTAAAACTCACCACACTAAAACTCACCTCACTAAAACTCACCACACAAAAATTCAACACACTAAAACTCACCACACTAAAACCCACCACACTAAAATTTCACCACACTAAAACTCACCACACTAAAACTCACCACACTAAAACACACCACACTAAAATTCACCACACTAAAACTCACCACACTGAAATTTCACCACTTTAAAACTCACCACACTAAAACTCACCACACTAAAACTAACTACACTCAAATGTCGCCACACTAAAACTCACTACACTTAAACTCACCACACTAAAACTCACCACACTAAACCTCACCACACAAAAATTCAACACACTAAAATTCACCACACCTAAACTCACCACACTAAAATTTCACCACACTAAAACTCATCACACTAAAACTCACTACACTAAAATTTCACCACATTTAAATTCACCACACTAAAACTTACCACATTAAAACTCACTACACTCAAATTTCGCCACACTAAAACTCACCACACTAAAACTCACTGCACTAAAATTCACCACACTAAAACCCACCACACTATAATTAACCACACTAAAACTCACAACACTAAAATTCACTACACTGAAACTCACCACAATAAAATTCACTCTAAAATTCACCACATTAAAACTCGCCACACTAAAACACGCTACACTAAAACACGCCACATTAAAATTCACCACACTAAAACACACCACACTATAATTCACCACACTAAAACTCACCACACTAAAAATCACCACACTTAAACTCACCACACTAAAATTTACCACACTAAAACTCACCACTCTAAAACTCAACACACCAAAACTAACCACACTAAAACTCACCACAATTAAACTCACCACTCCAAAATTCACCACACACTCACCACACCGAAACTCACCACATTAAAACCCACCACACTAAAACTTCTACTGGAAAAACTCTACGGGGAAGAATTCTACGTGAAAGAATTCTACCGGGAACAATTCTACCGGGATGAATTCAACGTGGAGAATTCTACGGGAAAGCGTTCTATGTAGATTTTACGGGGAAAATTTCTACTGGGAATAATTCTGCGGAGAAGCGCAGTCTGAGATAGAATTGTCTTTGAGAAAAGTTGTTTTGGCGAATAATTATTATTTGGTTACCACATTTATAAAACCAATAAAAAAAACTTCAACAGCTAAGCACGGGCCCCTCATATAAATAATAAAATGTTTTTTTATATTAATTAAATCGCTCCATATCTTTGAATTCAGAAAATCTTGGCACGAGTCGTGCACGGGTCCACATCTCCGCATCTCCGTCTAAACGGCTGATCCGATTTTCTTAAAATTTTTACCACAGATGCGGTATGGTCTGAAAGGAATGATAGGCTATATATGGGCGGGATCGGGCAAAGAGTCGTGGCACCTCCCATACAACCTAAACTTTCAAATCGATATAGCTCGGCATTTTCACCAGCTACGAACATGAAACAAAAAACTCAAATACAAAAAAAAATTAATAGCAAAAACACAAAAGCAAAAGCACAAAATAAAAACAAAAGTACAGAAACAAAAGCAATAACATAAAACAAAAATCCAAACTAAAGGAAAAACAAACATATGAAAGAAAAACAAAAAAAAAAAAATCAAAAACAAAAACAATTTTTTTTTCGACATTGGTGAATATTTTTTTTTTTTTGTAAAATGGTGATTTTAACCATTGCATTG
The DNA here is from genome assembly GCA_951804985.1 of Dryomyza anilis. Classification (NCBI taxonomy): domain Eukaryota; kingdom Metazoa; phylum Arthropoda; class Insecta; order Diptera; family Dryomyzidae; genus Dryomyza; species Dryomyza anilis. The sequence goes on from OX638134.1 coordinate 147,313, forward strand.
TTTTTGTCATCCACATTTTTTTTTTCGAAATTTTTTGAACATTGTTGTTATTGTCGATTTTTTTTTTCAAATGGTGATTTCGACCATTACGTTCTTTTTGTCCTCAAAAAAAAAATTTAACAACATTTTTTTTAACAACCTTTTTTTTCGATATTTTTCGAACATTATTATTTTTGTCGAATATATATATTTTTCAATTCCGAATAGACGTCAAAACGGCTGAACCGAATTGAATAAAATGTTGGCACAATATATATGTTGCCAGGCCCAACATATATATTGTATAGAGTATATGCTATATCTCCGAATAGACGTCAAAACGGCTGAACCGAATTGAATAAAATGTTGGCACAATATATATGTTGCCAGGCCCAACATATATATTGTATAGAGTATATGCTATATCTCGGTAAGATTGATGGACTGGGCGTGGCACCTCCCATATAACCCAAAAATTAAAAACACATTATATCGGCAATTGGGATAGCAAATTTAATTACATTTTGGTCAGCTTTATTTTTAACCATTCTAAACGGTATCGCCGAATGTGGGAGTGATTGGACCATTGGGCGTGGCATAGAAGATACATTTTACATTAGATGTATGTCAAAATTACGTGTATGTCAACAGTTATTATAGTGATATCAAAATATTTCACACCAGGTTAACAACCACCCAAAATTCTTTAAACTCACCACACCAAAATTCCCCACATTAAAACTCATCACCGAAACTCACCACACTAAAACATCTACTGTGAAAAACTCTCCGGGAAAAATTCTACGGGAAATAATTCTACAGGGAACAATTCTACCGGGATGTAGGGAAGGGAAGGGAAGAATTCTACCGAGAAGAATTCTACGGGAAAGCGTTCTATGGGGAAGAATTTTACGGGGAATATTTCTATGGCGAAATGTTCTACGGGGAAGAATTATAAGGGAAGCGCAGTCTGAGAAAGAATTGTCTTTGAGAAAAGTTGTTATGGCGGAGAATTATTATTTGATTACTACATTTATAAAACGAATAAAAAACTTCAACAGCTAAGCACGGGCCCCTCATATAAATAATAAAAATGTCGGTCCATATCTTTGAATTCACAAATTTTGGCACGAGTCGTGCACGGGTCCAGCTTGTTTTAAATATTTAATTAGGCTCAACGATTGTAAATGGTCAGCTATACCGGACTGTTCCAACTTCCGATCTTAATCGTATTTAAATTTCAATTCTTTAGAATTTGTTTTGGCTTTTCTAGAATTGATTTTCTTTAATACAAAATAAATATTTTCCTACAAATTCAAACTCTTTATAATGAATTCAAATCGGTATTTTTAATTGATATTAAAATTTCGAGCTTAAATGAATTTCACACCCTGTTATAAATTTTGTCTGCAAGCCAATGATCAAACTATAGGTCTTCTGAGTTTTATCTATACATCGATGACATATAAATTTGAAATTTAAACAGATTAAAGATTTCTAAAGTTTTCATGTCAACATCAAATCAATCAAGTTGACTCGAAATAATCCAATTATATTCTATTTCAAATACAACCTGATCCTATGTAAACAGTGTAGTTTCTTTAATTAAAAAAATTAATATATTTCATCAACTTAATCTTTAATAATTATTATTAATAAATGCAACGACTTTTCCAGGTCGACACCTACAACTCGGTCATTTCCGTGCGTCACAATGTGAAAACAAAGCCATCAGTATTGGTTGTCATCACCAGCAGCAGCCGGCATCAACCACCAGAACTACAAATAACCGGCGGATTATGTGCGCATGTGATTCCAGTTGTGTTTGTTGTCGGAGGCAATCGAACGGGCTTAAACAAATATTATCCACAGAGCAGGCAGCACCATGTCAGAAAACGGTAAGAAAACAAATGTCTCTCGATTTTAAGCCTTTACCATGGCTGGACGGCACGTAAGATCCGACCTCAATTTTAAGCGGCTTAAAGTTTAAATAGAAACAAATCAAAACAGCCTAGAAGATTGGTAAATCTATCAAAATGTAGAGGAACATAAATTACACTACTCTATACATTGAAAACATTGAAAAAGAAAATTCTATGGACATTTCATACATCAATACTATATAATTCGTGATGATTTTTAATGTATACACGGTTTTTCATATTACGAGAACTTTTTATAAACATTTAAATCAAAACTTTAGTCCTTTTAAGCGGGGTGAGAGATTTTCAGAGCCAATGTTTTACTCTCGTAGGTTTGTCATTTACTGTCGATAGGTAGCGTCGCATAGAAAAATGTTTTCTATGAATAAGATGTTGGCAGTCACTGGGGATCGAACCGGGGACCTTTCGGCTCGTATTCGAACGCACCTGCGACTTTTCGCTCGTAGTTCAACGCACTAACTAGACGAGCTTCCGACGCTACATTGAAAGTAATTATTCTATAAATAGTAAAAACTAATTTTAATATATAAAACAGAGACGGGACTTTGTAATTGAGAATTGATTTTGAATTGAATTGAGCAAAACAAATTCTATTTCAAAAATAAAAAATTAGAATTGAAGCAAAGTAATTCACTTCAAAAAAAATATAAATAAATTTGAAATTTTATTTCAATTCAAATTTGTTTTGAAATAAATTGAACAAAGTATTTCAAATTAAAACCAGTTGGGAAGGTTAGATCACATGGGAAATTTTAAAGAAGGTGTAATTATGATAGTTAGGATTATCAAAATTATAGTCGGTCTAAGCCGACTATAAATACCCTACACATATGTGTGGTTACCATTCAAAGTGATATATAGGTCACCAGGGTATACGAATCCTGAAAATAACTACAAACATTCAATCGCTGAAGAATTTCCATTCATTTGATACCCATATTTACAAATGGGTAGGTGTACCGAATTTCGATTTTTTTTTTTGGTGAACCACAAGTCTTTTCGCCGGAAAACATTATTATCATGTATTTGAGCATGATGTCAATATATATTTGACCAAAACCTAAGCACGTATACATAAAAATTGATCTTTATATGTACATTTTATATGAGGTATTTGAACATAAGTGGTCGGATCATAGGTCACAATGGACCGATCTCGCCAATTTCGCACATACAGCGTAGGTATATTAGTAATCTAAGTTATAAGTTTCATTTATCTAGCTCTTCAATTCTAAAAGTAGTAGGGATTTCAACAGACAGACAGACAGACAGACGGACAGACAGACGGACAGACAGACGGACAGACGGACATCGCTAAATCGACTCAGGAGGTCATGCTGATCAAGAATATATATACTTTTCCATACCGGAGATGCTTCCTTCTGGGTGTTACAAACGGCGTACCAAACTGAATATACCCTTTCACTCTTAGTGTAGGGTATAAAAATTTGAATTATAAATACTCAATTCAACTTATTGCTTAGAAATACTCAATGCCATCAAAAAATTTATGAATTGAATTGATTTGAATTGAATTGAATTTATTTGAATTAATTTGAGTTTTAGCAGAGCTCCCTGCAGTAAAAGTTCAAGTGGTGATGATTTCCATGTGAAATTCGCACTCCGATGCATCATTGGACATTTTTGGTTGAAATTGTTCCAATGTACACAGTTTCACATCCTGATGCGTCATTGGAAGTTTTTGGGTGCATCTGTTCAAATGGACAGAGATTACATTCAAGTACGTCATTGGAATTTTATGTGCGTCTGTTCCAATGGGCATAGATTCACAGCCAAGTGCGTCATTGAAACATTTGTGGATGAATCTGTTCCAGTGGGATTACAGAAGCACACAAGTGCGACATTGGAACTTTTTTGGATGGATCTGTTCCAGTGAGATTACAGAAGCACACAAGAGGGTAATTGGAACTTTTTGGTTGAATCTGTTCCAGTGGGATTACGGAAGCACCCAAGTGCGACATTGAAACTTTTTTGGATGGATTGTTCCAGTGAGATTACAGAAGCACCCAACTGCGTCATTGGGCCTTTTTTTGGACAAATAGGTTTCATTGGGATTTTGCCAGAACCCAACTGCGTCATTGGGAATTTTTTTGGACAAATAGGTTCCATTGGGATTTGGCCAGAACCCAACTGCGTCATTGGACATTTTTTTGGACAAATAGGTTCCATTGGGATTTTGCCAGAACCCAACTGCGTCATTGGGAATTTTTTTGGACAAATAGGTTCCATTGGGATTTGGCCAGAACCCAAGTGCGTCATTGGGCATTTTTTGGACAAATTAGTTCCATTGGGAATTGGCCAGAACCCAACTGCGTCATTGGACTTTTTTTTGTTGAAGAAAATGATTCCATTGGGATTTGGGCAGAACCCAACTGCGTCCAATTGTTCCAAAAAAATGTCCAATAACGCAAGCGGATTCTGGCCAAATCCGAATGGAACCTATTTGTCCAAAAAAATGTCCAATGACGCAAGCGGGTTCTGCCAAAAACTTCGAATGATCCACCTAGATGCGAATCTATGCCCCTTAAAACAGATTCAAATATGCTGGCCCCGGGTGCAACAGATTTACCGAAAAATATCCCTTGATGCATCTGGATGCAATTCTGTGCCATTGAAATACATTCAAGCCAAAATGTGGTGCGTGCCACTTCAATATCAATGCTTTTGTATTTTAAATAGAATTGATCAATTCCAATTCATGTTTGTTGAATTGAAATTGATCAATGCCAATTTCAAAAATTTGAATTGAATTGAATAAAAGTATTTCACTTCAAATTTTTTTGAATTGGAATTTGTTTACTCAATTCAAATGAAATATTTTTCGAATTGAAATACTTTTTTCAAATGCCATTTAAATAAATAGAAATGAAATTATTTGAAAGCAATTTCAATTCATGAACAAATTTAATTTGAAAAATAATGAATTAGTCCCGTCTCTGATATAAAATAAAAGAAATATTAGATCCATAAACTGAAGTAATGATAATTATGTTATATATTTGAACAATTTTTGTAGTATTTAAGATCTAATAATAAAAAAAGTCTGATAAAATGTGTAGTATAACAAATATTGAAAAAAAAAAAATCTCCCAAACACAATTTGGGAGACAGGAATGGAAGAAAACGGACAGGCAAAACAAGAAGTTTGTAAATATTGCAATCACAGTTTTAGGATCCTTTTAGGTCAAAACATGCCAATTTTCTGCTATTGTGTGAAGTCAAAATGGGAAGGGAAATGGCAAGCAAAGGTAGGGAACGATAAAAAATACAGGTGGTAGCAAAATGCATGGTATGATATATATTTTACATATTAACCTATGCTCAGGGATTCATGCAATGTACAGTGTTGATCGTAGAAAATATTATAGGTTATAGAAAAAACTTAGTATGTAGTCAAAATCAGCACCCAAGAATTATATAGAAACATGGTATGGTATACCCATTGAAAATAGTGTTTAGTAGTGTTTTTATTTGTCTGGTTTAGCTATTTTCGTATATTTTGAAATCTCTTTTAAAGCCAACTCAATTAAAGCAAAAACCCGTTTCGTCACTAAACTTCCTTTTTAAGTGTCAAAAAATAAAAGCAACAAGCAGACTGGCTACAAATTGCATTTGTCGCCATTTCTGGACAGTGCTCCACAGCAGACACTTTTCCAAGTCTGCGCGCGTAAGTACAGCGTTGCTGCAATAAATAAAACTACTTTTTAAAAAGTCACAAAAATCAAAAAATTAAAAAAAACACGTTTTCCTTGTTGCAGCAAAAGCTGCAAAATTAAATGCTATTAATTTATGAAGTTGGTGCCTGGTTTGGTCTGTGCCTGGTCTGTGCCTGATGCCTGGTTTGTGCATTGCCTTGTGCCATGGCGCGCTATTTACAAATTTAATTGAACTGTCAAATAGTTATTTTTGAGCGCATTTATGTCGACAAATTTCTATATTTCCTGAGAAATAGCTGTGTTGTTTCAACATCAAATTAAATTATTAAAAAATAGTTTTACTCTCCATGGTGTCGGTTGTAGCAGCAACAGCAGCGTCATCACCAGCCAATTGACAATGACAACTACAACGTCACAACGATAACCAACACTACAACATTTTAAATATGTCAACAACATAATGAAAATGTTGCCATTGCTGTTGAAATGTTGCAAAGTATTTTTTCAAGTATGTAGCTAGTTGACAGCACTTGAGATTTTTTTATTAATAAAAAAAATGAAAAAAGATGAAACATAGCAAAAAAAATGAATATTTTTTACATTTCTGTGACAAACAGAGTTTCATTGAGATGAGTTGAAAGCGCCAAAAACTTTAATTGACATTTACTGGTAAATGATAAATAATTTGTTGTGTCATTAAGCATTTAACATTTTATAAGTAATATTTATAATTTTCACATATTTATTTATTTAAACCAAACAAAAAAATGCGATAAATTTAAAAAATCGAAAACTTGTATTTTAAGTGATTTTTTCAGTTGTGGAAAATTTATGTTTTAATGAAGCAATTGAACTTGAGTGCACAAAATGGAATTTTAAGTGAAAACAACATTTTTAGTTTAAAATTAAATTTTTAGATACATTTAATTTTAATGATTAAATGTATTTTTAGTGAAAAATTAAATTGATAGTGAAACATTTAATTTTTAGTAAAAAATTAAATTCATAGTGAAAAACATTTTTTTTTTAAATTAAATTTTTAGTGAAAAATTGATATTTTAGTGAAAAACTGAAATTTTAGTGAAAAATTTTAAGTTTAGTAAAAAATGGAATTTTTAGTGAAAACATATAATTTTTAGTGAAAAAAATTAATTTTTAGTAAAAAAAAATTATTTTTAGTGACAAATTGTATTTTAGTGAAAATTTGAGCTTTTATTGCAAAATTGAATTTTTAGTCAAAAATAGAATTTTTTAGTAAAAAATAGAATTTTAATGAAAATTGAATTTTTAGTGATAAATTGAATTTATGTGAAAATTTTAATTTTTAGTAAAAAATTGAATTCTTAGTGAAATATTGTATTTAAATTGACAATTATAATGTATTGTGAGAAATAAAATTCATAGTGAAAAATTCAATTTTTAGTGAAAATTTGAAAATTTATTGTGAAAAAAAATTCATTGTAAAAATTTCCATTTTTTTTTTTAGTAAAATCTCAAATATAGACTTTCTTCTGGGCCATTTTCTAGAACATCTTATACAACACAATGTATGTATTTTATTTATTTTGCATAGCATTTCATTCGTTGGTTTGGCATTTGAGCTCAAGTGTCTCAACAACTTCTTGATTCAATAGAGGCGTCAACAATGGCAGTCAGTTGTCGTCTGCATGTACTTCATATTTTTACTTGAAGTAAATTAAGTTTAGTGTATGTTTACCCACGCAAATAATTCGTTTAGATTCGAAATTAAATAATAACAAATGATTACTTTATACTTTACGATGTTAGTTTAATTTTTTTCGTTTGGTTTGTTTTCAGGCAGCCATAAAATTTAATTTATCGACAATAAAGCTCGTTAGAGGGAACATTTACGAGATTTGTCGTCTCTGGTGTTGTGTGGGTTGTTGGATTTCTCTATATTTTTATTGAGAAATTTTGTAAATTTTATTGATGTCACTTTGACAGTGAGAGTGAGACTCTAATGGAGGGTGTAAATTTATGGACTATTTTATAAATATTAACAAAAACAGAGGCTATATAAATAATGACATTGAGTGAGGTTATGATTCAAAAGAGAATAATTTAAAGCACAAATTACACTCATCGACAAAATGAGAAAAACCTTTTCCCATGGACATCCTATGTATCGTTTCTATATAAATCTTTTTCATCATTAGATCTGAATTGAAAATAAAAAAATATTTAGAAATATTTATAAAAATCAATATTTTTCGTGTTTGGAGCCAAATATTTTAAAAACTTATAGGAATAGTTACGTTTTTTTATATATTAAAATAATTATAAACAATAAAAAATAAAATTTGATTATATTTTTTCTTAAAAATGAGCCAAATATTTTAAAAACTTATAGGAATAGTTACGTTTATTTATATATTAAAATAATTATTAACAATAAAATTTGATTAAATTTTTTCTTAAAAATGAAACGTAACAGGAAAAAAACTGATTATGAAGTGAAAGTCAGCACCTGTGAATTATATAGAAATGATGTATGGAATGCCCAAAACAAAAATTTTGTTGAGTAGTAATTTGTAGGTCCTTGAAAATTCCGATTGTCATTTATGCTTAATATATACTGGTTAACGAATATTTACGACAAATTAAAAATACACAAAATACTAAATTTAAATCGCCTATATAAATTAAACTTACGCCATTAAGCCGCATCTAGATTATGTAAAAAAACACACAGATTTGGTATACTCTATGCGGCTCGTGCTAATTTTCGGCGCCCGATAACGTAATATTTATCTACTCAACTCTCGCACGACTACTTTAAATAATGGCTGCAGTAGGGCTCCAAAACGGGCCTCCCAAATAAACCGAAAGCCAATTCATAAAAGTTTGTGGGATGAGTGAAATTAAAAACAACAACGCTGCAAGCAAAAATCCCGCAATAGAACAAATAAAATAAAAATACAAAAAAAAGAAAAAGAAGAAAATAAAAAACAATGTCAAGCTATGTGATTTCTAGGCGGCTTCTTTCCTGCGCCAACAGTGTACACAACAAGGACAACAACAACATCGACAGTATTTCGTATTAGCCCCAAATGTGCAATTTAAACATTTACCATGCCATAAAAACTGCCGCGCTACAACTAGATAAGTCATTTTAATGTGAAGCTTTGCTCGACTAAAATTGTTCAATTTACTCCAAAACTCAGTCGTCGTGTTTGGTATAGTGTTGGTTGGACCCATTCTGGCCATTATGTGCGCTGCTCTCATTATTGATTTTGGCCAAGTTTTTAGGCTATGCTTTAAAGAAAAAAATAGAAATATTCAAAAGGTTATGTAAGGGTTTTTGGCATGGTGTTGGACGGATGGTCGGTTGATGGTTTAGTCATGAATGTGATTTGGCAACCATTGGCAAATGTTTGCTTTTGATTATTGAAATATTGCAGTATGAATAGTGATTCACATTAGGGTTTGTTTTATATATTTTTAAACATTGATGAAATGATTGTGGTTTTGCTCAATTTTTTCGGCAACTTGATGGAGTGGTTTTTCTTTCTATTTAAAAAAAGGTACATTTTGATATAGTAATAAGTTCAAAAATGTCATGAATTGAATCAATTGATTGTTTTATGCCAATATTAAGTACGTAATAAAAAAATAATTGTAAGTACCAAATTTAATAGTACAAATTATTCTAGGAACATGATTGAGAACAGATTATTGAATTTATTTCACAACCCGACGATTTCAAATGGGAACATTACCCTATACATAAAGAAAATTTCTACTAGTAGAAATGCTTTTATGATTGTTGCAATCATTTTACATATTTGAAGGTACAAAGCAATTGAGTAATATGTTAGACTGAAGCATATTTCTTGTAGTTTTTATTCTGGATTTGTATATCTTTGTTCGAATGTTTAAATTATTACTGTTTGGAGCATGTTGAAGTGTTTTATAATTATGCCAACCATATTATATTTTTGAATACATAAAGTATTTGATTTTAATAAAGTTATGATGTGTTTAACGATGAATTTTTAACATTTTCGTAATTGGCACATGTTTAATTGGAGACATTGTAATTGCAGGAATGAAGGAATTAGGATATTATTAGAAAACATCTTACTATTGTTTTGACATTTCATTTGACATTATGGTTTAATTTTTTTTATCACAATCATTAACTGTTATAATCAAAACTAAGAATCATTAATTTATTTCTGCAACCAATTTTTATTATTTTTATAAATATGATCAATTATAATTTGCATTAAACAGTATTCATTATTTTTTACATTCAATAAACATGTAGTAATTGTAGCATTCATGTAACTGTATGGTAGTAAGAAATTGTTGGAAGAAGGACACAATAATATGTACGTAACCTTATTTCATTCTTCCTCGTATAATTCATGATTGCATGAATTATTCTATTATTCTAAATGTTCTTCAATATTTTTTTTGCCGGATTAAATAACTATTTTAGAATATAACATGATTCCAAAAATCATTGTTTTTATTACGACTATTAACTATAAACTAAATTCTGCATTATAATTTTTATTTGTTTCACAACCAAAAATATATTTAGCTCTATCACATAAATTCAGTCTCCGAATTAAAATTCTGTACAGAAACATTTAGAAACAGACATTTTTTTCGGGATAATAACACTGCCCAACAAAATTCAAATTTTGACATGGTGCAGTAAAAGTTACAGAGCCAGTTTGACTGATGCCATTTTCGGAATCAGCGCCACTAGTGCATTGAATATTTGTATATAAAATAGCTAAAAAGTCTATTTTTTAATAAATTTGTAAATATTATAATTGTGTGTGGGCTTAAAAATAAAAACATATCAACTAATTACAATATTTGTTACTATAGGAGGTAATCGGGGCAAGTATGTAAATTTGTTATATTACATAAATTAAATGAATTTGTGTATAGTTTAGTGTATAATTTTCGCAATCTATGCGGTAGCCTTTTATATTTTTTTTTACACAACAGCTGTTTTCAAATATGGTCAATAGTTTTAAAATATTAATTAAAATTATTATTATTCTGAGCAGATAAAAGAAGCCGATAAAGTATAAATATAAATAAAAACAGAAGTAATTTTCTATGCAAAGCAGAATAAGTAAATTTAAAAAATAATTAAAATGATAAACATGTTTTTAGTTTTAGTATTAATATTAAAATTTTATTACGGAGCCATAGTTGGGCATAAAATGTAAAAAAAAAACAAAAACAAATTATTCATTAAGATACTGGCAACCAAACTGCTGATATACATGAGGTTGCAACAACAACATACTCAGTTGCCGTTACAAAAGCACGAAGATCAATTTTGGTAGAATGATAATTGCAATCATGAGGTTACGGCAACCGATTTCATTTTAATGACATGAGGTTACAAAAAATATATTTCGGTTGCATATGTCGGATCTTTTTTCAACATCATTGTACAAATCCGATGAACATTCACATGTCGAAATACTCGGTTTTTTGATATTTCCTATATTTTAGATTATGAATTTTTTATAAATTCATAATACATTCAGAAAAAGTGGGTATATAATCCTATTAATGGAGATGTTATTTCAATTCAATTTTGAAATTGTAAATATGGATATCTAAATACGAACTTTAAGGTCACGGAGGATCCATTACCCATAATCGGATTTCACTCAAAATTTTTCACATTGATTTTGTAATCCAATAGAGCATTTTTAATTAAAGGTTGACCTTTTCAATGAACTTCTATAAAAATATTATACATACAAAGCCTAAGACAGTGGCTTTGGTTTTAGTACGCAAATCATATTTTTCCCCAATCTATATATAGCAATTTCTGATTTGAACTGAATATATTTATAATTTTTTTTTTATTAATATCAAATGGACATTCATTATTTTACTTTTTCGTGTTTGTTATTTTTCTTTTAAGTATTTCACACATTCACTATGTGCTCATGTTACAATAAATTGAAAATTGCGAATTCTCATGCATGGCATTATTGCAATTGTAAAATTCTTTATTTATTGTTGCTGTCATATTTATGTCAACGCAGTGACACACATAAAATGGTGTGACGGAATAATTTTATTTTTTCTGTTATTCCGAATTCAAGTGTAATTCTATATGTGGCGTTTGTGGTCGGGGGTAATGGGATTGAACGGTTCGAACTGACGCCATACAATGTGTATAAAGTATACAACATATGTTTAAAATTTACAGTGTTTGACAAATACTGACTGTAATAGGATGTAATGTTTATTTATATCGTATTTTATTTATAAATATTACAAAATTACTATATATTCGATTAGAAATTGACACTATTAGGAAATAATAGATCATATTGGTTCGATATAAGACAAAGTTAAATACAATGTTCCTTATCCGATTTTTACTAGTATTTATTTTTATATTTTACTATGTCAAAATAATAACAAAAAGAAACAACTTTTATTAATATCATTGAAAACATTAAGTTTTATCTGTAAAATCAACATTTAAATTACTTGTAAATCTTACATAATTTAATTAAAATAAAACCACTAATTTGTAATCGATTCTAAATGGTTTATTTTAATTAATTATCCCTAATTTACATTTAAAAAATCAAGCAAATAAAAAATCACATCTAAGTTAAAAATCATGTAAGCGACACAATTTGTAACAACGTCAAATCCAAATGAGTTCAAATGATTTTTTATATTAACTACAACGTTTAGACGTCATTTGCAAATTTTTTCAATATTATTTTTATGATTTTTTTATTACTGAAAAAGCTCACCGCTCATCAATATTCATGCGCTGTAACGTTACAACCTATATTATCGATCTTTATCTCTGTGGCAGTCTCTGTTTCTAGTGAACTTGTTTAGAGTTTAGTTTTTTTTTTAATGATAGCACCAAATATCGGCTTTTTCTTTGATATATGGTGTTTTTGAAAATAAATTGCTTTGTTTTTTTGCCGTGCCTACTGTTGTTATTGCTGTCGCTTTACATCAAAGTTTTTTAACGTTGTAGTCTGTCTGTCTATCACTTATTAATAATAAATACTCAACACCGCGCATATTTTGCAATCTGAAATTGACGAAGACAAATTTGGTAATTTTAGTCATGTGTAGGGGGTAGACTAAATACAAATGATCGGAAGGTCAAGGAAAATTGAGTAGATTTTTTTTTTTTTTTTTTGTTTTTTAATTTTTATTATAATGTTCTATATTTTGTTTACAATATTACCCGATTTTTGCTTGTGTTTTTCTTACAATTCGTTTTGTTTTTCTTTTATTTACTTATATATATATATATATATATATATATATATATATATATATATATATATATATATATATATATGTATTTTTTTTGTTTTCTTTCATATTTTTTAATATCCTTTAATTTTCTTTTATTTGCTTTTATTCCTATTGTTTTACTTTTGATTTTGTGTTTTTTCTTTATTTTGTTTTGTTTGTTTTTACTTTTGATTTTATCTTTATTTGTGGTTTTCTAGTTACATTTTTTTGTGTTTGCTTTTTATTTTGTGTTTGATTTGTGTTAATTTTTTTGTGTGTTGTTCTTTTGTTTTTGCCTATATTTTTACTTTAATTTTTTTAATTGAGTTTTATGCTTCGTGTTCGTACGTGTTTTAAATGACGAGCTAGACCGTTTTAAAGGTTTGGGTTGTATGGGAAGTACCACGCCGTTCTCCAATCCAACCCATATATAGCCTATGTTATCCTCCGGTCTCTATAGAGTTATCGGGTAAAATTGCAATCAAATCGGTACAGCATTTTCAACGTGATGCCGTGGAACAAAACATGAAAAAGCATGAAATGATTCTAAAACTAACAAAACAATCTGTCGGGCACCCGTCGGATTTAGTCTGACTCTAATGAAATATGTCCACCATTTTTTTTTCTGGTAAACAAATATTTATTTCGAATTATATTGAATAGTTCTTTTTTAGTTAAAAAAATTTACATTTATTCGTATCACGACTTCAAATATTACTTAGAAGCAGCCCTATAATATTTCAATTTAAAAATTCCAAATATACACTCCAGCATTTCCTCACATAATTTAGTCTAATCCATCACATTGTCACAGCCTCCACTATAGTACCACAGACAAAATGCCTTTTCAATGAATTTGATTGATTTAATGCATTTCCTAAAATATTCCCCAAGGATACGTTCTACAAACATAATCCATTTGAGTAAATTTGTAAAAATGTTGCTGGAAAAATGTTTCTAATTAAATTATTGCATGCCAACGACGTTACCCTTTTATGCTTCGTGTTCGTACGTGTTTTAAATGACGAGCTAGACCGTTTTAAAGGTTTGGGTTGTATGGGAAGTACCACGCCGTTCTCCAATCCAACCCATATATAGCCTATGTTATCCTCCGGTCTCTATAGAGTTATCGGGTAAAATTGCAATCAAATCGGTACAGCATTTTCAACGTGATGCCGTGGAACAAAACATGAAAAAGCATGAAATGATTCTAAAACTAACAAAACAATCTGTCGGGCACCCGTCGGATTTAGTCTGACTCTAATGAAATATGTCCACCATTTTTTTTTCTGGTAAACAAATATTTATTTCGAATTATATTGAATAGTTCTTTTTTAGTTAAAAAAATTTACATTTATTCGTATCACGACTTCAAATATTACTTAGAAGCAGCCCTATAATATTTCAATTTAAAAATTCCAAATATACACTCCAGCATTTCCTCACATAATTTAGTCTAATCCATCACATTGTCACAGCCTCCACTATAGTACCACAGACAAAATGCCTTTTCAATGAATTTGATTGATTTAATGCATTTCCTAAAATATTCCCCAAGGATACGTTCTACAAACATAATCCATTTGAGTAAATTTGTAAAAATGTTGCTGGAAAAATGTTTCTAATTAAATTATTGCATGCCAACGACGTTACCCTTCATGACTCATTAGTGTCGGCTCTTGTGGGCCTAACAGACTCCCACATTTTTTGGGTTCTTTTACCATTACTTCGTCTTCTTTTTCTGGTACACGGCAACAGTTGCTTGCTGCACCCTGAGATTGCGTCTACGGCAAATTTAACTAATGACATCTATTTCGAAGCTGTCGTGACGACATTTTAAAATTACATTAAATTCCCAAAAAACAAAAATAAACTAGATAGATGGCCGCGCATGCACATAATTCTTGTCAGCACTTTTGGCAACACTCAGCGTCTAGTGCCTACATTAAAACCCTCCAGTGGTGGGCCCTGCACTTGCACCTGACACCGTTCTCGTCTCTCTCCTCACAACCCAAACCAATAAAAGGTCTTCATCTGCTCATTTTGTATTTCTTGTTTTTGTTGGATGCTCTCTTTTTTCGCGTTTGTCTTTTTGACGTTTTTATTTTATGACTTGACATTTAAACTTGACATAGACAGAGTACGAAGTGTTGCTCCTGCAGCGCTTCTGGAAATTTGTCATTTCTGTTGGTAAGACTCACTCTGGGCAAAGGTTGCTACCGCGTGTGTTTCGGAGATATCATGACTCTGGTGTGTTTGCATTCGGATACTAGGTGTCTGACATTTGACAGATGGCAGTAACACATGTAGTAGGTACTTATGTGATGCATATGTGGAGCATAAATGGTATATTGTAGGCATCCCTAATTTTATAAGTAATTTGATTAATTTCGTTTGGAAATGTGTTGTAAGAAGAAATGTATTTTAATAAAATTGTACGATATTCGACTTGAGATTTTGCTGTGATGGGACTATAATTATATAGACGATCCATAATATAAAACAGATATTGCCATTAAGTGTTTCAGTAAA
The DNA here is from genome assembly GCA_951804985.1 of Dryomyza anilis. Lineage (NCBI taxonomy): Eukaryota > Metazoa > Arthropoda > Insecta > Diptera > Dryomyzidae > Dryomyza > Dryomyza anilis. Next base: position 162,731 of record OX638134.1, read on the forward strand.
ATTCAATTTTCACCAAAAAAAAATCAATTTTCACTGAACAGCCAATAAAATTTCAAAATAAGTTTTGTTCAATTAAACAAACTTTGGAAGCACTTATCTTATTTATCACATAACCAGACATATCCTATTCAATGCTCTAAATATCACATGTGTTGACCTATTAACAACGTTATAGATACTTTAGAACAATTTTCAAAATGAACAATATATATTTTGTAGATGTTCTTAACAAATTAAATTAGGTTTAATCTATATTTCTTTGAATTTAAATCTAATCTTTAGCTGGCAGCTACAACATTTAATTACAGGTTGATACCACCCCACAATCAAAAACACAAAAGTGCCATTACATGCCTAAAAATAATCAACCGTATTTCTAAATTGCTTTATTGTTGTTGCCTCCTGAGTAGCACCATTTTCACCCACATCAGAATTTCTACTACTGCCACAAGCTGATAATGAAAATATTTCGTCCGCAAGCACCTATATCTAACCCCCGAACACCCGCCTGCCCTAACCGCTGAGGCTCTTTTTTTATATGCGATATGTACATTAAAATGCAACCGTTATAGGGCTGCCTGCCGCCGGCAAAATGAAATCGTAATCAATCATTGTCAAAGTTGTCAATGTACAAATAAAAGAACCACAAAAGAGCTGGCAATGAAAAAAAATTCTATACAGGGTGCCAAGGAACAGGGGAGAAGTAGTCATCGAATACTGAAGTTTCTAACGCCGAGGGTGTCAAATATAATTAGGGCTACATACACTACGTAGTAGAGTTTGAAATTCGATTGAATCATATACGATATATGATGTATATATAGAGAAATACAACTCAATGCATTGCTTTTTATTTTCGTACTATTTTTTCAGATTTACTGTTTGTTTTCTCAGCTCCCATATCAGAATTTATAAAACGTGCTTCCGTACAAATCTTATCTAAATTACAGGTATTGTTAGAGTCTGCTTTTTTTATTGTTATCAGCAATAGTAAATCAAAGTTTTTATTTATTATTTTTATTTTTTATTATATTTTCATCAATACCAATACAAGTGCCACTACTATTGGGTTTGGGGTTTCAGAGTTAGTTGGCATCTGAAAATGGCAAAAGAAATTAAGAGAAAATTTCTAAAATGTTTTCTTTGGTCCCCAAATTATTGTTATATTACAAATTGTATTTCAAGGTCAAAAATACCTATTTCATATATTTCAAAAAATATATTGAAAACTAATACCTAAACTGTGAGTACGTTATACCATTTGATCTTTCGGGATTCGTATTTCAAATATTGTTGATATTGAAAAGAAATCGAAAAATTATCCAAAATTTATGAATTATAATCATGTTATAATATTGTAGATATTTTAATAGGCCATGATCGGAAAATAATCACCGGCCAGGTGTTTGAACAATGTGATCTTGTCTACCATAATACGGTGAGAATTTATATAGTAGGGAATATAAAAAAAATACCGTTCAGACGGTATTCATCATATTGATGAATTCATTCATTGAATAAAAATCGTATTTTTTGCTTGAAATTGGATTATATATAAAATATTAAAAATGAAAAACAATGAAAAAATACGATTTCAGTTCAATGAATGAAATCATCCATATGATGAATTCTGGTTTTTGGTGAAATTTGTTTTTGTGTGTATATAGCGATAAAGTGTTCTTCAATTTTATTTTATTCATCATATTGAATATTATATTCATAAATATTATGAACAATTTACAAACAAAATTTAAATTATTCATAGATATTATGATTATATTCATTAATGTCACGATTCAAATTCATTGCATTGAATATTTCATTCTGCACTATGACGTTCGATAGTATGAATAGGTTCATATATATAATGAATGCATTCATCAATAGCGTTTAATGAACAGTGGTATCAATATGACGAATCTGGTGGTTGATAGAAACATTCATAATAAATATGAATTCATCATATAAACGATTTTTTTTTCTGTGATATATCTATAAATGATTCATCATAATTTACAAAAAGCTAAAAATTTTATTTTCTTTTTGTTGTATTTCGAACATTTGTACGAATGGGTACATATTTCATGTATTCTGTACTATTTCTTTTTCAATATAAAAGCATCTAAAATAATAACTAAAGTTAGATTAAGAGCCAATAGAATGTCTTTAAATAAACTCTCAGAAAAAATCTATGGCTGTCATGTAACTGGTAGGGTTCTGAAAGGGTAAAAATACTAAGCGATGCTACTGTTCACGAACCATGCACAATTTCTACTATGGAGTTAACTGAACATTTAGCATATTTTGAATTAAATATGGGCGTGATTTGTAAAAATTTCTATATATGCCTCATTAACATACACAAAATTATACAAGGGACTCTTAATCTACCGACAGAAATTAATTATATTTTAAACGATCGCCTGTATACTATGCTAGAATATAACATTGGTAGAAAATCTCACCCTAAACCGACATGTGGTACACATAACTATATTGACATAGGGTACTCAAATAAAAGGTAATTGTATCACGATTTTAAATATTTTCAGAAACATAAACTCTGCTAACCGCTATACCATTTTAAACGATTGTTTTTATTTTACGTTTTAATCATACGTTTAGGGTATTTATAGTCGACTTATAACGATTACACATTTTAATAATGCTCATATTAACAAGATATAATGACCGAAAATCCCATGAAAAATAAATTTTCTGCCTACTTCAAATTCAATTATGCACATACGGACTATATGGACAATCAAAAATTTCACTGAATGAACAAATTCTAAATTGTAACATTTGCAAAAAATTCCATTTTCCCGAACACAATATGACACTTGTCGTACTACAATAAAAATACAATTCAAATATATACACAATTCTTAAGAATAATTTTCAATTGAACTCAAATTGCATCAACATCAAATAAAAAACATCAACGACAAGAGCAATAAGCGCCTCCAAAAACAACCTTATAAAAGGCAGCAAATTATAAAGAAAACATAATAAAACACAATAAAAAGAGTAAAAGTATCAAATCAAAGAAAATATATAACAAACAAAAGAAAAATCCGCATAAAATGTTTGCAATTTACAAAAAAAGGGCAAAAAGTATGGGGGCGAAGTTGTGGAAAATGGCTGACAACAAAAATAAAGGGGCAAAGGAATAAAAACAAATTGCCGCACTAACACAAGTAAATTTTAAACACACACAGACACAAAATCAACTAAATTGCCAAACAAAATAGGACGAAAAACGATGTTCGAAAGCATGGAACGCAGGAAATACCATTATGACGTAAATGTGCCAGGCGTTATGGGGGCGGCGGGTGATAGGGTGCAAAACATCCAACTAGTGGTGAGGGTCGAGTGTCAAAGTCAATGTTGGAAAATTCCTCACCGCCGAACTCGTAGAAAAATTGCTAAACAGCAGCAGCACAATGAAAACAACCCCAATTGGAAAAAACCTTATAATTTTGCAATTTTCATTTCATCTCGGTAGCTATTTTGGATTTTCTTCAATTTATTTCTGCAACTTCCGTTGCTGTCGACCAAAAGATGACTGTGAGGCTTATAAAGAAGCAAAATATTCCTAAAGAAGATGAAAACGAAGTAAGAAAAATAGCTGCGACCCCTGCTGTTTTAGTATTTTCCAACAGAATTTAAGGGTGCTTTTATGGCGTAGTGTTTTTTCATATTTATGTGGGTGGCTGTGTGGATTCTAGTTGGCAGAAAATTCGAAAACATAGTTGAAAATATAATAAAAAACAACAAAATAACTGAACTTGAAGCGCTTTGCAAAGAAGCGAAAGTGTAGTTGGTACAGACGGCAAAAAATAAAAATAAAATAAAAAATAAAGGAGCAACACACGGATCAAACTGCTGCCGGATGCAGCCAAAAGTAACAAAACTATTTTAAATACTACTCTATGCATCAATTGACTCTATAAAATATTTTCTATTCCCAAATAGTTATAAAAATAAAATAACTTTAAATCGAAAGTTGCCAAAAAGTATGAACTAAAAAATTTGCACAGAGCTATTTGACAATTTTAAAGACTGGCTGTGTTCAAAAGAAAAAAAAATAACCGTCTGTACGTCTACGTAATTGCACAAAGACGTAAAATTAGAGACGTTGTGCTTTTCCGGACGGTATTTTATATTTTATTGCTGTAATTCGTTGTCAGCCAGTCGGCGAGGAGCACACTTTGATTGAGTTTGGCAGAAGAAAATCTTGGAAAATTAAGGAAATTTAATTAAAGAAGTTGACAGCAGACTATTTTTTGTTAGAAATGTTGTAGCTAAAAATGGCAGCAATCATTTGGGCTTAAAGTTATTTAAGGAAACATCAAATGTTATATTAAATATATATTTGAAGAATTCCACATCAAAAAGTTGAATTTTGTGATTTTTCCTCTTGGTATTAGACTTTATTGGGAAAATGAATCAGAAAACATTTTCCAAACAGGTTCCAAACAGGTACTATTGAAATTGTTTCGATGTTGGTTTCGGTTTTCATGTTAATTTCGGTTTTACGTTTTATAATGAAACGGTTTCCGTATACCGATTCCAAGTTATGATTTCGGTTTTATTATTAGATTATTATTAATGAACAAAAATCATATTTCCAATATATTTTCCAATATATTTCCATTACCTACAACTTTGAATCATGATAATGAATCCGTTTACTTCGACTTCAACGATTTGAATTCGTTTGAAGAACACATCTTTTGTATTGTGACATCGAATTTAAAATCGTTGGTTTACAAATTTTATATGAAATTCGATCAGATTTCGATCGAAAGCCGGCCAATAATTTCAATAAAAATATGAAAAATAGATAAATATTTAAAAATTGAATAACTAAAAATTATTTTTTCTATATCTTTTTTTTTTTTTTTTAATCAGTAAAAAAGTTCTTTTCTATCAGTTTTTGGACAAACCTACGAGAGTAAAACATTTCCTATGAAAAGCTCTCACACGCCGTTCGGATTCGCCAATAAACTGTAGGTACCACCACTTTGAGTACAAATAGAATATGCACAGCTCAAATGGTGAGAGAGCTTGGCCGAAGTTCTATACAGGACTGTAGCACCAAACTATTATATTATTATGTAGCATTTATTGGTCAAGAGATTTTTCAATATTCACAACCACAAATAAATAACTTTTGGTTAATTTTTAATAGATTTGGAGGTCTGTAATCTCGCTCCTAGAACATGGAAGGGGTAGACATGAACATGACCTGATAATGTTGGTAATTTAACTGATCGGGTTATGACAAGGGAAATATTAATGATTTACCGATTATGGGTCTTGAACATTTTCTACACTCAAAATAAAATCTGCTTAAAGTACACGAAATCGATCGTGTATTTTACGAACAAATTCGTGAAATTTATCCACGAAGATGTAGTCCCGGGATTGTCAAAATGCAAAAAAAGGCCAATGTATATCTCGACAATCTTAAGCAGTTGCCCGAATTAATTTAAAATCGAAATAAGTAATTTTCAAACCCTGACTGACATAGTGTTGAATTTCTCTTCTAATAAAAACTTACCTTTACAGTACTTATTAAGCCCAAGTAGCATTTAAAGAATTGCCATAAAATTCATTAAAATTATATGATGTCATTTACGTAGTTTTCACATGGGTTCTATTTAGAGTTTTTTTTTATTAAACCGTTCGCACAAGTGTTTCCCGACAAACACACACAACACGACGTATACTTAATGTACGTAGCGAAACGTTATCAAAACAAAAACGTACCGAAACCGGCGAAAATACGTAAAACGTTACGTTTGTGTACCGAGTGTCAAAAGTTGTTTCGTTCTAGTACAAAAAAAAAAGAAGAGAGACAAATGGGGGAAGAGCGGAGAAAAAGTGCGCGCGTGGTAAGTGAGGCCGAAGGAAGTAGATTTTTGTATATTTGTGAAAAGTTGAGCACAGTGGAGGCGGTTTAAAAACAAAAAAATGTACAAAAAGACACCTGAGCGTCTGAACTTTTGTAGTTTAGTGTTTTGCACAGTTGGTGTCCTTTGTTGTATGAATCATGCTTTTTCAGTGTTTTGTTGCACTTTTGTTAGTTTTTTTTTATTTTCAAAATATCCTTTATTTTTGTAACTCACTTGTAGATGTAGTTTTAGTGGTACCTTTGATGCACATATTAATTGTGAGGATGTTATCTGGAAATAAAAAGGATACATTATTAAATGAATATTTCTTATATTTTCGAAAGAAAGGAATGACGAATTTTCGTAATCTTGGTCTTTCAAATATAATAGAAAAAGTAAATTCGATAATTTATTATTATTTGGTATTATTTATATCGTAAAGGACTCATAAAAATATATGACCACCTATCAATTACTCTCAACAATCCCTGCCAAATTACAAAATAAATCTCTTAGGTTCAGTTTTTCAGTCGCATTTACAAACTAAACGTAGATTAGACTAGATGTAATTTCATCTATAGTCAACATATCACAAATATATGAAATGTCAAATTAATTGATTATTAACTGTCTATCTGGAAATATTACTGTTTTAAAAATATGAAACCGTTTTACACTAAGTTTAAACTGTCACTGAAGAAATGGGAAGTTAGTTAGACATTTTGTTTATATCCAGACTTGCAAAAATATTGGTTCATATTAATAAAAATCGACTTAGGTCAAAAATTGAAGCAAATCGATTTGTCAAATTTTCGCCATTGTGTGCTGAAAAGCTTTTCTTTTGTTCAAAAATATATAATTTCAAATTGGATTTTAATAAAATCGTTAAACTGGCCATTTATGTTAAATATTCTGAAATAAAGTAAAATATTTTCTCAGATACTTTTACAGATACAAATACTTTTTTTTATTAATATGACCCATTTATTTATTTTAATAAATTTTTCATAAAATTAACCCCTATATATTGTAAAACGAAACGAAATTCAATTGTCAGACAATTCAATCCAGTGACAGTGTTTTTACTATTCATTTTGTCATCGTTTTTAATTTATTTAATTGAAAAAATTAGATATTTATTTTATTGTTTTTAACTACTTTAAAACCGGTATAAAACAAAAACCCATTTATTGTACATTTCTGATTTTTATAGTATAAATTATTGTTTTTCTATTGAAATACTATTAATTTAGTATGTTTTTTTCTGGGTGTATCTATATTCTAAACGTAAATATTATGGGATTTTTGGATTTGGGAATGATATTCTGAATTCTTCTGAAAATGGTGTATTGAAAGCGCATGTATTAATACTAGGAGTTCCAATCCTGAAGAAATATTAATCCTGGGATCCCGGGATTAACTTATCTATAATCATGGAATTTAAATATTTCAAATTTGAACCCATGAATCAACCCAAGTGGTTTAAAAATGTTATTATTTTTATATTTGTTTTTCTTTTCTGAATTAACATATTTCGGCAATCTTAAAATTTGGAAACAATTTTAGAACATTTTTGTTTGTTGTTTTTTGTAATATTAAACTATTTAAATATAAAACCTCGGTAAAACATATTTTTTGGCAATGTTTCATCTGGAGGAAATCTCCATAAAATCAGAGCATTGCTCCCCTTTTTTTAGCTGGTGTTGCCAGCCAGCAAACAAAAATAACAAACACAACAACAACAAAACCAAATCGTTTCGCTGTCTGTCGGCCTGTCTGGCATTCAATTCATTGCGTATGCACCAAAGTATCCAGATACTTTAATTTACTTTTTTTTGCGCTCTCACACATACACACACATTGCAATCAGACAGACGGACACACATTCAAACACACAGACGGAGACGATTGGTAAGCAGACAGCTGACTCTTTCGCACTACGTTGGTGTTGTGTTGAACTTTTCGTTTGTCTGTTTTTATTCTCGTTGCTGCTTTTGCCTGCTCATTCACTGTTGTTCACTGCCACTGTCGGCGCTGACGTCGCAGTCGCCGCCGCTGCTTCTTCGTGATTGCCGCCGTCACTGACTACATTATACGTATCTGGCAGATACGTCGTTTTCTTTAGCTTTTTGTTTAGATACACATTTACTTGGGGTTTTTCTTTATCGCGCTTTCGCTGATTTATTTTTTGTATTTTGTAACTTACAAGTTTTACGCTGCTTTTGCTTCTCGTGGTTTTCGTTTACACTCGGCTATTTATTGATTTAACTTTTGCTTTGTGATCTCTTTCAGTTGTTGTTTTTGTTGTCGCGCAAATTATTTTTTTTTGTTTATTAATAAAATTTGTTGTTTTTAATTTTTTTGTTATCTGAATTTAAAAACGCACTAAACACCACTTGTTTGTTGTTTTTTTAATTGCTGCATAATTTTGCACATTTTAAGTAATTTTTATAAATTATTTGCTGGTATTTTCTACACTCTCTGGAGCAACGTTTGCTCGCATTATTCATCCGCAGCGCCACGTTCGATCGAATCCAACTCGTTTTGAGGCTCACCGTCGACTGATTTATTGGCACGTTTCGTATTTCGCTCAAATAGTCGACGACTCTTCGCAAAATATTTCGCCCTCCGCCGCCTTCTCTCCGCTGTTACGACCCACCAACGGGTTCGAATTTCAAATTCCATAAATTCCAACTCTATTCCCATGTGGTTGTTGCTATTTATGGGGGTTGTTTTTATTTTTTGTTGTTGTTCCAAAACCGTTTGTCAACCTTTTTTGTATTCAACTTTTGCCGTTTGAAGTTATTCGATGGAACGCACGGGCATTGAGTTCCCATTAGTATTGTGCACTCTCATTTTGTTGTGTCAAAGAGAGCTTAGTCACTTCTACTCTCCGAATTTTATAATTTGTTGTTTTTGCAATGTATCCAAGTGTTGGATACTTTTTGCCAATGCTGCCAATAAAACTGCTCAAATAAGATCCAACATATTCCCCGTTATTTTAAATAATAATACCACAAATTTAAAATAAAGGAATATATATAATTTTTTTAATATTTACTGAAAATTTTAATTTTAAAAGATTTATAGTGAAAAATTGAATTTTTTGAAAAAAATTGAATGTTTACTGAAAAATTGAAATTTTAGTGAAAATGGAAAAAATAAATATTTAGTGAAAAATAGAATTTTTAGTGAAAATTTTAATTTTTAGTGAAAATTTTAATTTTAATTGAACATTTATTTGTTTTTTTGTGAAAATTTGAATTTCGAGTTTTGAATTGAATTGTGAATGACATTTTGAATTAATAAAAATATTATTTTTTTTGTAAAAAAAAATTAATTTTTAATGATTAAATTATTAGTGGAAAATGTATTTATTAGTAAATACATAAATTTGTAGTGAAAAATGAATTTTCTTGTACAACAATGATTTTTCATTGAAATTTTGAGTTTTTAATTAAAATTTGAATTTAAAGTGAAAAATTGATTTGTTAGTGAAAATTAAGTTTTATGTGAAAAATTAAATTTTTAGTGAAAAAAACATCCGCATTCATATTACAGCTTTATGATAATTTCATAAAAATTGATGTTATTAATGCATGGAATCTTTTAACTTCCGGTATTTCCGGAGGATGCTTCACAAAGCTTATAATTATTCGACTCTCGGTTAAATACCAAATGAATGAAATGCATTGGAATTGAAACTGCGCATGCGCATTTACAGAATCCGGGAGTTTTTTTTTGTTGCTGTCAGGATTAAGACAAAGGATACGCAGAGAAAAATATTATGTTGTGCATTCACCGGCCGGTCTATTGGCCGAGACAACAAATTATATGGGCAATAAAATTGTAATGCTTAAGGCTTTATGAACTAAATTTATTTATATTATATGTTGAGGTAATTCTTGTGTAAACCTGTGGAACAAATCGATTAAGAAAGTTGGGAGGTATAATTTTGAATAAAAATCTGTTAAACTCCGAAATCGGTTTTCGTCGTATTCCGTTAAATAGTATAAATTCAAATTTTTTAGAACTTTTACTTTTTCAGAGCTAACAATCAGTAAAAGTTACTCTTAGAATCAGTTAGAATCAAGATGAGGAAAATGAAACCATATAATGGTAGACCTGATAACCTTTTGTGGATAACATTTTTGATAGGTTAAAGAATTTTAAAACTTTTTTTTAAGGCAGACAAAAGCTGAGGCTGTATCAAGTACTGTTAATGTTTTTTTCGGCCGTGCCTAAAATATGTCGAGAATCTGACTTTAAAATTCCGAATAATTATACAATCTCCTGACATCCTGTTTGACATTTTTATGAAATATTCCCGAAAAACTCACAGAGAAATGGGTTTTTGTGGGATGCGAGTTTTGCGTATGGCAGATTATCAAAGTTGTGGAATTTTCAAGGATTATTCCCGGCATATTTTAGGAATTAGATACAAACAAAAATTTAATAAGATTTATATATATATTTATTGAAACCACTTACATACTACAATTCCGTTACATATGTTCTTAACCATAATTTCTATAAAAGAAGTATTACCGCACATTTTATAATTATGCAAAATTTCATATTTTGACTAAGTTTCACAAATAAATGTCCATTAATATTTTTAAGCTACATCGAAAAACATAAGGTTACATTCTTGAACAGACAGACACATTTCTTCATCCTGCATCCTGTCGAAATGATGACTGCCTGCCTTTCTGATGATCTGCTCTGCTGTGTCATGTGGTGTTTATGTAAATTTCATTTTCATCATTTGCCTGATTTTCAGCGGTATGGTTAGTAGGTTGGTTATTATTAATATCTTCCGAAGCCCCCAAAACAACACATGTCTTTTTGTGCACCGTGTTTTAATATATAAATCCTCGTGTCTGTCTGTCCGTCTGTGGGGAAACATTTTGTTTGTTGCTCTTGTACTTTCCACGCATATAATTATGCGTCACAGACTGTTATTTATTTGCATTAAATGAAAGTTTTAGAAATTATGTAGCCTTATGACGTGGTAGGTTAGTAAAAATTATGCTAAATGTATGGAAAATAAAGATTTCTTATAATTACACTAATCAACATGATTTTGTTCTTTGGATCCCAACACATACTATATAATTCATGGTTACTGATTTTTAATGTTTACTCAGTTTGTTGTTATCTTTTCTTGAAAATTAGTTTAACAAATCATATTTTCAAAAGTAGAACAGATAGAAAAAAGTTGTCAATTTTTATCGTTGGCTTGGATTATGTTTTGAATAATCATTAATTATTTTTAGTTTTTTCAGTTGATTTTAAATACTCAAAATATTTTCCAAAATGTGTCTACAAATTTGATATCCTGGCATTCGATTCCCAAAATCCTCCAATTATCTGTGTGTTATCCAACAATTTGCTCCAAAAATTATTCTCGGGAAATTATCCGATAATTTAAAACAGAGAAATATGGAGTTTGTGTTAAAAACTAACAACCAAAAATTTTCCATTTTCTGTGTGTTTGCTTGAAATATTCCTGAAAAATTCCAGACATTATGTCACAGGAATCTGCCTTTAACATTCCAAAAAGTGTGTTAGCCTGAAATTTTGCCTCGGTAATTTATCAAATTTTGCAAAATTGTAAAGACTGATTCTGGTATATTTTGGAGAGAGAATAAACAGTATTTGATACTTAAAATCTACCAAAAAATGTTTCTAAACTACTATGAGCCTGGTAAAATTTAAATACTTGGTAGTTTGATACAACAGTTTCCAATGTGTGCTATTTAAAAAAGCACTAAATTGCTGTGTATTTCAGCCCACCTGCCATTTTTAGTTATTTTCAATGCAATTAAAAACACACGATTTACTAATTCCAACAGACCTCATGCTATTTTATGAGCAATTTTCGAAAATAATAAAGTAGGCATTTTTCAGATTATTTTTCGTAGATTTTTTGTTTATTTGGTTTGTCAGAAATTACGTAGAGATGAGTCCAATTAAAACGCGCTGGGTGGGTGGCAGCACTGCTAAGCGTCAAACAGATTAATTGTAATTGTGGTACGAAGATTTTTCGAAATGTTTATTTAATAAAAAAAATTTGCGTAAAACTTATCAGCAGGCGCGTACACAAATTGTGTAGTAAACAAAGTAAATAATTTCATACATAATTTTGTTGATTTTTATGAATTTAGTTGATTCGAGTAGAATTTACTCAATTTGTATACAGTTGAAATGCACAATTTTCACACTCACTTAATTCACACTCTCGAGAAATCTGAAGTGTTTTCAATCTAAAATATGTGAAATTGTTTAAATTTTACGCGGGCTTTAATTGTGTGTGGCATGAGACAGCAGTAAATCTAAAGTGTACTCAATAAAAGTGACACATTTTATAAATGTCAAAATGACACTTGGCTGGCATTTTCAATTTAAACGGACGTTACGTTCAATCATTGACACTGGTAACACTTCAACACTTTTTAACGCATGACGTTTGATTTTGAGAGGGTTGCGCTTAAAAATGAGGGTAGGGTCTGACGAAAGCCTGACGAAACTTGTACAATTTATAAAAATTATAATTTATTAAAATTAATCAGCAGCAAAAATTATATTTTATTAAAATTAATCAGCAACTAGACTACTTGTAGTTGAAGTCTTTTTAAAATTTCTTTAAGGCGCTTAAATAAGTTAAATAATAAATCACAATAAGAAGTCATTTTTCTTTTACAAAAACACAGTCGAAATTTTGGTTCCAAAGAAGTAGCCTATTATTTTTTCCTTCCATCAATGATGATTTTTATTTGGAATTATCCCGAAATAAATTGATTTCTATACGCAAAACTATAACAAATTCCAACTTTCCAGAAGATGTTATATATTCCTATTTGGAATGGGAATATTAAAAATTGGGCTGTAGAAAAAAATATTCTAAAAAAACTGAGATGGACATATAAAAAATCATATTAAAATCAATTTTCTTGTACAATAAATATTTGTTTAATACAAAAATAGTATATTTATTATGTTACATATTATTCAATTTTACTCATGCAACATATTTCTCATTACGCCTGAAAGCCCTCTGCATATACTGTTGCTTCCTGTTGCACATTAATTTTTGAACTTGTGCTCAATTTTACAATAAATAATTTTTCAATAAATCTCAACATTTGTTGTGAAATAAATGCGTTAATTCCAGCAGAAATATGGCTTCCAACAATGCATTGATTTATTGCAGTATTTTTTTTGTATTTGTATTTTTATATTTATTATTGCATACATGTAGGCGTTAGCCATAAATACGCATTGACAGCGCTTCTATGATAACGGAAATGCAAAATTCTACATTTTTTTAATTTTTAAATAATTTTTTATTGTTTGTTTTATTATATACATTTTTTATTATAATTTTGATTTATGTTTAATTTTATTTTTTGTTTTATTTATTTTTTTTTATTTGGGTTACAAAATGGGTTTCTGTTAAAACGATTAAATGGCTTACTTGACAAATTTATGAATTGCTTTGTAAATTGTTTTAAGTGCTGTAATGAATTTTGCAGACAGTGTCGATTTAAATTTTATTTTTATGTTTTATCGTTGTAGACGTAAAATGGACCAACTGCATTTTCATAATTTCAATAATTAGTTTACATACATAAATTTAAATTCTGACACTTTCTAATTGATCAAATTCTATGAATTGTATCAAAATATGACAATATATTAAACTATCGAAAGAGATTCTAACTGCTCGAGACAACATTTCTGGAATTTGTCATGAATACTTTCCGGCATATTAATGGAAGGTTTTGGGAAGCGTATGGCATGTTATCAAATGTTGACGAATTTTAAAGGCATATTCCAAAAATATTTTTGGGTACGATGAATAAAAAAAGAAACTTTTAATACACATAAATACCATTTAAAAAATTTTACAGCATGTAGTTTCCAAAAAACCAAATAACTGGCATATTTCGGGAATATTGTGGCAAATTTTCGACAGATACACAGATAAATACATCTTTATGGGAAACGTATAGCAGGTTGATAAATTTTAAAGGCAGATTTCCGATATATTTTGAGTACGAACAGAAAATAGGAAAAATTTGATAAACATTAAAAAAATATATAATTTTCATCTCGCTACCAGTCTGCAAAATATTGAATAGTGACATTTTTGTGGAATATTTTGGTCATTATTTCGACAAACACACAGAAAAGAGGAAGTATGTTGGAGGTGTATGCAGGTTATCAAATTTGCAGAAATTTTAAATGCAAATTCCTTACTTATTATGAGGATGGGTCTTTCTATTACAAACTTCATCATTGTATGGTTGAAATCTTTCGAAAAAAAAATGTTCTGTCCTGCTTTGAACCTCACCATATTAAAAAATGTATGGAATGTTTTTGGAAATGTATTTATAATAGTTTTTCTTGTAGCAGGTTTTCAGAAGAATACCCGAATGCACTTTTCGGTAGATTATTTTTGACGCATAATTATTTGAATTAGTCCATGAATTAGTCAAATTTCGGAGGCATATCTAGATATATCTATCTACCTTAACATTCCAAATAATTGCTTTACCTTCTTAGAAACTACCGTTAGGCAGCCGTCAGTCTATAGTTTTGATACAAACTCTGCATTAGTCTGCCGAAACCTAAAATCTGCCAATTTCCTGTTTTTAAGCTGTTTTCCCACTTATTAACTGCCAAATATCTTTTCTCTGATATTTTTACTTCAACAATGATGATATTTTGTAATAAATTTGATTAATCTTACTAATGAGCAGTGGGACATTGTTATAAACATTCAGCATATCTTACTTTAACGCACTTCGTTTGTACAATTGTTACTTTTGAAGCCGCTTTGTGAACTGCATAAAAATGCACACAAAAGCAGTTGCAACAGTACAAAACGTTACCAAAGAACTGCAAATAAAGACAAAGAAAAAATGTCGGCACAAATGCACTTGAAAATATGGACAAATTAAAAGAAGCACCAAGATGGGTTATGCCGCAAAAGGTAGTTGAGATAAATATAAAAATGCTTGCATATAACATATTCGCAATTAATTAATGTGTTTGTGTGGTTGTGGCACTTGAAACACGTTTGTTAGAGAGAGCGCAGATAATTGAAAGGATGTGCAGGATATGCAGGATGTGTGTGTGTGTTTGAAGGACTGCAAGGAAATGCAAAAACAATACAAAGTTATTCAATCAAATAAAAAACTCGACGGTTGTGCACAAATTAAAAGCAGCTAAAAGCAAGAAAAAGTAAAAGCAAGTGCAAGGTAGCTGAAAGCAAGTGATTCGCAAAAGGTTAGTTCCAAAGTAGTCAGAGAATAGTCAGAGTATTGTCAGAGTATAGTCAGAGTATAGTTGAAGTACAGACAGAGCATTGTTTAGGCATTGCTTTGAGGGTAGCAATTGTTGCAGCATAAATTAATTACTTGCAAAGTGGTAGCAATTTATGTTAAACTTAAAATTTCAAGACCTTATGTAAATATACTAAATTTCGACCAACTTAAATGTAAAATTAAATTTTTAGTGACAAATTACGTTTTAGTAAAAAGTTGAATTTTGAGTGCAAATTTTATTTTTAGTGAAAAATAAAATTTTTAGCGAGGAATTTAATTTTTAGTGATAATTTTATTTTTTTATTAAAAATTTAATTTTTATCAGAAATTTTATTTTTATTAAAAATTTAATTTTTAGTAAAAAATTTAATTTTTTGTGAATATTTGAATTTGAGTGAAAATTTTAATTTTAAGTGGAAAATTGAATTTTGAGTAAAAAAATTAAATTTGGACCGAAAATTTGAATTTTGACTGAAAATTCGAGTTTTGAGTAAACAATTTAATTTTGAATAAAAAATTGTATTTTGTGTGAAAATTTGATTTTTGAGTGAAAAATTAAATTTTGAGTGAAAATTTGAATTTCGAACGAAAAATTAAATTTTGAGTGAAAAATGAAATTTTAAGTGAAAAGTTGAATTTTAAGCAAATATTGAATTTTGATTTACATTTTTTTTTTGAGTTAAATATTGAATTTTTAGTGATAAATTCAATTTATAGTGAACAATTTTAATTTTTAGTGAATTTTTTTTAATAAAATTTAATAAAAAATTGAGTTTTTAGTGCAATTTTTTTTTTTTTTTTTTTAAACTGAAATGTCTGCATTTTGAGCATGTGTCGAAATGCCACATTTACGTTAACTATTGAAAGTTAAGTACTTCTCATAGAAATTTGACTGTAAAACTTAAAAGGAAAAATTTTAAGCAGTAAAATAAAAATCATTGCTTACTTTTAGGTTGTTGGCAATTTTTAAATGGGTTCAATGCACTCACTACACCAACACATACGGAACAAGAAGCATGCGTGTGTCTTCTGTCTTTCTGTGTAAAAGCTGTACAAATTCAACTGCTTTGGCGGCTTTTTACACAGAAAAATCAAAGAGAAATCTTTACTTTATTTCAATGCAAATTCGCATGCGACTCTGAAGGAAGTTGTCAACACATTTGCATAGGTATCTGTCTATCTCTCTGTCATATGTTGTAGCACCTGCTGGTTGGCAACGCACTGAATTCCTTTGCATTGCTGCTTGGTTTGTACTTCTTCGTTGCTGCAGCAGCAACATAAGGACGATGTTGTTGAGGACGACGACGCGCTTTTGGAAGGAAGATATGACAAAGCTCAAGGGTAGTCAGTGCGACGTGAGATGCGGCAAGCAACTGACTGCCGTCATTAACATCAAAGCAACGCTCACTCAAAGTGCGGCCAAATCCAAAAGTTGTTAATATTTAATGAGTGCCGCGTAGCGCCAAATGGAGCCAATTAGAACAAAAACAAAGAGCGCCCCGCGCCAAAGGGTTCAAAAAATACGCTTCAATGCAACAACAACAAACATAAACACAGGTAAAAAAGAAACACAATCACATCTACTGCCTGTCAACCAAACCACCAAAAAAAATACAGAAACGAAAAAGTTTTGGCCTGACTTTTGTGCAAATAGTTCAAAGCGTGGCAACACTGAAGAGCGCGCGCAAAAGCAAGTGTTGCACTGGCAACATTGTTTGCGCGTCCATTTGGTGTAATTGATGTTGCTATCGCTTTGACGACGGCAACATGGCTGCGTAAACCAAAAGCTTTCTTTTGAAGTTTTCTTTAAGTTACACATAGAAAAATAAATAATATTTAGTGTTGATTTGAATTTATAGTGAAAAATTTAATTTTTAGTAAAAAATTAAATTAGTGAAATATTGTTTTTTATGGTGAAATTTTTTTTTTTTAGTGAAAATTTCAATTTAATTTTTAATGAAACCAAAAGCTTTCTTTTGAAGTTTTCTTTAAGTTACACAAGTTTTTAATGAAAAATTTAAAAATTATATTTTGAATGATAAATTGAATTTTGAATGAAAAATTGAATTTTTAATGAAAAATTGAATTTTTAATGAAAAATTGAATTTTTAATGAAAAATTATATTTTTAATGAAAAATTTGAATTTTTAATGAGAAATTTAATTTTTAATGAAACCAAAAGCTTTCTTTTGAAGTTTTCTTTAAGTTACACATAGAAAAATAAATAATATTTAATGAAAAATTAAATTTTTAATGAAAAATTTTGTTTTTAATAAAAATTTATTTTTAAGTGAACATTTTTATTTTTGTGAAAAATTGAATTTTAAGTGAAAGATTGAATTTTAAGTGAAAGATTGAAATTAGTGAACAATTTAATTTTGTATGAATTTTTATTCCATTTTTCCTGTATATTTTTTCGAATTTTCGACGTAGTTAGAAATTCGCTGGGGATCTTTGCACCGATGTTCTTCAGCCCACCACACTAATATTTGAGGAATAAAGTGGAATGATTTCAGTTGAGATTTTCAAGGAAAAAATTAGCCACTTTAGTGCGTTTTTCTTATGACGCTGAACTTGTGCATGCAGCAAGTGGCTTTGTTGTTATTGTTACCTGGTAGAAAAGCATTTGAGGAGCCTTCAAAAATGTTGTATTTTTTATAGCCTGGCATAGAGCACTATGTTGTATTCTTTTTGAAGTTAAAAGCCTAAAGATTCTTTTGAGCAGTTACAGGTAAAATATACCTCCTGTTTGCTGAGTATTTATAACATGCACTTTGAGTTCAGAGGATTTCGAATTCAATGCAATAATTCAATGATATTTAAATGTAGTCAAATTTCAAATCCATCGTGAAATGAACAAGAAATCAATTTTATTTAAATAATATTTTTGTACTTTAAGAATCTGATAAACACCCAAAACTTCAATTTTAACTTTATCTCCATCAAATCTGCCACACTTTATCCTTTCTGAGCTGAGCAACCGTCCGAACCACCCATCCAATCCGTTTGTTGCCGTTGCCCATTTCGACCGCAAAATTTAATTTATCTCGGCTGCTGCTACTGTAATCCGCAGTCAGTATCCTGACGTGTCGTGTCCTTGCGGTTTTCAAAACCCCCAACAGAATGTTTGCTTCTGCTCTCTCCAACCTAAAAAAGGCAGCCACTTGAACTTCCGTTACGTTTCACACCCTTGTCAAAATTTTGCACGTTGCGCTGATAAAAGTTTTGTGTGTGGGGGCTATTCATAGAGTATCCTTGTATAGGTCCTGATAGCAAATGCTGTATGTGACACGTACTCCTTGCAGCAAATTGTATATTTTCAAGTGTATCAGCAACAACAACTAAATACAACTAGCGGTATTTGGCATTTGACAATAAAATCCTTCTTCCTCTTTTTGTTACACCCACTCTGATGTTAGTAGATACAGCCATAATGTTTGTATAGACATCGGTTCAGTTTGGAGTCGGTGTTGGTTTTGGCCGGATTACAAGCACCTCCATTCCTCAATTTCACTTCACTCCAATCGCTACTGATAAGCGGTATAATAACTGTGTGGAAAGTGCGCGGAAGTGGCAACACACTTGGCTGGTTCGCACCTATTCAACAATTGGAATTCAATTTATGTCCTGGGAGTGAGTGATTGAGTGGCACAGTAAAACAAAATTACGATAATTCTATTTAATTTCCCTTCGAAATGGTATTAAAATTCTATTTCGTTGAAATTTGTTTTTTTTCTGTTTCAAAGTTCAATTTTTCAATATAAAAAAATCATTCAATCGAATTCAATCCATTCAAGTTCTTTGGATTGTATTCAAATCGACTTTAGATTTCTGTCGAAAGTGCATTTCAGAATACTGAACATTTGATGGTTAATTGCAGGAGACATATTTTGGTGATACCCAGTCTGCCATTCGATTCGATATCGCATCGAGACTGTTTCGAGAGGTCGAGGAATTCATTCGATCTCGTTTACGATTTCGATATCGTATCTATATTATACTACAATTCGATCTAAAATGTACGTAGATATCGTAACGAGATAACGAAGTTTATTCAAGCGAGAATATCGAGATTGCGTCGAAAAACATTGCGATATCGATGTGATAAATATTTAAATATCGTATCTTTTTTTTTTTAATTTTATTGTACGAAAAATTTAAAAAAATTAGTAGTTATAAAGCAACGAGATCAAACATTTGTATCGCAATTTGTTTGAGAAAACTTCGATCATCGAAGATCTCCGAGACATGGCAGACTGGGTATGGAGAATTAAATGGAGAAATTTGGAAATTAGAAGCGATAAAGCTTATCAAAGGTAGTTAGAGAAAGCTTCGAGGCATGGTAGGGCGGACTGTGATTGTGTGTACCTATTGCACCTTCAAAAATAAATGTTATATTCTAATAGATTTCGACATGCTAAGAAAAAGTACGTGTCAGATTTTTCTTAGACCTCCTATTTTTAAAATATTTACCGAAACCAAAAAAAATGTTTTTTAAGCATACTATTGTTTGGTATGCGTTCGATATAAAGTCGGACTCACATTTCTTAGATCTTAAATATGCATAAAAGTCCACACACTAACTATTGCTACCCATTTTTAAATTACTTAAAGCTTAAATATTTTAAAGCTGTATCTCTCGGGATACGGGTGAGTGCCTTTCTTAAAATTTAACATTAAAGTTAGACAATCTGATCTGTTTCAAAACAATGCTATTCAATTAATTCAAGTACTTAGTGTTTCCTGAATTCTTAAGTTTATAGACAAATGTTATAGTGAGCCAATTTCCTATCATTCAAGTACGCATATTTTCCAATATGTACGCATTATGAAATTTAGATTTTTATAATTTCCTTATCATGAAATGATAAGGAGTTCTATAATAAATCTACGCATCGGTCATTAATGTTGATGTTTGTGTTTTGTGAAGTTCATGTGCAAAATTGGGCACGATCACGTCCATTTACTATACCGGACTGCATATGTATGCAATTAATTTAAGAGTTTAATAATTTAGATCTTCTTTATCTTATCGTGATTTCAACACATAGACTTAAATACAGGCATAGTGACGCGCGTGAGACGGGAAAAATCTCAAACAAAACTTAAAACTAGAGACTATTACCTTGTATTACTTTAAACATTCGTGACGAGATTTAAAATCACGATCAGTTCATAGTTCGCAATTCAAGGCACAAACTGAGTCTACGTTAGTCTACAATTTTAACATGCCCTTCATTTTAGCATATTTAAGATAAAATTAATTATCCTCTTAAATATTTAAAAATTCCTTTCAACTATTTGAAGCTATTCTTAAATCGAATCCATCGCCTGAAGCACTCCTCTGTATACCAAACAAGATAAACAAAAGTGCCTCAACATGTATTTAGCATTCCAATAAACACTTGAAATGGATATCCTATGGCTCTGCAGGATTTCCATGCAGCTGCCACCCATTCAAGACATGCTT
The DNA here is from genome assembly GCA_951804985.1 of Dryomyza anilis. NCBI lineage: Eukaryota > Metazoa > Arthropoda > Insecta > Diptera > Dryomyzidae > Dryomyza > Dryomyza anilis. The sequence continues at coordinate 183,439 of OX638134.1, forward strand.
TTTTCCATCCTTTCGTGTGTCCTTCACTACCCCGTACAACGATTCCTATAAAAGTCAAAGATTACATTTTCATTTGCTTTGTTGAGAGTTCTTGGTACAGAACTTTGTTTTATTTGCTTTGTCCGGTTGTCACCTTCAGGGAAACTTGCTAAAGTGATGCTGCTGCTTCTTTAGATACAATATACCATATATACTTGTAAACGTTTCATTTTGTTTATTGAACGAGCACTTTAAAGTTTATTAAATTGCATTATTTGCACTGTTAGAAAAGGGTTGTAAGCTAAAGCAGCAAAACAAGAAAAGGAGAAACACGATTTTGTATATATTTTAGTATAGAACTTTATTTTCTGCCATATCGAATAGTACTACTGTTCCTCGTTCGTCATTGCTTCGACCGAGAATGGACCAATATTGGCCGCGCTCGCCATCAGTGCTGGTATATTGCTCTGCTCAAAGTTACCTGTGAAGTAGTGCTCATAGGGTCCAGAAGCAAATATGCCAACATCATCGCCACCATGCGTTTCCGAGCTCAGCGGTGCTGTAGCCATGTAGCGCTGTTCGGCATCCTCAAAATTAGCCAAGTTCAGATCACGTCTGCCATTCTTCGAGGAGTAAGTCTTGGAGTAACCGGGTCCATTGGCATAGGAGAGCACTGTATAGGGTAGTTTATCGGCGGCATTAGAAGGAGCCAGTCCCAAGATGCTCTGATGACGATACTATAGAAAGGGTGCAATGTTATAATGAACTCTACAAATAAAGCCAACTACTTACTGGATATCCATTGATAGTCATTGTATGCGCATGATCTGAGGTCACCACAATCAATGTGTCTTCCTCATTGGTCATTTGACGTGCCAACTCTATGGCGCGCGAGAATTCCGCAGTATCTTCAAGCGACTTGCGCGCCTTCGTGGAATGATGTGCCATATCGATCTTGGCGCCCTCTACAAACAAAAAGTAACCCTCCTTACTGCGTTGCAGCAGCTTGATGGCGGCTTCGGTCATATCGGACAGCGATGGATCGGAGTTTTCCAAATGATCACGCTTCAAGTCTCCATGGTAAGGACAGTGTGTATCGCTGAAGAGACCCAACAAATAGTCTGTCTTGTTTAAATCGGTCGTCTTAAGACCTTTGCGTGACCAAACATATTTGGCGGTGTTGACTCCATTCGACAACTGTTTCTCTGCCAGCCACTCTGCAATCAAATCACGTCCATCAGTACGTTTACCGGGAATTCCCTCTTCGTCGTTGACAGCCTGGTCGCGGAAGTTACGTCTACCGCCACCGAGAACGACACGCAAATTGCTGCCCACTGGCCATTCGACCAGCTGACGTGCAATGTCCACATTCACCTGCGCGCTGCAACCGTCCAGCATTATTTCGGCATCATTTTCCCAGCCACGTTCAGCGGTATGTGCGTACACACCAGCTGGAGAGGCATGCGTAACACGTGCTGTCGTCACCAGACCCGTCCATTTACCAGCATCTTGAGCCCACTTGGCAATGCTGGGTGTATGTTTATCCTCATCCATACCATGATAACAATCACCACGTGGCACCTGTGCATTGACACCAATAGTGCCATAGTTGGCCTTGACTCCAGTCAAATAAGCGGTAGCTGTGGTTGCTGAATCCGGAGTACGCTTATCCACAGAGTATGTCTTCGAGAGACCCAAATATGGGAATTTCTCGAATGAGACCTGTTTAGAGCTATCGCCCATAAAGGCACGTGTAGCGGTAACTGTGTGCACGGACATACCATCTCCCAGAAAAAGTATAATATTCTTGGCGCGATTCGTATTATGTTTCGAGTATTGTTTCAACTTATCGGCAATAATGCTCTGTGCCTTTTCCACCCAGTACTCGGTGGTTTGTTCTTCAGCATTGGTGACATAATCGCGTGGGCGTGGCATATTTGGATGATCTAGATGAAGTTATTCAGAAGGCACAGTAAGTCATTATTAAGAAGGCATAGTATATTTTAACTCACCATGATCTTTGGCTTCTAACTGCGCACATAGTGCCAACAGCAGAATACAGATAAAGTACTTCATAAGTGCTTATGATTTTGTTCAACACTAAGTAAATTTAAGTCTGACCGATGAGAACCCTTAACGAAGACTAATAGATTTTTGGGTAATACACTACGGTTATAACATTAAAAGTCTTGAATCTAATCACAGTTAAAATGTAATCAAAATAAGATTTGTCGAAAAGATATGTCAAATTCGATAGAGTTACTGACAAGCTTTAAGTGTTGGAAATTTTGCGACAGGGCAGTATTCAAATAAATATAGAATAATTTTGTTTTACTAAACAACTATTTTTGTGGCAAACTTCGGACATTTTTGTGGAGCAGGTTTATCATATGTAAGGGAATTTTAAAATCAAATTCCCGGAATTTTAAAACAGGTCGAGAATCATAAGATCAACTTATAAGGTAATAATGTAATATCGTTCCTGAATCATCTAAATTTAAGACCTTGTATAATATACCGATAAGAACAAAAAAAAAATATGACAAGGGAAGAACATACTACATGCTTTTTCCGGTCCTCGAAATCAATGATATGTTAGTTGTACATAAATAATATGAAAGATATTCGGGCATATTCCAAAATTAATTTTCGACTGAAATTAAAATATAGTTCTACAGTACGGATTTCGGATTGAACTGGTTTGAAATACGTCCTATCTAAACACGTCCTTACAAGTCCTATCTAAACTTTACATTTAGCCGAAAAATTAAAATTTTAAAAAGTTCGGCCCTCCCCTTTGAGCGCTCCCTAATTATGTAGCCAAAATCTAATCAAGTACATGCCAATAAGTTTGACCTGTGCGTCAGCATTAGCGCCGGATAACATAATCGCGTTGCAAATTTCACACTAAATCGAAACTTGAAAACTTCTTCAAGGTATTTATTATAATCGCACGGTATTTTTGGACTAGTTGCGTTCCCGACGAGCATTCGTTAACAACATGCTCTACCACAAAACATACTTGATGCTGGCAGTGCTGCTAATGGCATTGCTAGCCACAACTAGCGCTCTACGCAAGGATAATCGTGAATATGATGACGACGACGATCGCCATATGCATCCCGTATTGCCAGCACTGAGCATGCGTAGTGTACCACCTCGCGAGGGAGAAGACACGAACAATTTTTGGTATAACGAGGCCAAATCTTTCATACACCAACAGGCAGTGCGTGAACCCAACATCAAGGTAGCCAAGAATGTAATTCTCTTTCTGGGTGACGGCATGGGTCTGGCAACACTTGCTGCAGCACGCAGTTATATCGGCGGTGAGCACGATTATCTGTCATTTGAACGTTTTCCATATACTGGACTCTCGAAGACCTATTCCGTGGACAAAATTGTGCCTGATTCGGCGTGCACTGCCACAGCGTATTTATGCGGTGTTAAGGCAAACTACGGCACAATAGGCGTGAACGGAAAGATTGCACGGGACGACTGCGAAGCCATGCGTGATGCTAATAATCACGTCTACTCCATTGCCAAATGGGCCATGGATGCGGGTAAATCTGCTGGACTGGTAACAACTACTCGTGTCACACATGCATCACCATCCGCTGTCTATGCGCACACCGCCGATCGTGAATGGGAGAATGACAGCGAATTGGCGTCTGTTTGCGGCGATAACTCTGGACTTGAGGATATTGCACAGCAGCTGATACATGGCGACGTTGGCAGCAAGTTGAAAGTAATGTTGGGTGGTGGTAAACGACAGTTCTATGCACCCGAACACTACCAGAAAGGTTACCGCAAGGATGGACGCAATCTGGTGCAGGAATATCAAAGCATGTCAACTGGCAATGCTTACGTGGAGACGCGTGATGCGTTATTTGATGTGGATTTGAAGACTACCTCACGTTTGTTGGGTATTTTCAGCGATAGTCATATGGATTATCATTTAGATGCTTTGGCTAATGCCGAAAATACACAGCCCACTTTGGAAGAAATGACCGCACGCGCCATCGAACATATGCAAACCGAAGATAAGGGCTACTTTTTGTTTATCGAAGGTGGTAAAATTGATTTGGGACATCATGGAAATAAGGCAAGACTTGCCTTAGACGAGACTGCTGAGTTTTCAAAAGCCATAGAGTTGGCTCGTCAGATGACCAGCGAGGAAGACACATTGATTGTAGTGACTTCAGATCATTCGCATACTTTCAGTTTGGCAGGATATCAGGTAATATGCGCTATAATTTCAAAATGAATTGATTTGAATTTAGTACAACATTTCCAGCCACGTGGTAGCGATATTTTCAGTGCTGCTCCATCCTTAGCCACCGATGATATACCATACATGCCACTGAGTTATACAAATGGACCCGGTTTTGACAAACATTTCAGTACCGCGGCCAGCAAAAGAGTTGACCCAAACACTGTTTTGACAGGCGCGGCCAGTGATGTCTTTCCGGCAACTGTACCGCTTGGTACTGAAACTCATGGCGGCGAAGATGTAGGTGTTTTTGCATCGGGACCATGGGCTCATCTTTTTACGGGGGTATACGAACAGAACACCATACCGCATATGATGGCTTATGCGGCGTGTGTCGGTGATGGTCTTAAGGCGTGTGATGCCTAATTTATAGTGTTGATATGCATAATAATAAAAAATAACACGGAAGTTTTTCACTATTACTTTTTAAATTTATTAATGTTTTTTTTTGGAAAACTCCAAGATGTCGTATTTATCAGAAACATAAACGTCAAACATTTAGCAAGAACTATCTTGATCTAATCAGCTATTTCGGTTATTTTTATAACAACTATAATGTGTTAATCATTTAAATGTTGAGCAGGCATTTGTTGGTGATTAGATTAACAGACATTAGAGACTTTATTTTATTATCATACAAAGTGATTAGAGAATACGTGAATTGGAGACCCGAAATCAGTTAAAACTAGTTGATTCGCAAAAACTTATAAAAAATAAATCACTCTTTTTTAATGACTCTGCTATGACCGATAGTAACTATTTAGATTTCTTTTTATTTTATATACTTTGACCCCTCTAAAAAGATTATTTCATTTGAAATAAATAAAAAATGAAGTGAGTCATAATTAGGTTTTTCTTTATTAAATTGTCTAAAACATTTCTTAATATTTATATAAAAACGGCAACTGGTTGTTCACTATTCTTAACACCGGGATTTAATTTCGCGTATCTGTCACGGAGTTCTTGCAAAGCTTTCTCGAATTCCTCCTTAGCATCATCGGTACTATCAAAATATTCTTCCACGTCCGTATTAGCATCGGTGCTATCTGCATAACCCTGATTTGTAGTCAATATCTGACCGTAATCTTCCTGCATATTCAAGACGGGCGGTTTATATTTATTTTCTCCCAGTAAAACTTCACGGCGATATGTGTCGTAGTTCACAGTGCCCGTATTTAATGTGGTAGTACTTAGCGGTAAAAACTGCTCAGTTTTCACAAACTCCTGTTCGGTGGTAACACCACGTATACCATTCGGTGGCGTCCAACCCGGTGGTAGAAGAAATACGTTATTGTGTAATTGACGGCGACCACCTGGCGGTACTATAATTCTACCACCGCCAACAATGCGATTATTAATAATAGCTGCTCCTCCACCACCGCCGCCACCGCCGCCGCCTCCACCACCATTGCCATTACAATTTTGATTACACACACCCGGTGGACCTGGTGGTCCCGGTAATCCCGCAAAGCCATGTTCACCGCGGTTTCCCTTTGGTCCAGCAATACCATGTCCACCGCCGATCCAATGTCCAGGCAAACCTGGTGCACCTATAGCACCCTTGGCGCCTTCTCGACCAGGGTAACCAATAGGACCACGTGCGCCTGCAATGCCTTGTACACCCTTTGGTCCCATCGGACCCATAGGACCTGTTCTGCCTTCGGGACCGGGTTCGCAGGCGCATTTGCCTAGCGAGGCAGTAGCATTTGCAAAGAGACCTTTAAATAATAAAAATATTTCAGTTATTTAAAATTTTGTATATTTAAAATTTGATTTAAAAGATTATATTAAATTTACCAAGAAGTGCCACTAAAATTCCAAGTCGTCTCATGTTTTTTTAAATGATATTTTCTTCTTAATTTTAAAAATCTACGCAGCTGTGCATTTATGAATGGTTGTCAGTGAACTGATGGTAATTTGTAACTATGTTTCCATTTTTATACCATGTCACCGAGTTTTAAAGATTATACAATATCGATTATAAATAACTTAAAAATTCTATGGTTTCAACTTTCATTCATAACATAGTGCGACACCTGAGCGGCCACATCTCTATTTAAATCGAATAAATTTCCGTTATTATTAAAATCTTTACACCTGCATCGCTGCATTTCTTTCACTTCTTTTAGACAATGACATTTTCATTCGGTTTAGGTTAGAACGATACTGACCCTCATGTTACCTGTTACTCTGCACAAACACAGAACGTATCAAATATTTTGATTTGAACAATGTAATTTGTTAACGACTTTACATTCAACGCCTTTTCTTCCAATAATCCAAATTTATGACAGTTTATTTGACGTGTATTATATTTAAAAATATAAAAACCGAAACTAATAAAAAAAATAATTGAAAAAACTGTGAAAATGTTGTAACAAATTAACATATAGATTACTAATTCATAGAATATATTATCACCCTTATGTAGTTCTGATGTATAACCAAAATAGTGTTTTAGATTTACGTCGTATAAGAGATATTAATCTTTTTAACATAAAATACAAATTATTATTTATAACTCTTTGAAGAATTGAAATAAAAAAAGATCGAAAAATAGTCGAAAACAATATGAAGTATATGACGATTAGCTATATAAAAAAATAAACTACAATTCTAATAACGCATACCAATTGAAGATAATATAAATTGTATATTTATGTCGTAATATGAGGAATATAACTAATCCGTTATGTTTTAAAATAGTTGTACAGTCGATAACAAAAATCTCATAATTAGATTTGAATATAATCAATAAAGGTTAATGACCAATTAATTACGGACAATTTTTTATTTTTTGATATACATTTTTTTTTACATTAAAAAAAATTATAATTTTTTATTTTTTATTTTCCAAAATCTGTTTTTTTTATTTTTAAATTCGTAAACCATCAAAACTTTTTTTTTTCCATCAAAACATATATTTTGAAAAAAAAAAAAAATATTATAAAATTAGTCAGAATTATGAATGTTATAGTCGGTCTAAGCCGACTATAAATACCCTACACATATGTGATAATGTGTGTGGTTACCATTCAATGTGGTACATAGGTCACCAGGGTATACGAATCCGAAAAATAACTACAAATGTTATAGTCGGTCTAAGCCGACTATAAATACCCTACACATATGTGATAATGTGTGTGGTTACCATTCAATGTGGTACATAGGTCACCAGGGTATACGAATCCGAAAAATAACTACAAACTTGCAATCGCTGGAGAAATTGTTTTTAATTGATACCCATATGTACAAATGGGTAGGTGTACCGAATTTCCATATTTTTTTAACCACAAGTCGATTCGCGGGAATACATTATTTTCATATATTTGAGCATAAAGTCAATATATATTTGACTAAAAAAATTTACTTAAGACCGTATAAAGTAGAATTAATCGGATTGAAATTTTATGTGAGGTATTTGAACATAAGTGGTCGGTTCAGAGGTCACAATTGACCGATCAATTTTCTTGTTGAAACAGCGTAGGTATATAAGTAATCTAAATTAGAAGATTCATTGATCTAGCTCTTCTTGTTTTTCTGTAATCGTGATTTCAACAGATGGAAATCGCTAAATCGACTCATGAGATCATGCTGATCAAGAATATACCTACATTTCCATCACGAATATGCTTCCTTCTGGGTATTACAAACGGCGTACCAAATTGAATATATCATTTCACAGTTCACAATAAAATACAATTCAATCAATGATATCTTCCATATGATGAATCTGATAGTTGGTGAAATAATTCATAATATTGATAAATAAAATCATTATATTGAAGAATTTTCTGTGTACCCATTACAAAGAGAATTCGTTCTTCAGTATCACGATACGCTTGTGGGACAATCTGCATGCGTCCACCCATCTTTCCCCCTCTCTTTAACCCATCATATCTTCTTACGATTACTGTGCATTACATGTATGTGAGGCATCTCCTGGTGTGTCGGGGACTAATATTTAAAACAATATAGCAATGTATATAAATTTAATAATTTAATCATTAAATCATCATATTGTCGAAATCCATAAATCAACGAACCACCGTTCATCATATTAATTTGTTTTGGCTTGGGTATTGAATTAGATATTACTTTCAATGATAAATTTTTCGTAACCTAAAATCATATTCGTCTTAATGCGTAATAAACTCTGGATCACTTCGGCCTAATTTTAACATCATTTTTAAAGAATGACCTTCATCATTTTTGATTTACTTTATTTGCAATTTTCACTCAGTTATAATTCTTTCTTTGCGAAAAAAAACTATTTTTCAAAACTACTACTTCGAAAGAAACTTCTTTTACTATTAATTTATAACCATTTATTAAATTTTCAACATCAATTAAATATAAAATTATATTTATAATTATTACATTAGTTTAAAATCACTGCAATCTGTTGTCCGTTTTTCTTCGCGTCCGGATTTAAGTTGGCGAACCTTGCACGAAGTGCTTCCAATGCTCGTTCGAATTCTTCCACATCTTCTGCAGCTTGTTTCGTATCAGACTTGGAATCTGCCCGAAAGGGATGTCGCTGCTTCACTGGTGATTCATTCGCCACATTGGTCGTTGCATATTCTTCATTTGTATTCAATGTAGTCATTGTGCTGGCTTCATTCTGTTTGGGCTCACCGTATAAAATCTCACGACGATAGGCATCGTAATCGGTGGTGCCAGGACGTGCATAGTTCTCCGTTGATGGTTCCACCTCTTGATATGTTATACCGTTACGTCCATTAGGCAACCAGCCTGGTGGCATCACATAAATACTACGTCCACCGCCGCCACCTGCACCACCAGCACCGCCGCCAACAACGATACCATTACCACCAGCCACACCACCGTTGTTTAAAATAGCTGCGCCGCCACCGCCGCCTCCTCCGCCGCCACCACCACCATTATTGTTACCATTGCCGTTCCAACAATTGCAAACACCAGGTGGTCCTGGTGGCCCCGGCATACCAGGATAGCCACGTTCGCCTTGATCGCCTTTGGGTCCGCTAATCATGTGACCATGACCAAAGCCATGTCCGCCCATGCCGCCGCCCATCCAACCACCGGGCAAACCGGGTGGTCCTACATCACCCTTTGGGCCCTCACGCCCCGGATATCCGACAGGACCACGTTCACCCATTGCGCCAGGTTCACCATTAAAACCAGGTGGACCCATTGGTCCATCACGTCCATCAGCACCGCGATCACAGGCGCATTTTACCAACGATGCTGAGGCATGCGCACAGAGTCCTAATGATCAAATTTTATTAATGCAATGTCTCATAAAATATAAATAGTTTATCAAAATTACCCAACAATGCGACCAATACAACAAAACAATTCATAGTTTTGATTTGGTTTCAGTTATTTCGATTTCCACAGTATCTAACTTTGCTGTCGAGAGGTTAAACTTGGACTGATCTTGCAACAGTTTTACTCTTCAATTTATATAACCTGCCAAAAGGGCACAGGCCGAACAGTTATGATATTAAATAGCATATTTCAATTCGTTCTTGTGCGTCGTTCTCGAAATCTTTTTGTCATTCAAAATGTATGCTTGGATTCATCAATAAAACTATGCCTCTTCTAAGGTCTGTTATGCACAACTTCATCGCAGTTGCATGGGCGGTATTGATAACCGATATTTGGTATCTATTGTTATAGGTTTAGAGTGAATACAAAAGAACCAATGTCTTTTGGACTTTGAGCATTGCACTAATAGAAATTTTCTTTATACGATATTTTTGACATTTATTCATATTTACGATAATTGCTCAGGTTTTAAGTATGACAACCTTTTTATAGTTGAGAACCAGGTATAAAATTCATAAATTATAACAGAATCGAATGTCACTGCGCTGTTGTCACCAAAGTTGTGATTGAAAATGTTAAATATTTTAATTTTTAAAACTTTGTTGCTCAATATTATTAATATGTAAAACCGCATTGCTGCATGAACTGCAATAAAGCTATTTTCAGCAATTACAACATGTATTTCCTCTTTTTTCTGTCTTTGCTACATAATCCTTGCGTGAAATATTAAAATTCAATTAAATCGTTATTTCACAGCAACCTCACAGCCAGGCCACCGACTGTCATAATTGTCAATTCTTTGTCAGCACGTTGCAGTGGGCGTTGAGTTGGGGGTGTGATTTGATGTGTGGGAGATAGGGTTTAGCTGTCGGCAAAGGATATAGTACTGCGGTGTGAATATCCTTCGTGCCATTTATGTGTTGCATTCATGGCGGAAATGCAAATTGCATGCTGCTCTCGTGATGATGCTTGGCAAGCTGTGATAATGGTTAATTAATACTCGTCACATGCAGCAGGATCAGCACCATGGTATGGGGTCGAGAAGTGTGAAAATTGTGACGACGCTGCTGTTGTTGCTGCTCTGAATGTTTACCGCATCGTGTGTGGAGTGTAGAACTTCTGATAAAGTTGCCGCCAACAATGACAGCAGCCAAAACTCTTGTAGGGATTGATGTGCAAAGTTGACCGGAAAATTAAAGGTGTATTTAATGAGGTATTTAATAGTGGAAGTGTACCCAATTGGCAACATTTTAAGAACTTGCTCTACAGACAATATTTGGCAGACTCAAGGCACTTTTAAAATCTTTTGAGCAGAATAGGCGGCGTTTATATCAAATGCTAACTATTTTCAGCCCGTCTCCAAAATATGCCGAGAATCTGTTATTTAAACTCCCAAGACAATATTTCTGTAAGTTTTCTGGAATATTTGTGGAATATTATCCGGAAACACAAAGCGCATATAGAAGTTTTTGGAAAACGTATGACAAATGTGAAATTTGAATAGCAGATTCTCGGCATATTTTGGGGTACAGATACAAACTCCGATTAAAATATTTCAATGAGCCTTAAACCTGCCAGCATACTGAAAATATTCCTTAATTATTATTAATAACCAGTAAGGAAGGATACTTCACATGTGAAGTTGGGAAATTAAGATTAATCTTTCCCAAAGATTAATCTTTCCCAAAATTCAGAAAACTCAACCAGATTTTGTACTGGATTTTGTGAGGGTAAATATTGTACCTCTAGATTTTGTATAGTGAATTTGGTATAGCACGACAACTCTGAAAAACCTGGGATAGGCCCTCGCTCGCATCATTTCAGCTATACATGTTATATTTGTACTCAAAATGGTATGACCTACAGTTTAATGCCGAAATCAGAATGACGGGGAGGAGATGCTTTATTCAAAACGCCAATGTTACCTCTGGGAATTTTGTCATTGTCTGCTGAGAGGTAACGCCTCTCTTTTTAAAAAGATATTGACAGCCTTAGTCGAGATTTAAACCTGAGATGCGGCACATTTAATCTTGTAATTCAACTTACTAACCAGCTGAGCCACCCGTATATTCCAATCTTAGTCTTTATATTTCAATTTATAATAGTTTAAAATAAGCTTTAAATATAAAATACTAAAATCTCTAAAAATACATTCGGCTGTCACTGCACAGATTTACAAATAAATAGTTGCGAATTCAGTAAAATGACAAAAACAACATAATCGCAGCAACTCCAACAAGAAGAACAACAACAACAAAGCGTCCTGTCGTAAACTGACAATAAAACTGTCAACGCACTGCTGTTCTGTCGACAATGTCCTTCTGTTTGTCGCCAATATTCGCACATTTTACATTTTTTTTTTACTTTTTAGTTTCTTAACCCATTAAAGGTATGTAAAGGTTATGTAATTTTTTAAAATTTTTGTTCGAATAAAATTGTTTTTCTTAATGATTTCCTACATAAACCCACACATTTATCATGTGTTTTAAAATCCTCAAACATGCCATAAAGTCATACCTCTACACTAAGTAAATGGTCCCAGCCAGGAAAATGTTTTTGTAAGATAGAGGACACCTAAGACATGACATGGAATCCTACCTAAGACATTTTTTCACTGCTGCAAATATCCAGAGCAATTTTTTCAACTTTGTAAATTTTTCTTTATTTTAACCCACTAACTACCCCACAAACCATGATCCTCTATCTCTCAATGAAAACCAATTCGTTGTATCTCTCATCTTGCCCTAGCTAGATTGTTTTATTAAGTTTTCTCTATTTTTGGGTATTCCACCATTAATGGGTTAAGAGTGCTCTCCGCACACATGCAGACACTATCGCTGTCTCTTTCGCCACTACTATCCATTGCTTTCTCGCTGAATGCAAATTTAAATGAATTTCAATCATTTTGCAATTGTTTGCATGTCATGAAAAAGTAATTAAATTTTATCGTCATCAAGTGAAACCCAAAAAACAAAAAATATTTCAGGCCCAAGTGTCAAAAAATCTCGTTAAGTCTTTTGTAGAGTATGCAGCGAAGGCATCAGAGGGAGAGTGAGAGTGAGTGAAGGAGAGAGCATAGAGTATAAATTATTGAGCCAATGAATGTGTGCGTCGTAAACAAAAAATATTACTGCAAGTTACACAAAAAAGTGCCATTATTAAGCGTTCAACGGGTGACAGCTGCAAGTGTTGCCACCTTTTTGCACAAACAAAGCTCGTGCTGCTCAAACTATGATGGGTGCTTTTTTTGTTGTTTTTGTGATTCTTTTATTATTTTTTATAATACGGATATGAGGCAAGCTGATGATGAATGTTTGCATGGTACGGATTACAATGGCCACAGCAACGGTTTTAACTTTTAATATACAAAAATTGTTTTTATGGCTACTTTTTATGTAGGTTTTGTTAAATTGCAGAATTATTGCCGAGCTTACGAAAAACGCATATTTAAAGCCGTTTTCAATAATGACTTAATGACTTGGGGGCAATAAAAATTATGTAAAACCGTGCAAAAGCTGCAATTAATTGGCATAGTTAATGGTAGAGCAATCAATTAAAAATTTAATTTTACTTAAAATGTAATTAAAGGGATTTATGTGCTTTTTAATGCCCGTTGCAATATTTTTCTTGAATTTAATATTTTCGCTACAACATGAAACTACAAAAAAATATTAATTTTAATAAAATAATTTTACTAATCCAAATACAATTTTATAAATTTCATTAAATATTTTTTTTTATCTGTGTAAAGTTTATAAATCATCAAATGGTATTGAATAAAATGTTAAAATATTCGTATTCATTTTAATTTTAATTAATAAAACATTTGTATTTAATGCGTATTTTATTATTTTTGTGTGTTTTTTTAAGCACACACACTTCAATATATTTTTGAACACAATATGTATTTGCAATTTATATCTTCGTTTTTTTTTTCAACAACTTCATCATAATACTAAACGGGGTTGAAATAACATTTGCTGCATGGCAAATCGAATTTGAAACCAAATCGACATTTAATATTTTCCAATCACTTCAAAATGCACTTGATACACACTTAAATATATATGTGATGGGTCAGTGGAAAAATTGTTTGACAATTTTGTATTATTATTAACTGAAGAGAGTTGTTAAAGCCTGAAATATTTTTTGAACTTTTAAAATTCTTAATAATTTTCAATAAATTTACAAAATAACATTAAATTCCTATCTAAAATAAATCATGTAGGGAAATACTATGAATTTCAGTAATCTCAATACTAATATTAAAAATAATACCATGACGGAAAAAGACTACAATTAACGAAAAGTGTCTTATGATTTAAAAAATATATTCTGTAGACCATACTTATTAATTTAAAGAAATGAGCCCAAAGTAGGAGCTATGCACCCAAAAGAAATATTTACAGAACGTTTGTGGCAAAATAATTTGTTTTGCAACATGCTTAAACATTGCACGCCAAAATTTACATGTTCACTGTAAAAAATAAATTATTTATTCTGAACGAAAGATTGTTTGCCCTCAATGTGTGCCAAAATACTTTTCCGACAAATTCATATAATTTTTATTTTAAACGTAAACTTCTTTTTGTTTAGAAATAAAAACTTAAATTCACATAAAACGTTGCATACTTTTGGGAACAATTTTCATGCATTTTCAAACTGTAAGATTCTGCGAGCGAAATGCTTAAACTGTTATATACAAACTGTAGCATTTAAAACTGAAACACTAAAAGGAATGTTCATAATATAATCCTCAGATTCTTTTACAGACACATTTTTGTATAAAAGCCAAATAATAAATGTTAGTAATATTTCAACGGTCAGTAACATAAAAGGAGGTCTAAAAAAATAATGTTTTTCCACCATTTTTAATGGATCTTCCATTACCAACCCCTTTAAGGAGTTATACTCGGTAGAAGTAGTCGAAAAGTATAATTATCTAAATTAAAATAGGACAAAAACTTAAATTAACACAACATCATAAATCGAAACTGAAACATTAACCCCTATACCCAAACCGATTTGTTATAAAAAAGAAAACCGAAATCAAAACCGAAACTTAGAAGAAATATAAATCGAGACCAGTACAAGTTTTATCCATCTTTGTTTAAAATCATTCAAATTAAAATCATTTAAAACCATCTAAGAAAAACTTATAACAAATTGAATATGCTTAAAAAGGAGTAATAAACTTTTGGATAAGCAATCCTTGCTGACTTTCCAACTAGGCTATAATTGTGTTTACATTTACAACACATACACATTTTTACTCATACATATGAGCAGCATACCGCAAATGACACTTGAGCGCCGCATTCGGCGACACTTAAAATGACAGCAAACAGCAAAGATTTTTAACGTCCGTCCGGGCTGCCTGCAACTGAATGGAGTATGTGGCTGCGGCCTGTGTCTGAATGCAGGAGTGTGTAATATCCGGCGGAAGTGCTCTCGACCAAGAGCAACAACAGCAGTAGCGGCAGCAATCACATCACGTGGACAGCAACAACACACCGGACAATAGTGGCTGAGTATAGCTGGCATATGCAGCAAGCCTTTCGAGACCGCAGCTTTTGACAAAATTATGGAAAAATATGAAAATTTCTGAATGAAAGTCGAGCTATGCTAAATTTTCTAATAATGTTGCTGTGGCAGGAGCAACAGCAGATGCAGGGTCTAGAGATGTAACAGGCGGTTGCTGTGGTGAGTGTTGGGGATGATGATAACGGGCAGTTCTTATGAGTCCTGCGCCATTTACCTTAGGGTGTGGTTGCTGCAACACCACCTACAAATTGCTTACGTGATGCGATTTTAATTTGAAATATTTCGGCAGCAATTTCCCATTCCAATGGCGTCGTTGTTTGCGATTGATTGCATTGCTGATGATGTTGTTGGGTGGTGGGTGTTTGCACCGCAACCTAAGAGTCGAATTGCTGTCCTGTGATGCGTTACAAACGCATGTCAAACTGACAGACGTCACAAACGCCGATGGCAACACTGATTGAGATGATGTATTTGCAGGCAGACAGACAGACCGACAGTCAGTGGTGTCAAATGAAGAAAATTATGAGCAGGAAATCGAAATGCAAGACGGAGTGGGGTTTTGTGTGGCAAGTGAGTGAGTGGTTGTTTGGTTGATAAGTGCGAATAACAGCGTGATAACGATTAACGGGAAGTGCACAAAGTAAGGTGGCAACGTTGTGGTTCTTCTTAACCCTTTAATGCACATTGTGCCTAAAATATCACTTTATTTTAACATACAACTCTTTTCAATTTATCACTAAAAATTCATATTTTTACACATTCAAATTTTCACTCGAAATTCAGTTTTATCACTGAAAATTCATATTTTCACTCAAATTATATTTTTCTTTAAAAATTAAAATTTTCACATAAAATTATTTTTTCATTAAAAAATCAAATTTAACCAGATTTTCACTAAAAATTATTTTTTTACAAAATTCAATAAATAACAAATTTTCACTAAAAATTCATATTTTCACTAAAACTAAATTTGTCATTTTTTTTTTATTTGTGAAAAAATAAAATTTTATTTTATATTTTTAGGCTTTAATGGGTTAAGCAATGTTAACGCAAAATAAGAACCTCATAATGTGGTTGACAGACCACAGAATGGAATGCGACGCATTTTAAATAAAACAATGCATACTTTGAGGCGTTAACAAAACAAGTGTCAAAATTGGGCGTCTATCAGCTGTGGGCGGATTATTCTTCGTTCATTTAATAATAATATGACGTTGATTTTTACATTTACTGTTTTCAAATAATACAAAAGTCAACCCTATCATCTGGCATCAAATGGAGTTGATAGCAAAATATATAAATTTCACAGCTCACTGAATACGCGCGCACAATTTGCATATTATGTTTGCATTTTACTTATATCATATTTTGATCTTTTGATTATAATCTTTGGATTATGTGGCACAAGAGCGCAAAACAAAATAAATGCAAAAGGGTAAAATATATGGCGCACCAAGTTGAACTGTCAAAAGATTTGACTGAAATTGGAAAAGGCGGCTATTCTTAACGGGCGCATAATGAGTATTACTTTTGGCAGGTTCGTGGCAGTACTTATTTTGCATGTTGAGTGTATTAAGATGATGAGGAATATGTTCAAATTCAGTGGAAGTACCACAAAATTCAACTGTCCAAAATTCCTCTTTTCACAAAATTCTGAACTCTAAAAATCTATTCGAAAAATATTGTTTTTTTGATAGAAATTGAGTTTGAGATTGGGGGAACCGATCTTTGCTTTTTTATCTTTTCATAACCCGACCATTTACATGATTAACATAGTCTCTGACTATTATAATGGCTTCCTTTATATGGTAAATTACTACTCGGGTTAAGTGTTCGTACAAAATTCATATTTCGTTTTTTTTTTTGTTTTTAAAAAATTGTATGTGGAATACTAACATAAACAAATTTAACTGAAATTCGAAGCATTTTTTAACTCTTTTTTTGCATTTTTAATATGAAACTATGTCAATGTTCTACAAAAACCCGACAGTTATTGTCTGAGCTGCCGCAGGTCGACAACATTCCCCACTTAAACTGAAATGTTTAAACTACATGTAAGAAAATTCGCCAACTTACATCAGCAGATAACATTTTCTTCATCATCTTTGCGCATTCATTATTCAAGAAAAAAAAATAGAGAATTCAAATGAAAGAACTAGAAATGTAGGCATCCATAAAATAAAAATTGGGTCGTACCGGTCTGAAAATAAATAAAAAGCGCCCTCTTGTAGCCGCACCACAGTCGTCACACTTAGCACAACTCAACTCACTGTCACTTGGTTTTAATCAACAGCACAAATGTCATGAAAATGCAAAAAACTCGAAACATAATTTTCGCATTGAATCAAGATGAAAGTAATTGGAACTGCTTGGAAAAAAAAATGCAATTCAAAAGAATTGCAATGAATTGTAAGCATGTTAAATGTAAATAAAACGGCTACGCTTGCCGAGTCATTAGTTTCCAACTAAGTTAAAAGGTTTACGTTGCGGTTGACGAGCAAAAGATTTTTATTTATTTCTGTACATAGTTATCTTACTTAAATATAATTAAAATTAATTAAAAGCATTTAATTAAATATAATTAAAACTGTTTCACTAAAAATTAAATTTTTCACTATAAATAAAATTTTTAATTAAAAATTCAAATTTTCAATAAAAATTCAAATTTTCAATAAAAATTAAATTTTTCAAATTACTGTACGCAACAAAACTTTGGCAACATTTTTAGTTTATGCAGTTTTTGCATTTTTGTTTTTGGTTCTTTCTTCAATACATAATTCTTATTGTGTTTATTGGAGAAGGAAAACTTAAGCGACTTGAAATGTAGAATCTGCAGAGAAAGATCGCGATGGGCTTGGCTGCCTCTTAAACAGCTGAACGATCTGCCACTCAATGCATTTTGCCAATTGTTTGTTGTTTTATTTATTGGTACAAAACACCCAATTTGTACCGACTGGGCCGTGAGCACGTTAAGACAATATCTTAAAATAATCGAAAGAGGTAGTAAAACAAAAACAATTAATTTTTCAGTAAAAATACAATTTTTCAGTCAAAATTCTAAATTTTACTATTAACTAAAATGTTCACTAAAAATTAAAATGTTCATAAAAAAATTCAATTGCTCATTAAAATTCAATTTTTCACTAAAAATCCAATTTTAAATAAAAATTAAATTTTTAACTAAAAATTGAAATTAAAAAAAAAAAAACTAAATTTTCATTACAAAATCTATTTCACTGAAAATTTAAATTACTAAAAATTAAATTTTTAACTAAATATTCATTTAATTCATTTAATTCATTAAACATTTTATTTTTAACTTAAAATTTAATTTTGTAAATTAAAATTTAATATTTAACTAAAAAAAATAATTTTTCACTAAATATTAAATTAAAAAAAAAAACGGTCAGCCAACAACTTTTTTCATTACAAAATCAAATTTTCACTGAAAATTTAATTAACTAAAATTAAATTTTTAACTAAATATTCATTTAATTCATTAAACATTTTATTTTTAACTTAAAATTCAATTTTGTAACTCAAAATTTAATATTTAACTCAAAAAAATAAATTTTCACTAAATATTAAATATAAAAAAAAAGGGTCAACAACTTTTTGTTTTTGTCAATTGTTTTTTGTTTCACTCCCCAGTACATAGCGCTTTGTATCTGGCAAGACCTTGAGCCCGCAAATACAATATTTTTGCAATAACTCTAATTAAGGTTGAAAAACAAACAACAATTTATAAATTAAAATTTTCATAAAAACTCAATTTGTCACTGTCCTACAGGGTGTCGCCGATTTAAAAAATAATATGAGAAATTTATTCAGAAATTAAAAAAAAAAATCATTGTGTGCTTTTCGGGGTAAAATCAAATCTTCGAAAATTCTTTATAACGAAAATGAAATAAATTGCTACAACAGTGTTGCCGTGGACAATATTTGAAAACGGAGCATTTATTTTTTTTAGAAATCAACAAAAAAAAGTATGAAATATGCGGAGGATATAAAAGGTACTTTTAAAATTAACGATTTTGAATTGTGATTTTTTTTTCGATTAATGTTTAATTTGAGATAGATATTTAAGTTTTATTTAAGATATATCCACTCAGGGAAAAGATAATGTAAATTTAAAAAGAAATTAAATATATTTCGTGTTGTTTTTTTTTTAAACAGATTGAACCTGTTTAGTGATTTTTGTGATACTAAATTTTAATAGTTGAAAATGTAAAGTTAACTATGAAAAACAACAGCAATTTTACAAATTCAATAGATATATTTATAAAATTCTGGTTGTTTTTCATAGTTAAAAGTGTCAAGTATAATTAACATGAGTCTGTTTAACAAATTATCTGTCAAAATTCTCTGAGTACAATAAAAAAAAAATGTAAGTATTCGTGAAGAACCAATATTTTAGTAAAAAATATATCTTCGAGTTATGAATAAAATATACTTTTGAAAATCAAATTTAATTTTTTTTATTAAATTGGAATAGATAAATTTAAGTATTTCTATCAAGCTTTTATTATTTTATTTTTCTCATCGGCTTTGAAATGAAGATGTTCACACTTTAAATTGGAATTGAATTGAAATTTAAAAAAAATTCTTAATAATTTTTATTTTATGAAATTTTTTCAAAGTATTTTAAATTTATTTTTTTCTGACGTTTTATTTCGTAATTTAAAAATTAACCACAAAATAACATAAATCTTTGTTATTATAATACAAAATAATTATTAGTTTTGTTGATTTGACAGTAAAATCTCCCGTTTTAACAAATTTTGGCCAAAGGTAACACTGATCGTTTGGCTAAAGAAAAAGAGCGGGCTACCTACCAGTCGAGGCAGGTTAGTGGTGCTGAAAAGTTATAACGCGAAATCGCTGCGTGTTGTTCGAATTTGTAGCAAACAATTTCACAAAAATAAAAAGTAATTTTTTGAAGCCAATTTTGCCACTAAAAAGTTGAATAAAAAGTGGCACCGAATAAAGTGAGACCTTAATAAAATTGCAAAAAGTGCACAAAACTATTGAGTAATACCAGGAAAACTAAAAATGCAAAATTTCTGAATTTTTGTGTGTTTTTTTGTGATTTTTGTTGTTTCCATCTTGTGACCTTTCTTTGCGGTAGCATCTGTAGAACGTTGGTATTTTTTCGTTTTTTTGTTTTGTTATTTTTCTTTATTTTTGTTGGTGTTGTTGTAATGCTGCGCTTCTTCAGTTATTTTATACTTTTGTTCTGCTACCTGTCTGGAGTGCTAGTAGACCTGTGAACCTGTTCTTCGGATTTATTTCGATATTTGTGTTTATTTTTATATTTTATAAGTTCTTTAATAAAAACACGTGTTTAATTTAAATGAAAATTTTAAAATTATTTTATTAAAAACAAGACAAACAAAAAATGAATAAAACATAAAAAACTCAAAAATGTCTATAACAAAAGATTGCAGCAGGAAACTTAAATTTTCGCACGCGTTAAAATAAAAAAAAAGAATAAAAAACAATAACAAAGCACAACAAAGCGTTGCGCCCGCCTAACAACAAAAACCACAACAACAAACCGCAACACCTATTTGTTGTTGTTGTTGTTATCATAATTAACTTGCCGCCCGTCGAACTGCACTACGTGCCGCGCCACAAGATGGGTACTCGTGTCCCCCCACCACCGACTCCCAATAATTGCGACAAAACCATGGCCGGTTTGCCGCAACTGATTGACGATCTGCAGCGCCTCTGTGAGGATCAGGACAGTGCCGATGTCTTGTTTCTGCTGGGGCGCGAGGAGGAGCGCGTCTATGCACATCGCATACTGCTAATGGCCAGGTAGGGAAAATTATAAATAAAATACAACCTATTAGAGACACTGCAAAAGCCTACTGCATTTGTTTGCTACAACCATATTACTATTGTATTTATAAATTTTATATAGTTAGGTGATGGCCGCAATTACTGTGTACTTTTTGAATATTTTTGATAATCGTTAAATATTATGATTAACAAACATTCACAGATTCACACTCAGAAACCCGTTTCCTAATATTAAGTTCAATTTTACTTATTTTTCGAAAACACTTTATAACAATGTTCATGACGAACATGGAGTAACTATAGGAAAATCTAAAGAATTTTTCTTTGGTGAACACAGAAATCAAATCTCTGTTTGTTGCGCCAACAACTCTTTGCTCAACCAACTTATTCGGTTTTCACAACTATGTTCATTGCGAACATAGAGTAAGTATAGGAAAATCTAAAGATTTTTCTTTGGTGAACACAGAAATCAAATCTCTGTTTGTTGCGCCAACCAACTTTTTGCTCAACCAACTTATTCGGTTCTCACAACTGCTTAGTCGGTTGTTATTGTCAAAATGAAAAGAATTGTAGTTTGTATCGCAACCAATTTCGAACTGTTTGTAAAATAAATAATTACTTTCGTCTTAACCTCAGATGCAAAAGCTTCAAAACTGCCAAACGTGGTGAACTCTGCCGCATACCGGGCAGCTCGGTGTCACCCGCAGCACCAGGTTCGCCCACATCAGTGCGTCTGCCGCACGTCAATCCTGAGGTGTTTCGTCAATTCATAGTATACGTGTATACGGCAAAGGTGAGTCAAATGAAAGAGAAAGAAAGAAAAAAAAGATACATTTTTTTTCATATCATTGTAGATAATGCTGCAGGACTCGCGTGTGTTTGAAATGATGACGCTAGCGCAGGACATGGGCGTTGAGGAGCTTCGTGGTGCGTGCGAAGATCATGTGATTGCAACGCTGTCCGTGGATAATGCCTGTACATTCTTAACAGCTGTAATGGAAATACACGAAAAAGCAGGTTAGATTTTTTTTTATAGAGTTTTTTAAACTTGTTTTTAAAAGATGTAAGAATATTTTAAAACTCCTAGTTTACAAATTTATAAAAAACGTCCAATCTTCGAAAAAGTGCAACAGAGGCGCGATTTTGTAACTTATTAACGACAAATATCGATATCGTTAACTAACAACAATTGTGGCATGCAGAAGCGATCGTCATGAACAAATGTTTATTTTAACGATATTTGTCGTTAAAAATAGTTAACGATATCGATTTTTGTCGTTAATAAGTTACAGAATCGCACTACAGAACAGTATTTTGACTGTTACTAACAGGGTGACAATGAATACAAAGTTTAAAGCATAAATGCTGCATACTTCTAGAAAAATTTGACCTACGAACATTTTTCAATTTGGAATGAATTTGATGAATGTTCGATTGAAATACTAGTGTAACTAAAAGGAAAAAAATAAATTATTATGTCGAAGAAAATATTTTTTGTATTTTTAAATATCTCGGGCTCAAGGTCAAATTGATATTACATACTGTTTTTTGTACACAGTGAATATTAAATACAAAAAAAAAGTATTTTCAATTGGATCATGAGCACGCAAAACAGATAACATAACATTTAAAAGATGTCGATTAAAATTAATGTAATAAAGAAATCTTAAAAATATGTTTGAGAAACAAAACACAAAAAAATTAAATTCATAATAAGTTTAATAAAGTTTGATTGATTTTATATCATTTGATTTAAAAAATTACATAATTTTTATTCATGTTTTTTTATAACTTTTTGTTAGTTTAATTTTTACATCTATATTTAAAAATTTGGACATACAAATCATTCTCATATAAATTAATTTTATTTCTATTCAATTATTGTTACATACAGAAATTACAATTTAAATTGTAATTTAAAAATAAATTAAACAATTAGTTAGAAATTATTATATATTTTTTAATTTTAATTTATAATTGGTTTTTTATTTCTATTTTTTTTTTAATTAAAAATTAAAATTTAAAAAATTACAATTTCAAAACTAATCGAAATACGAGAATCAAACTTTAGTGGTTTGTACATTTGATAATGCCATTAAAGAAATTTTAGTCTGTACGACATCCTCCTGTTTCGGTTCGTGTACAAACTTCGCTGCCATTAACTAAATATCTGAAAGCTTTTGTCAACAAACGACGCCGACGAGCTTCCAAATATTTGGCGTATACTTTGAAGTTTCGAAATTCGAAATAGACTTTTGACAGTTAGTATTCATTGTGAATTGCAAAAGTATCGATACTTTTGGGTAATAACGGGTACCCAATTCTTTTGGTCATGTTTTCATTACTTTTTCATCCGTATTGATCAGTTATTACACAAACCGACGTGTTGTCAGCAGTGTTCTCATTCTACTCCGATCAAAGTAGATCTACTCCATTTCATTTGGATTTGTAAAATCTATTCCTCTACTCCGGTAGTAGCATTTTCTACTCCTTTCTACTCACTATTTCTGAAATCTACTCTCTTTTGCAAAAATTGCTTTCATTTTTTTAATATGATGAGAACCATTTCTTGCGTACCAAATAAATTGTCAATATTAAATTTAAATAATAACTATGATCAATTATCTGTAAAATAAATGTAATATTTATTACATGATCTTAAATGTAGAAGTTATAATTAAATATACGTTTGTATCAACTTTTATAAATACAATTTTGAAAACATCATTTATTTCATTGGGTGTTTTAGATACACCCTAATTCTAGAATAGACCACCCTGTATATATCAACATTATAGAAAATTAATAAAATCAGGAATAAATAAAAAAATTAAAATTAACATATCTATTAACCTATTTGAGTCTAATACACTAATGCATATTTCTGCTCCCTTTCCCTCTTTCTTTAAACGTCTACTCCTTTTACATCAAATCTACTTCATTTTGCAATATTTTCAATTCTACTCCCTTTTACTCATATCTACTCCCCAAAATGTTCATTAAAAAAATCATTTCAATGTAAATGACGAAAATATTAGATATCGATATATGTCCAATTATCGCATAAAAGTATTGGGTACCCAAAATAAAGCCAACACTATTTTCTAGCGTTTCACGCCAAAACAAGACGCCGGGAAAACGTTTTCCTACTTGTTTTGTTAAGCGTTTAGCAAGAATTTATTATTAGTTTAAATAAATTGATTTAACTATAAAACGCCGCCGCCAAGATGTCCTTCAAAGGCAACACCAAGGTGCAGAAGGTGATGGTGCAGCCCATCAACCTGATCTTTCGTTACCTGCAGAATCGGTCGCGTGTCCAGGTCTGGCTTTACGAGAACATCTCGCTGCGCATCGAGGGACATATTGTGGGCTTTGATGAATACATGAATCTTGTGCTGGACGATGCTGAGGAGGTCTACGTTAAAACGCGCGTACGCAAAAATCTCGGACGCATTATGCTCAAGGGCGACAACATAACGTTGATACAGAATGTGAGCCCATCGAAGGATTGAGGTTATGTGGTTGCTCTGATGGAGTGGAGCGCAGTAGTTGGAGGGAGCAGCTGCCTACGGACGACGATGACAAACGGATGTATAAATGAAGCCTCTTTTTTTACATTTAAGCTAATTTTATGCTGCAGATTTAAGTTAAGCAATTGAATTCCATTTGTATTTCGCGTACAATTAAGGCAAATTAAAGGGCAACATGAGTTCACAAATATTTAAAGTGTTTTTAATTTTATTTCATATATTTCCTTTTACTTTTTACTTCCATGGCAGCTTAAATAGTGTTTTGCTATTTCAATATATGTTAATTCACAGGTGCCAAATGCGCCGCTTCCTTTATGGAGCGCTGCATCATTTACATTGGCGAGAATGCTGGCGAGTGCGTTAAAACAAACGCATTTCTCAATCTTACCAAGGAGGCGCTCATCAAGCTAATTTCCTCGGACTACGTAAGCGTTAAATATAATTCTATTATTTGCCAATTTATTCATCTTCAACGTAGTTCTGTTTGGAGGAAGAGGACGTCTGGCGTTGCGTGCTCGCCTGGGCTAAACATCAGGCCGGCGTCACACAGCCCACCGCTCACTGGAACGAGGAGGAACGTGCACGTGTATGTCAGCATCTGGCCGGCGTCATGAGTCATGTACGTCTGCTGCTTATCGATTCTCAGGTCTTTGCCGAGGAGGTGGAACCAACTGGTGCTGTGCCCATGGAACTTTCGCTGCAACGTTATCGTTATGCGGCGTTGCATTCGAATAAATTGGGCTCTGTTGGTGGCGGCGCAGCTGTCGGACATGTCGGCAACGCAGCAATGTTGCCTGCGCTGCCGGGTGTTATGGGCCTGGCGGAGGACGACAAGCGACTGCAGCCACGCTTGACTATGAACATGTTTCCGGGATCGGCGATACTGCGAAACGACAAGCTCCAGCTACAGGCTGCACTTAATGGGTGGTGAGTATTTTAGATAGAGGGTCGAGTATAAGTTTTGATTATAATTTTAAAAAAAGCTTTAAAAGACATTTAAAAAATAATAATTTGTTCATTTATTAATTTATTGATTTATTTATTTAGAATTATTAGAATTATTACTAGTTCCATTCTACAATTATTTTTTCAGGTACGGCGTTCCTAAGCAGACTTGGCGCCTCATCTTTCGCGCTTCCACGCACGGCTTCAGCTCGGCAGCTTTTCATCGCTATTGCGACGGCGTAGCACCCTGCTTCGTTATTGCAATTGTGCGTACAAATTCAACTACTTAGTGCCATTATTTTGATTCTTTAACATTCCAACAGGGTTCTCGCGGTGAAATCAGTGGTGGATTTACCGATGTTGCATGGGCCAAGACCAGCCGTAAGGGCGGCTACATACACTCCGAACGAGCCTTTCTTTTCGCGCTCAACGCACAGGCAGGCCCAGCGCAGCCGACGAAGTTTGACATACTGAAGAAGCCCTATGCCATCTGCTATCATCCAGAGTAAGGTTTATCTAGTCATCTTAAAATTACTTCGAAAAAATATTGAATTTGTTCACAGAGTTGGTCCTATATTTGGTGCTGGCGCTGATCTGCTCATCGCCAACAACTGCAACGTTAATCTCGATTCTTACTCAAATCTGCCGCATTCCTATGACGGATCCAATGCCAGCTACATGACCTTGTTTGGCGATTATAATTTTATGATAAGCGATTATGAGGTTTACACCATGGCTGCAGCCACAACAACGACGACACCATCTTCGACCACAACGATTGGTAATGCCGCAAATGCTGCTAGTATTGGCGCTCTAGGCAACACCACTCACAACAGCAACAACAACATGAATCAGAATAACAATGGCAGCATCAATTGCAATCATAACAGCAGCAGCAACAACCACAATATAATTAACAATCAAACGAGTGGCATCAATAAATATGATCGTTATTAGCTTTGGTTTTGGTAGAATCTTCTATGCAGCTCATAATTAGTGATGAGCACAGAGTTTTAAAACCGACTTTGGTGGTCAACGAGTAATTTAAATATGTAACATATTTCATCCAAAACTGAATTTCAAAAAAAAGTGACTGAATCCCTTTTTGCATCAAAAAAACTCTTCAATTATATTTTTGGTAAGTGTTTTGTAATTTCAGTTGCGAATAAAATAATTCAGATTAGGTTAAAAATATTGAAAATGTGCAAATAAAAATTGATTCGAGAGTGAAACTGAAATTTTGATTTCAATCCTATTTTTATTTGGATTGCATTTGTTTTTTAAATTTATGATAATAAGATCAAGTGGGATTTTAATAATATTAAATTATTTCAATATCAGATGCACACATAGCGCACACGCAAAACCCATAAGAAATGTCCACGCACTACAACCGACCCCGAACGAACGAACGATCGATCGATTGTCCGGCCGGCTGGTCGCAGGCGACACCGCGCGATCTGCAATCGTACGATTCACCTGTTGCGCGCATTCCGTGAATTTGTCCATTTGCGGAATAATTTCTCAGAGGTAACGGCAGCGGAAACCTAACCAAACAAAAAGGCAACGAGAAAACAATAAAAAACAACAAAGACGACTGGGAGTAGAAGATGCGATGCAGCCAAACGCAAAATATGGACTTAGAGGTCACAACCACACGTGACCTCCACACGGTACGCGAGTGGAAGAGAAGTCGAAAAAGAGCAGAGGAAGCAAGGATCAGAAAATTCTTCAGTTCTTCTGGGAAAACATTACGACGTTGCAGCGAAAACAACCACTGGCACGAGAAGAAGAAGACGATGAAAAAATTGCAGAAAAAGATGGTGGAAGAAGACGAAGAAGTAGTTGTTGTTGTTGGCTTTGCTGCTGTGGCACATATGGAAGTTCATGCGTCCGCATGTTGTTGGTCGGTCGGTCGTCGTGTGACGTGATCGATCGATAGTCGAATGAGTTTGCATTGGATTCGGTTGGGTTTTGGTTGGGTCTGAGTTTGGGTTTGGCCATGACCAACGTCATCGTCATTGCCATGGCTGGTTGAACGTTGGCCAAAAGTGTTTGTTGAACTTTGCAGCAACGCGACGGCAGCGGCAGCAGCACTCGCTGCAGAATGCTTTGCATTGCTGGTTGCTGACGCCTAGTTTAGAGCCGCTGTTGTTGGCTGCAGCGGCACGGAAATATTTGCGCATCGTGGGTTTTTTCTGTTGTTATATTATTGTTGTTGTTTTTTTATTGTTGATGCTACGCAGCAGAATGTCTTCTTGTAAATAATGTTTGTTGTTGTTTTATTGGCCAAATTTAGAGATGAACTGTTGTGATTTCTGCGCTGGTACCGCAATGGGGCGGAAGGCCATAGGAAGCGCTGATGCATAAGGCAGCGACGATGTTGGGTTCATATTTGATAACAGCAACAAATTATATTTTTGACTGAAAATAATTAGAAATATAAATAATAATAAATGAATTATTAAAAAATAAAATCATTTTCTAAAGCCAAATTGACAACAGATAACGTTATTCAGCCTAACCAATAAACGAAATAAAGTCGACTTTTAAGAAAGTATCATCTTTTTGACAAATAAATGTATGGGAGAATTGTCGAAAAAGCTGATACTATCTTTTTAGTCGACTTTATTTCGTTTAATGGTTAGGCTGATTGAGTCTAATTGAATTGAAAGAATTATTACATTTGAAAGATACTGCAATTCCCTTTATTTAAATATCAAATTTTTAAAAAATTTTGAAAACTTTAGGAGATATTGGCTTTTGGAAAATACGTTTTTTTAAACTTTGACAATTTATATCGCTAATTTATGAGAAAGGGACTTTTCTTTTATTGTATTTAGGAATCAAAATATATAAACACTGAATTGATTAATGAGGTGTTTAAAACAAGGAACAAAGGAGAAGAGTTTCGAAACTTTCACACGATAAATTACACAGTGCAACATATAAATTCAAATTTCGATTTTCGATTTGGGAAGTGCGAAAGAGGTAATCAATTTTTATTTAATTTTAGAAAATATATATATATATATATATATATATATATATATATATATATATATATATATATATATAATGAGTTTGGTGCCGGTAATAGAAATGTTGCAATTTGTTTTTAAATAGTTTTATAAACTACTGTAAATTTTCTAAAATTAAATAAAAATTGATTACCTCTTTCGCACTTCCCAAATCGAAAATCGAAATTTGAATTTATATGTTGCACTGTGTAATTTATCGTGTGAAAGTTTCGAAACTCTTCTCCTTTGTTCCTTGTTTTAAACACCTCATTAATCAATTCAGTGTTTAATAGTCGGTGGTGCGTCGTGGTTCTAATTGTCACTAATTCGATCGCGCATACATTTTGTACATTAAAAAGTGTTTTAAATTAATAAATGTTTCACTAATTCTGCATAAAGTAAAACATATTAAATAAGTAAAGAACAATTGCAAAAGAATATATTAAATTCACGGTCAAAAATTTGCTCTTTGACAGTTATTTGCAAATGTACGCTCACTCTCCTTCTTTGCTCTACTTGAATGCATCAAAGGCGCCGCAGGCAGAAAAGTTTTAGTTTTTCCTCGTCGGCCGTGCGTCGCAGTTCTAATTCTTTAAGTGTGCCGCGTTTAATTGTCGTAATTTTTGGTGTTTTTTAAGTTTTAAACAATTCAAAAACATTAACAAGTCTATTTATTGTTAAAGTTAAACATTTTCGCAACATAAATCATAAAAAGCATTGGTTTTATTAAGTTATTTGATTTGTTAATTTCATCATAATGCAACATGGCGTCAGTGAAAAAGAAAAAACAACCCACACAACAAATACAATGTGTGTGGAGAGCGCATTAGAAAATTGATTGCTGTCAGTTATTCGCAGGTGTTCACTCTCCTTATTTGCTCCACTTTAATTAGTCAAAGGCGCAGGCAGAAGAGTTTTAGTTTTTCCTCGTATGTCGTGCGTCGCAGTTTTAATGCGTTAAGTGTGCCGCGGTCAAGTGTTGCAAATTTTTGTGTTTTTTTTTTAGTTTTCAACAAATCAAAACATTAGTAAATCTACTTATTGTTTAAGTTACACATTTCCGCAAGATAAAGCATAAAAAACAGTGAATTTATTAAGTTTAAGGATGATAAAATTTCATCAAAATGCAACATGGCGTCAGTGAAAAAAACACCCACACCAACAAATACAATGTATGCAAATTGGGAGTATGTGGAGAGCGCAATATAAATACAATTGATGGATGCCATTTATTACAACTTGAAAGAAAAAGAGAGAACTCACGGTCAGTTATTCGCAGGTGTTCACTCTCCTTCTTAGCTCTACTTTAAACAAGGAGGAAGTGTCACAAAGAGGCACAGAATAGTCTCAGTTTTTTTGTCGGTCGTGCGTCGCAGTTCCAAATGCTCTTAGTGTTTCGCTATTTTTATATTCTAACATTGGCAACGTGTTCCGCTAATAATATAACTAAAAAGAAATTAAAGTACGTGCCAAAAAACAAAAATGCTGCAAATGTTGTTCAACGAAAAGAAAAACCACCCACACCAACAAATACAATGTATGGAAATTGGGAGCATGTAAAAAGCAACTTGCCTCCTCACAGTATTGCCAACTAACCTTCTTTTTTTTATTATTTTATCGTCGTGTACATTAATGGTTTTCGCGTATAAATTCGTTATATTTATTAATTAAAAAGTGTTCGCGTAGTGTTGTATAAATCGGGAGTGCTCGTGTTCGGTTACTAACAGATCTAACAAAAAAGGTGTTCGTATTTCGTCGTTTAGTAAGTGAAATTTGTTCGCGAATAAATTGTTTTTTTGTCAAACATTAGGTGTTTGAAGTGTTAATGAATCGAGAGTGTGCGTTTTCGGTAAGAAATTTGGTGTCGTCGTTTCGTCGCGTTCTGGTAACTCTGCCGCTGAATTATGATAAGCGGAAGCGTTGACAATTGATCATTAAAACTGCAATTGACCAGATTCTTAAAAATAAATGTTTCAATTGAGATGATATTTATAGAAGGTAAATTGTTAATATTCTTTTCCAGTTTTTCAGTACATATAATTTAAATTAAAATAACAGAATTATTTATATTTTTACTAAAAATTAATACATTTAAAAATCAATTCTTCAATTAAATGTCAATTTTTAACTAAAAATTAAATTTTATTTATTGTCACTTTAAATTCAATTTTTCACTAAAAATTCAGTTTTTCACTAAATTTTCACAAAAAAAAAATCCACAAATTTTCCCCATTTTTTCACTAAAAACAAAATTCAATTTTTACTAAAATTAAATTTTTCACGAAAAACAAAATTCAATTTTTATAAAAATTAATTTTTTTACTACAAATAAATTTTTCACAAAAGTTAAATTTTTTACTAAAAATCAATTGATTTTCACTAAAAATCAATTTTTCACACAAAATTCCATTTTCACTAAATATTTGATTATTCACTAAAAATTCAATTATCGACTAAATATTTTTTCTATATATTAAATATTTCATAAAAATTAAATTTACACTAAAAAAATAAATTTTTACTAAAAAATAATTCTTTCACTAAAAAATAAACTTTTCACAAAAATATAATGTTTTTTTTTTATAAATTAAAATTTTCACTCAAAATTCAAATTTTATTTAATAATTCAATTTTCATTCAAAATTGCATTTTCACTAAAAAATTATTCAGTAAAAGTTCAGCTATTTTCTAAAAATTCAATTTTACACTTAAAATTGAATTCAGTTTAGGCGACTTTCATGCGGCGACTTCACTCGTCCACTTAGCTGCCAATTGCACTGAACTCCCGCCGGACTTAACGCAAGTTTGGTCAGGTGCGAAATAAATTCCGATGGGATACGAGGCGGTCGCTAGTTACTTGCGGCATCTTTTTTCGGATACTTTATCGCCAATTTGGACAGTGGACAGCGGAACGCTATTTGGCCTTTTGGGCCAAGTCAAGCTTAAGTCTAGGTAGTTGTTGTTGCTGCTGCTGATGCGTTAGTGGTAACAAATCGCGGCGAGATCTTCATTTCGAGGCACAATTAAAATTATTCAGTAGCAACAAATATTTATTAACTATTTTCTGATTTTATTTTTATTATTTTCTTGTTTGAGTTGCAGTTGTTAACAACAGCACGCATAAGGACCACAGCAACATGTTGCCATATTTGGAGCAACTACTGCTGCTGTTCAAAGGCGGCTGCTCAAAGGCTGGCAGCAAGTTGTTGTTGCTCATGCGCAGTACGCAGACAACTTGTGCAACTTTTGTTGGCAAAAGTGTTAATTATAGTGGCAGGCTTAAGTGTGGCTGGCGCAAAGTAGTTAATTTGTTCTTGTTATTGATTACAGATTTATATTTTTATATTATTTTTATATTATTTTTATATTTTTACATTTTTATATTTTTATATTTTTATATTTTTATATTTTTATATTTTTATATTTTTATATTTTTATATTTTTATATTTTTATATTTTTATATTTTTATATTTTTATATTTTTATATTTTTATATTTTTATATTTTTATATTTTTATATTTTTATATTTTTATATTTTTATATTTTTATATTTTTATATTTTTATATTTTTATATTTTTATATTTTTATATTTTTATATTTTTATATTTTTATATTTTTATATTTTTATATTTTTATATTTTTATATTTTTATATTTTTATATTTTTATATTTTTATATTTTTATATTTTTATATTTTTATATTTTTATATTTTTATATTTTTATATTTTTATATTTTTATATTTTTATATTTTTATATTTTTATATTTTTATATTTTTATATTTTTATATTTTTATATTTTTATATTTTTATATTTTTATATTTTTATATTTTTATATTTTTATATTTTTATATTTTTATATTTTTATATTTTTATATTTTTATATTTTTATATTTTTATATTTTTATATTTTTATATTTTTATATTTTTATATTTTTATATTTTTATATTTTTATATTTTTATATTTTTATATTTTTATATTTTTATATTTTTATATTTTTATATTTTTATATTTTTATATTTTTATATTTTTATATTTTTATATTTTTATATTTTTATATTTTTATATTTTTATATTTTTATATTTTTATATTTTTATATTTTTATATTTTTATATTTTTATATTTTTATATTTTTATATTTTTATATTTTTATATTTTTATATTTTTATATTTTTATATTTTTATATTTTTATATTTTTATATTTTTATATTTTTATATTTTTATATTTTTATATTTTTATATTTTTATATTTTTATATTTTTATATTTTTATATTTTTATATTTTTATATTTTTATATTTTTATATTTTTATATTTTTATATTTTTATATTTTTATATTTTTATATTTTTATATTTTTATATTTTTATATTTTTATATTTTTATATTTTTATATTTTTATATTTTTATATTTTTATATTTTTATATTTTTATATTTTTATATTTTTATATTTTTATATTTTTATATTTTTATATTTTTATATTTTTATATTTTTATATTTTTATATTTTTATATTTTTATATTTTTATATTTTTATATTTTTATATTTTTATATTTTTATATTTTTATATTTTTATATTTTTATATTTTTATATTTTTATATTTTTATATTTTTATATTTTTATATTTTTATATTTTTATATTTTTATATTTTTATATTTTTATATTTTTATATTTTTATATTTTTATATTTTTATATTTTTATATTTTTATATTTTTATATTTTTATATTTTTATATTTTTATATTTTTATATTTTTATATTTTTATATTTTTATATTTTTATATTTTTATATTTTTATATTTTTATATTTTTATATTTTTATATTTTTATATTTTTATATTTTTATATTTTTATATTTTTATATTTTTATATTTTTATATTTTTATATTTTTATATTTTTATATTTTTATATTTTTATATTTTTATATTTTTATATTTTTATATTTTTATATTTTTATATTTTTATATTTTTATATTTTTATATTTTTATATTTTTATATTTTTATATTTTTATATTTTTATATTTTTATATTTTTATATTTTTATATTTTTATATTTTTATATTTTTATATTTTTATATTTTTATATTTTTATATTTTTATATTTTTATATTTTTATATTTTTATATTTTTATATTTTTATATTTTTATATTTTTATATTTTTATATTTTTATATTTTTATATTTTTATATTTTTATATTTTTATATTTTTATATTTTTATATTTTTATATTTTTATATTTTTATATTTTTATATTTTTATATTTTTATATTTTTATATTTTTATATTTTTATATTTTTATATTTTTATATTTTTATATTTTTATATTTTTATATTTTTATATTTTTATATTTTTATATTTTTATATTTTTATATTTTTATATTTTTATATTTTTATATTTTTATATTTTTATATTTTTATATTTTTATATTTTTATATTTTTATATTTTTATATTTTTATATTTTTATATTTTTATATTTTTATATTTTTATATTTTTATATTTTTATATTTTTATATTTTTATATTTTTATATTTTTATATTTTTATATTTTTATATTTTTATATTTTTATATTTTTATATTTTTATATTTTTATATTTTTATATTTTTATATTTTTATATTTTTATATTTTTATATTTTTATATTTTTATATTTTTATATTTTTATATTTTTATATTTTTATATTTTTATATTTTTATATTTTTATATTTTTATATTTTTATATTTTTATATTTTTCTTTTTTATATTTTTATATTTTTATATTTTTATATTTTTATATTTTTATATTTTTCAAATAATACATTTTAAATCTGATACCATGAGCAACATAAATTGTCAACTGTTGCTCACATTTAACACCTGAACAGCAACAATATGTTGCTGCTATTAGTCAGTCGGCATGCAAACAGTTGCCACTGTCGCCGGCGCTCTACATGCGTGCAATTTTTCCATAACTTAGCAGAAGTGGCAACATGTTGCTGCTGTTGCCATTGCTGCGCCTAGCAAAGATGTTGCACACATGCAATTGTCAAATTGTTGCTGGTTCAGTTGTCGACAAACAAGTGTCGCATCGTAAAGTCGCAACGCATGCAAAGGCGTTGGCGGCCGCATTTTGTATATGTTGCTCTTGTGGCTGCTGCTGCGGCTGTTGCTGTCAGCATCAGTCAACATTTATTATGCTAAATGAAATGCGCGACCAAAATATGTCGTCTTTAATAATGAAACTGATTTTTATTAATAACTCGAGCGCTGCGTCTCAAGTTTCCTGCCACAGTCTTCTGTTTGACTGCCAAAAGAGTTGAGTTTTGTTTCATTGCCTCGCATTTGTCAAGATATCTGCTCGAAAATATCTCGTCGCAGCAACACATTGACAGCGCAAACCATTTGTTGTACAGCTCATCAGCGAAACTTTATTTTTTATCTGAACACGTCATCGGCGCTGCATGTTGCACCAATTTATGATCGACATGCGTTTTTTGAGCAGCATCAATGATAAATTTTAATAAAAATATTTCACACTGCGGGTGAGCAGCCGATAAGAAATCGCGAAGACACACACAGTAACAGCAATAACAATAAAAACAACAACCAATAGCAACAATCACAACAACAAGATCACGAGTTACACAAAATCGCATGATATAATGAAAAATCATGCAAAGTATTTCGAGCATTTTTTTTTTGTAAATAAAACAAAAAATTGAAAACAAGCTCAAAGAATTCGGCTTAATTAGGCAGACATGATTTTATTATGTCGCTGTTAAAATTCGGCTAAGAAATATAAGCCACGAAAATATGCAAACTACGAGTGATACTCCAGTTGTTTATCACTGATAATTTTGCTTCATTAATCGAGCAGCCAAATGTTCAAAAAATCAGAGCTCATAAATTAAGATTAATACAAAGCTGTTGTTTTAATAAGATACTTGTATAAACAGGGTCGTTTTATACACTGAATAAAATATGTATTTAAAAAAATGAAATTGAGTTTATCTAATATTTCTAATTTCATATTTGATATTAATTAAATAAACATTTGTTTTGCGATAACTGATGATTTATCAAACTTTTAAATATGATTATCACAAACATATCCTATATTTAAAAAACTGACTTTAAATATCTCTTGCTATATACAACTATTTTAACACCAATTTTGTTTTTTTTTTATATAAAAAAATTATTAAATATGTTTGATACAATTATTAAAACTTAAATATTATGTTGTTCTCACTTTAGGGAAATTTTGTGTTGTTTACTACAATCATGCCTTTATTTTACTATTGCGAAATATTTGAATACAAAATGTTTATCACAATTATGATTTTTAAGTATAATTTTATTTAACACTTGCAGTTATTATATTTAGTTGCAGTACAAATATTTGTACAACTTTATTAACTAATAATTAAAATGCACATTTTTCAGATATTGCCACATTATTTGAATTCTAAATGTTTATCACAATTATGAATTCTAAATATAAAGTTATTGCAAACTTTTATGTTTGCAGTAAACATATTAGTTTGCAGTAAACATATTGCATTTAATATCAGAAGTTGTACTAGTTATAGCAGATTTAGTTATTATTCATTTCATTTTCTCATTAAAGCATCGAAATAGTAAAACTTCAACTTTTTTTTATTGCTTTTCAATTTTCTGGGGCCCATCCCTGTTTAATTGCCGCTTCGAATGTTGCTGCTTTTGCTTTGCACTAATTAACTGCTTAATTAATTAAGAATGTTAATTTCATGCTGTTGCTCGCCATATTTAAATAAACGGTTAGCCATATAGCAACCAATTGTGGGAATTTTGTGCACATTGATTTACGATTGCAAATGAGATCATCAACATTTTAGTACGATCATTAATTCGATCACACTTTAGAAAAGGCACACCACATAGTTAAAAATATAAAATAGTTAAAATATAAAATTTGCATACATTTTATATAATATATTAAAATTTAAATTAATTATATTTCACAAAATTTTAAATCCCGCTAAATCACCTCATCAACCTTATTAGATTGTTTTAGAGTATCAACCATTTTTCAATGCTTCTATTAAATATTATTAAAAAGTTTTGAAACGTTTGTTTTTTCAGCAATCGAAATTGGGCTGTCATTAAAAAAGCATCATCATTTGCATAATCTGTGTTGATATTAAAAATTATAGAAAAACCGATTTTACAAAACGTCTACACGTATTTATTTCTATCTATGAAATTATTAATAAAACAAATGATTATTGCTATTGTGATAACTTAAGCTGGCTGTTTATTTAGCATTTGATTTTGCACGCAAGGCTTATATTTCAAAAATTGATCTCATGCATAATGCATGTGTGCGCCATTCGAATAAAGTTTCCCCCAATATACAGATCCAAACAAAACATTTGCTTGGGCTTAACTAAACTAACTGGCTGATTGATGAGCGGAGCTAGAGCTCGACTTAAGTAGAATTTGCGACCATAGCATGGGCCAATTATGCCGCTGGTATTGAGAGCAACAAAATGGTGTGAATTAAATCAAATTATTTGATTAAGTGCGGGTTTAAATATTAATAATTTGATTTTGTAAAAATTTAAATTTAAAATTTTTTTTTCATAACTTCAATTTTTCGATGAACATTTCAATTAAATATTTTTATTTTTATTTTATCAATTTCAATTAGAAATTACAAGAATTTGCCTTTTTTAAATATTGTTAAGTTTTTTTTATTGAGAATTTAACATAAAATGTATTAATTAGTACCCGGCCCTAAAATATGACCCCTCTCTCTAGCTCTGCGTTGGCGGACGTCCTGCTGTGAAATTTCAAAAGCCTACCTAAAATGCATAATTTTTACAGGTACAACACAGCAACATATGCCAAACAAGTAAAATATGTTGTTGCTGCTGCTCTGTTACATTTAGAAAATGTTGGCTTGTGTTACAAAATATAGTTAAAAATTTAAACAAAAGCAAATCATGTTCGGTTTAATTAAAAATTGATTTAAACTAAGTAAAAACCAAGTTGTACTTGTAACAAACTTATGTTGTACATTCAGCAACTCGTATCGGTTGAAGTCAGCAACAAGGCGCAGCAACATTTAAGCCGTACCGTGAAGTCTAAACGATGAAGACCTTAAATCGTTGCTCCAAATATTTAATCTGTTTCATTGGGCACAGCAGCAGCAACAACAATTAACAAGAGTAATATAAACATTTGCTGCCGATTTGATTAATGATTTTATTAATTTGCGCGCATTTGTTGTTCGCTGTCTGTTGTTGCTACATCAGCAATAACAGCAGCAGCAATATTTCCTGCAACATATGACTGTGTGGTTTCTTGGCGTTCGTTGTTGTTATCATTATTATTCTGATTATTAATAAAAATTAAATTAATAACATACAGCATTTCATTTTATTTGGTTGTATTTTGTGTTGCTGCTGCTGCCAACAGCAACATTTATTAATTGCTTGCCAGCTGAAATTTAATATGCGTCGTCGTTGTAGTTTTCACTGCAAAAATTTGCACAAATTAATAAAATGAAATAAAATCTCAGCGTTTCTCATTTCTGATTTTTGCCTGTTGTTGAATTTTTTGTATATAGAAATATTTTTCTTTAATAAATTATGTCCAACATTTTTGGCTGTCATTGCTGCCAACCTGCTGCGCACGGTTGCCAGATAAAATTCTCACACAAAATATCTTTTTCCCTCAAATTCTCAAATTCTCACATTTCCAACCATTTCCTAAATCCCTAAAAATCCCACCGTACCACAAATTCTCACAATTTCCCACCAAATCCCACCGTACCTCAAACTCGTACAATTTTCTACGAAATCTCTAAGTATAAAATAATGAAATTTTTACAAATGTAGTAAATTCATTTTATTTTAATAATTATATAATATAATGCCGGATAATCAGAGACAATTTAAAGTTATCTTTAAAAATAAATTCGACTTTTTGACAGATTTTGTAAAGGGGCCATTACACACCAAATTGACCAGCGGTTGGAACTCACCTTCTTCGATTTCAATGAAATTTTGGGAATTGATAAAGGGCATTGAAACATGCACTAACCATTTTTTTATTTTTTCCGACCACTACTTCCAGAGATACAGTGGCTCAAAATTATAAAAAAGGGCCAAAAATCAAATGGTTGTTCATATTTAAATGTCTCTTGAACTAGAAATGCTAGATTTAAAGCTAATAGACTCGTTTTAAAGCTAATAGAACAAGCTTTCAAAAAAATGAAGTTGTAACTTCTAAACGTGAACATCTGGCCCGTGGTCATTATCCTTGCACTTCAAAATTGATGTCCTTAAAAAGGACCCTTTTTAAAATTCTGAAAAAAATCCTGAAACTGACGCCATTTTCGAAATTAGAGTTACAAATACATTGAAAAATTATTGCAAATTTTACTTTTAAAAAAAATATATTACAAAAAATATTGAAAAAATTTAGAATTTTTTTTTTTAAATATGATGCCATAAAAATACCATCTTAAAATTTTGCATGGACATTTATAATAAGTTGACGAAAACTTATGATTTTTTTCAGAATTTTAAAAAGGGTCATTTTTAAGGATATCAATTTTGAAATGCAAGGATAATGACCACGGTTCACGTTTAGAAGTTACAACTTAATTTTTTTGAAAGCTTGTTCTATTAGCTTTAAAACGAGCCATCAATGCATTTCTAGTTCAAGAGATATTTAAATATGAACAACCATACAAAAGTGATTTTTGGCCCTTTTTTCCAACTTTGAGCCTCTGTATCTCTTGAAGTAGTGGTCTGAAAAAATAAAGAAAAAATGGGTAGTGCATGTATCGATACCCTTTATCAGATACCCTTTATTTCATTTAAATCGAAAAGATAAAATATCAAATTTGACTTTTTTTGGTCGATTTGGTGTGGAATGGCCCATAGGATAAATTGTGAAAACGACGATATTAAAAATAGTCTACATTTTATGTTTTGTTGTTTTTTTACATATTTGCAGCAAATTCTTTAATTTCGAATCTTCGGAATTTTCCTAAATTTATTTACTTTGTTTATTATTTATTAACTGTTCCATTTAAATATTATTGCATAACACACGATAAATATGTTTAACATACGATATTCTACAAGAAGAAGACATGTAATTTTTATTGAAGCTAAATTTCACTTTAAATTGTATTGGTTTTACCAGCAGTTTGTGGGAAATTTGCCTCGTGTGAGAATTTTTTTCCCACAAGAGGGAAATTTCCCTCGTGTGAGAATTCTCACATCCCACAGTGACAGAAAATTCTCAAAAGCTGTATTTTTCCTGCAAAACTGGCAACTATGCTGCTGCGTGTTAAATCTGCAACATCTTGGTTTCAGCTGGACCCAAGCAACAACGGCTGCAACGCGTGCTGCTCATTACAACATGGCGACAAAATTTAATAAATTATGTTTTTTTGTCAAAATAATCGCTTATTTGTGGTAATAGTTGTATGTTTGTGTTTTTAATCAGCATACAAAACAAAGTTTAATGTATTTGCTGAAAATGTTGACAGTGAAAGCCAGCCAGACGACAGCAATCGACTAATGAGTTTCATCATTATTATAATTGAAACACTTACTTCAATCTTTAAATTTTATTAAAACGCATAAAAAAACGTATTTCATATTTCTAATGATTAAATTTTAATTGAATAGATTTTTATTGAATAACCTAATCAAAACAAACTAAATTTGTAATGAAAAAATTCAATGGAAAAATTGAATTTTTAAAAATACAATTCAATGGGTAAAATTGAATTTTTAATCAAAAATATAATTTTTGGTGAAAATCTAAATTTTTAGTGAAAAATAGAATTTTTAATAAAAAATTAAATTTTTAGTTAAAAATTAATTTTTAAAGAAAATTTTAATTTTAGATGAAAAATTGAATTATTAATGAAAAAATTTCAGTTTTAGCGAAAAATTGATTTTTTTTTGGTAAAAAATTGAATTTTTAGTGAAAAATTTAATTTTTAAAGAACAATTTTAGGTTTTAATTTAAAATTGAATTTGTAGTGAAATATTTAATTTTTAGTGACAACTTGAATTTGTAAAGAAAAATTTAATTTTTAATGAAAAATTTAATTTCTAATGAAAAAATTTCATTTATAAATGTAAAAATATTGACATTTTTTGTGAGAAAATTTTAATGAAATATTTAAAAGAATTAACTTTAAACCATCACATATTTTTATTTACAGTTTTTTTGAATAATATTTTCGTCGTAAAACTAAATGTTTTTCAAATATTATCGCCAGAACACATCAGCCAATTTTCATGCGCACTTTTCCTAGTGCTTCACGATGTTGTACAATTTAAATGGTTGCGTTTAACCTATCAGTAAATTAAACTCAACGCATTTTTCACATACTCCAAAATCCCCATAAAGTGTAGTAGAAGTAGTTAGTAGTAGGAGTAAAAGACTGGTTGGTCGGCACACGAAATACTCCCGATTTAAAGCGCAATTACGTTAAACATGTTCATTGCAAAATTATGGCCTGACATAAATTCTTAAGCAGGCGGCAACAGCAGCCACTGCTTGAGCCTAGATTTTATGAACCAAAGAAAAAAAAAGGAAATTATTTTGTTGCGTTTTTAAATTTATTTTTTAATTTATAATAAACGGAGAATTTATTATGCTACATCGAGAGAGTTCAGCGTCGTTTTTATTTTTTGCCCTCCATCTATTAATAGCTAAATTTAGTTTCGTTTGAGTGCCACCGACCGACCGCTTGCTACCCATGGGGGGCGCGGGACTGGGAATCAGTGCAGGTGATTTATTGAAAATTAAATTTTTGCTGCTGTGGAAGGTAGTAAATATTGAGCATAATGATGCTAGGTAGTAGCTCTCGATAATAATGTGGCACTACAAAATAACCACCAAATGAAATAATACCACAATATTTCGACATATATAAATTTCCCAAATGGTTTTGGTTGTTATTTCATATAACACTCAAATTTCTGAGAGCCGGGACCGAGACAATTGTTTCAGGGATAATTCATCCTCAATAAATTTTCATAAATTGAGAGCTCGGCCTAAATTCTTATAGGACTGTAGTGCCAAACTATTATATATTATACAAACACAATTATGTCAATGACAAATTCTTCCCCGGACATTTGTTTCCCGGAATATTCTTCTCGGATAATTCAATCCTGAACAATTCTTTCTCGGACCATTAAACCCTGCGCAATACGATTCCGAATCAATTGTTTCTCGATCAATTTTTCACCTAGACAATACTTCCTCGAGTTCTTTTCTGGAAAATTAGTCCTCGGGACCATTCTTATTCGTATAATTTCTGCACTACAAGTATGCCCCTATATCAATGAAATAAAGCCCAACACAAAAATACTTTTTATCTTTTTTATTATGTCATTTTTTTCATATTATTTTATTTTTATTTTGTTGTGAAATTCTTAATATTTTTGGGGTTCATTTTATAGGGTATTTCTTTGGAGATAATAATATTAAATTTAAAAATTTGATTGGGGGTTCTTTCTGGTAATTTAGATGTTAAATTTGGATACACTTTCATTTGTGTTGAACGTTTTTTCATTACTGGTTCCTTTATATATTTCGTTGGGTGTTATTTCAATATTAATTAAATTTGGGACATAAATCTATTTTTGTTATTGGTGCTATTAATGGGTATATATTTTTTTAGAAATTTATTTTTTTAAAATTTAATTTGCTGTTATTTCATTGGTGTCTTTTTCGTAGCATGGATAATGTTGCTGTTGCTGCAGAAATTCAAAATTAATTAAGTGCCCACTGCCTAACTGCAGCCGACGTAGACATATTTTCGAAAAACAATTCACTCAATATTTGAGCCTTAAGACACGCAATAAATGAAGACTGTAACATATTTTTTCTTTGCAATTATATCATGTGTCTAAAATAGTTAGCCGACAAAAGCAATTAAAATATTGAAGTAATAAAGATTTTATTTATTTTTTATCTTGAATAAAAAATCTTTGCATTTCAATTTCGGCCGCTAAAAGAATTGTTAAAATGTTAACAATGTTAAATGGTTTACAGTTGTTTATTGTTTGCTTTTTATAGCAATATCAACAAAAGAATAGCT
The DNA here is from genome assembly GCA_951804985.1 of Dryomyza anilis. Lineage (NCBI taxonomy): Eukaryota > Metazoa > Arthropoda > Insecta > Diptera > Dryomyzidae > Dryomyza > Dryomyza anilis. Next base: position 225,967 of record OX638134.1, read on the forward strand.
AACAACAAAAATATGTTGCTGTTGTTCATCGTCTTGCTGCCCCACAATTGTTTGCCTTTGTTGGCCACAAATCAATTTACAATAAAAATATATGGAAATTTTAAAGTAGTTAATTGATTGATTTTATGCGATAAGCTATTGTTTGCAAGTCGATTTTTTTTTCGTGAGTTTTATTCGACAAAAATATTACAATAATTTGTTGCTACTTAAGCCAATGGTTTATTTTTTATTTATTATACATTGTTTGACAGCAGTTTTAGGCCATTGAAAAAACAAAAATTTAAGCATAAACATTTTATAATTATTTTTCTTATTAAATATATTTTAAAGATATTACAAAATAAAAATTAAGAATAGAATTTTTTATAAAGATAATTTAGTAAACAATTGAATGTTTACTGAAAATTGAATTTTTAGTAAAATTTTAATGTTTTTTTTTAGTGAAAATTCAATTGTTGGTAAAAATTTGAATTTTTATGAAAAATTTGATTTTTTAGTGAAAACATTAATTTTTAGTGAAAAATTAAATTTTTTGGAAAAATTGAATTTTTAGTGAAAAATTGAATTTTAGGTAACAATTGAAATTTTACTGAGAAATTAAATTTACTAGTGAATTATTAAATGTATAGTGAAAAATTCAATTTAGGGAAAATTTAAATTTTTACGGAAAAATTGAACTTTTGTGATAAATTAAAATTTTTCAAGGAAATTTAATTTTTACTTAACTTTTTTTTAAATATAAAATTCAAAATTAATATTTTTTTTAGTGAAACTTGAATTTTAAGTGCAAATTTGAATTGTAGTGAAAATTTCAATTCTTGTGAATAAATTGAATTTTTAGTGAAAAACTAAATTTTTAGTGAAAAATTAAATATTTGATGAATCATGTGTAATTTTTATATAACCCAATTGTTTGTCTCCTAAAAATCAAAACTTCCCAATTCAATTCATATGAGCAAAATTTCTCTCCTTCGCTTCAAGTGATTTGAAATAAAATCGGTGACAAGCAACTGCTTAAATTCAATTAAAAATAATTGAATAAATTGATTAAGGCCGCCCACGCCGGCCGATGACAATTGTCAACAGCATCAAATGACAAACTTGTCATTTATCACAATAGACAGCGTGGCAGAGACAAAGACACGAATACCAACAAACAATGAAACTAACATGTCCCGAACATATGTTAAACACGCAGCTAATAGACGCCATACTTCTTCTTCGTCGACCGAGCTGATCACGTTGACGACAATGATGATGACCAACATCAGCAATAGCAATAGCTATAGCAACAACAAAAGTAATAGCAACAGCAATAGCGACGATCGTACATCGCAGTGATGTTGATGTTCTTTTGCTGTTGGCCAACAGCACGATGGCTTTAATGCATTTAATCGTTTGCTCATTACTCTTGTAATGCGTGAAACATGTCATTGTAGCTGATAGCTTATCGCAAAAGCGCTTATTTTCCGCTCCGTCGCTTCAACGCCTCCTTTGGTCGCAACTTCATCTTTAACGCTTGATACAACCAACGTCACACACACACAGTGTGGCCGAATGCTAAATAATGTTTTACAATTTATTCTACAGACAAATAGATTTGAGAAATTAAAAGGTATACAGCATTTTATTTTTTTGAGATTTAATGTTTTAAAATTGTTATGAGTTTTAGTCTGAATTTTGGAAAAAAACTTTATATTGGTTAAAAACTTTGAAAAATTAAAAAATAAATCTATATTTTCCAAAGTAAAACCAATAAGGAAGGTCGGATCACATTTTGAAGTAGTTGATAGTTGGTGTTAGTAAGAATTATGAAAATTATAGTTGGTCACTATAAATACCTTACATATATCTGACGTGTGCGGTTACCTTTTAAAGTAGCCTAGAGATCCACAGGGTTTACGAATCCTAAAAATAACTACACATTTGCAATCTGTGAAGAATTTGCTTTCATTTGATACCCATATATACAAATGGATAGGTGTACCGAATTTCGATTCTTTTTAGGAAACCACAAGTCGTTTCGTGGGTAAAACATTATTATTATATCTTTGAGCATAAAGTCAATATATATTTGACCAATAAAATTCATTTAAGCCATTATAAAATAAAATTCACCTGTAGATGTAAGTTTATAAGTGGTATTTGAACATAAGTGGTCGGTTCACAGGTCACAATAAACCGATCAAGCCCATTTTTAATACCAGCCAGCGTAGGTGTATAAGTAAACTAACTTCAGAATTTTTATAGATCTCTCTCATCGACTTTTTCATTTTTATGATTTCAGCATTTTTGTGATTGTAGCCGCGGTAGCTCAGTGGTTAGTGCGTTACACTGCGAGCCGAAATGTCCCCAGTTCAAACCTGGACTGGGTCTAACAACATCTTTTCATAGAAACATTTGTCTATACCGCGCTACCTCTCGGCAGTAAATGGCATACCTACGAGAGTAAAACATTTCATATGAAAAGCTCTCAACCGCCGTTCGGATTCGGCAATAAACTGTAGGTCCCACCACTTTGAGTACAAATTTAACACGCACTGCTCAAAATGGTGAGTGAGCTCAGCCTAAGTTCTTATAGGACTGTAGTGTCAAACTATTATTATTATAAATACGGATATTGCTAAATTGATTCAGGAGCTAATGTTGATAAAGAATGCATAAGCCTACCAAACTGAATATACCCTTTCACTCTTAATGCAGGGTACATAAATGAACTTAATATGGAAAAAAATATCCAAATTTGAAAAATATCAACTTTGCAGATTTTCTTATATAAAATATTAATTTCTTTGTATTTTAATCGGTGCAATATATCCAAATAAACTAACTTTTGACATTTTCTCATTGTTTTGCCTTCCTGTGCGTCATTCTCTCTGTCCAATAGAGCTCAGATGCTGTATTTCTACGTTTTCAATCCGTAAACGGTACGGAAATCAATGATTGGTAGTTTTAAGCGCATAAAAAGAGCATCTCTTGAGTTCTTTGGAGTTGCTGCTTAGCATATTTCTCGATCTGTTGCTTATGCTTTTGCTGTTATTGTTATAGTTGTTGCAGCTGCCAGTCTTATCTGCTGCTACAAATGCTTTTATTTTGTTACCCTGAAAAAAAGTCCGGTCAGTCAAATGTTGAGTTTGAGTTTTACAAATGAGGCTCTTAACTGTAACAAGGAGTGCGCTCGATTAAGACCCACTTTTGTATTTATTGTTGTTGTTATTCATTTTTACCTGTTATCGCCAACATTGGCCTTAAAATTTGTAGATTTTGAAATATTATTACGTATTACGAAAGCAATTTAATTTGTTGACAGTTTTTTTTTGAAAGATTTTATAAATGCTTTTTGAAAAATCGAATTATGTGGCTGATCTTGTTGTTTGTATTGTTATCCGTTGTCTGAAGAGCCCTAATTTCTCAATATGCGACACTTTACGATATAGATTTAGGTGCGATGCGGGCTAAAGTCATCAATCAAATGGCTTCAATTATTGAACTTTGCTTTATGATATCGGAAAAAAAGAATAATACAAATAATAAAATATCAATACGTTTTATTTGTGTATTTTTTAATAACATGAATTTTAACAATAAGATTTTAAATTAGTCATTTAATTAGTAAAGCTAACTATCGATTATGTATCCAATTCCGACACCCTAAGAAAAATTTAATTTTGCATCTTAAAATAAAAAAATATTTTGTATGTAAAAGTTTTATTGTTGAATTCATTGTTTAAGTTTAATAATTTTTTTAACATCTTTTCTTAATAATAATCAGGACACAATTAGGTAATTGGCAGCTTTGAAAATTATCAAATCAAATCATATTTCTTTAAAAGGAGGAGTACATATTAATCTATCAAATGTTATTTTGAATTTGTCTGCTGTTTTTTTTAGTATTTATCTATAAAATAAAGGATTTATTTATAATTCTTTAAATAATTTTTTTAGCTTTATTTAAAATACAAAAAAATTTAGTTCTGTAAATCAGTTTTCTGAATTTAAATTTGTTCTGCTGCTGCAATATTTTTTGATATGTTAAACGAATGCTTCCAACTAGTATGTGGCCCAGCTGTACCTTTTGGTCTATTCTCGCATTTAAATACATGAAAAATTATGCTAGGAACAGCATGTGCAGGCACCGTGTTGCGCACTATGTCTTCTTAATGGCTGCTACTAATGACATCGATGCCAACAAGTTAATTATGTTAGGTTGCGAACGAAAATATGTTAATATACAAAAGTTTTATATAAATATATGAAATTATTCGATACAAGTTATGTTGATTTCAGAAAAAAATATATTTTAAAAAATCGAAAAAATATGTTGGACTGTTTTACATTTGATTAATCAAAGTTGCCTAAAAAAATCGGCACTGAATATTAAAATATTTAAAAATGTTTGTATTTTGAATGTAAAATTATTTTAAAAACTACTCAATTTATGTGCTACTGAAATTATAGTAAGAGGAAATTTAATGGGATTCCATAAAATCCCATTTCGTTTCTTGGTTTTGCTGTTTCATATTTATTCAAAAGTTTTCTAATGAATTTGATAGTATTTTAAAAATACAGTACCATTAATTAAATAATTTCAATATTATCAAAAATAAAGGTATAAATGCTTTTGTTATAATGTGTTTTATCCTATGTATAATAATAATAAAAAAGAATCGTGGCGTATAAATCACTTAATTAATGTAATAATCATTATATTTGACCTTTATTATTTATTAAAGAAAATAAATTATACTGAAATCGTTCTTATGACAATGCACCCAAAATAAATACAGACGCGCTAAGTTATTGGACATATATTTTATGATTTAAAGTCACAAAAGTAGTTTAGTTCAGGAAAAAAACTAAAAAAATAACATTTAATTCGACTCTACCATAATATTAGAAATACTATTAGAAATGTACTATTATATGTTACAACATAATAAAATTAATAGTATTAACAAAAATGCTTATTAATTGTTTGAATATTATTGTATTAATGGTATGCATCCTATTGACCAAATTTAATATTAAAAATAACTTTTTTACTATTAAAATACCATTAATTAATCACCGTACGCGAGTCAATTTTATTTTTTAGTATTTTTCGACGTGTTTTATATTATTTTCTGAGTGTACCTATGGATTTTTTTTTATTTTTGAGATCAGGAAAAAAGATAAACCTATTTTTTTAAAAGTTACAAAATACTAACTTTTGGGATTATTTCAAACAAAAATCAACGATGTTAGTAGTGAGTAAGAATTATTAATAATTCAAAAGTGCTTCGTGAGAACCGCAGTTAAATGGTTTTAATGAAAAGGTTTGAAAAAATAAACTATGTTTATGGGAATATATAAATAAAATCGTTTGACAACAACGTTTTAATTTGGTTTTACTTCTTCTAATTAAACATGAATCTTAAAATATAACTCATAATTTCGACTGTATTTTGCAGTAAAAATGTCATGTTTTTCTCAAGTGTTTGTATCACTAAATCAAATAAAATTTATTGCATGCTTTGCTTAAGTAGTTGTCTATGTTAGTTTTGCAAAATAGTCAAAAAACCAAACGACATTAGTCCCTGAATTCAGAGCTAATGAGCAACCAAAACATGACAGTTGCAGGCGCAGCCTCAGTTTGCAAAACAATTCGCACGAATTGCTAAACATACCAAAAACAGATTTTTGTAAATTAGGCCACATTTATCTTCAGCACTTTTCGCTGAATTTTGGCGGCAATTAAAGCAGCATCGCTGCAGCAACAACAAAAATTGTAGCAGCCTTTGCGGCTCATTAACACGTTTCGGCTTGGTGTGCGTTGGGTGCTTTCAGAGCGCGGCAACTGATATGCAAATCAGTATTCCGACAGTTGGACCAAAAAATAAATTAAAATAAAAGAAAAGAAGGAAAAAACCAAAAACATCACCACAGACAACATAATTAAATTTCATTACGCGTTTTAAGCTTGTTCTTGCTCTTGATGTGTGCGTTGTTGTGTCGTTGTCATGTAGTGGTTGTTGTTGCCAAACAAATTGGCCGCGATTAATTTAATGCGCTGCCGTTAATCTTGCGCCGTCTACAGCAACACGGCTCCGGTAAAGCGCAGTTAGACTCGCTCTACACTCGGGCGTTTAATTTATGCGTTTGCTGAGATATTGTCGCCTAAATTGGAACTCTTTCAAAATCATTGTTGTTGTTGTACACACATAAGTTAGTTTTCGAAATGAAGTTATCACGCGGCTTCGAAATTTAGCGCTTGAAAAATGAGCGCACATTAAAGTGTCGCCAAGCAAAACAAAAGACTTAAGCAACGAACGCGTTCGCTGGAAATTGAAACTTGAGATAAATCGTTTGTTTTTGAAATTTTTAAGCGAATTGGATTTTTATTTTTAAATAGAATTTTATAGAATATTAAGCTAAAGATTAAAGTTTAAAATTTAACAATCAAGTATATTGTATAAAAATATGAATAAAGCGGTTTTAGTTGCTGTTACCATTTCATGAAATGAAATCATCAGCAATAGCTTAAATTTTAATTTGAGGTATTCTATTTTTAAATTGTGTAATTTTTATATTTCACTTTTCACTAAATATTAAAATTTTTACTAAAAAATAATTTTTTCACTAAAAATTCAGTTATTAATTAAAATTTAAAGCAAAAATTAAATTTTTCACTTAAAATTAACTTTTTCACTAACAATTTTTTTTTTTTTTACTAAAAATTAACTTTTTCACTAAAAATGCAATTTTACACTAAAAATTCAATATTTCACTAAAATTTACATATTTCACTTCAATTTCAATTTTTCACTAAAATTTAAATTTTTTCTTAATTTCGTTAGTTAATTTTTTTTATTTTTCATATTAATTATTTCTGTTATTTAAATTGAGATATCATCTGTTTTGAATGGCTGCCTTGAACAAAAGTGCAGCTTGTCAGGCAGTCGCAAAGTTTGACAGCACGGAAGTAGTTTTGAATGTTGTTAAATACCAGACAAAAATTCAGACATATTTCGATAATTTTGAGTAATCATATTGCATAAGCAGCCATATCGAAGTATTTGACACGATATCAAAAACAATAATGACAATAAAATGCTGGGCACCACAGTTCATAATTAAAAATATAAAAAAAACGAAATAAAAGGTTTTTGTTTTTTAATTTAAATATAGATTTTTTTTATTTAATTGCGCGGTTACCATATGATTTCCTACAAAAGTCGCACGCAGCGCGTTGGCCAAAAAGTCACTCAATCGCATTCAATTGTGGCCAAAACTGCTACCAATCAGTAGCAACAGCAGCAGTAGTAGCCTTTTGACCAAGGGGGCTGCCTGCCAACAAACCACGGGTGCTGCGCTGATTTTATTTTTCGAGTTTTTTTGTTACTTTTTAAGGTTTTTCGCTTTTGTGCTATTTTGGCGTAACTTTTGACATTTTGTAGAGTCATTGCTCAGCGCGTTGCTGTTGCTGTCATGATTAGTGTCTTTTTCCCGCGCGGTTGGTTAATGATTTGATTGGCGCATTTTATAGCAGCAACAACAACAACACTAACAACATTTTTACCATAACGAAAAAAATAAAACTTGGACGTTTTGATTTCTTTTTTGTGTAATAGCCCAGTTAATTGCTTGTGGCCAACGGTGCAGATTTCTATGTCAAACTCAGCTGATTATTATTTAGAAAATGTTGCTGATGAGTTGATTTGCTTTGATTTGATATGCTAATGTTGCTGTTGCAGCCGAGATCCGTTGACCCTAAATGAGTGAGTGGCAGTCCGGGGTTTGGCGCTGCTCAGACATCAGACTTTTTCAATTTGGCCAACATCAAATCGATTGCTTAATTATGCTGATGTCCGATGCTTATTTGGGCCACAGCGAAATCAGTTGCTCTTGCTGCACGCGTGTTTTCAAAGTAGCAGCATTAATCAAATTGACGAAAATTAAGTGGATGTTACCAAAATCATTCATGATTTGATACAAACATATCTCTAATATTTGAAATTTAATTTCGAAGTTGTATTCAAAAACATTTCGGAATTATAATTTCTTTAACTTTGGGCTTCTGATTTTTTTATGCACTTAAAAAAATACGTATTTTTTGTGATTTTTTTTTGTATTTTTTTGATTTCTAATTTTACTCTTTTCAGTACTATTTATTATTTTCAGGACTGGTATATTTTTGCAGTCCTTTTTTTTATTTTATAAACTTTGGAAAAAATCCGTTGATTTTTATTTGTTTTTTTTTTTTTTAGTTAATAGATTTCTGTACTTTTTCAAGAAATATTTATTTTAATAAGAATTTTTAATAAGAATTTAATAAGAAGCAAGACGATGATTTTTTCTACAAACCATGTTTCAACAAAATGTTATTAAACAGTTCTTAGAAATGAGTTCAGAGAAATGATGTAAACCAATAAATCCATTTAATATTATTTTTTTATTAAAAATTTTCTGTTGATTGAAGAGTCTGTATGTCGACAAATAAGTTATTCAAATCGTTCGTGTCGTTGAGACCGAACGTCTGTCCGTCTGTCTGTCTGTCCGTCTGTCTGTCTGTCTGTCTGTCTGTCTGTCTGTCCGTCTGTCTGTCTGTCTGTCTGTCTGTCTGTCTGTCCGTCTGTCCGTCTGTCCGTCTGTCTGTCTGTCTGTCTGTCTGTCTGTCTGTCTGTCTGTCTGTCTGTCTGTCTGTCTGTCCGTCTGTCCGTCTGTCTGTCCGTCTGTCTGTCCGTCTGTCTGTTGAAATCCCTACTACTTATACAATTGAAGAGCTAGATAAATGAAACTTATAACTTAGATTCACCTACTAGCACCTACGCTGTATGTGCGAAAAAATTGGCGAGATCGGTCTATTGTGACCTATGATCCGACCACTTATGTTCAAATACCTCATATAAAATGTACATATAAAGATCAATTTTTATGTATACGTGTTTAGGTAAACTTTTTTGGTCAAATATATATTGATATCATGCTCAAATACATGATAATAATGTTTTCCATTCATTTGATACCCATTTGTAAATATGGGTATCAAATGAATGGAAATTCTTCAGCGATTGAATGTTTGTAGTTATTTTCAGAATTCGTATACCCTGGTGACCTATATATCACTTTGAATGGTAACTACACATATGTGTAGGGTATTTATAGTTGGCTTAGACCGACTATAATTTTTATAATCCTAACTATCATAATTACACCTACTTTAAAATTTCCCATGTGATCTAACCTTCTCAACTGGTTTAATTTGCAACTTCGAGGAAATATGGCGTGTAGATCTCAAACTTTACAAATTGTTGGTAGTTGGTTGAAAGGTATTTAAAGAGATAAAGCTTTTAGGTCGATTGAAAGCTTTTTGAGTCAGTTTATAATATTTTTAAACTTATGCTTAAATTTCGTGTCAGTTTTTGTCATTATTTTTTTTGTATTCTTTATAATAATCAAATTTTTAAAAATTTCATAAAGCGCATTAGTAATCCTTACTAATAAACCAGAAAAACCTATTTTTAAATAATATATGTTTTTAACACCTTTCTTAACTCGACTGCATTATTTCAAACTAATTATTATTCATTGGAGTAGGATCTTCGTTCCATGTTCCATGATCTGTTAGTTCCTTTCGTTCTACACTGCCACTTGAATATCACAGACGATGCAGAAAGGTTCTCTCCTGCTTTGTCTTTGATTAATCAAACCTCACACGCGCGTGATTTTCCCAACTGATAAGCGCGAGAGCTCGAGTCCGAGCCCGCAAGAGCAGGGCTAATCTTTCAATTAGAGACAATTTGTCAAATCGTTTGCCTAGAGTATCGTCTTCGTCTAGCGCGACGTGTGTAGGTACTTTGATAACTTGTATTGTATTTGTTTTGGATCGGTTTTTTAATATATTTTCTTTGGCCTTTGTAGGCCTCTCCAATCGCGCTCACATGCTGCTCAATCATGGTCCATTTATAGGCGTCGAATTACAAGCACCAACTAATCGAAATCATTTATCAATCCGCAGAGGGGCTGTGTGATTATTTTTTTTTTAATGTAGGCACTACAGATCTTTCTGGCTGGTAGTAAAGATGGGAGTTGAAGACGAAGATGAAAGGTGTAGGTTGTGGGCGCAAAGGGAAGTGCGACGGTGCAACGACGGCGCTGCATACTGGACCAGAGTGACGTGGTCTGGGGCTGTGAGACAAATGATGTCGCACTGGTGGTGGTAATGGTTGTGGCGGCGGCGGTCAGATTGGAGTTGCCGTTGGTGTCGGCTCCGGTGTCGCTTTCGGTCTCGATGTTGCTGGTGCGCTGTAATATAATCGAGCAGCAATCAGCACCTATTGTCCGCCCAAGTGTATGCAGTTGAGGTGGTTGAAAATATGATTAATTGCAAAATTAACGCGTAGATGGTTTACATGGGTTGGTCTGAAAAAATATAGAATATGATATACACTGCCGCTGATCTGCTGCGTTTAGAATGCATTGAAAGAGAGTGTGTTTGATAATTGTAGAACATAGATATAAATTGTTTGGATTTCATCATTTTTATATTTGTATTTAAATTAAACTGAACACAAAACAAAACCTAATTGATCTCCCATTATCTGAAAAAAAAATTTTTTTTTGATAATTTTTCTTTTTAGTGAATAGTTGAATTTTTTGTGAGAAATTAAATTTTTAGTTATAAATTAATTTTTTTTTTAGTGAAAAATTTAAAATTAGTGTAAAACGGAATTTTTAACCAAAATTTCAATTTTCAGCGAAAATTAATTTTATTTTTTAGCGGTGAACTTAATTTTTAATGAAAAGTTGAAGAATTGAATTTTTAGAGAACATTTTAATATTTTTTTTTTAATGAAAAAATAGAATTTTTAGTAAAAAGTTAAATTTTAATTATTTGAGCTAAACAAAAAGCAAAATTTTTGAATAAATTTTGAATAATAACTGAACATTTTACTTCATAAATGGCAAAATCCCAATGGCTTTGACTTAATACTTTGACTCAGCATCCAACACACTTCGAGCCCCGGCGTCTTGCATCTCCTCTGGCTCTGCAAATAAATGCAAAAATATGCGCACATTAAATACCGAACTTAATTTCGTAAATCTGCGGCAAACTGCCAGTGCTTCCACTGCGTTTAAATTGAAAAATCATTGTGCGGCTGGTAATAATCATAACATTAACTCACATTTACATGCGCTCGCACACACTCTGCCATAATTTGCTTTTCATTATCATCGGTCGATATTTAAGACCGCCATTCAGAATGAGGTCGATATGGTTAACACCATGAGCAGCCACCAGGGCCGTTGGGTACTATCGCTCCCACTGTTTGCGCGGAGTCCAAGCACACGCAAAGAAAAAAACATGCTTGTGGTGATCATATTTGTAGGGCATCATAACCAATAAAGTCCTGCGTATTACAGTCCCCATATAATTTTTTAATAATCCCAACATAACCATAATATGATTCCTTGATTAATATATTTGTGATGAGCACAATATGATCCCCATAATATGATTCCATTAGAGACTGTACATCATAAAGTTATTATAATATGTTAATTTATAATTTTTTATGATTTTTACTATCATAATATGATTACATCAATGTCATATTTTGGTCACGAACTGAATTATCTTTCAGTAGTCTAACTTCAGTGTTCTAAATTCAGTGTTCTAACGAACCATGAATAGGATATGATAGTTATAAGCATTTTATAATAATATTTTTACCATAATATGATTATAACGACCATACAATTGTTTTATTGAAATATATTTTTGGCACAACCAAAAATATGACAGTTGTATATATAAAATAGAATCTGGAATTATTTCCCAACCACATATTTTCTCTCTGTGCAACAACGTCAGATGATGATCTGTTCGTTTCGGCGTCTGTATCTTGGACTGTTTCTCTGTCTGTCCGTCCAACCGCCTGAGTGCCGTGCGCACAATTTACAATACTGTTAATAAATATCGCTCACTAACGACGCCAAGTGAGCGACAAATTTCCATAACGATTATGGACGCCAACCATTCAAAGTATACTGAGAAAAAGAATCGAACCAAGTGCGCGTTCGATATGAGGTCCTTCATATCGCAGGATGTATGATTTATTTAAATGTGCGTCATGTATACGAATTATTTCGCATTTTATTGCCGCCAACAGCAGGCTGCAGCAACATCTTAAGTGTTAAACTTATTTGAGGTCGCACCAAACAAACAAAACGCAGTTGAATTATTTTGTATTTTTATTTCTTTATGTATTTATTTTGTTGACCTGTAAAATTTAACGATAATTGCTGGTATTTTTTTGACATTTTGCAATTCCGATTTCTGCGGAAATAAATTGAGGCATGAGTTTAAATTGCAGCTGAATTGTAACAGCATTTAAGGCACTGCTGGCTCCGCTCCAATTTACGTTGAATTCAGGCAGGCATTTTCATAAATTAACAGATTTCGAGTTTCGAGCACAAAAGGGCAATGAAATCACATTAAATTAACGGCAGAATGTCTTCATTTCTGAAACTTATAAAGTATTGTGATAATAAAAACGAAGAAAGACATACAAAATTTAATTAATTACAAAAATTACAAAAGCAAATATTTTCAAAAATCTAACATGAATTTTCACTAAAAATTTCAATTTTAACTAAAAATTAAAATTTTTCACTAAAAATTATATTTTCTACTAAAAATTATATTTTCTACTAAAAATTACATTTTTCTAAAAGTTCTAAAAATTAAATTTTTCACGAATAATCCAAATTTTTATGCAAAATTCAATTTTTACTTAAATATTTTATTTTTCACTAAAAATAAAAATTTACTAAAAATTAAATTTCTCACAAAAAAATCAATTTTTACTACAAATGCAACTTATCACTAAAAAATCAAATTTTAACTAAAAATTCAGTTTATTACTAAAAATGCAAGTTTTCACTAAAAATGCATATTTTTTTTTTGCAAAAAATTTAAATTTTCACTTAAAATTCAGTTAAAATATTTTTTTATTTTTTAATTCAATTTTTTCACTATCATTCAATTATCTTCTTTTCGATACTATACAAATACCGTTATTCTTTTCATCATTTATGTTATTTTTTTATATAGTTTTACAATTTATAGCCATTTTGCTTATATGATGTGCTCTTGGCACCAGTTTTATTGTCAATTAAAACTAAATAACATTAACGTTCTCCTAATAGATTTTATATTTTATTAGTTTGAATGCCGCAGCGCAATAATTTACGAACGGCTATTTATTAAAACTCTCATTTTTTATTGTTTTCCATTTAAATTATTTAATACAACAATGAGAAAACTGCAAAAAAAGACAAAAAATATAGTGGAAAAACGAGCATCAAACACGTTAAAACACGTAGTCGCCAGATCGAGTGCAAAGTTCATCAACATCAACCAAGTCTGCAGACAGATGGACAGACGTATAAACAGATGGACAGACCGACGAGTCTAGAATGTGCAACAGCCGGAGACTTACTTTGGATGGTTTTTTTATTATCTGGAGCTTAAAAACTAATGCGCATCATTTATTCGGTATCCAAATGCGGACCAAGTGCAGTCAATAAATGTTGTTACTGTTGTATTAGATGTTGTTGTTGTTTCTACACAGATAAATATTTTGAATAGAATGGTATTAATACTATTAATGAATAATTTTAAATATTAAATGACGTATTCATGAATATAAATATTGTCATCAAAAATTTCTCAGGGGTTTGTGCATGTGCTAAATTGGTTTGTGAAGTAAATATAAAATTTAAATGAATTCAGTACGATTTGTAAACGAATGGTCAACGAATGTACACGAGACAGAGTTTTATGATTTCAAATTAAGTAAAGGTCAATACCTAAAATTTCTCTATTAGATAAAAAAAATCTGTTTGGAGAATTTTCAGCGAAATGGACAAGTCACGGACTCATTTGGAATTTGAATTGCTAATTTCAAAATTAAATTGAATTAACGCCTCCCATAGGCAATGAAAATAAATTCCTAAATGTCAAAAATTTAATGAATTAAAAAACTAAACAATATGAAATAAACGTAAGAATTCTTAAAATTTAAGAATGTTTTTTTCTGTGTCTACTGCTAAATTGTTGTTGCTGCTTATATTGCGTGCATTTCGAGAGTGGTTTTTATTGGAATTTAGATTTTATTGATGGTTTACAAGCACATTTATAGAGAGCACTCGCGCCGCTCAAATAAAATATATTGCGTGTTTTTAGAAAAATATAGTAATGTATATTAATATTACCTTGATAGCTGATAAGATTGCGGCACGATTCGAAAGGCCATTGAATGGTTTGATTTAGTGCGGTTTGAGTGTAGTTCTAATGCGATTTACTTTATTCATTTATTTATTATTTTATTATTTTATTATTTTATTATTTTATTATTTTATTATTTTATTATTTTATTATTTTATTATTTTATTATTTTATTATTTTATTATTTTATTATTTTATTATTTTATTATTTTATTATTTTATTATTTTATTATTTTATTATTTTATTATTTTATTATTTTATTATTTTATTATTTTATTATTTTATTATTTTATTATTTTATTATTTTATTATTTTATTATTTTATTATTTTATTATTTTATTATTTTATTATTTTATTATTTTATTATTTTATTATTTTATTATTTTATTATTTTATTATTTTATTATTTTATTATTTTATTATTTTATTATTTTATTATTTTATTATTTTATTATTTTATTATTTTATTATTTTATTATTTTATTATTTTATTATTTTATTATTTTATTATTTTATTATTTTATTATTTTATTATTTTATTATTTTATTATTTTATTATTTTATTATTTTATTATTTTATTATTTTATTATTTTATTATTTTATTATTTTATTATTTTATTATTTTATTATTTTATTATTTTATTATTTTATTATTTTATTATTTTATTATTTTATTATTTTATTATTTTATTATTTTATTATTTTATTATTTTATTATTTTATTATTTTATTATTTTATTATTTTATTATTTTATTATTTTATTATTTTATTATTTTATTATTTTATTATTTTATTATTTTATTATTTTATTATTTTATTATTTTATTATTTTATTATTTTATTATTTTATTATTTTATTATTTTATTATTTTATTATTTTATTATTTTATTATTTTATTATTTTATTATTTTATTATTTTATTATTTTATTATTTTATTATTTTATTATTTTATTATTTTATTATTTTATTATTTTATTATTTTATTATTTTATTATTTTATTATTTTATTATTTTATTATTTTATTATTTTATTATTTTATTATTTTATTATTTTATTATTTTATTATTTTATTATTTTATTATTTTATTATTTTATTATTTTATTATTTTATTATTTTATTATTTTATTATTTTATTATTTTATTATTTTATTATTTTATTATTTTATTATTTTATTATTTTATTATTTTTAATTTATTTTATAATTAATTTTTGTAAAAAATTAAAATTTATTTTATGGATCGACTCGTAAATTTGTGCCTGATTAGGAAGAAACAGTAAGAGGTAGTATTAAAAAAAGTACATAAAGAAAAAAAGAAGAAGAGTGTATTATCACACACACATATGAAATTCCACCCACACTCAGTCTCTCTCCTAAAACTGCGTCCGAACGCATGCCATGGCACAGTCTCAGTCCAAGTCAGATCAAAGGTCTAATTGAAATTGTGCGCTGTATGTTGTAGTAGTTGCACCGGCTCAAATCGTTCTCTTCGTTCTGCGAAAGCCTCATATGCATCAGAAGACACAACTGCGACATGGATACGAACAACAACAACACATTACCAGACAAGTTGTTGTCTGGGAAAAGTAAAAAAAAAATAAAAACAGAAAGAATTTATATGGGCCATTTTTAAAGTTATTTACAACGTTATTCTTATATAGTATGATTTAAAAATGTCCATTTCATTATTGTAAATTCGTTTTTCAAGTAACCAAAACTACGAAATGTCCTATTTTAAATCCTATTCGATTCTTTGTATATTTGTCACCGACATTTTTATTTTCTTTGTCATCTTTAGCTATATTTACATTTTTCAACATTTAATATCCAGTTTTTGAAAAGTATTTCGGAAAAATTCCAATAAAATTTAATAATTGTCCGAAAATATATTTTTCTTCGATATTTAAGAATGTTTATAAAAAACATGTTTTTTTTTTGGAAAAAATGTACATAATATGTACTACATATACATATGTAATTGCTCATCAATGTGATGAAACGTAATGTTCGTAATAGTCTTCAAATTGAGGCACACTTTTTTTAGTAATGCATAAAATTAATGATGAATTCTTAACATTGATGTTTTATAGAGATCAATATTATGAATTGGTCGTCAATGGCTTCGTTGTTTGATGAATGATATTCATCAATATTAAGAATTTTTTTTTTGTGTGTATTTCAAATTGTTAAATTTCTTAAATTTGCGATATACTTTGAAAAGTAATGAGTAACAGATTTAGGGAAACATTTTATGATTAAATTTATGTTACCATAATAGAAATTCTTCTATGGTCATGATCGGAAACTAATTATTGATTTTATTCTTTGATTCAAGTTTATTGATGAGAATATGCAAAAATTATTCTACTTTTTATATATCTTTCGATTTGGTAATGGCTCTTAAGTAATTCGCTTATCGCTTATCCCGAATCTGAAATCCTCACGTCACATTTATATAATAAAGTAAGTGTTTTTAATAAAATATATATTTGAAAAATGTTTAGTCTGAAATATACGTTTTTTTTTATGGACATCATCTATCTGCCGTCAATATACCACAGTTTTTTAAATGTATAAAAACTCTACCATTTAATAATTTGGCGTTCATCGTAAACGTGTATGAAATATGTTAGGGTCCATAAATTTGAAATAACTGAAAATTGCGAGTAAATCAGATGTTTGTTCAAAATGTGCAATACAAACAAGATTTATTTAATCGTAGTAGTATTATTTTCATAAAGAAAAGTGAAAATGTTAATATTTGATTAATTTTTAAAATTTGCTGATAAACGACTTTTTGAAAAAGTGTATCGTTTTTTTTTACAGTGAAATTCGTTTCTTTACAGTAAAGTTTTCAAACAGATTTTTTCAGTAAGATAAAGGTAGATTTTGATTTATATATTGATATAGAAACTGTAATGTGACATGGATTTTAATTTATGTTTTTTTTGTTGTTTTTAATTACTGATGATTTGAATTTAGGTTTTCGTTATCGTTATACCATAATAAAACTTTTCGACTTTACCCATTCTTTGTTCTAAAAAAATCAAGATTGTCACAACATTTTAAAGTATTTCACGTTATTTTAATTATTACGAAAATATCATAGTTTCATAATATTTATTGTTGTATTTTCTAAAACCAGATAAACATATTTCCATCAATGTTATTGACAGTGAAATGTTTAAAAAGATTTTCTGCATTGACAAGCGTTGACATTAAATATTCAGATGCGTGGTATAGGCAACAGGTTGTTTTGATGTTTTTTTTTGTTAAAATTCCATGCTGCACGTGTCAAGTGCAGCCAGAAAACAAGTTGGCAGAAGGCATTGGTAGTAAAAGAAAAAGCAGACGACGATGAATTGAAAACCTAAACAAATTCCAATAACTCAAAGATACACGCGGATGACCTCAGAAAAGTGGAATGAATTGCAGCCTGAACTAATTTACATACTGAGCAGAGTTGCGCAGAGTAGTTCCATAGCGGCTGCGTAGAGGCTGTATAGTGGCTTCATAGCGGCTGCATAGTGGCTGTAGAGTAGCTGCAGTATGACTGCAGCGGCAGACAGCTGACTGAGCAGAAAACAGTGAGACGGATGGATAAGATAGAAAGGCAGGCCTTATGAGAGACAGACGTTTAGCAAGACAGACAGTTAGTTAGACAGACAGAAACCCTTTAGCATGAACTGTTTGCATGCAAAAAACGAGGCAGAAGCAGTATCCGCAGCAGCAGGAAGCTACTTCAGTAGCTGTTGAGTAGGCAGCTGAGGCAGAACCCAACCAGCCAAGGTGGCAGCACCACAACTACAACAATAACAATGGATTGAAGCTGTAAACAAATAGCTGGCAGGCTTTAAGGCTGGCACGCTGAGTGTCGTCGTCACGTTGAGTTTGTGAAAATGTTATGCGAGCTGCATTTTTTTTTTGTTTGTTTTCATTATTTTGTTCTTGTTCGACAGACAGACTATGACGATGATGATGACTACGACGATGACGACCCCTACTTGCGAATGAAGTTTTTCTTTATTTGGAGGCTACACTGCATGCACAATATTGAAAAAATCAAAGGCAGCCTTTAGGGAGCCTCGTAAAAATCACGAATTGATGGAGTGTCTCAAACGATCAGCAAATCATTTTCATCATCGAACGACAGCATCGAGCAGCAGCAGCTGAGAAGTTTACGCTAGGAAGCCTGGAAGCTTCCTCAGGTGCTGCTGATACTGCACGAGTGACCGTTGCGCGTATGCAAAATAAATTCAATTCACACCAAGTCTGGAGTCTTCGACGTGATGGTTCCTCATCATTGGTAACATTATTGAGTGTTTTTTTTTGCTTTTTTTCTGCTTTAGTATTTTTTGAATTTGTTTAGCTTTTTGTGGTTCTTTTACCAATACTATTTTCTATATGTTATTCTTTTTATTGCAGTTTCTTCTTTTTTCTGATTCTTTTTAATGTTTTCAAACTTGTTCTTTTGTTTTTCTATATATTTACTTTTAAAACTTCTTAAATCTATTAATTGTTCTGCTTTAATATTTTGTTTATTGTCATATTTTCTGCTTTTTTCGTATTTTTCTGCCTTTTCTACATTTTCTGTTTTTTTTTGTTTTTTATCTTAAGATCGCTTTAGTTTTTTGTTTTCTGCTTTAGTGTTCTATATTCTGATTTTGTTTTTTTTCTGCATTTGTCATCTGATTTTCTGCTTTATCGCATTTTTGATTTTTGACATTTTTAGCTTTTTTTCTTTTTATCTGCTATTCATTTATTTTATTGAACTACATTATTTATTATATTTTTATAGATTATTTTTCTGCGTTTTCTTCTATTTCTGGTTTTCTCCAATCTGTTCTTAATATTGCATTTATGCTTTATCAGAGCTGATTGTTAAATTTTCTTCTTTTTCTGAATTGTTTTGTTTTTTGTAATTTTATATATTTATCTATCTTAATTTTCTTCTGAAAACAGAAAATATAAAAAAATAAAATATAAAATATTTTATGATTTATTCTACTTTTTCTGGCTTTTTCTTTTCATCTTTTTTTTTGATTTTTAAAGTGATTCGAGCGGTATGCGCCAGACATCGCAGGAATCCACTTGACTTGGGCACAACCGTCTCAGTCACCCTTGCTACCGATGCAAAATTTATGAGCAACCAGTATGCAAAAAAAAAACAGAGTGAAAAAGAAACCTAGGCAAAATGATTTACATTTCAACACTTAACACTCTATGGATTTTCTTCGTCAATTCTTTTTGTTTTTAATATGCGTTTTTAAAGCGATTTCACATGGTGGCTGCTAGTCGAACTGACAGTCAGTCAGTCATTCATCCATCTGACTCTGGTCTTCTGCCCTATGTTTGTCTGTCTTTTTGCGCCTGTCATCGCTGAATGCAAATTAAAATAAATTCACTGTTTTGGCCCAGAGAATAATAACACATGTCTGTATGGCTGACCGACCGACCAAAGGTTGTAAAATTCAGTTTAAGTTTTCAATTAAAATTTGCTGCCAGTTGCAGGCTTTAAAATAGTTTAACGCTACGCTAAGGTCGTCACGTGAATTTCAAGTGCAACTGAAATAGATTAAGAGCAGCAGCAAACACAGCATCACAACATAAAAAAACACCATTAAATGTTATGAATTTTAATTTTCATTAAGTGATTTAGTAGATGCGAAAAATGTGGATATATGAAAATATTTTTGAAAATATTTTAAAAAAGTTTTAAAAACAAAATTACACAAACTGCTTTTATTTTATGTTTAGCAAAATTTTATTAATTTTTCGAACCCTAAATAGAAATTATTGGTTAAAATTAACAATTTATTTTATAACTATTAAGAATTCTTGTATATAAAGTTACAAGAAATTATAAAAAAATGAGTTGTATGTATATTAATAATTGATTATCTACGTAATTAAAGAAATACTATAAATTTAATAGTATTTCCTACAATTTTAATATTATACATTATGAAATATTACATGCAATTATACCATTTCATAGAACTGAGGTTTTTAAAAAATATTAAATGTAATGGAAACTTTTTAAAAATATTTAAAATACATACATAAAAAAATACATTGAAAAAGGACTATAAACTTAATAGTATTTTCTAAAGTGTGTATTATGAAAGGTTCAAGTTTATACAAATCATGCAGTTAATAGTACTGAATTTTTCAAATACTATCAAATTTAATAAAAAATCCATAAATAAATATCAACCCTATATTATTTTTTGTACCATAAAATCAATAATTGTACGATTAACTACTTGATGAAACCTTTACTTCTATGTATAGTTGGTATATTCAAATTAGTTCTACATATATTATTTATATTTTACAATGATATTTACATGGCTAGATTAAATGTTTATCTCAATTATACAACAAATCTAAAATTCAGTAATATGATCTAATACATCATTATAGAAAAGGCAAAATATTGCACAAAATTTTGAAATATACGCAACTAGCTGTACACGTGCATAGCTTCCTCTGTGCGAAGTTTTTGTTAAGCCAGGTGCCACGTCCCTTTTTCAAATCCCGCCCACTTTCTACGTGGCAGTTAGAATTTATAAATCATTCGTTGTTTCCATTTTTATAAGTCTAAATTTTCAAAGTTGTAGTTATATAGTAGATGCCATTCCCCTTTTTTAATCCCGCCCACATTCTACTTGACTATTACAATTTTTAATATGATCATTTGTTGTCATGCCCCTTTTTCTAATCCCGCCCACATTCTACTTGACTACTAAAATTTTTAATATGATCCTTTGTTTTGATTTTTATAATTCCGATCTTAATAATTCGGGATTTAAGCATTTTTATCGATTTAGATGTATGGGAAGTGCCATGCCCTTTTTTCCAATCTCGCCTACATTGGATAGAAATATAATCAACCACAATATACATCACTGAGCCAGATTTTATGACTGTGGCTATCTTAAGTACAAAGATATTTTTAATTAAAAGTTGCCACGCCCGTTTCTGTACATTATAGAGCGAATTCCAAAAAATCCCGCTGACTGGATTTGAAATTTACATATGCAATTCAGAAAATATCAATTGAAAATATCATATCTTTCCTTGAAATTCAGAAAATATCAATTGAAAATATTCATAATTCAAAATGAAAATTTATGATTTTCAATTGATATTTTCTGTATTTCAAATGGAATTTGAACTTAAAATGGAATTTCTAATTTACAATTGATGCATTTTGAATTTTAAATGGAATTCCTGAACTTCAAGAGATCTATTTTGAATATCAATCTAATATTTCTGGTTTACACTTGGAAATGGTGTATTAATCATAGTAAAATAACAATCTGACAATCATATTATTGTTTCGACAATTATTTATGTTTTTCATAATATGTTGTTGATCTTATTCTTTTAATAAAATTCAATTTTAAAATATATAAACAATCATACATTACTTGTCACATTCATATTTATTCATTGCGTCTATAATGATGTATTAAATTCAATTTGATACATTTAATTTCAATTCTTTTAATATTTTAACAAACCCAAAACGTTATATAGTTCTTGTAATTACTACTAATCATTTAATAATTATGACAATCAAAATGTTGCTAATTTAAAGTATTTACTGCTATTTGGACTACTTTTATTTGACAAAAAAAGGAAAAATAAAATAAACAAATACAAAAAATAAAATAAATCAAAAGAATTTGTTGTTGTTAATGAAACTGCAATAATAGGTTCTATGCAATTTCTGATTCTTTAAAAGTTGCTGCTGCTGGTGCTTCGTTGTCACATATTTATGCTGGCTGCCTGGCGTTGGTGGTCCACTCTAATCAAGTATTGATCGCAAAACTGTCAAAAACAACTTGGCCAACTTTCCCAGAAGTTAGTTAGTTGCTTGCCTGTCTGTCTGTTGTTGTTGTGGATACTGTTGCTACTACAGCTGCTGCTGGTAGTGCACATCTCAAGTGCAGTTAACAATGTTAACAGTATTGTTGACAATGCGCTGCACAGCAGCAGCATTTATAATTTACAAACCGTTATTGAGTTGTTGACCAACATATGCACAAAATTTCCACAAATTCGCCTACAAAAATCAGATGCAAGAATTTTTATTTTGTATTATATTTTTATTATATAAATTCGAATAAGCTAAGGATCAGCTAAATAAGCTGCTCAGAACGAACATAAAACCAGCAACAGCGCCAGCAATATTTTTAGATCATTGCTACCAGCAACATAACACTGCAACAGCAATATTAATGCACAATGCGTCGTAGAATTCAGTTCAATAGGCTTTGCATTGCCACTGAAACCGTATTTATTGCGTATTTGCAGCGCGTATTGCGTTGCAGCTGCTACTGTTTGCTGCTTGGCGCGACTTTAATGCATGTCGCAGTGTCAAAGGTGCAGCTGTTGCTGATGTGCAGCCTGCAAACAGCAACAGTTTCAAATTGCAATTGAGTCGAAAATAAAAACGTCGAAACTAAGGCATTTAAAGAAACTTATTCTGCTCAGATTAAAGATATTTTCTTTTTTTATAATTTTATATTTTTAAATTTTCATGTTTTTATATTTTTTTCATGTTTTTATATTATTATATTATTATATTTTTATATTTTTATATTTTTATATTTTTATATTTTTATATTTTTATATTTTTATATTTTTATATTTTTATATTTTTATATTTTTATATTTTTATATTTTTATATTTTTATATTTTTATATTTTTATATTTTTATATTTTTATATTTTTATATTTTTATATTTTTATATTTTTATATTTTTATATTTTTATATTTTTATATTTTTATATTTTTATATTTTTATATTTTTATATTTTTATATTTTTATATTTTTATATTTTTATATTTTTATATTTTTATATTTTTATATTTTTATATTTTTTTATATTTTTATATTTTTATATTTTTATATTTTTATATTTTTATATTTTTATATTTTTATATTTTTATATTTTTATATTTTTATATTTTTATATTTTTATATTTTTATATTTTTATATTTTTATATTTTTATATTTTTATATTTTTATATTTTTATATTTTTATATTTTTAATATTTAAAAATATTAATATTAAATTTGTGATCGCATCAGACCGATACATGTTGCGTCTAGTTTATACCATCCATCCTTCTGCACTTTATTTGTTTAGTTTGCAGTCCTGCCTGCAACAGCGACAAGTTCAGCCTTTATTGTGACTAATCGCTAATAAACCACAGCAAAACAAAAAGCCTAATTAATTTTCGCATTTGTGCTGGATGTCAGGACAGCAACAGTAACAGACTGCAATGGGCAACAGCAACAGACAACGGGCAACAGGCGCAAACACAGCATTTTGTCTCGATTTCGCCACATGAGGTCAACATTTTCGCACTCAACTTTCAACTAAAACGATGTTTAACCAGGTCTCAGATCCGCAGTTTCGAACCAAGGTACCACTACATGGCCACCATCGAACGTGGCTTGGCGGTGCTGTTGGTGGTGGTGCGGTCATTGCTGGTGCCGGTGATGCACAAGACATCATTAATGATCAGGATCACAATGTCCTGCTGCGAATTTAAGTTGAAACGAAGAATGCAGTATATGTTTCCTATAACAACACCAACAACAGCAACAACACCAACAATGGCAACAACAATATCTATCAGCAGCAGGCTACAAAAAGTACCTACGACAAAGGCGTTGAAGTGGCAAAAACTACGTTTAGAGTTTTATTTTAATACGTTATAACTGAGGGCAAGAAAATCGAAAAAACTAAATTAAATTTTTCACTAAAAATTAAAATGTTCACTAAAAATCCAAATTTTCACTAAACATTCAATTTTTACTAACAATTCAATTTTTCACTAAAAATTAAATTTTTCACTAAAAATTAAATTTTTCACTAAAAATTAAATTTTTAACTACAAATACTATTTTTCACTAAAAATTAAAATTTTCACTAAAAATTAAAATTTTCACTAAAAATTCAAATTTTCACTAAAAATTCAATTTTTCACTAAAAATTAAATTATTCATTAAAAATTAAAATTTTCCCGAAAAATTCAATTTCTCACTAAAAATCAATTTTAAATAATTTTCATTTTTGGTTATTAATGGGTTAATGTTTCAGGAAAGTGTCATCGCAATCGTCTGTCGTTTGGTCCACATTTTGTTGCTGGTTTGTATTTTATGTTGTTGCCGGCCGGTCGGCCTGCCGGCTGCATGATTTGTGCGCACACTCTGCACGCCGCATTGACCTGTCAGCTGTGTCTGTTGTTGCTGCCAAAGGCTGCAGTTGACCCTCTGCGCAGGCCTCCCATTTGCCAATCGAGTGAAAATTGATTTTCGAGTTGAGAGTTGTTGAGGCGATGGTGTGCGATAAATATCACGGTGGCTGCAGCAACAACTGCGCCAATCTAAATGCAAAAAAGGATCGCGAGGACATTATTTACGAAAACAAATTTTCACCTCGATGCAGACGAGGCAGCAACACCAACAACATTAAGGCAGCAACATAAAAAGGCAGAAAAAAACTGATTACTGTAAACGCGATATTGAGGTGATGCGATTGCAATGCGATGTGATCTCAACCTCTGCGCTGAACTTGTTGCTGTTGCTCATAATCTTGTTGTTGTTGTTGCTGCGCAGAAATTGTTAACAATTTTTTGTAGTTGTTGCTGTTGCATTTGTTGTGTTACTTGTTTATTGGCTGCCGCTTCTTCTGCGCTAGGTGGCAACACAGCGCTGATTAGGTTGATGCTATAATGTTCTGGCAACGTGTTGATGTTGCTAGCTGTTGGTGTTGCCGTTGCCATTGCTGTTGCTGTTGTTGCTGCCATTGCTGGCGATGATTTAATGTGTTGCCTTGCATTACATTTATTGCCAATTGAAATCTGAAGTGCGTGAGAAAGTTGGAATGGCTTTTAGTTGCTGTTAGTGTTGTTGCGGCGCAAAATAACAGCAATATTAGGCAGCAACATTTCTTTTTGTTTTTGTAATTATAATAGGAGTGGTTTTAAAAATGTGCGGCAATAACTAAATGAAATTAGTTGCATTATTCAAATAAAAAATTGAAAATTAAAAAATTTAAAACTAGTGAAAAAAGTTTACAAAATGCTTATCTAAAAAAGAATATTTCAAATAAAATCAATTGCATATTACACAGAGAAAAAGTACATCATAATTTCGTTCTTCAAACCACAATTCATTGTATTAAATCATGGTGACTGCGATCATAAAAATGATGAACGCTTGATAAATGTCGAAAAAATGTTCTTCAATATGATGAACTGTATGTGAAGAATACGTTTCATAATATTAATGATATTTTTTTTCAAAAAAAGTATTTTTTTGAATGAACTGTTATTTATGTAATTTGAATGAACTGTTTTTTCTAAAGCTGTAAAAATGACAAATCTCAATGTTCCATTTTGTACATATTTCCCCTATTTAAAATAAAAACTTAAACTTAAAACGAATTAATAAAAAAGAAAGTTTACTCAACTCTAAATGAGGTGCCCACTAACAAGTCTCGAAAAATTTCACCGCCGTATAAACGAAAAAAACACCCCACATTAGTTTTTATGAAAAATTGCCGCCGCAATTGAAACGCAAATAACTTGAAAAATATGTGAAAAAAAACTATAATAAAAAAATAAAGTCTAAAACCGCAAAATCAACTTGTTGTTGGCTGTTGGCGACCAACGCGCGGAGCGCTCCACCTGTGCGAATCGAGTTACAGATGCGAGGCATCAAATGAAGCTGCATCTTTATTGGTCAATCAAAAAATTAACGCGTCTGCGCTGGGCGGTGGCGCAGAAGGTGGCAGCGTTGCAGTTGTTCCATAAGGCGATGATGGCGTCGAACGTTCGTTGGGTCGGTCGGTTGGTATGTCTTTCACATTTTCAGTATTGAAATTGTATTAGAAACTCAAGCGAACGAATCAGCGACTCATGTTGGTTGTTGTTGAATCGATGGACGGATGTATCGTTCCATGATCGAGGCTACTGCGCGGAGCAACGGTTGTCACTATGGTTGTCGTTGGTTATTTCGTGTCGACGTCTTCTCATTGTTGTTGTTGCACAAAGATTTACTGTTGGCGTTAAATCTGTTGGCAACTCTTAATAAATTAGTTTCAACTTTGCGTAATGAACACAACCAAACAAAAACAGCAGCAGCAACAACAACAAACATTGCTCAGCATCATCAGAATTTGCAACAGCAGGTGTCCATAGCGCACCGCAACCACAGCAATCACAACAACAACAATAGCAGCAACAACAATAACAACAACAACATCAGCAGCAACATTGACAAACAACAATATGAAAAATGAAAAAAAATGGCGTCGCTACAGGTTGAATATGTTGCAATCTGAGCGACTGACTCGATTTTAAAAATTTGCTATCGCACAGTGGCTGTATTTGGTTGTAGAGTGGTTTCAAAGTGGTTGCTAAAAAGTTATAAATACCAAAAGTTTTTATTGACATGAAAAATAAACAATTTTTAATTATTTTACCTTTCTTTTCAAATGGGTTTATAGTAACAACATACAAATTAATATATTCGTTAATAAATTGGTTGCTGAAAGGTTTCATAATAGCTTTAGATTCATAATAGTTTATTTTATGTGGTTTGCGAAAAGTTATTATTATTTTTTGATTATTTAAATGTACTACAATGTCACAAAGTGTTACATGAATAGATTATGCTATATTTCGTTGTTGAGTGGTTTCAAAGTGGTTCCAAAAAAGTAGCAAATGAATTATTCAAATGAAAAAATAAATAGTAGTTGTATAATTACCATTCTTAAATAATACAAAGTATAGTGTATTGTATTACATAGGTCTCCTATTAATATTTTTAGCAGCTTTATAAGGGTTTTTTAATGGTTCCAAAGATATTTTAACACAATTTTAAAAAGGCTTCATTGCAATTTATAGAGGTTTTTACAGAAGTTTCTGAGTAATTTTTCCACAGTTTCATAATGGGTTTTCAATGGTTTCAAAGAAGTTTTAACGCAAATTTAAAGATACTTTGAATTCTTAAACGACAACTTTTACAGAAGTTTCTTAGTTGCTTTTGAACAGTTTCATATTGGTATTTTAAAGATTTTAAAGAGATTTTTAACCCAGATTTAAAGTAGTTTCATTGCAGTCTTATAGTATAATATTTTAAAGAAGTTTATGAGTTATTTCTTAGCAGTTTTATAATGGTTTCTCAATGGTTTCAAAGAGGTTTTAACAAATATGTGATTAGATTAATTTCATTCTTATAGTATAATATTTACAACACTCAGTTTCATTTTTTTCAATAATGAAACTGAGTTTCATTAAACAACCATCTACAATTAAATTAACATAACATTTTGTTAATTGTTGTTGCTGTGCAATGACAACCTAATAAAATATTGTTGTTTTATACCCTACACTAAGAGTGAAAGGGTATATTCAGTTTGGTACGCCGTTTGTAACACCCAGAAGGAAGCATCTCCGGTATGGAAAAGTATATATATTCTTGATCAGCATGACCTCCTGAGTCGATGTCCGTCTGTCCGTATGTCTGTCTGTTGAAAAAAGATTACAGAAAAACTAGAAGAGCTAAATAAATGAAACTCATAATTTAGATTACTTATATATAGACGCTGTTTGTCAGCTTTTATATATAAGCTTCTATATATAAGTCGGCTTAGACCGACTATAATTTTGATAATCCTAACTATTATAATAACACCTACTATAAAATATCCCTACTTAAAAATTTCCCATGTGATCTAACCTTCCCAACTGGTTATTGTTTTATTTGCGTGCAAATTGTTTGGTTTGTTTGGCAAGACGAGCCAAATTCGATTGGTACAACTAAGTTGAGGAATTGAAATATTAACTATTATTGAAAATTGTTTCTACTACACATCATAATTATATTAGACTGACACTTACTTTGTTAAAAATTGTGTATATAATTTTAAAATTAATCCATTAAAATGCCTAATGAATAAAAAAAATCATTTTTACTTAAATTTTGTTTTTTTTACCTTTTCACAAAAATTGTTCGAAAATATTCTTTTTGCATTTGTTTAGAAATAAGAAAATGTTAGTCCTAACAACCTATTCAACATATTGGTTTTCGGAAAAATCAAATTCGGTTGGCACTTGTACATTTTATCATATACACACACCTACTACTTCTAAAAGTGTTCTGATATATGAGGTTGTAATACAAACTATGTTCTTTTAGTTTTGGTTATAAGAATCGTATCTGGAACAAAAAAGATTTACATTTATTTACTCATCCTTTAGTATTTTATTTTTGGGCTGCCATTGACATACTGTAACACAGTTTTCTTTTGATATGGCTTATGAAATAAGAAAAAGTTTTTTGAAACAACCAATTTTATTTGGTTTTCAACATATTGGATGATGGAACTACGAGTTTCGTTTGCCACTTGAATATTTATAATAACCACATACAAAATGTGTCTAAAACTGTTCTTAATTAGTTTAAGTCCAAATTAAAACCGTTTTAGTTTTGCTTATAAGAACCGAAATTCCAGCTGAGATAGGTATATTTTGGTTTTTGCAACTAATTTATATTTTGTGTAAGCGATTTTTGAAAACATAAAAATCCATTAGTCAGTCTATATATTTAATAAATTAAATATATATGTGCTAAATAATTGCTACACTTTTCGCACTTTGTTGTACTCTTTCGACAGCCTGTTGGCTCGCTCGCTCCTATGCAGCAGCACTTTGTTAGCAACTCTCTGTCGCCTCATTCTCCTCCTGCTCCTCTCATTTGTGTTCGGTCTCGTCACACACTACATGCTGTCGATATGTAGCTGCCAGCAATGGACAGTTTGGCGCAGTTTTGCACTCGTTTCACTCGAGTACTCGGCAGCAATTGCCGCAGTTGTAGTAACATGAAAAGCGGTTTTTTCAAGCGAACTACCTCCGGATCGGTCGGCCGTTCAAATGTCCGTCCATCAGTCCAACGCCTCCCCGCTGGAGCAGTTACTGGCGGCGTGTGTTGCCTGTGACCAATCAGCGCTTCGTACAGCATCTCTCAATGAAACAGCAACAGCAACAACAACAACAATAAAAAAAATAAAAACAACAACATTAATAAAAATTGATTGCATTTTGCAAAAACAAAAACCAAACTGAATTGCAATATAAAGTGCAATGTAATGGCAGCAAATGTTGTTCGCAATTTTTTTGTTGGTGTTGTTGCTGTGGTCTCTATGCACCATTAGCGCTGCAGTGTGAAATTTAATAGTTCACGTATTGAAAAAAAAATATATATGAATAATAATGCAAAATATTTCAACTGATTTCATTCGATTTCAATTAAGTTTCTTTGCCATTAGTTGCTGTTCGCCGCTTCTTTGCTGTTTTTTTTAAATTTTATTAATTAATAATTGAAATTTAGCACAATTAAAAGGCATTAAATTGAGCGGCAGGTGCACTCAATAAATCTGCTAAAGTTATAAAATAATAACACAGGCAATGTTCAATACTAGCTGGCGATAATTTTTTTCACTTTCCTGACTTCTTTTTAATGCATTAAAAAAATTAACGTAATAAAAAAAATTTAATTTATTATTACACAAGTTTTTAATAGTATTTTATTAACGAATATTTTAAAAATAATCACATTTTGATTAGCACAATCAAAAAATGTTTATAAGAACATATTTATTTTTTGTATACTATTGAATCAATACTATGTCCTGTTGACCAATTTTAATAGGATTGTTTCTGAGTGTAATTACTATTTTTGAACTTGGTACAATAAGTCGC
This sequence comes from Dryomyza anilis, assembly GCA_951804985.1. NCBI lineage: Eukaryota > Metazoa > Arthropoda > Insecta > Diptera > Dryomyzidae > Dryomyza > Dryomyza anilis. The sequence goes on from OX638134.1 coordinate 256,041, forward strand.
CATTTAAAATCTGGAAACAACTGATGAACAAATGGTGTCCGAAATTCGATACGCCAATATGTTTGTTTTCCGAAAAACATGTAATAGATGGAAAATGAGAAAAAATGTTGTTTAATTTAACAACAGTATTTAAGGATAGTAAGTCCGCACAAATTGAGTTAAAGTGGTTTTTGTAGTTGGCGTTTTTGCAATGTAACCACTCAGAAAAAAAAAACTATAAAAACAATAGTTTTGCTATTAAAATTAGTCAGTAGGTTAAATTATGATTTTAATGGGTAAATACTATTAAATACTACAAAATATTATTAAATACTATTAAATTGCTTTTGTGTTTATATGAAAATATTTATTTTTTATATACTTTTGACCAATTGTCCTATTAACCAATTCTACTAGGATTTTTTTCTGAGTATGGCAGAAGCATCTGCAGTGATCACTTCTACCATCTCTTGAATTAATTATTAAATATTGATCAACATGGTATAGCTGGCCATGATCATGTCTGCCCTAATAGGGTAAATTTCGAATGGGGACAATGCCATTGACATGATTTTTTCTCACTTCCAATATCAAAACATCTTTGTTGATTAATTCTTCTTTTAGTTTAAGATACAGTCTTTGTAACCACTCATGCACCCAAAGTCTTAGTCCAACGATTAATATGATTTAAATTTTTTTGTTGTATATTTATTGAATTGAATTTATTCTTCATTTTAATATTTCGATATTTAAATTTTCAACAGTTTTGGCTCAAATTATTTAAGTTGGATATTATTTTATAGTTTTAATATTTAAAAAAAATAATTTTTCGTTGTAAAAATTGTAAATTAGTTTAAATAAAGTCCACATTTTATTACTTGTCTTACTTAACATCTGATTATGTATATTTTGAAAATTTCATTTTAGAAGTAAAAAAAAGTTGCCTATATTTTATCTAGTATTCATAACTTTTTAACGAATAATCACACTACGATATCAGATTTTTATAATTACAAATATGTTTGGTGAAATATATTTAATCTAGCATTTATTACTTTTTAACCACTATGATTGCAGGTAACATTTTTTTTTCTCATAATGATTCTAAATTCTTTCCAAAACAATGTGATTGTTATAATTACAAATATTTATATATTTTTTTGTGAAATATATTTTGACTAGGAATTTAATATAATATTAATCGCATTATGTTAACCAACATAATTTTAACGCATTGGCAATAATTGTGACTATTAGAAAGTGAAAGTAATTATTTCAAACAGCTCATTAAATAATGTCTGACATTATAAAATGGCTATCATAATTATTTTAAAACATAATTATTTTAAACAATAAAATGATTATTATAATTATTTTAAAACATAAGTATGTTGAAAAATTGTCACCTTGAATGCTGTAAACATTTTAATTATTGTCACAACCATTTCAGTTCATTCTCTGCATGTGCTATACGCCCTACAGCTATAAATTAAATGAATCATACTGCTCCAGACTTTGCCAACACTTCATAAATATCGAAATCGGGCGACTTTAATTATTGCCGCCCACCAATTTGCGTTGACAAACAACACAATGTTCGGCTGAATTATGTGGCGCACATTAGGGTGCTGCAGTCTTTAAATCAGCTGCTTTAACTTGAATTAGAGGCGTGTCCCGCATTAGTTTATGAGCTCTAGACATAACATGATATGCGCGCGCTTTCATATTTTATAGAGGTTGTCTAAAACAAAAAAAAAAACCCAATTCTATGAATTTTAAATATTTTAAACACCTCATAGCATAGCTTCGTTTTAGTTTCGATTTTATTTTATTTTTATTTATTTATTTTTTAACTTTTAGCGCATATTTCTTACCAATTTACGTTAATCTAAATTTAATTGCTAGCGTTACCTCATTTGAATGGCTTTGAATTTTTGAATTTGGGGGCATTCCATCAGGGCGCATCAATTAAATTTTATGTTCTTTTCATAACCCGCGCCCATAATAAAATCACATTAGCCAAGATAATGGAATTTCGTTAGTCGTTGCCCCTTGGCGTGATATTTGTAACATTTCCATTGCGTTCGTTCATTCTCCATGCATCATCATTTGCATAAAATTAACGCATGCCGCGGTAACTTCTTTCGGACTCGAGACCTATGTAGTTAGTTGGCTGGATATGTGAGCTGGTGTGGTGTGAGTGTCAACTGAAGGCTTTATCGATTTAATGGCTTTCGCCCCACCTGTTGCTTGCTTTAAGCCTAATTTGTATTTTTATTTTATGAGTTTTTATTAATATTTAATAATTTGTTAACATTTATGTGGCTGTTAAAACACAAATCGTCTATGCTACAGTTGCAAAGCAGTTTACGTTTTTATGGGAATCATTGCTGGAATTATTGTGGGTATTATTTATAATGCCTATACATTGTGTGGTTGTTGTTGACGTCTCTCGTTGCGGGTTACCAATTAGCTTTAATCAAAACGCATTGTTTTAACTGGATCGTTATATTTCAACTAAAAAATATAATTTTTGGGAAATTTCTAATATTCATAATGAGCTTATTTAAAAAGTCTTTTGGTATTAAAGTAGAATTTTTAAAATTCATTCAATCAACTTTAGACAACAATGAGAAATATATTCAATCAGCGTAAAATATGCAAATTTTGGAGATTATATTTTTTTGGATATTTCAAGTTAGAGAAGTGATTTCTTTTTAATTATTATGAATCATGTATCTATAATAATGATAGTTACGACTAATAAATAATTCAATTTACTCATCAAATTCTGAGTTAAATTGTTTTGTGAACAACAAACGATGAATTATATTTCAATAAAAAGTTTCTTTTAAAATAATTTTAAATTAAATTTTTCACTAAAAATAAAAATTTTTACTAAAAAATTCAATTTTACTCGACATTTTTAATTTTTCACTAATTTAACTTTTCACTAAAAATTCAATTTTCACTAAAAATGATATTTTTTACTTAAAAATAAGTTATACACTTAAAATTTAATTTTCACTAAAAATTCAATTTTTCACTAAAAAATAAATTTTTCTCTAGAGATCAAATTTTTTTTAGTAAAAATTAGTTTTTTTTCACTAAAATGTTCATTTTTGCTAAAAATTCTATTTATTTAAACTAAAAAGTACATTTCTCTAAAATTTAAATTTTTCACATAAAATAAATTTTTCACATAAAATTAAATTTTTCACTAAAAATGAAATTTTTCACTAAAAATGAAATTTTTCACTTTTCAATTATTTTTCCGGAACCTACCTATCGAATTATACGAAATTTACAGTGAAAAATTATGCATTAAATAATGTTAATAAAATGCGCATCCTTTCGACCTTCTAGGACGCTCCGTTTAGGAGTTAAGGCCAATTATAGAAAATTTTTAAAAATCGATTTTCACAACCTTATTGCATGTTTATAAAATGCGCCTACTTTTGACCCTCTAGGACGCTCCGTTTAGGAGTTACGGTCAATTTAAGAAAATGTTTAAAAATCAATTTTCAAAACCTTATTTTTCCGGAACCCACCGATCGAATTATACGAAATTTACAGAAAAATTATGCAGTAAATGTTTACAAAATGAGCCTACTTTCGACTCTCTATGACGCTCCGTTTAGGAGTTACGGTCAATTAAAGAAAATTTTTAAAAATCGATTTTCAAAACCTTATTTTTCCGGAACCCACCGATCGAATTATACGAAATTTACAGTGAAAAATTATGCATTAAATGTTTATAAAATGCGCCTAGTTTCGACCCTCTATGACGCTCCGTTTAGGAATTACGGCCAATTAAACACCGATCGAATTATACGAAATTTACAGTGAAAAATTATTCATTAAATGTTTAAAAAATGCGCCTATTTTTGACCCATTAAATTTACAGTGAAAAATTATGCATTCAATTTTTATAAAATGTGGCACTTTCGACCTTCTAGGACGCTCCGTTTAGGAGTTACGGCCAATTAAAAAAAAATTTTAAAAATTGATTTTCAAAATCTTATTTTTCCGGAACCCACCGATCGAATTATACGAAATTTACAGTGAAAAATTATGCATTAAATGTTTATAAAATGCGCCTACTTTCGACCCTCTAGGACGCTCCGGAGTTACGGCCAATTAAAGAAAATTTTTGAAAATTGATTTTCAAAATCTTATTTTTCCGAAACCCGCCGATCGAATTATATGAAATTTACAGTGAAAAATTAAGCAGTAAATGTTTATAAAATGCGCCTACTTTTGACCCTCTAGGACGTTCCGTTTAGGAGTTACGGCCAATTAAAGAAAATTTTTAAAAATCGATTTTCAAAACCTTATTTTTCCGGAACCCACCGATCGAATTATACGAAATTTACAGTGAAAAATTATGCATTAAATGTTTATAAAATGCGCCTATTTTTGACCCATTAAATTTACAGTGAAAAATTATGCATTAAATGTTTACAAAATGAGCCTACTTTGACCCTCTAGGACGCTCCGTTTAGGAGTTACGGCCAATTTGACCCTCTAGGACGCTTCGTTTAGGAGTTACTGTCAATTAAAGAAAATTTTTAAAAATCAAATTTCAAAACCTTATTTTTCTGGAACCCACCGATCGAATTATATGAAATTTACAGTGAAAAATTATGCATTAAATGTCTATAAAATGCGTTTGGCCCTCTAGGACGCTCTGTTACGGCCAATTAAAGAACATTTTTAAATTAAATTTTTCACTGTAAATTAAAATTTTCTCTAAATATTATTTTTTTCATTAAAAATTCAATTTTTCACTAAAGTTTAAATTTTTCACTTAATTCGAAAATATGTTATGGCATGAAATACTGTTGTAGATTTCGTTGCAACTTTTGTATATATCGAAAATTTTCGCATACATATTTCCGATAATAATTACTATGCTTTATTATAATATTTAAAACGTGCAATTTGCATTTGTGCTACAACCAACGTTTAACCTTATTAACTGACCTGATCAACAGAACGCAAACGTGCGCATCTTTATGCTGCACATTCATAGATCTCTCACTCAAGTCGATCGCGAGTCGATTTTAACTCGATGGCGAAACTGTTGCGCATGCGCAGCAATAACTCAATAGAGTTGAAAAGTGCGCACCCGATCCTCGAACGAAGTGCAGATCAATCAAATATAGGAGGAATGACTACACAGAAAAAACAAAATACTGTATTTAAGTACGAAAAAGACTTAGAATAGCACCATCCCAAATTCGACTAACATTAAGTCCGCAAAGACTTATATTAAGTACGTACGGACTTAATATAAGTCTGTGCGGACTTAACTTAAGCCTGTGCGGACTTAACTTAAGTCTGTGCGGACTTAATATTAGTCGAATTTGGGATGGTGCTATTCTAAGTCTATTTCATACTTAAATACAGTATTTTTTCTCTCTGTGTACGACTGGTTTTTTATTTTTTTTTTTCAGCAAATTAGTTCCCGCATAGTTTGTTGTTTTTGTTGTTGATAAGCTTGAATACCGCTCCAATGTTGTTGCTGTAAATTATTATTGATCCTCATCGCATGAACTGTGACATTAATGCGACGACTAACTATGAAATCGTTAGATTTTATTTTTCTTTTTTCATATTTTGTTTATTGTTACCGCAGCAAATTAGTTTTGCATGAATTTGGTTGTAAAATTGAAAATTCAATAGTAAAACTAGCCGGCCACAAACAAAGCTCACAGGTCACACTCAAAATCTACCGAACGACCGATCGCATCGCGTTGCAACTCACACGAGCAATATCACCAAATGCTGCACACACCATGTGCGCGATCTTGTGTCCCTGTAATCAGGCAAAACGAATCGTTGATATTTTTCACGGCCTATGTCCGTGTATCGGCGCTGATCAGTGATCACATTGATTATGTTCGTGCGATAGATCGTACCAACGAATGAACCAACGATCGCGCTTAACTTTTTACCTTTTTAACTTTAACTTTAACTTTACCTTTAACTTTGACTTTGACCGCAGCCTCATCTCATCTTATTATTAGTCGCGTTAGTTGCACTCAATTGTGCGACTAGTTGCACTCCGAATCGTACCGAACCAATCCGATCGCTACGTTTTTGAACTTTCTGAAAGCTGATCTTGCACAGATCAGAACATGATCACATTAAGCAACATGGGTGAGAAAATTGTGAGGCGCAACAAGTGTAGAAAATTGATCAATTGTTGAAAACGTCATCGATGCAGTAACAGCATTATTTTGAGTCAAACATTTTAAAGCGGGGTGTGGGGAAAATATATACAAAACCTTCTCTGTGATTATGAAGTTGATTTGTAGCTTTGATTAGCGTAGGTCAAAACTAATGAGCGGCACGATGTTGCGATGAGCTATGTGAGAGAGTAATGTGAAAATGAACACGAAAATGAACTAAATTTTGAATTGAGGTCAATAAAATTCAAACTTATTTCGGAATTCTATTTTTATTTAAATTTCTTAATATGAAATAATTATTTTGAGAATATTTGTATATTCTTATGATTCAAACTAATTGTTTTCAAAAATTTAGATTGTTAGTCTCGTTCGCTAATAAAGTAATTTGATAATTAAGTATTCAATATGGACTTTTAATTATAACATTCGTTTGCAGCAATATATTATAACTGAAATCATAAATTTAAAGTACATACCGTCACTGACGCTATTTTTTGTCATTATTTTATTTAGTTTTTCAAATTTTTATTATTTGCAAGAAAAAGGTTTGGCAAATTATTTTTAAATAATTATGCATTGAAAATAAACAATAAATGTCCTTACACCACTATTTTATATTGTACCTGTAAAAAATTATGGCAACAAAACGAAAAAATTCGGCCTTTTGTTCAAAAAAAAAAAACTTTTTTTTTTATTATATTTTTGCAAATATTTTTTTCCGTATTTTAAGCATAAAAAATTATTTGCAGATAATATAATTAAATAAATAATTTATTTTTAATTAAAAGTTTTAATATTTAAAAAAAAGCTTTCTTTTTATTATTTCTTTTTATTTGATTTCTAATTTCTAATTAAAATTTTTAATTTTTTTTTTGTTTATTTTTTTTCGATTATAAAATGTTTGTTCGAACAATTTGCTGATAGCAATAATTTATCAGTTATTATATTATAATATATGTGATTCCTGACAACAAAAAAAACTACTATTTCGTAGAACCATAAATCTATTTTTAAAGAAAATTTTCAAAAAATTGAATGGTTCTAGAAAACATAATTTATTGTGTGCAATTCGAATGAATGCTCATTTCTCTGACGATCACTATTTAAAATTTATAAACCATTCCACGTTTTTTTGTGTTACCATTAAAACAATAAAAAGTGGCCTAATATGTATTTTATTTAAACCACAATCTTTAGCATAATTTGACAATAATACCATGTTTTCAAAGCAACCAAACTGCGAAGGCAAAAAAATAGAAATAAAAAAAAAATATAGACAAGAAATTTAATTACATTATGCGAACAAGAGACACCCGCAGCGGGTGTTCGCATCGACCATGCTCTGCATTAAATATCAGTTTTCAAAACTATTTATATTTTTTACGATCGAAAATTGCCGCTAATAAAACCATAAAACCGTGTAATAAAATGATATAAAAATCGAGCATGGATTTACATAAACTACATTGATTTAGTTTTATTTCCCAAAAAACACAAAAATAACACATAAAAAAATGTTCAACGACATCCACGATTTGCATAAAATCATTTATTTGAACGATAATCAAATAAAATAGTAGTTGAATTAAATAAAAATATATTTAAATTGCTGCGAGTTCATTAAGATGCTCGTTCACATAATCAATTCAATTATGTAACTGCTGCGCTTAACGAGCTACTGAAATTTGAGCTCGAACTAATTGTCATAAGTTTGGTGCTGATTTCTTTGAACCCCGTCTGATTGTTTGTTGTTGTTGTTGTTGCTAATCTTGTTGTTGCTGGTTCAAATGCCAGCTAAACGCATCGTTACTACGCGGGTTCTTGTACCAATTACATGTAAATGTTGCTGGCGGATTTGCTGCTGCTGTTGCAGGATGCGGTTTTCGCAGTTGCTGTTGCTGGTGGTGAAGGTGCTGGCGATGTTGCTGCTGCTGGCAATGTTGACTGTAGTGTGAGACATGCTTAAATTGCTGCTGTGACAACAATAACTAAAAACACGAAGAAAAGGAAGACGCAACAGTCTCGCACAGAACCAACACTCATTACATTAAATGAGTATCAATGCGAATGTTCAGCCATGTTCGATGATTGGGTGGCGACGACGAGAGGAATTCAGCGGTGAACAGTGGATAAAAAACTATTAAAAAAAATGATTTATTAAATAAATTCCATATTTATGACAATATTTAATATTCAAAAATTAACTTCCAATAGAAATCGCATTACAATTTAAATATGATCAAATTTATTTTTGGTATTCCCGAATTTGAATTTTTCAAATGAAATAAACCTATTTCAGTGGAATTTAATATCTACTAATTGTTAGGTATGAATTCAATTAAATTTTTATAGTCAATGCTTGAATTTCGATTGAAAGTGAATTTCAGAACATGCCCGATAATATTCTCTATTGGTCATGCTCTCAATTAAGTCGAACCTGTTCCGGAATTTCATTTTCATTAAAAATAAACTTATTTCAATCGAAATCAATAAGTATATATATTTTTATTTTCAAAAAAAAAAAAAGGTTTTTTTAATTTTCTAATATTTTTTGTTTTCGAAAAAATATTGCCAAAAAAAAAAATTATAAATTTTTTAATGAAATAATTTTGAAGTTATTTTGTTCCACTGTAGCCTACATCAGCTTAAGACGCTGTGACTGCTTATTACCCCCAATAAGACAAATCCTAATTATCCAATAAATAAAGTTTTGCATGCATCAAGTGGATGCGTTGCCACATTTTCACGATGTGTACGACTTAAACGACGCATCGTCGAAGCAGTTGATAAAAATCTCTATTTTCGCCAAGGCACAGCAGAGGCACGTTGCAACCATGCTGTTGCTGTTATTTTTCTTGTTGCTGTTGTCGTTGTAGTGTTTGTTGCTGTTGCAACTATAAAAATAATAAAACCGCATAGCGAACGATTGCATGACTCGGAATTGATGCGAGGCGTTGTGCCAGGTCCTCACTCGCGAATTCGTTCGTAATTGTTTCTTGTTAATTTCCCATCGAGGAAAGATGTCAATTTACCGTATGAATGAGGACCAAGCGAACGACTATGCTGATGACTGTGACTGTGGTGACGAAGAAGACGCGGAGTTTTGACGCAAGTGCGTGCGTCGCGGAAGTCCTAGATTCCAGAGCCCAGTAGAGAAATCAGTTTTTTAATTAAAATTTAAATTTTCACTAATTATCAAATTGTTCACTAAAAATTAAATTTTTAACTAAAAATTTAATTTTTCACTGAAATCTCAATTTCAGTCAAAACTCCATTTCTAAGAAAACATTTATTAGTTCACTAAAAATTACATTTTGCACTATAAATTCAATTTTTCACTAAAAATTCAATTATTCACTTTAAATTCAATTTTTTTTTTTACTCAAAATAGAATTTATCTCTAAAAAGTTAATTTTTCCAAATAGAACTGCAAAATTTTTCCAACTAGGTTGATAGCATAAACATGGAATGGAACGTGTTTGCAACATCATAAGCTTGGCAAATACATGCGGCAGAAAATTAGGTTCGTGCCAACGTTTAAAAATTCATAAGGAAACTTTTGCATTCTACATCCTCCTCCTCCGCTGTGAATATTTGTTCATATTTGGAGTTTGTTCTTTTTTGCTGCTGATCTTTTTGACTATTAATACAATCAGTTGATATAATGCGATGTTATGATGTGATTTGACCAGACCAAACCATCATAAGTCTGCATTGGTATCTGTATAATTCGTGGAATTCGAGTTTTTTCTCCAGTTGCGTTGCAGCGTATCGCAACTCTGTGTGCGTTGACATCGGCTCAGCTCGATTGTCATAAAATGATAAAAATTATTGCAAATTGCTCGATATTTTGACATTTAACGCTCGTTGTAGCTTGTTGTAAAAACTGGCGGGCGTACACAATTTGTTGCATTTAGTTCAATTGACGGTGACTGGCAACAACTTTGAGAATTTAATTATGTAGAAATATTTGTCCCCCCTCCCGAAACTGTAGAGGTTTTTAAGCGTTGTCTAAACATACGTTAATGGGTAGTTAAATTAGTTGTATGTGTTTATAATGAAAATAAAAAATTGCATTATTATGACCCACACTTGAGAGTTCTACTTAAGTTGCAGATGAGTTGCAAATAGGTTGCAAATGAGAAAGTTATGAGTTAAACTAATGTTGTATGTGAGTTTTATGTAAATTTCGTATGAGTTTAGAATGATTACTACTGGTTGCTTATGAGCTGCATTCGAGTTGCTTATGAGATACATAACAATTGTACATGAGCAGTTTCACAAGAGTTGCACAAGAGTTGCATGTGAGTGGCACGTGAATTGCACATTAGTTGCAGATTAGTTACACATAAGTTGCTGATGAGTTGCACATGAGTTACAAAGGAGTTATACAAGAGTTGCACATGAGTTGCACATGAGTTGCACATGAGTTGCACATGAGTTGCACAAGAATTGCACAAGAGTTGCACAAGAGTTGCACAGTTTCACAAGAGTTGCACAAGAGTTGAATATGAGTAGCACGTGAGTTGCACATTAGTTGCAGATTAGTTACACATAAGTTGCTGTTGAGTTGCACATGAGTTACAAAAGAGTTATACAAGAGTTGCACAAGAGTTGCACAAGAGTTACACAAGATTTGCACAATTTCACAAGAGTTGCATATGAGTGGCACGTCAGTTGCACATTAGTTGCAGATTAGTTACACATAAGTTGCTGTTGAGTTGCACATGAGTTACAAAAGAGTTATACAAGAGTTGCACAAGAGTTGCACAAGAGTTGCACAAGAGTTACACAAGATTTGCACAAGAGTTGCATGTGAGTGGCACTTGAGTTGCATATTAGTTACAGATTAGTTACACAAAAGTTAATATAATTAGTGGCCGAAATATGGAATATTGTATTTTAAAAGAACTTTAAGAGATTAATATTTATTGTTGTTAAATATTTTTGTTTGTAAAACTGTATTAAAATAGATGAACCTCATATATAAAACCCAACATTACTTGATCTACCAAAAACCTTTCTTTGTTAGTTAATCATTTAACGAAACGACTTCTGATTAATTCGTTTTCAAATTGAGCTAAAAACAACAAGATTTTCCCATACGTTTGACTGCCTTGAAAAACTCGTAAAATTAATCATAACAGTGCGAAAACGAATCAAAGCAATCAAAGAAACGAAAATCTACTACAACAGGCACTTTAGGAAGCACATAAAAAATAGTAAAAACAACATAGACCTGTACATAAAAAGGTGTTTAATTACCAACAAATAAACAAAACGAATTCGATTAATTTATCTTTAGCAATTTATAATGTTCCACAACCGTTATGGCCAATAGACCAACAGATACAAACTTGGCAATATATGTTACCAAAAACAAAATAAAACCGAAAAATAGCAAAAACGTAACGAATCGATATCAAGTGAAATTGTAGCTAAATTGTGCCAGTCGCGGCGCTAGCCAGCCTCAAGCACTTTAAAAGATATGAGACGAAATTATAAAACAAAAAATTACAAAAAATCTTCATTTTAAAAATCCCAGCTAGTCAAGTATCGGACTTTGCCTGGCTAGAGACAAACACAATAATCAACCTTTAAAAGGTTCGCAGTAATTTATCAAAACACTTTTAGTGAGCAACATGAATACCTTACCTACCTACCAGCCAACCTAACCTAATACAGCTGGCGTTACCACTCGCACATGGTTATGGAAATTCAGCTCGATATGTAAATCGAAATGTCGAAGAAATCAAAACGCATTGGAGGCAATAAATTTATTTTATATATGTGATCTACTCTGTGAGACCATAGAGCGTCGTCGTCGTGTACACATTATGGTATATCATTCACAAGTGGTCGGTGCTATTTGAATATCTGCCAAATGCCCAATGTCGATTTGGCGTTCAATAAACTTTTCACATAGGCAAAAATGTTTATATTTCAGCTAAACATAATAGTAGCCTCCAGTGTGAATATATTTAAAAACAATTTTGTTTTAAATGAGTCATTTATGAAATACATATTTTTAAAAAGAGCCAATCAACATTTTTGAATATTTTGGAAATTTGGTAATAATATAAAACGTTTGATTAAATTTATTAATGATTAGTTTTACTTTTAAAGTAAATATTATAAATTATATAAATATATTAATATTACGTACGAATTCAGATATATTACAAGAATTTCAAGAACAAATTTTGTCTTTTGTTCTAAAGTAATATATTTTTTATGTAACCCTAATACAACTCTTAATCAACATATATAGTATTTACGTGAAACTTTTGTAACTTTTGGGCAACTCTTGTACAACTCTTGTGTAACTTGTGTGCAACTAATGTGAAACTCATGTGCAATTCGTGTGTCAATTCAAATGAAACCTATTTGCAATTCATGTACCACTCATATGCAACTTATGTACAACTCATACGCAACTCAACTGCAACATGTCTTCAATTCACTCAGGTGTAATTCATGAGAAATTTGGATGTCTTGTGTAACGTATGTATGCAACTTATGTGCAACTCACGTGCAACTTATATGAAACTCATGTGCAACTTATGTGCAACTCATGTGAAACTAATTCGGAACATTTGTGCTTCATATGTGGAACTCATATAAAACTTAGTTGTAACTCATGTACAAGTCATGTGCAACTCTTGTGCAACTTGTGTGCAACGTTTGTAAACCTTATTCGGAACTATTAAGCATTTCTTACACAATACATGCACATTTAATGTACAACTTATATGTAACTCATATGCTACTTATATGCAACTCATGTAAAAATATTTTTCAGTATACGCATATTTGATTTGTGAGGCTTATTAGTTAAAATTTTTAATAATACAAGTAAATATAGCTCGGATAAAATTAACATAACAAAAAGCGCTATTAATGGTCCTTAATCATGCTCTTTTGTTACAGTGTAACACTTGATATCGCCACAAACATGCGCATGATTACATGCTCTATGACACTGTTCAAACTCACTCACTCAGTCATATCGTTGCCGAGAGGTTGTTCGTTCATTCGAACTCTCAGTTGGGGCGCTTGAACATCGATCGATCCAGCGTCGTCATTATACTGATCAACTGTGCGATCGTTGAACGGTACGATACGATTCGACCAAACGTTTCGGCCATTTGTCTCTCTCATTCTACCTCAATCTATCAGTTTCTTTCTGTCTGTCCGTCCGTCTGTGTGATAGGTCATGCATGTGCGATCAAACTCATCAGTCATATGTTTGTCCGTCCATTCTGATAGTTTATAATGGATGTATAGCCATATAGCAGAAACTCTTGTATCATCGAAGTTCCCTCGTGAAATACGATTTATCATTTGATTTGTTTAATAATTGTTAACAAGAAAAGTCTATTTAAGTCATGTTTGTTGCGGTTTGATTCGTGCGTTTAATTGGTTCACATGTTCACGAAATTTGTTTAATTGAAAAAATTACTTTCGTTACAAGTTTTTTGTGTTTTTTTATATATATATTTTGGGTATTATATTTTTTGGTAGGCAGATAAATTTCACTTAAATTATGAAAAACAATTAGTTGTGGCGAGAATATGTGAACATTTTGTATTAGTCAAGCTTAAGCATGTATTTGGTGCGATGGTGTTTTATGGGTCGAATCGGGGTCAAGAGGTACGTTGGAAAGATTTTAATTTCAATATGAGTTGTCATGGGAATTTCACGAGATTGCAAAACTAATAAAAATATATTGAAGTAGGTGGGGTATAATATAATTTATAAATTGAATTTGAAATTGAAAAAATGATTTAGGATGTTAATTTGTCAGATGGGAATATAAATGGAAATAGGCAGACAAAACTCTTCAATGTTATGAATTGGAATATTAATATGATGAATTTATTCACCAACCACCATTTTTGAATGCCTGAAATATGACAAAAAATGAACATTATAGTAAATATTTTGATTGAGATTTGGTTTGATAAACAAAATTCTTCAAAATGATGTATATATATTTTCCGTCATATGTATTTGTTCATTAATTTGATGAAACGAATACTTCGCATAAACTTCCTTACGTTTAAAAAAAACACTTTTTCAGGCATTTACCAAATTCAGTATGAATTCATAAAATTCATGTTTTGTAGTCCTCAATATTATGAATTGTTCTTCAATACAACAAACTTTGAAGAAAGAATTTCTTCAATATGATGACGATTTTTTTTCTATACTACGAAAAAAGTAATACTTATGAGTCCCATAATTACTCTATTTTCGGAGGTTTCCCAATCTTCAAAAATACATAAATTTCATAACTGCTTTTTTGAAACTAAAAATTTAGCTGGTTGGTATCATTTCCCATAAATAACGACTACAACCGAAAACAAATGGTAGTCAATTCCCAAAAACACTTGTTGGATCAGTGGATCGTTATCTGACTCTAAACCAAACTGTGTCCTAAATTGAAAAATATTTCATAATTTATTCATAGTCACGTTGCAAAGCAACCAAGGAGCTAGAAACCGTCAACAATAGCAGCATCCAAATTTCTGTGTCGCAAATGCAGCTAAAAATTCAGTGGCAAAAAAACTATAATTTGCGAAAAAAAGCATCTCTAGAAAAATATCAACAAACTGCGTTGAGTGGGTGACAGCTTCAGACAAGTGGCTCGAACAGAGGGCAGACCGGCAGCTGAAGAAGTCAATTGATTGCCACGGCTGCAGCAACAGTTGTTGTCGCTCGTTGTTGCTGGCAAATGCTGATGAGCTTCATCGCCACAAATGATGCTTCAATTTTCGCCTTTGTTTATTATTGCTATTTATTTTTGTTTTTGCTCATTTTCAATGGAATTCAAAGATGACAATTGCAAAATAAAACTAAAAATACAAAGGAAAAAAATTTAAAAAAAAAATTGTAAATAAACGTGAGTATGACTTTGAGTTCTAATTTGAATTTTTTGTTTCTTCGGTTTTTCACAGCTATTTATGCCCTGAAAAAATAACGAACTGACTGATTACTCAATTTAAAATATATTAATGGCTTATTTAATGCTAGTTCTGCAACAATTATTGACAATTTTGTTAGATTCTATTGAATAATAAATGTTAAACAAAAAAAAAAAAAAACTGACGAGACTGAGCAATTTTTTCGTATACTTGGAGATCCCCTCAAATTATGGCTTATTTCGAAATGCATTGCAATTTGATGAACGATTTGTGATAAAAACGGATAAATATTCTTGCTTCTTGGGAATTTGAGTAGAAAAATCTTTTCCGTTGGCTTATTATTATTTATTATTTTTGGCATTCAACACGTTCGGTACTTATTTAGGACGTTTAGTAGTTTCTACGTCTCAATCGAAAGCAGCGCAAATGGGTCTAAATTACTGTTGGTATATGAGATAATAATAGAAGTTTATACCGAGTCAAAATTTATGGCATTTTTTTTTTAAATTTGGAGAATATTTTCGGGAACGTATGGTAGATTATTAAATTTTGTGGAATTTTAAGGACAGATGCACGTCATATTTTGGTGACCCCCATACTCAGATTAAAACTTTTTTTCGAAAAAAAAAATGACCTAAAAAATTTTTTTCGAACAAATTTTCTTTTAGGATAAGTTTGATCGGACATTTTTTTTTCCAACAATTTTCTTTTAGGATAATTTTTATCGGACTATTTTTTTTTTTGGAATACCTTTTTTCCCAAATTAAAAAAAAAAAAAATTTAATTACAATTTTTTTCGTATATTTTGTAAAAACATTTTTTTTTTTTAAAAATTCGTAAAAAAATTTATTTAAAAAATAAATATGAGTTCAAAAATATTCATCATATTGAATATTATAATCATAAATATTATGAACAATTAACAAAAAAAAAAATAATTATTCATAGATTTTATGATTATATTGTATTGAGTGAATATTTCGTACTTAACTATGACATTCGATCGTATGAATAACTTTAAATATACATATAATAAATGCATTCATCAATATGTCATTTAATAAACGGTGGTATCAATATGATGAATCTGGTGTTGGTAGAAAAAATCATAATATTTATGAATAAATTCAACATTTGATGATTTTTTTTTCTGTGTACAACAAAAAAATTTTTTTGTTGGAAATATATTTTTATTAATTTATTAAAATATTTAAATAAAATTTTTATTCGAAAAAAATTAAAAAATTTGAATAGGCTGTTCTGCGGTCCGTTTTTAACACATATACTCAGAAAAAAATCTTCAATATTATGAATGTGGTAGTTGGTGAAAAGTTCATATTATTGATGAACAAATTCATTATATTGAAGGTTTTTTTCTGAGTATATGTGTTAAAGACGGACCTCAGAACAGCCTATTGACAATACCAGAGTGGTATAAAACTGAGTTTCTAAGTTGCATTGATCTAACTCTTCATGTTTTAAAAAAGTTATCTCACTGAATGATTTTAACATACTCAGAAAACAGTTTCTTAATAATAAGAAAACAACTTAAAATTGTGTTAAGTACAGAAAGATAAACTGGATAAACTGTACAACATTCACACACAACAATCATTACCAAAATGAATTCACGTTTTCATTTTTTACTTACAGTTTTTAATTACAACAGTTAATGAGAAAAATTTATTTTAATCATTATATAATTAATTTAATTTTTTGCTAAATTCACCGACTTTCTTCAACATGCATCTAGCAAATGTTTCCCACATATCCTTGGGCAATTTTTCAGCTAAATGCAAATTATAACTGGACACAAGTGATTTTTCTTGCCATACACATCGAATATGGGCAGCATCACCTTGCCATCTTCTTCTTCATAACCACCAATGGTGTGCCATTAAATTGGGAAATTCTTTTCGTTTTATTTCGCGTGCCCAGTCCCCTCAACACATCTTTATAATTTTTTGTTGCTATTTGACTAAATAAGTTGCTGGCGCGCTGCTCACCTGCTGCGTGGACAGCCTGTCGATTGCTTTTAGACAAATTGTAACACAAATTAGTTAAAAAATGCATGTATTACTGGTGGAGAGTAGGGTGAGATGTGAATTTTGTGCTAAATTTGAATTTTTGTTTTATTTCATATTACTAATTTATTATTTTTATGGAATTTTATAAAGAGATCAGGTTAAAATAGTTTGTGCGTGGACCAATTTCTCAGTATAATTTTCAAATTGGGCTAATTTAGTTGGGACGATGTGCTAACTCCAAAAGTATAAAAATGTCTATAATATGTACCGAAAGTCGGGTTGAAAAACTTTACTGAGTTTTTCATTTTTAATTAGTTAAATAATCTGTAAATATACTTCTACGTACAACCTGCTGTTTTTTTTTTGTATCACACCTGCAATTCAACAATATTACCGATACGAAGTCCTACACAGAAAAAAATTTCATACTATTTATGAATTTTTTCATCAATGTCATGAATTTGTCTTTGCAACTGAACCAAATTCATCCCATTTATGAACCGTTTATAAAACATAATAAAAAAGTTCATAATATTGATGAACGCATTCATATTATTTATGAAAAAATTAATTGTATTTATGAACTTTTAAACTATTTAAAAATAAAAAATATATATATTATATTTTAATTATCTTATATTTTTTATTTTAATTTATTACTTTTTTTTTCATTTTATATATAAAAAATACTATTTTTTACTTAATCAAAGTTTGTTAATATTTATTATTTAAAATTTTTTAATTATTTTTCTTTTCATTTTAGAAAATCTCACAATGGCTGTTCTGGTAAGTTCTAGTCAATTTTACATATATTATATACAACTAAATTTCGCTTTGCTCCACTGTGTCCTTTCTTTGCATTGCACTGACATTCAAATGTAGCGATACTTGATGGTTTCGGACAGATTTTCCCATATTTTATCGCTGCACTTTAAGCTGCTGATCTCTCCACAGCACAACACCACACTCTGCGTCTCGTCTTCTCCTTTTTGTTGCTGTTCCGCCTAATGTTGCTGCTGTTGCTATTGCAGCCTGCTGTTACCAAGAGCGCAGCATAACTTTGGCCAATCTGCTGGAAATCATTCCAAATCCACAAACGAAGTAATGCACACGCAATGCTGTGGTGGCTGCATTTTTCGGTTACGTTTTCCTGTTTGCTGCCTTTGCCTGCCGCTTTATTATAATTGATTAAGATGAATCAGCGGCGGGGTCAAATGTTTGATGGGAATATAAATTGTTTGTGGTTTTGTGTAACGATATCTGCGCATCTGCAATGTGTGGCAAGTGACTGACTGACTCTCGGACCGACTGGGGTGGCTGGCTGAAATGAACGCTGCGTCCGACTGGCTTAGGTGGTATGCCATAGCGCTTCAAATGCAAAAAAGTAATGAAAATTTACATTTCAAATATTTGTAGTATTTTGTTGCAACGCACTTCAATAGTATAAATCAGTTGCACTGGAATTTTTTCTGACTTATTGATGAGATGCCATCAATATTTGTCGATGTGCTCATCTAGGCAAAAATAGCAATTTTTTTTTGTTTGCTTTTTTTAATTCCAGTCATTATGATTCGTTAACACTATGTATTTTGAGGAATTTGAGTATGTGTTCGAAAAAGCAGTTTGTTAGAAATTTAAACTGATTTTGTTATGCAAGTGAAAAAATGTGTATGTAATTTTTATGTTAATAACACTACCCAACAGGATTTTGCCATCATACATCCGTTCTATATAATAAATAAGTATATAAAATATACTTATAAAGTATATTAATTCTTATTGCATACTCAGTTTTTTCTATTACCTAGCGTTTTTATGGTTTTTACATAGACATTTGGACGGAAACTTGAAAGAGCATATTTTAAAAATGTTTAAAAATTGTAAGGTTCATCATTAGTTTCAACTATGCTCAGCATAATCATATATCATTTTCTTATTTATTATTAGATTCGCAATGCTAACAAATCTTCTAAAAATAGTCTAAAAATTTTTAGATTTTTAGATAGAATGTATCGGTATATTGTAATTAGTCTAGACAATTGAAAGAAAAATTTCATTTAAGGGTGTATTTTTTTAATTATAAAAAGTGGTTGAAAAGGGGAAATGTTACGTAGACTGTGTGGACACTTCCCCGAAAAACATCCCCCAATTATACATTTCATCTACTATAAACACACATTTTCTTATATTTGTCAAGACTAATTATAATATACCAATAAATGCTAATATTTCCATATGTTTATTTTAATTTGAAACTCGAAAAATTATTTTTTTTTTAGATTATTTTTGGATAATTTTTTTAACATTTCAGATGTAATGAAATATAACAAAATCATTTAGGGTTATGTTGAAAATAGTCCAAGTTAATTATCTAAATTACTAATTTTTGTCCATCGGTTCTAAATTTTGGAATAAAACACTAAGTATTCATTCAAAATCATAGCGTCGGTAGCTCAAGGTTAGTGCGTTGGCCTGCGAGCCGAAAGGTCCAGGTTCAAGCCTGGACTGTGGCTAACAACATCTTTTGATAGAAACGGAGTAAAACATTGCCAATGAAAAGTTCTCAACCTCCGTTCGGATTTGGCATTAAACTTAAGGTCCCACCACTTTCAGTACAAATAGAATACGCACAGCTCAAAATGATGAGAGAGCTCGGCCTAAGTTCTATACACAGAAAAAAATGTACATCATATTGATGAATTCCATTCTTCAAACCATGATTCATTGTATTGAAGAACCATTTATAACATTAATTACAAACTCCATCAATGTTATTAATGCTATCATAAATATAAACAACGCTTGGTAACTGCCGAAAAAGTGTTCTTCAATATGATGAAGTGTATGTGAAGAATACGTTTCATCACATTAATGAACCAAAATATAAACTACAACATATATGTTCTTCATATTAATGAACGCTGTTCATGTATGTATGTATGTATGTATGTATGTATGTATGTCTGTATTTCTGTATGTTCCTTATAGACGTCTAAACGGCTGAACCGAATTGAACCAAATTTGACACAATATGTATGTTGGGTCCGGGCAGAGTATAGGCTATGTGGGAGGGATTGGACCACTGGGCGTGGCACCCCCATACAAGGTACATTTTTCAGATGGTGTATGTCAACAGTTAAATATTATAGTAATATCAAGATATTTCTGGGAAAACTCTACTACTGGGAAAACTCTACGGTTAGATTTCTGTTGGGGAGAATTCTACGGGAAAAAATTCTACAGGAAAGCGTTCTACGGGGAAGAATTTTATGAGAAAAAAAATCAATAATAAATTTAATAAAATCCTCCATATCCTTGCATTCACAAAATCTTGGCACGAGTCGTGCACGGGTCCAGCTAGTATATAATGCTTGCTTAAAATGTGTTATAATAAATTTATTTATAATTACAACTTATTATTAATAAAAAGTTATGTTTATAATTAATAAAAAGTTATGTTTATAAAAAATATATTTTTTATAAACATAATGTTATTTTTTTATAAACAAAATATATATTTTTTTCATTTTTCATTTCATTTTCATTTTTTTACTGTTATTCTTTGAATAAAATTTTTCCAATACTTTTTTTAAATTATGTTAATTTTTTTTTTAAATATTATGAACAAATTCATCAATATGTTAATTCAAATTCATTCAATTTTTCAGTTTACTTTTAAAGATTTTCATTATGCTGCAAATATAGGCAATTTATTAGTTATGGCCTATTATACGAATGCATTTAATTTTCACAGCTAGCACATGCATTATGCATCTCCGATCTCAATGTGTTTCAGTATCTGTAACTCTGTTCATTGCACTGCTGTTGCGCCCTTTTAAACTCAATTTCTCACCTTGTTTTCCAATTCACACGCGCACACAAAACAACTTGTTAACGCATCTAATAAATTGCACGCGATCCGCGTGGCTCTTTTTCATTTTCATTACAACTGGCCGGCCAACGACGCAGCCTGACTGACTCTGCACACGTAAATCTTTTTACCAACTTAGTTAACACGAGCGCCCAGCATGTGACCGGCCGGCCGTCCAGTGCTTGCGTGGTTCAGCACACCCTGTACCCAACGATGCACCCAATGTACCCAATACAACGTAGGAATTGAACCATAATTGATTGCGCTTCAATTGCAATTACGAGGTTGCCACAGACGATGCCCGGCGATAGTCGCAGCGGTCACTTTCGACCGAAGCGAACCAAACCGAACCAAAACCGGACCGGGTAACTGTTGGGTTCCTTGGGGTTGCCTTGTAATTTTGGCGTAATCATTTCTACTGTTTATTGCTCTACAAGACGCACAGACCTAAAAGGGTGACTCAACTGTTATTTTTTTTTAGTCCAGTCTGCATTCGAACTAACATTTAATATTTCATATATACCATGTCATGTAATTTATGCAAATTGCGCTCTATTAAAATATCATTTGTCAGACTGCATTTCCTATTAAGAACTCGGGACGCCTGCAGGCACTGCAATTACATCGCATCAGTGCGTAGAGCAATTTCAATCGAGATGATTTGCAATGTTTAAATAAACTGTAACGAAACGTAATAGTTTATAAGGCGAAATAATTAAAATTAAATTAAGGATATAAAAGGCACATTTAATAAATAAAGAACAAAATTATCAAATTAAATTTTAAGTAGAACATTCAGATTCTAGTGGAAAATTAAATTTTTAGTGAAAAATTTAATTTTGAGAGAAAAATAAAATTTTTCATGAAAAATTGAATTTTTTTTTTAGTGAAAAATTAAAATTTTATTGAAAAATTTAATTTATAGTTAAAGTTTGAATTTTTAGTAAAAAACATATTTTTAAGAAATGTAGAATTTTTTGTGAAAAATATAATGTTGAGTGAAGAATTTAATTTTTCGTGAAAAATTGAATTTTTAGTGAACATTAAAATTATATTGAAAAATTGAATTTTTAATGAAAATATGAACTTTTATTGAAAAATTTAATTTTTAGTAAAAAATTTATTTTTAATGAAATATAGAATTTTTGTGAAAAATATAATGTTGAGTGAAGAATGTAATTTTGAGTGAAAAAATGAATTTATAGTGAAACATTTAATTTTTGGTAGAAAAATTTAAATTTAAGTGAAAAATTGATTTTTTAATTAAAAATATAAACTTTTTTTAGTTAAAAATTGAATTTTGAGTGATAAATATTGTTAACTCTTTTATGATGCGTGTGGTGCCATTTCTGTCGTCTCCTTTGCCATTTGCAGTATTTCCCACAACGCATTAATAATAATAAAAAAAGAATAAATAAGAAATCTCACAAAGTACAATAATTGACATTTAAACGGCTTTTGACAGATTAAACGATCAAACGCAATGACATAAACTAACGTGTGCGCAACACGATCGCAACACCTCCTCAAAGTGACAACGACATCGACTACGACGATGAAGCGACTACGAAGTAATAGCAGTTGCTGCACGGCAATCGTCACAAATGTGGAGTAAAAACGACGCACAGGCAGGCGGCACCCATGTGGCACATACAGTGTTGCCGTTGTTGCTGCCGCTGCTGCATTAGTCAGCATTTGCCGCAGTTACATATTTAAATGGATCAGATAGAGTAGTGCTTTTGCTTTTGGCCTAAAGAAGTCTAGAGCTGAAAGCCATTAAGAAGACTGGCGGCGGCGGCGACGATGGCAGCACAACCTCACCTCGAAAACATCCTACGTGCGATCGCCTGTATGTGTGTTGAACACACCTGAATTAAATCACGTCATATGCGCTAAGTTGGTAATAAAATTGTTAACAAAAGTAGTGCGAAACGTCAATTAAGTCAATTGCATGATGTTGGCAAAGACATCATGCGGTTACACAAAAAAAATATTAAAATAATAAATGTAGCAGATCATTGCGGTGAGTGCCAGATGATGTGACTAATGGGATGATGTCATTTGATTTGAATTAAATGACAATTTGTGTTATAGAGACTACAGCATTTCTTACTGATATTGAGAAAATTTCAAATGAAATTAAGATTTTTCATTTTAAATTGGGAGAGTTCCAAATTTAATTGAGATTTTTCCAATTGTTGATATTTTTGAGAAATTAGGTTTTTTCCACTTGAAGTTGAAAAAATTACAAATTAAATATTTTTAATGGAGGTGGTAACAATTTCAATTATAATTGGAGAAAAAAAATTGAAATTTCTATTTAAAATCCTAATTTCATTTTGAATTTTCTCAATTTCAAATGGAAAGCTTTCAATTGCAAATTCAAATTTTGCAGATAACGTTTGAAAATTCCCCACTGTTGCCATAATCGAAACGGTCAAAAACGACGCAACCTCAAAAGGCGCTTCACACACTTGTCCGATGTCCGAGAGTAGTCACGCGGTGTGCCATCAAAATGTACCGAAAACGAAACCATAACGTGACTTCTTCTCAATGGTAATACGAGTAAATTTGCTCCAGGTTACACTTTATTCTCTAATGGAAATGATCGCCATGACATGATAGTCAAAACCGCACTAAGACTCTGAGGGAGAGGAAGAGAAAGAGAGTTGCAGAGCTAGTAGGTCGTCAGGAAAATAAAGGGGGATAAAAGAAACGGCATATAGCACCCAAAACATGTGCAAAAACAACCAAAATAATACTAAGTGCACTGTTAATCAAAATTATTATGCAGTTGAAAAAGAGCAAACGAAGAGAGTAGTCTGTGTGTCTGAGAAGAGATGGTGTCAGTTGATGATCCTAAATGCAAGACTGTCTCCGATCATGACAACATCGTTGGGAAGAGAGATTAAAAAGCATTCAGCGTAAAAATAAAAAATGATCTTAGTAGCGGTGGAGGAGGAGGACGAAGAAGAAGAAGAAGCGCATAATACAAGTGTGGGAAATGCCCTGCAAGTGTGAATTTTCCGCACTGATCGTAGGTGATCGTGGCCACAAAAGTGTTGCGCAAAGAAACAACAATCGAAAAAAATGAGCAGAAAATTGTTATGGTAGCTAAAATATCATTAGCGTCGTGTGTCGTGTTTGTGTTTGCATCCATTTATTTAGCATTATTTTCCACTCCATTTCATGCCACATTAATCCAAATTCCTGCCACTTTCACAGACGGACAGCGAGTACAGAGAGGATCGAACGAATAGGCCAAAGAACAGTTGGGCATGACCATGTACATGAAATGAACCAACGAAAGAATGGACCGAGTGAGTGAAGGAGATTTTCCATACAATCGATCGATCAATACGAGTATCGCAGAATGGACAATTGTGTCGAGCTTGAGAAGATTTTCAACGAATGTGTCTGCAGGGTGTCAATAAGATAATAAGAACGGACAATCAATATGGAGAATGGTACATGTACAAGAAAAATATAGGTTATATTTATGGCTTGTATTAGTTTAGTTGGAATATATACCATTTTGAGCGCTTGATTAGATGTTTGTTTATTTACGAGCAGCTCAAGGTGTCTTTCTTATAGTTTAATAGCTATATTTTGCATGTCTCTGGCTTATAGGAAAAGAGGAAAATATTTTTGGTACAGGTGCCCACTGCTTCCATACCAGGCGCAAGACAAACAAAAATGTCGTGATTTCGCAAACTCGCACAGTTTCACATTTAAACATCAACACGTTCATTTTCCGTGCTCTACATAATTCATCAAATACCGACGATCGAGGGCGATGAATCGATCGATCGATTGAACGACTGAACGAACGAACAAATGCTCTGCAATACGCTGCAACTTTGAGTCATGGCTCAGGTATTTAAAGAAAATTCTGTACGTTGCTATAGAGAAATAAAAAATAAAAATAAATATCGCGCGATCTTATAGTGAGAAAAACATAGAAATCCACACATATATACACTATGCGAGGCCAATTCTTTTGGGTTTCGCAGACACTATGGCTCTGTGATATGATCGCTGTGAAGTCAAAGTCATCGTCTGCCCCCTATTTCAGACGCTGGTTCACGCTGTTTTTGCATGACTTTTCATTGATTGTCGTGATCAATTGAGAGCAATTTATTATGAAATGAGGGTGAATTATATGAATGAAGCTTCTACAAGCGCCGCGCAATATTCTTTTGATCTTTCTGGTTGACTGGGGCGCTGGGGACGCCTTTTAAACTCAGTTTTGCAGTATTTCGAGCGATGATCGTCGTTATGGCAGCAACACAACCACAAAAAAAAATTCACTATTTCAGATCAATGCATTTCCTAAATCATGTGCTTACCGAAAGGTGGTACGGTTCGATTCAATACTATTTATTGGTTTGGGGGGAGGAGGGAGCACTTGTTCTTGTTGTTTTTAGTGTGATATTTGGTGCTGTTAAACATGATGTTGATCATGGGAATCAACACGATCGGTACGAATCGTTTGTTGGTTTAGCGATTATGAATTGTTGTTTGCAATTATTTTATTATGCTGTCAACGCTTGCCAGCAATAAAATGTTTTAAGAGTTTAAAGTTTTATTTATGCGGCACTGAAAGAATTATGAGTATTAAGTAAATGTGTTGAAAAGTTTTTTTTGTTTGGGATACTCTAAAGAATCGCAGGATTCACTTGATCTATCCGCATGACTTATACTTAAGGTAAACTATTTAGCTGAGTCAACAGGTGGAGAACAAGATGGTTTCGCATGGTACTATAAACAAACTGAAGGTATTACATATTTCTATTCTTACAAAAAATCATAAATCCTGTCACCATTTATAGAACTTCATAACTATAAATCTATTTTTTGTACGTTTTTCGCTCAAACTCGTTTTCAGAGTTGCACAGGCTGGGCAACTTTATTAAGCAATCGACTGACTGTCGATTTATTTGTCAAATAATATGTTGAACATTTAATGAACTTTAGTGATCAGTCAGTCATCAGGAATAACACATCAACAACATCATGCATAGACATTGTATTAACCCATTAAAGACTGAAAAATGGGTATTTGAATAGGTAAGTTGTAAAATCATTACAGAAGATGTGATCTCACCTAGTTAAATATTTGTAAGAATGTTCGAGGGCT
This sequence comes from Dryomyza anilis, assembly GCA_951804985.1. Taxonomy (NCBI): domain Eukaryota; kingdom Metazoa; phylum Arthropoda; class Insecta; order Diptera; family Dryomyzidae; genus Dryomyza; species Dryomyza anilis. The sequence goes on from OX638134.1 coordinate 282,182, forward strand.
ATGTCTAGGGTATTATGCACCGACATTTAGAGCCCATACCATGATTTTTGTTTTCGTGTTTATAAATCTAATAACATTTGGTTCATTAACTACGACAAAAGATTCTGCAGTCCTATTCTTTCTATAATTGACCCTGAAAACCAATTTTTAATATCTCTCAACTTTCTCTAGATTTTATATTTTAAATAATAATGTGTATTATGCAATTACCGTTAACTACGACTCAAAACATAATTCATTTGGTCATAAATTTATCTTTGAGTAGTTGCATCTTCTTTATTTTATATTTGTATACTAACTTCGCTCGATTTTGAGTAATATTCTACCTTATAGTTGACCCGTTAACTAGCCCAAATATGACGTATTTTTACTTCAATTTTTATTTGAGTAGTCCAAATTGCATTACTATCATCTGTCTCTAGATTTTATATTTTTACTAAGAATACTTGATTTTGTGTATTTTTCTACCTAATTGTCCTTAATGTTGACCCATTAACTATGACCAAAGACATGATGCATTATGACCTTAAATTTATCTTTGAGTATTCCCATCTCTCTTCTTCCTGTCTCTGAATACCTTTTCACAATATCTCTCACATGTTTCTAGATTTTTATATTTTTCTAATGCTCGATTTGAGGTATTATTCTACCCAATAGTATCTAATGGGTTAACATAATGCAACAATCAATCGCTTCAGTCTTTCTGATGTCTATCCTTACGGCTGTCTATTGCTCCATTCATTCGTCAGTCTGTCTCTCCCGCACTATTCCAACGTAGTACATCAATAATTTTTACTTTAACTTTTGCGTTGGTAACTTCATCAACGTCAATGCCAACCAAACACTCGTACATTAGTTTTCTTGTTGTAGTTTTTGTCATATCCTGCAGCAATATATAATAAAATAGTTTCAGCCTCAATCAGAAAAAAAAACTGTTGATTTCTTGTCGTCATCATGATCGTCATCGTAGTTTGCGTCGCCAACATGTTGCATTGTCGTTGTCTGCTACTTGCAAAAGCTGCCTGTAACTGCGTGTCGCACAATGAATGAGTACGTGTTGGAAATTGGACAGTAATAGGCGTTCTATTTGAGTTATTGGTTCCCCACATAAACCGTATCTGCAGCGTTACGATGCGTACCCGACTGCGTGTTCGTATTTTTGGCCTAATGGCGCTTGCAACAGGCAGGAGATTTGATTGCAACTACATGTAGATCGCGCGATATTTTGTGTGGGATGATTTTGATAAGTACCTATAAAGTGTTTATTTTTGAATCGATTATGTTAACTTAAATGCCTATGTACAGGAAAAAGTGTTGAATATGAGAAGAGTTTAAGAGTTTTTCTTTAAAAATTACATTTAACGAGGATCACTTTGCATATGTGGTATTAAAACAACTACAGTTACTAAAAGGATTGTAGATTTCTTTATGACTTCCAAAATTGCTAGGTCCTACAAATAACATCGAACTTCGAAAAAATCTACTTTGATATACACCTTATTAAAAAAGACGATTTCATGAAAAACATTCAGTGTAACGTTTTTTGGATACAGTTTCAAAAGTGTTGCGCACAAATAATATATCCAAAGGTTGTTATTTGCAAAATATCTCTCCACAATTCTCTTTTGATATACATCGTTTTTAATTAATACGATTATCGGATACTGTTATAAAGTAAATAATATACCTTAATGCTGTTATTCCTAAAGAGCTCTCGAAAAACCTATTTTATTATTAACGGTCAAAACATCCGGAGAACATGCAGAATATCGCACTACAGATACCACAGTTCAAAAATTTGATTCTTATAATGTAGATAATATTTGGTGCAAATTGGTCCAGATATTTAAATAGTCCAATATTTGTAATTCGAAAATCCAAGAACTTAAACTATATCTTTCAAATCATGTTACATCGTATTGCGTGAATACTTTGGAAAATACTTGATGTGCGGTATTTCGTTTAAGCCCAACATTGCAGCCTTTCTTGTATTGATGCTGCTGCGGTAAAAGCCAATGTATGTTGATGTTTTGCGGTCACCTGATTTTCCGGCAGTGACCAAAAGTGCAAATGTCCTGCCTCGCAGCCCGACCGCACGAACTTCACGCCAATTGCCAATGTTTGTCCATCATTCGCGCAAATGTTCGTAAATTTCGAACGCTTTGGCTCGAACAATGCTAAATTGCTTTAAATTAGTTATTTTTTTTTTGTGCGACTCATTCTTAACTTATTTTGACTTTGAAGCCGCTACGTGCCGCTTTGTGTGCTTTGGCTTTGACTTTGGCTGTGACTGGTGGCTCCCATGGCATGGTACTTGTTGCCACATACTGCACTTGCTGCACCAAATGCAATGCAGTTTCCTGTTGTTGTTTTAATAGACCAAATATCTGCAACGTTTTGGATGGAGAACTTCGTGTGGAAGCTCATAAAAAAAAATCGCGAAATCTCTGAACTAAACCCAAAACATCTATGCAATGTTTTGGGTTTAGTTCAGAGAGCTTCCACACGAAGTTCTGCAGTGCGGTGGCCAGTCTGGTGGTCAGGGCATCGCGTATTGCAACAATGCATTAATAAGATTTATGGAATTTTTGCTGGCAAACTGTTTTGCTGTTGTTGGCTCATCTTCGATTCTGCTTCTTCGTTTTCTACTTCTTGGCAATTGGCTTAAAATGCGCGAATTGTGGCCTATATCAATGCTTGCATTCTTTAAACTGTTGCTGCTGCTGATTATTGCTCCGTTTGGTTGCATTATTTGGATGGATTGTTCATCTTCACAGTTCGCGAATGAATGGTCGGACAGATGGATGGTTGAACGGATGGATGTATGTGCTACACGTTTTCTTGTGGCATTGCCAACTATGTTGCTGTGCGGAATGTTTCCACAATTGACGCATTTCAAATAAAATTTAATTTCCTTCGGGTTTCCTCAGCACAATCGTCGGATATTTGCTACGTTTAGTGTATTTACATTTCGTAAATTGTTGCGATCGTTTGTTGTTGCATCTACAGCTGATTGCGGCTTTTTTTATTTGATGGACAATCAGTATTTGGAGGCAACATTAATTTCGATTGGAACGTATAAATAGTGTAGAAATCAAATGAGATTATAAGACATTTTATAAGATACTTATCGAAAGATTTCGATCGATGAACACATTCATGACTATCACAGTCTGTCATACCTAAGAGAAGTTCGATAGCCTTCCTGAACTTACTTCGATTGAAATGTTCGATTTCGCTTTTAATATTTAAAATCTCTCCTACAACTTTTAATACGAAATACGATCTTAGTTTACGAGTCGTAGAATCCTTTAGAGTTTTAAAATACGAGATTGCATCGATTTTTCATATACTACCTATCACTGTGAGAATTGACATCGATATCTGAATAATTGGGAATTTTTTCGTTACGATGTCGACACGAATGGGGATATTAAAACTGGGGATATTATCTCGAAGGTAGAATACGTCGCATAGTTATTTTTCTATCTGATGATTCTACTCTCGAACGAAATCGTTCCGATTTCATTAAAAGTTTCGCGTACCGAAAGTACGCATCGATAACTCCATACCATGTTTGTCCGATATCGTATAAATTGTCCTTCATCTCGCATTGATTTCGTAAGGCCATCCAAATATATGGCATTCTGGATTTAGACTATACAAAATGATGGCGAAGAATCATATTCTAATATGATTTTCGAGAATTCCTTAATTATACTAATTTATATAGGTTCGAAAAAGAACAAATCAGCTACTTTCATGACAAGTTAGAGAACTATTCAACCGTTACACCCTAAATGAGTTGACCAAATATGTATTCTTCAAGTTTGCATACAGTAAATATGAAAAAGTAAACGGCAGCATAAAATCTTGCAAGGAAATGTGCTAAAGTTTAACGGTTTCCTCAAAGCGATGGTTGATAACATCACTCCGTAAGATGTAGAAATTGATCTTTATTTAATGACGATACGCTTTAAACTCTTTGTTGTCTGAAGTTGTCTAAGAACCTCAAGTCAAAGTATTGACTTGTAGAATCTGCTATGCTTTCTCAACTAAATTCCATACCTTAACCTTTTGTGGTTGTTGTAACTATTCGATTACTTGTTCCTAGTTTAAACTTTATCATTTCTTGGCACTTGTGTCGTTCACTCCTTCTCGTCGTTATTCTTTCACACAGCTTATCTTAGCTACACTCCACTAACCTCAACCCATCCATCATTTCTGATCATTTGCGCTGCTTCCACATGTGGAAAGAATTAAAACAATTTTCCGCCCATTTCTATTTAACTGCACCTTGCCGCATCACAGCGTTGGCCGTATCCCGGACCATCGACGGGTTCAGCATTGTATTGGGGGCCTTTACCACAGGTTGTCCATATTGGCTGATGGATTAGTAAGGCATCAGTTGCCGTTGCAACTGTTGTGGCCGATGGTGGCGGATGGTGGTGGTGGCAGCTTCATAGTGCCGCGGGCGAAGAGTGCACTGAGTATCCAACTTGTATGGTTTCGACTTTTCTGCGGCGAGCTGTTATAATTATTGCTGGTCATAAAGATTTTTAGTTTGATTTTTTCTGTAGTTTTTTGTGTACAAAAATTAGTAATAAAGTTTGACGAACTTTTTGAGTTGTACGTACCGTCGATAGGCGGCGGCAGCACCAGCACCAGCAAAAATAATAAAACTGAAACTTTATCTATGCTCGTTCAATGCAAGACTTGATTTGGTGAGTCTTCAGTTCTAAGATCTCTATCGATATCCTAGAAGCATACTTCAAATGTAAAATAATTTACAATATAGGATTTAATAGAGATATTTAGTTTCGAGTGAGTATTTTCTAGAACAGATATTTTTTAGAAGTGTAACCCAATGTGTTGGTCATAGATTGGACTTAGTCATGGCACGCAATTATATGGATTTCAATGAATAGTGCTAGAAGTTCAACCAAACGATAGTTGCCGCAAATTTGATCAGATGGATATAATTATGGTAATTCTTCGTCGACATTAAAAATGATATGTCAGATATAGGTTCGATTTCAATGAATAGTTGTCGGATTTTAAAGAATAGTTGGAAATATTTAAATGGACAAATTGAACATATTTCTGGAATACATAGATGTTCTTAAATGTTCAAATAAACGATAGTCGATTTTATATTGATTCTTCATATGGACATAATGTTGTTAATTCCCTGTTACGACATTTGAAATGGTATGCCCGATATAGATCAGATTCAATGAAAGAAGCTTAAAGGATAGTCGGCTCAAATCAGACTCTTTAGATGGACATAATTCCTTGTGACGACATTAATGTATGTCAGATATAATAATCGTATATCCTTATTGGTGCAAGAGTTTCAATTTTTCGAATTCGCGCTTTTGGTTTTTTCTTATTTTGGTTAGAAATATCCAACAAAACCACACACGATTATGGCACAATATATTTGAGGAAAAACTACATTAAAAAAATGTAAAAAAACGCAAATGTCAAGAAATTCACATTTGCCCATTTGGCATTTTATCAGATGTTCATCCAAATGATAGTCGGCTCAAATTAGATTTTACCATTTGACATAATGAAATAAATTACACTAAATTGGGTTAATTCCCTATAACGTTATTTTAGATTTAGTTTGGATTTAGATCAGATTTATGTCAGATTTATCTGAAATTTCAAGAGTATATTAAAAGTATTTCCAAAAACATTTGTTGCTACTAGGGCAGCTGCTGTTCATCTACACCGTTTCGCGTCAAGTGCATTTTTATGGAACTCAACGGTTGCCAACAAATTAATTTGAAAAAAAAAAACTGCAATACAGAAACTGTTGCTGCCCTTGATTTGCGAACAACATAGCGTTGAGCAGCAGTCAACGAAAATACAAAAAACGTTTTAATTTTATTTCTTTTAACGCTTTAAAAAGGGCAGCGCGAACGCAAGCCATCAAAATACGCAGGGAACTAATTTGAAAATGAAATACTTTGCTACTTCTTCCTGGGCTACAAGGCAGTGGCTTTCATCAACTACAGCAGAGGGTCATATGAAAGGTTTCTGTGTGTGTGTCTCTGCAAAATTTTCACATGTCAGCCATAGATTTTTGTTTTTTGCACTTGTGTCAAAGTTATTGCCTTTGGTAAATAAAACAAAAGAAATAGAAAAAAAAATCGTACAACGAAACAAAATCAATTTTCAGTTGTAATAAAATTGCTTTTAATTTCTACGTTAATTAAACTTTTTTACTAACCATGTTTTGTCGTTGCCGTTGTATTGGCAGTTGTTGTTGTTGGTGATATTGCATAGGAGTTTTATCTTTGGTTGTAAACATGGTTTAACTATTTCTACTACTGTTTGCCAGCTAATACATTTTATGGCAGCTTATTTTGGAGTAAAGATTTAAACATTTTCACATTTGACAGCACCTTTTAAAATGGCGCAAAGCTGTAGAGAAAAAGAAAGAATGCAAACAGATGTAAATCGAAAAACTTGACACTCGCTGACATTTGTTTAAAATAAAACTACATCTTCAATATTTCAGTTCGTTTCGTATTCTAGAAAGTACTAGCAGTCTCATTTCAGGAAATTGTCGAATTTGTTTCGCCCAGATTAAAGATAAAGGTTAAGGTTAAAGATAAGATTATGATCGAAGTTGAGAATATTTTGGAAACTATCATTGAGTATGTTTTAAAATTTATTGGCTCATTATAATAAATTTACGATTTATTTTCGTATAGATCTTACGATATAGGACCACAATTTAAGAAAAGTAACAAACTAGATTCGCACACATATTCAAGAAAAGATTCGCGACATGATATGGAAGATCGATACGATTTGCGAAACAAGAATCTGAACGTAATTCGGAAACATTTCTAATTGGAGACAAATTGGAGACAAATTGGATTTACTTTGACAAGTCATCGTTCTATTTCAAAATATCTTTGAAGCTGTTCAACAGAGTTCTTGCGATTGAAGTCTACATTTCGAGACAATAATCGCGAATATATAAGACAACATTCGAGACAAGACTATAGAGAAGATATTGAACCATTTTTGATTTGAGACTGAGTTTTTATTTGATACGTGGAATTGTATTTCCATTTTGGGAAGTAATTTTAGAAATAATAAGTCCATTTCAGAAATTATTGCGCTGAGTTTTATTTAGTATTTCATTCCACATTTCCTAAGGCAGACGAAATTCACTAATATATTCATGAGAAGATTCGCGATATAATTACTAGAGAAGACACTGGAAGGTGTCGAGAGCTATTATTTATTAAATATACATTGTGCAGAAATTTTGAAAAGAAGCGGAATACAAAGACTAATATCACAAATTAATCTTTTTTTACAACATTTTTTCTGATCCAATTGCTTTAAATACCGCTCAATTCAGCCATTTAGCTGTAAATACTTTTCAGGGGCATAAGTCCATTTCAGGAGATCTAAGACTTTGGTCCGCAGACTTAGGACTACTTTTCTATTTTATAAAATGTGCAACTTCGTTCCCCAGAGTTCTTACGATTTTCGATATTTCGATACAATTGAAAGGATTAAATAATCAAGATACATTTCTCGATGTCATTAGGGAGAATATTCTAATCTTCTCGACAAGATTATAAAAGGGTAATAATTTCGAAAGTGTTTTTCGATGAGTTATTATTTTTGAAATTCATGCAGAGATTTTATATAGAAACGAGATACAACTTCTAAATAAAGGTCGCACTTTCCTTGACTAAATTTAGCTATATAGATAAGAAGCATGAAAACTAAACAAATGTTTTTAATATTATAAATTGTTTGAATTTTTCAACCATATTACGCTCTAATTTGTTATGTTGATGTTGCCACAAATTAGAGTTCAACGCCAATAAGGTTTACTGACCTCGCCAAAATATATCACGAAAGTGACGAACGGGTTGCCTAACTCTGTGCCAGACCAACGAACGACTATACGTCTGTCCATCAACCACTACTATACGATGATTTTATGTTGTGAACACAATTAAAGCGGCAGCCTCTTATTGCATCATTAATCACGGCGCCGATTAATGACTTTCTTTACAAAAGCAACTTCAAATTGTTGCTGTTGCTACCGCTATCAAGCAGCAGCATCAACGGTTGCTATAATTTAGCAACTAGACTTTGTTTCTGCTGTTGCTGCTGCTGTGTTGTGTGCCTTAACACAAAAGGTGGCAGAAACCCCATTAAATGGGAGTAAAAGTCCAAATAGTCGTTTTAGTTGTTGCTGCTGTTAATTCTGCACCCGACTTGATCCTGCAAATGGTTCAGACTTATAATAGATTGTGGGTGCTGGAAGCTTTGTGCGGCTAGATTGCTATCATTAGGTGGGTTTGGTAGTCACATGATTGATTTGTGGCAATTCGACAAAGTGTTATGAGTTCATACATCACATAAAATCAACTATATTAACTAGATTTTCAAGCATAATGCTTTCGAAAAAACTAATTGTAGTGTCTACCTCTGATAAAGTAGACACTATCTACTTAAGCCTACTTGCCACACAATTCAATCATAGAGCGCTGGCTAAATAATGCCCCCAGAGTTCAACAACACTCTGTAGTTAACAACTTTGCAGTTTGGCACGTCAGCAAATAGACTAGTTAGAACGCCTACGGATCACGCGTCTAGCGCAAAAGAAAGCCGGCTACTCCCCGGCACGCCCTGTTTTCAAATTTGCTTTCAGACACCTTTTAGCTCGTTCTGTTGGCAAATGTTATAAAAGATCATTTTCCTTTTTGTGCAAAATATCACTTACGAATGTGTAGCGCATCATGCTCTCAAGTGATTTCAATACCGTGAAGTGGACCTAGTCATGGAGTTACGTAAATATGTATATGAAAGCGTTTGAAGCCGGGCCGGAATGACTATAACGACCTTCCCTCGGGGGCCGATCTATAAATATATAGTTTCTCAAAGTATAAATTACTAAATAAATATTTATACCAGAATTTGTGAAATGTACTAAAATTAGTTATTATGAAGTCCCACTTCGAAGCAGAGAATGTACCAATTTCAAGTTATTGGTCCAATGGAAGAAAATTCATTTATGAATCTAAAAGATCAATATCAATAATCAAAGGCATTTGTTGTATGTGGAGGGCCGATTTAGGTTTAGAACGACCAATATAGAGATCTGCATGTATTTTGAGCACCGTTGAAAATCACCAAAATGGTTTTAAACAAACTATTAAAATGTCGTCGAAAATCGAAATATGTTTGGCCCGTTTATTAATTTAAATTTTCGATATTTCCTCCATGGGAAGGTCAAAATAAATATACCAGAATTCGAAAAATGTACTAAAATGGAGAAGACTTATTCAATTACATATGTAATTGGACCAATCAGACAAAGGCATATTGAGATTGAAAATAGGCCAATGTTCCAGTTTTAATGAGCAAAGGTCATATTGTGTTTCTGAAAGATCGATGTGAAAGACCGCTGTTAATATGAGTAGGGCCGGTGTAGGATAATAATGTCTGATATTGAGATTTGTATTTATTTTAAGCAATGTTGGAAGTTTAAAATAGTATTTCAAAAGGGTCTTTTTAAGTTATAATAATAATAGTTTGGCACTACAGTCCTATGAGAACTAAGGCCGAGTGCTCTCACCATTTTGAGCTGTGCGTGTTATATTTGTACTCAAAGTGTTGCCGAATCCGAACGGCGGGTGAGAGCTTTTCATAGGCAATATTTTACTCTCGTAGGTTTTCCATTTACTGCCGAGAGGTAGCGCGGTATAGACAAATGTTTCTATGAAAAGATGTTGTTAGCCCCAGTCCAGACTTGAACCGGGGACCTTTCGGCTCGCAGTCCAACGCACTAACCACTGAGCTTCAGCGAATTTTTAAGTAGTTGTCTTTAAAATATTACAGCCGAAAGATTTGACATGGTCTCTCTCAATTTCTCAAATGAATATTCAGAATTCGTGAAATATACGAAGATACAGCTTATTCATTACATGTCTAATTGGATCCTTTAGATAAAGACCTATTCTGATGGAAAGAAGAACGAATTACCAGTTTCAACTAAGGAAAGGTCATATTGTGGATCTGAATGTGCGATGAAAATGAATGGGCCGATTTAGGATATGAATGGGTTTTATAAAGACCTTAATGTATGTTTAGCACCGTTGGAAGTTGAGACTTAAAAAGGATCTTCTATAGAAGTCGTCTTTAAAAGAGGTTGGGCCGCTTTTGAAAAGGTATAAAGTCCGGAAAGTCCGCTCCTGCTGTAAACCAACCAACTGTTCCGCCGAAATGTAATGGCATGATAAACCGTTAAAGAGACAGACAAAACTATATTACAGCCGTAAGATTTGACATGATCTCTCGCGCGTTCGTCGTGCCGCTTAATAAGGTAGTCTCGTCCGCCCCACGTTCGTTAAAGGTGACGCCCACACAATTGGCCACATTTCACACTCGCACTCGTTTTAGAAAATAACGTGTTTTGTTTTTTATTATATTTCCGCCATGTACCAAAAGTAAAAACATCTTTTCATCTTATTACAATTCCCAGCGATCACGCATGCAGTAACTTTTTTTTCTGCCATTGTAAGGTGTAAATTGTTGAGCAGCTATAGCAACAACAATGGTGCAAAGGTGTGAAGTTTACGCGCACAATTATTGCAATTTTGCAACGTGCGCAACAAAAAAATAAAATCCAACTAAAAGATTTCTAGACCATATTAGAACGTGTCAGTTCGAAGTGCAGTACAAACTGCTGCTGATAATCAATTGCATGATCAGCACATGCTCTACAAAATAAAAAATTAAATATTTTTTTACTCTCTAAATACTCTGCGCCGAATAGTATTAGTATGAAGTACACCATTACCAATTGAAATTGAGAGTTGTTCAAATAATAGTAGGAAAATTCTAATTGAAATTGGTAAATTTTAAAATGAAATTTCCAATTTTCTATTTTAAATTTAGAAAATGCAAATGGTATTAATTTTTGACAGTAAGAAATGATAAAATTCCAATTATAATTGAAAAATTTCCATATCAAATTGTGAAAATTTCCAGTTAAAATTGAGATTTTTTTCTATTTAGAAATAAGAATATTCTAGAATGAGAATATTTCCAAAAATGTCAATAATAATAATATCAATAAAATGTTAATTCTGACATCGGGTGTTTTCTATAAATGAAAATCATACTCTTTGTATACCCTAGACTAAGAGGGAAAGGGTCCATCAGTCTCTCTGTTGAAATCACGATTACATAAAAATTCGAAGGACTAGATCAATGAAACTTCGAATTTAGTATACTCATACTTGTACGCTATCTGGTATTAAAAAGGTGCATTATCGGTCGATTGTGATCTGTTACTTGACCACTTTTTCAAATACGTGCGAATTTTACTTTATACCAATCGACATTCGGTAACCTACTAATTTGTAAATATAAGTACTCAATGAAATGAAATTTCATAACGATTTAGACCGACTATAATTTATATAGTAGCCGCGGTAGCTCAGTGGTTAGTGCGTTGGACTGCGAGCCGAAAGGTCCCCGGTTCAAGCCTGGACTGGGGCTAACAACATCTTTTCATAGAAACATTTTTCTATACCGCGCTACCTCTCGTCAGTAAATGGCAAACCTACGAGAGTAAAAACCATTGCCTATGAAAAAGCTCTCACCCGCCGATCGGATTCGGCAATAAACTGTAGGTCCCACCACTTTGAGTACAAATATAACACGCACAGCTCAAAATGGTGAGAGAGCTCGAAGTTCTATACAGAACTGTAGCGCCAAACTATTATTATTATTATAATTTATATAATATATATATTTTTACAAACTTCTTTACACCAACTATCAGAATTTCCCTACTTCAAAATTTCCTTGCTGGTTTTAGGTTATTTTCATAACAGTTTTGCTCTGTGTTTCGATAATTTTGATGGTAGTGTTGCTGTCGATGGTGAAGTAGTTGGAGTTGAAGTATAAAGCATTTGCTTGATAGACAACATTGTCGAGTCATGGTATGAGCGAGAACATACACTTGCAATAATTTTAAAACGTATTCCACGCCAAAATCGATTTCATCTACGATTTCGATTAAATTCATATGTCTATTTAAGGGTATCAAGATATGTATTTCCAGAGATGCAGGAGTTCAAATTGACAATAAAAGACAATCAAAAGAAAATTTTAATTTAGAGATATAAATTCAGTCAAGATTTTGGTAAAATTTCCTGGGAAGTTACCCAATTCAAAATATACTGAAAAACATTCTATATACATCGAGGGTGCCTATGTTGACAGCATTCTCACTTTTTTCCTATCACATATAATTTTAAAACCATTATTGTTTTACACTACGCGAATTTTGACCATTTTAGCTTGGTATATTTTTTAACAAATTGATTTTAAAATAAGTCAAAATTTATATCATACAATATGTTTTTGCTGCGCCAACATTTTTCCGTGTATTTTCGCGCGCCTTCAATCATGTCCTGCGCTGCTCTATTACCGGATTCCCATCGTAATGACGGGTTTTGTGCCGCATTAAACGCACAAAACACTCCACTTAACACCACTTCAGAACAGCCATTCAGCACTCGACTCGACTGGCAGCAACTTTTCATTCAACTGATTTGAGAGTGAAGCTCAGAAGCCTCAAAATCATTTCATTCACATTGGACCCGAGTGATTTTTAGGGGGAGTTTTATTGACAGCAACAATTACCTGCGCGGATGCTGATGAAGCTTTGTGCAAGTTCTTGACAGCAGTAACTGCAACATTTCGCAGGCAACAACAGCCTGAGACTGAGACTGGGTCGTTCTTGCAAACGGTTTTGTCTGCCTGTTTGTCTGTACATCAGTCTATCCAGCTGGCTGACTGTCTATTTGTCTGTCTGTCCGTGGCCTGTCCGTGCGTCTTCTATCCACTTTGCACTTTGCGCATTCAACTGTCTATGCGTTGAGTGATCGTGCAATCAACAGGCTCAATTTTAATGGGGTGGCAATCATGTTGCAATGATGCGTTCGCGCGTTCTTGTTGTTGCCGGCGCATTTATGATGGGTTGGAAATCACTTACGAGTTGATTATTAAATAATAATAGACTGCATTATGAACGCAAATGGTTGTTGAAGTTGTTGTTGTGATTGTTGTTGCTAACAATCAATTAGGAAAATAAGTTGTTTATAAATGTACGCGATTATGTTTGCATAAAGTTGCTTTAAACACGAACATCGTCTCTATAATCAATTTCTTGCATAAAATATGGTAACAAGTTGGCTGCAACATCGTTACACTTGGCTTGAAGTGCGGCGGTATTTTATATTTTGAAAGGTTAAAAAGTTTGAACAAAGAGTATTTAAAAGTCTGAATAAAATTAATTACTTACATATATAAAGCTGATTAACATCAGTTTTTACTATTTCCCTATCCGTTTCGCAAACAGTATTTTCAATTTTTTTGACGAAGAGTAATGCTTTGACAGGTTAAAAAGATTTCACAAAAAATATTGAAAAGTCTGAATAAAAATTTACAATTACAATTTTAGCTGTTTTAGGACTATTGCAGATAAAATATATCACTTTATAATATGTAAATCTTCACAAACTTTGCTGTCTTAGAGCTCTTTCAGAGCAATGGCTTTAGAGATCAAAAAGCTTTAACAAAGTGTATTTAAAAACCTGAATAAAGTTTACTTTATAAGTGAACTAAGAATCTTTTTAGTGTAGTTAATAGTTATTTTAGAATCTTTTCAAAGAAATATAACATATGAAAATACATTTCACAAAGAGTATTTTAAGCTTTTTCTCTTTTTTACATAGTGTTGTTAAAGAGCAATTTCTTGAAAGGTTCACAATATTTCAAAAAGTGTATTTAAAAGTCTGCATGAAAATGATTACTGACTTAAAACCTCTAAAAATACAAATATCACTTTACATTTAGTGTGTTTCACATATAATACTTTAAATCTGACATTGCTTTTAAAAAGCAATACCTATAAAAGGAGTATTTTATTTTTTTTGATTAAGAGTAATGCTTTGAATGGTTAACAAGATTTCACAAAAAAATATTGAAAAGTCTGCATAGGAATTTACAAATTCAATTAAAAATTTCTCCTTTTTTAGTGTTGTTAAAGAGCAATTTCTTGTAAGGTTCACAATACTTCAAAAAGTGTATTTAAAAGTCTGCATGAAAATGATTACTGACTTAAAACCTCTAAAAATACAAATATCACTTTACATACAGTTTGTTTCACAAAGAATGTTTTAAATCTGACATTGCTTTTAAAAAGCAATACCTATAAAGGTTCGAAATAAATTTCTAAGAGTATTTAAAAGGCTGCTTTATCTACTGACTAAAAACTATTTTAAATCATAATAGAAAATAAGAGTATTTTAAACTATAAAAGTATTACTACTATAAAATATTATTTACAAAAAGAGTATTTTAAAGACTGGTTTTTTGAGATCTTGCTGTTTAAGAGCAATACCTTAAAATTTGAATTATAGTTCTTTTAGACCCTTTTAAATATAAATATTACATTACTCTGAGTATTTAAAAGCATCTATCTAACTGTTAAGGAGCTCTTAAAAATAGTGCACTTGTTTTCAGAAATCTTAAAATTTTCTAAAAGCATTTCTATTTAGAACAGTCTTATCAAAAAATAATTATATATCATTTAGCATTGACATTACTTATATGATTTTTCAAATTTCTAATAGATTTCTCAAAATATTACAATAACTTACAAAAGACCTTTATATAGGCTACAAAAAAAAACTTAATTATAGCACGTGCTTTTTTGAGCGCGCTCTACGCATAAAAGACGTCAGTGCCGAGCCTCAGGTTAGCTTAACAAAAAAAAGCTTAATTATTCAAATATGACCCAAACTAGCAGCTAAGTTCAAAATCCTTTTCAATAACTTTTTTTTTTTTTTTTTGTGGAACAAATGCCCCCCGGCAGCCTGTCGCTGCTTAGGCACCTGTTACCGCGCTACCAAAATGGGTACAACAACACAAACTACATCAGTATAGATCTGTAACAATTAGTGCTTCAAAAACATCAAAAATACGCACCTCAACCAATAATTAATAATCGAAGCAAAGCAAAAATCGTTTCAAGTAGTTGCCAGTGAAAAGTTTTTAAATAACTTCAGTGGCAACGAACGAACGCCCTAGCGCAAAAGTGAAGTTCATAATTAGTAGCTAAACCTAAAGATTACTATAACAGTGTTCGGATGTAGATGGGCTATATGGATACAGGGGGTTTATTTTATTTGAAGCATTCAAATTTGACTATAGACAACCAGAACGAAAGTAAATCTATAACATTCTTACAAAATTGTTATTATACCAAAGGAAATAGCTACATGTAAATAATAACTACATGTAAATGGCTCTGGAATGTCGAAAATACCTCTTGGTGATTTCACATTTAGGTGCCCTTTATTTTACGAAATAATATTAACCTGATAAATTACATAAGAGTAAGATCTTATCAGATAAAAAATATGGGTTAAGTACAAAATAATGATTTTAATTACGAAAATTGTTTCAATTTACGTAGACGTTTCGGAAAACAATCTAATCGGATTTTTTATTTGATCTCTTAATATATTTCTTTTCTATAATCTGTTTTAGTTATTTAACGAAACTAACTGGAATTTTCTAAATTTCATTTATCATATTGTATTGAAGAAGAACTCTTATTAATTCCTGATATGCCTTTCAGTATCTATCGCAACAGGGTAGGTATTTTTATAAAATTTCCAAATATGCTCTACAAAATGTTGTGACAGACATTTTAGAAATATTTTATTTTTCAAAGTATTAAGATAAACATTACAAAAAGTTTTACTACGTAAGTTCTTCATGTGCTAAACTATGAGCAACACAGAAAAAAATATCATCATATTTATGAATTTCGTTCTTCCAACCATAATTCATTGTAATGAACAACGATTCATAATATTGATAATTACAGAACATCAATGTAATGAATTCATTATCAATATGATGAATGACCGAAAATTATAATAAATAATAGTTTGCGCTACAGTCTTGTTTAGAACTTCGGCCGAGCTCTCTCACCATTTTGAGCTGTGCGTGTTATATTTGTACTCAAAGTGGTGGGACCTACAGTTTATTGACGAATCCAAACGGCAGGTGAGAGCTTTTCATAGGCACTGTTTTACTCTCGTAGGTTTGCCATTTACTGCCGAGAGGTAGCGCGGTATAGTAAAATGTTTCTAAGAAAAGATGTTCTGAGCCCCAGTCCAGGCTCGAACCGGGGGCCTTTCAGCTCGCAGTCCCTAACCACTAACCACTGAGCTACCGCGGCTACAGACCGAAAAAGTATTCTTCAATATGAAGAACTGTATATGAAGAATACGTTTCATCATATTAATGAACAAATACATAAAATACAACATATATGTACATCGTATTGAAGGATATTGTTCATCAAACACAATTTCAATGAAAATATTTATTTTTCGTTCATTGTTTGCCATAATTCTCAGTTTTTAAGTAGTTGTGGTATGTTATTTCTCCTCGACATGCATAAATTAGTAAAATGTTATATTATAAAAAATATATTAATATTTATAAAAAATATTTTTGAGACCACTTCGGACAATTTTTTTTTTCGAAATTTTTATTTATATTTAGCACAAAATCTTTATTTTTGTTGGAGATTTTTTTTGTAGAATTTTTTTTCGCACACATTTTTTGGAAATTTTTTCTATTTTTTTCGAATTGTTTTTTTCGAAAAATATATTTATTTTTTGAAAAATTCGTAACAAAATAATTTCCATCAATTATTTTAATTACAAAAAATATTGTTTTTTTTCAAAATAATATTTTATAAATCAAGCAAGCAGTATTTAACAAATAAATAACATAGACTTTATAGGAATTATAAATTATAAATATAGGCATTATAAATATGTGTGCAAATATAAGAACATCATATTAATCATTAAAAACATTAAATTGCAATTCAATTAATGAATTCACCCATATAATGAATCTAGTAGTTGGTGAAAAAATTCATAATTTTTATGATAATATTCATAATTTTTCTTCTAGGGATGCTACGCCTCGGAATCGCAAATATTGAGCGCGACTACTACACCCTGTAGCTGCGCTGATTGTATAGCGTTATTGTTAAAAAAATGATTTTGACCATAAATCACAATTATCGCCACATGCCCCACACATACACAGCGCAGTAGCGGTGGCACCACTAACAGCCCACAAAATTGTAGCAACATAAATGTGTTGCCGCAGGTGCCATAGTGCTGAAGTATTTCATTTTTCTGCAGATTTCCTCCTTCTACTTCATCTTCTCCATCTCTAATGATTCAACCAATTCTTTTTTTTTATTGTACACAGCCTCTTCTTCTGAAGCTCTTTTATATTTTTGACAAAAGTTTGCGTCGTTCATCAAAGAACTAAATTGGTTTAGAAATCGCCTCCGAGTTTGAATATTTTTGACAAACATAAATTATGTTTCAAACCAAGGCACAATAGTTAAAACATAAAAATGTTTTCGTTGCAACGATTAAATTTCATTTTGTTAGCTTCTGTGCTGCGGGGTATTTTTTAGTTTTATTTTTTTAGTTTTAGTTTTATTGTTGGGACCAAATTTTTACGCACGCGGTTAAAACTATTTCAACTGAACACTTAATGAGTTGCACCGAACTGTAGCACTTTACGTCGTTCAACGAAATAACTTCTAGTATTGTCTCAACTACCTATTCTTTTTATTCTGCTATTCTCAATCGCCGTACAATTTCTGTCAAATCAATAACTATCTTGGCAAATCAATCGCGCGGTAATTGCAAATTCCTGACTCTGGCTTTTGTTCTACAATGCTGCGCGCGGTTTGTCTGCGACTTAGTTTATGTTGCAATTGGCGCGCGAAAACGTTGCCAACATCCACAAGTACATTTATTTATTTCACACTCGTCGTTGTTGCTGTTACTGCTGCTGATGGGCTGCCGATTGACATTTGCACAAAATGCAAGCGCGCGCAAATTGCATTGCATTCGGTTGCAGAACGAGGCCCAGTCAATCGCACGAAACGAAAGCAAATCGCAGCAACATGTTGAGGTGACACATTGACGACAGCGTGACAGCAGTGTTGCCAACTGTGCGACAAGTTGCAAAGGCTTTAACACATTAATGACCATAGAGTTGAATAAAACACAAAATTGGAGAGGTCTTAGATTAAATCTAGCTAGAGTCGATAAAGAGGCATCGCGAATTGATTTTCATGGGCAGATATAGAAAGGATAGGATTATTTTAAAATAATTTTGAAGTCATATAGTATTATGCATTGGAGGGGGAAGGACGCTAGTAAACTGGACATATGTAAGAAAATGTACAAAGTCGTAATATTTCAGGGAAATGATATTGGGAAATTGTGGAGTGGATAAGTGGTAATCTGTCTTGGTACTCTATAGCCTTTGGTGTGCTCTATCTCACACAAAATAATGAGCTGTGTGAGAGCAAATGCCTGTTCTACATGCACGTTTTCATGTTATGGGTATAAAAAATTCCCATTTCCCATTAGAGGATTCTAAAAACAAATGAAATATAATTTTTTTCATGTAAAACTGACGAATATTATTTACAAAATTATAAAATATAAGTGCTTTAACATTTAAATTAAAATGGCTTGAGAAAATTCATAGGTTATAGAATAAGATGATCTGATAACAATATAATCTGTGTGAAATTTGTCAAAATAAAACAAGGCAATCGAAGGTCAGTCTGTCATGGGTTAATGTTGAACCAATAGTCTTAGTTTTAGTGCCTACCATTTTGGCAACTCTGACGACGTGCCCACTGCAACATTCACAAGAGCAGCAACTGTTGTTGCTCCTCGAGTGCCTCTGCCTTTTAATAATAATAAATTTCAATTGCCAAACAGAAATTCACACAAAACAGAGCAGAAACTTCGTTGAAAACAAATAAATTTGCATATAAATGCGCTCGGCAGCAATGTTGCTCTTGTTAGTGTCATTGTTGCCGCTGCTGCCACCGCTGCAACTCCTCAACATGTTGCTTCGAGCTATACATCGAACTGCACGTTGCTGTCCCTTCAAAGTCGTCGTTGTCGTTGTCAATGACAGCAGCTCTAGCACTTACAGCGCCAAGCAGGCACTCAGGGAGACAGACAGACAACAACATAAAGGTAGCAGTAGCAACACCTTGTTTTCCGAAGCGCTGGGAAATGACGCCGTCTAAATGACAGATAACGCGCTATATGGGTGGGTGGTGGCTTTGGGAAGGTTCAGCTATTCAGCCGAAAGCACGTTGTGCAGTAATTATGATTTTATCAGTTAGCAGTTTCAATTACGTCTTAATTTGGAGTTGGTGCCTTCGGAGTTTTGTAGTATTCTGCGACAGACAATTAGATGACAAAGACATTAGAATCAGAATAAATAGTAATGGTAGCAAAAATAAATTTTTATTGAGTTCAGAGATTATTTAATTCCTTGGATTCTTTTAATGTCAATATAAGCTCTTAATTAAAAAAAATATATTTCTTCAATGCCAGTTTAATTAAACATAATTTAAAGGTGGCGCTTTTTAGCATTGCAAAATTACAAAGTTTAACCAAAGTGTGCGCAATTTATCTGGACAAAAATTATAATGATAGTTATCAAATCTTCGCATAAACTGAAAGTAGTGGTAATACTATGGGCCATGTCTTTGTAAGACATCCGCCACTACCCTAACCTAACCTAATGTTACTTGCAAAAAACACTTTGTACAAAGTAAGGTTACATTTTGAAGTTTGGACATTTTTATAGTTAATTAAATGAATTTACTAACAATTATGAAAGGTATTGTCAGTATCATATATGTGTCAAGAAATAAGAATTTAACTGTCTGCCTTTTCAAGTGATCGAAAGGTTCCAGGTTTTTCAAATCCTACTGAAAGTAGTGGTAATACTATGGGCCATGTCTTTGTAAGACATCCGCCACTACCCTAACCTAACCTAATGTTACTTGCAAAAAACACTTTGTACAAAGTAAGGTTACATTTTGAAGTTTGGACATTTTTATAGTTAATTAAATGAATTTACTAACAATTATGAAAGGTATTGTCAGTATCATATATGTGTCAAGAAATAAGAATTTAACTGTCTGCCTTTTCAAGTGATCGAAAGGTTCCAGGTTTTTCAAATCCTTATTATATGTATCATTGGCCCATGGGACAATTTCCTTTTATTAGATTTTTACAATGCTCACATGATGAGATAAATCTCGATCGAAACATAAAATTCGAGACGAAACTCGAAATTTAGTTTTAGCTATCTTTTAGCGTTCGGAATCGAAAATCACATGCGTTCATTGTTTTTTATAAGATTTACCATAAAATAAATAAATATATTGTTTAAAATAAGGTCATTTCGGCAGGTAAAATATTTAAATAATAGAATTTTTTTTACGAATTAAAAAAAAAATAAATTTCGAATATGAAAATAAAATATAAAAAAAGTGAGAAATATGTGATGTACATAAATGTTGTATTGATGTACATATATGTTGTATTTTATGTATTTATTCATTAATATGATGAAACGTATTCTTCACATACAGTTCAACGTATTGAAGAATACTTTTTCGGTCATTTATCATGTTGATAATGTATTAATGAATAATGAACATTAAAGTTTTGTAGTTATCATTATTATGATTTATTCTTCAATACAATGAATCATGGCTGGAAGGACGGAAATCATCCATTCGATGTACATTTTTTTTTCTCTGCTTGGTATAAGATCAGAAATGGGCAAATCACATGTTGCAGTCGACCAATCACGCCCATTGTAAATACCAAACAGCGTAGGCATCGGGTTAATCTATATTCTTAGTTTCATTTTTCTAACAGTTTCTTTTCCTATAATCGATAGTTCAAAAGTTATATCTATATTTTTGACATTTTTGACACCTCATTCATAAAATATATTTTGATATTTATCGAATCCTCTAGATAAATGATATTTCGAACCGATTAATCAATTTATATAAATTTTGTATCGATTGAGAATTGTTCGAAATAGCTTAAAACTCTAGAAAAAAGTTTGATGTCAAAATTCATGTTACATGTCGTACATTATCATCATTATCTTCACATGATCATGTGTAAGCTTCTACTAGGGATACTGGGTAAGTTCTTCTATTAACCTGAAGATGAAAATTTCGCAATCTGGGAAGATTTCTGAAATCTCTATCAAAATAATTCTAAAATTAACTATTTTCGATGCACCGTTGATAAACTGTCAAAGAACCATTGATATTTCTGTAATCTTTTAGTTAAATGATATTCATGATAAAATGTTCAATGATAAATTCATCTAATCATCTAAATGTAAATATATATGAAAAATATGAATTCTCTTAAACCTCTTGAGCGAATTTAATAAAAACTTTATATACATTTTGTAAAGAGGTTCTTTAGAGCATTTTATTTCTAATTTATTTAAAGACTTGAAAATATAATAAAAATAAAAACATAGTTCAGTTTTTTTGAATATCAATGTATAATATTTATTTGTTTTCGTTTATAAAATGCCCATTTAACAAAATATCTATTTTACATTTTTTAATAATTTAATATAGTGCTAGAAACATTTCTAATATAATATATAAAATATTTATAAATATAATAAAAAAAATCAATTGAAATTTTTGCTAAAATTTTGACTAATTCCATATAGCATTCAAGTGCTATATATTTAAATATTTGTTTTAAATTAAACTTAAAATCTAAATACATACATTATATATACGATATCTATAGATATATTTCAGTAACGAATTATCGCTAACAATACTCAAACAATTAACAACTAAGTGGGTTTTGTTCACGCAGAAAATACTTGGCCTTGTCTGAAGTCGTTCGTTCAGACTCCTAACAAAATACTCTAAAATTAAAAATAAAAAAAAGAATATACTAAGAATTGAACTAATATCTTTTACTAAATACTAAATCTATTAAAACCGCATTTAATGTGTGCCATTAGCATAATTAAATTAACACTAAATATGCACATATTTTATGATGTTTTATTTAATTTTATTATTAGCTGGTTTTGTTGATCGTGCTCTTGCTCCCGAGCAAGTGTTTCTGGAATTTGTTGCTAGTTTCATTATTAATTTATTATTAAATATTGTTTAACATTTTGTTTAATAATTTTGATATTTTTTCGTGTTTTTTATTTCTTCATGCATATTAATTTCATTATAAAGTAGTTCACTGTGTGCTCGCGATAAAACAAAGCCATCTGATTTTTCTTGTTTTATAAATTTATTTAAATGAAGTGATAACATCTTAAATTTGCTAATTACAACAAGCTTGTTATTATTTTTGTATGTTTTTTTGTTGTTGCTTTACAGGCGCTATTTCCGTAGATGTTATATGTTTTGTGTAGATATTTTGTAGGAACATAAATTAAAATTTACGACCTCATATTTTGTGTTTAGATCTTGACACGATCGGTATAACACCAGTATAGTAAACCAAAATATACAGTGCGCTGACAGCGCGTCGACTTATGTCAGTTAATGTCAATAACCGGCTTAGGCAATCGTATCGGGGGATCAGCGTAACGGAGTTTCTGATGGTAAACGATATTTGATAGTATGGTATGTGGGAGAGGGGATCTGTACAAAAATAACAGGTGTCAACAATATCACAAAGATCACATGCAGTTAAATAGATGGATATTTGGCGCATGTTTGAATAAATCATATAATTTTTAGTTATTTTTATTATATGTATAGCTCATAGCATTTGTGGCACTAATTAAATTTGTATTTTAGACATTTTTGCATTTGAATCAATAAACAGAATTATTCACCATTCGCATGAGGTTGGAATAGAGAAAACAAGTAGTGGTAACAACCAAATTCATTCGGTAAAAACTAAATTTCTGGTTTATAGAACGGCCATATTCAGTATAACTTTAAATTGGCCTTTAACTGTTTTCAATTAGTTTTAGTTTATACCACAACCTACTAGTTTTTGCTATAAAAATCAACTGAATATTTTAAAGTCCGTTCATTTGAGAAATATCGGAACTCATAGTTGTTACATCCACATTTATTCAGAGAAACGAAAATTCTGGTTGATGGAACTGTCATTATCGATATTTACTGGAAATTAATCTCGAATTTTTCACAATTGGAAACAACCTAGAATTACAACCCTGTTAGTTTTGGTTATAAAAATCGACTAGACAATTGAGAGGCTGAATAAGTTGGTTGCCGCAAGCAAGCATAACATTTTAAACTGTTTTCAATTGGTTTTAGTCCATACTACCTGTTAATTTTGGCTTTATGATTCGACTGAACTCTTGAGAGACCGATCATTTGAGAATTAGTCCAAATTTATAGTTTTGGGTATAAGAATCGGTTTTTGAGAGGTCTCATAATATTGTTGTCTCAACATATTGTCTTACTATGTGTACATAACATGTTCCACTTGGGAAATTGAAAAAAAAACATCCCTGACAAAATTTGTAGAAAGGTCGAGTATACATAGAAATATTTTATCGGAAGAATTTAAGCAGAAAAAGGTTGAGTTAATATCAAAAGTTCCCATTTTTGACCAGTTTCAAAATATGCGGGAATATGTCTTTAATCCATTTCATATGATAGTATTCCATACGATTTTCACAAACTTCCATTTATCGGTGTGTTTTCCGGAAATATTCCTGAAATATTACTGAAAATGCCAGATATTTTGTCTAGAGATTATAAAACATTCGAAGCTCCATACAAAATTGTCTGTTCTATCTTGATTCGGATTAAATAACTTATTAAAACTTTTCTGCTATATGTCTTATAGCTTTTCCAATACTGTTCTCTGAATTCTTCTAGTGCGTTCTACGAACGATCCTTATCAGGAACTTTCGTAACCTTTGAAACTCCCTAAATTGTCTATACTTTTCTTGTTAAATCTAAAGGCGTCGTCGTTGCCGTTTTAACAGTTGTCGGCACTGTGAGTGACGCACTTTCAAATTCAACTTTAATGCGTTTCTGATCCATTCGCTCTTCCGGCGTATTCACTGCCGCGTAAAGTGCGAACGGTTCTACTTTTCGCTTCGCATGCTGCTGTTTTAGCTCGATGGCTGCATTTTCAATATTATTATTGGGCTCGTTATTAAGTACTGCTTTCTTTACTGTGTCCACGGTTCTGTTGTCCTTCTCCTCTTCCACCTCCTCAATGCTCGCCTCATCACTTTCACTGTTACTCCGCGTGCTTTGATTTTTTGTTGCCGCGCCGTTTTCATGCTCTGACGCCGCCGTATTTTCAAGTCGCTCGTCAATCGAAGAACTTGCTGAACTGCATTTGCTGCTCAGTGAACTGCGTGCACTCACACTTAATGAGCTTCCCGCGCGCATGCTCAAATCGATCGGGTTGTCCTGATTGGTGGCCGACTCTTGCGGCGTCGCAGCACGCGCTGAGCCACCGCCGAGCGGCGAGTTTGGCGGCGTCATAGATACAACCAGATCTTCGTCATCTTCGACTGCTTCGCGCTGAAAACGTGCCTGTCGTTCGGCGTTTTCCGTTGCTGTCGCTTCTTCCGCATCATGACTCTCGTGACTCTGCAGACTGACGTGACGTTCACGTCCGCTTTCTGAGTTGGGCGTCACCAGCGCCGATATTGAGTGATCGTGTGTGCTGCGCATCGGCGTTAATTTGGTGGCATTCGGCGGTGGACTCTGTGGCCGTTGGGATTTGAGCATTGCATCGAGGTAAAAGCGCTGCGTTAACGCAACGGCAGCGGCGGAGGCGGCGGCGCTGTTCTGCTGACCGTTGACGGTGTGTGGCTCTATGTGTTGTTGTTGTTGCTGCTTGTTGTTGTGTGCTGTCTCCGCATCTGTTGTTGCATCCATAGCACTATTGCTCAACTTGTGCGTTGGTGAAATCTGCGTCACTTCCGTTTGTGTAGGCGTAAAACGCGCCGGCGCTGCTGCGCTGTGCGTCGAATTGAACAGTTGTTGCACCGCTGCTGCCGCCGCCGCAGCCTGCTGTTGCTCGGGTGATGGCTTCAGGAGACCCTGGGGATGATGCGAATATATCGCTGGATGATGATAGCCGGGAAAGAGCAGATGCGACGGTGGCAGAAAGGCAGGTGGTGGCATGACGGACATTGAGCCGAGTCCAGGAAAGTGCAGCGGCAGAAAAGCAGGATGTAGCGCTTCCTTGTGACGCAGTTTCGCAGAAGTTGCAGCGTCCGTGGCGCTCGGCGGTTTCCCCAGATGAAGCAATGAATTGCTGCGCACATTAACTTCGACGGAGCTGTCGGAGTTGTGCGAGTCGGGTGAGCTGACGCACGGCGAAGCCGCCGCCGTATGTTTGGCATAGTCTTCGAGACCGAGCATCATAAACTCCTCCTTGGTGCGCGGTGGATAGAGACCAGGATAGGCGCCGGCATGACCCAGCATGCCCAGCGCTGCGGCGGCAGCAGCGGAGCCAGTCAAATGCGATGGTGGCGGCGGTTTGTTGAGCGCGGAGCCGGGCGAATGTTGCTGCTGACTATTGTGATGCGCCGCCATGGCCGCCGCGGCCTGTTGCTGCTGCTCCTGCAGAAGGCAGTGAATCTTGAACCAGTTGGAGCGGCGACCGTAGCGTGAGCCACTCTTTGACATGCCGACGAGCAGACATTTGCGCAGGCGGCACGCCTTGCAGGCGGTGCGGTTCTTCTTGTTGATGACGCATTCGCCGTTGTTCTTGCAGTCGGAAATCGACGACAGATTATTGTAGGAGCGGCCGAAGAAAGACTGAAACGAGAGCAAACGAAAGAAGAAATAAAATATGTAGCAAAAATCAGTGGAAAGTGAGTAAAACTTATATAAAAAAAGAAATGGATGGAGAGTAGAAGAGAGGTGGGGCTTTTGCAGTTTGTTCTCTGGGAAACAATTATGTCGGCGCCTAGTATCGCAGGCGCAACCGAAGGCAGAGGTCGTTAAAGTAGCATTTGCAACAATCGCTCAAGAGCTTAGAGTGTGTGGGCGACCAACTGACTGAATGACTGACTGTCGGTCGCTCTGACAGACGAGCTCAACAACTATTTACAACAAGTAGGCGCAATGCTGACATTTGCAGTGACTTCGTGTTCTGCGAAACATGCTCTAGACTTAGGAGTATTATAAACCTTTTCAGCTTTTGATGGATGGGTTCGAAATTTGGAATCAGTAATAACATTTATTAAATTTAGGCACTTAACTTGAACAGCCCACATGTCTAAATCTATAGACTACAAAAAAGATGTCAATTTTAGAGTGAAAACATTAATTTTTAGGATAATTTAATATATTGTGAAAAATAGAATTTTTACTAAAAATTCAAAATTATAATTTTAATTTAGAAAAATTGCATATTTAGTGAAAAATTAAATTTTTATATAAATATTGAATTATTATAGAACAATTGAATTTTTATAGAAAAATAAAATTTTTATTAAAAAATAAATTTTTATAGAAAAATATTTTTTTGAATTTTTAGTGAAAGATTTTATTTTTAGTGAAAATTTGAATTTTTAATGAAAAATTTAATGTTTAGTGAAAAATTTTATTTAAATTGAAAAATTGAATTTTGAATGAAAAATGTAAATTTAAATTTTGTTATAATTACTTTTTAATCATGGCCATTTTAAGTTATTTGTTTTCGAGCAGTATTTTCTATTTGTAGAACTACTTAATTTCATTAAAATTAACGTAGGATTTTCCCACCAAAAAAAAGTGGCTTACACTACACCTGAAAACAAACCAAAAAGTGTGATTCTTGGTTAAAAATCATTAAAATCATGACTTGAGCAGCGCCTCTGCCAAAGCGCCTCTGCCAAAGTACCAAAGAAAAAAAAAACAACAACTTAAAACGTGCAACAATCAATGCAACAAAGCAAACAAACAATTTAATTCAATGGCTCTACGAAGTAATACTTCGTAGACGGTTTGAGAAGCATTTTTTTTTTTTTTGTTAAGTTGTTGCTCTGGCGGGGGCGATAGCAGAGGTTTTTATAGCAATAGTAAATCACAGCAAAAACAAAAATGAAAAATAAAAAAAAAACTCAAAAATTGTTTAAGGCTTTGAGAACAATACGAATTTTTAAGGTTAATTGGGCATCAAGATTACTGGGTCGGAAATGCAGTCAACTGAGTAACGTTTTCGTTTTCATTTGGCAGTAGTTGTTGTTGTTGTTATTTTTGCAGATGTTTTTGTTGCTTTTGGTGTTGCTGCCAGCTAATGATTATAATGATCGAATTGCTGTTGCTGCTTGCTATAATTTACTAGGGTTAAATAGCGTATTACAAGATTCGCTTTTTGCCTTAAAAAACAAACAAATATTTTTAGAAGTTCTTTTGTTGTTGCTGATGCACCCAAAATTTACAACAAAAAAACTAAATAAAAAACTAACCGAACAAGTACAAATTATTTAACCTAGAAAAGGTTTTTGTTTGCAATTCAAGCATCGTTGATTTGGTTGTTGAGACCTTCTGCAAGTGCTCTGCACTTTTATGGGGTAGGGTGGGCGAAAGAGGGGGATTTTTCGTCGGTCAATTGCAGTTTGGCGGCTCCTCTTGTTGTGGCCGCCAGCCAAAAAAATACACAATCCATTTAAATCAATTAAATCAACTGTATTGCCTCAACTTTGACATTACTGCCTCGTTTGCTTTTCTCAGCAACAATTTTTGTTTCTGTTTCGTGTTGCTTTCGTTTAAATCACTTCAAAGCGAACCTCATAAATTCTGTTAACCTTCTCATAATTTTGGCCACAAATTGCACTAAATTCCGCTGCTAAATAGGCTGCAATTTGTGCGCTTCCTTGGCTGCTGAAGCGCTGCCTAATTTATGCCATTCTTTGTGGCAGATCGTGCTGCAATCATTGCTTTTGTTCTATGTTTTT
The DNA here is from genome assembly GCA_951804985.1 of Dryomyza anilis. Classification (NCBI taxonomy): domain Eukaryota; kingdom Metazoa; phylum Arthropoda; class Insecta; order Diptera; family Dryomyzidae; genus Dryomyza; species Dryomyza anilis. The sequence continues at coordinate 310,100 of OX638134.1, forward strand.
GTTGAAGTTTTATATAAGTTTTTTTTTGTTTATTTTTTTTAGTTCAACTATTTGCCACATTAACGGAAACATTAAAATTTCAACGCTTTGAATTAGTGCCTGGTTTTGGTCGTGAACCAAATTTTGCCTGCTGGCAACAAAAAAATTATTGATTTGATTTGTTTCGCTAGCTCATTTTTCTAACAACATCATTAATATTTTATAGTCATTGAGAAATTATGAAATATTGTAGAAATTATTTGTAATTTAACGATAAATATTTTGCTTCGTTTATAAATTACAAATGTTTCTACTAAAGCACGTTGTGTTTTTGAAATTTAACGACTTCGGAGGTCTTTCTTTCAGTACATTTATATTAACTATATATGTTAAAATAAAACAGATTTAATTTCTTTTCTCATACGATACGTATGAGTAACTAATAATAATACCGTCAACTGGGGTGACTTTAGACTTCCAGAGGTGACTTTGGCCAAACAAAAAATAATGTTTGCAATCAAATTTTCTCAGCATCCAAGTGACTTACAGCTTTCATTTCTTTTACAATAATTTTCTTTGAAGTATATTCTATCTGCGTTATGCTATTTCCTTAACTTTTAACACTTTTAACACATATTAATATCTTTGTAAATGTAGCTAAAAATCATTAATTTTATTTACGAACAAAATTAATTTAGTATGTAAAATATACGTATGCTATTAATACGTTACATTGTTTATGTTAGAAATTAATATATTTTCTTTCTAATAAACCAAATATATATTGTCATTTTAGTCCATTACTATTTTTAATTATTTATTTTATTTAATCGTTCTTAAAATTAATGTTTTTGGGGTGACTTTGGCCCGAGTTAAAGTCGCCCCAAACTATACATGGAGGTGACTTTGACCCGGTTAAAACCCACATCAAATAATTCGAACGTGTATACCCAATGTTAAAATAACTCATGTGAAATTTGTGAGTTTATTTGTTCCATTCTTTTCCAAATATATACTATATTTTCCCAGTTTTAAAATAAACGTGTTTGAATTTTAGTTAGTTTTTTTACTTAATGTCAGATATTGACATAACAATATAAATGAAAAACAACGGAGTTGAGTTAATTGCAAGACTAAGGCGGGTACAAACTGGAAGTGACCATTATTTATCTAGAAATATTAAAAAAATAGATCCACATAAGCCCTTTACTAAAAAAGAAGTGTAAAATAGTCAGAATTTATTTTTTGTAATTGATATTACATATCAGTTGACTTGTCAGTAAACTTGTTTTAATGAAAAATACAAAATGCTTTTTATCTTTTTCATATTAATCCTTATTACTATGTTTATTATTCGAAATATATGGGTTTCAAGTGATCTGGATTTTCAGTAAACCATTTATGATGATATAGTATCATAGTCATCTTATAGTTTCATAAAAACATAGATAAAATTGGTGATAAACATGTTTGGGCCAAAGTCACCTTACGCGCGAGGTGAATTTGAACTATTTTTATTTTTTTATAATTACTGTTATTACACCATGAAATTTTGATTGTGGATGCTTAAAGAGAACATACTTACAATATTTTATAAAATAATGAAATATTAATTCCATTACAAAATAGCAAATTAAAAGCATTACAAAATCAACATATACAGTTTTTCGGGTCAAAATCACCCCAGTTGACGGTATTATTTTTAAAATTTTATATAATAAAGGGCCTTAAAACATGTTAATTTGTAATTTCATGAAATATTAAGCATTGATTTAAAATTGAAAATCTCCATTTTGCAATTCAAAATTTTTAATACCAAAATTAAATATCACCAAAAATGTATATCCCTAAAAATTTTAATTTTCATTAAAAATTAAAATTTTCACTAATAATTCTATTTTTCGCTATTCAATTTTACACCAATAATTCAATTTTTCACTAAAAATTCAATAAAAAAGTTCACTAAAAATTAAATTCTTCACTAAAAATCCAATTTTCACTAAAATTTCAATTTATAACATAAATTAAATTTTTCACAAAAAATAAATTTTTTCATTAAAAAATCAATTTTTCATTAAAAATTCAATTATTCATTAAAAATTCAGTTTTTCAATAAAAAATGAATATTTCACTAAAAATTAAATTTTTTACTATAAATTCAGTCTACACTAAGAATTCAAATTTTCATAAAAAAAAAGTTAGAGGTAAAAAAAAATATATTACCAAATTTATTTTGAAATAAAAACTAATTATATTAAATAATTATTTTTTATTATGTTCTAAAAAAATTACAAATTTTGTAGCGTCATAGTTTTACTGCGCGCACATGTGTTTTTTATTTATTTTTTTGCAGCATGTTGGTGCTGCGTTGCAATAATTTGACTCTTCATTTCCTTGACGGACTTCGACGATTATTCTGACCAAGCCAAACAGAGCTTAACGTAATTATGCTAAAGAATCTAATTCGCAAGTACATCTAATTGCAAGAACAGCAACAACCAACAGCCAAACAATAGAATGATTATTAAAAAAAAACAACAAGAACATAAAAAATAACCTCAACCACAACTACAACATAAAAATAACAACAACAATAACAGCACAATCATCGTCATCATACATACATTAACTAATGAAGATGAGTTGAAGGTCGTTGTGTTTAAGATTGGTACCACAGCAACAACAACAGCAACAACAATTGCATGAAATAAAAATAAAATCAGCTACTCACAATGTTGCTGCGATTGCCTAACGTTGGCGGTTTTGGTTTTGGTTATTGTTGCTCTGTTGGTTGCGCTTAGAATCTTCGTTTTTATTTGCGAATCTTTGATTGTTATGCAAGAAGCACTGACAAAATGAAAAAAGCAGCAAAAACTTCAAAGTCGTCGGCTGCAATTGTTGTTGCTTTTTGAAGTTTTTATTTTTTTTATTGTTGTTTTGTACCAGCTTGTGGCAACTGCGCGCTGCTCCAAACTAGGACGTTACGCTTGATCTTTATTTACTGGCAGCGCTGCAGCAGTGAAGCGTGCAGCAAAGCGTCGTCAATATTACAAAAAAAAAATAATTGCAACTAAATGTTTTCCACTAAAATATATGTCTTCTACATTTTTCAAATAATGCAAATAATCAAATTTTAAATTTGGACGCAAGCAAGTTTGTTGCTTAAGTCTTTTGTTTTACATATTTTATATATTCAATTTAGTTAAATACAAAATGTTGTAACTATGAATAATTTTTTCGACATATAAAAAATAACAAATTTAAATTAAAATTTAAATAATTTATTTTATTGATAAATTAAAAATTTCAAATTTGTTTTTAAATACACTGCTATTGAAAAATATTTAAAACTTTGCATTCAGCAAAAATATGCAATATTGTAAATTTTGCGTATTTTTTAAAATTTTGCATGTTTTTGAATATGCAGGATTTTTTTTTATATTTTTTCATATTTTTGAATGTATTGCATATTTGTAAGTATTTAGCTTATTGTTGAATATGTTGCATATTTTTAATTATTTTAATTTTTAAATATATTGCATATCTTTGGATATTTTGCATATATTCGAATATTTTTGCACATTTTTAATATTTAGCATTTTTGAATATTTAACTTTTTTTGCATATTTTTAAATATTTGTGGACATTTTTGAGTATATGCATATATTTGAATATATTACATATTTTTGATAATTTTGCATATTTTTAAATATTTTTGAATATTTTTGATAATTTTGCATATTTTAAAATATTTTTGAATATTTTTAATTTTTTTAAATATTTTGCATATTTTTGATAATTTTGCATATCTTTAAATATTTTTGTATATTTTTGCATATTTTTGCATATATTGTATATTTTTGATCAGTCCATATTTTTGAATATGTTGCATATTTTTACTATATTGGATAATTAGAATATTTCTGCATAATTTTTGAATATTCTGCATTCTCTACTATTCTATACTATATTTAAAATGTCAATTTTTTTTAATAATTTTGAATTATTTTTATAGCAATGCTTACCTTGCACCCCTCACAGGTAAATGCGCCAAAATGAAAACCCGCCGCCGGTTCGCCGCACACCTTGCATGTCTGATTCATCTACAAAGAATACAAAATACAAAGTTTTTTTTAATAAATTTGTTATTTTTATTTTGTTCAGTCTATAGCAATAAATTAATAAAAATTTCAATTAAGTCAAAACAAATCAAACGCAACAGATCTGTGCTGCAAAATTCACACGCTCTGCAATGGCAGCAGGCAACAACAAAAACAGTTTGTTGTAGTCAAAGCGCAAACAAAATTTGTCTCGCGGCTGGCTCGCAATGCTAGAAAAAACAAAAAAATATATAACAAAATTTCTTTTAAAAAAATTTGCATTTATATAAGTGCAAATGTTGCAAGCATGACAACGATGATGACAACAACAACAGCAGCAACAACAACTACAACAATATTAGCAACAGCAACTGTTGTTATCAACAAATTGCAATCGTTGCAAATGTTGTTGGCAAAAGGCAGCCAACTACAGCAAAAGCAGCGCCAAGGCCAAGGATTTAACACTTGGGCTGCCGTTGGGTCAGACAGACACAGCACAGCGCTGTGTTGCGTTATTATTTGTTTAAGTTTTTGTTGATTTAAATATTTTTATTGCTGTTTTTTTTTTTGTTGGCAAAAAAAAAAATACTGCGTAATCACTGACGCGCCATCGACAATTCGTACGCGGCGCTTAATATGCGTCGCAACAGGCGGACTTGGCTTCTTCTTCTTTTGTTTTTGTTGCTGTTGCAGATAATGTTGATAATAATGCTGTTGTTGTTGTAGTGATGGTGCTTGTTGATGATTCATATGCAATTTGAATATTTATGAGTTCGTGGATGCGTGCGCAATTATTTGGTTTGATTTAGTTTTCACGATAGTCAAAGGCTGATTTATTGGCGCGCAAAGCGCACGACAGGGTTGCAAAGAGTGCGCTGATTTAATGTTTAGGAACATTTTGAATATTTAGTATAGAGTTAGAATTTAATTGAATTTGAACTGATTAATTGAATTTTTAGTGACCATTTTAATTTTTGTCAACATTTTAAATTATTAAAATTATTAAAATTACTTTTTTTTAGTGAAAAATTGAATTTCGATATTTAATTATATTTGAAGAATTTATAAAAACGAAGAAAAAATATTAAAAATATTTATAAATTATAAATATTGTTATTTTGATAAGACGTTGGCAACTCTATGCCACTCACTTCTGCCACAGCATCGCATACAAAAGATCACTGCTGCGCCTGACCAAATGAATTAATGTTTATTGCATTTTAATTTGCGCACTGAATTCATAAATTTATGTTGCCCTGCCACAGCAACATCTTGCAATATATTAATTTACAAGCAGTTTTATTTTTGGTCTACAACGAAATGGAAAAAACCAAAATTAAAAGCACAAAAAAAGCACATTTTCTAATTTATTTGCAGTGATTTTCATTTATCGATTGCAACAGCAACAACATACGTTTATGTTGCTGCTACAGACAGCGCGAAGTTGTTGTCATTGCTGAGGTTTGTGTTGTGTGATACTTTTATTAGTTGTGATGTTGTTGTTGTTGCTTTAATATTTATTTCCAACAAGAAAACTCACACGAAATCAGATTAGAAGCCGCACCAGCGAGGCTTTCTTTCCTACCAACCGACCGCTGTTTATAACGTGTTATGTTTTTGTTTTAGTTTATGATACGACACAAGTGAATGTTGAAAAGTTTGAAATGTGTTAAAAGTTTTATTAATGGGCGCATTTTGGCAACGAAATTTGATATTTTTGGAGAGGCGATTTATTTTTATAGTTGGATTCATTTTTTTCTTATTTAAGAAAAAGTGCATTTTTTTAAAGAATAAAATATTTCTTAAAGATGAAAATTATTTTTTTTTAGAGAAAATTCGAATTTTTTGTGAAAATTGAATTTTTCACTAAAAAATTTAATTAATAGCGAAAAAAATAATTTTGGTGAAACATTAAATTTTAGTAAAAAATTGAATTTTTAGTGAAAATTTGAATTTTTAGTGAAAATTTGAATTTTTAGAGAAAAGTCGAATTTTTAATTAAAAATTGAATTTTTAATCGAAAATTTAAATTTTACAGAAAATTTTAATTTTCACTTAAAATTGCATTTTTATTAAAAAAAAAATCTGTGAAAAAATTGATTTTAAATGAAACTTTGAAAATTTGAATTTTTAGAGAAAAATCGAATTTTTAATTAAAAATTGAATTTTTAACCGAAAATTTAAATTTTACTGAAAATTTTAATTTTCACTTAAAATTGCATTTTTATTAAAAAAAAATCTGTAAAAAAATAGATTTTAAATGAAACTTTGAATTTTTATTATATTTAAAAATTTTGAAAAATTATTTGTATTGACCTCTGTCGATCAAAGTTTGTTTAAACTGCTATTTTTCTGTGTACATCCTATACATTTTCCCAAAACTAATGAATAATTAACAGGATTTAATTGTGGCCAAATCGCAGCAACCTTTACAGGCAACAACAGCTAACAAACAAGCAACATATTTTGCAGGCAAATATTGGGAAATATTTGCATTTTGCATTGAGACGATTTGTGCGCTTTGTTTGCAGCAGCGATTTCTTTGCATTATGTTATTGTTGTCATATTTGTGCAGCAACAGACAAATATTACCTCATTGAATGGGTGTCTGTCTGTCTGTTCGTCTGTCTCTACGACTGTCTGCCCGGCACAATGATGTCAGCCCAAATGTCAACACAAACTAAACTGAGGCACTTAGAATGAAAAATTGTAACGAACTGAATGCATGGCCGCGAGCCGCGTTACGTGTGGCCGGCAGCCAATGCGTCGTCTGCCTGCCAGCCTGCCTTATGGCTGTCGGCCTTAAGTCTGACTATAGTCTGTCTATAGTTATGTCCGTCTGTTAAAGCGTCTTTATTGCACATAAAGACTGCCTATAAAGACTGCGTTTGTTTGCTGTTTGTTTGTGTGGTTTTTTTCAGATATTATTTTGCATTTGAAAAAGCGCAGACGTTGACGTGGAAAAAGCAGAAAATATGTCGCATTTCGTATGCAAAGCAGGCAACTTGGTCAAATGCTTGCAGCGGATGCACACGCGCTGCTGCTAATTGGAGCAGGCAGCAGTGGCAATATTTTTGTTAAATTTAAGCGAAAATTATAAAATAAAATATGTCTGTTTATTTAGTTAAATATTTATTTAGCTAATTGCACATAAATCTTTTTTAAGCAGAGAAAGGAAGTTGATTTTTATAAAATCTTAATATGTGATATTTGATTTTTAAATAATAAATTAGTTAAATTTGAATATAAAACGCGTAATTTAGATTTTTATATTCTTTAAATTTGTTTGTTTGTTTAATAATTTAAAAATATATATTTTTTGTTACTTCTAGACTAACTTTTCTATTTTTTTATGTTTAATTTTTTTAAATTATGAGATTGTTTTATATTTGAATATTTCAAATTAAAATGTGTTTCTGGTAATTTTGCCTATTACATTTTGTAGATTTAAATAATTGCAATTATATTTTGGTGATAAATAAAAAATTGAATTTTTAGTGGAAATTTAAATTTTTAGTTAAATAGTTAATATATATTATTTTTTAAAAAAATATTTTTTTTAATATTTTTTAATATTTTTAATATTTAATATTTTTAATATTTTTTTAATATTTTTTAATATTTTTTAATATTTTTTAATATTTTTTAATATTTTTAAATATTTTTTAATATTTTTTAATATTTTTTAATATTTTTTAATATTTTTTAATATTTTTTAATATTTTTTAATATTTTTTAATATTTTTTAATATTTTTTAATATTTTTTAATATTTTTTAATATTTTTTAATATTTTTTAATATATTTTAATATTTTTTAATATTTTTTAATATTTTTTAATATTTTTTAATATTTTTTAATATTTTTTAATATTTTTTAATATTTTTTAATATTTTTTAATATTTTTTAATATTTTTTAATATTTTTTTAATATTTTTTAATATTTTTGAATATTTTTTAATATTTTTTTTAATTTTTTAATATTTTTTAATATTTTTTAATATTTTTTAATATTTTTAATATTTTTTAATATTTTTTTTTTAAATTTTTTTGATATTTTTAATATTTTTTAATATTTTTTAATATTTTTAAATATTTTTTAATATTTTCTAATATTTATTAATATTTTTTTATCAAGTTTGAAAATTAGTTATTTTTAATATTTGAATATTGTACTATTTAAATTTAAAATCAAGTATGTTTTGGGCATTTTAACTATTACATTTTGTAGATTTAAAGAATTGCAATTTTTATTATAATTTTGAATGTATTAAAATATATTTAATTTGTATTTTTGAAAATGTGTCATTTTAATTCTAGTAGGTTTCTAGTAAATTTGGCAATTATTTCGGAAATAAAAAATTTATATATTAAAAACATTTTTATTATTTAAAAATACTTGATTACTAACATTCTGATATTCAAATTATTGTAGACGTCATTATTATAATTTGTATATTTGAATTCTTTATTATTTAAATATTTTATGGTAGATTTTATTATTTGTTCGGAAATGCTTTAAAAATTATTTTGCATTGATGTCAATTTATTTTTAGAGGGTGAGGATTTGGGATATAAATGAAATGTGTTTTGTTTCATTTCATTTATATATATTAGAAATCTGCAATGGCAAATTTAAATATGTTTGTAGTAAAATTTACTATTTTTTTAGATTTTGTTTATATAATTTTTTAAAAATGAAATAATTTAAAGCTCAATGAATTAAAAAAACTTGTATATTTTTTAACATTTTATAATTATTCAGTGACATTTAATTTAAATGTTTTAAAACTATACTATTCAAATTTATTATTTTGCTAATAAATTTGACTATTTTGGATTCTATATTTAATTGCTTCAATTTATTTTATTTAATATATTATTGTAATGTATTTTATGCTAAATAGAGCAGAAAGTAGCAACATATTGCTGTTGACAACAAATTTTGTTATGCTAAAGCGAAAATGAACAAATGCAAAAAATTACTACATTCTGAAATTTATGTGTTGACTAATTGCAAGAAACCTTGTTGAAATGTAGGAAGTAGAAAAATCATGTTAAAAATATATAAAATAAACAAAAAATTCTATAAACTAGCAGCAAAATTGCGCTAATGTTAGCTTCAAAGAAAAAATCTAAAACAAGTCCACATGCAAGCAACATAAACATTTTGTTTGCTTAATTAAGTTGATGAACAAATGCAAAAAAAAAAAAAAAAAAATAATAAAAAACATAAAATTAAATTAAACTCAATGAAATTAAAGTTCATTAAAAATGCTTGAATGCAATAATTTGAAAACAAGAAAAAACCTAACGTAATATGAAAAAATTCAAGGTTAAGGGGAAGCCTCCGACCGCAACAAGCAAAGCGTGTAATACAAAGTTTTATAAAACTCAGTGAAGCGTTGCAATTTAATTAAATGGATTTCTAAAACACAAATTCATGCGTAAAAAATAAATTAGCTAAAAAAAAACCTCACTTTATAAATGAAAATGAGTGCTTTGAGAGTGCAACAAAAACAGTTGAATACATTAGACAGTCTATGCATTAAGTGCTTATTTTAAAATTAGCCAGTTTTAAATGACTTAAAAAAAACGACGAAGTTTTTGCAAATAATATGGTTTGATTAATTAATGCAAGTAATATAATATAAATATAGAACATAGAAATAAAATAAAATTAAAAATAATTAAATAATTTTAAATGCAGAAAATCGCTTTTTAATTAAGCAAATCCCCGCTTGGCCATTTGTTATTGATTAAGCATTCAATTAAACAACACAATGCGTACAGACTTTATTTGCAAATTAGCGTAAAGCATCAAAAATAAATAAAAAATAGAAATAAACTTGACCTTAACATTTAATTACGTCAAACAAATAATACAGCAAGTGCTCTTCATGTTATTAAACAGTTTTTTTTTATTTTTTCAATTGATTAATGATTAGCTGGCTTTTTGTATAAAATTTGCACTATTGGCGAATAAATTAAAGTAACGGAGCACAGCTAAAAAAATAGCAGAACAACTTTTTAATTAATTTTGGTGTTTTAATTAATTTAAAAATATTAAATTTCACAAATAACAAAATTAAATATAATAAATAGTGCAGAATACACAACGCAGAACATGCACTGCAAGCTCAAGTTTGCTGCTCAAGTCTTTCGTTTAATGATGTAGTGCTGCTGAAAGTGTCAAAAGTATTCTAAGTAAAAATATACACTTAATTGAGATTAATTTTAATTTTTGCTTTAGTATTAATAAACAATTAATTAAAGTTTATAAAGCAAGCGTTAAGTGGCTGTTTTAATTACCAGGTATTAAGGAAAAAATCAGCAAATACCGCATTTTTTGCTGCTGCTGTTTTTCAATAGAATGAAGATGAAAAATTATTTACAATTTAATTAACATAACAAGGTTAGCGTGTGTTTGTATTAAGTTGCACTTTATTAAAAAATATTTGCGTTGCGACATATTTAGAATAAGTCTTAAATTGTAAATATTTCACAGACGTATAGTGAGTTATAATAAAATTAATAATGAATCAAGTTAAATATGACGAGCACATCAATGTATTGCAAAATAATACTTGAGGCGTTATTTTGCATAATGGTTGGTTTCCGTATTATGAAAACACAACATATTTTTTGAATCATCAACTTTTTTAAAAAATTAAATATGAAAATAGTAATATTGACTGTTACAAATTGTAAGATATTAGTTATTAAAATTAATAAATTGTATGTTTTCAAGCTTTAACTTAATTTTAATATTTTCCGATATTTTAAACGTATTCCTATGTATATCACTTTTAGTTTTGGAAATGCAACATGTAAATTTAAATATGTTTCTATTAAATTTTACTATTTTTTAAAATTGAACAATAGTATTATGATTATTATAATTAATCTAAAAAGGGAATCTATTTAACTATTATCATATTAAATGCAGGTTTTAACACTACACCATTCAATTTTAAGTTCGTTTTTTTAAAGATTTTATTAAAATTAATTTTATTTATTATAATTAAGCTAAAAAAATTAAAATGTCACTACAATTACAGAGTAAAAATTTCGATTGCATTTTTTTTATATGTTTGATGACTGACCATTCAAATTTTAATACGTTGTTAGTAGAATTTACTATTTTTTACAGTTTTCTATTTGGAGTTTGATTTATATTTAAATTAATCTAAAAACTATTTAAAAATATTATTTGACGTTTTTCGAAGCATTTAATTAAATTTAATTCAGATATTTTAAAAGCTGCACTATTAATATTAAGTACGTTGCTACCTAAATTTGACTATTTGGGTATAGCAGTTTGTTTATAATTGCTGTAAATATTTTTTATTTAATTATAGCTGATTTCTTTGGTGGCTTAAACACAGTATATGCAAATCTACTTTTTGCGGCAAACACGTTTTTATATGCTGCACATAAAATTAAAATATATTTTAAAAATAAAAGCAAAATGCATAAATTGCTGACCAAAAATGGACAGCATTTTGCAGCCTGCAACTGAGTGCCGCAAATAAATGTGCAGCCATTTTCAAAGCATTCCAAATAAATTGAGACAATTTAAGAAAATTGTTAAAAACGAGAAAACATTTAAAAAATATTTAATTGCTGCGTGTCAAGAAAAAAAATCAAACAACGTGCAGCATACAGCAATATTGCTGCTTACTTGCCGGCTGCCTGCAACAAATTAATTGTGTCGTTAAGCAAAGCGCAGAGGATTTCGTACAACATTTACGAATGGGCGACCGACCGTTGGACCAGGTTCAGTATTTTTTGATGAGTCTATTTCGCCTGGCCAAAAACTAATGATGATGATGGTGGCTCTTGTTTTACTGTCGTAGATTTTTGTGATCTTGTGTTTTATTTGTTGCTGTTGTTTGTTGCACACGCATTTGGACTATTTATAATCGGACCCGTCAAGATCCGCATTTTCCCAAAGCCATCAGCGCCATCTGACGGTGGTGATGCTGCCTGCCTGCTGCAGGTTTCCTGAAATGAGTGCCAAAAGATCAATGATTGCCTTGCTCGCTCAGTGCTGCCCGATGCTTGATGACTTGGCAGGATGCGTCTATTTGTTGCTCTGTGTCTGTGACTGTGTTTGCTGCCATGTGGCAACTCTATTATCTAGCAGAACTTAGAGCTTTGTAAATTTGTTTGAATTTTTGCAGTTTTAGCCCTCAGGCTGGCCTGGCTTGGCTGCCTCAACAACTTCATTTGTTTGCAGATTTATTACATATTCAAAGCCATGTATGTGGTGCGCGGCTTGTGCTGCTCTTGTTCCGCATTAGTTGGCTGGGTTGGCCCAGTGTAATCAGTTTCATGAGCGATTTTCTTCATGTCAATGATTAATGACCAGAAATTAGCAAACATTTCGTTGCTGCCAGAGTTGCTGGCAAGTATTGCATTTGCCAGTTATGTTTGCTGCCAGCAATGGGCATGTTGCAGGAAGTGGTTTGGCAAAATAAACAAATAAAAAAAAATATAGAAAAAATACAAATAAATGCGGGCATGAAATGCGTGGTATGTAGTTACCCACAATGCCTGCTGTAATTATGACAATACTGAATGACTACCAAAGCATTATAAAAAACATTGTAAAAAACATTTTTTAATTTTTTTAAATTATATTTAAAATTAGTAAAATAAGTTAATAAATGTAAATATGATCGCGACAATTATATAAAACAATCAGTAAGTTACTGTAAACTGATTACAATCAAATTATGTTTACTGCATTAATATTTGTTCTTTCAATATATTAAAAAACTATATAACTAATATAATGCTAAAATAATACAAAATATAAAAATTTAAGCATTTTTGTTATAAAACGTATTGCAAATATTTCCCACAATTATTTGCCTAGTCACAGCAATTACTTTTATAATTGCAGCAATAAGTTTATTATTTGGAAATTGCTTTTTTTTATTATTTTACCAAATAATTAAATAGAATGTTAGAAAAAAGAAAATTGCACAATGTTCAAAATTAAACAATCCGTGGAATGTGGTTGCAGCAAACACTTCAGGAGGCACCACAAGAAGCCACTGAATAAATTGGCTAAAAAAATTACAAACAAATAAACAAGCATTCTTATTAACGCTGCTCCCATTAGATTGACTTTTGACACCCAACAACAACAACAATATCAACAAAAATAACAACTCCAACAACCAAAAAACACAGCAACATAAAAATCAACTACCAACAACAAATAAAAATTCACAACTGCAACAGCAGCAAGTGCAAAGCAACACGGCAGCAACAACAGTAACAACAAAAACAACAGCAGCACCAACTACCCGCAACAAGAGTCACACATTTAGCTGTTGCTGCCGTTGCCGCTTTATCGCCTCCTTTTACAAGCGTCTGCAAAAAAGAAGCCAGCAATCAAGCCTGCCAGCCAGGTCTCGTTGGTGCAACTTGAAAAATTGCTGCTCACTTAGGTTGCAGCAACACAAGAAACTGCAGCAGCAATCATTGCAGCGCTGACACTGATGCTGCTGCTGTTAATGCTGTGAATGTTGCTGCTGCTGGTGACCAAAGTCAAGCGAAGGCATTTCTAATGAACCAATTCCCACGATTGCCGGGTGGAGAGCAGCAACGTTAACCAAACGTAGTCCCCCGGTTTGGTATGTTGCTGTGTCAGAGCGCAGGAGCTGCAACAATAAAACTGCGACTGCAGTCTGGCGAGCGGCGAGACATTCATTTAACATAGAGTTTTTTTTGTTTATTTTTAAATTTTTTGTTAGTCAAGTGAAAAAAGCAGCAGCATTGGAAAAAGTCACAAACTGCAGTCATAGAAAGAGGCAGCCAAGTGCGCTCAAGGATGTTTCGTGTTTGCATTCGATTGAATTGTGTTTTTCTTTGCTGCTGCTCGAGGCTGCCTGAAATTCAGCAATTGTTGTTGACAATAATAGCCGGAAGAAAGTGCAAATATTTGTATATTATTATATTTTCAAATTGATTTTAATAGAAAGAAATAAGTGAATGTGATGAATGTGTAAAAAAATAAAGTTTTATTTTTAAAGTCGATATATTTGCCAAAAATATATTTATGTTTATATTTATTTTTCATTTTACTATTCAGATTTTAATATTTTATTTAAGTTTATTGTTTATAGAAATCATTTCAAATGTTTGCAGAAAACATAAACATAGTTGAGCCAATGTCTTTCTTATTTGCAGCAAGCACAACTCAATCATAATTCAAATAGTATTTTGTAATTTAGTTTTTTTTATATGTTGTCTCCCAGAAAGAGTGATTTTTGTTTTTTTTATAAAAGTTGCATAAATGACTTTTTTTTGCAACAAATATAACTAATTCAAAACAATTAATATAGTACTCTTTTTTTTAGTATATTTAGAAAATAATTATTGTGTATACTTGTCAGCAACAATTTATATTTGCACAAATATGATATAGTTTTAAAAAGAATGCTGTGCAACGCATTTATGCTATCATTTACTTAAAAGTTATAATTAAAATTTTAAATGTAAAAATAATATATGTCGATAAAAATAGATGCTTCCTACTATGTATATTTATATTTCAACTTGTCACAAATAATTTATATTTGCAGCAATCATAATACAGTTTTAATAACAAAGTCTTATAGTGCATTAGATATCACGTTAACTTTAGAATTATTAATTTAAATATATTAAAGTTTAAAATTTTAAAATAACATTTGTCCATAAAAAATGACGCTTCCCACAAACGTATTTCAATTAGCATCATTCTATATTATGTCGTGCTTGAAAATTAAATTTTCTATGCTTAAATGCTTTCATTTTCTAGCAAATTTATTTGAATATCTCTTTATGGTTCGGCAATTTGACATTTCGTGGTTTTTCATACAACAATTCGCGCATTAAATGCATAACGTTGCATTAATTTTGTACAAATTAAAATGCAAATTGCGCTGCATAAATAATTTAGCAGTTTTGCCCATAAACAGTAAAGCATGTTGTTGCCAAGAATTTCCATTGTGTGCTGGTTTGGTCTAAGGAAAAACACTTGCAATACAAAGTACAATGTACATTGCAAGACAAAAGTTGCTGTGAAGGCTGCATCTGCTTTAGATGAGCTTTTAAATTATAAATGTTTAATATATTTTTTTTTTTGCAAAGCTACACCTGCAACCAGAAAACAGCAATAAGAAGAATAACAAAAAAAAAACCACGCTATAAACTAAAATCGATAATAATGCTGATGACAACGATGTTTTTGTTGTTGAAAAACACTATAATTTAGCATTAAATTCAGTTTTATTGCAGCAACGACATCGATAAGAAGCGACAACGACAGCCTTTAAGGCCGCATTAGTCGCACTCTTGGCCAATTACAATAAAAACTCATTAGTTCTAGATCTTTACGAACATAAACTATTTGCGATAATAAAATGAGTTGAGTAAAACTATTTTTCTTAATGCTAGTAAATTAAAGAAGCAGCAATTTATGGTGTTGTTGCGGTTCTTGTTGTTGACGATATGTCGTGGTTGTTGTTACACGTGACAAATGTTTTGTCAGCGTTGCTGTAATTGTATGACATTGAACTGGTGCAACGTTAAAAAAGTTTTGATTTTTGTGCGGCAGAATTTTGAAAATTTTGATTTAAACTTTTTATTGAAAAATGCAGAATATTTCTAGGACGTTTCAGTTTAACGTATTAAAATAACCATTTTTCGTCTATCAAACATACGCAAACAAAAAACTTAAACTTAAGCAACAAATTTGCTGTCATTGAAACTTTTGTTTGGCTTTATTTAAATATGTGCGGCGACAACAAATACAAAAACTAAATAAACAGACAAATTATTAAGTTTATTTTAAGTTATTTTTGTAGTTGTTGTTGCCGCTGAGTGACAACGTGACCTTGATATCATTTTCAATTGCAAAAAAATGTAGAACTTAATTAAAATAAACAAGAAACGCGCAACAAACGTCAAACAATAATAACAAATCATGCTTAAGCAGAGTCAGCGACAGCAGCAGCTGCTAAAACAACACCAGCAACAGCAACAACAAAAACTAAAAATCAAATGACACTGAGGAGGATGAGACATGCAAGCAAATCTAAAGCAGCAGCAGCAGCAAAATATGGCTTGTTAGCGCACGCGAATAAAAATAAAACTACACATAAAATAAAAAATTAAAATTATATAAAAAAAAATCTGTTGCCTCGCACACATAACTACGAATTATGTAGACTACATGAAGATATATTTTTGCGATACAGATTAAATTCGGATTTGGCAAAGAGCAAGAATTTTTATGGCAACTCAGGCCGCAACGCATTCGATTTCATAATAATTGGCGCAGGCACAGTGGAGCATATTTGTGTGGAAAGCAAAGTCATAAATATTTTTTTTTCGTTATATTTATTTAGCACATTTTTAACTTACACGCCCTTGTTTGTTAATTTTTATTTGCTTCGTTATTATACAGATTTCAATGACTAAGTAAATTTTTGAAATATATTTTTTTTAAGCGTAACAAATTTAATTGTTAAATCTTTGTGCTTTGTATACGCACAACTGACACGGTGGTCATGCGCACAGAAAACATATCAAATGCTGGCATCAAAATCACTGAGTCATCGACAATTTGTCAGCAATTGTGTGTGCGCGCATTGGAAAACTGTGGATGGATTTTGCTGTGCTAAATTCTTTGTTGAAAAGCAAAAGCAGAGCAGTACCAAGTTTCAGCGATTCTTTTTTTTTTGTATTTGCGTTTGCCCCTCGAGGGAGGAGTGATCAATCATGTATATTTTAAAGGATGGTTAAATGTTACACTTTGTTGATTTGTCATGACAAATGATGTTTGAACTCGTTTGCGAAAGCACTGCAGAAATACGTGATCAATCATAAATCACAAAATCACAGCATCACGGCAGCAGCGGCAGTATCAGCAACATCAGCAGCACCAACAAATGCAGAAAGCGATAGGCGGACAGACTGACGATTTTCAGTCTTTCAGTCACACACACCTCAATAGCTGTTGGCGTCCATAATCCAACAAATCGTTGGGTCGTTCCGTTTATGCACCATAATGCGCTTGAGAAATGGAAAATTTCAAAAACAGTGTTGCAGTAGTTTTGACGATTTCAAAAATAAATATTTCTTCATACCAAGAAATAATCTTCTAAATAATAGAAATATTTTTAAATTAAATTTGAAAATTTTTTTTAGTAACCGATTTGAATATAAATCAATAAATTATAATTTAATACATAAAATATTATTGTTTTTATAATTTAATAAATAATTGCATAATTCTTCATAATAAGAAAAATATTTCTTAATATCAGATATTCTTTGTAGTTAAAAATATGAATGTTTTTAAACACAAATTTGTATTATATCAATAATTTATTTTATAATTTAAAACGTAAAATAACATATTTCGAAAATCGTACTTTTTTATAAAATGGGAATTTTAAAAAATATCATATTTCTTTATACCAAAAAAAAAGATTCTAAGAAACTTAAAAATATTTTAAAGTTAAATTTTTATAAATTTCAATAAAAGATTTTATTATTATTGAACAAATTATTCTAAAATAACTTCTTATAATTTATCAAAAAATTTTAATACTTCTACATAATAAGCACAATATAAAGTGCTATAAAAAATATTTAAACTACATTTTACAATTTCTACTGCAATTTTTTTCCATTACCTTTCCTGAAAAGTGCGAACTCTCTAGAGCACCGCATGTGGCTATATTTTGTGCTGCAACAGCAAACTATATTTTGCACCCCTCCAACTGACAGAGGAAACACTGTGCGCTGTGAAGCTGCTAAAATGAATTGCAAAATGTAGAAACGCTACGCGCTTGCTTGCCACTTGAAATTAACATTTAACTGCACTAAATGCCAATGACTTGACATGTGAAAAATACAACAACTGCAGTGACAGCAACAGCAGTAGTGATCACAGCAACAAATCACTAATCGCAGCGCTATAATCATCATAATCTCAATATAAAAAGCGCTCGCGTATATCGAAGACTGCGTGCGCTTAAAAGAGTTACCAAAAAATAGAAAAGAAAAAATCACAAAAATGTGATTTTCTCATGGATGCTGATGGCAGCAGCGCACACTGCACTGCAGTGAAGTGAAAAGTCATCAAAGAGTGAATAGAAGAACACCAACTGACAGCTAAAAACTTTGATTTCCGTTGGGTAGCAACGACAGCAGCAGTTACAGCAGCAGCAGTTACAGCAGCAGCAGCAGAATTTATATTGATATAATAAAAATAAGAGTAGAAAATAAAACTGGCAGCGAAAATAAAATAAAAATTAAAACGCATATAAAAATTGCAAAAAAGTAATAATAAAGCAAATAAAATGCAGCGTCATTAAAAACTGTTATGATTTTGGTAGTGAGGAGCGGAGAAAAGCGAGATCTCGTTATTCCAGCATAAATAGTGATTTGAGTCAAAACAAAAGACTTAAGTCGCAAACCTGCTGCATTATTTTATTATTTTATTATTTTATTATTTTATTATTTTATTATTTTATTATTTTATTATTTTATTATTTTATTATTTTATTATTTTATTATTTTATTATTTTATTATTTTATTATTTTATTATTTTATTATTTTATTATTTTATTATTTTATTATTTTATTATTTTATTATTTTATTATTTTATTATTTTATTATTTTATTATTTTATTATTTTATTATTTTATTATTTTATTATTTTATTATTTTATTATTTTATTATTTTATTATTTTATTATTTTATTATTTTATTATTTTATTATTTTATTATTTTATTATTTTATTATTTTATTATTTTATTATTTTATTATTTTATTATTTTATTATTTTATTATTTTATTATTTTATTATTTTATTATTTTATTATTTTATTATTATATTATTTTATTATTTTATTATTTTATTATTTTATTATTTTATTATTTTATTATTTTATTATTTTATTATTTTATTATTTTATTATTTTATTATTTTATTATTTTATTATTTTATTATTTTATTATTTTATTATTTTATTATTTTATTATTTTATTATTTTATTATTTTATTATTTTATTATTTTATTATTTTATTATTTTATTATTTTATTATTTTATTATTTTATTATTTTATTATTTTATTATTTTATTATTTTATTATTTTATTATTTTATTATTTTATTATTTTATTATTTTATTATTTTATTATTTTATTATTTTATTATTTTATTATTTTATTATTTTATTATTTTATTATTTTATTATTTTATTATTTTATTATTTTATTATTTTATTATTTTATTATTTTATTATTTTATTATTTTATTATTTTATTATTTTATTATTTTATTATTTTATTATTTTATTATTTTATTATTTTATTATTTTATTATTTTATTATTTTATTATTTTATTATTTTATTATTTTATTATTTTATTATTTTATTATTTTATTATTTTATTATTTTATTATTTTATTATTTTATTATTTTATTATTTTATTATTTTATTATTTTATTATTTTATTATTTTATTATTTTATTATTTTATTATTTTATTATTTTATTATTTTATTATTTTATTATTTTATTATTTTATTATTTTATTATTTTATTATTTTATTATTTTATTATTTTATTATTTTATTATTTTATTATTTTATTATTTTATTATTTTATTATTTTATTATTTTATTATTTTATTATTTTATTATTTTATTATTTTATTATTTTATTATTTTATTATTTTATTATTTTATTATTTTATTATTTTATTATTTTATTATTTTATTATTTTATTATTTTATTATTTTATTATTTTATTATTTTATTATTTTATTATTTTATTATTTTATTATTTTATTATTTTATTATTTTATTAAAAAGCAAAAATATTTCAGTGAAAAATACTGAAATCTAAACAAAAAACTTAAGCAGCAAACCTGCAGAAAATCTATTGCAGCTAAATCGGATAATTTTGTACTATTTGATTTACACTTTTATAGTTGAATTATATTTTTTTGTTTTCATCCATTAATAAAAACACATATAGAGTTTCAAAAATATATTTTTAATATTTTTACTATAATTTACTATTCAAAAAATGACTTGGAATATTTTCTGTAATGCTGAAAGATTATGTCATTTTATGCACTGTAGCCAGTAGTAATTTTAATATTCTTTTTTATTTTTATTTAAATTAAAAATTGCCTAATACTTGCAGACAACTATTTCATTATTTCCTACGATCAACTGTCAGCCACTGCAATTAGATTTTGTAGTTGCTGCTGTTTGTGATTTAAAAACTATGAACATCATCACTTAAGCAGAACAGTAACAGCCCACAAAAAAGCAGCAAATGCAAGAACAACAATAACAGAAGCAGCAAAAAATGGCACAACACAACTTCTGACCTTGACAAAAATCTTCCACATGAGCGCTTTAATAGTTCAAAAACTTTAAACCGACAAACTATAACAACTGCAACAAAAACAACAACAACATCTAGCAATACTAACAACAATATTAAAACAATAATTTAAACAACAACATACAATAAAATAACATGCCAAAGACCAACAACAGCAACATCGTCAAATTAAACGTCTTTGCTATGCAGCAGTAAAGCTGCTATTATTTAAGT
Organism: Dryomyza anilis; assembly: GCA_951804985.1. Lineage (NCBI taxonomy): Eukaryota > Metazoa > Arthropoda > Insecta > Diptera > Dryomyzidae > Dryomyza > Dryomyza anilis. The sequence continues at coordinate 330,832 of OX638134.1, forward strand.
TTTTATTATTATTTTATTACTTTTATTATTACTTTAAATACTTTGTGCACTGATAGTGAAAACGTTAAAACAGCTGATGAGCAATAATTGACTGCTACCTCATTTGGTTTGTGTCTAACAGAGCAGAAATCATAATAAACAAAAAAATATAAACTGAAATTTCATATAAGAATAAATATCAGCAAAAACAAAACGAAGCAAAACAGAATTGTCGAAAAAAGTTTATTATTCATTTGTTAAATTTCATAATATATCTTGCTGCGTAATTATAGTGTGTACGCAAAACGAAAACTGCTACATGTCAAATGCAGTCGAAATTATAAACAACAACTTTCATAAAAAACAATCCATTTATATTTTTGTGGATTTTTAGTGAAACATTTAATTTTGAGTGAAAAATTGAATTATTTAGTGAAAATTTGATTTTTAAGTGAAATTTTAGTGAGCATTTTAGCGAAAAATTGAATTTTGGTGAAAAAATGTATTTTAAGTGAAAAATTGAATTTAGAGTGAAAAATTTAATTTTTAGCAAAAATTTGAATTTTTAGTAAAAAAATTGAATTTTTAGTGAAAATTCATTATTTTTTTTTTTTTGAAAAAATTGAATTTTTAGTGAAGAATTGAATTTTTATTGAATAATTTAATTTTTAGTGAATTATTTAATTTTTAGTGAAAAATTAACTTTTTAGTGCAAAATATATTTTTTAATGAATAATTTCATTTTTTCGTGAAAAATTTATTTTTTTGATTGAAAAAAATCTTTTTCAGTAAAGAATTGAGTTTTTAGTGAAAAATTAATTTTTAGATGAAAAATGCAAATATATTAAAATTGAATTGTTACTGAAAATTTTAATATATCTGCGGATTTTTCGTATTTAGTTTTTAAAGTCCAACCGTTAATCTTTAAAATAAAAATCTTCTTTTATATATTTCCGCTGTTTAACAAAAACTATTAAACTGCGTAATCGCTGTGCAACCGCAAGCCACATAAAACATTCTAATTGAGTTATCAAAAGGCAGTATTTACTGCACTGCCCCTCGGCATCCACAGCACCCTGCGTCCCTGCGTTGCCCTATGCAACGGCACAACTGCAGCATGCAGCAAATGACATAAAGACCACAAAAATTCCTTCATGCTTTACAGCAGCAACATGCTGCATTCCAATATGTTGCTAGTGATCTTACTGTTGCTCTTGCTGGACGTCATCAGGCTGAACGTCAACTACTTGGTGGGACTAAATGCAGCAAATTGTTGGGCAGTACATAACGATCGCATAGCCGGACGGATGGATCGCTCTGACAACAACTAGCGCAGTAATAACAACAACTACTGCAAATGAAGTAATTACTCTGCGTCTGCGTCGATTCCTGTTCGTTCGCCGCATGTTGGCCTTTCGGCAACGACCTTTCCTGCAATTTGTTGCTACACAGAGCCATATATGCGAAGGAGACAAGTGCGGGTTTTATTCTTTAGAGAAAAATTGCTTAAAATGATATCGAAATTCAACGTCTTTGACTTTAAAATGAAGCTTTTATTTCTTTTAATTCTTGAAATTAAAAAAAAAAAAAATGGAAAAATTGGATTTTGTTGAAAAATTTGAATATTTGAATTTCAACTAAAAATTTGAATTTTGTTTGAATACTTGAATTTTGAGTAAAAATTTGAATTTCTAGTAAAAATTTGAATTTTGTCTGAAAATTTGAATTTTGAGTTAAAATTCTAATTTTGAGTTAAAATTCTAATTTTGAATAAAAATTTGAATTTGAGTAAAAATTTGAATTTCGATTAAAAATTTCAATTTAGAATGGACATTTGATTTTAAGCAAAGATTTAAATTTTAAGTTAATATTTGAATTTTAAGTGTAAGTTTGAATATGAATACAAATTTTGATTTTGAGCAAAAATTAGAATTTTGAGTAAAAATATAAATTTTGAGTATAAATTTAAATTTTGAGTAAAAATTTTAATTTTGTGTTAAAATTTTAATTTTAATGAAAGTTTGAATTGTGAATAAAAATATGGATTAAAAATTTGAATTTTGATTAAAATTTAAATTTTGAGTAACATTTGTATTTAGAGAAGAAATTTCAATTTTGAAATTTGATTTTTTATTAAATTGAATTTTTAGTGAAAATTTATATTTTAAGTGAATATTAGATTTTCTATTTAATTTTGTTTGGTGAATATTATCTCCTGACCAAAATAGTCCAAAATTCAAAAAAAGTTGTATCGCATAGTCGTCGAGCCACAAGAGACACACGTTGCCCGCCTTCAATTGTAGGCAATTAATTTTGCGTGTGCACCTGCCCCTCCTACAACTGCAAACGCCCCTCTATATGAACACCCGGCCGGGGGCCAACATAGGATGCAGCCAAAAACGTAAAGAATTCATTACGCAAATCTTTGACTTTTTGCTGTGGCGCATGTGTTTTATGGCACTTGGCGGCTGCAGCTCCACCTGCTGCACAAAAATAAAACAACAAAAAAATAAAAATAAAAAAGTGACCGAAATCACTTAGCCACATGCAGTTGAATTTTAATGGCAGAGAAAATCATTAGTGCAATTTTTCATAAAATAATGAAACGAGACATGTTTTGTAAATGTTTTCTGCGCTGCGTAAATTTCAAATAAAAAAAATCTTTAACATAAAATTTAAATATTTAATTAATCAAGTATTTTACGTTTTAAGAAATATTATATTTTTATTTTGACACTTGCAGCTCATTTTTTTGCTCGTTTTGGTCGTCGTTTTATATTTTCAACACTTCGAGCGTTGCTCGTAAAATTATTTTTTTGGTTGACATTCGCATAATTTTCGAATTAAAATGTCCATTTGAGGCATGAAAAATATATAAAAAATATATTTAGTTTAAATTTTATTACTAGATATTATTTAATTTCTTTTTTTTGTTATTTTCAATAATATTTGCTTAAATCAAACACAATCGAAAAGGTCGTAAAAAGTTTTTACGATCTTGCCTTAAATTTGTTGTCATGTTTTGAGCCAATGCCGGCATTGTTATTTGTATCATTGTTGTTGTTCTGGCTGGTATTGTTGTTATTTTTGTTGTTGTTATTGGCGATCGTTAAAATCATGAATGTTTTTAATAGACCACCAAATATGTTTGACGGACTCAGCACTAAAGTATTTCTTGTCTTTTAATTTATTTCAAATTGGCGCTACGATTTTTTATTTAATTTTTTCTTGTTTTTTTTTCTTATAATACTAACTGATTAAAAAGCGTTCAATTTTATTTACTAATTAACAGTGATATAAAATATTTTTTTATACTCAGATTTGCTTATTTCAGAAATATGTTAATAAATTGAATTTTTCATATTCTAAGACGCTTAGTAAACAATATACATATTTAGAATAAATTCCCATTAAATCTCATTGAAACATGTATTGATTTAATAGTATCCACCAAAGAAATATTTTAAATCAGCCCAATTCTAAATAAATACTCCCATCAATTTCTCCCAATTATTTGTGGGAGTATTTATTTAGAATTGAGCTGAGTATTTCAACTCGAAATTAATTTGATATTATTTTCTAGTATTCAATGCTTTTTGCAAATGAATATAGCAATTTATCATAATTTTAATAGTATAATAACTATTAATTTAAAGGTTTTTTTTCTGAGTGATGTTTACTCTATTTTCGGATAACTATAGACAATTTTAAACTGGTGTGTTTTTTAATATAAATTTTGTTGACATTAATTTTCGTTGAGAAAAATCGTCATAAAATTTTATCTCCAGTTAAACTTTGATTATTGTTCCGGGCATTATGTTAAATTGATAGTGCTTAACTGAAATTGAATTGTATCCTAATATATGCAGGTTGTATCCTAATATATGCAGTACATTTTTATAAATTGTATTAAAGTCATGATCAGGAACTAATTTTTGGCAGATCTAAAAAAAAAAATGACGATAAAGACAAAGTATGCAATTTTGTCTTGAATGTCTACACAGAGATAAATTTTCGCATATATCATGTATTATACGCATAAATATTGCAAAAATTTATCATGGTATCCAGCCAAGAATAGGTAATCATAATGATTTGGTCAAGAATAGGTAATCATAATGATTTGGTTTTTATTGTAATATATGATTATAGTAAAAATAAATTATTATGATTAATTGTATAAAATTATGCGTCTGTTTACTCATGTTTTATGTATAATATATTCATAATTCATGAGTAATTGATTAATAACAAAAATTGTGAAACTTATGAATCCTATTCATAATAAATACACAGTGATTTACAGTATTATACATAATTCATGAATATAACTCATAAATAAGAAAATTAGAAAAAAAAATTTATGAACGTATTATTCATAAATCATCAGTAAACAATTTTCTCCGTGTACCGTACCCTAAACAATATTTTCGATATATTTAAGGTACCATTTTCGGACCATTCCTAAAATATGTCTGCAATCTGCCTTTAAAATAGGGCAAATTTTTATAGAGAATATGTAGTAGTTTTTTTTTTGTCAATTGTGTTATGACAAATCCGACCACTTATATGAACAGCATAACAGCAGGTCTATCCTAATAGGGGATATTTCTAGTAGGGATAGGCTAAATTTGTAGAATGGTAAGAACCGAAAATGTAAATAAACTATAATGTTTGTTATTTGAGAAACTGGGAGATATATATTGAATTCCATCTGAAGTTTATATAATTTTGACTTATACCAATTTTCAGTATTTCGTCACACGCATTTTAATTTCATGTTACTTGAAATTTGTTTGAAATTACGTCACTTTCGTCAAATAGTCTTTCGTTTCGAAATACAGAAAGAGACAGTTATTGTCGGTTTTAATTGATAATCGAAATTGAAACAGGAAGTATAAATTTTGTTCCCTGGGATTTTTATTTTATAAAGTCAGTAAATTTAATTTTTAAATAGACTAAATTAGTATTTCAAATATTGATTTTACCATATAAAATTTACCAATTTTAGCATTTATGATATTTTAAAAATTAATTTGAATTTTTATTATAACTTTCAGATTCAACTTACCGCATATGGATTATCCTGGTTCATCATGGTGAGTGTTTTTTATTTCTTTCGACTGCAAATATATATAAAATTTAGAAAAAATATTAGTATAAAAACATCTACAAAATATGCGCTACAAAATCTTTCCATTTTTGCAAAAAATTCAACATTATCTCAAAAGCAGTAATTGGCATAGTTATTACTGTAATAATTTAATTTGATTGCACTAACTATAAAAAAATCAGCATCGATTGACATTTAATGTTTAACCACTGGGTGCACTGGAGCGCACTTCGTCCGTCCGTCCATTCGTTCGTTCGTCTCGTTCAAGTGCCACAAAGCATTATTGGCACTGAATTGAATCAGATGAGTTTCATTCTGTGTTCTTTGTTTAGGTTTTATGCCACTTAAGAATGTGTTGTACGAGACGCTGCTCCAAGTGCTGCACCCAGTTTAAAGACAGCCTTTAACTCACTCACCAACCTACCTTTCAATGTTGAATGTGTTGCTTCTGCTAAACGGAACTGAACTGAACTGAATGGAACGGAAAATGTTAACGTGTTTCTAGAGCACGTCGATATTGTTGGCTGCCAAAGTGCCACAGTGGACAGTGATCAGCTGCTATTACTAGAAAATTATTTCAAATATCTTTTTTAGACTAAATTTTAAACGCATTGTCTTCAAGTTTTGCAAAACTTTATTTTATTTTTGTTCACATTTTACACAGCAACATTGCGCAAATCGTGTGCAAGGTGTCAACAGTGGCGCAAATAAATGCTAAACGAAAACAGGTGCATTTCCTCGACATCATATCTACCCGGCTGGCTACGCAGACAGCCAATGAATGTCTGTGCCAGGGGCGGACTGTTCGATTAGAGCTCTCGTTTTATTAGGCCCAAAAATTAAGTCAACTTAAAAAGTAGTATCTCGATTTTGGACGATTTTTTAAAGATTTATTTTGAGCACGATTTCTCTTCAGTACATTCAACGGTGGTTTAAATATACTCAGCTCTGTATATGAGCTTCTTAAGCAAAATCGAACCTTCACATACAACTAGAAATATTTTTGCATCATCACAAGTAAATCTTCAACTTATTAAGGTAGACATGGACATGGCCAACTCAGAAATGGTCTGGTTATAGCGGAGAAAAAAAATCAATGTTCAGTACCCAATCATGTTTTTACCAGGAATATACCTATCAGTTCCATAAAATTACTATTTCTCAGTTGTAACAGAAGCTTTGAAACTGGTACATTCTGGTCATTTTTCAATTAAAGGAGGAATGCTTCTTCTATGTAAAAAATACCTTCTCGACGTCTAGACAACATTTTTCCATAAATAACTTGAGTTCATTTCGCTCATTTACCGAATAAACATCTATTAATTAGCTCGTATTGTCAGTTCATAACTGATCAGGGTTAAAGCATTTAAGTTCACAAAATGACCGTTCTTCAGTGGTAGAAGATTTTGTAGTTCTTGTAGATATGTTTATGAATAGGTCTTATCTATCTCTAATCGGGAATTCGACCTTTGTAATTTTTAAAAATTTTGATATATTTATTTGTCTGATTATTCTTTATTTGAGAAATTATGGTAAGCTCCATTGGCTCCCCTAATACCACTGAATATATAAAAAGGCTTGATTAAGCTCTCACAAACGCATTTCTTATATATATATATATATATATATATATATATATATATATATATATATATATATATATATATATATATATATAGTTTAGCGCTACAGTCCTGTATAGAACTTCGGTCGAGCTCTCTCACCATTTTGAGCTGTGCGTGTTATATTTGTACTCAAAGTGGTGGGACCTACAGTTTATTGTCGAATCCGAACGGCGGGTGAGAGCATAGGCAATGGTTTTACTCTCGTAGGTTTGCCATTTACTGACGAGAGGTAGCGCGGTATAGAAAAATGTTTCTATGAAAAGGTGTTGTTAGCCCCAGTCCAGGCTTGAACCGGGGACCTTTCGGCTCGCAGTCCAACGCACTAACCACTGAGCTACCGCGGCTACATTTCTTACAGATAGCTGTAATATAGCACTTTTAGTTAAAATTGCTACTATTATAAACCTATCTTCAATAAATAGCTTTTAAAGACCTAACCCTGCTATTATAAAGCTTGTTTACTTCTATTATACAGCTTGCTGCATTTGCTCATAAGTAGCTGTTTAATTACGCCAAAAAGTTTGTATAAAGATTTGACAGAGGCTAGAGAGTTGCTTGTACAGCTTTTGCGTTTTTTAAAGGTTAGATAAGCTCTTCTACAACTCTTAGGCATCATTATTATACAGCTTATGTGTTACTTAGGTCGGATGATTAGTCCGCCCCTGTTTTGTGCAGCTGAAAACAATTGTTATGCAACCTTTGTGCAACGTCAGTGCAACATTATTATGCATTAGTTTCATTATTTAAATGCTAATTATTCGCGTATTAAGTTTAACTGGTGTATATGTTGCTAATGAAGCGCTTAGGGAAGCCACATGTTTCAAATCAACGCCCTGGGGATTTTGCACAAAGAGGCAGTAGTAGTTAAATTAATTTGATTAGCTTTACAAGGGATTTATATAATTTAATGTGCTATATTCTTAATATATTAAAACTATTTCTTTTAATGAGATGTCACTAAAATCTGTGATGAATATATATGTGCAAATGATGAAGAAATCTTATATTTTTAGATTTTAATTTAAGTTATTTGTGAAAAATAGGTTTTGTGAATTTCCTTACTTTACTTAAATATATTCTTTCCTACATTTGGTTTAAAATTATTGGTACTATGACAAAAAAAAAATCACTATGACAAAAAAAATCACTACTAGAAATATTAACAAACCTAGATACCAAGATCAAGTTTTTAGCAAGGTCAGTTTTGAAATACTATTTAGAAGGATTTTATGCAGTCAGAGGCGGATTTTGTACACACTTTGTATTTACTTATTGCCCAACCAATTTATTCGGTACTCACAAATTTATTCGGTTCTCTCAAATGTTCAGTCGGTTTTTATAGCCGACATTATAATCGTTATAGTATAAACTACCACCCGGTGGTTGGAACAATTTGGTTTTGGAACAATTTGGTGGACGTATTTGCTAATATTACAAGTATCAACCGAATATGACAGTTCCCCAATTAAATTTTTAGAAAGTTCGTTTTAACCGAATGAAGTAAATAGGTAGTTACAGCTAAGTTTTTCTTTCCAGCAACCTCATGAAAAAATTTATATTTTCCTTGTGTAGCAAGTGTTGCACTCAGAAAAAACACATAATATTCTTCCACTGGAGTGGTCATTTCGAAATAGGACAGTTATTGATTTATTTTTTTTTTATTTTAATATATAAAAAATAATTTCAAAGTTTTTGTATATTTGATGTCTATTAAAATATGTTTGTCTATATAAAAAATAAAACCTAAAATTAAAAATGTAGTTTAGATTTTCATTTGCTATACTATCAATTCTAAAACAGAAAAATACCCATAAATCAAAAATCGAAAAATTCTCTTAATATACAAGCAAAAATAAACATTCTTTTCAAACAGTTTTGATATTAATCTCAAAGTTACTTCTTCGTATCTTTAGAACAAAATTTCTACAAATTCGGTTGGCTTTGCAAATAATTTTTACACAAAATCATCTCAAATTGTACTCAATTGGTTTTGTTCAAACTATAAGCTGAAAGTTTTAGTTATAAGAAACAACTGAACTATCAACAGTACCGAATTGTTGGGTTGATTGGCGCAGTTGATTTCTAAGGTGAATATTTAATAAACAATTTTGTCTGCTATAAACGTTTTTTTTTTTCAAAAACATTTTATATTTAATCTTTGGCGCCAAATAAAAAGATATTATATATTCTAAAATATTGGTATAAATTGACATCAATCGGAATAACTATAAGTGACATACATTGTTTACAAAACTTACATAAATTCATGGATAACCCTAGCACATTTTCTAATTGGCTTTCTATTTTCTTTTGTGACCACAATTTGATTCCGAATTTTTGTATCATTTATTATTACCAAACGATAATTCCACACTATATTATAATTGCAAAAATCATTGTCAACGAATTAATACTATCAATCATTATATAGTTTTAGCAATCATTTCATCTTTCAATTTAATTTGAATAATACAAGTATTATTGAAAAAATTGGTATACATACCAAAAACAAAGATAAAACTAACAAATATGATTACAGTAAATATATTATGTTTTCAACAGTTATAATTTTTGTTTCGCACACAATTTTTTCCGCTGTATATGAAATATCTAATATTCCAAAAAAAATTTAAACTGACTCCTATTGATGTTTAAAAAATATTAAACATTCAACATTCTTACTAAAATAATTTTTATTGATAAACATAATATGCTTGTGAATATTATAAAAACATTCCACCAACTATCTAAAGTCAGTTGTGTCTACTAATTTAAATGATATGCCGCGCAAGCAAGTTCGTTGCTCAAGTCTTTTGTTTGTACGGTACGAATTGCAGCTAACATTAATGTTTGACAAATATGAGAATATATAGCTCATCCTAGTTGATTTGTTAAGTGTTTGCAATGAAGCGAAACGACAATTCGTTGACATGTTTGAGTTTTAACACAAATTCATTAACTTCTTTAATTAAATTCACAGCAACAGCAGCAGTTGTTTGCTGACAGCTCCTAAGCCACACCTTTATTTTATTGACTACACAATTTTGCTATTGCTTTTTCGTACTTGTTATAGTTTAATTTTTATGACAATTTGTTTAACATTTGTTTGTGAAATTTTAATTTGTATTATTTTTGTCTGTCTTAATTTGCCATAAAAATATTTTCAATTATTTTTTTATAAATTAAAAATTATTTTTTAGATGATCTTTAATAAATAAAATAAAAATTTGTAATTTTTGAAATTTCAGTATTTTGAATTTATTATTTTTTATTTAAATTTAACTCACCTTGTTTCTCAAATTCAATTCAGTCAACAAGTAAATGCTGCTTCTTTGTATTTTTCTACGCAGATTTTCGTTTTAAATTTTTAATTATTTTTTGCACTTTATTAAAGAAAAATCGTTCACTGCACATCGAGTGCTGTTGATTGTTTGCACTGAACATCCGTGTTTGTGTAGTTGCCTTTTTAATATTTATGAATAATTTTACGATTTGCTAGACTATTTTTTTACTGCGCTTTAAATGCGCGTAATCACTTTCAATTAATTTTTTTTTCAATTCTTGAAATTTTTGTATTTTATAGACAAGTGTTGCCGTCGCTTTGCGACTACTAAATAATCACGCAATCTACAGAAATAGTTTATTTTTTGGATTATAATTTTTTTGTTTGTGTTTTTTTTTGTCGTATCCACGCGCTGCGCAAAATTTTTAGCGAAGAGCGCGCGCGCACGTCCGTAGAATTCTTCCGCTCGGTTCGTCGTCGTTACCGCGTACGCCAAAAACAGCAACGTCGATGACGACCAGCATGAAGCGCGAAGTACCACGATAGACTGATGTTGAGCGGTTCTGCAAACTGCTGAGATGCTCTGCAGCCGCCGCAGCAACAACAGCTAAAACTGGTTAATAAAAGAAAACAATAGTTACAATAACAACATCAATAACAGCAACATCGAAATCAAGATGAGCAGTCGATTCGCACGTCACACGAGGCTTGCCTGCATACGTCTTCGGCTGCCACGAGCACTTTGACAAAATTATGACAAAAACCAATTCGAGGGCGGCGAGGATGAGTATTATAGTTGTTGTGATATGAGAGAGGAGCCGCAATGCTGCGATGCAGAAAATGATCGAGCGATTAGCAGAGCAGAGAGGGAGAGTTTTTACAGATATTCTTTAAAAAAGACGGAAAGAGATTTTGATGCATTTTAGGAGAACTAACAAATAAAGAGAGAATTAACATTAAATGTTAACAGTGCGGCTTAATAAAAGTTCAAACAACAGCTGAGAGGGCTGCAATTTACAGATAGAGCGTAACAGACACTGTTAGGCATTACCAGAATTGTACAGACGACGAAAGCTGTTAAGATTTTAATGGAGCATTTAAATAAAAAAAATAAAAATTAACAATAAAATTGCATATAAATATTTAAAATTTAAAAACTATAGAAACAGTATTAAACAGGCTTTCGAAATAAAATTATTTAAACAAAGAAGCAGTTAAATATTTTAAATACAGCTTAACAGTGATGAGAGCATTAAAACAGCTTTCAAAGCAGCAAAAAGAGAGAGAGAGTAACAAGTAACAGAACGCTGTTATTTATAGAGCTAGAAGTAGGGAGTATTAAGAATTTTTATATATACAAAAATTTGAAATAAAATAACAAAATATACACTGCTAATTGATAACAGCATTATTACAGTCATTAAAATGCAAAAAGAGAGTTATATTTAACAGCGGGAGCTACAAATAACAGAACGCTGTCATTACCAGTTTCAGGGAGTATTAAGAATCACAGAGTTGTGCAGACAGCATTGCAATAGTCAAAAGGAGAAACATATTTAACAGTGAGAGCATAACACAGTAAATTGCAGGCACTAGTAGAACTAATAGAGTTGTGTAGACAGCGAAATTATACAAGTTATTAAATATTAAAATTAAATATTTAAATTTAAAATATTTATTGAAACCAATCGACGAATTATACAGGGAATATTGCGTATCGTCGAACACCAAATAAGGCTGTTTAACAGAGCTAGAGAGAATTAACAGTTTTCAGCTGCTAACAAACCATGTATGGTTTAACAAATCGAGAGAGATAATGCTAACAGAGAATGTAGCAAGTCTTTTTGAACATAACAGAGCTGTGCAGACTATGGCATTTAATAATTTTAAACAAATTTTCACATACATTTCTTTTTAGGGAGATCAAAATGTTTGTTTAAAATTTAACTTTTTTTTTAGTACCTCCGAAATTATTTTTCTCCCAAAATATGATTAATATTTTTTATAATAAAATGCAACTACTTCCCGCTTTCAGTTCTCTCTATTTTGCCCTGTTAAATACCTCAAAATGTGCGCTCTTTGCTGCACACTCTCTTGCTCTCGTTGTTGCCAACATTTGCTCACTGGCTCTCAGTATGTGGTCACTCACTCTCTGACTGACGGCCGCCGCTCTTCATCGATTGCTGCAACAATTCTTTGATCATTTAAACAGAATTTGATTGGCTCGGTTGGCGTAATCAGAGCACCGTTACAGCAACAACAACATGTTGTACAACAGCAACTGTTGTCACTTCTCTTTCATGCGCATTGTTGCCCCATTGTGCTGCTTTGTTGTTCACAATTACCACCCTGCGCCTGAGTGCGTTGGCAATAGTGATTGTTATGCTCTGCTCTCTTGCTCTCACAGCGTTCGCTTGCACTTATTTACCTGCTGTCAATGTTCTCATTCCATTGACCAATGCAGATCAGCAGTTCGTGGCGCGTCGTCATAACCGTAGTATTGCGTCTGTCCTGAACCGGCAGGGCGTGGCCATTAATGTGAATGAAATAATGTGCAGCAGCAATTTTATGTAAAGTCATACGAGAGTATATTTTATGTAATTGAGCAACTGACCGCCAGATGGACGTGGTACCGTTTAGGTCATATTGAGGAAAACATATGCAGAGTTAGATGACATTTTTATTATAAAATCCATTTATTAAAAGACTTATTACAGGTCATAATGATATTTTTTTTATTGTACTGATTGTTTTTTAAACTTTTTACGTCAAAATTACAGTTATTTTTTAACTATTACGATTTCTAGATGTTCAGTATATTGGTACATTTCTGGTACACTTATTATAGCTTTTGTTTCCCAACATTTTTTAAATATATTTTATTTAAATAAGGTTGAAAATATAATAAGGAAAAAGAATATTAATGGTTTTTGGTAATAAATATTGTAAAGTAGATATTTTAAAAAATTTCACAATTTTAGAGTTTTACTTAGTTTCCGCGAGTTTATAAATTAAAAATAACTCAAATTTTAAATGCTAAAATTATTTTTAGCTTAGAGCAAAATAATTTCCATATTATTTAGTTAAATAGTTAAAAATATAATTTTGGTTTCAATATACCACAGTATCACCCCCTTAAATTTTTCACATTCAAAACGTATTTTATACAAAGCACTTTTTGAAGATATGAAAAGTCACAAAGAATTTTGTTATAGTTTTGTAAAACACATTTTTGTTTTTCTTTATTTGTTTTTCTTCTGCCTCTCGTTATGGGCGTTACTGAGCCTTATCTGAACTCGACTCTTATGGCTCATACAATGTGGTTACTGTAGCTGGAAACAACAACGGAAAAGGGTTTCACAAAAGTTAATCCAATTTCGAATAAAACCAAGATATGAAATCAAAGGGACTGCGACAAATTTGCAGGGCTAAACCGAGGATAATTTCACGTTAAGTGTAGACAAACCGCAGCTCGTTAACATATGGTTGCAACCCTTTGCTCCGGAACACCGAAAGTACAAGAATGAAAAAGTCAAAAATCAAAATCAGAGAAAACAACGCCCACTATATTGGGCGCAAGATATGTTAATCCTTTAATATATACTATATCTGTGTGTTATATGGTGTTCTTGTTGATCTTATGCGGGTACGAGTAACTTTTGCAGGTAGCTGTTTGTGCTGTAGTTGTTGCTGCTGGCAAAAGAGGTGTTTAAACCCATTAATGCGGTATGACTGTAACTGACTGACAAAAACAGCTACAAATGCATTGAGAGAAATGTCTTTCAAAAATAGAATATTATTTTAAATTAAAGTTTTACTGCAATTTTTAGAGAACATTTTAATTATTAGTGAACATTCGAATTTTTAATGAAACATTTAATTTATATTGGAAAATTTGAATTTTAAGAAAAGAAATGAATTTTTATTGGATAAATGAATGCTCAATGAAAATTTGAATTTTGAGTGCATATTTTAATTTATAGTGAGAAATGAAAAACAGAATTCATAGTAAAAAATTAAATTTTTAGAAAGAATTTTAATGTTATTGAAAATTTCAATTTTTATGGAAAAATAAAATTCTTACTAAAAAATTTATTTGTTAGTGAACAATTTAATTTTTAGTGAAAACATTATTTTTAAGTGAAAACTTTAATTTTTAGTGAACATATTAATTTTAATAAAAATTTTAATATTGAGTGAATATTGAGTTTTAAGTGAAACGTTGAATTTTTGGTGAAAATTTTAATTTTTAGTGAACAATGGAATTTTTAGTGTTTAATTGAATTTTTAGAGAATATTGAATTTTTCGTGAAAAATTGAATTTATTGTGAACAATTGAATTTGTAGTGAACATTTGAAATTTAAGTGAAAAATTTAATTTTTAATGAAAAATATGAGAAATTTAATAAAAAAAAACTTTTCTGTGATGGAAAAATAAGATAAATTATTTTTTCTAAATTTTTCCAACTTTTTCTCTGTGTAAATAAATCTGTACTATGCTGAGGAGCACCACTTGCGGTCGGCGTGGTGATCAGTTGCTGTGGTCAGTGCGCGGTTTAACTGCTGCTGTTGCTGCTGGTTTTACTGCTACTTCTCGTTGTTTCCTACCGTGTGTTGTTTTCAATTTTCTGCAAATTTTCCGCATGTCACGCTGCATTTTCTCTGCTGCGCATTAACATAAATTTTCACGCTTTATTTCTTGTTGTTGTTGCTACTACTGCTGTTGCTGTCACTACTGCGGTTAGTGTTGCTGTATGCAATATGAACTGTTGCGCTGTACTTTTGCATGTTGCCTACAGTGCTGTCTGTGTTGTGTGTTGTTGTTGTGGACGTTGCATCCTTGCTGTGCTGCAGATTATCCTTTTTCATTGTTGTGCTGCCTATGTGCTCAACATGTTGCTGTCTTTGGACGCAGCAGCCACACGGCGGCTTTTGCTCCTATTGTTGGTTGTTCGTTGCTGCTGCTGGTTTTTCATTATTTTCGGAAATTGCATACAATTAAAATCACGCACAGTGGGCGTGGCAGTCAGCCGCTTCATTTCCATGTGGTTTCACTTTAATGCGTGCTAATGTTTCTGACTTTGTTGTCGTCGTCGACAATTGTCAATTGTTGGACAGCATGTTTTTGAACTCGACCGCTGATGATGACGCTTCAGAAAATCAGGACCAGAAACAGTTGTTTTCCGCAGAAAGAGTTTTTTCTTCCCAAAGTATTTTGCGACATTTGTGACATTTGTTTGCAATTATTAATGAACTGGGTATGAAATTCTTTTGAATTTTAAAATAGTTCAAATATTATTTTTTTTCATTTTATTTTTTTTTTTTGTGCTATGAAATATGTATATACAACTCACAATGCATATTCATGAGTTCGCACTATAGCAGAATAATTAATACTAATAATAGCTGCCGATTGACTTAATCAAGTGGAGTGTTTGTTTTAATAAAATTTATTTTAACCAGTTTTACACTTTTAGGGCAATTTTAATGCCACAAAAAAGTAATGGAGTACATTCGAAATATACTTAATATAGGTCTAATTGTGGGACTTTTTTTAGACTCGAAATATTGAATTTCAATGATTTAAATTAGGTATTTTGAAACAGTTGAATTTTATAATTTTTATAAATTAGGCATAACGCTGTACCTATATCTGAAGTTTCCCTTATGTAGAAAATTACAACCGTTCTGAAATATATTATTTGATGAGCAATTTTTCAGTATTTTTATATTCTTTAGTAGTTATGAAAATAGAAGAATTTGCGTAAAACAGTCTACAAAATATTTTGAAGAATTACTAAGATTGTTATGGATTCGAAACTCTGTTCAGAAAATAATTGTAGTTCCTAAAAGGTACAAGCAATTCGTTAGATAAAATTAAGCAATAAAGTGGTAATTTTTAAATTAAAACAGATTTCATTAAAATTAACGAACAAAGTTAATATAAAAATATATTCTTCGGTTATCCCTGTATTTAATATAAAATTACGTTAAGGAATGAATCATGTATTCAATGATCCAGCTCTTGTTGTACTCAATATAATAAATCGCAAGGAAAAACCTGCCAAAGTAATAGAATTCTTATAGTTCTAGTGATAGGTCAATAATTAAAATATGTCAATAGTATTTATACCATTAGTTCAATAATATTTAAACTGTTAATATAATATCGTCACTGTCATGTCAAAGTATTTTTTTAGTATGTTTTGGAAATTAAAAAAAAATTGAATTTTTAATGAATCATTGAATTATTAGTTAAAAATTTGATTTCTCGTGATAAATTTTGTGAGAAATTGAATTTTTAGTGAAAAATTGAATTTTTACTAAAAAATTTAATGTTTACTGAAAAATTTAATTTTTTGTGAAAAATTGAATTTTTAATGAAAAATTGAATTTTTTTTAGTGAAAAATTAATTTTTTAATAAAAAAATTAATTTTTATAAAAAAAAATAATTTTTATAATGAATAATTGAGTTTTTAGTGAACAATTAAATTTTTTAGTAAAAAATAATTCGCAATTCAACAATTATCTTTCAAATAACAAAAATTTGTATAAAATTTAAAAGTCTTGTCATGTCAAAAGGGCGAGTAATTTAGTTGCATTCTTTTTATTACAGTGAGAAACATAAAAACTATAGTATTTATACTATAAAAAAATAATTATATTGGAATTTTTAAATTAATGATACTGAATTTTCCGAAATTGATTAAAAAAAACTTTTGAAGATGTATAAAAACGCTTTTAATAATTTACAAAGAAATCAATAGTCGTTCCACTAAATACTTAATGGGACATTTTCTTTTCAGTGTATATAATATAGGTTTCAAACATATTAAACCTATTACGCCAATTTTTTAATGCAACCGCTCATGATTTATATAAAAAATACTTTAAGTTTTATTTAAATTAAAGTAAAGTATGATATACAGATATTTAAAAAAATAAAATGAAATCATTTTGATTTTAAAATTTCACTTTCTTTAAATTTTTTTATTCTTTTTTTGCAACACTGTTTAAATTACAACCACTAATTAACATACATTTTTGAACAGCGATACTTAAATTTATTGGCGCAAAAATATTGACCCACATTTGATATTCGGGTGACGCACCTTTTATTTGCTAACAGCCTCTTATGCCTTCAAACTCATTTAGTCAGTCAGTCACAACTGTCATTCATACATTGCTGCTCCACTTACTTTATTTTTATACGATTTTTGAAATGAGTTTTATATTTTATTTTTCGGTCGAACGTGCACATTTTCGTTGCCAGCACAAAAGGGAATCTCGCATTGTTGTTATTTTAAATTTTTATTAACTTTTAATTAAATTGCACGAAATGCTTTAAAAAGCACCAAGTTATTTTAAGTGTTGAAAGTTATATTTACACAGCAGGATGGATGATGTAATGCAGGGCAATTTTAAATGTGACTGTGAAAAAATACAAAATAATAAAAAATTAGGTAAAAATAAAATAATAATACAAAATATAAAAATAAATTAAAAATAGAAATATAAAAATGCAAGAGTAAGTTGTCAATGGAAAAGGCTAATGTATTCTAAACAATATATAAATTGTATAAATCGACACAAAAATACTATTAAAATAAGTAAAATGAACTGATTATTTAATGAAAATAGTGTAGTAAAAGAAATGAAAAGCCAAAAATGTGGGTTATAGAAATATATGTCTCCAATATTATTATACGCGTTTTTATTAGTTTTATAGTTGCTTGTACTAAAATGTTAATATTTTTGTGGTCTTATTTATAATTATAAATTTTTTATAATAGAAAAATTTTGTCTCCAATGATATTATACTTCTTTTTAATATTTTTATGGTTGCTTATTCTGAATATTTTAATATTTTTATGTTTACTTGTACAGTTTTCGATGTAAGCTTTTGATGATATCGAAAACCAAATGTGTATCCTTTAGAAATATTTGTTCCCAGTATTATTAAACTGACTTTGTATAGATTTCTAACTGTTAGTCCAAAAATAGTTAATATGTTTCTGCTATCTTATATAGTTTTGAAGTTATTACATTATTAAAATCGAAACAAAAAAAGTATGCCATAGAAAATGTTTGTCGCCAATGATATTAGACTTGTTTTTAATAGTTTTGTGGCTACTTGTTCTGAAAATGTTAAAATTTTTGTGTTAACTTGTATATTTTTCGAGATATGGTATAATTAGAATTATATGTTGTGTTATTTCGTGCATATTTGCGCATTTCACTACTAGACAACAATACCTTCTATATTATTCTTTATCTGAAAAATATATCAAAAACCTTCAACGTAAAATTCGAAAGTATTTCTGTGTCATTTTTGCGGATAAAGTATTTTGCTATTTACAAATCATTAAAACCGAATTAAAATATATAATTGATTTTAAAAAATACCAAACAAATACTAAATTAATTGTTGCATTAAATATTCTTTAAAAAACTATGCGTGTTTTCGCTTTACATTTTTTATACAATTTATATGATTAATATATGCATATTTTGGAATTAAAAAAAAAGAAAAAATGAAACTACTTCTAGACAACAACTAAACAAAATAAAAGCTCTAAGGCCTGCGGCGCTGCTAACTGGCTTAAATTCTAATACTAAAAAGTCAGTTCGACTAAACTTGTTCTGGTTTCTGTTGTAGTATTTTGGTGGTTCGTTGGTTGTTTGGTTGTTGCCCAGGATGACACTGACTGAAGTTGTTGCTGACATTGATTGATTAATTTTTAATTTCTCGATTGTGTTTTTTCGATATTGCGTTGTTTTCTGATTTTTAATTTGTTAGTTTATTTATTGTGTTTTTTTTTGTATTTTTCTTTTTTCTCTTATTTTGTATCAAATTTTGTTTTAGTTAATTTCTAATTTTAAAGACGACAATCATTGCTATGAGCGCTCAAACTGTTTTAAGTCAAAAAAACCGTCTGACATTTCGTTGTATCATATGTGGTGGGGTTGATAGTAAAAGCCTCTGAGGAATGAATTATGCAAATGTGCAAAACCGCTTATTTGTATATATTATATATCGGTTATGTTTATCTGTATAATGTATGAGTTCAGTTATTGGGAACTGTCACTCGTGTTAGGCGAAATTTGGTTTAAAGCCAAAATATTTGCATGAAACATTGTGGCCATTGAATTAATTTACAGACATTATTTTAATAAATGTTAAATTTTGTTATATAGTGTTGGTATAAATGCAAAAACAAATATTTTAATGTTATTGAAATACGGATTTCTTAAAGTTTTAAAATTTAAAAAAAAAACTTTAACTCTAAAATTTCTTTTTAAGAACATTTAACCTATTGAATTTACTCGAGTGGTTTTAATAAAATTTCACATAGCTATGGTATTTTTAATGACCCGTCTTGTTCGAAAAATAAAATTATAATCCTGCGTCAATATGAATTCCATAAATTTTGAAACATCTAACACTGGGTATTTAAATGGCAGTGCCATGTCATTCATAATCCTACCAGTTACAAGACCAACATAATTAGACCATGATCGTTTTTACCCTAACAGGGTCAATTTCTACTAGGGAACTCAACCAGTTACAAAACCATTATGATTTGGTTATAATCATCTCTACCATAATAGTGTAAACTGAAATGCAAAATTCAATGGTCACTACCAGATCTTGTTCCGGTAAAAAAATCTAATAGGGTTCATAGTAAACATGAAATTGTTTCCTGTCCCTTAGTAGAAATTTTAATAGAATCATGATCCTCAACATTTTTCCTTGTCAAAATCTGACGAGTTACATGACAAATATAATCTAGTCATGATTATGTCTTCCCAAGCAGGTTATAATTCTACTATGGATGACAAATGCTTATCCCTAGTAGTAATTTACCTTATTATGATTAAGGATAGTTCATATTGGTTTCGTCCAAACCCCACTAGTTCGTTGGGACGTGACAAATATAAAAAATGATCATTTTCCGATTATAACTCTAATAATTTTTGTACTACACAGAAAAAAATGTACATAATACTGATGAATTCCGTTCTTCATACCATGATTCATTGTATTGAAAAACCATTCATAATATTAATGACTAACGACATCAATGTTATGAATGCTTATATAAGAAATAACACACAAGAACTACTTGAGAAGTACGGCAAAAAATGAACGAAAAAAAAATATGTTGATAGAAATTTGATTTAATGAACAGCATTCTTCAATATGAAGAACATATATGTTGTATTTTATATTTTGGTTCATTAATATGATTAAACGTATTCTTCACATACAATTCATCATATTGAAGAACACTTATTCGACAGTTACCAAGCGTTGTTCATATTTATGATAGCATTCATAACATTGATGGCGTTAGTCATTATTATTATGAATGGCTCTTCAATACAATGAATCATGGTTTGAAGAACGGAATTCATCAATATGATGTACATTTTTTTTCTTTGCATAAATTAGTAAAATGTTTTTATAATATATTTATTATAATTACAACATTTTATTAATAAAAAGTTATATATATAAAACATATTTTTTTTTTTCAAACAAATTTTTTTTGAAGATTTTTTTTTTCGGAACAATTTTTTTGCCCGAATCGGAATTTTTTTTTTAATTTTTTGTTACTGTTATTTGTTAAATAAAATTTTTACAAAATTTTTTTTCGAATTATTTTATAAAAAAAAAAATTATTTGGAAAAATATTATGAACAAATATCATCAATATGCCAATTCAAATTCATTGTATTGAATATTTTGTTCATATATGTATATATAATGAATGCATTCATTAATATGTCATTTAATGAACGGTGATATCATTATGATGAATCCGGTGATATCATTATGATGAATCTGGGTGATTGTTGGAAACGTATTAAACGAAGGGCATCTTAAAGACATATATTCGACATATTTTGGCGATGTATAAAAACTAGGCCTCTTTTTGATACAAATTATGTTTATCTGTTAAAAATCTTTCGAAAACATGTCCTAAACAGCGTTGAATCAGCAATAAAAAGATTTTCTAGGGTACATACATATTTAAAACTAAATTTAAAATTAAATTGAAAAATATTTTTGTACTTAAATAAAATTTTCTCAGTAATGTTAACCAATAAACGATTTTAAACATATTAAAAAAATATATAAAATAAACTTAAAAAAAAAAAATCGAAATTTGGTAAATCACGTTGTAACCAAAAATAGTTTCACATAACAACATTGCATTAAAATGTAAATCACATTAAAATATTTTTTTTTAACAACGAATTTTATGAATACACATTGTCTGTTATACTTAATAATATTAAAAATTAAAATAAAATTAACTTTTTACAATATAAGCCATTTATTCGAATATTATGTTGCTTTTTCAGTAGTCACAATAAGTAATTTGATTGGCTTTTAATGTGAGAAAATCTGTTGGTCGAAAAAACTGTCGCAAAACAATAACAACAATAAAAGAAACCCACGTAATAACAATCATAATTTAGACAGTTTTATGATGTTTATGTTAAATATGGCAGGATTATTCAAAAAATCAAAGTAGTAGCGCACAACAGTTAAAGCATTATGAAACCCGTTCGAATAAAGAATATTTTTGTTATTTTCCGAAAGACGATTTCCGAGATTATTTCCGTACACAATACCATACTCTCTACTCTACTAATCCAAATTTAACGACTTGTGTTGACTTCTTTTATTGATGTAGGCAATTTGAGTGCGACATTTGTTGAGGGCCCCATTTTCGAGACCTTACTAAATGTCGTACAATGGTGCAACTAATAACATGCGCAAACAACTGATAAAGTTCGATGTTTTACATGACTCTGGGAATGTCGTCCGGCCTGACATCTCAGCCCATTTAGACTGCGGTAATTGTAGCGAACTTCATCGTGTTTGTGGTAACAGTTAACACTCTGAACAATGTGCTGTCTTCTGAAGGTACCAAATACTCCATTTCTATCAATTTTTAAGGCACAAACAAATCGTCTTTATTTGTTGCGAAGTGGACAGAACAAAAAGAAAAAAAGCACAAAAAAAGCAGGGAAAAGGCAGCATTAAAAGCAGAAGAGCCGCCAAAGCTGAGCTGGAATTTATGCATAATAAATGCCATAAAATCGAGTAAATTGAGATTTTTCACAGCTCTTTGTGAGAATTTGGTAGATTTACATGAGAAAATTTTTCGTTTGTGAACTTTAATGGAACAAATTGTGTTTCATAAACAACAAGTGAGACGAAGCAGAAGAAGCGGCAGCAGCAGATGAAGATCTTAATTTTTATGGAGCATTAAATGCTGGGCAATTAGCGTCAGTTCAAAGCAGAAATAGATGTAATAAAAATAAAATGAATCAGTGCGAAGTGCTTTTGATGGTTCAAATAAAAAAAGCTGCGAGAACAGCGAAGCCGTGAAATTGCCAAAAAGCAGCTGGACGGCACGACGACGACATGTTAGAGGTCAACGTAATTTTCGATGGAAAAAGGGGTCAAAATAAAATAGGGAAAATTTCCGGTATATTTTCTGATTTCTATGTTTTAATTTTGATGCTAATTATGACGAGATTTTTGCATTGATTAGTTTTGTGAATTTAAGCTTTTTTGCTTTTGTTGGAATTTCAACTCTTAAATTTGGTCAGAACATTGATTGATGGCAAAACTATTTGAAATTTTATATTTTTAATTTGCATATTTATATTTAGAATAAATGTACAAATCATGATGTTCACTATGTTGATGATGATGACTCCTCAAGTTAATAATAAATCTTTGCATTAATAAATATGCAAAAATTAATTAAAATTTAATGCTTTATTAAAAATAACTAAATTTTGTTAATTTTTATACATTTCTTAACTTTATACTTATTCTCAAATAAAAATTGATACTTCTTATTCAATCTTGCATATTTTATTTAACTGACTACTGTACTTAACTTTTATGTTTTTTTATTTTATATTAAAAACGTGTCCAGCTCAGTTTTATTCTTCACGTATTTATTTATTTACTTAGGCTCCGCAAAGTTATTGAATTGAATTTTTTATTGTAAAAGCATTGAGGCAATTTTACTAAGTGTTCGGTTTACATTAAATCAGTGGTGTTTTTTTTTTATTTTAATTTAAATAAAATTCCACTTGTCACTAAAATTTCAAATTTTCACTAAAAAATCAAATTTTCACTAAAAATTCAATTTGTCACTAAAAATTCAAATGTTCACTAAAAATGCAATTTTTCATTAAAATTCAATTTTTCACTCAAAATTAAATTTTTCACTAAAAATTCAATTTTTCACTAAAAATTAAATTTTTTACTAAAAATTCAATTTTTCACTTAAAGTTCAATTTTTCACTAAAAATTCAAAGTTTCACTAAAAATTCAATTTTTCACTTGAAGTTAAATTTTTCACTAAAAATTCAATTATTCACTAAAAACTCAATTTTTCACTAAAAATTAAATTTTTCACTAAACATTCAATTTTTCACTTAAAATTAAACTTAAAGTTAATTTTTTTTTACTAGTAATTAAATTTTTTACTAAAAATTTCATAATTCAAAATAACGCCACTGTGCGCATGCGATGTGCCACTCCTTAGCCTATTTTCTTTTAGCCGTTTTTGTTGTAAATCTTGCGGTTGTTGTTGCTTATTGACATTGGCAATATAAATACGAGTGCATCTTCGTAGCCGTGCATGCAATTTTCTACTATTTAAATAAAGTTTTTTTTGATTTGCTGCTTTTGTTTAAATTTATCTATATTTTTATTATTTGCAATATTTACAATAATAAAAAAGTCACAACAGAAATTCGTGATTTAAGTTATGAACTCAACGGCGAAGTAATGAAAATGTGCTGCTCATTGCAGAAGCCACATCAGTCAGTCAGTTCGTCACCCAGTTAGTCACCACGATCATCAATTCGTGTCCCTCAAAGTTGCACTTGAGTTGGTTTTTTGTGTGGCTGGCAGAAGGAGTTGCCAGCCATGCTGCCTGCCAGACTCATTGTTGCTGGTGCAATGAAGCGCAGCATTGACTTTTTTCAATTGAATCCAATTCATTTCAATGCATTGCATTGATTCACTCGTATCAATGATGCTGGCTGGCATCTCGGTCAGTCATTCATCCTTCAATTAAGATTCATCCATCGAGCCGTGGAGACCAAAAGTTTTTTTTTCAATGGCAAAAATGTTTTGTTTTTTTTTTAATCACGATTTTGCCACGAATTGCTGACGCCTGTTGTTGCTGTTGTTGTTGTTGGGTGTTACTGCATTTTTTTTTAATTTGATTTTTTCTTAATATTTTTTTATAACTTTTTCATTGTTTTCGTTCGAAGAATTCGTGCAGCATCGCGGCTCGTCTTCGCGCAACCGCTGAACACCTGTTCGCGTTGTACGCTCCGCCACGATAACCCGCTCGCTCTCACACCCGGTCGTGTCGAAAGCGTTACGCTGGGGCCGAGTGCCTGTAGCCCAGTGTTCGGCTAACTGGTGTTAATTACTAACAGTTAATTATTATCTTCGGAAAATGCAAAATTAAATGAAAAAATTGATTTCAAAATTGTCAAACTATTCAAATTGGCTTATGCAATCCATTTGAATCTTAATTTCTAATATATCCTAGTTTAGTGAAATTTAAAGACAAATTATATTAAATATTAACGACAGAAGCCATAACCGAAACATTTACCCTTTTGATTTGGTCTTTTTGATTTTGTTATTTTGCTATTGTTTTTATGTTTTTGCATCTCTTTTTTGTTTTTGTGTTTTTTATTTTGTTTTTGCATTTTTTCCTTTGTTTTTGTTGTTGATTTTATTTTTGCTTTTTTTCATTTTTGTTCTTGTTTATGCTTTTACTTTTTTTGCTTTTGTTTTTTGTTTTGTAATATTAATTTTGTATTTGAGTTTTTTGTTTTATGTTCGTACCTGGTATAAGTACGAGTTATATTGTTTTGAAATTTCAGTTTGTATGGGAATTTCCACTACCCTTAGTCCAATTCCGCCCTATATGGCTTATGTCACTCTCCAATATTCCACTAGAAATTCTATTTTACACTTAAAATGAAATTTGACACGTGAATACTATTCACGTGTAAAATTTCAGTCAAATCGGTTTAGCGGATTAGACGTAATGCTGGAACAAGAGTAGACAGGTCAAGTACCCTGTATAGAAATTATACTAGGGCCATGATTGGAACATTTTAGCGTTCATATTGTGTCCTTATAATCTTATAATAATAAAGTTTTACCTAATATATGAACAATAATGAATACAGAAAAAGGAATAAAATTAAACCTTAATAGTCGTGAACATTACCTAGTTTTAAATTAGGATCTAATATACATATCCAATCAGAAGATACAATATAGGCTCCGGCCCAAAATGTCATTTTACTGACATTTTGGGATTATAGACAATGGTTTGTATCACTTTTCCACAGGGTCTAAAATGCTAGTAAAACTTTTAAGTTTACCAGAACTTAATAAAAAGTTAGCCAACCCCTGTCTGCCACAGACACGGCCGGAGCCTAGGCAACGACCTACAGTTGGTTGTTTTCAACAAATTAGAATATTTATTAACTTTAAAAGTTAATAGAACTTGTGTGTTGTTGGGCGCGGATGGGTTTGCCGAGGAGCTCTATGTGAGGAGAACGTTAAAACAACGCCGTTTAATTGCAAATATCAGCGTGTCAAGTTCATGACTTTGGCTGCAATTTTTTTTGCACGCCGCTCGAGGGTCATATTTTCTCAACTTCAAATACTACTACTGCTTACACTACTACTTGATACTACAACTTATTCTTTTATAACTGCCACTATAACTTCTTGTTGTAAATTTGATTTATGGCGCTTTTCACACCTCCCTGTGGCCCATGTTCATGGCTGATTTTGCCATTGATGCTGTTTGTCATTCATTTATTTATATAAAATTTTTATTTTTATTTTTTTTTTATTTGTTCCCAACGCATCCATCCAAACAAAGTTGCAACCATCCATCGGTGTTGCACTTGGACTACGGCTTGGGGCTGGCAGCCGCGCGCAGTTCAAGTGTCACGGCTGCTTCTGCTGCCATGATTCATTGTTACATCGAGACTATAGATCTGCATTAATGGATCGACGGGAAAAATATTCTTATTTTATTTTTAGCAAAACAATCACCGAACGAACTGAATTTGCATAATTAATAAAAAATTAAAGATTTTTTTATTACACATTTTATTCTAGAGAATTTTATGCGTAATGTATGGGAATTGTGTCCAGAATACCATAAATATTTTTCAATATATTATAATATTTCAAATAAAATATATGGATATTAGAGGTAGGTGATACATCGTAAATATAATGTAGATTTTTCTTTCCTAATTTAAAACCTGGTAGAAATTTACCCTATGGCCCTGATAATGTTGAACTTGTAACTGTTCAAGTAAGAAATTCAATAATAAGTTTGCGATCATCGTCCTAGAATATTTTGTTCGTTGAGTAAGCTGAGTGATAATATTGCATTCTTATATAAAATTCCCAAAATGTCCTCTTCGAAAAATGAATATTGCATGTGTTTTGACTAAAACTGACAATATTCCACATCGACCCTCCCATTACATGCAAAGTCGATTTATCATGTTTTTTTTATATTATTCCATTATTGGATTCTGTATTTCTGAATTGAAAACCTGTAACATTTTAAAGCATATCGGCCGATCCTGGTAAAAGTTATAATCGAAAATGTTTTTAATATGTCCTAGTTTTTACTTTGACATTTTTGATTTTTTTAATATTCTAAGTAGACTTAACAGTTTTTGATTTTGAATAAAATCACTCAAATATTCATTTTGTTCATAATTCCCCAATATATTTATTTTTATATTGTCCAAAAAATAATTCGCAATATCTGCTGATCTCATTGCGCCGAATCTCACTGATCTCACTGCCAATCTGTCTGCCAAACTGTGACAGCAAATGTATTGATCTTCGTTGAAATGATGATGCCACTCAAAGTTGCACTGACGAAAGTTCCATTTAAACGATACAACGATCCATCAAACTGACGCCAAATTGTGCAGCACACAAAAAGGCATTTACGGCATTTGTTGTGCGATAAAAGCACAAAGTGATGCGCCCTCCAAACAAAAGGGAACAAATTGCAGAACAAGAATGTTGTCAATTACACGAAGATTTTATACATTTAAAAAAAAAAGTGTAGATCAGCGAACAAAGGCTCATTCAGTGACATGTATTGTCAGCAGCAAACAAATTATTGCCGCCTTGTAAAATTTCAAATTTCCTGGCAATCAAACGAAATTAGCTGATATGTTGCTGTGATCTATAAAACGATCAATCAAATTATTACTTTTTTTTCTAAATATACAAATAAAACGAACGTGTTTTCAAAGGGTGCTGCATTCAGAGATATTGGAAATAAAGGAAAAAAAAAACTAAATCATTGACAATTGTATGCGGCCCAAAATCTAGAGTTGGTTCAAATGTCAAGCGTTGCCAACATTAATTTATGAAGATCAGTCATGCTGTTCTTCATCTTCGAACTGTTTTCAACGCGTTCGAAACTAACTTAATTATTCATAAATCAGCGATCAGCATATATGGTATCATGTGTGGGTTGATTGCTTCATTATCCGATGGCGCAACAGAACAAAATCTAGCATTGATTAAGATAAATTATGGCAGCTGATTTTATATGGATCAAAATAAAAATAAAAATAAAGAAACATTCTTAATACCAACGCTACTCAAGATAATGAACTATGAAACGTTTGCCATCCTGTGGCGCTTGACCTTCTAAATTACATAAATAGGGTTTGGTTCGGCGCGAGTACCGCCTACACGGAGGGAAATCAACTTACAAAACTGAAGAGGAATTCGAATCGAACTCAAAATAGCAGAAATTCACTAAAATTAATAAAATGCTATTAACATTCTTTCAGAACTAATTTCTTTATGTCATGAATTATTCTTTATGTTTATATTTTATATCAATGATATTAACTGCAGAATATCAAGAATAATAGCTCCACTTCACTTTTTTCAAACACAGAAATAAACATGTGCATTTAAAAAGAAGGGTTTCCCTTGTTTCTTATTTGATACCTGAGATATCTATCAAAATTTTTATGATAATCAAGAAATAATCCTCTGCATTAAGAATAATGTCCGCTGATTTGTTGTTTGATACCCCGAGAATTTAACTTCCGCATATCAGGATTATTTGCGCTGGACATACGAGACATTATTCTTTGCATATCAAGTTTACTTTTTATTGTTTTCTTATTTGATATTCAAGAAATGAATCTATCTTTGCATATCTAGAATAATCAAATATCAAGAACAATAGCTATTGTTTTCCTTTTTAGCCATGAAATTAACTTCTGTGTATCAAGAAAAATAGTTCCTGTTTTATTTTATGATACCCATGAAATTAACCCATGTCAAGAACAATTGCTCTTGTTTATTTTTCTGATAACCAAGAAATAACCTTCTAGATCAAGAATAATGTCTACTGGACCCTTGTTTAATACCACAAGAAATCAATTTGCGCATATTAAGAATAAATGCTTTGTACACCTGAGACATTATTCTCTACATACTTACTTGTTCTTGTTACCTTATTTGATATCCAAGAAATAAATATATTCCTATCAAGAAAAATCAGATTATTTTGAGAAAAATTTCTATTGTTTCCCTATTTGCTAACCAAGAAATTAACTGCTGCATATCATGGACAATAACTCCTGTTTTATTTTCTGTTACCCAAGAAATTTAGCTCTGCACGTTAGGAATACTTCCTCTATTTTACCATTTTGATACCGAAACAATATAACCTCTACAAATTTAGAATAAATATTCTTATTTCTAATTCAGCCGTAAATCTCTCTTCGTGATTCCATCTGTATTTTAGCAGTATTGTTTTTCTTCCGTGTACTGCACAAATCTAAGAGCATTCAGCGATACACCTCGATCATGGGAATATTTTTCGTTGCTTCATATATATTTTATGCCAAAAATTGTAAACAATTTTTATAGAAAACCATGCTGGAGTGAGTATCAAGTTTAGACTGTATCGACAACAAACATATAATTAAGTGCTTCAGATCAACAGCACAAATAACTCAACATAATAAAAAATAAAATATTTCCAATATTGAACTTGAACAAATCAAAACTGTTCGAGACGGCGCGCAGTACAAAGCACAACGTTACAACTCAATGATCTTTAAAGATTTCTGCTCGGGCTGTAGCTGCTGCGCAAATTAGCTCTTGATCATGTCCAACATATTCGTAATAACCAAGCCGACCAACCAACTCTCACTCAATCCAAACATACACTTGATTCAGCGCAGCATAAAGTGTGCTTCATATGCTGCACTTGTCAGCTAAACGCTGACTTTGAACGATACTTAAGAAATGGTCGTGTGATCGTCATCAACATAATAATAGATATCAATATTGAACATAATGACAATGAAATTTTCGTAGACTCTCTCTGGGTTTTTTTGAATTTTCGTTTTTTTTCTTTCGGTTTTTCTATGTTGTTGTTTTTGTTAAAAACTATAAAGTTCATGTAAATTATAATAATTTGTGATAACTCTTATTTGTTGAGGGAGTCTGTGCGGCGGCATAAATGGTTAACGATCGCACGAGTATTGATCAGTGATCGTTAGAGAGAAACTTCATGGAGTGTACTGAAAAACTGGGGAATTTTTTATTATAAGAAGAAATGTTGCAGAAAATACGAAAAACTAAAATAATCAAAAACAGTCTGAATACGAATTAAAATAGGATCAAGCCTACGTTTAACAATATTACACATAAACTGATTGTTGCTTAGAGTCCTCCACCCACTTGTATGATATTATTTTATATAATTCTACAAGAATATAGTTCCCAACTCATCCTAGTTGCTTGAATTGTTGCGCCTTTAGGCTGTTTAGCATTGCTTCATGCAGTAATCCTTGGCTCTGGTCGCTGTTTTATTGCGCAGAGCCCCATATTTAGTTTGGCCAAAGCTGTCTTATTAAACCATATTCCTTTTCTGTGTTGTATGGTTGTGCTCCAAACATATGTTGCGCCGTGAAGATCACTGCAATGTGGTGACCTTCTGACAGCAGACCAAATTGTATTTACGCCCACGTACAGAGCCATAACCAAAGATACAGTCAGTGGCGGACTGGAATTAATAAATCGTATCGAACTCCACGTTTTAAAATCTGTCGAACAAAGTGGTATTTATGTTTTCGACGATTTCATTTATAAATCAATTTTTAACACTTCCAAAGGTACTTAATATACATTTCGATCCATCTATTGAACATTCCTAACTTAAATTGTCCTTTTAAATGGCCTTATTTTAGTCAGAATTAGCTGAGAGTTCTTTCCACAAAAATACTTACTTTGGAATAAAAAAATCATTTCGAGGTATTTATTTTACAATCGGAAAACCCACAATTTTTTTTAATTTACGACGATTTCTTTAGGATCCTTTTTTTAATCCCAATAGAGCTTAAAATAGTTACATTGAGAGTCATATATTAACCTAAAGTGGCCTTTAATTATCAAACAGTGGTTTCTTTTTATTTACCTCGACCATCTTGAAATGGTACATTTGTTGTTTTTTTTTTAAATAAATTAATTGATGGAAATTTATTATTAAAAAAATATATTTTTCAAAATAATTTTTTTATTTTTCAAATATATTTTTTATTTATATAAATTTTTATTAATAAAAAAAGTTGTAATTATAAATAAATATTTTACTAAACATATTAATAATTTATGCATATCATACAAGAACTAATTGTGAACTGAGCAGTATGGCCAAAAATGAACGTAAAATATATAGTTTAATTGAAATTTTGTTTGAAGAACAGCATTCATAAATTCGATGTACATATATGCTGTATTTTTAGTTTTTATTCATTAATATGATGAAACGTATTCTTTACATACTCAGCATCATATTGAAGAATGAATTCATAACATTGATATTTTTTAAGTTATCCATATTATGAATCTTTCTTCAATACAATGAATCATGGTTTGAAGAACGAAATTCATCAATATGATGATCATTTTTTTTCTGTGCACTGATCCAACAATGGTTCTTAGTAAAAGACATATTCAAATTTATCATATCATTTTTAACACAAAATGGTTAAAATAATTTTTGTTTTTTTTAAACTAAAAAACCAAACGTTTTATTTTGTACGTTAATTTAAACGAAATTCTATTATGTACGGGTGGATTTTTTAACAGGAATTCAGAATTATATGACACAAACTATTTTGTATCATATAAATTTTTGACGAATAGATTTTGTGGAGCTCGATTGCCTCATATGATTAGTGCGCCCCTGGAACCAGTAATGCTCGACGTTAAACGAAAAAACAACAGAAAAATATAATACAAGACTTATACCAAAATAATGCTTGTTTTACTAATAGTTGTCTACAACCCCATTGTAACTATAACTGAATTAAGCACTTAAAGTAACAGTGATCTTGTATATTAATAGAAATTTCGCAAACAACATAGTTGCCACAAGCGCTTGTATCTTTGCATTAATAACACAAAAATACAACAATTCCCAAAGTTTATAAAAAATGATACAAAAATGATGATGAAAAAAAAGAGGTCGTGTGACCAAACCTCTACAAGAGCACTTCAACTTGATTATTGTCATTTATTTCGACGATTATTTACAATAGCAGTTGTTATATATAGCTGGGCTTTGCACAGAAAAGGGTAACTGACAACATTGATCATTGAAGAGTTTGTTGCCGATCAATCGATCGTTCATTCATTTGTACCAGCTGAGGTTAAAGTGAAGAAGTATGTTATGCAAGTGAGAAAGTTTAGGGGCACATATCTGGTAGGAAAATCTTATGCACAATCAACGTATTACTTTACTTATATTAAAACTGTTCAAGGGTTTCGTGCCGAAAATAGACAAGACTGTGTTTTTCTAAAATTAGGCAGTGGAGTATTTTAATTTGAATATGAATAAAAATCATTCATATTCAAAATTTTTAGACACAGGAAAAAAACATCTAAATTCAAGAAAGAATAAGAAGTATAGAGAGTGATATACATACAGCTATATGGAAAACTTCTTAATTTTAAGAAATAGAGCCACTTGGCTATTAAGTACTCAAGAGAAATTGTTCTTGAAATGGAGTAGTTATTATCTCAAGAATCATTATTCTTGATATACAGATATTAATTTCTTGTGTATTTAAAAATAACTTATACAATTCATAAAAATCAAGCAATATCTTCCTGATTTTAAGAAACAGAGCTGGTTATCAAAAAGGAAATCAAGTGCTTTTATTTTTAATTTGGTGAATTTAATATCCTGTGTTGAAAAAAGGAAGCAAGAGCAATTATTCTTGATATGATTAGAGGTATAGAACTACAAAGTCAGTTAAAAATCGAATAACACAAAATTAAATGACAAATCTGATAATTTTTATTGATTTCCCATCAAAACAAAGAAATGGATTTTGTTCGTTTTTCTGCAACAAACCCTTGATATATATTAATTATAAAAATAATTGTAAACAATTAATTGTTGCATGAAATATTCTTGTTTAGAATGACAACAAATATTTCGCAGTATCGCAAATTATTAAAAATATAAAAAATGAGTCAGCATTGGCTGACCATTGGCAATAACTAATACCATTCAATACACAGCAAACCGATCGATCATCAGTCTAAGTACGAGAACTGAGTATGCAACATGTCGAGTATAGAACGTGTGAATTTCCTGCAATATGTTCTTTTGCTCTTGCACGTAAATGTTTTCCGCCTATTCTAATAATTCTTTCAACTGTGTGTCATTTGTGATCCCACTATATCAATAGAATAGATCCGTTTTTGACAAATTTTTTCGATCTTGCATTATTCCCTAACAAATAATACAAAAATATCGTTGAACACGCATCATACATCATCACAGTAATCACTGCAGTGACATCATTTTGACAGTTTCGCTTCCTTTTTGTGACGATCCTTTGAAGAATCTAACAACGTTGACAACATTAACAGAAGTGCTGCTGCCACATCAATCAAATGAGCTCAAACTGTGGCAAATGTGCGCATGTGAAACAAAAGACTTAAGAGTCGAACTTGAACTCGTGTATTTTATGTACTATATTTTATATATTTTATGCTTTATACCCATTTTTTTTTTTAATATTTTTGCATTATATTTTCGTGATTTACTTAACATAGTTTCGAGTGTTTTATTTTTATGTTAGTCTGTACATTTTATCGATTGATCGATCCATCCGACGTTCGAATCATGTAGCCAATTGTTCGATTCGTGACTTTTCACTTAAAACTACATCGTCCGTTGGAGTAACAAATTTCTGCTGTTAACATTTGACGCTCATGTTGTTTGGTACTTTCATTTTTTATTCTTTCTTCTCCAATGCGCTGCTTTTTGAAATTTTGCCATTAACTGATATTCACGAAAATGCTGTTCGACAAAATCAAATTTCATTCATTTCAATCATAAATATGATATTGATGCGCTCCATAGATAAGCAAATTTAATTGATTAGGTTTCTTTTTGGAGCTCAAAATATGTTTTTTTTTTATTGGGTAAACGAAACTTTGAAAATATGTTCCCACGCATGGCAGGGTGGCTGTGAAGGTTAAGTTGAACAGTATATGTGGTTTATGTCTTAATTATAACTGTAATAAAGTTTTTTTCAATGCTAATTTTGTTTCTTTTTTTTTCATTTATTAAATTAACAATGCCAATAAAGATATGTTTTATGAATTTTTAGTGAAAAAAATAAATTTGACAAAAATATAAATTTTATATATTTTTTTTTTTTTTTGGTAAAAATTGAACTTTTAGTAAAAAATTTAATTTATAGTTAAAAATGTTTTTTTTTTTGTGAGAATGGATTTTTTATTTAAAATGAGTTTTTTTTGGTGAATAATTGAATTTTATTGAAAAATTGAAATTTTGTGAAAATTTGAGTTTTTAGAGAAATATTGATTTTTTTAGTGAATAATTTAATTTAAAGAGAAAAATAAATACTTTTTGAAAATGAAAGCTTAAGCGAAAAATTAAAATTTTTATTAAAAACTAAAATTTCAGTTCACATTTTACTTTTTAGTGTAAATAAAATACTAAGTTAAATATTGAATTTTTCGGAATCGTTAAAATTATATTAAAAACCATCGCTTTATAATTTCCATCAAATATAAGAATTCTAATTATAAAAAAAATTAAATTTTGTTTTGCAACATTTACACTAATTGTGCTCATTAGAGTGAGCGAAGTATAACATGACAACTTAGCAGACACTTGAAACAGTAACCAACAACAATAACATAATATCAACTACACATTGTACAAATACTAGCAACAACAACAGCTATAGCAAAGCAACTGCAAATGTACAAAAAAACCTAACAACTACAAGCTGAATTGTGCGATATCTACAAGAATCTGCACACCTGACACTTTTCCAGTTGGCTGTTTGTAGTTTTAGCAACTTTTTTGTTTTTACTGTTGTTAAATGTTGTGCTTGGCTTTTAGTTGTCATATTGTACATGGTTTTAGAATTATAACCCACTGAGATGTTTAACTGTTGCTGGCTTAATTTAGATATTTTTGTTATTGCAGAATGGTAAATTAAAATTTTAATCGTGGGAAATAAGAAATACTTTTTTTGTTCACTAAAAATTCAATTGTTCACTAAAAGTTAAATTTATCATTGAAAACTCAATTTTTCATTAAAAATTAAATTGTTCTCTAAAAATTATTTTTTTTTACTTATAATTCAATTTTTCACTAAATTTCAAATTTTCACTAAAAATTCAATTTTTTACAAAAAATTAAATTTTTCACTAAAAATTCAATTTTTCACTGAAAATTAAATTGTTCACTTAAAAATCAATTTTTCACTAAGAATTAAATTTTTCACTAAAAATTCAATTTTCTACTAAAAATTCAATTGGTCTACTAAAAATTCAATTTTTACTAAAAATTCAATTTTTAACTAAAACTTAAATTTACACTATTTTGACTAAATATTAAATTATTCACTAAAATTCAATAATCACTAAAAATTATTTTTTTTGGCTAAAAATTCAATTCTTTATTAAAATTAAATAATTTTACACTTTTTTTTCAATTAAAACTCAATTTTTCATTAAAAAATCATATTTTTCACTATAAAATAAATTTATAACTAAAAATTTAAATTTTTGACTAAAATATCAAATTTTCACTAAAATTTCAGTTTTTCACTAAAAATTAAATTTTTCACTAAAAAGTCATTTTTTTTTACTAAAGAAATTAATTTTTTCAATAAAATATCCACTTTTAAATAAATTTTATCTAAACCTGCTGATTGCTTAAGCCTTCATAGATAAAGTACAGCATACCGCCCACCGCCTCCCAAACATGGCTGCATTTTTTTCTATGAGAAGAAAAAAAAGTTTTGCAATGTCCAGTCATTGACACAACGGCAACCACAACAAAACACACTCTTCCCAATTAACGGTACGTGCTGTACATTACAACAACAACGGTAATAATAGCACAATAGCCACAACGCACACCATGCGTTGCCAACAAACAGACGGACGTATGGTTGGATGGACGGATAGACAGACGCAGGACAATACGGGAAATGTTGCCGCACGCCTGCGAAAAAATATCACATTTGGGACAAAATTTTCACAGAAGATGGTGTGTGCGACATGAAACAGGTGTGGCGACAGAGGCTGTCCGTCTGTCTATCCGTCCGTCTGTCCATCTGTTTGTCTCATCGTCGTGATAGTCCTCACATGTTGTTGTAATTGTAATTGCACCTAGTACTGGTTGTTGGTGATGTTGCCCTATCTTGTGGCTCATGGTCGTAGCGAACGCGGTATCGATCGATCGAATGTTCGATGTATCGATGTTGGTTTGGATCGAATGTTCATTATTTTGCGATCGTTCGGCTGCTCCAACCTCCAGCCTGGCCGCTTCAAAAGTCGCGCATGGCATCAATTTTACCGACGTGCGTTACTTATTGTTTTTAGTGGCTGGCAACACTGTTGTCATCTTATTTCGTTGGCAACACTTTGAACTCTGAACTCGACTGCATCATCATCATGATCGGCATCATCGTCGTCATCAGCTTCGCAGTTATTTGCTTTGGCTGTGCTGTACGTTTTATGTGGACTTTATTGGGCAAGGTGGAGACTTTCAACCTGTTGCAGTTTAGCGTTTATTAGATTGAGATTGTGATGCCACATCGAATGGCGGCAGCGGCAACGAAACATGTGGCAATACTCAAAATCATAAATACACTTTTTACTGTGCCGTTGTCCACTCTTTTATCATCACACTGACTGTCCGATCGTCATCGCATCGTGAGTTTTGATCGGCACATGAAGATTTTGACGGTCTCGGTGATAATTGTGATTTGGCTTAGAGTTTGTTGCAAATACATATTTTTACTAGTATTACAATAATTTTAGACATATTTTGTATTACAGGCGATTAGCGCCAAAAACTAAGTAGAGGATTTGTGGATTATCTTTTGTATAGAAAAACTTTCTACGGAATTAACATAATTTCTCCATATTATCGTTTGAAAATAACTGGAAGGAAGATTATAAGTATTTTTTATAGAAAATATGAATAATTTTATTTTAATCTACACAGATAAAAAATGTACATCATATTGATGAATTTCGTACTTCAAACCATGATTCATTGTATTGAAAAAATTTATTGACATTTTTTGTTTTTTATTGAATAATATTTATTTCTATAATTTTTTTACGATATAAAAAAAATTTATAAAAAAAATGTTTTTTTGAAAAATTAAAAAAATGTATATTCATAGATATGACGATTCAAATTCATTTTATTGATTATTTCGTTCTTCAATAGTATGAATACGTTCATATATATAGTGAATACATTCATCAATATGTCATTGAATGAACGGTGTTATCAATATGATAAATCCTGTAGTTGGAGATTAAATTCATAATATTTATGAATAAATTCATTTTTTTTTCTGTGTAACTTATGTATTGTTACAATTAAACTAACGGAAACTACGGTAGACGTGATCATGGTGAGATCATGTTCTTCACATAACTTGTCGGTTTATGGCCAGAAAAATATTCAATAATCATTCCCGATCATATAGGCAATACTATTGATAAAAATAGAGAAGTTTATACTCGAAATCTCGTTTTATAGATTTCATTTAATTTTACTCCTCTTTCTCGATCTTCATAAGATTGTCCTTATCCATATATATAAAACTCTTGGTCCGTCTGTCTGTCTGTTTGTTCCAGCATCACATCTAAACCGCTGAACCGATTTAACTGAAATTTTGTAACAGGATACTATGGAGTCCGGAGGGTGTCATAGGCTATATATGGGCGAATTGGCGATATTGGACAAAGGGGCGTGGTACCTCCCATACAACCTAAACATTCTCAACGACATAACTCAGCACAAACACAAGCTAAAAAGATGAAACAAAATACTCAAATACAAAAAAAAATATATACAAAAGAAACCACACCACATTAAAACTCACCACAATGAAACTCACCACAC
Organism: Dryomyza anilis; assembly: GCA_951804985.1. NCBI lineage: Eukaryota > Metazoa > Arthropoda > Insecta > Diptera > Dryomyzidae > Dryomyza > Dryomyza anilis. The sequence goes on from OX638134.1 coordinate 368,426, forward strand.
TAAAATTCACCACACTAAAATTCACCACACTAAAATTCACCACACTAAAACTCACCACATTAAAACTTACCACACTAAAACTCACCACAATAAAATTCACCACATTGAAATTCACCACAATAAAATTCACCACACTAAAACTCACCACACCAAAATTCACCTCACCTAAACTCACCACACTGAAACTCACCACATTAAAACTCACCACACTAAAATTTCTACTGTGAAAAACTCTACGGGGAAGAATTCTACGGGAAAGAATTCTACCGGGAACAATTCTACCGGGATGAGTTCAACGGGAAGATTTTTTCCGGGAAGAATTCTACGGGAAAGCGTTCTATGGGGAAGAATTTTACGGGGCAGTCTGAGAAAAAGTTGTATTGGCGGAGAATTATTATTTGGCTACTACATTTATAAAACCAATAGAAAAACTTTCACAGCCAAAATCGCTCCATATTTTTTTTATTCACAAAATCTAGGCACGACTCGTGCACGGGTCCAGCTAGTTTTCTTAATAAATTCTATTTACCAATGTAAAAAACCCAAATAATACAAAGTGTTTGTACTGACCATTCAATTTTCTTGACAAAAATGTGTCATATTTAAAAACATTCCCTATGTTTTTCATAGTTCATAGCACTACAACCTGTGCCCTCATCGATTAAAACTATTCTTAACTATCAATTGAATAATTTATGCGAGTACTTACCTGATTAAAGACTGTGATTCCTGACATGCCACCAAATAAATATATTGACGTTGACTCTAAACGGAAATGTCAATCTCTCTGTTGCGTGCGAGACGGATCAATAGTTAACTCTGCACTGAAATCATACGCAGTTTATAGCATTTTTGAGTTATGCGTTCTTTAAGGGTACTCTTTTTTTATTGTTTTATGTTGAGCATAAATTAACTATTTCTTTTTTTTTTATTTTGTTTTTGGTTTTCTTTATCTACAAAGATTGTTCAAATCAAAATTGAATTGCAGTGCCTCGATTGAAGTCCATGGTGGCAGGCATTCGTAAATTGTACGAGCATTGAAATGCCAGACAGCATATAAAATAGTTTTGATAATAGCTATAGCTCTATAGCTTCTACATCGGGATAAATAATTAAAATTTTTAATTTATTTAAAAATGGCGTTGAAACCTACCGCGCGCTCGAGAGAGTACTTGCTCGAAGTTATTGTTTACGAGCCCATTTAATTTAATTTTAAATGAAATTCAGGCATGCAACGTGTGTAAGTCAAGTTACTGTAGCAATTGCTGTGGTAGACTGCACGGTAAGTCATGTGACATCCGTTGCTACAACCTGTAGGTGGGCTGCACTGCACGTCCCGTGCGCTAACGATCAATGCCATATTAAGTCATGATTTTCAATGCTACTGAAATCTGTGAACTTTCGTGATCGTGAGCCTGATATTTTATGATATCTATATTTAAAGGGCATCATCGCATTGCAAACCAAGAGAACTCATACCAATTTATATATTAAATCAAGACATCTCATACCAATGTACACTGCATGTCAAGAAACCGCATACCAAAAGACACCTCATACCAGGACACCTCATACCAGGACACCTAATAAAAATGGACATATCAAACCAATGGACAACTTATATCAATAGTATTATTCTAATACCAATGGTTTTCTTTACAAATGGCCATCTCATATCAATAGCAAAACAACTAATACCAATGGTAAGATGTCCACCAAGACACCTCTTACCAAGACACCTTATGGAAATGGACATCTCGTACCAACGGACAGCTCATATCAAGACTAATACCAATGGTTATCTCATACCAAAGCATAGCAAGATATTTCATACTCTAGGCTCTCATACTAAGATACTCCATACTAATACACTTCATACCCACTTCATACCAACACTCATCATACAAAATGCTATTTTATGCCAAGACATGTGATACTGGACACCTTATACCAAGACAACACATATTAAGGCTTTTCATACCAAGACATCTCCTCATACCTAGACATCTTATACTAAGAGATGTCTTAGGCTATTCATATCAAAATGTTTAATTTATTCCAAGGCGCTTCATACCAAAATATCTCATGCAACGACACTATCCTGATATGAAATGATGTCCATTTGTACTGGATGTCTATTGGAATGAGATGTCTCTTTCACGAAATGTGATGTTCATTGGTATGTCGATGATATCCTGCTCATGGGTATGATACACTTGGTATGAATTAGTCGTTTGTACGAGATGTTCATTCTTATGAGGTAAATATTGTTATTAACTGTCCACTAGTATGAGATGCATTAGAATGAGGTGTACATTGGTGTTTTGGTATGAGGTATCCATTGGTATGAGGTTATGTTTGATATGATAACCACTAGTAAGAGGTGCATTGGAATGAGATGTACATTGATATGAGATGTTCCTTTCATAAGGTGTCCTTGGTATGAACGTAAAATTTATCTACGAAATATTTCGTTAAATACATGATAGAACTTTCGTAAATTTATGATATAATTACGAATTTTAATTGTTGATTTTACGAAACTATTCATAGATTTTATCTACGAAAGCCGTTCGTAAATTTTACAAAAGATTTCGTAATTTATTAAATATTTGTACGAATTTTACGAATATATTCGTACATTTTACGAAAATATTCGTACTTTTGTTGTTTTTTTTTTAATTTTACGAATATTGATTCGTAATATATACGAATCGTTCGTAAAAAATAATTTTGGGAAAAAAATATAAATTACAAATGTTTCGTGTATTCTACGAATTATTCGTGTATTTTACGAAATTAAAAATTACCATATGTATCTGAATAACTTGTCTTAGTATGAGATGTATTTAAGGCTACTAAAATCACTTACTTTATGCGATCGTAATTCTGAAATTATAAAAAAAAATATTTTAAAAGAATATTCTCAACTCCTTCACATATAAATCTGCGTTAGTAACTAAAATTCCCAAACTTTCTTAGTTTTCCATACATCTGTTCTCTATTGTTACCTTTTGACCAACACTAATTTTTAATCCTTTGCATTAAAAGGCTTTGCCGACAAAGGCTACGCAGAAACAGCCGTTTCTAGTTTACCTTTGAGCACAGACTATAATGACAAATGAATAGCAATACTTTGACAATTAAAAATGCTGACTAATGCAGCACAAGAGGGTGCACAAATATTTACCAAACATACAATTAACAAAAAACTCAAATTGAAGAACCTTTAGAGAAAATCAAAACAAAGATTTTTGCATGTGGCAGCAATTAATCATATAGGTTTTTTCTATTCTAGCTAAAACAAAATACTTCCAGAAGCAGGAGTCGCAGTAGTACACAAAACAAAGTAGTAGCAATCGTAACTGTAGAAACTGCTGAACGACAAGATGTCAAACAAACAATTAACTCGCAATAAATGCAGATCTTACCTTCAAAGTAAGAACTCCCTTTGAAAATTCGACACTAACATCATTTATTATAACTCTGTTCCTTACCACTTCACTGCCAAATAATAGCAAACATCAAAAATAACGAGGGCTATATGTGTGATAGATTCTTTGGGTAACCAGCCCCCTCTGTGCGCGGCACAGTCGAAAAACCTCTGTTACAAATTTTCATTATTTATGATATTTGCAAAAATCTCCCAAACAAAATGTCACACTCTGCATCGAGAGCGGTAGCTTGTTTTGTTATTGTTCGAAAAAAATACATCGGTTTGCCTAACCCTCCCCTTTTTGATATTGTCAATATACCTCAATACAAAGTACAATTAAACTACAATATTTGTAGTTCACCTATATATTTCGCCAAGACGACAACGACGAAGACACTTTAGTGCGACGACCTTTTTTTCGATTTGTGTATTGCACTACGTAGTGACAAAAGGTGTTTTGATTTATGTTTATGAACTTTTAATGAAAGATCATTTATCATTTGTTTGCTTGCTGGCTGAATCCGATATCGCAAGAGGCGTCTGTTATTTAAATGGACTTGTAGGGCTGCAATTGTAAATTATTGGCACCGTTTGTATGCATATCATTTATCAAGCCTTTCACTTTTGTGTGACTATTTATATGGTATATATGTTTATGGATGTTATGGCATAATACCCACGGAATTTGGCAATGTTCTTTAATTATCTTTGCAAGATTGGAAAATTAAAACTATCAAATTTTGAAATCTAGATGGAAGATTTTATATAAATTTCTGTTCTGTTCAAATACATGGTTATATGGACAACTGGGAATCATTATGAAACTTCATATTGATGAATTTCGTTCTTTAAACCATGGTTCAATGTATTGAAGAACGATTCATAATATTGATAACTACAAAACATTAATTATCAATTTGATGAATGAACGAAAAAGTGTTTTTCAATATGATGAAGTGTACTTGAAGAATACGTTAAAACTTAATTTAGAAACAAAAATGTTCGGACTTTTTTTTAACAAACATTTTTTTTCGAACATTTTATTTACGTACTATTTTTTTTACAAAATTTTTACGAACAATTTTTGTTTCGCAGAATGTTTTTTTTGCAATAAATTTTTGTCGTACACAGTTTTTTTATCGACACATTTTTTAAATTTATTTTTTCGAATTTTATTTTTGAAAAATAGAAAAGTGAAAAGTATTTAACAATTAAATAACATAAACCTAATAGGAATAATACTTAAATGTATAAATCAAGACACATTTTTGTGTGTAATTTCGATGTTTAGAAACATCATATTAAATATAAAAATCATTAAATTGCAATTCAATGAATGAATTCTTCCATATTCATAATGTTTATGAATAAAATCATCATATTGAAGATTTTTGTTCTGTGCAGACCAAGATTGTCCTATCATGCCCATTCTATAAATCGCCGATTAATCGAGTGTAGCTTTTTATGTTTGCTAAATCTTTTTTACTTGTAAAACACGATCGAAACATGAACATCAACTTAAAACAAATTTTTACCATATTCGTAAAAGAGGTCTTTGGAACTTGTAACCTTTTTTTTTAATTCAAAAGCCATTCATATTTTATGTAATGCAGGCAGCAGTCAAATTTGTTGTTGCTGCCGTTGTTACCAAAATTCAAAAACTTCCAAAACGGCTGCTGATTGCATGCGTGTCAAAGTTTTGAACTATGTTTGCAATACTTTGTCAATAATAACAATTACAGCAATATCAACGGCAGCAACAACAACATAACAACCATTGCATGCAAACAAAATTTAATTTAAAGTTGCTGTTGTTGTTGTTGCCCAAATGAAGAATACAGCTTACAACGCGCACAAACAGAAACTTTAGCATGTTGGCTACACAAGTGGCAGCAACATGTTGCTGCCTATTGACGACAACACTCAGCTTAAGATCGAACGAACGACGCGACACGCAGCCGAAGAGTTTCAACAGCGACCGCTACGATATCCACTTAACTGTCCACTCAGGGGTCGGGTCCAGATTATTTTATGAGGTCGCTTATTGGAATTGAAGTGGTGACTCCCAGAGTGTAGGACTGGTTGTTACGATATTGGTGTTGATGGTCTGTGTGTCGTCGCGTCTGCCAAGTGCTATGTTTATTTTTTAACACCTCAGAGTATATGCAATTTATTTAGTGTTTTTTTCTACACTTTTGTTGCTGTAATTGCTGTTGTGAATGTGGCTGCGCTTGCGGTTCATTTATTGAAATGACATGTTGAGTAAATTACGACAACGCTGGAGGATATTTTCGTTTTTTTTTTGGAATGGTATGGTCTTCAGCGATATTAGAACTACAACTTGGAAAACGGCAGATAAAAACTTATACAACGATAAACTATAAAAAAATATCAGCGGCACATATTTTTCATTGAAAGAATTGTAATTCTGTTTTGGAAGAACTTGTGAACTTAGAAATATGGCAAAAATGAACGAAAAATAAATATTTTGATTTACATTTTGTTTGATGAAGAGCATTCTTCAATACGATGTACATATATGTTGTATTTGTTCATTAATATGATGAAACGTATTCTTGACATACAGTATTGAGAACACTTTGTCGGTCATTCATCATATTAATAATTAATGCATAACATTGATGTTCTGTTGTTATCAATATTATGAATCATTCTTCAATACAATAAATCATGGTTTGAAGAACGAAATTCATCAATAGATGATGATTTTTTACTGTGTAGAAGATTATTACGAATGTCAGGTCCCGATTATGACTCTATAACTATTTTTACAAGGGTAGTCAATGAGCTGCCTTCACACACAAAAAAAATACAATTTCACCAACAACCAGTATTCATCATATTGATGATTTCATTCATTGAACTAAAATTGTATTTTTTCAATATTTTTCACTTTCACACACAAAAAAAAAAATTCACCGACAACCAGTATTCATCATATTGATGATTTCATTCATTGAACTAAAATCGTATTTTGTCAATGTTTTTCACTTTCACACACAAAAAAAAATAAAATTTCACCAACAACCAGTATTCATCATATTGATGACTTCATTCATTGAACTAAAATATTATTTTTTCAATGTTTTTCACTTTCAATATTTTTTATTGATATTTTTTTTTGATATTTAAATTAATATGGTTTGATGAACAACATTCATATGATGTATACTTATTCATTAATATGATGAAATGGAGTCTTCGCATAATTAGCAATTAAATATTAGAACTCGTATAAGAATTGTAAATACATAAATGTGTAAATGGAGACGAATTTGTGTTTGAAATTTGATGTTAAAAAAATATTGAAAATGAAAAACATTTAAAAAAAATACAATTTTAATTCAATGAATGAATTCATCAATATGATGAATCCAGGTAGTTGGTGAAATTTTTGGTGAAATTTTTTGTGTGTTATTTTATCCTTATATGGTGGTTTTAATCGGGAAGTGAAAAGAATTACGTTTATGAGAACATTTTAATGAAATAAAAAAATAATTTTTTTCTGTGATACTAAGAAGGTATAGTAGGATAAACAAATTAATGATGTACTAACTGACCAGGATCTAATCTTTGTCCTTGTAAAGCACCCGGTAAAGAAACTGCGTTACAAGGACTTCGTGTAACCAATTGTTTCGGCCTTTTCAGAGGACGACTATCTGAAATAATTCCACGATATATTTATTAGCTTGACTAAACTAAAATTTCTACTATGGGTAGAATGGGAAAGTGAAACATAAGATATTGAATAATGTTGATTTCTTTCTCAACACCACAGCTTTGTCTCAGTTGATCCACATAGCGATATTGAACCAATTACGCAGAATGCCGTGAGTACTATCATTAGAAGTCTGAATGATAGATTTAGCAAAGATTAAATGTTCATGCTATTCTTTAACACGCCGTAGTTGTAGAATGGTGTCAATTAGCACCACTAGAACTTTTATCCGTCTAAAGATTGGTTTCATAGAAATAGTAGATATAATTTTCCCTAAGCGATCTCAATGTCCTTTTTACATATACAATTTTGTGAAGAAAACTTTATATTTGCCATTAAAGGGAGTAGAGAAACTAAGTATTAATAGTTTAGACTAAAATTTAAACTAAGTATGAGTTATCTGTTATTAAATAAGAACCTTTTTCTCAGTTCTTCTAAAAATACATTTTGTCTTCCTTAAGAAACTCTATTCTTTTCATTAAATTCTATACATTTCTTAAGCCTAACTCAACGTATAACTTACGCTTTTAACAACTTTCTTGCCCTGCTCCTTTCAATCATCAACCAAAATATTACGCCTATAAAAATACTGTGATTGATTGATGTGCAATAGCATGAGACGGGGGGCTTTCAACTGTCTTTGTACCGAACAGCATGCATAGATGGATCGTAAATAATTTTATTACATGTTGAACCTATTTGGAAAACAATGTGTAACAGCGTTGGCGCAGCACATTTGGGGAGTAAAAAAAAAACCATTTAAATATTTTTAATGCGCGTGTGTAAATCTTTTTTAGATTTTACAATGTTGTAGCAGGGCGCAACAATGTAGTGGACCTATGAAAATTGCTTGGTTAGTCAGCTTTGAAAGTCATATCAAAGTGTAGAGAAAAAACAAAAGACTATTAGTTAAAAACAGGTGCGAAATGTTGTAAGTTACAAAAAACTTTTTTTAGTAGCGAAAGACGCTATATCGATTCCATAGACCAAAATTAAGTTAAGCCTTTAAATGTTTCGCTGTTCAATTTGTACCTAGTGGCACCATCTACATACAACAAGTTCATTGCTATAAAATTAATTTTAACCTTCATCCAATAATTGCAACGTGCCAAACAAAAACCATAGTTCCCACATGTGTTCCAATTTCGCTGGCAAATTAAAAAGTTCTTTTGCAATTAAATGTCGAAGGTTGCCTGACAGTCAGTCAGTCAGCCAGCCTATGTTGTACGTTGTGTCGAACGAACGCCTTTGTTAGCGAGAGCCAATGTCATGAAAACTAGGTTCTTCTGTCAGAGAAGCTAAATTAGATTGTGTTTAACTCGTGGCGCATTGTTCTAAAGTCACATAAAATATACGTCGTATTATTTTTGAAATGTTAAGCAGCTGAGGAGTAATTAACCATAATGAGCCATGCTCAAATGCAAAGCTACCCACAACAACGACTTCAATGACTTACTGCATAAATAAAAATTTATTAATTTTGTGCATTTTCTGTTTATTTGATTTTCATGTATTTAAAAACACTACGGCATATTATTTCTAAAATTGCTAGTATAATTCTAATCATCTGCCATGTCACCTACTCCGGGAACATTGAAACTCAAGGCATGCTGTGTTGCGGATGCCCAACTACGTCGTGGCAATATGCGTCCAATGTTGAAGTATTTCTGACGCAATTTATCCTTGATTTCGTCTTCGTTCATGATGGCGCTGGCCTCTCGAAAGTTTAGAAATATGCGTCCTTTCTCGTCCGTCTTGATGGGCAATATTTCGGTGCAGACATTGCGCGCCTTTAGCATGAAGCCCTCCTGCGCATCTTCCTCATCTAGATTTGCTGCGCTCGGGTCGTCAAGATCCTGTGACATATCGCCTGCATTGTCAAGTCTCGAGTCAACAGATTGCGAACGTGATGGCTTTAAATGTGATGGTAGTTTCTTCTTATTACGCAAACAAAATGGATCTCGATCGCTGGCCTTCACGTATTGCACAATTGGCCGATTGACACCCCATTTCGGGCGATCGTCCTTTTTGCCGGCGCCATCCTTGTGTCTTCGTTTGTCCTTTTCTTTGTCTTTGTCCTTAGCCTTGGCCTTAAAAGTCGTGGTAGTGGTTGTAGTGGTCGTGGTGGTAGTCTCCGCATGGTCCTTATCGGCAGCACTGCCGATGCTGTTGCAATCAGCATTAGTTGTAGGATTAATAGTGGTTTGTGTTGGTTGTGTCTTCGAGGTTTTCGATGTTTGTGTTGTCGTTGTGGTGGATACTTCGCGCTTTAGCAGTACCTTGTAGAAATTGTCATGAAATAAGCAGAGATCACAGTTGAGAGGTAACTCTGTCTGTGTCTCAACATCGTGTGCATCTATCGACGGAGAGGACTGTAGTTCGGGTGTATGTGTTTCACGTGGTATTGGCTGCATTGGTATGAGTGCCAGCTGATCGCATTCGTTTTTACAGTTTTTAGCATTTAAATCGCACTGAATTCGATGTTCTTCCGTTGGAAGTTGCTGCCGGAAATGGCATTTGCCACAGCGATTACATGGCTGCGCTGTTTCGCAACGTTCATCTAAGCCGTCTAAATCTTCCGTGGTAATTGAGTCCTCTGTACGTTCGGTTATACCTTCAAAAGTGGTGGTTTTATTCGATGCCGCAGTGGTTGGTGTTTTTAGCTGTTGTTGCATCAGGAAAGTAGCTATTTGTAGATTTCCAATGGCATTCTGCAATCCAAATATGTCGGTGGTAATTGGCAGTGGTATGAGTGTGGCTGGTTGCATGATAACGGCCATGTTTTCTTTGTCCTCCCTGGATATTTGATTGACTGCTTTATTATTCTCTGATGTTTTGTTCGTCGGTAACTTTTTTGGAACGCATGGTTTTTTAGTGGCTTTTCTTAGATTAATGGGTGTGCCAATGAGAACTTGCTCTTCTTCTATACATTGTTCGGCATTTTCCATATTTGCGAGTTTACTTTCATTAGAAACTTTTTCGTTCTTTTCATTGATATTTTTTGCAGGCAACAAATGAACGTGCTCTTCATGGTCTAGAGCTATTTCTTTTTCTCTTTGTGCTATTTCTCGTTTTCGCAACTTCCCGTCCTCGATTCTGCTTTTATTATTTTCAACAGTCATTTCCGCAGTTTCCTGTGACTCTGTTCTCTCAAGTGGTTGCACGCGATTTCGACGTTTCTTCTCCTTCTCCATTTTAGCTGTCAACTCTGCTTTCGCTATGGCATCCAGCATTATTTGTTGCTTCTTTCGTTGTACTTCTTCTCGTTCCAGTTGTTGATGACGTTCGTACTCTAAGCGTTCCTTTTCTACTTGCTTCTGCCGCATAAGACGTTCTTCCTCCAGTCGCTCCTCCTGCAACTGCCGCTCTATTTCCCATTTTCTTATCAGTTCCCGTTCCTCCAACTGTTGTTTTATGGCATTGTGGTATTCGGAGGCCTTTCGGCGCTTGTCCATGCGCTCAGCCAAGGTAACTGGATCAACTGGTGCATTTTGTCCACGTATATAAGATGAGGACTGTATGGACTGTGCATCGTCTTCGCTGTCCTTCATATCGTGTATACCGCGACTTAACCAGCCAGGTCCATCGGATTTAGCTTGCTGCTGATATTCAGTAGATTGTTGGTTATTCGCCCATTTTGCCCGTTCTCGATCTTCGCGTGTTTTTGTTGGATAAAAGTCTGCATTTTGATCAGCTGGATGTACGGCATACGTGTTGGAAGTAGAAATGTCGCGACTCAGATTGGATGGACTAGTGGGCGGCATATAATAGCTGGATATAAATAATAATAAAGTTTAGCAAATATTGTCATTATTCCCCGAAATTGGTTCCATAAAATCAGTCTTACCTTCCATTGTAACCATCACTATTTGCTATTATCTCAGATCCCGGATAGTTATTTGCCGTTCCTTGCGGCGGTGGACGTCCCTCTATTACATATGTCTGATTTAAAATGTCATGATCTTTTTGGTACTGCTGTTGTTGCCTGGTGTAATTCTCACGACTCGACTGTTGTTTATAACGCATCGATCGCTTACTTTTCATTGCATTGACAGCAATCTGCTCCACCTCATTCATTCCGCCTAATTCTGCACGACCCGAAGTTTCGGTTCGTCCTGTCACAATACTCCCCCCACGATTGCTCTCAATTTGACTGGCGCCATCGTTGAACCAAATATCTGGTGTATGAGTGTTTTTCGGGGAATCACTTAGGTACCCTGATGTGTCCTCCTCCTGGCAACCAGTTACGATGGCATTGCTGTGATTGTTTAATCGATTCTGAGTGCTGTTGCCAGGATTAACAACCAGGACACCATGGGCAACATTATTGTTATTGTGACCGAGTTGCTGCTGCTGTTTCTGTCTCAATACATAATCGCGATGTTTAATAACTGGCAAACTGGGGCTTCTCAGACGTTGAGACTGTAGCTGATGATGGTTTTGTATGCGAGCTTTAGCCGTATGATGCATGGGTTCTGCGGCGTCATATGAATACCTTTGATTACCGGGAAAATAGGCCATGCGACTAGTTGTATTATTGCGTGGTTGCCCGCGTACATAACCTCCCCCAACGCCGCCTCCACGACTTAGGTGACGATAGCCAATGTTGCCGTCATTGTCCTCAAAATCAGCGTCGTCCTCAACGTCCAGTTGCGAGTCATTCGCATAAATTTGACGTCCAGGTTGTAAATAGTCGTAACTGCTACCATGTTGCGGATGTGTGGCATGGGGCTGCTGGTGCGGTACGACGGCATTAACGGGTGGTTGCGATTGATATGGATGCGGCATCTGCTGTGCCTTGCGTTTGGTTTGCTGCTGTTGAGTCGAGCCCTCACTGAGATCGAGGTTGGAATAGAAGGTGCGTATGGAAGTGCGTTCGATTTTGTGGTGCGAAGTGGATGAATGATGTGAGGAAGAGATGATCTCGTCCATGCGAGCAATTTCCTCTGAAAGAAAAATATGTTATAAGAGGCTAATTCACACTTTAACTCCTAGTAAAACACAGTGCTTAGTACTCACCTCTTTCTTTAGCCCATTGCTGCTTTTTCAAGTCAAGTAATGAATGGGATTGCCTGCCCGCTGCACCGGTAATCATGCCGCCTACTACTTAATGATACATTATTCTTAAACTGCTACAGTAAATGTTTAGTCCTGATGTAGTTTTATTAATTTCTCTGCAAAAACTTTAATTTCTGCATTGAAATAAACTACTTTCTTCGAAATTCCAGCACACAATCAGTGCACACAAGCCACGAGTTCGTACTGTTTTACAGGAAACTGAACAAATTCCTTCATAGTCTAAAGGAAAATTTTGTTTATTTGACGTTTCGTTTGAATGTGTTGGCATTTTGCTATTCACGGAGCTATTGTTGTAACACTACCACGTTGTCCTTGGTAACAGTAGTTTCCCCATTTCCAGTGGGTTAATAGTTGGGTGGTAGTCATTGTAAAACGTTAATGAAAACCAGTAAATAACAACTCGAGGTGAGTAGCCTCATTGTTGATTGTTTGTGGAGCGTGTTGTTGGGTTAGCGAAGAGAAATTGTGAATGGCAACAGCAAGTCATGTCCTGGTTCTCAAAAGCAAGGAAATATAATATGTATTGAAATTTAAATACAAGGTAATTGACTTTGTTATGTTTTTTCTTACCTTCTTTAATATTAAGCGTGCATGTTAACGACTTCTGGTTATTGGAAATATATTGATAACATTTGGAAATTAAGTAAATATAAAATTAAACAGCGAACATTACGTTTAATTTAGAACCATTAGTTATTATAATATATATTATAGAACAAAATGCAATGTGAATGACACCTAATACTTACTAAGTAATTTTTTATTAAATTACAGATCATAAAAAACATTGATGAATTGTGGAATTGTTGATGTAAGTTGACCAATTTGCTTTATACATAGACAAAATTTCATCAATATTACGTATTTATTCATAAATATTATGAACATATTCTCCAACTACCAGATTCATCATATTGATACCACCGTTCATTAAATGACATATTGATGAATGCATTCATTATAAATGAGAACGTATTCATAATATCGAAGAACGAAATATTCAATGTAATGAATTTGAATCGTCATATTGATGAATATATATATATATTTTAATTTTCAATAAAAAAAACTTATTTTTTTAAATTTTTTTTTAGGTCTTTAAAAAAAAGTTGTTGGAAAAAAATGTACGCAAAAAAAATTTTTTTTTTTCAAAATACAAATTATCCGAAAAAAAATTTATGTTTCAAAATATTTTTTTGTTTTTTTAAATATAACTTTTTATTAATAAAAAGTTGTAGATATAAATAAATCTATAACAACACATTTTACTAATTTATGCATGTCGATCAAGCATTATATAGGAAATAACATACAAGAACTACTTGGGAACTGAGAAGTACGGCAAAAAATAAACGAAAAATAAATATTACCCTGAAGAACATATTATTGATCAAAAAAAACCTCTGGAGTCGATTAAGTTATTTCCATCTATCTCTCTCTAGAAATCACGATTATGAGAATGCTGGAAGAGTTAGATCCCTTAAACTCGGAACACAGATTACTTATATACATACGCTGTCTGGTATTGAAAATGGGCATGATTGATCAATTTTTGACCAGTAACTCGACCACTTATATCTAAATTTATCATATAACACTAACATCCACGGTGATTTTTACTTTATACCGACCAAACATTTTCCTACTTCAAAATCTACTTCAAAATCTCTGACCTAATAATTTAATAAATGAAAAATCAGCTAATGAAGCAAGGTTTTTCGGAATTATGCACATGTGGTGCATACGTTCAAAGATGTTTGGATGTGTCGGAATTATGTACAATTGAAGGTAGTCGATAATTTAAATATGTTGGTAAATATTAAAATGTATAATGAACGAATAAAATCATTTAATTCGAATAAAGAATTGAACATCGTCCCTTTTTCAACAAAAATATTTATATAATTTTAACTTTTTTGTTTTATGCGTTTAAAGTTGAACTATAACATCGGAATTGTGGACATATGCATTAACTCTTGATGCCCAATTTTATTTTGTAAATACTCAAATTAAACACATTGTTTTTGCCTTCATTTAACCTTTAAAACAGAGAGATAATCCTACCATTATCCTGCAGACACATTTCGAATTAAAAACATGCAGCACACTTCATGTGTCAATGAGCGTCGAAAGACTTACGAAATGCAAAACAAAAAACATTGTAAAAACAAAAAAGAAAAGATCAAAAATATTATATTTTTTTTGTTGCTCGAGCAACACTTTTAGAGCGCTCACGCATATAATTATGAGCATTATAGCTTTGAAAAGGACACTCACAACTCACGTTTGACGTGCATACGTCAACATAAAATCCAGTGACGAGAGGCTTAAGTTGACTGTGCAATCAGCATATATCATACACAAGAAACCGATGAATGAATATGGACTTAACATAAGTAAAACAGTCAGAGAGACTAAGCTCGGAATATCTAAGGATTAATAGCCACACCACACGTGAGAGTTAAATGCCTCGAACATATTTCTAAACACATGTGGCTTTGTTTTGGGAAATTCTTTTGCACTTATCGACAAATACTAAAATGTGCAAATGTTAAATAAATATTCAACGAAAAACCACAAATTAATGTTAAGCAAGACGACCGCAAAACAAGCAATCGTCAAAGGATCGGATCGGCTGGGATCGTAGATCAAACATGGCTCACGGATCACGGAAATTAATCAATGAACTGCCAACATATCCTGTCATCAAGCGATTCAACGATTCAACAGTACGAAACGATTTAGACCAACTGTTTGTTTTGCCATCTTGGGAAATTTGAAAATGTGTCTGCTCGTCGTAAGTCGTAACATATGTTGGCCAAACCGCCAAACCTTTGAGATGGTAAAGGATCAGTAGGTTGGTCCGATCTGACAGCCGTTGCTTATATATTAGACTAAAACAAATATTGCTACTATGACTTCGTGTAGGGTTTAATTTTCTACTCTTGCAATCAACATTTATAAAGACATTAGTCGGGCTTCCGATGAGTATCCTCCCGCGTGTGCGTGTGTGTGGTATCCTGAGTCAATAGCTCTTGTAGATCTGCCCTGAGTTAATGTTGTAATTGGTCCGTCAACGTATTATTAACTAAGTGATTGATCATTAGTGTTTTAGGTCTATAATTTAAGCATAAAAATTATTTAAGCGTGAAATTACTGAAAACTAAAAAGTTTTGTAAAATGTGTTTGTAAAATTGCGAAAAACTTAAAATAATATTTTGATATTTTTTCATTTTGAAGTGTCTACAGTACGAGGGTGTTATTCGACATATTCCCCAGATTTTGCGCCTGCGTTTATTTCCTATTGTATCAACTCTCTTTTGCCGAAAAGAGAGTTCTTTATTTCAGTTTTCAGGGACTTTTGGACCCACCCTCGCAAGAAGTATATTTAGAAATGTGTTTGGATTGTAGGTCACAATCGGCCTATCGGACTATGGCCGTTTCCGTCAACATTTGCGACCATTAATTTCGTATGGGTACATACAATTCAAGTTCTGAGTTTTATTGATCTAAGTATTCTTATTATTTCGATTTCCGAGGCTAATTGAAGGAAGGAATATGAACGGTTATCGCTAAATAGTCCCGTATTTTCCATTTTTATGCCACACCTCAATGTAGGTGCTACAAATGGATGACAAAAAAAATATACCCTAAAAATCTACTTCTGATCTCGTATTGACATTTCCCCGAAATGTGGGTGGGCACAAGTACGCGGAAAGTGAAAAATACTTTTCTTTTTTATTGCAGAAATTGATAGAAGACATCGTTGAAAATCGAATAATACTATTTGGAGTGGTCCATGACCTCCAATTGTCCATTCGGGAAATGACCATTTCGTTGAAATATTCATTTTATTGAAATGTCCATTTCGGTGAGATCTCCATTTTTGGGAAATCTCCATTTCGGGGAAATATCAATTTCGGTGAATTGTCCATTTCGGGGAGATCTCCATTTTTGGGAAATCTCCATTTCGGGAAAGGGTTTTTGGGAAAGGTTTTTCGGGGAAATGGTTTTCAGGGATATGTCTTTCGAGGAAATGTATATACATGAATCATGGAGAATACCTAAGGTTGTTTTATATATATTTTTTGACCTTTTGATAAAGACCCTCAAGATATAATGCTTTATAACCTCAAAATTATCTTTAAATATTAATATGCTTCCCCTACCTATCCATGAACATCAATAAGGCTCAATCTAGATTTTTGTTCAAAGATTTATCCATTTTTGTGTACTATTCTACCCCATATTAATGGGTTAATTCACTCAACACTCGCTAATCATCTGCTCTGCATCTAAAGATGTTCTCTTTGCTGTCAGGTAGGTCGTGCTCGGCTCTTGGCACCACTAAAAACAGCAACTACATTTTCAATCAACATCTTACTTTCCATCTTCAACATCTTTCTAACCGTCTCAACAAAGTTTCACAAAAACCCAAAGCAGAATAAACAAATTTAATGACTCAGAAACGTATCACATTTTGGCAACACCCAAAAGTGTCCGCCCCGCTATTAATTATGTACCTCATAAAAAAGGTATCCTGATACGAAAAAACCGTCAGTTTCTGTTTTATAATGTATTGAGTTCAGTTAGTAGAGTTTTTTTTTTATTTTGCTGTTGATTTTGGTGCAGGTTTTGTAGGTTTTAAGGAGGTTCTTTTTTTGTTGGCGGTAAACATCTGGCTCGAAACGACGTGTGCGATAATTGAGATGCTACAATAATTTTTAGTTGAAAATTCTTTCATTAAATTTTAGATTTTAATCGTACTTTTTAAAATAAGTTGTACCTAGTTCGGAATATACGTTATTATCAAGGTAGTAATATTCTATTGACCTTTTAGTTACTCATTATAATAGAAGAAAAAAAGAGTAGCATTAATAAGCTGCACATTTTTCATGCTTATTTAAATTAGTTGCTGACATTTGAAAGTCGGCAGTTTTGAACTCGTTTCTAACAGGAGCTTAACATAAATTATTTTTTAATTTAAATGGCATCAAATATAGATTAGTTTTTAAAATCAATTTGTAACAGTCTTTAGTTACTTTTTATTTTTAATAATACTGATGACTAGCGATGAAATGTAAACTAATTCAAGAATTTATATGATATATTTTGGAGAATATGTAAAACTTTACAATGTGTGACCATGTGAATCAAAATATGTTGATATCGAAGAATTTAACGGTTTGTGAAAAATCCAGTTTTTACGATTTTTAAGCTCATGCGAGGAAAGGCTATATTCTCTATTTCTTTATAATAAGGATTTTTAAAGGTTAAGAGGTTAAAAAAAAAACGATAGAACAAAAAAGATTTTAAATTTTATTATAGGTTTTTAATATCACATTTGCATAAAATTTTATCATCCCATAAACAAATCTTGAACTGCAATGCACTGCAAAAAAAACCAGTTGGGAAGGTTAGATCACATGTGAAATTTTAAAGTAGGTGTAATTATGATAGTTAGGATTATCAAAATTATAGTCGGTCTAAGCCGACTATAAATACCCTACACATATGTGTGGTTACCATTCAAAGTGATATATAGGTCACCAGGGTATACGAATCCTGAAAATAACTACAAACATTCAATCGCTCAAGAATTTCCATTCATTTGATACCCATATTTACAAATGGGTAGGTGTACCGAATTTCGATTTTTTTTTTGTGAACCACAAGTCTTTTCGCCGGCAAACATTATTATCATGTATTTGAGCATGATATCAATATATATTTGACCAAAAAAGTTTACCTAAGCACGTATACATAAAAATTGATCTTTATATGTACATTTTATATGTGGTATTTGAACATAAGTGGTCGGATCATAGGTCACAATGGACCGATCTCGCCAATTTTTTCGCACATACAGCGTAGGTATATTAGTAATCTAAGTTATAAGTTTCATTTATCTAGCTCTTCAATTTTAAAAGTAGTAGGGATTTCAACAGACAGACAGACAGATAGACGGACAGACAGACGGACAGACGGACATCGCTAAATCGACTCAGGAGGTCATGCTGATCAAGAATATATATACTTTTCCATACCGGAGATGCTTCCTTCTGGGTGTTACAAACGGCGTACCAAACTGAATATACCCTTTCACTCTTAGTGTAGGGTATAAAAACAAAAGAGTTGCTTTATATTCAAATCCGGGACAATCAGCCGTTTGCACTTTATGACCCTGTCAAATCGTTGTGACAGCCACAATAAAAATGAAATAAAAGGCTTTATGGCTTCATTATGCAATTTAATTGTTTCTTTTTTTGTTCAAATAATAAAGCCTTATTGTGTCACATGCGGCTGACCACAAATTCAAATAAAATCCTTATTTCTAAATCAACTAAGAAATGCAAATTCTCTACTTTCCCACCACAAAAGCAAAGGGTTGCTGCCTCGCTTAACTAGGGATGTAAAACACTTTGACATCTTTATTGTGTGACCTTCGAAGATGAAGAATAAGTTGTACCAAACAGAAAAATAAAATACATTTTTCTTGATTAAGCCAACATTAATTACGACAATGATGCTTGAAAGGTAGAACGAATCAAAAGGATAATAGCAAAGATAATAGTTGACACAAAAGGTACCACGAAAGTCAACTCGAATGCAATTGAAATGAGAGTAAGACCGAACGGAAACGTAGTAAGGGAGGAAGTCGCCGAACGTGGACCACACCATTCCTCTCTAGGGTAAAAAACACACAACAATGTAAATAAAAAAAGTGTGATAAATGCCAGTTCCTGCTCAACATTTGTCACGGACATTTGTGCGTCAAAGGATTTTTATTTAAGTCCGAATAATGATTACTTCATTAGGAGATCTTCGGGTAGCACTATGCTTTAGCAATTAATAGTTATCTGTTGGTTTTAAGTACGTTAAAACGTTACAAAGTAATTTTGAAAGTAGCATGAAAAATTCTATAACTAAATGTTTTGTACCTCAGATTGAAAAGGCAGCTGTTCTCCGGAGAAAAAAAAACCTCATGAGTTCTGTAAAGACCTGGGGTAATACAAGGAGCTTTTGGTTAAAAATATATCGAATTTTCGTTAGTTAATTTCGGTTGAATACGGTTGAATTGTAATATATTTTGCATCCCTTGTAGTACTTTAATCTATCGTGGTTAACATGATCGTGGTCAGATAATATAGGATTGGAATGTATCTAGAATGATCTGTACCAGATCATGGCCGTCAGAATCTACTAGAATGGAAATATCATTACTGTGGTAACCTCTTCTTGAACATAATACTGTAATCCATTTTATTGTAGAATAGGTATTTCATGGATAATAAACATATATCTAAAAAAAAAAAAAAAAAATGGCTATGTTTGACTTCTGCTGAAAACGATTAAAATTATGCAAACAGTGGTAGCACTATAATAAAAAAATACTTTAAAAAAACCAGAACACCCTACTTATAAGGTAAACAAAAACCCCAATAAGCCAAACTCGCGCTAAACTCTGTCTTAACCTTGACCACGAGTCATGCACCTATGACTGCAAGTCTGAACAATAGAAACTACTACCAGGCAATGAAAATATGTTTTTCAATACTGTATTTTTTATATTTATATAAAAATAGTCAGTCTTTGATGATTTGATTGTCTGTTGAAGCGTGGAAAATACATATGGAATTATTTCAGGCTATTGTCTGTGTTTAGTTTTTTTTTCTTTTCTACAACATTAAACTATTGTTTTAGCCATGTGTGTAGAGTGTATGTTCGAAAGACGGACATATGTTGTTGTCATGTTTATTCAAGTTATATTTATATTTATTATATTTTTATTATTTGGATTATTATAACAACTACCACACATTTTCAGTTTTATTTAGTATACAGCTGCAGTCAATGTCATGATTTGCTATATTGTTTGACACGATTTTGTATGAATGTCGTAGTGCATTATTTTTATAAAAAAAACTACACCGACAAAACTGTAATAATGTCAATGAATCAGTTATTATTAATATTGATAATATTGTTGAGGCAAACACTATGCCGAAAAATTTGAAAGTGAAGTTGCTTGGAATGTAATCTAAATCTATTGTTTAAACTGTCAATTTATATTCAAACTCGGAATGTATTTTTTTATTAGACATTTAAATATTATTTTAATAAATATATATTAAATTTGAATTATACCCGAGAGACTTTCTGTGAAGTAAAATTTGACGTAGTAGCAACGTCGGGAAATTATAGGGTTTTCTTTCGGTAAACCCTAATAGATTTAACATAAACTCTGCCTTATCATGCACTTTTTATTACACAGAAAAAAATGATATTCTATATTGATGAATTACGTTCTTCACACCATGATTCATTGTATTGAAGAACGATTCATAATAATGATAACTACTTTACATCAATGTTAAGAATTCATTATCAATTTGATGATGGACCGAAAAAGTGTTCATCAATACGATGAAGTGTATGTGAAGAATACCTTTCATCATATTACATAAAATACAACATATTTGTACATCATATTCATTTCATTTTCTGACATACTTCACAGTTCTCAAATATTTCTTGTTTATTATTTCTAATACAATGCTTGCTCGACATGCATAAATTAATAAAATGTTTTGTAATATATTTATAATTTCAACATTTAATTAATAAAGATATTTCATAAAAAAAAAAACTTTTTAACATTTTTTTTAACATTTTTTTCTAAAGATTTATTTTTTGTTTTTGAAACTTTTTTGATTTTTTTTTTTTTGTTAAATAAAAACAAAATTTTTCGGACACATTTTTTTTTGCAAAAAATTTAATTTTTCTGATTTTTTTTTAGATTTCCTTTTTTTCGAAATAAAAATACATCAAATATTAATAAAAAAAAATATTGTTTTTTTTTTAATATTATTTTATAAATCAAGCAAGCAGTATTTAGCAATTGTATATCATAAAACTTATAGAATTCTAAGATTTTAAATGTTTAAATGAAAACCATTTTTTGTGTGTAAATTTCATATACTATTTAAAAATGTACTATTTAAAAATGTTGTATTGGATCCTATTTTGTGAAATTTTAATGCTAGAGTCACGGCATACTTTGGGAACGGGCACAACACAGACTGCTTGTGATACCAACTTCGCATTTGTCTGTGTGTGTTTCTGAACTACCCGGACCCTGACAAAAATTTGGTCGCAATATTGAAACTTTTTAAGGACTTTAAGACTGTCTTAATTTTTTTTATATCAACATGATCTATATAAGTTTATGTAATCCCGACTATAGTCAATTTCTACAATGGCATTAGCAAAGTGAATACATGAAACGATGCGAAGAATTCAACATTTTTAAACCAGCTACTAATTTTTCACTGAATCTTCTACTTCTGGTCTGTGGCTTGCCATTTTTCGACATACCATTATACTATGATTTTCATTTTATTTAAAAATTTATTTAAAAAATAGACTTTGAGTTTTATCTAAAAAGAAAATCGTATGCGTTAAATGAATAACACTCTTTAACTATTTTCAATAAGTGGGGTTACTAAGAAACGGTGAAAACCTGGAAAATGCAAAATCGGTTCATTTATTTAGTTTTCCAAATTCCTTTTTCAAAAAAAAAAAACGTTACCTTTACCTTTTTAAAATTAACATTCAAATCTTGCCTAAACCAATTAACCAACCAGTCATATATCAACCAGAAACTGTTATTTCTCTTGTAAGTTAACAGCTCAATTAGAATTTCCCCGAAACTCGCAAATTTATCAGTAAAACAAACATCATAAATTATCTCCAAAACTATGTTGTTTTCACACTTAAAGCGCTTATCACAGCCAAAGTAACCGTTGAATCAACTATATGCGATATCTGACAAAATCAAGGAAGTGTCAAACAAAATGCGGAAGTATTGCGTTAACGGTATGCGGAATGCATGTCCCGCATTTTAATTTACAGACAAAGGCAGTTTCTGCTAGTAGTAGCCACAACAAATGCCATAATGATTGGAACAAACTGAAATTAATTCAGTTTATTGTAGCTATTGTGAGAGCTATCGCACGGACAGACAAATGCACAGACATATGCGCAATGGATACGATCACCACCCAGACCAAACGTACCATTTCAATATACACAATTGAAATCCGAACATATAACGTTAGTCACGCCGATAAGGATCATGTGATTACCTCACGCACAGCATCGATCGACTCCTGCGTACAAAGGACATTTATGTGTCAACATGCATTGCATTGATTTACTACGAGTAGTTGTTGTATTTATTACCACGTCTCTCCTACTCTAAAACGACTACCATATACTTTGTTCTTGTTGCCACTGCCAGTAGTAGAGCCCTCATAATTATTGATGTTTAGTTCCTGGTACCCACAAAACAGAAAAAAAAACATACAAAGATCTTTGATAAGCATCTCGCCATACCATAGTTCGTTCGTCCTTTTGTGGGTTCTCGTAAATTTTTGCTCTTGTAGTTACTGCGTATTTTGTACTTGATGTAGATGGCTCTGGCCAGATAGGGCACAAAATCTGTCAGCCACAAATGTGTGACAATTGTGTGTGTTTTACAGTGTTTGTTTTTCTGATAAAGTTAGATCACTGATCGATCTCACTCTCTCATTGGAGTCGCAGGACACACACGCATAAAACGCATATGTTGCATGAGAATTAGCAAGAAAATGCAACTATAGCTGATTAGAAATAAATCATTTCATATCTCTAAAAATTTAATTTATCACTACCATTTAATTTTCACTATAAATTCAATTTTTCACTCAAAATTTAATTTTTTCATTAAAATTCAATTTTTCACTAAAATTCAATTTTTCATTAAAATTCAATTTTTCACTAAAATTCAATTTTTCATTAAAATTCAATTTTTCACTAAAAATTCTATTTTTCTTTAAAAATTCAATTTTTCACTAAAAATTCAATTATTCTCTAAAAATTAAATTTTTCACTTCAAATTCAACTATTTACTAAAAATTCAATTGTTCACTTAAAATTAAATTTTTAACTCAAAATTAAGAATTTTGCTAAAATTAAATTTATCACTCAAAATTTAGAATTTTACTAAAATTAAATTTTTCACTAAAAATTCAATTTTTCATTAAATATTCAATTTTTCATTAATAATTCAAGTTCATATTTTCACTAAAAGTTTAATTTTTACCTAAAATTTTAAAATTTCTTTTACCATATATTATTTTTTATATCATTTATAAAAAGATATCTTTATCTACATCACCCTCAATTGTTAATCAAAATTGTGGTTCCAAACATATTTCGCATCAGGCGATCGATCGAGTCTCGCCCGATCGCAGGATTCTAGAGAGTTTCCAAAATAAAATTCATTTATCATGTAGCTAACAAGAAATCACAAATGCTGACGCCAACTGCGTCAAGAAAAATCAATCGATTTTTATTGTGCACAGACGTAAAATAAAACTCAATTCCTTTTGTTAGGAATTTCAATAAAATCGCAGGCGACATCAGACACACAACACAACTTGGGATGGTTCATAATAAAATGTACAAAAAAAAAATCCCAATAAATTTTGTAGCATTGTTGTATGAGCGTAAAAATCCAAGTTAGAAATGAAAACAAAAAAATTGAAGGAATTTTGTGTGATTCACAGCATTCATGTGTTCTGTTGTTTTTGTTTTATATGACTGCTGTTGCTTTTTTTAAAATTGATGATACAATTTTTTATGATAAATTCGTCTACTTTTGTATTTTTTTTTCTTATTCTTATTCAGAGTTGTCTTCGAACAGGCTATAAATGCTTTTAAACAAAGCGAATTCTGTTACAGTTTCTGATATAAAACTACAGGGCATTGTCTGAATGTTATAGCATGATTTATTAGAGCTCATATATGGTACTAAATATTTTAACAATTTTCGTCTTTTCAGTTTTTAAGTGGTTTTGGTATGTGAAAATTGTAAACAAAATCTTTTTATTTGATAATTGTTATAAAAAAAAAAACGAATTTATAGTTGAAACAGTTTTTTTCCTATTACCACTAAAAACCTTCAATATTACTGAGCATTATATTAACAATGACAACGACAATTGCTGACTCTACAACGACTCTACAGCCCAATGACCTAAAGAAAAAAAATATACTTTTTGCTTTTAATTACTCAGCAACTACATACAATACAAGATCTATTAATGTTGGGCATAATTATTTATAATTTAAGCAACATACGCCAAGAACTAAGACAATAAAAACAATGTGTGAAATATTATGCAAGTCAAGAACAAACCAGAAAAAAAACCTTATTTAACACACACGAAATATACAAAGTTTGCGTAATAATTAAATATTTTTAACATTAGGTTTAAGACTTATAATGTTGGAGAGCTTAAAAACAAAAATTGTTTATTTCATTAACAAATTCTAAATTCTGATGAAATTCATAAAGAAGTAGCTAAAGCCAGAAAAAAATCAGATGAGTTGAAATTAAACTCAAGGTTGCTAAAAATGCTGTTGATGGATGCTATGATGATATTCAATCTACAGTTGTTGCTCATGAGGCTAAAGAGATGAAATTGAATAACTCTCAATTCAAAAACACCAAATGAAATAAAACCCACAAAAAAAACAACACATAAAGTATAGAAAAAAAACTTAAATTAATACATCCTATTAAACATTATAATAAGGTCATGATTGGGAACTGATCTTGATATTTTTCCTTGTCATAACACGATCAGATACATGACGTACATATTTACCCCAATAGGATAAACTTCTACTATAGCAGTACTAATATAAAATACAAAAATAAAAATGAGACATCACCCAAAATATATTAAAATAGATACTAAATAATGGAGATTATTCAATTGTTAAATAAAACCGATCGAAAGAAATTAAATAACTCAATATAAAATAATCAAGAATGCCCAAATTTAACATAAAATATCTTCAAATAATATATTCCCCGTAAAAAATGCAAAATTCACAATTCAGTCTTCAAACCAATATCGTATATCAGTTCTTAAGTTGTTAAAAACCAACAACAACAAAATGAAATATTCCACAACAAATAAAAACATTAAATAATATCACACACCCAGAAAAACATAGTAAATTAATGATATTTTAATAGCAAAACAATTATTTCTACTAATAAAATTGGTCAATAGGATGTATATCATTAAAACAATAATATTCAAACGATTAATAAATAATAAATAGTTATGTTAATTATAATAGTTATGTTTAATATAATAATAAATCCTTTTAGTATTAACTGATGCTTATTTCTATTTTTATGATAACATTGACTGATAAATTTTTTTGCCACATAGTGAGACTTTTATTATCATAGGACGAAACCATCAAAACAATAGTTTTTATACTATTCATAATAATAATTTTGAAATATTTAAATTAATGGCACTGAATTTGTTGAATACTTATTTTATTTAAGAAACTTTTGAATGAATATGAAAAAACTATTAATACATGAACCATAAAATCAATGGTTGTGCTATATTACTAAATAATATAGAACGCAAATTTTTGATATTTTTATCTAGTTTAATAAAATTTAATGAAAAAATCTACTAGAAAAAGACTCAAATACCATAATTTTCCATTTTAAACTTCCCATTGAACTAATTTCCAAAAAATAATCATCAATAATGTCAAGGGTGTCGTTGTGTATTAGTCAATAAATTAAATAAAAACAAAATGTTCCAGAGAAAATGTAATAGTATCCAAAAATATTAATTAATTTATACCCAAATTAATTTATACCCAAAGTTTTTTTACATTATTTATTAGTTAAATATTACCAAAGGAAAAATATAATAACCCGCTTTTAAAATATTTAGATGTTGCTAAATTTTAATACTCAATTTACTGTTAATGATATAATTCCTAAAATCTAATAAATCGTACATCAGTTCTTTAAAAATATATTTAAGAACAAATTAAAAATAAAATAGTACCCATAAAATGAAATAACAAATTAAAATAAAATACACCCCATATATTGGAGAATATATATATTTTTTATTTGAAATTTGGCAATTTAAAATAAAAAACTCCATTTGAATTAAGATTTTCACATTTTGAAATGAAAAATCTTAATTTTATTTGGATTTTTTTCAAATTTAAAATTCTCTATTTGAATTGGAATTTTTTCAATTTTAAATAGCAAATATCACTTTCACTTTGAATATTCTCAAATTTAAATAGAAAATTCTCAAAAGTGGCTGTTATTGCATATAAAATAACGTCAAAAACGTATGATAAAAATGTTTAATATATTATAATTTTGTACATTGTTTCATTTGGGGTTCAATTCGTAGCGCCGATATTCATAGCACCTAGTAATGAAGTTGATGTCGATGCGGTTGCCGTATCGGAAATTGATTTGAGCTGTTGACGAAGATCTATTCAGCAGCATATAGCAAATGATTAATTCAATGCCTCCGAAGTTGTTGGCCGTTTTTGCCATATCATATAATAGAAATTATTGATAAATCATGTGTGCTTTTTGTGATAATTGTTTTGGGACTTTTGTAGATTAATCAAAACTTATAAAGCTTCTTCTACTTCGAACACAAATGATATAGAATTTGGAACACGTTTTTTAGTGGATTGAACGATATGAAGTCATGGCCGTTTAAATATAAATAAAATTGATGTTTTTTTAGTTTTAATTATTATTATGATTGTTCTTGTCACAGAAAATCAAACTTGCTGCTTATATTTTCTAAACAAAAAAATAAATAAAAATTAAACACATGTTGCGTGTGGTCCGTCTGTCTGTCATGTTTGTTAATTAACAGTTTCTTTATGGTATATTAAAGTTAACCCAATAATATTGTTTTATGCCCCAAGGTATTAGCATATTCGAACTAAACATATTGGAACTAACTGTTTTTCAACATACGTTATTTCTAATAAACAAAAATGCATGATTGACATGTCGTTCATTGGTAGTATCAATAATAATACTTGTGTCAAACTGTTATAATATGCAAATGCCAAAAATAGTGTTGCTGCTTTCGAAGGTGACAAATTTTTCAAAATATTTTTTCACAAAAAAATCTATAATTTTATTTTACTTTTTTCTCACTTCATCTTCATATTCATCATCATGTTAATATAAAACAAATGTAAGCAATTAATATTTGTTTGACAAATTAGACAATTGTTCGGGTTTTTTTTATTTATTTTAGCTTTTATTGATTTTGGATAGCATTATAGTGGAGTTTTTGTTTTACTTGATTTAGCTTTTAAAGCAGAAAGCACTGTTGGTGTCTATTTGTAAAATGAACAAAAAAAAAAATTAAAAAAATTAAACAAACTACGAATTTCCAGTTCAAATTCATGGGAGTTTTGTTTTCGTTTAAATTTATTGTATTTTTTTTTTTGGATGCTGTATTGTCGACATGTTTTGTTGTATTATGTTTTTTTTTTTTAATTTTTTCTTTTTGTTTTATTTAATTTCCTCGCATGTGTACGCGTTCACTTAGCAGCATCATAATGAGGTTTAGTTCGCGGATAGCCGAAATGCAGCCAGCCTTGCGTACTGCGCAGCTCTGCTCATCATCACCATATTCATCATCATCACCATATTCATCATCATCACCATCAACATCATCGTCGTCCCAATGAAAACATCTTCCGCCTTGATTGCTGCGCAATTTCGGTCTGCCACGAAAGTCTAATCATGCTAATTAGTGTTTGTATGGCTGTGTCTGTCTGTTTCTCTGTGTTTTTGGTCTTAACTTGGCTTTTGTTTCATGGGATTTGATTTTATTTCGTTACGTTTTTATTGAAATCGGCTGCAAAGTGGCTGCCGTGCAAAGCCAAAAAATCGAGGTGCGGTTTTATTGACTTTTCGAAATTTAATGATGGTGTTAATTACGAAAAGATTTGTAGCAGAGTTTGGCAAAGACCCTGCGTATGAATGAATTTATTTCTCGACGCATATTTATGAATGGAAAAGTTTCTTGATTCAGCTTTATCAAATAAAATTAAAAAATCGTTTAATTAGAACAAATTTAAAATCGTAAGATCGTCTAATTAAAGCCTAATCTCAAACAAGAGTTTAATTTTGTAGTAAATAATTGCTACTAATTTTTAAAGCAATTCAAACCTTATAATTTGATTTTCCTTCATTTTCTAAAAAGCACATTTGCCCACCCTTTGGCATGTCAGTGACGAATTGTTTTACGAGACATTTATTTTCCGACAATTCTTGCCCGTACAGTTCCAACCATAAACAAAATTATTCCAAGACAATTCTTCTCAGCCACCATTTCCCCCCGGGTTTTATAATAAATGTTTTATTTTTTATATTTATTATATTAAAAAATGGTTTGGGGAAAAATAAAAGCCAAATAAATTTTCCACAAGACTAATATTCTCCGAGATAAAGTTTTCCGACACAATTTTTTTTTCGAAAACAAGTCCTTCTATATACATTCCACTGGGGCTTTACTAATTTTTGAATTAATAATTTTTTAGTGAAAATTAAATTTGTAGAAAAAGTGTCACATACTTGGTTTTTTATTCAGACAACCGCGAGTCTGGCACCTCTTCCAGAGACAATTCTACCCCGATGCATTTCCTCTTTGAGACTATTATTCCTCAAGACAATTTTTTCCCGAGTCAACTAGTGAAATAGTTCGAAATGAAATTTATAAAAGATTCCTTTTATTTGCAAAAATGACACTAAGAAAAGGAAGGATTAATCCTTCCCTAATAAATTTTTCCGTACAATTCTTACCCAAGACTATTATTTTTCGACACAAATCTTATCCGACACAATTCATCCTCGTGAGTATTATTTATCTGAAGTCAATGTTATAAATAAGTATTAGTATAAATTATTTGTTATATATTAAAGAACAATGAAAACCGTTTTCTGGAAATTATTTCTGAACAACTCTTCCATTACAATTTTTACTCGATACTATTATTCGCCGAGGAAAGTCTTCCCAAAGCAATTCTTCTCAGGGTTTAAAATTTTTGTTAATTATAGCATTTTCTCTCACATTTTAATTTATAAAATATTTAAAAAAGACTAAACCACCTAAACAGTTTTATTTTCAAAATACCATTTAAACTGTGCTGCAACTTAAAATTTAACTGTTCGCTTTCGCTACACCTCTGCTCTTTGCATTATTCACTGCGACAGTTTTACAACTTTTTGATATATTTTATTGGCACTCACTTTTATTTTCATTGTTCTGCGAATTACGGTGTCAAGTCCTGCGAATTTATTGGGTTCATGTTGCATGTATATAAATAAATATTTCGTGTTGCCCTCTTCTCCATGCTGTGTGTGGTGGTGGGTTCAACATGGTTGCGAATTTTGGTTGTGTTGCTGCTACAAATGATGCGGAATTTATGCAGTAGAGTTGGCAAAGAGGCTGGCAAAACAGTCGAAACTAAAAGTTTATGTTTGTGGTTGCCTTTTTATTTTAAGTATTTCTTTCAACTCTTGGCCCAGCCCAAATGTTGAACGAACGAACAATCGCTGCAGCGTGCGTGATCTAGATAAATGTTTGCTGAAGTTTTATTAAGAAATTTATTTACAGCCAGAAAGACAAACGATTTTTGGGTGTCTCTTTTGTTTTTGTTTTTCTTTTTTTTTGTACTGCCAGAATGTAATAAATTATTCACTTAAGTTGAGGGTGTTGCTCATTTCTTTATTGATGCTCGAAATTCTTTGCATGTTTGTTGGGTGATCTTGTCGTTGTTCGTTGTTGTGGTCGCTGGCGGCCTGCTGTGCGTTGACACTGAAAACTCGCTGTGGTCACCGAGTACGGAGGAGATCTGTGTGGCTGATAAAATCAGGAGCACGCACACTGCGAAAGGCGGTTGAGTGATTGTGCAAGCTAAAAAGACAGCTATAACAAAATTTGTAAATTACAGAAAAAAAGATAGAAAAAAATATTTCAAGAAGCGCTCTTATTAGCTGACAATTACCAAGCACTTTTTCTATTAATTTATTTCTAATTATAAATTATAGAATCAGCAAATTCGTATAATCTACAAATCGTGCACATGTGGAAACAAAAGACTTAGGCAACAAACTCGCATTGCACAATAGTAGCGTCTAATTAAATTTTATAAATCAAAGCAAAACAAAATCGTATAAAACCACTTAAGTAGACACCATAAATTCCTATTAACTGCGCGAATGCGCTGTAATTAGGAAACCCCCGCAATTAAGCGCACGCTGCACCAAGGCACTGTGGCGTCATCCAGCGCTTTTTACGTAAACTCTGCAGTTTGAAGTGAGAAAAATTCCCACAGTAAAAATCGACTATGCTGCTGCTACTGCTGCTGCTACTGCTGCTGAAAGTGAACCAGTTTGTATTTTAATTGGTGAGTCAACATTTAATGTGACTGACTACTAAGCGTTCACATTAAGAAAGCGAATTAATTAGTAAATACATAAATTTGACTCACAGTTGTGGTGTATTTGAAGACTTTGTAACCAATAAAACTAGATTGGCATGTTTTCAATTAACTACAAATCTAGAATTTTGTTTTTCTTAAAGCTGAATTTACAAATTTCGCAAAATTAAATTTTTAAATATAAATTGATTTTTTTAAAATAAACTTTTTTTTTTGTGTATTAAATTATGCTATTTAAATTCAAATTTTCATGAAAAAATCAGTTTTTCATTAAAAATGTAAACAAAAATTATTTTATTATATTAATTTTTCAGAAAAAAAATATTTTTTACTTAAAAATCATATTTTTCACTTTTAAACTTAAAAATATATTTTTAACTATACAAAAAATTAAATTTTCACCTTAAACACTATTTTTGTTTATAAATTCAGTTTTAAAGTTAAAACTCAATTTTTTAATAAAAATTAATATTCATTAAAAGCTCAATTTTTCTCTAAAAATTTAATTTTTCACTAAAAATTCAATTTTTACTAAAAAAATAAAATTATTCCGTAAAAATTTAAATTTTCAATAAAAATTCTATTCTATAAATTCAATGTGAAACATTCAAACATACAAATTAATTTTTCAATAAAAATTATATTTCTCACTAAGAATTCAATTTAGCACTTAAAATTAAAATGTTCTCTATAAATTCAAATTTTAACTAAAAATTCAATTCTGCTCTAAAAGTTCTATTTTAAACTAAAAATTAAATTATCACTGAAAAATCAATTTTAATACAAAAATCTATTTTTAAAAATTTTATTTATCACTGAAAATTCAATATTTCACTTAAATTATTTTTTTTTACTAAAAAGCTAATTTTTCATTAAAATAAAATGTTTCACTAAAAATCAAATTTTTCACTTAAAATTAAAATTTTCACTAAAAATTCAATTTTCACTCAAAATTCTATTTAAAATTAAAAATTCAAATTTTCACTAGAAAAATAATATTTTCAGTTGATTCCGTAAATTCAGTTAATTAAATTTTTTACTAAATTAAAAAAAAAAACAAATTTTTGATAAGAATTTAATTTTCCACCAAAAAAAGAAAACATTTTTTCACTGAAGATTCAATTTAAATTTAAAAATTGTCACAATTATTCCAATGCAGAATCAATGAGACTTGTTTGTTTTTTTATTATTTTCATCTTACGTACGTAGGTTGGATTTGTGCAATTTAAAAATAAAATGTTGCCTATTAACAGTCCGCATGTCAACAACACGCTAACAATGTTGACAGCAATCCATTGATTGCAATGTGTTTATGGGCCAAGTTGTCATGGGTCGGGCCCCTAGACATGGCCCCCGCTGTGTTGTGGCAACGATCACTGGACGTACAAAGAACGGCGCAGTAACTCTAGAACTTTTGGCTTGGTCTGCGACTGGCCGGAGAAGGATGGCTTAGTGTGATGAGGAGGGCTGTTGCAGTTGTCGCCTTAGCTCATATTTTTCATTATCCTGCGATCGCTATCAGTCGCATGAGCCAACAAGTTCTTGCATTACAAAAGTAATCAGTTGATGTTGGCCAAGGGGATATGATATCAATGATGATAAGCATCTCGCGATGTATGATATGAAATTCAAATATGAAATTCAAAACTGAATGGAAACGCGCTGCACAGCAAAAGATGCCAATCAGCTGCCACGAGAATTGGAGCTGCGACTGTTGCTGCCGCTGTGATAGGTGATGATGTTGCTGATGCCCGTTGATGATGATGTTGGTGCTGTTGATGTTTTTCTGCTGCTGCAGATGTTGATGTTGATGAACAGCGC
This sequence comes from Dryomyza anilis, assembly GCA_951804985.1. Classification (NCBI taxonomy): domain Eukaryota; kingdom Metazoa; phylum Arthropoda; class Insecta; order Diptera; family Dryomyzidae; genus Dryomyza; species Dryomyza anilis. The sequence goes on from OX638134.1 coordinate 400,876, forward strand.
GTCTCAACATTGAAGTCCGCACCATGCGACCGAAGTCCATGGGACTGACTTTGTTGATAATTTTGATTTTATTAGATTAATAAAATGTTATGGTTGACATACCGTGCCCCACACAAGAGGTTGATCGGCCATTGGCGTCTTCTGTCGTCTGTGCATCGTAACTCATTAGGTTGCCAACAGCAGTAATAGTCGTATTTTTCCGAGCTAATTGGATTAAATGCGTTCGATGCGTTGCCGTTCTGTTGCCTTTGCGTTGCCATAGCGTTGCATTGCGTCCGATGCTACGATTTGATTTCATGATGAGGTTGATGATGAGCTATAAATGTATCTGGTTTGTTTTAATTAGTGCGACAGACAATGGGGGGTCTCTGCGTGTGTCTGTCTGTCTGTGAGGCTGTGTTCTCATATTTTGTCTTATAAATTATGCTTTTAGTTGTTGGCATTCAAAAATTATGTATTTTCGATGTTTTTTTTTTATAATTTTCTAAAAAACTATTGAAAGTTATAAAAATAAAAACTTAATTTTTGGAGAAAAATAAAAATAAAAGAAAAAACATTTATTTATTTGTTTCATTTACTTCATAATACTAATACTAAAATTTTAAACTAAAATTTAAATATTTCACTAAAAATTTAATTTTTCACAAAAAAATCAATTTTTTACAAACAATTCATTTTTTCACTAAAATTAAATTTTTCACTAAAAAAATATTTTTTTCACTAGAAATTCAAATTTTCACTAAAAATTCCATTGTTCGATAAAAATTCAATTATTCACTAGAAATTCATTTTTTCACTAAAAATTAAATTTTTCACTAAAAATTCAATTTTTCACTACAAATTTATATTTTCACTACAAATTTATATTTTTCACTACAAATTTATATTTTTCACTACAAATTTTCACTAAAAATTACATTGTTCGATTAAAATTAATTTTTTCATTAAAAAATCAATTTTTTACTAAAAAAAATCAATTTTTTACTAAAAAAAAATCAATTTTTAACTAAAAATTCTATTTTTCACTAAAAATTCAAGTGTGCTCTTAAAATTGAGTAAAATTAGATTTTTCATCAAGTTTTAAGTTAAAATTCAATATTAAATCATTTTTTTTACTTAAATTAAAAATTTTAATTTCTAGTGTAAAGAAAAAAATATATAAAAACCAAATAATAAAAATTAAAAAATTACCCGCAGTCATTTACTAGATCTTTTAGCATGTATTGGGTTTTATCTCTACCATATCTATATTGTAAATCATTATTTAGATTTAATAGTTGCTGGAGTTTTAGTGATTATTAAACTTGTTTTGCAGTGCACGGTTGCCCTCGGCAAGAACGTTTCAATACACTGAATGAATGAAACCTTAAAAATTGTAATTAAATTTATTGTATTTGCAATAAATGCAGCGCATCTTTGCAGCAATAATATTTCCATAACTCACGTTTGTCGAACGCCTTGCCTTGCAAGCAGTCAAATCAAGCAGCCGTTCGTTGTCTGTGCATAGAACCGTCCGTCTGTCCGTTTGGACAGCACATCTGCATACGTTCGACCTTGCCGCATACCAGTGCTGAATGCGCCACCCCACTTGGTGCCATTTGCAAACAGAGTGAAGCTAATAACCAGCAATAGCAACATCAAATGAGCAACAGCAGCAACTACAATATTGCACAATGAATCTAATGAATGTGTTGCAGCAGTGAAGACGCGGCAACGATGATATCATCTCTAATTATTTTTATTACACATAACAACATATTGTTATTAGAAGAAGTTTGAATATTATTATTGTGCTGTATTGTTTTTTTTGTTTTTACTATTTACTAGTTTTCATTAGTTTTATGGCTTTAATAATACGGCTTAAAACAATTTAGCATACGTGCAACGTACTAGCAAAACGAACAATAAAACAAGTTTCGACGTTTTTGTTGACCATATTTTAATGTGAAAAATAAGAAAAAAAATTAACAAAAAAAAAACAATCAGTTGTTGCTCGTTGCTGACACATGTTGCTGCTGCTGTTGAGCATTATTGTTGTTGTCACATTTATTGACATGTCGTGGCATATGCCTTGTCTGTCAAAGAGTTCATTTAAAATTTAAATGTTGTACTGTGTTTTGCTTGCAATTTATGCAAATAATTTGTAACGTAATTGTTCGCTGACAACATCATCGTTTTTGTAAATTTGTCATTAAAGGATATTGTTTCCATTATATGTAAATTAATTTATGATAATAAAAAGTTCCACTTTGAATACTGTATGTCCAACTAAAAATGTTTGACACAAACATATATTTTATTTATTATATTTAATCACAATTATTTTTATTATTTAGATGAAACATATTGTTGATTTTGCTGTGTAATACTAATAATTCTAGAGCACAACAATATTTGTTATTCAATAATATTCTAGGTACAAGTTAAATACATATTTCTCCCAATTACATTTATATTTAATTTAATAAGATCTAATGAAACATGTTCTCGTGATCAATATTTTTCCAGGAAACTAGTTCAAGTTAAAAATATGTTCCTTCCAGAGATATTAAGCTCAAATTATTATAAAAAAATACAACTTGTGATACAAACACAACCTCTGTCCACTTTAATTATGTTTAAAATATGTTTCTAAACTGCCTCGTCCCTGCCAAAAATTTTGTCTGGAGTATTGCTTATTTTAGAACAAACATACAATTTATATTTCGTCAAAAAATAAATGTAATTAATGATTATTTTTACTTCATTCTTTTTTGTTTAGTTCCGCATCAGAACCTTTTTTCCAGCCAATAAAAAATTAATTAATTTCAAACATATAATTGCTTCAATTTGGTAGGTAAGACGTTGGTAAAGTGGGACAAATTTTTATTTTCCTCCAAAAAAATAATTTTTGAATAATTTTTATATACTTTTGAGGGACATATTTCATAGACTTATTCATGATCTAACTATTTGCATTAACAGAATTCCATTAATATGTCTTTAATTGATTTTTAGGCGATTTTTTAAAACAGCTCAATTTAGGACTTTTTGAAAAATGTTGATGTAAATGTTCATGTTTTCTTTTTTTCATAACGAATGTGAAATATATTAGGGATAAGAAAAACGACACTACCGCAATATTTTTACTAAAAATATTACAAACATTTTATAATTTACGTTTCCCACTTTACTTATAAAATTGATTCCAATTTACCACAATATTGCAATGTGATCATATCTTTAATCATAACCATTTAAGCAATGTTAAATTATTCACAAAGATATAAAACATCCGATAATTTTAAACATACCTTCCTAATTTGGTACAAATATTAAAAAATCTAAAAACGTATAATTTTGATTATAACCATGGATGAAAAAGTTGACGCCATATTAAGAAGCACTTGACAATTTTTTTTTATTTATCTAAGTATAGGAACAAGTCCACAAATTGCAATTTCCCACATTACCCCATGTCCCAATTTACCCCAGGTTCTATCAAATTCAGTTTTTAGAATTATTTTAAATTATTGATTTAATTAATTTTGTTGTTGAAATAAACATTTTTCAAGTTAGCTTAAACATAAACATAAAATATATTCCAAAGAAATGATACATTTTTTAATAAAATAGAAATGTATTGAATTGTAAAATATTCTTGCAATAATTTAAACCTTTTTAACTTGCATACTATATGTATAATTATATTTAAATTATAAATCAAAAATATATTTCAATCATAATTATATTCCAATCATAATTATATTTATATTATAATTATATTTATTAATTATAGGAATGTCATATTTTTCAAGTCAGTCCAAATGTAACTAATTTCATACTTATTTTTGGTACAATTTAAACTTATAGACATTTAATGCTCGATTTATATTTATATTTTAAATTCTTAAATAAAATTTATTGTCGATTACAGAATAACAACAAAAAGCATATTTTTCTATTAAATTAAATGAACATTATTGTAAACATCTTCTTCTTAATAGTATACATATGCTCATCCCAAACATATTTTGCTTCACTTACAGCTATACTTAATTTTAATTTTATTTGTAACTTACATCAAACATATCTTTATTTCAGGTAAACATATATGTAATGCGCACCAGAACAAGATTCAAAGTAAGTAAAAATATAAGTAAAACAAATTCTTTTTATATATTTCATTTTCATTTAATTAATGTCATTCTATGAATCAAAAATAATAATAAAAAATAAAATAAAAAATGTTTAATTTTGCACTCAGTTTAAGAAATGCATATTAATGACATAAAGTGCGATTTTCCATTAGAAAGGTAATTTAATTGTCTAAAACATGAATAAAAAATTGATATTCATTTATCAACAGATTATGCTTTATAATTAATTTGCTCGACTATGTTATGTAAGTAATATGCATTGCTTAAATACCCTGTATCTTAGACTGGATCCAAAATTAGATATTTTATTTATTATTTACATTTTCTTATTTTTTGGAGACATAGAATGATCCCATAAAATTTAAAATTATCAACTGTTTTTTATATTAATCAATAAATTAAAAATAAAAACTTTTTTTGAAACAAATGCATTGTTGCTTTTTATATCTACAATAACGATAAATTATCGAAATTTCTCCATGATGCCACTTTATGACAATTTGTCTACAACTCATAATTATTTGAATTTATTTATATGATTGGTAAGACGATATATATATGAGATACAATTATGAGATAGTAATGATATACAAAAATCATATATAAAAATCCGGAAATAAGGTGTCGAAAGACAGTTTCATGTAACACTGTGTTACATTTTTCAGTGTAACATATTAATTTCAACTGCATAAATTTATCCCTGGTTTATTTTCACATTTGAAACTAATTTCTAGATTTTTACAACACATATTTTTTCTGCTTTTTGGGCACAAACAATACTAACAACTGCTACACGACATTCTTGCATTAATTTCGAATCAATTTAATTCACAGCTTATCACAAATCTTTGTCTCTAATATAGAAATTAATAATGGATGGACCAAAAAAAAAAAACCAAAAAAAGACAGAATGTGAACCGAATTTTTGGAAGATTTATTGAACATGGTTGAAATCATTTATCATGCTTAATTAAAATTGAAACGTTTTGTGTAGCAAATGTCAGTTGACACTTTTGTAATAATACGAAGCAGCAGAAGCAGCAGAAGCAGCACAACCACAATAGGATTCCTAACAGGTTTCGATTTTGTAAAAGTCGTATATCATGCGAGTCCTAAACTAAGATTGAGGGGAATGAGAAAAAAAAATAGAAGAAAAAGAAAAATCTGTTGAAACGTTTTCACTTAATTGTTCCAAAGTTATGCATAAATCTAAAATAGAAGCTGATAAATTTAAATCACACAGCTTCATTTAACGATTTTATAAAGAAATATTCCAAGAAGATCAGCGCAGCGAAAGATTAGACGTAACAGCGGCTTAATAAACTGGTTCAGTTGAATACATCTAAATACTTTTGTTTCCCAGTAGAACAAATAAGCTGTAGCAATTAACAATTAACGTTCGTTTGCATTTTTGTTTAATAAAATCTAGATCAACAATTCTGCTGAATTCTGTTGTGATCGTGTTAAAAATTTCCCATAGTCTGAACTGACTGACAGTCAGCACGTCGGCATTTAAAGTGTTCAGACACTGATTTCATTTAATTTGATCTGTACTGAACTGAACTGTTGTATCAATTGAATTACATTAATTAATGTGCGCGTCAAGCGCGACTTTGCAACGCATTGCGCCGCTGTTGAAAGTCAGCAACATTCGCGCGATTGCAGGCATTGATCAATGATCGATGATCGACGATTGACAATCGACGTTCGAGTGATGTCATTGGCGTCGGTATTTCACACCTTTAGCTGTTATTTATTTGTGCAAAATTTCAATTTCAAATTCAGTATTCTCAATCTAATTCAATCAAATTGACTGAATCTTGCCAACAATTCAACGATAATTTATTTATAACTCTATTTCATAGGAAAACGTTGTACAAATTAAATTGTTGAATTAATGAAGACCACCTGCTGTGACTGTGGTTTGGATTTGATTTGCTAATAATAAATAGAGAATTTGACACAGCAACAATTAAGTAGTTGCACTGGAAAAAGGTATTACTAGGGTACACATGATTATTAAATGAATCGTGAAATCATTTTAGATGCTTAGGTAATGTCAAAAAATAGACATGACATTTTTTTGTGTGGATTTACAACTTTTTTTAATAAAAAATTTCATATCTGCTGGAAAAAGATGTCAAATTAATGGTCTAAAACGACCTATCACGTGACTGTTGAAAAGAGGACCGGTAATTATTCTAGTCTAAAGGTATGCAGGAAGGAAACAGTTCGTAAACATTATATATCTTCTGTGTCCGGTATCATTGGTACCGAATAAGAACAAGGTCTTGAAGACCAGTTCTGTGATATATCCGAAGGTCTGTATGAGGTTTTAAATCTAATACCTCATACTAGAACAACGTCGTGTTTAAGTTGCCGGTAGATTTCAAATAAAAGTGGCAGAACTCAGCTCAGTCTAGTACCAGTTCGTTTCACGTACATATTTAATAAAAAAAAAATGGGATATTTTTTTCGAAACATTTATTTTTTGAAATATATTTTTTAGATTTTTAAAGAAACACTTTTTTCAAATAATATATATTTTTTTTTGAACAATTCTTAAAATATATATTGTTTTTTTAATTATATTAAATTATCCAATTTTTTTTTTCTTGATAATTTTATATGAGAATTTTGAACGAAAGTACTGCCTGCCTATCACTTCTATTTTTTGTGCAATCGGAGAAAAGACGCTTGTAAAAACTATAAAAAATATTATTAAAATTACTTCAGAGAATTTCGAAATATTAACATTTTGTTCGATTTTTAGACAATTTCATATGGATAGTTCGCATTTGTCCTATCAACAATTTTTCCCGATATATGAATGAATTTCTGGGGGTTTTTAAATTATCTTAGTTTAGTAAATATTCACGTATTGTGTATCACTTGTTAATTGTAGTGGCTTCTTTGATGTTGTTGCCGTTTCCAACAACTAAGTAACGTTTTCAAATTATTTTAACATTAATTAGCATCTACTTTAGTGTCGATTCTTTGGGTGTTTAGTCAATAATTGCCTAACTGCATTTAAATGCAACCATTGTAAGTGCGCAACCTCAGTGCCATGTTGTTGCGTTATCAGTTCGAATTGTTTAAATCATCACAATCAGACAGCAACACCAACAACTTGGATTGAGCAAACACTGAGTATTGTGGCCTCCAAAGAATGGTCACAAAACAAAAAAAGGGTCGAAAGACAAATGTACGGCGGCAACGGCATCACTTGAGCAATTGTTGCTGCCACAATGTGCAGCAACACGAACAAAGCCTTCAAAACAGCGCCGCCAACAATTCTAATTCTTTGAGGCTGTTTGTTGCTTGCATTCAAATTGAATTCTTTCAGGTGCTAATTTTACTTGACAACACAATTTCAACAGCACACCAAAAAATCGATGATGATGATGCTGTTGCTGCTGTTAAAATAAATAAATAAAAAAAGTTAAAATATTTTTTTGGTGGTCTTTTTAGCAGTTCTAAGTTAGTGGGAGCGGCTCTAATCAGATTTAACTTAAATATTGCTGCCAACAACGCTAGCAGCAACAGCAACAGTCACAGCTTGCGACTGCGACTCACTTGACTGACGATCACTTCATTAGGATCGCATTCAGGTGTTTGCTGCGTGGTAAATGCAGCAATTACCCCATTGAATTGATTTTCGATTGTTGCAGCCAGCCTTGTGCAATACATTGCTGTTGTTGCTGCATTGGTTGCTTTTGTTTCTGTCGCTGTTGCTGTCGCTGTTGCTGCTGACGTTGTTGTTTTTTAGTTTTTCGTAATAATGTTGCGCGCACTGTGTAAATATTTGATTGCATTAGAATCAGTTCTTTGTAGCCACTTTTTTGGTTTCTTGTAATTCGTTGTATTAGTTGCCAACATTAAGTATTATTGCCAGCAGCAACAAAAACAACGTTAGGTGTTGTTTCGTAGAATGAGGTGTTAAATGGCTAAATCTATGCGGCTAAAACTAACGATTCAACTGATTAACAAGATGGACTTAAAAGTATGTTTTATTATATCACGTCATTCTAACTGATTAAATGTTTTGTAAGTTATTTAATGCTTTAAAATATTTTATTTCACACTTTATAAGTCAACTCTATTTTCCCCCAAAACAACTAACAATGTGCATATTTTAGTAATTCATAATCCGATCGAAATTAACTCGAAATTACCAAGAAAAATACTGTATTAGAAAGACAAAATATTGTTTTTTAAATAAATACATATGTTTTTGTTTTACGTCAAAAATTAAATGTATTTGTTTTTAATTTATTTAATTTATATGAAAAATTTACCGTATTTCTATAGAAAATCTTACTACATTTGTATTGCAAATAACTACATTTTTATTTAAATATACGTCGTGATAGATAGATAGATAAATAGATAGATAGGTAGATATGTAAATAGATTAATAGATAGATAGATATATAGATAGATAGATAGATAGATAGATAGATAGATAGATAGATAGATAGATAGATAGATAGATATAAAGATAGAAGGATTGATATGTTACGACAACTGATTTTATTTAACTACAATCTGTATTTATTTAAGAGTCAAACAATGTGTAGAGAAATCAAAATTACTTTAATTTCTACGGATTATTTTTCCTGCGTTCGTGTATGCGCATAACATAAAATAATTAAAAAAATGCAGAAAACAAAAACACACAAAAGTTTCTGAATATATATAAATCGAATTTCATTGTGTAGCAAAATTTAGTTAAATAACTATAAATAATTTTTTTCAAAACAAAGACAACAGTTAAATATATTTTTCTACATTCATTTTTCTCCGTTATTGATATTTAATTTACAAAATTGGATTTTACAAAAACACACTACAGTTTCTGCAATATATAGAAATCAAATTTCTACTACATTGTGTAGCAAAATTAAGTCAAATAATTACAAATATATTTTTTCAAAACAAATACAAAAATTAAGTAGTCAAAATTTCTGATATTTTTTAGCATATTTTATTATTTCCAGCATATTTTTGGCAAACATACAGATAAATGAAAGTGTGTATGAAGCGTATGTCATATTATAAAATGTTCAGGAATATTTTAGGCAAACACACAGGTTATTGGAAGATTTTGAGAAGTGTATGGCAGGTTATTACATTTTTTTGGATTCTTGCTAATTTTGGGTATTGAAAAAAAAAATACAAACTTCGCCTTTGCCTGCTCGAAATCTTTCGATAAATTGTATCTAAACTATCCCGAGCTGTCCGAAAATGTTGTGTTGATTTTTTAGCATTTTATTTTAAAAATCTACTAAACCCATTTATATCGGTTTCTCATATCGATTTATTTTTTTACGGTAACAATTTCATTTTAAAAATTGAAACGGTTTTGAAGGCATGTAGTTTTAAATAAACTCATAGACTTTTGGTCTATGTATGACAAATCATTTGTATAATATATTCAAATGATTTTTCGTAGTTGGCCGACTTTGATTTTTTTTAGTTTTCATTTTTTAATAATCTTTGCAACATTCCCCTCTTTAATTCACTTTTAATTCTTGCTGCATTACGCACAAAAAATAAAAATAACGTTTAAAACAATTACACTGTTGCGCAGTTTGTTGCCACAATACAAAAAACTTATTTAATTACACTAAACCCTGGGAAACTGCACGCGCTACAAAAAAGCATTCAGTGCCCTTTTTGCACTAAATAGTACTATAAAAAAAAGATGAAAACATTTTAAAAATCACTTAAATAACACCGCAGGCTGGATGCTGCTGCTGATGACGACCACCATCAGATGTGTGAAAAGTGCTTCACACACACATATAAATGCAAATCACACATATTCGCAGAAAAAAGTGCGAAATGTCGTAATGAATATTAAATGAAATCATTTCCTTTGTGCCGCGCGATTAGGCCTACAAGGCAGACGACAACAGACCACAGAGGCCACAATGTGGCAATGCACTATGGGACACGAACCACTTTTTGATACATAAATCTATAACTTTTGTTCTGTAGGAGATAAATTTACAAAATTTGGATTCAGTCAGTCATTACAGATACCTTTCAATTGTCAAAAAATTAGCGGGCTCTGAAAAGAGAGAATGGCACTTTTAATTTATCAATTTTAATGAAAAATCTGTTGTAAACAGTAGGCTGTAACTTTTGTATTTTAAAATATGAATGTATGAAGTATTGGATTTAGTTACTCTATATTAATAGCTTATTATAGTATAAAGCCTGAATCACACGATTGATATAAACATTGTTTTGAAAATTGATTAAAAAATTGATTAAAAAATTGATTTTTTATTCAATCGTGTGATTCAGTCTTAAACTTAGATGAAATCGAAAAAAGGCGAGGTAATTTTATATTTGTTTAAATATCCCATAGTATTTTTAGGCAGTCTGTATACCATACTGCAACACCGTACTGTGCCGCTTAAACATTTTTAATTGCCGCGACGATGAGCTTGGCAAAATATGACGATTTAGAATGAGTTTTAAAAAGCAGTTTGTAGCCTGCCATTTTTCACTTAAGATGCACGCAGCAAAGGCAACAGTATAAGAAAGAAAAAAGGCAATAAAAGCAAAAGGACAACAAAAGACAACAAAAAGACAGCAAAAAGATGGCAAAAAGGAAGACATAAGACAGTTGTTGGATAGTTGACCCTGCGTCAATGGGCCGCAATTGGCACTAAGTGTTTCTTTTTGCTGTTGTTGTGTAGTGTATGACAGCAACATGCGGCTATGTTGCTGGCAACAGAAAAACGGCACAGAAACTATAAATAACAACGACTGTTGCTGCCTTTAATTAAGCCAAAACGATTTTCTATTAATGAAGCAATTCTAAAGCGATTAGGACATGTTGTTGTTGTTGCTGTTGTTATTGCTGTTGCGTTGCAGTTGTTAAGGCGCGTCTGTTCCTGTTGCTGATGATGATGAAACACATTTAGACGTTTATTGCTGACACATGTGCTGCAACACCAACAATAAAAATCCTAGCAATCTGTATAAATCTCTTTGTGGCTGTTGTTGACGTTATTGCTGCCTTTCATGCTGTTATTTTAGCTGATGTTGCTGCCGCTGTTTCCGTTGCTGTTGCTGATGTTCGTGTAGCTGTTGTTTACAACATTTTTTGCTGCCAACATTGACCTTTTACACGTCCTGCAGTATTCCTTTTCCAATTGCAATTTCTGCCGCTAACCGACAGCAGCAACTTGTGCAATATTGCTGCACAGTTTTATGACAAACATTGTTGCGCTGCAATAAAATTTGTTTTCTTTTTCAATTAAAAAACAACTAGCCACAGTTGCTACCAACACAGCAACATTTTTTTTTGTCTTTTTCAAATAACTACAACTTTTTGCAACGCTGTAAAATTTGAACAAAAATTTTAAGTCGCATTGTTGCTAGCGCGCCGTGCAGCAAAAATGTTGCTGGCAACAGCTAAATATGGATCGGCACGCATTTGTTGTAAAATGCAAAATAATATTGAGTGCAATGGAAGCAGCAGCCGCAGCACCATCAACAGCAATAACAAAATGACAATAGCAACAGTTGCAGTTATTGTTGTTGCTGCCACTTATTGTAGTCGCAACAGCAACATCATGCAGCTCAATTCATATGCAAAATAAATAAAATTTTTGAATGCGCTGCCTTGACTATTGCTATTGTTGTTGTTGTTGTTGCTACTAATGTTTTTGTTGTTGCTGTTTTATTGTTGCTGCTGCATACATTTTCAACATATTCGACACGTCTGTTAACCCAGTTACAAACCACGGATGCGCCACATTAACCCTGCAACGACTGCGCAGTAGCTGTAAAAAATGCAAAAGCATTCAAAAAGTAGCAACAAAATTTCAAGAAACTGTCTTGCTTTTGGCGGGTTAATGTTGCTGCCAAATTTGCCAAAAAGCCAAACCGCGCGCGCAACTTCATTACCAAACAACTGCGTGTGGGCTACATTTACAGCGGCAACAGCAGCAAGAACAGCAGCAACATTGGCAGTCGCAACCGCAGCAATTGAAACATTTATTGTTTTCCCGTTTAGGCATTGAAAGGGCATGCGAACTGAATTTGGGAGCAATTATGCGGCACAACACCAACATGCGGTGGCTGCGGCGGGCTATGTGGTTCGCAGAGTTCAGCAATCATTATGAAACGATTAATGACGAAACAAGCCGCAAATAACCAGCAGCGGAAGCTGCCAACTGGGAGGTCTATAGCAATAAACGAGCAGTAGTGATATGTTTAGGCTGTGATACTTATTGGGGAGAGTTACTTAAAAGTAGTGATACTTTTTGGTAGTATTTCTTACAACTTTTGTTACTTCAAAGAAGTCATACTCTAAAATTATGATATACTAGTAATTCGTACCATGGCTGCGCAACGGGAGTTTTATATTTTTTTGTTTTTAACTCATTTATTAAGATGGTTGTTAATTTTGTTTTTGTTTGTAACCTTTCTTATTTTTTGTGGTTTTTGTTATTCTTTTGGTATTGTTTTTCCTTTCTTCATTTCTTTTTCGTTAGTTTGCTTCTGTTTCTGTTTTTGCTTTTTGATTTTTTTAGGTTTACTTTGCCTAATTTTTTGTGGTTTTGCTTTTGACTTTGTCTTTTAAATTTTGTTTTTTGCGTTTTGATTTTGTTATTTTACTTTAGTTTTATTGCTTTTGTGTTTTTGTTTTTGCTTTGTAATTTTCGTATCTTTTATTTTGTGTTTTTCATCTTGGATTTTTAATTTTGTGTTTTTAAATTTTTTTCTGTGTTTTTGATTTTGTGTGTTTTGTTTTTCTCTTTGTTTTTGTGTGTTTGCTTTTGTTCTTATGATTTTATAATTCTGTTTCTGTTTTTGATTTTGTGTTTGTTTTTTGATTGTTTTTGTCTCTTTGATTTAGTTTTTTGTTTTGTGTTTTTTAATTTGTGTATTTTCTTTTGTATTTGAGTTTTTATTTCATTTTCAAAGCGGATGTAAGTGCCGAGTTATGTTGTGTTGGAATGTGCTACGCCTCTTATTATATTTCTGCTTATATATAGTCTATGTCACCTTCCGGACTCCATAGTATCCTGGTGTGAAATTTCAGTCAAATCGATTTAGTGATTTAGACGTGATACTGGAACAAACAGATAGACAGACGAAACAACAATTATATATATAGATATAGATATATATAGAAGATAGATTTGGAAAATGATACTTTTAAGTGATATCTTTTTTTGATAGTTAATAATTTAAAATTGTACTAACATTGGTGTTGTCCTTCTAAATAAAGTGTAAAATAAATCATTCTTTATTTTTATAGTTTTTTTTTATGTTACACTTTTAACAAGTGATATTTTTTAGCTGTGAAGTTGTGATAATTTTGAGTTAGGTCTTTTTAAGTAATACTTTCCGAAGATAAACTTTATTTATAATTTTTAGTTGTGTTTTTATACAATGGTTTGAATGTGAGATAAATTGTGCTAATTTTTGGCTGTGATACTTCTGGAAATGCAGTGATATTTTAGGTTGTTACTATTATTAGTAATTAACATAAAAGTAACAAATTTGTTGTTACTTTATTACTTTAAATGAGTAATAGTTTGAATCTGTGATACTTTTTTGTATGTGCTACTCTTTTGTGCTTTTATTTTTATTTAAATGATAATGTGATACTTTTTGTGATTCTTTTTCAAAGTTATGATAATATTTTTTTTTTGAATGGTACTTATGGAATAAATATTTTTTTATTACTGTTGTTTGCCTTTAAGAAATGAAACTTTTTTGCCATGTGATACTTTTTGTTTTTACATTTTTAAATTGTTATAGTTTTGATTTCGTATCATTTTAATACTCTAAGAAGAGATGAGAGAGATAATATGTCAGTGATAGCGCCACATGTGCCAAGGAAAAAAATATTCAAAGGAGTCTAAAATAAACAAAAATTTGGCGAAAGGGGGTAATTTATGCTGATTGGCATTAATAATGGATTATCACGAAATCGACTGGTCACACAGCAGCCGCAGCTACAACAGGAACAGTACCAACAGCAACGCCAGCAACACCAACAGTCGCCGCAACAACATCATATGGAAATTATTAACCCAACGCCATATCGTGTGATCATCAAATGATGATATGATCGTGTGATCAAGCCTCATTCCTTTCTTCTTCCTACAATCCTTCCAAGTTTCCTGTTCTAAGACACGCTGCAAGTGCAGCCAGTCTTCGCAGAATGTTACACTAAACTTATTTATGCGAAAGTTTTTGTTCGTATTTTATTGTTTTTCCTCTACTTGTTGCTGCTGGTTGAATGAATCGTGTGTTGCATCGCATCGCATATCCACCGACCAACCATCCAAACTAAAACAAACAAAAAGTAGTCTCTAAAATGCTGAACGTGATCTGTTTTTTGCGCCTCTGCATCACGAATTATGTGTGTTGCATATTTTGTGGAAAATTACAACGTGTTTTGTTTGGAAGTTGGGTATTTTGGTTTTATTTTCACAATTTTTTAAAATGCATTTAAAAAATAGATATAAAAAAATTAAATTTCCCCTAAAAATTCAACTCTTCACAGAAATCTACTTTTCACTAAAAATTAAATTTTATACTAAAAATTCAATTTATCACTAAAAATTAAATTATTCACTAAAAATTCAATTTGTCACTAAAAATTCAATTTCTCACTATAAATTAAATTTTTTACTATAAATTCAAACTAAAAAAAAAACTAAAAATTCAATTTTTCACTAAAAATTAAATTTTTCATTAAAAATTCAACATTTCACTAAAAATAAAATTTTTTACTAAAAATTAAATTTTTCTCTAAAAATTCAATTTTTTATTAAAAATTAAAATTTTCACTAAAAATTAAAATTTTCACTAAAAATTCAAATTTTCACGAAAAATTAAAATTTTCACGAAAAATTCAATTTTTCACTAAAAATTCAATATTTAACTAAAAATTGAATTATTCAATAAAATAAAATTTTTCACTTCATAAATTGAACTAATAATAATTCTATACTCTGATCGAATGATATTTGCATGCCATTCAATCACAGTCAACGCAATTCTAATCCGAACATAATTTCCGTATTGTGTGCGTCCTATCGGCCGGAATCAGCTATGATTCCGGCATACCATGCAGTTTTCCCTACCATTTGGGTGTTTTCATCACCAACAACAACCAGTTGCCATCCATCAAAGTCAAATAAAGAAATAGCGCATCGCATGGTATATGCAAAACAGGCGACTTAAGTGCAGGGCAATTTAGCTACACTTTTGGAACGATGTGACAAACCAAATATAAAACCAAACAAAAAAAAAAGGAACACAATGCGCACTAACAGGAGCAACAAATAAACAATGTCAGCAGTAACAACATGGACCACATTCAAAATCTCCAGAATTACGGCGCATGAGAAAAACTGCGCAATTTTCAACTTGTTAGGCATAGAAAAAACCGCCCGCAAATGCCGACTGTCAACCGCTCAAAAGCTGGAGACACATTTCGATCACTGTCAGAGGGCCAAATCGCCTCACGACGTCAACGACGACATCGAAGAGAAGCACGAAGTAGAGAACGAAGTAGGACGACTGTCAATATTTTGAGAATTTACGCAGCCTGTGAGGAAAATTGTTCCACGACTTAAATGGACGCGAATCAGAGAGATTTGGAGACAGATTTGGCGACAGACGTGACGATGCCAGTCTGTGGGAGCCATGCGCCAATAGGGCTACAACGACGCAACTTGCGCGTTCCGGACTATGATAGAGTTGCCAGATTAACTTAAATAAAAAAAAAAAAAAAAAAAAATATTTATGATGTTTTCATAATTTTGTGAAGATTTTTAATTCTAAATAAAAAATTGAATTACTAGTGAAAAATTTATTTTTTATAAAAAATTATTTTTTTTTAGTAAAAAAAATATATACATATATATATATTTTTAGTGAGCATTTAATTTTTAGTGAAAAATTAAATTTTTAGTTAAAATTTAGTTTTTAGTGAATAATTAAGTTTTTAGTGAATAATTAAATTTTCAATGAAAAATTAAATTTTTAGTGAACAAATTTAACTTTTAATGAATAAATTATTTTTAGTGAAAAATTTAATTTTTAATGAAATTTTAGTAAAAATTTTATTTTAATGTGATAAATTTAATTTTCAGTTCAAAATTTAATTTTAATTTAATTTTTTTGAAAAATTTTTATTTGTGTAAATTTGAATTTCGAATGATTCTTTAAAAACTCACAACATTGGCAACCCTACAAATGCGACACAATTTAGCCAAAAGAGATCAGCCAGCGTCTCCTCCACTTTTCCAGCGACAACCAACGACAACAACAATGACAACATTCGCCGCGTTTAGAGCAACTTTATTGCCCTGGGCTGCAGAAATTCGTCGCACTCACAGTGTAAACATAATTTGCATATAATAAGGCAAATCAATGTACAACCACGTTCAGCATTTTCGGTGGATGGATTTCAATCTGTTTGGCTGTCCGTTGTCGTCTGCTGCGCAGCTCTTTAAAGTGCGCCTTCAGCAAAAACTTTGTCGCCCTCACTCTGGATCGCCGTTGCGTCGAGTTCAGTCGCGTCGCGTCGTTGCCAACCATAAAAAGGCATCCAACAAACAACAACATTAAACGCAAATGCGGTTGAAAGACCGCGATATTGTCTCATTGCGGTTGAATGATCGATTTTCAACATTTGATGCGCTGATTATCATTGGCTCGTTGCTGAGTAACAACATCGCGGTGGACGACGAACCACGTAATGATGTTATTTTGGTTGTTGCTTTTGTTGCTCGAGCGATGTTGTTAAATATTGTCGTCTTTTGTTGCCGAAATTAGATAAAACATATTACATACATTTGCGCTGCATTAAGTTAACTTTTATGTAACTTTTTTTACTTTTAACGGTATTCATTAAGTTTTTTGCATGGCAGTGACTGTGTAATTTTCGAACCGTTATTTTGAACCTTCGAATCTATTTAAATAATGTTTTTAGTATATTTGGTAAAAATTAATATTTGTGAAAAATTGAAATACTTGAATTTTAAGTGCAACATTTTCATTTTTAGTGAATAATTTATTTTTTTTAGTGAAAAATTTAATTATTAGTCTAAAATTTAATTTTTAGTGAAAATTTGATTTTTTAGTGAAAAATTGAATTTTTAGTGAAAATTTGAATATTTAGTGAAAAATTGAATTTGTAGTGAAATTAAATAAATTTTAGTCAAAATTTGAATTTTAAGTGAAAAATTTAATTTTTAGTGAAATTGAATTTTTAGTGAAAATTTAAATTTTTAGTGAAAATTTGAATTTTTAGTGAAAAAGTGAATTTTTAAGTACGAAAAATCTTCTGTACCAATTCTCTCTCACAGCAACATAAATCATGCGAACAGCTGATTTTGCCAGTCGTCTGTTGCTATATATTTACATTTAGACAACCTAAAAACGACGTCTCGAAATTAAAATTACGACCAGCACATGAGTTCACAAAATGCGTGCCATGACCAATAGAACTTTCTGCGGTTGATCCCGTGATCAGAGTTCGCCATACTGTACTTGTGCCCAATTTTTTTTCATATTGTTTTTATTGTTTTGGAGAAGATGCAGCACATCGTTTGCATGTTTATCCCTAGTAAACGCGATACGCGGTACGTTTACAGAACTAATTGGATTTCTAGCGCTCACTCGTTCGACGCTGGGAAGAACACGTTTGGAGCAATAGGATTTTTTTTCAGATTTTTTTTTATTTTTCTTTGTGCTGCGATGTTGTAATGTCTTGATCAAGCGCGTTGAATCATATTGCGAAACTGGTGCGACGATCAATACAGGCCACGGCCGGACTCTGCGCGGTTCTGTTTTGTGCTCTGTTGCGTGCGGGTGGCGGCGGAAAGTGCAGGGCGTTCCATTGCGCACACTGCGGCGCGTGCAAAGGGGCAATTAATTTGTGCACCGCACAACCCACAGACAGACAGACAGACAAGCGGCCAACTACAACAACAAGGAGTGCAACATGTTGCAACAAAAGGTGCACTTTCAATGCGAGGGTGGCGGCAGCTGCACAGAAAAAAATTGTGTGCATATAATAAATAATTCCAAAATTAAACAACAATAATTTCTAATATCTAATTATAATATTAACGAATTATTTGTCATTTTTATGAATTTATAATTTTTTAAATATATGTGTGGAATGTTTTTACACATGAACAGGGTTTGTGAGTGAGCTAAAGTGGTTTGAGAACAGACTATAGAAAAGTATCCGAATGCAAAAAGATTTTTAAAATGCATATGTATTAAGTAAAAGTAATGTTTTAAAAATGTAAATTATTTTAATTTAAAATAAAACATAATAACGGAAAATGGAATGAAAATTTTTTTAAATTTTCAGAAAATATGTATAAAATTCTTAAATATTATGAAATTGCTTATACAAAATTGAAGAAAAATATATGGAATAATAATTTATACAGTGTACTCAGTATTACAGCAGTTTGCCCTCGTACGTTTGTGCAGCGCTGTCGGCCGCATCGCATCGCAAATTCATATATGCGCCTCGTAGCATCAGATATGCCAGCTGATAGATCACAAGAGCGGCAGCGATCGCCGCCTAGACCGCCAAAAACATAACAGAGAAAAAAAACTAATATAATACAACACATGGGAATGAACTCTATGCCACTCACATACTTCGTAAGCGCTTCGTAAAAGTAACCGAAAAACCGTCGACCTCTATGAATATTGAACTACAACAACACTAACAACAAAAAGCATGCAAAAATAACAAAAACGTACAACGATCGCCCCCAATAAACCAAAAACAACTGAACGAACGAACGGACCGACCAACAGAACGTCCAACCGTCCAGCTTAAAGAAAAGTAAAAACAAAATAAAAATTGATTGAAACTAAGTAAAAAGTTTTTTAGGAATTACTATCTTGAACGTAATCGCAGCGAGCAAATTCGCATAACCGCCCATAATTCCACCCACTACAATAAACTAAAGCAAAAAACAAAATACGATCGCGCATATGTTGCGATCATGGTGGTTCGGTTCGCATGCCGCACTCTGTGCATTATTTGTCCAGCCAATGCTGCCAAGTCTACAAATAAAATACAAATAAAGCAGAAATAAAATCACGGAAAAAGCAGTCAATTCATGAATTTCGCCTCAGCTTGGGAACTGAAAACGTGGCCGAACGATCGCTGCAGGATCTGTGATCTACATTAAGCGAGAGCTGCACAGAGCAGAGAGTGAGAGCAGTCGTTTTTTTCTGTGATTTTTGTTTGATTTTAGGTGATGCGTTTATATTTTAGAGATTTTTTAAGTTTTTGAAAATCTCCAAATTCTTTTCAATATCTCGTGTATTATTGGTCATCTGTAATCAATTTATGATCGCAAACCATACTGATCTGGAACATCTTTCCAATATTATTCATGTCGTTTTCATAATCCCATGAGATATAGGTTCTCAAAGGAAACATTATTTTTTTTGTAAATTAAAATATAAAATTTGTGATCTTTAATCTCATAAATCTCGATATCGGTCAGTTTCACGTAGCGATATCTATCGTCAAAGTTAGATCGATTCTAGAAATTAATTGAAATTGGCCGTGAATAATACATATCGTCGGTGAGACTTCAAAACCGCCTAACTGCATGTTAAAATTACGCCTAATTTTGTGTTATAATCGGGTTTTTAATGATATGTTAATCGGATAAATTAGATAAATGCCATTAGAAGTTATGACATACTTAATTTTGTATGAAGTAAGTGTAGAATTGAGACTAAAAATAGTTTTGTTTCTTCTGTAAAATTCATATTGTAAGAGGTATTCGAAAATGTAGATAGGCTGTTTTGCAGTATCACCGACGATATCATTGATCTCAACAAAACTAATCAATTTTACTACCAATAATCCAAGAAATTAAACTTTTTTGACAAATTTTGTATCGAATAAATTGCCAAAAAGGTGAACTAAAATTTATAGATCACTTTAAATTGTCTACGATCATGTGCCATTAAATCATTCATAAGATGAATCTGTTAGATGGTGAAAACAATTCACAATTCAGAAATATCACTATCTCCGAGGAACCAGTCACGTACCAATTCATGTCCCCGTGGGAATTGTCAGGTTTTTATTCTATTGTAGAATGCTTTTATATTCCCAAACTGTAATTCTGGATATTTTGAAATCTGGCATTTATCAATTTTTTTCTGAGTTAGTATTATGGATAGTGAAAATCCTTCCAATCTCAATTACAAAAATCTTAACTGAATTTTTAAGATTCTGTAAAGCATTATCCTGATTTTCCTCATTCAAGCACATCATTAGTTCCAACTCTGTGTTCTGTGTTCGTGCATTTAATAAAAAGTAACCCATATTCCCTCCAATATGCCCCCAACCGTATTTTAAATTTCATTGATGATCTTTTGTCTTTGTCGATTTAGTACGATCGCCCAAGGATCTCAGGCAAGTTGGCGTCGATTACTTGTCCTATTCTCAGACTGTGCAATGTAAATATAACTAATATAAGCCTTGAGAATATATTTTTTTATTATATATGTAACACAAATCTTAGCACTTGTATTAATCAAACAAAAAAGATATATTTAAAATGCTAGTCACTTTTGTTTTGACCATATTTTATAACACCAATTTGTGCCACTTTACAAGCAATAACATTAAATTGGTAACCAACCAAAAGCCAACTGTTATCGTCAAACTAAACGGTTATTTGCACTAATTTTCACCTCCAATTGTACAATTGAACATGTCACCGCCGATTGCAACAGTTTTGATTTACTTTAATGGAAAACTGTCTCAAATATTAATATTGTCTGTATATTATTCAAACAGCTCACGTGCAAAAATTTATACGATTTGCATAAATAAATGTAGCTTAAACAAATTATAAACTTAAAAAATATAACAAAATAAATTCACGCACAAATAGGGCTCATTAATGAGCTCATTTAAAATTATATTTTGGATTATGGTTTATACAATAAGTAACCTGGGTCATTGCCTCAATAACCATTTTTGGTACAGTATTCATTCGTTGTTTCCACCTTTGGTATTGCGATGGTTTTTGTTATGATTATTGTACACTAAAGTGTTGACCATAAGTGGCCACCCTGCGGCAAGAAAAGTGCGTACCAATTATGCAGTGTTTTTTTTTCTGTTTTTTTGTTCAGCTTTTCGTTGTAGTGCGTGTGGCATATTAATTAAATGGCTGAATAGCAAAGTTAGTACAACGTAAATGTGCAGTAAATAATAAAATGATTTACTTTAGTTTGCCATGTACTGAAAATATCAAAAGTCAGCACTGACGCATTTTTCAAAATGAATTAAGCATGCAGCACAAGTAGTTTAAAATATATATATTGTTGATTTAAATGCTATCATTGATGAAGTTGTCAGATTCTGTTAATTTTAAGTAAATTTTTTATAGAAAACTATGTAAATAAATAGTGTGTGATTATAGTTGGAGGTTAAAGCTTTGAGTTAAGCTGAAAATATCTTTTTTAACATTTTGTATTTTCATAAAACAAATCCACAAAATATGGCATGTTTTTCGTTCAACAATGTATAACTGCAGAACTGCACAAGATAAAAAATTTTGATTAACAGTTTTATAATTAGCTTCCAAAAGACTATGGAAAACGACACTAAAAATATTCGAGAAATATTTGTGGGTGAGTGATAAAACTTAAAAAACACTAGCACTGATTAAAGCATAAGATTAAGTCTTTTATTTAAGTTGTAAAATTTGTTTTAAAATGTTATTATTCAGAAACGAATGATCAAAAAAGGTATATTTTTAGTTTAATTTCGTATAACTGCAGAACTGCACAAGATAGAATAATTTCGTTAACAGATTTAGAATTAGCATGCCAAAGACTATTGAAAAAGACGCTAAAAATATTCGAGAAATATTTCTGGTTAAGTGAGATTTTATGTTTCTCTTATTAACATTAAAAAAAATAACATTTTATAAATCTTAACTAATATAATTGAAGTATCACCCATTTTTTTATATTTTAATTACATTTTCAGTTATATTGCCTAATTTAACACATTTCCTGTTATTCTTCTACGAAATAACTGCAACAAGCACCATACACTGCGAATGCATTGCATACCAAATCATTTAGCTTTTGATGAATGAACCGAGAAAATGATTTTGCATAAATTAACTTATTAAAAAGCAGCTATGCAAGCACAACATTAATGTTAATTATGAACAATGAATGGGTGCTTTTTGGCAAGTTCTTTGAGCCCATTGACTTTAAAAGACACCTTTGTGTCAGGGCCGCCAGCCACCTACCCAATGCGTCCCTTCTGGGGCGGCGCGCTTCAAACACCTCAAGCGCAAACACATTTTGCATAAGCAACGATTTTTCTAAAGAAATGTTTTATGGTTTTGTGAATTGATTTTAATTTTTTTCTCTGATTTCGATTTTTGATTTTTGATTTTGTCGAATTTTATTACTTTGGAATATTTAATGCAGTGGAAGAAGCAATAACACGACATCGATTCGACTGACATAACCATTATTTAAGACTTTTCTGTGCAGAGGTATTTTTTGTTTTTAATTCTTTTTGGTATTATTGGCTCTCTGCGCTATTGACAGCTTGTAATAACGTGACTTTATTGCGTGGTAATGAAGCCATTAAAAGCGACCACTACTTCTGCCAGTTCGAATTCGAATTGTTGCGATTGTTTTGAGCATTACCGTTAGAAACGTTTAAATTTACGACAGGAAATTGTAGAAATTAATAAAATAAATTTCAAACGAAAATCAATAATAAGCCGCGCAAGTATCTGGGTTAATATTTAGAAATTTTTACTGGTAATTGAAAACAAAACTAAAAAAAGTGTGAATGAAAGTGCGCTAATTTTGTAATTGTTGGTGAAATAGTTTTAATAAAATGTAATAATTTTAATAATTCGTATTAATTTGGAGAAAACGTTTTTAACTAGTTGCTGAGTCTGATAAACCATTAAATAGTACTTTTAATTCAATTTTGTTTTTCATGTTTGCTTTTTTCTTTGCGCTTTTGATTTTGCTTTAATTTTTGTGGTTTTGTGTGTTTCGCTTTTGTGTTTTTCCTTTTGCTTTTGTGTTTTTGTTTGTGTTTTTATTTTTGTGTTTCTGCTTTTTCAACTTTTGCATTTATTTTGCTTTTGTTAATATTTTTGTAATTTTGTTTTTGTTTTTGTGTTTTTGCTTTTACTTTTATTTTAGTTTTTGCTTTAGCCTTTGTGTTTTTTTTCTGTTGTTTTTGTTTTTTTTTTATTTTGCTTTTTGCTTTTGTTTTGTACTTTTTAATTTTTTTGTGTTTGCATTTTTCTTTTGTTTTTGTGTTTTTTTTTGTATTTCAGTTTTTTGTTTATTTGGTGTTAGTGTCAAGTTACGACGTTTTGAAAGTTTACGTTGTATGGAAGGTGCCACTCCCCTTTGTCAAATTTCTCCTATATATAGTCTACCTATAATTTATAGTCTATAGGGTACCTTTCAAATTACGAAGTTCAAATTAGTTTTTGTTTTTACAAAATTTCAAAATTTAATAAAAACTATTTTTTTTTAATCCTAATTTTGAAGGGCCTGCTATATTATAAACATAACTCTTGTTACGTAGTTTATTATTTTATACATTACATTTTTCCCAAACGTATTTACAATTTGAAAAAATATTTACCTTAAAAAATATTTAGTTTCTATAGTTCCCATATTCCAAACAACCTGCCATGCTATATGACAACACAACTCATGGCTCATCCTATAATTAACTTCCGTCAACACCCACAAAATATGGCAAAACGTGAAAAAACAAACGTGATGTTTCAATTTCGAACGATAAACCGACACAAGACCGACCGACAACTTCATTTAAAGAAACCCTAAAAAAACACAAATTCCGGCGGAAGCAAAACAGGCCACCCGGATTTAGCCAACTATCTTTCTATTTGTCTGTCTGCAGTGTGTGTCTCAAGACAAGCAGGACAACCAAATACAAGAAACACTAAACTGACATAATTTCGCACGCCAAAAATTACCTGTCAATTTGTATCGGTCACTCGGTTCGATTCGTTCGCATGGGTGGCCATTGCCGTGTCCATCTAGTACAGCTGGCCGACAAGACTCTGTTTTGTTGTTGTGTGTTCTTCTGGTGTCGAGGCGCCCCTATTTAGTAATTATATGTAGAACATGCCGTTAGCAGCAACACCACACCACACAGTTTGTGATTAATTTGCAGCTAATCGCTCAATTTTGTATTTTTTTTTCTCTTTGTACTGATTTGATTCCTTTGCGCAGTTGATTGAGTTGTGCAAGTGGCACAAATCTCTCTGGAGGGCGTTGCACGTTGCCTCTCCACGTCAAGGCAAACTTTGCCAGGCAACTGAATTCGATTTGGCTTAAAGTGATGGATTAGCAGCAATTAAGGATGGCTGGCAACATGTTGCTGACCTACCGCAGTGGATGTGGGCGCTAAGTGAAATTTTCACCAACAGTATTCGAGTTTAATATGGAATTGGCGGGATTTTGTGTTTTTAGAAGAAAAAAAAATATTATTTTTATTTTACAGCAATGTAAGAAATCTCGAGCAATCTAGACTTTAATTATTTTTCTCTTCGATATCGTTCCGATTTTGTAAAATTTCTCGTATCGGAAAAAATCCGCCAGAGCACAACGATATCTGCCCACAATATAGGTTCGATTTGACGTTGTTATTTCTCCAGTACTTCACAAAACTAGTTTTTCAATTTCAATTTTTTTTTTTTGAAAATGTATAGCAATATTTTAATATCTATATATTAAAATTAGCGTTGAAAATCTATATTTAAAGTTTTTATAAACTCTTTTTTTTAATGCACTTTTTAATTTTTAATGAAACAAGTCACTGAAAAGCGCCTAAAATTTCAATTGTCAATTTCATAAAATTATTAAGGAATATGAAAAACTAAATATGCTATTCAAATCAGCATATATGAACTATAAAGAATTGGTGTATGGAATATTCATATGTAAACATTTTTTTCTCATTTTCACTCAGAATAGTGTAATTGTTACCTTTAATCTTTAGTTTTATTTGTTTTTAATTAGCAGTCAATTTTCTCAAACTCGATGATCTCATTGCATTGACTTAAGTCAAGGCTTATGTCACCACTCGGTGACTTCTTGTTGCCACCACCAAACAGCCAACCAACTATCCAACCAACTAAAGTAATTAATGACTCAAGTAGTGCGCGAGTTCAAGTGAAACTTATTAGGAAAAAAAAACATAGAAAACGCATTTAAGCAATAACATTTTTTAATTTAATAAAAACAATAAAACAACTGAAAACTACAAATCTGTATTGATTTTGCCAACCTCTACTACTTGGCAGTAATTTTTCACAATAACTTTTAAAACAAAATGCAAATTAATGTGCATAACTTAGTGCCATGTAAAGCACTTTGTGTCCATTGGTTATGATCTCAATTCTGCATAAAATGCATAGATTTCAACGCCTGCATCGATTTCGTTGTACCGTCGTCCCGGAGTGTGTGTTTGTGACACTAACTCATAAACCAAAAATACATTTCAATTTGTTGGTGGTGTTGGTTGTGACACACTGCGCCACCGCATGCAATAAATCAATGGATTCATGTGTGGTCAGTGCTGGTTTTAGTTAAATCAGTTAAAAGCAATACAAAAGAAGGCCTAAAGCATTTTGAGTTGGTACAGATTGGAGTTTTTTTTAACTGAAATCTTAAAAAAATATTTTATAACTTAATATCTTTAGAATTGAATTTTATGAATTTAATGAATTCTATGAATTTATAATGAATGAATGAATTTATATGAATTTTATTAATTTTATGAATTTTATAATTTTTATGAATTTTATGAATTTTATGAATTTTATGAATTTTATGAATTTTATGAAATTTATGAAATTTATGAAATTTATGAAATTTGTGAAATTTATGAAATTTATGAAATTTATGAATTTTATGAATTTTATGAATTTTATGAATTTTATGAATTTTATGAATTTTATGAATTTTATGAATTTTATGAATTTTATGAATTTTATGAATTTTATGAATTTTATGAATTTTATGAATTTTATGAATTTTATGAATTTATGAATTTTATGAAGTTTATGAATTTTATGAATTTTATGAATTTTATGAATTTTATGAATTTTATGAATTTTATGAATTTTATGAATTTTATGAATTTTATGAATTTTATGAATATTAAGAATTTTATGAATTTACCTTCAATTTATTTTCTATTTATCTATTAATAAATCTTTTTTATTGCTTTACTTTAAATATAAAATCTTAATCCGCCTCTGTTAACATCCGTCGCAAGTATTTTAAATCTTAATAGAGTTGCTCGCATTTCAATTTAACTTAGCTTTCAAATGCTACTCAGTTATAGTTGTTGGGTTTTTCGAATTTGATTTATTAACTGAATATATTGAAAATTATGTTTTTTCTACAGAACATGATTTGGTTTTTGTTACACTAACTTGTTGGCTGGCTTGTTTGTGAGGTGATTTATAACACAGCATACAAAATTACTTATTATAAACGATGGATTTTTTCGAAAGGTTTTAGAAATGTTGGATCAATATTTTCTCAATAAGTTCTAAATGTGTTCTCAATGGTTTCTTAAAGGTTTAACGATGATTGTTTAATGCTTATTCAATACTTTCGTGTTCGTTTTCAAGGCTTTCGTAATCATTTTAAAATGGTTTATCAATGATTTTTAATGCTTTCTCAATTATATCTCAATATTATCTCTATGTCTGATTAACTTTTTCTCAGTGTTTTCCAGATTTTTTTAACAATTCTTTCTCAATGCTTTACGATTGCTGTATAAACATTTTTTCAATGTTTTCACAATACTATCTCAATCTTTCATCAATAAATACTCAATGCTGTATCATTGAGTACTAAAAGTTACCTTAATCTTTTCTCAATGTTTTTTTTTTACTGTTTTCAATGCTTTCTTTGTATTTTATTAAAAATTGAAATGGATTTGATAAACCTTTGAGAAATAATTGTGAAAATATTCATAATTTGAGTAAAAATTGAGTAAAGTATTTAGAAAGTACTGAGAAAAAGTTAACGTAACATAAGATAACGCATTTAGAATATCTTAAGGAAATATTGGAAAAACATTGAGATAATTTATGCATTGAGAAAGCTTTGAGAAAAATTTAAGAAATCTATCTCTAAAGTATGACATTGAGATTCCTAGAGAAATCACTGAGAAAGGGTTATAAGAAACATATCAAAAAATGATAGCATTGAGAGCGCCTTGATAAATCATTGAGAAATATTACTAGAGCTCTATCAAATCTCTTTTAATGCTTAAACTGTCTCAATGCTTCCTCAATGCTCTTTCATAATTTCAAAATACTTACTAAATACTTTCTCAATACCCAGAGCTCACTTTTGGTTGCACAAATAAATCTAAGCAAACCTAGAATAAGAAGCACAAACAGCCAGCTAAATCAACGTTTATTGACAGCCCAAAGAGCGGCTTCCTTTTGGATTTTGTCTATTTCATTTTTTATATTTTATTATTTTTTTTATTCTCTGTTGCGCACAGTTATGCTGACTACTTGTAGCTGTTAACGGCTTCCTCAACAAGTTAAATGAACTTCTGGCCAAACAATCGACAGATCGCACGTCCAAGAACCTTCAACTGCCTTCAGCTTCCTTGCAGCAACCGAAAGAACGAACGATCGAATGAACTGAACTGTTCGAGGTTCTTATTTGCCCAGCTCCAAATGAAAACATTTCAGTTGTTGAACGGTGCGCCGCAGTCAAAGAAGCTGCGCCGCCGCCGCAGCAATTGATTTTTATTGAACAGCACTTTGTTTGAACACCATTAGTATTTGTTGTTATTATTGTTATTACTATTTAAATTGCTTTTCTATAGTGCGCACTGTTCCTCCGACTCTTGCCCTGCCTCCGTGTCTCAGTTTCAATCTCTACCTCGATGGCTTTGTTTATGCACGGCCTTACGGTGCTACGGAAATGGGCCTCTGGTGGCCGACAAACGTTTTTCCGTGCGTCACTTTTGTTTGAACGTCTATTAGGATAACAAAATGCTGCCATATGCCATGTGATGTGTGCCGCGTCTGACCAGTGTCACCAGTGTCTCGCTGCCACTTGGAAGAGTTTGTTAGTTTTTCCTACTTCTTGCGACTGACGAATGATCGTTTACGACGGACTGAACTACATTCTAAAATATCAAGAATTGGAAAAAGAAAAAAAATCAATTTTTTCATTAAAAATTTAATTATTTACTAAAAATTCATTTTTTCACAAAAAAATAAATCTTTCACTAAAAATTCAATTGTACACCAAAAATTAATTTATCACTAATAATTAAATTTTTCACTAAAAATTAAATTTTTCACTAAAAATTAAATTTAACACTAAAAATTACATTTTTCACTAAAAATTAAATTTTTCACTAAAAAATTAAATTTTTCACTAAAAATTAAATTTTTCACAAAAAATTAAATTTTTCACTAAAAATAAAATTTTTAACTAAAAATAAAATTTCTAATTAAAAATGAATTTTTTCACTAAAAATTTAATTTTTCACTAAAAATTTAATTTTCACTAAAAATTTAATTTTTCACTAAAAATTAAATTTTTAACTAAAAATTCAATTTTTCACGAAAAATTCAATTATTCACTAAAATTTCAATTTTTCACTAAAAAATCAATTTTTTCACTAAAATTTCACTTTTTCACTAAAAATTTATATTTTCACAAAAAAATGTATTTGTAATTTAAATATAAAATTTTTACAAATTTTCACTAGTTATTCAATTTCTCACTAAATATTAATTTTTCACTAAAAATTCAATTAAATACTTCTCGTCAGAATTCAAAATATAATATTCGGTATAGTTCCGTTCAAGTTTTTATCAAATATAGAAATTCAAATTTCCCACAACTAAAATTGCCCCACTAAATATAGGTGTCAACACGATTTTGATCTCATTTAAATTCGCTTTTCTGCACGTATTAATCATTACATCGCGTGCTACTAAAAAACTTAATTAGTTTTGGTCGCCATGGAGTGTCTGTCTCTTCATCGGAATGCGTGGGTCTTGCCAAGATGATTTTAAGTCACTTTAAATGTCACTTAGCTGTCATTTTGTAGGCAACTTCATGATGAGTATGAGGCGTAACTGCTACTGTTTCGAATTGGACTGCGTGTCTTCGACTAATTTATTTGGCAGTTTAAATAATTCACAACGGTTTCGAGTCTCAGAGTGTAGCTGGCAACAAATGACAGGAAACTCTTGCCTTGATGTGAGATTTATATTTATTTTTCGTTTTTCTAATACGGATGCTTTATACACCAACTATTCAGAGCACATGAGAACTTTTGCTAGAAAGACGCCCTGCAGTCAAATTGTTGGCACTTTAGTTGATGCTACAAATGAATAACACAATAACACACAATAACACAAAGTGCGTCGTCGTCATTGTCTCATGAGTGAACTTCCGTTGGTTGGCCGATCTTTTGGCTGTGATTTCTTTGTAATTGCTTTTTATTTTTTTTTGTTTTGTTATTTTGGTCATGCTAATCATTCGTTTGAGCCAATAACTTGACAAACGAATTTCAACCATATTTTTGATTATTTTTTCTTTTGACTTTCCACAGTGATTTCGCAGAAGTCCTACCAAGTATCATGACAGTCATCATTTTCATTTTATTATTGTTGTCGTCGTTGACGGCAACAGTTGACACAAACACTCAGCGGCGCAGCAACACTGAGGCTGCACCACGTGTAGTTGCTGACCACAGGGGGCAGCAACAACTTGACTGCGAAATGTTGCCAACACTAATAGTAACAACAAATGTTGCACATTATTGTTAAAGTCGTCGTCGTCTTTGTTGTGATTGTGTGGTGTTGGCTGCAGTGCGCGATTTTCTGCTAACTCTGAAACGTTGGTGGCACAGCAGGTGGGTGGGCAGGAGCGAAATGTTGCTGATTTTCAGAGGATTTGCAGCAGTTTAAACAAAGAACGTGAAAAACAAGTGTTTTGTCGACTGACAGACACATGAAATGAATTGGAAGTTGTAGAGAATACGTATTATGTATGCGGAACAAATCAATGAGTTGAATTCGAAATTGAATTTTTAAAGAAAAATTTAATATTTAGGGAAAAATTAAATTTAAGTATTTATTAAATTTCTTTAGTGTTAATTGAAATTTTAGTGACAAATTACATTATTACTTAAAAATTCAAATTTTAGTGATAAATTGAATTTTCAGTGAAAAATTGAATTTTGAATGAAAAATTGAATTTTTAGTGAAAAATTAAATTTTTAGTTAATAATTGAATTTTTAATTAAAAAATTTAATTTTTAGTAATAAATTGAATTTTTAATTAAAAATTTAATTTTTACTTAAAAATTAAATTTTTAGTGAAAATTTGAATTTTGAGTGAAAAGTGAAATTTTAGTGAAAAATAGAATTTTGAGTGAAAATTGAATTTTTAGTTAAAAATTGAATTTTTAGTTAAAAATTGAATTTTTAGTTAAAAATTGAATTTTTAGTTAAAAATTTAATTTTTAGTTAAAAATTTAATTTTTACATAAAAATTAAATTTTCAAAAATTGAATTTTTACTTAAAAATTAAATTTTTAGTGAAAATTTGAATTTTTAGTGAAAAATTGAATTTTTAGTGAAAAATTGAATTTTTAGTGAAAAAATGAATTTTTAGTGAAAAATTGATTTTTTAGTTAAAATTTAATTTTTTAGTTAAAATTTAATTTTTTTGTGAAATATTGAATTTTTAGTGAAAAATTGTATTTTTAGTCAAAAATTGAATTTTTACTTAAAAATTAAATTTTTAGTTAATAATTGAATTTTTAATTAAAAATTTAATTTTTAGTAAAAAATTGAATTTTTAGTTAAAAATTTAATTTTTACTTAAAAATTAAATTTTTAGTGAAAATTTGAATTTTGAGTGAAAATTGAATTTTTAGTGAAAAATAGAATTTTGAGTGAAAATTGAATTTTTAGTGAAAAATTGTATTTTTAGTTAAAAATTGAATTTTTACTTAAAAATTTAATTTTTAGTTAAAAATTGAATTTTTACTTAAAAATTAAATTTTTAGTGAAAATTTGAATTTTGAGTGAAAATTGAATTTTTAGTGAAAAATTGAATTTTTAGTGAAAAATTGAATTTTTAGTGAAAAAATGAATTTTTAGTGAAAATTTGATTTTTTAGTTAAAATTTAATTTTTTTGTGAAAAATTGAATTTTTAGTGAAAAATTGAATTTTTAGTGAAAAATTTTAATTTTTTAGTGAAAAATTTAATTTTTAGTGAAAAATTTAATTTTTAGTGAAATATTGAATTTCTTGTGAAAAATTTTAATTATAGTAAACATTTAATTTGTTTATTAAAATTAAATTTTTGGTGAAAATGAAATATATTCAGGACGCAGAAATTAATCGTTTGTTTGCATCAAACATAATTTTTAAACCCATAATAATAAAGATTATATTTTATTAAAATGTGTTATTATTAGTTATTATTATAAAAAAACCATAAATCATAAAATGATTAAATTAATCATTTCGAAAACAAATGTTATCGTTGCAAACACTAATCCCAATTAAATTTATTTTTGCCGCCAGATGAGTTTGCTGCAAAGATGTATTAAATACAATTAACAATTAATTTGTGTATGAGTGGTACGGAATACGTTCGTCTGCATTTGGAACTTTTTCTACATCGACGTTAAATGCCAAACAAAATTAATTATTATAATATTTTTATTTTTAGACTGTCAAAAATATTTAAAGAATGCTTCAATGCTAAAAAATACCAATAGGTCCTTTGCCATAACATTAAAAAATAGTAAATATTAACATAAACAAAATATTCCAGTAGCTGCGGTTGGTGCACGATGCAGCAATGTTTTTTCATGTTGCTGCGGCTGCTGTTGCTATTATTGTTGGTGCTACAAAATGCAGTAGCAAATTGTTGCAGCACTTTGATAGTAGTTTTATGTTGTTGTTGTTGTTAGGAGAATAACATTGTCATGTGAAACTCAAACATAAAAAAGCCATTCAAAGCGCACAAAAAATAAAATGCAAAGTCTAACATTAGGCGCACTGCCGTCTCGAAGAGTTCTACTATTTAAATCGATTTTCGCTGAAAATAAAATTAAATGCAGTCACAGTGAATTCAATTTGTTGCTGCTGTTGGTTGTTGCTACTGTGTTGTTGTTGTACTTGTTGCCAATGGACACTCAAATTAAATTCCAATTCATTTGCTGCTCATCTTTAGCTTTTTGTATTGCTGTTTTGTAGTTTTTGCTGTTGCTGCTGATGTTGCTACTTTTACTTATAGTACCTACAACATGCACTATGCAACATTAACATAAAACAACAAATTATTCCAACGTGACTTTGCCATAAATGAAGCGCATCTCGATTTTCAAAGGAAAAAATAAAATAAAAACCGCAGAACATTAAAAAAAAATTAAGTCCGCAACGTGGTCGCACACCGCGTCGGACTTGCAAATGACTTTGATTTTAGCTCGTTTTTCTCCTTTTTTTTGTATCAATTGCAATTGCCGTATATACATTGAGGCCGCTTCCAATTCCAAAAAGTCAGCAACGGTCGCTCTGCCTAGGGAGCAACTTATTTTAATTTTTATTTGCAACACTTTGGGTAACCAATGCAAAGCCACTTTCTCTCCGTGTGTTTCTAAAATCATTTTATATTATTGAAGAAAGGGATGTGATTAATTTTATATAATTACATTGCAATTATTCGACATAAAACTACTTGTTGAAAGGAAAAAAAAGGAAATATATTTTAATATCCTTAAAAACCATTTGGCAATAATTTTGAAAATGAAGTAGTGATACATTTTTGATATCAAACTATAAATTTTTAGAAATAGAATTGTGTGTTCTTCAGACATTTATTTTCTGAACAAATTTAATTTGATTAGAATTTGATAATGGTAAAAAACGATATAGTCCGTTTTTATGGAAATTCTATAAATTTTGAATCATTATAGATTATCGAAAACGACAATTTGGGCTTTTTCGAAAGTTTAGGCAATTGGGTTTCAGTATTTTTTTAAATCAAAATCAAAATAATAGAGAAATATACTGCGATAAATCTCTCATAAATATTCCTTAAGGGATAGAAGGATTTATACCAATTCAACGAAGAAATAGATTCATAAAATTGATGAACAAATACATACATTGAATGAATATTTCATAAATACTATGAATAGTTCATAAATCCTATGAAGATGTCATAAATAATACGAATAAATTTCATTTACACTAAATTCGGAAATAATAATATTTATTCCGGATCATATCACGGCAGTAAAATCAATATTGACACGATGTGTACCGATTTTTTTGAAATTTATTGAGTGATATAATAAAACTGTGAACTACCTTTCAACAAAATTTCATCAAAATCGGATAACATCGTGCCGAGATTGATATTTTTGACGTGAATGGGAACGTTTAAAATAACAACTCCTATAAGTGATGATTGGTTCTTGATAGGCTCTTGATTTATCATTTAATTTCGCCATCATAACTATACAAAACATAATCAACATTTAAAAATTTTGTGGCAAACAAAGTTTCTAAATTTTATCAATAAGAATTTCTCTTAAAGTTTGAATCATATAATACTAATCAACAAAAATGATAAAAAATGTTTGCTATGGACATTACTCGAAAAAAAAAAATAAAAATGTTAAACTATTTTAGCATTCAGATCTATTGATAAATAAGAAAATGTTTTATGGTTATATAGAGCATAATTCTAATGAACGAACTAAACCACGAATTTTTATCCATCGGTTCTAATTTTTAATATATGCCCCATTAATACAATTTCCATCATAAAATAGATTGTATATTTTACATATTTAAAAATAGCATTTTTTTTACCAGAAATTTGGAAAATTGGATATTAAACCATATGTTCCTTATTAAATTAACTTTTTTTTTAATTATTTAAAAGAAAAATGAATAAACCAATATTTTGAAATATCTAAAATCGTGATTTTTCAGAAAAATTTGGCCATTTTGTTTTAATTTGAAAAGAAGGGTTAATGCTATAAATCAGATTCCGTAGAAAAAAAAACAATATTTTAAACAAGACCTACCGTTGTTATTAGGAATTATCGAAAGCATTTTAAGGACCAAAGATTCTCGCGTCATATTTCGGTTTTCAAAAGAATTGTATTCAAATTTGTATAAAAAATATTTAAAAGAATTTTCAATTAAATTTCTCTTAAAATAAAATTGTTTCGAAACTCAAATTCAAATCTTGTAATACATACCAGCTAATTTTAATTATTTAAAGAAAGATTTTTTTTAAATGAAAATCAATTCAAAAAATTCAAAAAAATACAAATTATCATAAAAAATTCGTTGAAAATTGTATACAAAACTAAAATATGCCCCACAACCAAAAATATATTATACAAAAATAAACTCCGAATTGTACTGGCCAATATATATTATTATTGGAATCTTTTAACTGTCTCGAGTTTCGTGTTGTTCTAGAACTATTAACTACTTGTAATAACAGCAGCGAAGACATAAAAATCACCATCACAAAACAATATATACAATAATAAAATGGTATCGCTGTTGTCTCACCTCGTGACATGTTATCCTGCATCACGTACGTCACGACATACGACGGACGTGGCAGCCTACGAGATCAAAATATTTTACAAATATTTTGGCGGCGACAGCAGCAGTTCTGTCGTATATTAGGTATTATTTAATAAATAAAACTAAAGAATAATGTTTTTGTTGATTTGTATTTTTTGGGCATGTTTTTTTATTTAATCTGTTCTAAACTTTGGACTGTGGCGCTCGGCGCAGTTAGAGTTAACGGTTTGAAGGACGTGCACAGCATAGTCCTATGTGACATGTGCAGCAGGATACAGTTTGCTATTAGCATTGGGCTAAAATTAGTTGCAGCAACATATTTGCTATGGTACGTGTGAGCTCTACTAAGGTTCATACAACTAATAGGGTTTCATAATAACAGCCGTCACAGGCGGTAGAAGTATGGAGAACAAATTATTTTTTTTAAATATTAAAATTATAAAATATACTTAAATTCCAGTATTATATGGAGATATCAAAAAGTAAAATATACTTTAATAAAATTGTCAAAGTCTTCCCAATTATTTGAGTTTTATATATTTCTTGTGTCATAAAATTAAAAAAAAAAAATTGGTTATAATTTGATATGCTCGCTCTGTCCCTTTTCAACAGTTTAGTAATTATACAAAAATAAACTTAATTTTCAGCATTGTATAAAGATTATAAATATTAAAAAATACTGTCAACATTACTTGGAATTCCAGAGAATAGTGGAAAATGTAATATTCGATATTTTAAATGAGCTCTTTCTCTCCCTCTATCTCTCTTACTAAAATCAATACAAATACTACAGTTTCATAGCAATATCCATCACAGAATGACACACTGGATACAACATTTTTTTCTTCATTAAAATTCTAAAATAAACTCAAATTCCAGCAGAACATCAAAATTCGAAAAAGTAAAAATTAATTCAAGAAAAACTCAAAATCTCCAACACAATTTTAATTATTTAAATATTTTGAGTCAAAGTATAGAAAAAAATAAAATTTCTATAAATTGAAATGCAACACGCGCACGAAATATTAGAGGTCTATTAATAAAAACGTAATATTTCCATGACATATTTTGGTAAAACTTTTCAACAGCTACAAAACCAATAAAAAGTCTAGACAACTGGGCAGCAGAAGAAGTAGAAATGAGGAAAATAAGAAATTTGGTCAAGTTGTCTTCCGCAATAACTTCGCTGGAAGACCACACAGCGCTACGTACTACGTCTGTAAACAATGTTGCTGTTGCATGCAAATTGTGCTGCATTTGTCAGCAACAGTCTCCACAGCAACAACAACCATATAGTGTGCGAGTTATTAGTAACCTGCTGTGACATATCTAACTCATATTAATAAAATAAACAAACAATAAAAGTTTCAGTTTTCTGTTGTGTGTTGTCTGTTTTTTCTGTTGTTGTCTCGCGGTGGGTGTGGGAAAGCGTTGTCGTCTTCATTTCTAGTTGCTGTTGCTGTCTGTCTCTAAAGCGTTGCATTTATTTAGCACCTTTTTTTAATAATTATTGTCACGCAATTGCTATGAATTTCTAAATAATCTAATAAAAAAAAAACATAACTTGTTGTTTTTTTAATGCCACTATTTGTTAAAGGAAATTGTACAGGTTTTATTTGTTAATTATGTTAATTTCTTGCGTGTGGTTGTAAAGTGGGAGTAGGTGGCGAATCCATTGAGAAGTTTTATTGCGCTAGAATTTGTGTTTTTATTTATTACATATTTTTCATATGCGGCAGCTGCATACTGGACAGATTGCATATAAAAAAACTATAAAACTAGAGGACGTGTTGAGAAATCACTCAATGTATTCAAATTTGAAGTTATTTGTAAATTTGATTTATTATAATTTTTTCAATTAATTTTAAAATATACAATTTTTAGAGAATTTTTGTTATTTTTTAGTTAAAAATTAAATTTTTTATTAACAAAATTGATTTTTTAGTGTAAAATTGAATTTTTAGTGAAAAATTGAACTTTTAGTGAAAAATTGAATGTTTAGTGAAAAATTGAATTTTTGGTGTAAATTGAATTTTAAGTAAAAAAAATAGAAATTTAGTGAAAAATTGAATTTTTAGTGAAAAATTGAATTTTTAGTGAAAAATTTAGTGAAAAATATAGCATTAAGTTTTTAGTGAAAAATTTAATTTTTGTGAAGCATTGAATTTTTAGTGAAAAATTTTATTATCAGTAAAAAATATAATTTTCAGTGAAAAATGGAATTTTTAGTGAAAATTTGGATTTTAAGTGAAAATTTTAATTTCTAGTGAAAATTTTAATTGCATTGAAATTTTTTTTTTATTTTGAAAATTTAAATCTTTAGTAGACAATTTTATTCCCAGTTTATTGGACTGATTTCCTCAACTTTTGTCCATAAAGGCTTAACGACCTATAAGACATCTTGGAATTCATTAGAATCCGAAGCGAGCGAACCGCTTGAATAGAACCGCTTGGTAATAAATCAAATAAAATCACTTGAGGCGCAGACAGCTGCATGACTAACTGTCGATCTTGATGTATTCCAGCAGCAGCACTCTAAGCAAATCAGAACAAATCACATAAACCTCAATGTTTGTTTTAGCCACGTTAAGTAGCTGGCAAAAATTCACAGCACAACCGCAAAGTGAGTCAAGTGCTTTCGCGAAAACCGAAGCAACAGCAAAGATCTGGAGTGTTTTTTTTTTGTATTTTATTTAGCAGTTGTCTGACGCTGTCTGCGCTTTAAGCCACACTTGATAGTTGATCTCTATTTTGTTTGATTTATTAGTGCTGCGCAGCTGAGTAGTGAAATCGCCAAACGGTAGCAGTCTGAAAAAACAATTAATTGAAAAAACATTTATATGGTTTAAGCAGCACAAATAAAGTAGTTCGTGGTAATGCGAATGGTGCTGGTGGGGAGGATTGCCATCCTGAGCGCCACCGAGTAGTGAGCTTGAAGCGCTCGATGTGGCGACAGTCTGTCGATACTTGAGCAAATTTGGCGTAAGTGAAGTAGCGCTCATATCAGCGAAACAAAAAATTATAAAAAAAAATATATTAAAAAAATATAGCATTGATTTTGATCTTAAGTCAATAGCTTGAAACCTTCGCGTTACCATTTTAGATTCTTTTTTAAAGAGTTTTTTTTAATTAGCATTTATTTTGCGAAAAGTTTGGCGAGTTCTTCACGTATATGATGTGAGCTAATTTTTGTTTTATATTTTAGATGAGTGAGATAAGAGGTATTTTTGAGTATATTTTACAATTGGTACTAATTGTCTGCTCATACGGTTTTAAAAAAGTTATAGTTTTAAAAATTTCAAACTTTTTTCAAAATTAAAAAAAATCTTTTGGTTTGTTATAACCTAGGATTGAAACCGTAACCGAAACCGATATCCGTTTAAAACCGTTTCATTTTTAAAACCGAAACCGTTATACGAACATCAGAAATAAAGCGATATCCAAAAACGAATTAAACGGTTTTGGTTTTATACCGGTTTAAAACGGTTTTTAAAAAAGTTTAAAAAGAAACAGATAACATTTTTTTTTATTTTATATAGAAGATCTTAAGTACAGGGCATGTTCAAATGTCATTTAATAAAATTTGGAGTTCCCAAAACAAAAATATTTTGTTGTACAAAAATGAACATGTTGTTTTTTGAGAAACAATATTACCAAAACAACGATCTTTGGTCTAAAATTGTTTTTTTTTTTTCATGAATTTGTGTAGCGGTAAATCGAATTAACAACAAAACACCAGCAACTCATTGTTAAAAAAATGATTCAATTTTTAATGATATTGTTTTTTTTATTTATTGTATAAGTAAAATATATAGGGAGCCTGGGGTAAAGTGGGACAAGTTTTGAAACGTTTATTTGAATAATTTTTGAATTATTTTAAAGGATCTATTCAATAAAATACCATTTAAAGGGTTCTTTAATTGATTTTTGTGTGATTTTTCAAAACAGCTCAATTTTGGAAATATATATTAAGGATAACAGAATTATAATAAGATAATAAGGGAACAATGGTAACGCAAAAAATAAAATTATAAAAATATCAGTAATTAGTTAAGAAAATACGAAATATAAAGTGCAAGTTCGATGAGTTCGGACATTTCAAGTATACAGGCAGATATTGCAGTTCAAAATTTCTTTGGCTTTTATGGATGGAAATTGTACAAAATTCTTCTTCTTCTTTTCATGAAGTTTAAGAATTACCGATGTATTCTTGCTGCTCTTGTTAAGGTTCGCTTCTCGGCTCACTTCTGCAATTCAGATTATATCTCAGGTGAAGTCAAAATGTTGCTTTTCATTGAAATTGTTTCTTGGCGAAATCAATTAAATAATTCATATAACATAATATTTTCACTAAAATAAAAACAAACATTGTTTAAATTACATTTCTCACTTTACTCCAATATCACAAATTGAACATAGCTTAGCACCATATACATAGTGTTAAATTATTTGAAATATATTGAAAAAAAAAATTTATACAAAAACCGATATCAAAACCGTAACTTGGAACCGGTATACCGAAACCGTTTCATTATAAAAACTTAAAACCGTAACCGAAACGCGGAAAAAACCGAAATCGAAACCGTTATTCGTTTAGGTTTCAATCCTTGGTTTTAACTAAATATACCTTATCCTAGTTTAAAGATTTTTGTTTTATATTTTTAAACAATGGATTACATAAAAAATCCCAGATTTATAAAATAATGAAATCAATTAAAATGTAATCATTGTTTACTAAAAATTATATATTTATCAAAATAAGCCAAATTAGATGGTGTCAATAATTAGGTGCATGGAAATTTGCATAGCATGTAATTCCGATATAGGTGTCGGAACAACAAATAAATAATTTTAATTTATTTCAGCACCATCTTACAATATTTGTATAAAAACTGCAGTTTTTATAAACAAAACATTTCTAAGATGTGTCGGAATTACATACTAGTGGTGACGGAATTGCGTTTAATGCTGCTTTTGAGTAATGTAGATTTTTTATTGTGTTCTACTAATATATAAAAAAATAATTTGGAAAATAATTTAATTCGATATGGGATTTAATCTTGAATCGTTGCAACAAAATTAATAACAAATTCAATAGCGTATCGGAAATCGGTATATCTTTATATTATATAATTATATTATTTATAATATTTAAATTATATCATTTATAATATATAATTAAATTATTTATAATATATAATTAAATTGTTTATAATATTGTTTAAATAATTTATAATATATAATTATATTATTTATAAATTATAATTATATTATTTATAAATTTTAATTAAAATTATTCTTCTAAATTAAACTCGAAAATAAAAAAAAAATTATTTTAAAATCCCTTGTTCGTGTTTATTCGATACACAGTACCTACGTTTTTTTCTATATCAATATCACAATTATTTTCACATCAGTTAATTTAATGCAATGAAGCCTCTTATCTACTCGATTACCTTAGCATGCGCTGTAATGAGTTCCATTACGACCGCATGTCTCACATTAAATTAGTCGTCGCCACCGCCACAATTACCCCAATTTCACAGCAGATACAACTACGAAATAAAATATATATTAAAACATGCATTTTCACCCACTCTCGTCCCACCTGCAGCAGTCACAACGATCATTAAAAAGCAACGCTCCAACAATTTTCTAATACAAATCCAATCAGCACGAAATCCGTCAGCAATTATGGACGACGTCCAAGACGACGCTCGTAACCTTCCGTACAAACTCAGATTAGATTAGAAACTTAATAAATTTTTGCTTTGAATTGCTGCTCGAAACAATTACTGAAGCGATGACGCTGACGACGACGACAACAACTTCCCTGCGCTGACCTTGAAATATATGGGGGAGCCATCATTAGCATTTGCCGGCAGTGCCGTCAATGGGGGACACTCCTCACTCCATGCCGACGACGCTACTTGCAACAAAACAATAAACAATTGCGTTTTCTGTGTCACAGAAAATCACACAAGCGACCAATTGTAATTATTATTATTATTTTTCAAAGTTTTAAGTTGGCTGTGAAAAATATATAGAGGCTGCTTTCAATTTCAATTCAATGATTTTTTGAATTTGCGGTTCATGTTTATTCTAAAAGACAATTAGAGCTATTTAAATAAGACATATACATTTTTATGCAGCAATGCAGAAATATATATTTCATTTTATGCACAAAATAGACATAGTATGACTATCACAAACTGCAGAGCATAAATATAAAAGTCTAAATTTACAACAAATCATGTATATAGTATAAAATATTATATGTACTATGATTGGGAACTGAGCAATGATTTTTTCTTTTACTTTTACGAACAGTTTGCAGGACCAACCAATCAAGCCTACTCCAATAGAGTGAATAATGAATAAAATATCTTCCTTACTTGAAATTGTTATCAAGTCAAAAAACAGGTACTGAAAATTAAATGTTTGCCTTCACTCAGAAAAAGATACCATAAAATTAATAATTTTACTATTGAAATTAGTCAATAGGATGAACTATTAATTTAATCGGTAAATACCATTAAATACTACAAAATACTATGAAATTATTTTTGAGTTTATACGAAAATTTTTATTTTTCGTATACTATCAAATCAATAACTTTCCTATTGACACATTTTGAAGACAAGCAGAAACAATTGTTCGACAAAACAGTTTTTCATTGAGACCAATCTCTTGAGATAATTCTTCATCAAGACAATTTTCCTAAGACAATTCTTCTACTAAAATATAGAGGAATTATTTTTTAATGGTATTTAATTTAATATATTAATATTTATATATACTGTGCGAAATTGATTGTAGCCTAAACTACAACTCTTTTAGTTTTAACTATAGAACCGAGTAATCGGTAGGGAGAACCGAGTCAAATTCACTTTTACTTATTGGTTGGTATGCCAACTATAGTTGGTTGGCGCAACTAATCTCTATTCTTTGTGCGGAAAAGAATTATCTCGGATAATAATTATTTTTGAAAAATGATCTCGGGAATTTATGGAGAGGACCTGGGATAGGAAGAATTCTTTCGGGGAAGAAATTTTGGACGATGAATTATCTTGAGAAATATTTGTATATGGATAAATTATTTCGGGGAAGATGATTTGGAACTGATCACTCTATTTATACTTTTGCCATAACACGAACAGATACAATTCTATTTGAACTTTACCCTATTATCAGGTAATCATGTCCCGATCATGTTAATAATGTAACTGGTTGGGAGGTGGTAAGGCAAATATAGTTCATATAGATCATTTCCATATAACAATTTTAATAGGATAATTTTAAAAGAACAAATTAAATGGTTTAGTTTTGCGAAAAATAATAAATTGGAATGCATATTATTTATGGGAATATTTATGTATAATATATGTGTAAAAATAAATAAACTTTCCAATACAATTTAAAACAAAACAAAATAAATGAAAACGTTTAAATATAAATAAAATCACTGTTTAGAATAATATAGCACAATATTGCTTATATATCAATAACATCCATAGAAAAGTTTCTTAATATTATGGAAATTAACTTTAAATAGAGTTAAGTTCAATTTTAATTTATTTTTTTTTCCTATAATAGGAAATTTGTATTATTTCTGGAAAACTGTTCATTTACAATTTTTCCTAAAATAATACAAAAATACTATTATAGGTAATTTTTTTCTTAACGATATTTCTAGTGGATTTATTTTATAATTAGGAAACAGTTTTCTGAGTCTTTAAATCTTTAAAATAATTAGAATTATATGATATATTACAGTTTTCGATAGAAAAAGTTCAAAACTTTCAATTATATCGAATTTGATGTTTGTCGTTCTGGGCAACGATTTACAATACAAACCTAACTGAATAATTAGTTTTAATTCTATGTGAACGAATTTAATTAATTTTTTATTGTAAAATAAATAAATTTCAATTGAAAGTGAATTTCAAAAAATGCTTATATATTTAGTTATATGAAAAGATAACTAGAAATAAATAATGAATTCGTATTTAATAAAATTAAGCATAACTGATGCATAAAACTTGTTATGTTACAAGGTTTTTATACAGTCAATTGTTCTTTTTTCTCGTGGAGCTCTTAAGAACGACCTTGACGCACTTTATGCCATCCAGAGTAAAAATTGTAACATGCATCAAGTGGGTCAATTGCTGGAAAATTACGCAGGCAACTTAAACTTAAATTTCATAGGCCTATTATGATTATTACTTATTATGCAATGACGAATGGCACGCTTTTGCTTTTATTGTAAAAAAAAATTAAAATAAATAACGTTAGCTCATGCACGCCACATATGTTTGTTAAGTTCTGTCTTCAGTTTGTTCAATGAACTTCTTGGCAAAACAATGGCAACAGACAGACATGATTTTCTTACGTGTTGCTTTAAAAGTTTTCATTAAATTCGGCGGCTGATTTTGATTGTTTTCCAAAGTCAACGTGCAGCGGTTTCTGGGTTAATTTACTTGTTTATTTTTGCTGTCAAGGTTGAAAATATTAAAGTTATTATTGCGGAAAATTGTTTGTGACAAACACGCATGAGTGCGGCGATTGCGAAATGAAAACAAAGTAACTAACATCGATTGCAAAATACGAACAAAACAAAAGACTGCAGCAACGAACTTGATTTAGAAAAAATTGCCAAGAAGTGCTTTATTGTTACGGTTTATGTGATTTCTTTTTAAAAAAATACTATTAAATATATATGCAACAATAGCAGAATTCTTTGAATTTGTATTTTACCTTTTCTTTTTTTATTTTTTGAAAATTCTCATAAATTGCCAAATAATCAAATATTGTGACCACAGTGTAAACACTGCCGGCGCCAGCCCGTTGTCTGGCAGACCACACTGCTGCACGTGACCCACATTAGTAAGATGCACACAATATATCTGTTCTTCTGTCTTTCCGTCACACGATGTTGTTGCCTACATTGTCTACCAAATTTGGCTGCATTCTGCTGCGCGCTGCACATGCTGTGATATTGCTAACATTTGTGCAATAAGGACAATGTACAGGACCAAAAGTGTCACTTGTTTTGTGCCAGTGTCTCGCAAAGTGTTGTCGAACATTTCAATTGCAGGTCGAGGCACACAATGGCGCTGATTTGAGGGCTGACAAGTTAATGATGTTTGGTTGCATTCATTTCTTTTATATATTTTTCTATTTTTATTTTTTAGTTCTTTTCAAAGAATAGTAAATTTCTTTATAAGAAAAAAGAAAATGTTCAAATAAATATATTTTTTATTTATGGCATTTATTTAAATGTGCACAATATACAGATTTAATAAAATCCGTCCATCCATCCATACACATTTAGACTGCAATTCAAACATTTAACGACCAGCACATCCGCTGCGCCACTGCAACACGTTCGCACACCGGGGGCAAACAATTAGTATGCCGCACATAATCTGCATTTCAACCACAATAAATGCAAGAGCAGCACAATAAAAACAACCAACAAAAACACAATGAACAAAATATTAATACATTCTTGTGATTTATTGTTCGGTAACAGTTTCTGCATAAAATAAGTCATAAAATACTCAACGTTTATCAAATCAAGATATCAACAGCAGACAACAACAGCAGCAACGCAAGACAGACAGACGGACAGCTTGAAGAAATTTTAATTTCAGTTTTTTCTTTGCTACTGTAATTCTTGATAAAGATTAAAACGCACCAAACAATGGATACCAAGGATACCAGTGAGCACGCATGCAAAAAAGATCACTGGGGAATTTAAAGTCGGTCCAGTGTGACTGTAAAATATTTTTATTTTATGTTATGATGTGATATAGAGTGATATGATTTGATATGATATGATTTTATTTGATATAATATGATTTGATATGATTTGATATGATATGATATGCTTCATATGTTTTGATATGATTTGATATAATATGATATGTTATGATATGATTTGACAT
Source organism: Dryomyza anilis (assembly GCA_951804985.1). Classification (NCBI taxonomy): domain Eukaryota; kingdom Metazoa; phylum Arthropoda; class Insecta; order Diptera; family Dryomyzidae; genus Dryomyza; species Dryomyza anilis. The sequence goes on from OX638134.1 coordinate 445,685, forward strand.
GATTTGATATGATTTGATATGATTTGATATGATTTGATATGATTTGATATGATTTGATATGATTTGATATGATTTGATATGATTTGATATGATTTGATATGATTTGATATGATTTGATATGATTTGATATGATTTGATATGATTTGATATGATTTGATATGATTTGATATGATTTGATATGATTTGATATGATTTGATATGATTTGATATGATTTGATATGATTTGATATGATTTGATATGATTTGATATGATTTGATATGATTTGATATGATTTGATATGATTTGATATGATTTGATATGATTTGATTTGATATGATTTGATATGATTTGATTTGATTTGATATGATTTGATATGATTTGATATGATTTGATATGATTTGATATGATTTGATATGATTTGATATGATTTGATATGATTTGATATGATTTGATATGATTTGATATGATTTGATATGATTTGATATGATTTGATATGATTTGAAATGATTTGATATAATTTGATTTGATTTTATATGATATGATTTGATATGATTTGATATGATTTGATATGATTTGATATGATTTGATATGATTTGATATGATTTGATATGATTTGATATGATTTGATATGATTTGATATGATTTGATATTATTTGATTTCAAAGGCTTTATATGATTTGATATGCTTGATATGTTTTGATATGATTTGATATGATTTGATATGATTTCATATGATTTGATATAATTTGATATGATTTGATATGATTTGATATGATTTGATATGATTTGATATGATTTGATATGATTTGATATGATTTGATATGATTTGATATGATTTGATATGATTTAATATGATTTGATATGATTTGATATGATTTGATATGATTTGATATGATTTGATTTCAATGGCTTTATATGATTTGAAATGCTTGATATGTTTTGATATGATTTGATATAATTTGATATGATGATATCATCAATACGTTTATTCGTTCTCTAAATATTTGTATCTAGACAATCTTTAAGCTAAACAATTTTCTAAAAATCGAATTTTATTACTTGTTCCAAAAAAAAAAATACGCTATATCGAAGGGTGTAGGGTATAAAAATAAAATAAAAACAACTAATCAAAAAGATCCACACCGAGGAAATGTCCCTCGCATGGCTGCCAAACCACGTACCAAAGTAATTCGTAAAAGTCCAGCACGTATTTTGAGCGTATCAAGAAATGAAATGTTTGATAAAATTATGAATTAAATATGGATGGATATTTCAACGTAAGACAACGATAACACAATAGCAGTAGCAGTTCAGTTCAATTTCAACTGAAAGCAAAGGCATAAAAAGGACATTCATATCCGTTGCGTAGTTTTGAATTATGCGCTGTATCCGGTGGCATTGTTATGATTGGCGTTGTGCGTTTTGTTTGTGTGTGTCTGGGGAGATTTATGATTTCTTTAGATTTTTTTGAGTTAACTCATAATTTCTGAGGGCTATTCGATCAGCAGGCGCATTGAGTTTAATCCTTGAATAGCTTTTTTGTGAATTGTGATTTATATGAACATTTTTTTCAAAAGTTAATGCTGATCTATTAGGTGTGAAGTCGTCTATAGGTCCTTTAAGGATTTAGAGCAGGATTTTTTTTTTGCTAAAATATAAATGGGATTTAAAAGGAGGAAACTAATTAAGACGCAGAAAGTCAACGATTTATTCATTTCCAAATGACTTTAAATCATTTTTACTACTTTGTACTGATTTTGTTCATTTTCGTTTCCAAGCAATGTTAATTACAACCGCCGTAATTATATTTGACGCAATTAAAACAAAATTTCAATTTTACTCTATTTAACTATTTTTCTAATTCTTTGCTCTTTTTTTATACCCCAAAAAGCCATCAACAGTACGCGAATTAAAAACATTGTTCGACCAGATTTTCCCATCATTAATTGCGCCAAATTTTAATGACAACAATTAAAGCCAAACTTAAAACTAAATCAAGTAACTGTTGTGAGTCGGTCGGACCGCACGATTAGACGGTTTGTTTTTGGTCACAGTCTGATCATTTGAGAATTTGTGTCGATTTTGTTGAATGATGTGATGTGGCCGTCGAAATTCGACTCAAAACACCACTCGATTAATGGGTAAATGGGTAAATGAGAATGGAAAAGACAGAAAAAAATAATTTTTTATAATTATTTTTTTATTTCTTGAAAATAGAAATAGAAACGTAACTGAAAAGCGTCAGAATACTGCAAAGTGTTTTAAACCGATTTCGTGAGAAATTCGTGGACTTTTGATTTTTTTTTCTTTGTTTTATTTTGGTTTTTGTTATGGCTGGTTTTCACTGTCACCAGAGTCACTCGTTTTAGTGCAGTAAGTACTTGGGGCCCATTGTCGGCGACGGTCATTGCCGCACTTTCAATGCTAATTAGGCAGCTTCGTTGGCGCCATCGGCAACAGCAGCAGTAGCAACAGCACTCATTCACTCAGTCAGTCAGTTAGTCAGTCACTGATCCGCCAAATGCGTTGTCTGCGCCATGATTTCATGCGTTTCATAGCATTTTTATTACAGCCTAAACCTGGAAGCCACGACTTGTCTGCGGCGCTGTTCAATTGGATTTTACAATTAAAACGTGATCAATGTAAATAATTTGATTCCAATTTGTTCGAGAGCAAAACGCAACGACACACGACCGACGAGACATCCCGAGCCAGGATACAAAGGCGGCGGCGTCATCCAAAATAGTCGAAAGGAATATATGTGCACTTTATATGGAGACTATTGTTTCTATTGTCCAACAATGCACTAATGCACCGTGGGTTTAACAAATTAAAAAAATTGTTATTTTCTATAGTTTGTTTTTAAAAATACCAAATAAAATCGGAAATTTTGTGTTTTACAAAATTAAAAATGTTTAAATTTTTTTTTAAATTTAATTTTTAGAGAAAACTAAATGAACATTTGAATTTTTTAGGTAAAATTTAAATTTATAAATGAAATTTTAAATTTTTATTGAAAAATTGAGTGTAGTGATTTTTTTTTGTGAAAAAATTAATTTTGAGTGAAAATTTGAATTTTTAATAAAAACTTGATTTTTTAGTTTTAAAAAATTGAGTTTTTAGATTAAACAAATTTAATTTTTTAGTGAAAATTTTAATTTTTTTTTCAAATTTTAGAGAAAAATATTTTGTTTTAAGTAAAAAATAGATTTTTTAATGAAATATTAAAATTTTTAGTAAAAAAATGAATTTTTATTGAAAATTTGAATATTTAGTTAAAAATTGAAATTTTAGTTAAAAATTGAATTTTTAGTTTAAAATGTATTTTTAGTTTAAAATATATTTTTAGTTAAAAATTGAATTTTTAGTTAAAATTTAGTTAAAATTGAATTTTTAGTTAAAAATTGAATTTTTAGTTAAAATTTGAATTTTTAGTTAAAAATGGTATTTTAGTGAAAAATAGAAATTTTAGTAAAAAAATTAATTTATAGTGAAACTTCAATTTTTTATGAAAAATTTAATTGTCAGTTGAAATGTAATTTTTAGTTAAAAATTGAATTTTTTAGTTAAAAATTAAATTTTCAGTTAAAAATGGAATTTTTAGTTAAATGAAAAGTTAATTAAAATGGAATTTGTAGTTGAAAATGTAATTTTTAGTTAAAAATGGATTTTTTGTTAGTTAAAAATGGAATTTTTCGTTAAAATGAAATTTTTTTTTAAAACTGAATTTGACCTCACATTAATTTAAATATTTGCAAATGAAACTAATATAATGCAACTTTGCTATAATTCTTTCCGCATCCCCAACAATTGACACTTCCGACCAGAACGGTGCTTTTTTTTGCCAGCTAAGCAAGAGTTCACGATGACAATGCTCGCATCCTGTCAACATATTAGACAAAAAGTAACTGACTGACATATGTGCGACCACAGAACATTAGAAATATATTAGCCAGCCAGCAACAGCAGGTCGCTGCGAAGTAGCAACAAAAACTGCAGCAAATGCTAAACGTCTTCCGCTGCACAAATTGTCAATGAAATCAAGCCAAATGGCACGAAGAACAAATGGCTTAAATGCAATAAATAATTTTATGAATGAGTGCCAACAACTTGGCTCAAAGCAAAAGACACAGATGGACAGACGGACGGCAATAGTATGCATGGCTACGCACAGACATAAATCCAAGAACCTGCTGCAGACAGTCACCAGCATGATTTGCCTTAGAATACTAATTCAGTTAATGCGGTTATTGGTAACACAAGAGCAGCAACGGCACCAGCACCAGCAACAACGCACCGGATGTTGTCGCAACATTTGTAGGAGTCGACATTCAAATCACTTGCAACAGCAGAACAGAACCTCGTTTCAAAAACAATCAAATCAAACAGAAAAAAAACTGAATAAAGATGGTTAATAAAATACGAAAAAAAAACCTCAGCATATGGCTTAAATATTAAGAGCGCACACGCTGCTGCTGCTACCAACTTGGTAGCAACATTCTAAAGGGTTAACAGCAAGTGCAGTAGATGGCTTTGTTGTTGCTGTGACTGTTTTTATTGTTGTTTCTGTTCTATCACTGTGTTTCAGTTTATTTATGATTTTGTTAATCGTTTAGAAATTCATAAACGGTTCGTTCGAAGGCTTCAAATTCGAATTCGTTTGGCTTTTAATGTCTGCCTCGGGCCATTTGTAGGTTTTCGCCTGACGCCAGCAGTTGGTAGCATTCTACGTGGTTGTTGTTTTTGTGGTCATAGAAATGGGAAGTAGTGCAGCCACTGGATCATTTCGTATGCAGCAGTCGTTGTACTGCTCGAGCACAATGGGAACCACTGGGAATGAGTAGCATGATTGAAGAAGGACTGAAAGTGCGAGCTCCTCGGTGGAGACTCGGTGATAGTCATACGACACTGGGAGGCGGTAGTTGTAAGCTCTCTGTTGGGTCTCTTGGTCACTCAAACTAAATATTTCACTAAAAAAATTAATTTTTCACGAAAAATTTAATTTATCAATAAAAAAAATAAAGTTACCAAAAAATTAAATGTTTCACTAAAAATAAAAAAAAAATAAAAAATTCAATATTTCACTAAATATCATTTTTTTTTAACAAAAACTAAAATTTCAAATTTTCACTAAAAAATTAAAATTTTACAAAAAATACATTTTTAACTAAAAATTCAAATTTTCACTAAAAATTCAAATTTTCACCAAAAATTCAATTTTTCACTAAAAATTCAATTTTTCACCAAAAATTCAAATCTCACTAAAAATTCAAATCTCACTAAAAATTCAAATTTTCACTAAAAATTCAAATTTTCACTAAAAAATCAAATATTCACTAAAAATTCAAATTTTCATTCAAAATTCAATTTTTCATTCAAAATCCAATTTTTCACTAAAAATTTAAATTTTCACCCTAAATTCAATTTTTCATTAAAAATTTAAATTTTCACTAATTATTCAATTTTTCACTAGAAATTCAAATTTTCACTATAAGTCAATTTTTCACTAAAAGTTCAATATGTCAATAAAAACTAAATTTTAAAATAATAATTAAAATTTCCACTTGCATTTGTTTTTTTTTTATCCGCAATTTATTTTTTTAAAATTGAAAATCGAATTTTTATTATACATCTAATTTGATAATTAGATGTATAATGAATGAATAATTGAATAGTTGATAATTCAAATATTCATTAAAGCTTAAATTTTTCATTAAATATTTAGTTTTTCACTGAATATTAAATTTTTCAATAAACATTTAATTTTTTCAATACATTTTTCAATTTAGATTTCAACTTCTGAAAGAACCACTAGAATAATTGAAAAAATTAATGTCATTCACATTATAGATATTTCTAACCATTACGAAACCATTGATCATAAATTAAGCATGCACAAATCGTTTCCCTAAGTAACCGACCGACCGATCGACCGCCTGAAATAAACAAATCGCAACGTTTAACCCAAAAAGCGGCCCATAAATAAATTGCTTTCAATTAAGTGTGTCTCCACTTTAGACGATGTTATTTTCTGTTGGCGGTTGTTGGCCGTTGTTAGGTGGTGCTCAGCAAGCAAAGCTTGGCAAATTGTTTTTAAAAGCCGCATTTTTATTGCACTGAGCTGCTGATAACTGATCTGAGTGCGAAACAACATATACGCCATACGTAAATGGGATGCTTGGAGTTTGCGCTTGCGTAGTTGACATTTATAACTGTGGCCCCCAATGCCGCACCAAAACAAGGTCCTGCAACGCCTACGCTTAACCCATTAGAGACTGAACTCTGATGGCTTCGTTCGGTATTTATATGGTTTTTCTGTTTTATCTCCATCCAATTCATTGCTCAGTTAATATACTACGTTCTATCAACTGTTCAGTCGGTTGATATAATAAAAACTAAAAAGGTTCTTATGTGAACTACGTTTAATTCAAAACAATTTGGGCTTTTTTTTCGCAGATTCCATCAATCAAGTTGTAGAAATAGCGTCATACTCGAATGAATTGGTTGTTACAACAAATTTTACCAATTTTGAATGTATATCTCGATATTTTTGGTATGATTGATTTATTTTTTGATATCCCAACTCAAATATTGAATTTTTACTTGAAAATTTTCCATATTTCATGTTTTTGTAACTGTCTAAAAACTAAGTTCAAATTGTAACCACTACCATCCAGTTTTTATAAAAAGAATTTTCGTTTTTTACTGTCCCAATTTTCCAGAATCATTTTCATTTAATTTTTACGGATTTTGAAATTATCTTACTCCCCCTTCGTCGTCCAGGGCGAATAATATATGACGTCGAAATTATCCCCCATTAGTCTTTTCTTTTTCTGCCTTTCAATGAGCGTATCCAATTCGCGGTACCTATCGCCTGGCAGTCCATAGAAGTTTTTCTAAGATTGCTCGATGTTTAGGGTTTTATTCTACCCAGCAACCCTTAATGGGTTAATAAACGTATGGCGGATCATTTGCGCTGTGCGGTGTGATGCGGTTGGGTGTCACACAAAGCGCAGTCGGGTGGTCGAGCCAAAGTTTATTAATAATAAATGTTTTTGCTGTACTTGTTGTTGTGACAAGCAGCGCATTTAAGCCGCAGACATTAAGTCAAAAACGGCGTTGTTGCCGAAGAAGAGCAGCCTCAGCAGCTGGCAGCAGCAATAGCAGGCCACAGTAGCAACAGCAACATAGAATTTGTCAAAAGCGTTGAAATCGCTAAAAATTGTTGCTGCTGCTGTTATTGTCGTCCTCGTCTTCGTCGTTGTTGTTACTGCTGTTGCTATTATGAATGATCAACACAATTGCAGCGATAAAATTTAACATTTTTGCTATTCGGAAATTTTTCACAACATTGAAATTTAATGCGCGCTGTGCCACCGTCTCCGTCTCTTCTCAACTTCATTGGGTGCCCAAGAAGTCAGGGAAGTCATTTTTATTGTCTTTGTCTGTCATGCAAAGAGTTGCGTATTTCTTGAGCCCCTAATAAATGCGACAACCCAACAACGTACGACGTTTAGTACGCCAAACGGTGCGAATACGTAAAAAAAACACCTCCTGGTTACATTTTCACAAACTATGTGGCCAAACAGCCATTTGGCCATGAACTTAATCCGTTTTGACAAATTTAACAACGTTTGTTTGATGCTCTTTTCACAGTAACAATGTTGAGGGTTTCTGGTTGCTGCAATTTTTCTAGTTCAAAATGAATTGTTGTAAAGTAAAGGTTTCTTTTTTTAAGATTTTCATTGCAACTGATACCAGACCCATTATATGATTGTGCGCTTATTAGAAACGATTACTAAATCGGAATGAAGCAGTTGATGGAATTTATGTTGGAACTGAATTTTTAGTGAAAAATTGTGTGTTTAATTTTTAGTGAATAATTGAGTTTTTAAGGTAAATATTGAATTTTTAGTAAAAAATTTAATTTTTAGTGAAAATTTGATTTGTTAATTAAATATTTAATTTTTAATGAAAAAATGAATTTTAGTGAAAAATTTAATTTTTAGTACAAAATTGAATTTTCAGTGAATTTCGAATTTTTAGTGATAAATTAAATTTAGTGAAAATTAAATTTTTAGTGAAAAATAGAATTTTTAATAAAAATTGAATTTTTAATAAAAATTTGAATTTTATTGAAACATAAAATTTATAGGGAAAATTTTAATTTTTAGTGAAAATTTAAATTTTTAGCAAAAAAAAAATATTTTTTTTAGTGAAAATTTGAATTTTTAGTAATACATATAATTTTTAGTGAAAAATTTAATGTGAGTGCAAAATAGAATTTATAATGAATATTTAATTTTTAGTGAAACATTGAATATATAGTGAAAAATTGAATTTTTAGTGAAAATCTAAATTAATAGTGAAAAATTGAATTTTTAGGGAAATGTGGAACTTTTTAGTGAAAAGTGAAATTTTTATTGAAAAATGGAATTGTTAGTAAAAATTGAATTTTTAGTGAACTTTTGAATTGTTTATAAAAATGGAATTTCCAATAAAAAAAATAATTTTGAGTGAAAAACTGAATTAGAATAAACATTTTAATTTTAATTTACTAAATTGAAATTTAATTATATATGTATTTCTCTAAGTGCACGATGTTTTATTATTAGCCATCGTAACTTAATTGCTTGCAATTTCGTGCTGATTGTCTCATTATGTGCGACTATTCTAAACAACATCAGTTGTAGTTGCAGCAAACTTCAGCGACTCTAATATTAAATCTGCCACAACGAATTATTCGATAATTTTTTGAATTGAATTTGTCGATTGAATAAGGTGACCATGGTCGAAAGAATTATGAAAACTGTTTTAAAAACCTACAACATAAAAAATAAATTTATGATTTTAATTTTTAGGTCTTAAATTTTTTCAAAAATTATTGTGAATATACAAAATTTAATGATAATTTTAAATCGATGATTTTTGCCTAAATGATATTTTTTTTTATTTAAATTTCTTGTTTTTATCCATATTTTCAATGTCTTAAAAAAACTGCACATTTTATTCATACAAAACCTATAAATACAAAATGTAGTAAAAATAAATGCTTATTATTTTAGCGCTACAGTTCTTACGCCAAGTTCTCTCTCCAAAAAAATGCATATCTAGAAATATTTTTGATTTTTGTTGAAGTGAAATAAATACATAATGTTGTAAAAATAAAAGCAAATGCATTAATTATCTAATAGTTCAGGATGTTGAAATAAATATAAAATGTAGTTATTTTCAATGCAAATGTAGCAACATTTCGTACAGACAGGTAGTAAAGTTATGTAAGTATTATTCATACAAAAACAACTACATCAATGTAGTAAAAACAACTACATTTGATTTTGGACGTGAATAATTTTAAATTTATTGTAAAATATATTTTTGTTTAAAACTAATATTTTCGGAATCTTTTTCATAATTCCATAAAATCGGTTTCAGATTCGGTAACGTTTTCAATCCCTTTTTGAAAAATTAATATACAACAATATACAACTTTTATATTCCCCGTTTTATGGTCAGCTTAAAACTGATTAACCAGTAATGATGACCCACAAGTCGCGGGCGGGTTCAGTTCTGCATCTGTTCAGCGCCACAGTTGACTTTGTCCACACATGCAGCTGGCGGATGGATGCCTTCTTTGTGCTATACAAAACTATTTTATGTCAGTTTGCACATTATGGCACAGTAGATACAGAGTAGACAACAAAAAGTTGTAGAGCCACCAATAATAAAAACAATAAAGTTCAAAGATACAACACGTTGTATGTTGCAATTGTTGCTATGACAAAAAATTATCGTTGCTGCAGCCAAATTAAACAATTATACACTGTAATCTTGACAAATATGAAATAAATTTGAATTTTTGTAATATTTTTTAACGATAGTTTTAATAGCAAATTTAATATTAAACACTATAAAGTAAAGTTTCTAATCTATTATATTGATATAGTAGTATAATATGCATTTTTTATTAGTTCTCGTCCTGTAATATAGTAGAAATCCCAGTCTGCCATGTCTCGGAGATCTTCGATGCCTCGAAGCTTTCTCGAATAACTTCGATAAAAAAGTTCAATCTCTTTGCATTCTCGATTCTAATTTTTAAAAATTTTCATTCATTCAATTTCTTTGAAAAGATACGATGTTTAAACATTAATCAAATCGATATCGCATTATTTTTCGCAGCAATCTCGAACTTTGATCATTTATTCTTCGATATCGTTCCGCATTCGAAAAATTTCTCGTATCAAGAAAACTCCGAAAGAACGTTTCGATATCTACCTACCATCTATGTCCAATTTGACGTTAGATATCGTTACGAGAAGGGATCCGATATCGTGTGATTTCTCCATCTACTCGCATTGATCTCGTAACGATATCAATACGAATGGCATACTGGGATGTTCCTCCTATTGGCGAAAACTTTCTCGACCATTTTATATAGTATATGAAAATGTTCGAGTACTGAAAAGTGCAAATTATGGTAAGAGATATAAATAGTTCTTTTGAATAAAATATTTTCCTAATAGAGGGAATATATTTAAAATAAAAATAATACTTAAATAGTTCCATATTAAAATTACCGGAATCACGAAAAGGACAGAATAAAATAACCTCGAATAAAGCAATGTAAAAAAAATGAAAAATGCAACTGATCTGATTTTTTAATATTATTCTGATACAAATAAAGACAATTAGTGATAAAATTCATTAGTATTTAATATATAATTGAACCAAGATTGGTTTCCATTTAACAAAAATGATTATTTTTATTTTTTTATATGTTCAAATTAGAACTTTCCTTATGGTAATCTGAATTCGGTGCATTTACATTAATAGCAAATTTTCAATATTTGTTATGACAAAGTCCATTTCAAATACAAAATAGGGCCCTCTCACCTCAAAACCCCACGTGTATTCGCACACATGCTCCGTTATGAGTCATGGCAACGCATTTCCATTGTTAAAACGACAATTGATAAATTTTCGAAATTGAAATTCAATCATTATAGCCATACAAGAACCGAGCCCATTGACCATAACCATCACTCCCTTTAATTTCAACGCATTTCAGGCCTAGTGCAGAATTAATTAATCGTATGCCGAGGCACTTCGTACAAAGACGACTAAGACGAAGACTGTACTGGGCTTCCTTTGTAAATTAAAATGGCAAGCAAAACGCCGAGGTGACCAGTGATCAACAGCAAAACGTCCGATTAATATGCGCCGCGCGCTGCGCTGACATGTGCTTCATATGCTATTTGGGCTGATTTTCTGCGAAGAAGTGTGCTGTGTAACTTGGTAGTTGCTATACAGACGGACGACGTTACAACAAACGGCACCGTACAACGCCCCGTCGACGTTAGACGTTCGTTGGACGTTGGTGGAACAACGAACGGTTGGGTGTGAAAATGTGCGACCAACTAATGGCGCAGAATTTATTAAAATATATAATAAAAATCAATTAATTCAAAATTTTCCAAACATAAAATCGCTTGTTTAATGCTTCAATCTTGGCAGCACGAACTGAGTGACCGGTGCCACTGAAAATTTTAACGCGTGCCACACAAGTTTTTCTAGGCACATTCTGCAGCACATTCGCACTCGGCACGTTTTTGTTTTAGTTTGCAGCGGCAGTAGTTAAATTTGTTTGTCTTGCGTTTAAATCGATTCAAAAGTAAAATGAAAAAATAAATTAATAATAATTTTTGCAAACACGTCACAATGCGTTTGTTTGACGGTTCTTTGTGGGCGCTGGTGGTGCTGCTGCTGCTCTCGGACAAAGCGGTACCGCTTGGCGCAATTTGGGTGTGTTCGGCACTCGATACTTCTGACTACTTTTGCACACGTTATAATCTTTGCGCCTAATATATTGCAGGCCTATGGCGCAGTTGTGTTTAGAATTCGAAATATGGCCGACAGTTATTAGGGTCGTAATAGTAATTTTTAAGAAATTTGAAAAATTCCATTTTCCACTAGAAAATTCAATTTTTCACTAAAAATATAATTTTTCACTAAAAATTCAATTTTCATTAAAAAAATTTCACTAAAATTCAATTTTCAACTAAAAAATAACTAAAAATCTAAATTTTCACTAAAAATTCAATATTTGACTAAAAGTTGAATTTTTCACTAAAAATTCAATTTTTCACTAAAAATACAAATTTTCACTATAAATTAAATTTTTCATCAAAATTCAAATTTTCACTAAAAAAATCAGTTTTTCACTAAAAATTCAACTTTTTACTAAAATATAAATTTTTCTCTAAAAATTATGATATTTTCAAATTTCTGTGTATATAATACTAACAATCATAAAAATATTTTGTGATAAGCATTATTTTAATTACTTGCATTCACAAAAATAATTGCAGCAAAATAGTCTTTTATATAAATAATGATTTGGTTAGTAATACTTTGAGTCATGCCAATAATATTTAACGTAATTTTTGAATTTATATTTAAACATTTATCGTAATATTATACTTGCTGTAAACGCATTCAGCTCCGAATGCTATACACATTTTTTGTTTAATCAAATTTATATTAAAATTAAAATTTATTATGGGTATATTTATATCACATTTTCTACATTATTTAATGCATTAGTTAATGCATTATCAATTAAATAGAATAATACTTAAACTTTCGCTTATATCAATTATAAGACAATGAACTCAACAATGCAATCGAATGTTAAATTTATCGCAAAAATCGACGCAAAACAGGTGCAACAATCAATGGCAATCACAGCCCTTTTGCATTGGTGGCACAACCAACAACAACAATTGCTAACTAAACGCAACCGCGACGAGACAACAATGTGTGCAACTTTTGGTATTTGTGCGTACAACTACATAATGCTGCAGCCAAATAACATGAAATTGAAATGTTTCAAATGTTCGAACGCATGCAGAACAGTGCAGCAATAGTCAGAGCAACAGCAATAGTAGCAGGCAGCAACAACGGAAGCAACAGCAGCAGCTGATGCTATAGTAACAAATACTAAAAATGCAAAGTATTTTCGTTAAAGAAAAAGAAGATGGGTACAAAGCGTAGAGAATCAGCGCCAATTAGCCATCTAAATAAGTTATGGCTAACATTCAGTGTTTCCACGAAACATAATCAATAACATTAATAAGCTATAATTTAATGTGGCATATGTCAACCTAAATTAAAAAAAATAAGTCAATAAAGAACCTCTACTAAAGAGCCTACTATATGTATGATGAACCCTTTAGAGGTCAATTATTTAGACTAACTCCAGCATGAAACCTAAGAAATCCCAAGAATGCGAACAGCAAGGTGCTGCTGTCCTGCGGAGCACAACCTTCCACAAACTAGAAACTAATTTCGTATTAAAATAAAATATCAAAAATACCTTCGAATTTATGTATTTAAAATAAGATCCATAAAAAAAAACAGAAATGATGTGTAATACCCAAATAGAAATTTACTCCATTAGGAAAGTCTAGATGATGATCTAAACATTTTAGTCATTTAACTGGTAGGGTTATGAATAGTTGGAAAAATCACGATGATGACCTTTTTCCATTTTCTACTAGGGTTAACCTCAAACGGAGTCAAAACAGGTGTAAACCTAATTTTAGTTCAAAATATGACCAAGGATAAGGGTATCAAAACAGATCAACGTAATAATAACTACAACAATTTGAAGATATAAATAATAAGAAGAAGATGATGTTGTGCTGATAAGCATCAGCCTCGTTAAGGTTACAGAATAACCCCGAAAACAACATGAACTGGAACACGAACGGAACCATCGTGTGCAACACGGGCGCTTGGACACAAATTAATTTTCTGATTTTTTTTTAGTTCTCTTGTTTTTTTTTATTGTATTTTGTTAGTATTTGGTTTAGTTTTGTGGTCGCACAACATGTGCGGTCGTGGGACACTCGCAGCGAAACAAGACGGGCACCAAACAAAAAAAACAAAAGATCAACTGTCGTAAAAATTAAGAAAAATCTATAAAAATGTTTTGTATTTTTTTTATTTTGTATTTTGTTCTTCAGTATTGTATGAAAACTAAGAAAATATGAGCTACTCAATGCTGCACAGCAAGTGACAGCAGCAGGAGAAGCATGAGAGACGTTGGTGCCAGCACCATGGGTTGCGCTGGATGTTGGGAAGATTTCCGAAGATTTCGGAAGATGACCGTGTAACCAGAGCAGCGCACTTTCCGTGTGGGGAGTGATTAATATTTTACCTGTTCACCTCAGACATGCTGATAAATGATTCGTATTTGAAATAAGATCGTATACGAATTACAAATATTTGAAATTGATTTATTTGAAGTATTTAAATAGCCATTTAATAAAAATTTAGTTTAGTCAAAATAATAAAAATTAAAAAAAAACAATTTTTAACTAAAAAAATTAAATTTAAACTAAAAATTAAATATTTCACTAAAATTTAAATATTTCAATAAAAAATCAATTTTTCACTCAAACATAAATTCATCACTAAAAATTCAGTTTTGCATGAAATTTAAAATTTATTCTAAAAACACAATTTTCACTGAAAATTAAGTTTTCAAAAAAATTTAATTTTCACTAAAAATTAAATCTTTCATTAAAAATTCAGTTTTTCATTAAAAATATAATTATTTGATTAAAAAATCTATTTTTTCATTAAAAATTAAATTTTTTCATTAAAAATTCAATATTTTCAACAAAAAAAAAAACAAATTTCCACTAAAAAAATAATTTTTCACTAAAATTCAATTTTTCACTAAGAAATCATTTTCTCACTAAAAAAAAATCACTTTTTCATTAAAAAATAAATATTTACGTTATTTGTCTTTAAGCGCATCAAGTAATTCTTGAAAAAAAAAAACAACTTGTACCACATCTGTTCCTAAACGCACATCATTTTTTACTGCATCGGCCTTAATCGATTGCAGCTCCATCTTCATCTCCAGCTCCACCAACTTCCTCCGCATCCAGCGCCGTACGGCCGTCACCGACCTTCCGCGAGATAATCAATGATGGCCAACGGGTGGTGCCAAGCCACGCACTCTGCGATCGGCTGATGATGATAAATGCCATAATTTAATATGGCAGTGTTGTTATTGTTTCAGCATTATTTGCTTAATGCTGTTGTAGAACCTGTGTCATAGTTCGTTTCTTCAGTCTTTTGTTCCTTGAGACGCTGCAGCTAAAACAAACAACACAGGCCAGAGATTGACCGAGATTTCGAAGACATTCAATAAATTGAATCGAAGTCAGCCGCAAACACAGACGGACGAACGACTGAACACGAGCATCTGCATTGCTTCCCATACGTTTTTTTTTTATTTGGTGGGTTTTTGCTGCGTTGTTTTGCTTTTGACCCGAACGGGTTCAATTCAGCGCAAATTGCTGCGCGATTGTGCGAGCGATGCGTGAGCATTTAAGCCCCACTCTGAGAACCAAATGTGGTCCAAGAGGGAAAACGTACCGAAAACCACAACAAACCCATAATCAGATCACTTTAATCGACACGAACTTCAACTCATAGGCTTTGCTGGTTTTGTTTTTTGCTTTCGTTGGCTGCTTTTGGGTTGCGTTTTTCGTGTGCTTTTAAACGAGATCAATTTTCGTGTAACCAAAAATAAAAAAAAAATGTATACAGTTCAGGCGTATTTGTGGGGCTGCCGTATCAAGTGCACCAGATCGTTAATTGCGGCAGCGCCAGCCCAGTCTTTAAATGAATCTCTTTAATTTGGGCCTAATATTTTTTCGCAGGAACAAAATGAAAGTTAACATGGGGCGGCAAAGGTGTAGAGTAGGTGCGGGTAATTTGGCGTTTTGTTTTTAAAGTTATTTAAAGAATTGTGAGACAATTTAAAAATAATTATATTCACTCAAGACTACGACTTGAATATGAAATATTTGTCACGAAAATCATATTACAATTTTTTCTAAAGAGTGAAATAGAAGTCATAAATTTGTAAAAAAATGATATATTTAAAAGATCATTAAACCAATAAATAAATCTATAAATCAAAACAATCCAGAAATTAAAAGAAAATCAATGAATCAAAACTTCAATAAAAGAATAAATCAATAAATAAATAAATCAATAAATCAATAAATCAATAAATCAATAAATCAATAAATCAATAAATCAATAAATCAATAAATCAATAAATCAATAAATCAATAAATCAATAAATCAATAAATCAATAAATCAATAAATCAATAAATCAATAAATCAATAAATCAATAAATCAATAAATCAATAAATCAATAAATCAATAAATCAATAAATCAATAAATCAATAAATCAATAAATCAATAAATCAATAAATCAATAAATCAATAAATCGATAAATCAATAAATCAATAAATCAATAAATCAATAAATCAATAAATTAATAAATCAATAAATCAATAAATCAATAAATCAATAAATCAATAAATCGATAAATCAATAAATCAATAAATCAATTAATCAATGAATCAATAAATCAATGAATCAACAAAAACAAATACAAAAAATAAAACAAATAACACAAATAAAACAAACAACACAAATAAAACAAATAAAACAAATACAACAAATAAAACAAATAAAACAAATAAAACAAATAAAGCAAATAAAACAAATAAAACAAATAAAGCAAATAACACAAATAAAACAAATAAAACAAAAAAAAAAAAACAAATATAACAAATAAAACAAAGAAATTAAATAAAAAAAAATAAAAAAAAAATAAACAAAACAAATAAAAAAAATAAAAATAATAAAATAAAAATAATAAAATAAAAATAATAAGATCTGTTAAATAAAATAATCTAGCATAAAATAAATCGGATACATTAAAATACAGTAATATAAAATAAAAAAATAGTTTTTTCTTGTAATAGTTTTGTCCTTGTTTATTTTAAAATACATAAAATACATCATGTTCCGTGTGTTCCATGCTGCAAAGTGCTATGCAAATTAAATGTCCTAACCTCCATGTAGATGTCATGTTAATTTGATGTCAAACAAAACGTCAACCTAACTGCCAACCAGTCGCCTGCCTGTCCGTGAGGGAGCACGTCGGGGGATGTCGCACACGCGCAACTAAAAAGCGAGCAAATGCCACAAGTTCGCAAATTAACACAGCAAAAACTACAGCAAAAACTACATCCAAAGAGACTAAGACAGACACAAAACAATTTAGTTGCATGCAGCAAGTGGGACCCTGTATAAAGGCGCATGAATGATGTCGACACTGACAACTGTTGCCTGCTGCCAAAAAGCATGCAATGTTGTTGCTGCTGCTGTTGCTTGTTTCCACTGCTGCTGTTGTCTGTTGGTAGTTGTTCTTGTTTTTGTTGTTAGTGTTATTGTTGGCGCTTATGGCAGCTCATTTAAGTGAAGTTAATGTGGTTATAAGAAAAAACGCGTCACACAAACGATTTAATTCTTTTGCACTCGAAACTCACTGCAATTCGCACAAGTTTGTGTCTTAAGTCTTTTGTTTTTTGCATCCACTGCTGAGTGCTGACTGCGTATGTGTAAAAATATCGCACAATTTGCGATTCTTGTTGCTGCTGTGATGGCCGCCTGCCGCCTGCAACGGCAGCACAAGTGCAGCACTAATTATGGCGCTGTGTGGCACATATCACTTGCTACACTTGCCAGCACAAAAGCGCGCAGTTTTTAATTAACACCTTGAAGCAGCAGCCGCACAACTGACACATGTTGCAGTTGGCACAACCATTAATTTTAGACAAGGCTGCGGCGCAAGTTTGTTGCTGAAATCTTTTGTTTGTTCTATTGTTTAAAAAAAATAAAAACACCTACGCATTTTAAACTAAATCATAACAAAAAATAATCCAATACTTAAAAATCAAATTAAATTCTAATTTATAACGCATAGTAAAACGAATCAGTTTCACAAAAAAAAAAAAAACAAAAAATAAAATTAATACACAATATAAAATATAGCATTACGGAAATATTTATGGACTGTTAAAAAATGCCTCAATAAAAGCATGGCCGTTGGCGCCACAGCCACGCCACTCACACGCACTGGGTGCGCAATAAATGGTAACAACAAACACAACAACTACAACAAAAACAACAAATATAAACAGCACCAGCACAATATATAAAAAGCGCTCAAATTACATTTCGGTGTTATTTGGCGCCGCCGCCACCGCCGCCGCGTATGCAATAAAATTGGTACAAGCAGCGTCAAATAATCTTTTAATAAATTTATAAAACCACAAATGTAGACAACGAATAATAGGTCTAGATGTTGTGGCATTAAGTATAATCAATTTGTCTATAATTATGTCACTGGAGATTTGTTTAAATGTTGGTCCAAATTATGATAATATTTGGAGATCATCTTTTTTTTTAATATTTTTGTAGCTGTTATATTATAAAATAATGACAACAGATAATATGACTGAAATAAAAAATAGTCTTAAATGAACATTAAAAATATTAATAATTATTATTGGAATAATTATTGGTTTAATAATGTTTATAACAAATATTAATGCTATATCAAAAATCCTATATATCAAAAATTATATAATTAAAAGAATCGACCTAAGTTCTATAATAACATTATATGAAAAATTCATAAATTTTTTTTGCGAATTATAATAATACATTTTATAAAATATTTATTTTAAAATATTTCAATATATTTATAGCAAATAGTGCCTGCTTACCTTGAGTTCCAACAATTCCTAATTATATTTATAATCAGTGAACCGATTTCAGTAATCATATCCAACTATATTTTCAGATAAAAATTAAACAATAATAAGATTTGTTCAAATGTTTGTGAGAACTATATAAATTTTTATGACAAATATTAACATTATATCAAAAACTATATTGTTAGTTGAACATTAAAAAAAATTTAAGAGGCAATAATGTGTGTGAGACATTATACCAAAAATTCCTTAAAAGTTTCAATCAGTTTTATATAAATGCAAACTTTTTCTAATAAATATATATAAAAGGTACATTATATTTACATCAAATATTGTATGCCTACTAATAAAAAACTATTTTCAGATGAATACTTAAGAATATTCAGATTTGCTTTAATGTTAGTGAGAACTATCACAAATAGAACATTTAAAACAAATGTTTAAATTCAACAAAAATACTATTTCAAGTATGAATAATTTATACAATATGTTTCCATCAAAGTTTTTTAGTCATATATACGACACATATTAACATTATACTAAAAATGTCTGCAAAGTTTCAGACAAACTTTTTTAAATAATTATTGCAAATATTATTTGCTTACTATGAACTACAGCAATGGCCAATTATAATAATTGTCGTATTATAATTTCACTAATCATTTTATAATTAACGAAACTAAGTTTTCAGATGAAAAATTATAAATATTAAGATTTTCCTAATGTTTGTGAAAAATATATTTATATTTATGGCAAATATTAAAAACTCTTAAAAGATTTCTGTCATCAAAATATCATAAAGAAATATAATAATTGCAGTTTTATTATCGGTAATTATTAAAATTATTGTGTCAATTATATAATGTTTGCAGTAATCATAATTCTAGTTTTACATACTAGTTTGTTAAGTATGTTTTATGACAAAAACTTAATAAGCAATAAATATATTTTTTAAATATAAAAAATATAAAGTACTGAAAGCATGTATATTTTAGTATTACTTGATCAGATAAGAATTATATATTAATATTTATTTTTACTTCATACAATATTTTTGTGCATAATGCTGCATTTCTGGGCGCATTTGCAATATTATAAAAAAGTGTATGAATGATTTAAATGATTTACATGGATTAATTGGAATTAGCAATAATATGCTTTTGTAGTACCCGCATTTGAATTTAATTGCTGCAAATACTATTAATTAAGTTGTCATTTGTAGCGCAGATAACATAATTTATCTTAATAATTTTTATTTAATAAATATGTCTATGCATTTTAATAATTTATTGTTTTTAATAATATTTCTCTTATTTTAAATACTTCAATAAATTCTTTCAAGTAGCACCTTGACCTAAAGACGATTATATCACTGACACAGACTACACGCAAAGAAAATAATTATTCTCAAATGAAAAAATGTTATTTCTTTTACAAGAAACGCAACAAATTTTAACAAAAATAAAATATTTAATATTTAAACTTTAATTTTTTTTTTGTAAGAAACGATTATTTTATTCTCTTATGTACAACGCATGCAAAACACAAACATGACCCATAAAAACACATAATAAAAGCGAAAGCATCACCACCATTTTAATCACTTTGATCTCGCGCCCTTGTGTCAAGTTATTGTAATATTGCCTAAAAGCAGGTCTGATTGTTCCATTTATTTGTGTTCCGAAAATCCTCGGTTTAATAAGCCAAATATTATGTTAAATGCAGCAGTTTCAAAGGGTTGCGGCAGCGCATTTTGTTTGCATTCTAAGAGGTGAAAACACTTTTTGCTTTAATTTATTTTTTTATATTTATTTGTTCTTCTTATGCATTGTTGCTCGTTTGCATAGAGCAACAAAACAAAAATCCTTTAACGTGTTTTACTTATTCTGTTCCATTTGATGTTCGTTCTAATAAGCCGCACAGCCTCGGTGATCATGTTGTGCAAACAATTGAGAACATTTTCACCTATTTTGTTCATCATCATCGCCATCATTGTGAGCATCATCAGCAGCAGCAATAACATCATGATCAGCGACAGCGGCAGTTGAAACCTTTCCTAAGCAAACACGGCGCGCGGCTAATGTCTGTGAAGTGGTCAACGGCGCAGTTAAAGCCGAGTTAAAAGGAGTGCGACAACCGCCGCGGCTCAATTCATAGTGGTGATGTGTGGAACAAGGAGCGCAACAACAACAACAATCTTTGATTCTATAAAAAGGAGTTAAAAGCATGCAAACAATACGTGCCTCGAGCCTTATTTGAAATGCACTCATTTTGTGGTGTTTAGTTGGAGCAGCTAATTAGAGTGGATGATAAGAAGCAGCCGCAATACGTGTTGCGTTCTTACATTAGCCTAAAGTGTAGGGCTTAATGTAAGGCAGTAATAAAGATGTATGTAATAGGTTAGCTCTGCGTAATGCAAAGAAATTGAAGAATATTTTACTTTCTAGATTTATATATAAATTTATGAAATTTAGATAACAATTGATTATTTAATTAATTTAAGTTAAAATAGGTTTTAGTGAAAAATTGAATTTTAAGTAGAAAATTGAATTTTTAGTGAAAAATTTATATTATAGTGAAAAATTAAATTTTCAGTGAAAAAATGAATTTTTAGTGAAAAATAAAATTTTTTGTGAAAAATTGAATTTTTAGTGAAAAAATTAATTTTAGTAAAAAAAAAAAAAATTTCTATTGAAAAATAGAATTATTAGTGAAAATATGAATTTTTAGTGAAAAATTTAACTTTTAGAGAAAAATTGAATTTTCAGTGAAAAATTTAATATTTAGTAAAAAATTTAATTTTTATTGAAAATTAGAATTTTTAGTGAAAAATTGAATTTTTAATGACAAATTTTAAATGTGAAAATTTTAATTTTTAGTGAAAAATTTAGTTTTTAGTGAAAATTGTAATTTTTAGTGAAAATTTTAATTCTTAGTGAAAAAATGAATTTTTAGTGAAAAATTGAATTTTTAGTGAAAAATTGAATTTTCATTGAAAAATTTAATTTTTAGTGAAAAATTTAATTTTTAGTGAAAAATTTAATTTTTAGTGAAAAATTGAATTTTTAGTGAAAAATTGAATTTTAGTGAAAATTTGAATTTTTAGTGAAAATTAGAATTTTTAGTGAAAAATTTAATTTTTAGTGAAAATTTTATTTTTTTAGTGAAAAATTTAATTTGTAGTGAAAAATTTAATTTTTAGTGAAAAATTTAATTTTTAATGAAAAATTGAATTTTTTAGTGAAAAATTGAATTTTTAGTGAAAAATTGAATTTTTAGTGAAAAATTAAATTTTAAGTGAAAACAGAATTTTTAGTGAAAAATGGAATTTTTAATGAATTTTGATTTTTTGCAAAAAAAAATTAAATTTTATTTTAAATTTTAATTTTTATGTATAAATTCAAAATAGCTTTTAGGGCGGATGCAGTTTTTTTATTATAAATATCATCATTTTTGGAAACCAACGCTTTCTGCTTAACTACTAACAACCCATTCAATGATTCAGCAGAAAAACCACTAAGAAAACCTATCGATACAAAGTCACTCAATTCGCGCCATTGTTTTATCTGATCCACTAAAACACGTAATTAAAATAAAATGCATGATACACACGAAATATAATTTTAAAATAATTAATATAGAAGAAATAGAAAAAAAATAGAAAATTTATTGGCTCTGATTGGATGTAGCCAACAACAAATCTACAGCAAATCCGGCTTTATATTTAGAATCGCACTTGAACCGCAAAACCGCCCGATGTAGCCAGCAGCTGCCCTCCGCGGGGTGACCTTTGCTGCTGCTGCTTTGCAAAGTGCAGGGGACGATGACGACGAACGCAGCAACTATAATTAGAAAGATGAGCAGCCATGAATATGCAACGAAGTTCGACGTAAAATATCATTTTTTAATATGATTTTTCTGTCTGTATTCATTGTTAATTGCAGCCACAGTTGCATCATAAAGTTCAATAGACGCGGCAACATTGCTCTCCGTCGCTGATGACGCGGTTGTTGTTGCTGCTGCTTTTATTGTTGCTGATGATTCACTTGTTGCTGTGTCTTCGTTTAATAATCGACTATAAAGCGCATAAAATTCAAATAATTTTTATTTAAAAATTTATTAAAACGTTGCTGGGTTTTCAAGAGTGATTCGCAATTGTTGCTGCACATTAGCTGCAGACCACATTTCCGGCTGCAATTCTTGCTGCTGTTGTTACTGCTGCTGTTATTGCTGATGACGTTGACGTACTTCGTACTTGGTACTTGTTGTTGCTGCCAACAGCAACAGGCAGCAGCAGCAACTTTTAATATGTGTCTAAATCAAGCGTGAGAAAATCAATTGCTGTTGTTGTAATTTTTCCTACATTGTTGTTGTTGCCGCATTAGTTTGTTATTTATTATTAGAAACGGTAAGCGGAACTAATGCGGCGACGTCATCAACTTGCAACTCTGTGATTTTTAAATAGTATTTTTTGCATTACTGTTTTTTTTTTCTTTTAGAAAAAAAACACCACATATAATTTTAAATAAATGAGTTAATATTTTTGTTGTTGCTGCCGCTGCTGTTAAATGTTATAAATTAACAATTGTTCACCATTAACATTTGTTCGGAATTAATTGCTGTTGCAATGCGTTATGCGTTGGCGTTGAAAAACTCATTTGTTTGGTTGATTCTGGGCCGTACTT
Source organism: Dryomyza anilis (assembly GCA_951804985.1). Taxonomy (NCBI): domain Eukaryota; kingdom Metazoa; phylum Arthropoda; class Insecta; order Diptera; family Dryomyzidae; genus Dryomyza; species Dryomyza anilis. The sequence continues at coordinate 469,013 of OX638134.1, forward strand.
TAATTGCAACTGAACAGAATAGAACAATTTACACTTTTACATCAATTACAACTGAGGAAACTTTGTAGAACAGAATTTTTATTTTCTGTTAAGATTAATTTAAATATTTTGAATAAGATACAAATTATTTACAAATAATGTATTGTTAGAAATTGATCAAATGTTAATAAAAATTTTAATTTTATCGAAAGATTTTAAAATTAAAAAAAAAATATAATATTAGTTAAAAATTTAATTTAATGTGATAATTTTAATTGTAATGAAATATTGAATTATAGCATAAATTTAAATTTTTAATGAAATTAATGAAAACCTCATATTTTTTAATGAAATTTGAAGTTTTAATAAAAATTGAATTTGTAATTTAAAATTGGATTTAAAGTGCAAATTTAAATTTTTAGTGAACGATGGATTTTATAATGAAAAATTGAATTATTAGTGAAAAATTTTTATTGAAAAATTTAATTTCCATTGAATTTTTAATGAAAAATTTTATTTTTAATAAAAATTTGAATTTTTAATGAAAATTTGAATTTTTAATGAATATTTTAAGTTTAATGAAAAATTAAGTTATAGTGAAAAATTGAATTTTTGGTTAAAAATTTAGTTAAAAATTTAGTTGTCGAATTCAGTGTGAAATTTTTTATTTTTTTTTTTAGAGAAAATTTGAATTTATATTGAAAAATTAAATTTTTAGTGAAAACTGAAATTTTTAATGAAAATTGAAACTTTAGTAAAAAAATTGAATTTTTAGTAAAAAATTCATTTTTTAGTGAAAAATTAAATTCTCAAGAGAAAATTAATTTTTATTGCAAAAATATATTTTTTTTGCGAAAAACTGGAATTTTTGAACTATTTTGTGAAATTTTAATTTTTTACATACAAATAAACGCCATCGAAAAGTCACACTTCATTTAAAATTCCATTAAATATTGGGCATTTTTTTATTCAGCCAATCAATCGCACAACAATTTGTTATTGTTTTATATTCTTATTTTTAGTATGGATTGCTGTGCTGTCGAATTCAGTGTCTCTGTCGCCGTCGGGCGCTGGCTGCCATTAAAACACGTTTCATTTGTCTAAAAAACACATTTTTGCTGCTGCCACTTTTGAGCCTACTACTGAGCCATTAATAAGCCATAAAATGACGACAAAAATTATGGCATGAATATAAATAAAATATTTAAAAGCAACAACAAAGAGCACATGCCATGTCTGTCTGTCTAATCAACATACATATCATACATAGTACATATGTCTGTATGTGCCTTCATCTGTATGTCTGTATGTCTGTCTGTCTCTTTGTCCATATGTCCGTCTGTGAGTTCATTTGCTTGTCTGTCATACAATCAGGTCGTTCGCCATGCGTTCGTCGCCTTATTTGCTGCGAATTGTAATAAATCGCCACCCAAAAAGGCTGCTTGACGTACGCGCTGCTCGCAAACAGGCACAATAAACACAACAACAATACAAATTACAGCAACAACAACACAAACGTTGCATCAGTCCAATGTACGCTCGCCTTTCAGTCAAAATTCAAAACAAACTACAAAAAAAAAATCAAAAATGGTGGACGACATATTGTGCGGTGGATGTGCTGGAGAGCAGCAAAATCATGATATGTCGCCATTTTGTACAGTGGCGCTAATTAAACATTTTTTTTTTATTTTAAATTTTTTTTTTTTTGTAAAATCATTAAGACATTTATAGGTCTTTGTATCTGGCAAAAACATAAATTTCTCTATGTTCTTGGTTTTCGATAATACTAGAAATATTTGGACCTAAAATGTATATTGCAATTTTTAAAAAGGTAATGTGATATAGGCTCGTAGCCAGGTAGCTTTTGAAAAATATATTAATTTTTAAGAGGGAATTCCAGAAAATACAAATTTATTCTTTTTCATTTTTATTCATTCGGACTGTCATAATATGATATCATAATATGATATTAGAATATTCACGACCAAAAACAATGACTTTAATTATTTACTCGAAAAACTAAACTGAAAAGAAAAAGATTTCTGTTCTTCAAAAATATGATTGATATCGACTCTTGCTTTATACGCAAAAAACCAAAAAACTTCCAAGTAAGTAAGCATACTAGGGCCGTTTTCACAATATCCAGTAAAGTGTTTGAATTCAATATATTCCATAAGAAACTTTTAGTTAGAGTGACAGTTACTGCTTGACCGAAGATGGTAAAAACGGCCGTAAGTTCAATATGATTTGTTAGTTTTTAAACTGATATGAAAGAAACATAATTTTAAAATTTCAGTTGTATTGATTTTTTTTTATTTTGTATTTTTTTTTCTGTTGTGATTTTAGAATTCAATTTTGTGTATAAATAGTTTTGAGAAACATTTTCAATTTTTTGAAAAAATATATATTTTGATCAAAAGACAAGTCGAAACTCTTTTTTAAATCTGCTTTTTGAATTCCACCCACTGTGCCAGCCAGCGTCCAATGCTGTCCGACGCACATTTATCATCTCTTTTTACAATCGCACTTATTTATCCGCATTTTATTTACGTGACACCCGTTTATTTTGGCCTGACGTGTCGCATACATACGCGCGATACGCGTCAGCCATCGCGCAGTCGCACTGACTGACAGACGGAGAGATAGACAGACAGCCAAAGCGTCAGCCAGTCATACAGTCAGTCAATCATCAGACAGTCCAACCATTCAGTCAACCAACGACGGCTCGGCCTGCCTTCCATGAGTTATTTAGTTGTTATAATTAAGCGATTAAAATTCCGCACTGGGCGCGCAATGACTTTTATATGTGTTAATATTTAGTTTATTATTTGAAGCAGCACGTGTTCGCCGCACAATCATCCATCCGTCCATCTAAGCAGCCATCCATTGAGCCATTCATCCAACTGACCAACCAACCAACTACCCAAGTGTCCCTCCGTCCATCCAGTCAGGCATACGTTGAGCTATGCTCGGGCACACACTACAGCCGACTGCCCCAAATGACCCCCTCCCCCAACTCAACACTCCACCATGTACTACGCAACTTTTTGATTTTGGTTTTCGATCGATGAACTAGAATAGAATTCAAAGCAGGCAAAAACGTTAATGTTTAAACTTAAAAAAATATAAATTTTTTATTGCCGCGCTGCTGCTGCTTCTGCTGTCGCCGCTACGTTAGGTGCTACATAAATTTTATAGTTCATTAAAATCATAAAAAATGCCAGCTTCGTGAGGAATTTCTAAGTTGCTTTTTTCTGTTTTGGTTGCTTTTGAAGCATTTCTTTACAGCCTACTTTTTAGTGGGTGTCAAAATTGTTTTAAGTTAGTTTTAAGTTGCACCACGTAACCTCTACGAGGTACCTGGGTATTGGTGTTTGTTTTTTTTTAATTTCTTGTGCTTACTTTGACGTTAGTGTTTTAGACCCTCGTACGGTTTAAAGCTCAATGGTTACTCAACTAAACACATAATTAAATAAAATAATTAAATGCGCTATGTTTCTGTATATAAAACATGATTACTGCAATAGTTGTATGCTTGCGAGGGTTATATGAATTTGTTTGCCTACAAGTACTAAAAATGATTGTGACTATTTTAAAATGATTACCATTATAATGGTACAATTTGTATATCTGTACAATTAAAGTTGACGCAATTATAAAATTATTTATACATTATCTGCAATAATAAATTTGATTGTCTCTAAGTATTTGATATTTTTGCACATGTCTTACATTATCATATAATAGCTTAATGTTTTCCATAATTCAAATTACTACTGATTGTGAAAATAATTATAGTTCTTACAAATATAATATATAATATATAAAATACAAATATAATATATAAAACGCCAATATAGTTGCAAATTATTTAGGTGAAATATTTGAAACTTTTTGTGATATTAAGAAAATATTAATAGTTTTGCAGCAAAATCAATTATATCTATGGAATATGTAAATATATTCAAATATGACACTTTTTGTGATGTTTGCAGGAAACATTTCATAAATAATACAAAGTATGTGATGTTTACAAATTACTTACAGTGGTACTGTAAATATATTTGTATTTACTGCATATTAAAATTGTTGGAGCAATTAATTTTTGTTCATAAACATCCTGTTTTCTTAGTTTACCTTTCAATACTTTTAATAATGATTGTGGTAAATTATTCAATTATTTGAACATCATAGTATTGTATTGTTTACGTTATCTTATCGATACCTTACATCAGAACCAAAAAAATAAGACAAAAACAAATATTCTCAAATTTGAATAGTTATTAATATTTCACCAAATGTACCCAGAAAACCAAAGGATATCGTTTATAGGCCCAAATTGATGTTTTCGATAAGCTATAGGAATCTTTTTGTTCGATAAAAATTTTAATATATTTTGAGTTTTATATAGAAAATTTATCATTATTCATAGGAATTCAAAAGTATCATCAAATGGTTTGTAGGGTAGTTAGAGAATTAAGTTCTATATGGTTTTATTTTATACAAATTTACAATAAATTCATTCCTTAGTGTCTCTGGGTTTTCAAATAAAATATTTCAAAATAAAGGTTTTTCAATAAAAAAATAAAAAAAAAAACAACTGAAATGAAATGTGAGTTACGATGTTCTGCATGAAAGTCATCGATAAAATCGTTGTTCTCTAAATAATTTTAAATATTATTAAACGAAATGAGTAATTTTGACTATTTTAGTTGTTACAATTATAATATTAATAAAAGAGGTGGAAAAAATAATAAAAAAGCATTAAAAAAACTGTATTTTAATTTTTCATATGATTGTTTTGATCAACTAGTGGTTTTTTTAGGATGGTAAACAGACAAATTTGATTATTTCATTTACTACAATTAAAATATGGTCCAAAAAGGTGTATGATAATCAATTCTCGAACATAATAATGCTTCTAATATTTATAGTTTACATAAAAAAAGTTTGCATTTGATTGTTTTCATTAAATAAATATGCAATACCCAATTTTATAATTCAAAGCATTGTAATTTCTTTAAAAAATTGTATAAAATTTATGGATGAAATGTGAAAAATGTTACCTATTGATTTTGCAGATAGATTTTTCATTTCAAACCTAGTTGTTGAATCATGTTATAATTGTACGCAGCACAATTCAATAAAAAAGGATCAAAAACAGAAAATGAAATATATAAAAATGTCAATTGCTCGGACTGTATATTGATTTGAAATGTAGTGTTTAAATAATTTTATAATTGTATCAAACATACGACTGAAAATGGATTATTGTAGAAATGTTGTATGTAGTAATTTATTGACTTTTGAAACTTCATATGAAACTTCATAAATCATTTTATAACTCAAAGCAACGTTATTTCATTAATGAATATTATAAAGTTTTTAACAGATGTGGGTAAATGTATGTAACTGTTCAGTTGAATTTTCATAAGAGACTTAGTTTTTGAATCATTTTATAATTCAAAGCAACATAATTTCACAACAAAAAATGATTATCAATTTTTCGACTGAAAATTCAAAAATGTAGAAATGTTCCGTATGGAATGAATTGATTGAAACTGGAATGAATTGATTGATATGAAAATAGTTTTTATCTCATTTTATATTTGTCATCAAACCAGAATAGGGCCCCTGGTGCCTGAAAGAATATTTTCATTAACTGAAATGAAAAAATATAACAAAGGACTAAAGCAAAGAAAATGGTATATTTAGATTATGTTTTTCAAAATCATTTTCCAAAAAAGAAGAGGTAACTATTTTGATAGTTCGTTCAAAAATGTATCCCTTTTTTGTACGATTTGCTATGTCATCAATGAAAAGACACTGATCTCTAGATTTGAAAAAAAATTCCACCAATATTAAAATTTTCATTTGGTATGCCATGTAGCTGAAATATTTTTTTAAATAAATACACATTGTTTCGATTTCTTTTAAATAAAATTGTTTTATTAAATTTCCATTGGAATTTTTGAATATTTTGTTTTACTAAAAATAAACACACACGCAACTACTTATACAACTAGAAAAATGCTCTAAACTTATAGTAAAAATATATATAGTAAAAAAATCAAAAATATTTATCAATTGAATTCGTTGGCATCGCTGCCAACTGTATATGTACAATATTTTTTTAAAAAATAAAAATTTGTTTAAAGTCAACTAAAATAGGTTTGTGTCAAATTTGGCTTAATATCTAGAGAGAAATAATACAATTTGTTCGATGACCAATGTGGCTGGCTTAAAGTTAATATACAATTTCATAAAAATCTTTGCGAATATTTACAATAATTCGTTGGTATATAAAACAATTCGTTTTGCTTAAGAACTAAAATAATAAAAAGTAAAAAATCAAAAATAAAAACTAAAACATGCGACTACTAAACTACGTTGAAATTTAAAATTAATTTTTGGAATAATTGTTGCTGGCGCTGACTCGCTCGCACTTGCGCGCCGCCGTGGCGCAACAGAGACGGCCGAACGAGCGCCGTTTAATTTACAATCGAGTGTACGGCGCAAAGGAGCGCAACAGAGACGGAAAATAATTTGCATGCGATGACGACGACGACGACTGACAAATTGCTGCACGTAATGAACTGAACCGAACGCCAAGTGAGCGATAAACAACTCGAGGCTCCTCCCTCTCTTCGCTCTCAGACGCACACGAAAATGCCGCGGTTGCTGCCGAAGCCGTTGTAGCTTTGTGCGTCGGCTTCGATCAGCTTCTGACGCTTCACCAACTCGGCGGAGGCATCGGACGAGGCATCTGATTCCTGTTCGCTGAGCTGATAGAATTTGCGACGCGTTGCATTGATGGCGACGGCGGCGTGCAACTCCTCCTCGCTGATGTCGCTATCGCCGGCGCTGGTGTTGAAGCTGTGCACCGAGCTGCGCGACGTCTTCATGCTGAGATCCATGGGGCAGTCCTGGTCGAAGGCAACGGCGCGAGTTGTAGGCGCTGCCGTTTCTGCGCCGATGGAGCAGACGGAGACAGGCGACAATGACTGCATTTTGGCGGCAAAGGAGAGCGGCTGTGCGGCGACATAAGGCTCAGGCGTGCTGGGCTGACTCTTGGGCGGCGTAACAGTGACTGCGGCGGCGCCCAGCTGCATAGGACTGGCGGGCAATGAGGCGCGTATGGCGATGGGGCTGTGAATGTGATGCGAGGCACTGAGTGCGGACACAGGCGATGCCGTTGAGCAGACTGAGCGACGCTCAAGCGGCTCCTCATCACCGCTGACGCAGAGCACGGGCGATTGAGGCGCTGAAGGCAGACGCTCCTCATGACCGTGGCTAGCCGAAGAGTGTGTGGAACGCGCGGTGGGTGAGTAGCGCTGTGACTCCGCTGAATCGACGGACTGGCGGTGTTGGAACATTTCGGTGCGGTAAGCGGCATCGGCGGCAGCAGCAGCGGCGGCCGCGGGATGATAGCCGGGGAAAAGCATGTGTGGAGGCAGCTGGAAGGCGGACTGTGGGGCGCTGCTCATGCCCGGCGCCAAACCGTTCATCATGCTGAAGAAGGGCATGGCGGCGCTAGCATCGGCGGGATGACGTGTAGCAGCAGCGGCGGCTGCGGACAGGAATGGTGACATCTCGGGCAAGTAGCCGGGATAGCCGAGCAGACCGCCCATGTGTTGGGCCATGTGCGAGTTGCGCTGTTGTTGCTGTTGCTGCTGATGTTGCATATGCTGTTGTGCGACAGCGGCGGCGGCAGCCATGTCACCAAAACCAGCGCCCGGGGTAGGCATAGCACCGTTGACGGCTTTGCCAGCGGCCTCGACGGCCTGCTGTTGCTGCTCCTGCAGCAGGCAGTGAATCTTGAACCAGTTGGAGCGACGGCCGTAGCGTGAACCGCCCTTGGACATGCCGACGGTGTAGCATTTGCGCAATCGGCACGCCTTGCAGGTGGTGCGGTTCTTCTTGTCAATGATGCATTTGCCGTTGTTCTTGCACTCGGTGATCGAGGAGACGTTGTTATATGAACGGCCGAAGAAGGACTAAAATAAGAAAAGAGAAAAGTGCGAAATTAGTTCAAGTTCAATTGATGCAGTTTAATTTAATATAACAACAAAATTGTTATAGTAATTAAAGGACTGTTTAATAAAAAACAGGATGTGATGCTTACCTTGCAGCCCTCGCATGTGAAGGCGCCGAAGTGGAAGCCGGCGGCGGGTTCTCCGCAAACTTTGCAGATTTGATTCATCTGTAAATAAGAAGAAAATAAAAAATTAGTTATGTTTGCTTTAAAATTGATTGTTTTCGTGCAGGTAGTGTTTAATTGAGTTAGTTATAATTTAATTGAAACAATTCAAATTTTAACTGAAACAATTAAATGTTAACTAATTCATTTTATATAAGAATTTAATTATTTTATGCAAATATTTTTGAGAAAGTCCACACAAACGCACCAAATTGCAAACCATGTTGGTTTCTGTGAAAATCTTTATTTTTTCTGTGTTGTATATTTTGTATCCTTGAGTTTGCTGGCAACGACTGCGCTGCACAAGCTAGTAAGCGTTAATGATGTCAGCTCTTGCACAGCCCAAGTACTTTATACTTCCTTGAGTGCGTTTTTTTCACTCTGCTGCATGTCTGTTATTTTTTTATGACTGCCGCCCGAAAAAACTAAAGCTGCAGATTATGCAACCCTAATCGGCAGGGTCATAAACGCGTTTTATGGCAGGGTCATTATCAGGTAATGGCTTATGCGCTTAGCGCGGATTTAGCTGTAGCTTAGATTTTTTAGTTAGGCGCACAAATTAAAAAAAAAATGTAACAAAGAACAAAAAATTGCCAAAAAAATAAAATCCTGACTTCATAATTAGCAAACATGAAATTTTAGAATCAAATAAACTATGATGTCCTTGACTTTGAGCAGCCAGTCGCAATAAATATTTTATTTATATATGACATTTATATTCTAGGAAGTTTTGCGCAGCATTTGGAAATTTGTAAAAAAAATATTTCGCATTAAAAAAAATTAGAAACGTAAGATTTTTGAAAGGAAACAAATTCAAGTTTGTTGCCCAAGTCTTTGGTTTTGTGGCGCAGGTTTGTGTGCGCAGTCTTTCGTTTTTATTTGCAGTATTTTTTAACTTGTAACTCAAATTTACCTTGAAAATTTGTTGTTGTTTTTGTTGCAGTTGTTGTTGTTGGTAAAAAATCCTTTGAGTGTTTTTTTGGCAGTGTGCGCGTGTCTCACAGGCAATTAATCCGTTTTTGGTGTTTATGACACTTGGTTTGGCACAGTTTTTATGGCACTCGCTTTGAGTTGCTTTTTTAGTTTTATTATTATCACTTTGTGCGTTTATGCAATTGCACTATTTATTTTTTTTCAATCAATCAACTTTTTTTTTATAATTTTTGAGTAAAGTTTGTTTTTCTACAAGTATTTTTTTTTTCTTAATAAAATTTGTTTTATTTTTTTATATTTTATAAAATCGCGCGCTCTAAGCAGTTGAGTAACACACACTTCAGCTACTAGCAGACGACTGATCTCTTGCTCATGTCAAAGTATTACAAGCAGCATTTTGTTCTGTACAAAATTTATATACGTTTTCGTCTCGACTCTGAGTTTCACAGACAAATCCACGTACTTTGATTGCATTGCATGCGCCGATCGATCGCTCTACCTGGTCGTCGTCGTCATCATTGTGCCTCTCACTCTCACATAGGCGCTCTTTGCCGTCGTGCCACTGCTGTTGCTGTTGCTGCGCCGCATTGCTCTTTTCATTTGGTATTGCTCTAGCTCTATTGATGGCTCTGTTAAGTCGGCTCGCATGAATGACTTGGCTGCTAAAAGCGGAAGAGCGGCTTAACAGCAGCGCTTAAGCTGGGGCAATTGAACGTATTCTGGCTCGGTTAAATGTGGCTCTCACTTGGTTGCTCTTTTGTACTTGAGCGCCGTTGAGCATCGTTGTCTGCAAAGCCCATTGAGTGGCGATGATCGACGATCTCCAATGGTCTTCGGTGTCACTTTTAAAATGCCTTTTGCTGTATTTACTGACTTTTTCTCGTTTTTTCTCTAGTTGCTGTTTTTGTTGTTTCTAATGGGCGGAGTTTTTCGTTTTGTTGTTTTTGCATCATGTTACAGTTAGTTTTTAGCCTCCAGAACTGGGTTTTAGCTGAGAACGGGGACTTTTGTCGTTTTTCGTTTTTTGTACTTGGAAGTTTTTTGTATTTGTAATGTTGAAAATAAAAAATGTATTTATTTTCTGATGCTGTAATGGTACTTTTTATGTTTTATTTAAAAATTAATATAGAACTTGGATTTTTCAATGACAAATTTTATTTTAAAATACAAGAGGTCTCCATAATTTCTTTTACATGATATGAAAAAGTACACGATACTCTCGAAGAAGTTAAAACTTCACCCAGCTATACCCAATTACTACACCCAATGTTCTTTAAATATGGAAAACATTTTAATGTTTATACTTGAATTCTTAAACAACTCTACGATGGTTTCTTTAAAATGTCAAAACAATATTTTTAATTTAATTTTAAAACATAAACATTTCTTTGATTGATTTATCTTTCTGTCGAGTTCTCACAATACTTAATAGTTGCTGCAAGTCACAAGGTTCCGTACTAAATGTGTTAGTATTATTTATATACTAGTGGCTCTATAAGTGCTTTTTAAATATTTTAAAGCATCTACCCATTTCAAAAATATTTGTATAAAGTGCAGCACTATCAAAAATTCAAAAATACTCATTAGGTTGTCATAAATGATATGAATAATGCCATTATACTCTCAAAGAACTTTTAAGCAATGTTTTAAAATGTAAAATTTTCATGGATGGTTATATACTTCTCTTCTAAATTCTTGCAATGTTTAATATAGATCAGAAACAAGACTAATATGACCAAGTTATGATAATTTATAGCCTAATAGAGTAAATATGGGTAATAGGTTAGGGAAGATATGACCATTTCCAGTTCAATTTGTCAGGGAACTGATCGGTTTATGCCAAGTTTTCTATAAAATAATAAGTTTCCGATTATTACTATATCACAATTTCTACAAGAGATATCACAAATACATGAAATGAGTTAATAATAAAGTTTTAATAAATGTACATTTTAAATAATATTTTAATTCTTATTCTGATCCCTTGGCTGCCTCTGAAACAGCTGTACGATCTGCCACTCAATGCATTTTGCCAATTGTTTGTTGTTTTATTTGTTGGTACAAAACACCCAATTTGTACCGACTGGAGCACGTTAAGACAATATCTGAAAATAATCAAAAGAGGTCGTAAAATAGAAACAATTAATTTTAATGAAGTTTACAAATACATTTTTATGAAAATATTAATTTCAACTCTTTAATTATTACAACATGTATTTGATACATTATTAAAGTTGAAATGCTAATTGATAGCTTCACATTTTCTTATCATTTGGTGCACATATTGAGCTCATCTATCAGCAATTTTAAGATATATAAAAAATTTTGTAAACGCATAATTGTCATTTTGACAATTTTGGTGGTTTTTACTTCCACAACGATGATATGGAAATATTTCGAAAATCACATTACATCGAATTTTGATATTTAGCAGAAAAAAAATTAATTAAATTTGTTCCACAGAACTCAAAAAATGTTATTTTTGTATTGGAGAATCTAATTCGGGAACAATATAAAATCAATTCAGTCGAGTTGAAAGATTATCACCATTTTGGATTAGAATATGGAAAATATCGGATCATTTAGAAGTGTTTTTCTCAAAAGTAAAATCTATTTGAATACATTTTAAAAGAAACAGTAGAGTGAGCAAAAACTACTTCATATTTTAAAAATCTAACTTTTTATATGAACGATTAATTAAAATTTTAACATTATATCCATAAAGCTTGTAGAAATGGAGGTTGACTCCACTATAACTTCAACCAGATTATGATATGAAGCAATTACAATGATCAGTTCCCTATCATGACTCTAGCCAATTTCAACAAAGGATTTCTATAGTAATTTTTCGACTATTTATCATATCGACTTTTGTGAAGGAAGCCATTAATATTTTTAATAAAATGATATTGTATTTTTTGTTATACTTAATAAATGACTTTTGTATTGCCATACATACCTTTTTATAAATAAACTAAATACAAAATATTTTAGTTTTTAAATACCTTTATTCTCTATAGATATTTTTTATATTTTTTTTAACAAAATTGAAAAAGTACTTTTTTTGTATTTTGAATGGTTTTATCACATTTAGTTTATTTAATATTATTAATAATATTAATGGAGAATACTGCGCTGACTGCTCGTGTGCTCCTGCCAATGATATCAATATCGTCGGCATATGCGAGCAGCATGACACTTATGTTGAGGATAGTGCCGCTTTGACGGAGTTCGGCATCTCGAACTATTTTCTCCATCAATAAGTTTAAAAAGTCGCACTCGTTCGGTATGAAATGGCTCGGAGAGGTCTTTTCATATTCTCACTGAGCAACGTGTGTTGCTCAGGGTCATCCTGCAAAGCCTTATAAGTTTCGCTGGTATACCGAACTCAGAAATTGCGGTATATAATCGTTCCCTTATCGGAGTGTCGAAGGCGGCTTTATAGTGCACTATAAAATAAACTATTGAAACAATAGTAAAATTAATATTTTCTCGATAACATGTCCTATTGAATTAATGTTGACCACCTTATTTGCTGAATAATACTACAAAATACCATAAAAACTATTGAATTAATAGAATGAATAGTCGTACTATTGGTTTTTTGTTTTCTGAGTAGACTTGATATCGTTCTCATTTGTTTAAAGAATTTCATATCGGGTGTTTTACGATTTGAAAATTTATCAATTCTCGTTACTATGTACGATAATAATGTACTTAATATATTTTCATAATGGGGTCATGATTAGGAACTAATAAATATATTTAACCTTGGCATAATCCTAGAAGTTATATGACTAATATGATATGGCCACAATCACATCAGCTCTAATAGGGGAAAATTGGGAAGTAATATACAAGATTACTGAAATATCTTTAAATATAAGTACATTATTTCTTTATTTACGTTCATTTTTAAAACAGAAAAAGATCATTATATCATAAATTTAAGTAGCATGCTTAAAAAATGAAGAACACATTAAACTATGGAAAGATATATCAACTTGTGAAATTTAAATCGAATTTTTATAAATTAACAAATATATTTCATAAAATTTTATTTGTTTTGAAATTTCATCGATATATAACGAAACAAAATTTTTGGCATTTTTCAGGAATATTTCGGGCATATTTCCGGCAAACACGTAGATAAATGGAATATTTTGGTAAGTGTATGAAAAGTTTTGTAAATTTTTTGTAATTTTAAAATACCATAAAATTAATAGTTTTAACTATTGAAATTAGTCGGTAAATCCCATTAAATACTATAAAATAATATTGGAATTTGTATGAATTTTTTTATTTTTTGTATACTATTAAATCAATAACTGTCATATTGACAAATTTTAATAGGATTTTATGAGATTTGTTTCTGAGTGTACGGTCGGCAAACGGACTGCTTGTGATACAAACTTCGCACCAGTCTGTGTGAAAAATGTCGAAAATATGTTTCTAAACTGCCTCGACACTGCCAAAAATGTTGTCTGGGAATATTACATTTTTGTAATTTACTCTCATTTTTAAACACAAAAAATCAATATAGCGATAAACTTTTTTTAAAAGAACTCTAGTATAAAATCGGTTTCAGATAACTTTGAGATAGTTAATTGAGATAATCTGACTAGTTTCAATTGTATATTTGTTAATAATGATAAATATACTGCAACACGTACAATCAGGAAGCTGCAATTGAAGTTTCACTTAAATGTATTGAAACGTTGATGCATTAACTCGATTTAATCAAATTAACTTAAGTTGTTAGACTATGTAAATATAACCCAAGTACATTTCAACCAATATATTGCATGCACAGCACACCAGTACATATTTGTTTGACTGATAATAAATGAGCATTTTGTTTTGCATTAAATTAATACGTTTTAACTCATAAATAATGTAGATTTTAGCAGTAAATTGCATTTAACAAGATATTTATTTATTTATTTAGCTGCTGATTTATACAAAAGCGTAGTTGAAAAAATCTATAAAAAATAGAAAAAATACTAAATAAATTTTAAGTACTTGTGACACTACTGTAAATACAAACGCCCCGACTACTTCCGCCTTCATTATGACGAAAAACCTGTTCGTGTGGTACCTTTCAGGCAGTGATAGATAAATTTATGTATTTCTATTTAAAACAAGTTCAGCAGTTGATAAACACCCCAGCATAATCGAAGCGCAAACAAAACGTATTAAAATTGAAAGATGTTTTTTTTTAAAGATTTTCAAATTATATTGTCTTGATGATTATAATGATTTATTTTGTGCCAAAAAAACCAGTTCGCAAAAAACCCACTAAAATCAGCTAATGTCTAAAAAATCGAATAAAAATAAAATTTTTGCCATAAAAGCACCTCGTAATTATGACATTAACAGGCACAATTAAGTAATTTGAGTTTGGACAGAAATAAATATAAATATAAAAACGAAACTGAAATGAAATGAACAACAAAAATGCAAATTAGTTACTAACATCGATACCAAGTCAGCGCTACTAAATCAAAAATGCAAATAAGCGCGTTTTTCGTACAGCAGAAATTCGAGATGAATTTGATTGATTTGCGGCAATTATTTATGGGGTGTTTAAACAGCTAACGAAATTCGCAGACTCGGATGAGCAACAATATAGCTACAATTAACCACAAAAAAAAAAAAAAAAAATAATAACAATCTCTAAATATGATGCAATCGTTATCTAAGAACAGGATAAAGTTTTAAAAATATAATTTTAATTAAAAGAAACTTTTACTAGTCATATATTTTAATAAGCCCTAATATACCACGACTGGATTCCTACAGATATGACAAACATTTCTCATTTTTATATACAATCTAGTTTTTAAAGATCTTTCGTATTAATTCCCAGTATATATTCACCATATTAGGGCGGACATTAGCAGGGCAAGATCATGTTTCTCCTGTTGGGCTACTCTGCTTAGAAGAAAGTCAAGACTGATCATTTTGGTTTTAAAACGGATCAGATTATGTCGAGGCAAACATTCAATATTAATTTCCCAAACATGGTCCCACCATAGAGTATACTAGGGACACTAAACGATATTTTCACTATTAGGAAACTGATGTGGTTGGGACAAGGTACAATGATAATTTCCCGATCATGACCCTAGCTCGATTTTAAATGGGTCTTTCTACTTTATCCCGTTATTGATCTCATTTTATTAAGATTTTCGTTAAGTAATTCTTAATAAGAGCTTCTAAGAACTTCGATTTGTAGGGTCGATTATATATAAGTCTGAAAAATTAAAAATTACTCTGTATTTTGTATCATTTTCCTTGTGTTATCGAAACGAATGGCATAATAGAAAGATGTTTGAGGATTTCCTATACATTATTTGAATTCGATAAAAATTATGATGGATTTTGGTACGAAACTCATAAGAATTGTGCAGTTATAGAGTTATTGTGAAAAAAAAAACTATTCTTGGAACAAAAAAGAATAGTATATCGATTAAAATGTATGATATTTATAACGACTGAAATAGCGTGGATTTTATCAAAAACCCTATTATTTGAGCCTACAAAGATATCGGTATAATATTTTAAAAATATCGTTAAATTTTTTGGTATTATTTTTATAAAGTATAATTTCTAATTATAAAGTATAAAGTATTATTTATAAATTATTAAGTATAATTTAAAAATTATAAAGTATAAATTATAAAATATAATTTATAAATTATAAAGTATAATTTATAAATTATAAAGTATAGTTTATAAAGTATAAAGTATAATTTAACATTTGATTCCCTCACTAACTCTGTAAAACTCTCTCGAAAAGTTGCTGTTAAAGCCTTCTCTAAGCCAAATGTTAGTTTGCTCCCTTGCTCTCAAAGCTGCAAAGCAACTTAACAGTCACTGTTAGCGGCTTAACATGCGCTCAGCGACATGTTAAATCGCTGTTAATGTTCTCTGACAGCCCCATGCTCTGACTTTGCAGATTTTACGTATTTTTTTCATTATTTCTCAAGATTTATTTCACTACTAAATGCCGTTTATTAAAAACTGACACTAATGGTCGACTATATTAAGTATTCCCAGGTTCCATTAGCTTAAACAGCCATATCAAAATTAATAAATTATATTTTATAGCTATTAAATTAATAATAATTAAAAATATCCATAGAATGATAAATTTTTTATTGTCATTTAAATTAAAATTATTATTTTATATTTTGCCAACCATAAAATAGACGCATTTCCTGTTGCAATTAAACAATTTAATTTTTTTTTCCACCTAAATTTCTGTTGACCAATATTATGCAAACTCATAAAAAACACAGCACATCCTCTTAAAAAACTGACACCGTTTTTTAAGA
This sequence comes from Dryomyza anilis, assembly GCA_951804985.1. Taxonomy (NCBI): domain Eukaryota; kingdom Metazoa; phylum Arthropoda; class Insecta; order Diptera; family Dryomyzidae; genus Dryomyza; species Dryomyza anilis. The sequence goes on from OX638134.1 coordinate 485,465, forward strand.
CATCTTCCATTTTTTAAGGCCAACCTTAAAAAAAAGTCAAACCATTTTTTACGATTCGCTGAATTTGCATTGATGCAACATTGACGTGACCAAATACCAAATATTCTGTCACATTTATAGCATATGTGTGTGCTCAAATTAACCTTTTTCCGAAAATCAACTACTGACCCAAAACCCTTCATAAAAAAAATTAACTTGCTCTTTTTTCCAAACGTCAACTAGTTCGGGTTGAAAGTCAAGGTTTCGTTTTTTATAACTTTATGATTGCCGACCTTTTCGATTTTCGACATTTGATTTTTAACTCGCCACCACTCATAGAGCACCAAATAATTGCAATGAAACGGCGCCGAATGGCATTTTTATGACATGGACGGATCATGCGGCTACCTAAGCCCAGGATCGAGCGTTACCTAATCCCTAGCTAAGCCCGGGATAATCTTTACCTAAGCTACAGATAATCCCAGGATAATAATTATTATACCTGCGCCATACTGTCACAATACATGTCGACATCGACCTCATGCTGCAAAAAACTTAATCCGCATTTTAATCCACGCTTAATCCGCGTGCTTAAAGGTCGCGCGCAAAAAACACCCGCGCGTAATTATGTCGCGCAGTGAGTGCCACATACAGTGGACGGATGGATGGATAGATGGAATACCGAGTACAAAGGACGACTTCTGGAATTTCTAGAATTGCAAATAGCAGCGAGTTAAAATGAATCGATTAAGTGCGTCGTTTTTTTAAGTCGTCTCATTTTGCTACACTGTGGATTAAAATAAAAAATGAAAACAAAGGCTTGTGTTTTTTGGGCGAATTGCATTGTTTGTGGACAATTTTTACATTTTATGTGTTTTGTTATTTTTTGGAAAATTATGCAGTGATCATGCAATGCGGCCAGTATTCTGCGTAAAGGTTAAAAGTCAGACCAATGCTAATAAAGTTTTGGGCTATTTGGACGGAAGAATTACAGAAGGTTGTAGTTTAAAAAGTGATAGAAAAATGTTGACTTTTGAAAATTAGACGATTTATAAGTTTTTCTAAGACGATATATTTAAAATGCTGTATCTCACCAGTATCAGTTTCTAGAACATACTTTAAAAATGATGTTAATACTTAATTTATAATTTTATTGATTAATTATAAGTTTTCCATTACTTCCTATATTTTGTAAAAACCATTTATAAGATAGATAAAATGTATTTGGGATACTAAACGGGATCTTACATAACACTCTCAGATAAAGACACTATAAAATTAAGAGTTTTTACTATTGAAATAAATCAATAGGATAAACTATTAATTAAATCGGTGAAGCCCATTAAAAAGTACAAAATACAAAAAAAATATTTTTGAATTTGTATGAACATTGTTAGTTTTTGTATACTATTAAATCAATAACTATTCTATTGACAAATTTTAATGGTATTTTATGAGATTTTTACTGAGTACACTTTACTGCAACTTCCTTGGTATAAATATACCCAGAGCTGTAAAGGTTGGATTACGACTACTTTTGATTACGATTACTAAAGAATCGTAATCAAAAATTTTGAGTACGATTCTTAGTAGTCGTAATCAAAAATTTTGATTACGATTAGAAATAATCAAAAAGTACATTTTTTGATTATTTTCACGACTACTTTAAAATAATCAAAAACTACTAATCCGACTTTTTTTTTGATTATTTGAAAATAATCAAAAAAATGTAATCCGACTAGGTTTTTTTGGATTATTTCTATTTTTGTTAGATTATTTTTTGATTATTTGATAATCAAGAAAAATAGAAAAAATCAAAAAAAGTAGTCGGATTACTTTTTTTTTGATTATTTTCAAATAGTAGTCGGATTACTTTTTTTGATTATTTTCAAATAATCAAAAAAAAGTTTTTGATTATTTTTAAAAATACTTTTAAAAATTATTTTAAAAGTTCATTTATTGGAGAGTTTTTCATATTCTTAGTAAAAATTGTACTAGGGTCATGATCAAGAACTGATTATTATATTTTTAACTTGTCATAACCTGACTTGTTTTATGTAAAACATGTTGTACTGTCTAGTCTTTGATGTTTATATTATCAAATTAAAAAGTTTGACTTGCTTAAAAATTAGTTAAAAAATAATTATTTTTAATTTTTTTTTTTATTTTGATATATATTTTAATTAGCATAAATCATATAAAATATCTTTTGATTTGAACCACTTACTGAATTATAAATACGGATTTTATCATAACTTTTTATTGGTATCTTTATTGGCACCTATGGATTGGCATCATTACTTAAAAATATTTTGGTTATTTGTTTAATATGTTTTTAGCATATTATTTTTAAATAATGATGCCAATCAATAGGTGCATTGAAAACAAACATTTTATGCCTGTACACCACTATTTTAGCATGTACCAATAGAAAGTTATGGCGAAAAATACGAAATGATTCGCCCTTTTGGCATGACAAGATTTTCAAATTCACCTTTTTGGATTTGTCTTTTGTGGCTAGAAATAACGAACAAAATCACATACGATTTTGGCACAGTAAACTTGAGGAAAAACAACATTTGAAAATGTTTCACCGCTTGGCATGATAGTGACGATAAGATTTTTTATTCAATTTTATATAAAATTTGAATACATAAATATTTATTTTTAAAAATGAAATCGAAAAAAATATACTTAGTTCAGTAAAGGTAGTCCAATAAACAAAATAAAGTTGACTTTAATGATAGTATCAACTTTTTGGACAATTTTTCATATATTTATTTGTCAAAATCATAATATTATCTTTAAATTAGACATTAATTTGTTTACCGGTTAGTCTGAAGTCAATTAGTTATAATTAACATCAGAAATAGATAATGATTTTTAAATGGCACACCTACCAAATATCCTTGAACAAATAACTCCTCAATACCCGCCCTACGGAATTGGCATTAAACTTAGGTCCAACCATTTGAGTATAAAACAAAACACAGTAATCGATAAAATAGCTCAAATAAAAGAGCTCGACTTAGCTATTCAGAACTGTTGTTCCATAATTTCATAATTATTAATTTTAATACGAAGACCACTTTTTAAATGTTCAATTTCCATAGAATTGCTTGAAGTGTATAACGTTTTTCTTTTTTTATATTCATATTTTTAAAATTTACATAATAATACAAAATATATGTTTTTGCCATAAATCATAATTATTTCATATTCTTATGAATTAATATTGACAAATATGAAACAATTAAAACATTACACTTAATTGCAATTAAAAAAATCCATATTTATGCAAATTTTTGGTTGAGATTTTCTTACTGTCCGTATCTTTGCAAGTTCAACCCCTTTTTATACATATTTGGCAAATTCTAGCAAAGGTTAATTTGCCATGACGCCATAAATAATAATTTCTCTGTATCAAATTATGATTGTTTGATGCATTGTTGAAAAATATGAAAATATTAAAAGCGATTATAATTTATGCATGATTCATAATTTATAATTCATAATTGTAGTCCATACCATAAGCCAAAACCAATATAAATCATTTAATGTACATTTAATTGTTTCTTACTAATTATTATACATTTCCAAACTGCGATCTGTATTAAAGCAAACCAAAGATTTGAACGCATTTGGACATTCCGACCGTTCAAATCTTCGCATGCAGCTAATTTTGTTTTAGAAAAATTCCCATGCTCAAAGTACGGACTTGTTGTTATCCAATCAATACTTGATCCAAACTGCCAAAAACATTCAACCAAAACCTCATCTGGTTTAGATTATGTGCGCGCTAGCTGCTGCAGACCTGGAAAATCCAATTTCGGAAGTTGATGCATCCATCCATCCATCCATCCAGTATGATTTGAAAAACCACAAGCCAAACTGTTTAATTTCTTGATGGATTTTGAGTTTTGGTTTTTCAGCAGTTGATCTCAATTAAATCCAAATAATGTACACGCAGGAATTGCGGATTCAATGCGGATCCGGAGATTAAAATTTCCAAAATTGCACAAGTTCGATGCGACGGACAGTGGACAAACATGCTTAAGCCGCGGTTAAATGCAGCTTAAGCCAAAGTTAAGCTGGGAAAAACGCAATGAATGGACTGAGCATATAGAGTGCAGAACGAAAACGTTGCCGACGATGAGATTGAGGATGATGTTAATATTTTAAGCAGTCAAGAAAAAACCAAATAATGGATTGTCATTATTTAGTTTGACTAAAGTCAGCGAGCCTGTCATTATCGATAGTAGACTTTAGTTTATTTCCAGATACAATTAGGCAAAGCGCAGGTAATCGGACATGTTAGGGGCTTAAAACGAAAGCCAAAGGAGAATAGTTCATTTGAAATCAGTTTCAGTATCAAATGATTATATTAAGTGTTACCTGTTTTAAGGTTCAGCATAGTTTTGAGGTTGCGATTTGACCTTAGCATATACAAGAACCTGAGGAAGATATAATGAAAGAGTCTTTGGTAAAATTGGTATTAGGCCATTGTACTTTCTCTTGCCGTAAACTGTTAGGTACATTACAAGCAAGACCTGACCATTTTCTTATAGAGAAAATTGAATTCAACAAATTGTTCTAAAAATAATATTGAGGTTGCGATTAGGTTAAGAATAGTTTGAAGTTCGCGATTTATCCTAGACAAAAACCTGATATAAAGCGTCTGAAAAGTCTCTAATAAGAATGCAAAGAATAGTTCTTCCGAAATCGATTGCTTCAAATGACAATAAAGAGCTACCTGTTTTGAGATTGAGAACAGTTCAATTGGCATGGAGATTTGCACTTATCCTGGACAAGAACCTGTGCCAAAAGGGACTGAATAATACTCTTATAAGAATCAACTAAGATTTTGCTAATTCAAAAATACAAAAAGACCTATTAAAAAAGACCTATTAGACTAAAATGTAGTATGGATAAATATGTGACTATAATTCTTGCCTGTCGGCTTTTTTCACACAAAACAAGACTCTCAATTATCAACTTAATTAACCGATTTAGATGCGTAATTGCTTCATTTTCTACACCTTTTAACGAGGACTTTACTTTGACGCTAACGCCGACTTGCAAACGAATCTACATAAATATGTCCCATGATAACATAAAATCGTCTAACATGCAGACAAATTGACGGAAGACTGGCGTCCAATTGACGGCAGGATTTTGTTGTTAACTGCATCGTTGTACAACAATTAAAGCCCTGCGACAGCGACAACGACAAATGCGACGGACGTGTCAAGAAATTGAAAATCAATTAGAATTGTAACAATGCTGCGCAAAGCACTTGTTCAATGAAAACAGTTAAATAAAAATAAAAATGAAAGAAAACCCAAAAAAAAAACAAGTCGGAAAAGCACAGGCTCTGAATTCGAAATTTAGTTTGTTTTTTTATTTTAGACTGATTTGAATTTAATTTTCCGTTTGTACTTGAAAACCATGTTAAGAATCATATTAAGAAACAATTAAATTAGAAGCAGGCGCCAGCCAGACGTCGACACTGTCAGCGCGTCTTGCATTTTAAACGCCTTGTTTTACATAGTTTCGAAATTAATGCATTTTACATTTTTTAGGTTTCGTTTTGTCTAATCTTATAGAAAAGTATCTGTATATATTTCAAATGTGTTCAATACTTCAATTTCGATTGCATTGCATTTGAAATAATTCTACATTGGTCAGTTTGATGACCCTGCTGCCTGCGCAGTCGTACAGGAAACGCATGCAAACGCACCACTCTGAAATTCCAATGCGTTCTATACTGCGATTGAATGGGTGCTGCTTTTCTTTTCTTTAATTTCATGTTCGGTTTTTGTATTCAATTCGATTCCTGGCAGCACTTGTCGTCATAGTCATAGTCATCGTCATCGTGGTCGTCTTCTTCGCTGACTTTGTCTTTGTCTTCGTCGCACAATCGCATCCAATGCATGACATGGCATGGCACGGTATCGCATGGCTTGCATTGCGCATTTTGTTCGGTGCTCTGTGTGGGTGCGCATGCGCATCCGGTCGTTTTCCAATCAAATTACCTTACGCGTCAATATGAAAATAATGCCAACACGTTGGTCAGTGCATTGCATTGCAGAAACCGCACCGCGCTGCAAGTTCAAAGACCCTGGACGTACCTATATGGGAAAAATTACAGTTTTAATGTTTTATTTATTAAAAGCTTTTTTCTGAACTGCCGGCATAAGTTGTATATCATTTAAAACTGTATTCATTTAATTTATTTCTATAGCAAGAATTATATTTTTGAGCGGTCACATGGTGCAACACAAAAAACCCATATAAGATATGACAATACATTCAAGTTTATATGGTTTACAGTTCTTCCAATCATGGGACTTCAGTTCGGCAAGAGTTTCGAGCGATAAAGGTTTCTCTTAGAGGTAGAGTACTTCATCTTGATAGAGGACTTCTAAGTCCTTTAGACACCACTAAAGATTTTCGGCCTCTGCAGTCAAGGGGTATGCGCGCTGGATTTGCACTCTAAAGGTCTCGGGTTTGAATTCCAGCTTGTGCATGTGCGCCCGTGGTGATATTAACCACAAAACTTAGTGAACAGATTTCACAGTACAATGGATATAGTCTGTCTGAGTGCTTTGGATTTTAATAGAAAAAAATATAGGTCCGTATTACAATCCCTCCAAATTCTCGAGTTAGTTTACAATAGCTTACATTTGTTCTTCTCACTACCGTCCAAGAAATGATATTATACAACCACAAAAGTAGCTTTGAGAAGTCTAATTTTTCCTCCACCTCTCCATGAAAGACAATTTGCGATACTTTGCACCAGGATCAAAATAAATTCTGTGAAATATATCCATTATTGTGATTTATTGGTTAAATTAAACTTATTAGTTTCATAATACTCAATATCGAAACGATAATGAGGGAATAAAACGAAAATCCAATATTTTATTCAATTCTGGTAAGGGAAAAAACGAAATAAGGGAACAAAATAAGTGGACGTATAATATAATATCGTGGAATTTTGAAGGAAGATTCCCAGAATATTTGAGTTACGTATAGAAAATATAAACTTTTGATATAAATTTCGCCTTTATCCCTTTAAAATCATAAAAAAGTCTCTGAATTGATTTGAATATCACATAATAGGATATATTGCATTTTACCGTCCGAAGTGAAATTAAAAAAAAAAAATACATAAAAAAATGTTTGCACAAAAAGAAGAAAGCAAAAAAAATGGCTCGGACCCCTGCGACCTTGAAAATTGTAAATTGGTACACCTACTTACAGGGACATGTGGGTACTCCAATGAAAGGGTATTATCTCACGATTACAAATATCTAATTTGAGTACCCACATGACCCTGTAAGTAGGTGTACCAGTTTTCAAGTTTTCTTAAGGTCACCAGGCGGACCGTGCTACATTTTGTCGTTGTTGTTGTATTTCTTTTTGCAAAAATACAGGTGGCAATTTTTATTTCGTTTCGGCCTGTAAAGTGCAATTCTCCCCCATAAATTTCATCCATTATCTACATATATTTTTCTTGTGTCTAGAAGATTAATCTGCTGTTTAACTTAATTTTCTGAGAGACCTAATCATTTTTGAAGTACCTTCATTGTACAAATCATTGTACAAATTATATTTTATTTAAAATTGAGAACATTTTTATAAACACAAAAAACCGCAATTCCAACTCTAAAGTGTCACCGTTACTTAAATCACTTTCGTGTCATTCGCTTTTTTCATTCATTTATTCACTCATGTAACCTGCACTCAATACACGTACTCATAAAACTAATCCCCCCAACCGTGCACCATTTGCATACACATTTAAAATAATTTGAGATTTGCAGGTTATAAAAAAAACTTTTTCCATTTTCTGCGCCCCATTAACCACTAAACCATGCGACCAATCGACATGTGTGGCCTACACAGACTCGCCAACAGTAGTGTCGCTCTAATCCGCTGATATTTACAGCAGCTTAAAACCGAGCACTTTTTTGTCGTATCGAAAGACTTTTGACGGCAGATGTCACAGTGTGATTGTATGAAATAACCGTCGATAATGTGCTTTGCCTTAGGAAAAATCCGACGACCACTTGAAATGTGTTCCCACTAAGTGACAACGTGTCAAAGCAGCAACAATTTGCAAGCGATATCTTTCATGAACAAATTAGTTCAATTTAGAAACCATCGAAGAAGAAGAAGGGCTTGGCTGCAATTGTTGCTGGCATTTTACGAGCAGATATCAAAAATCCAACAACAACAAAAAAGAGTTTGTCTTAGATTCACTAAAGTGGTTTTTTTATATATAACGTTTGAAGTCGGTAACGCGATCGTAAACATTATGATCATCACAGCTAATCCGTTGCGCTGCGCAACAATCAAAATAACAAATAATAAATGCGTCAATAACTGTGGCAACATGGGCGGGCGAATGCACTGCAGTGTTGCCAGCTATTTGAACAAAATATAAAAAATTTGGAGCAAATCGCACCATGACGACGCATCGTCCATTGAATTGAATTTTTATTGAACTTGAAGTTGACTTTAATAATCAATTTTCCAGCGTATTTTATGAATTTTGATCTGCGTGAGCCACCACTACTCTGCTCTCGTTGATGCCGTCATTGTGCCTGACATTTAGTAGCTGTATTTTAGAAGAAATCACCTGCAGATTACTTTTATCTGCGCACATTACGATTGCACGTTTAACGTTATTTAGTAGATTTCAGCCGAGGTTTTGATCGGTCTGAGACTGAGACTGAGTTTGCGTCCGAGTCTGGGAACGACATGGTCAACCAGCGTAGAGTAGAGATGGGAAATTTGCATAAATTAGAGTCGGTGTTATTGTGCAGATGTTATGAGGCATTTATTAGGGACATTTGGTGGCTTGCACCGTTTTTGAAATTCGCATTTATCATTCAGAATATGTTGAAAATTCTCAAAAATAAAGAAAACTGGGAATACTTGAAAAATTGTTTGATTTTGTACTGGTATTTAGCAGTGATATTTTTGAAATTTGTATCAATTAGAGTCGGTGTTAATGTGCTAGACGATATAGTGCATATATTTAGGACCTTTTGCGAGTTCTACCGTTTTCTAAATTCACAGTTCTCATTTAATTAAAGGCATCAAATAGGGAGCCAGACATTTTTTCCCTCACAATTCTCTCCGGTACAATTCTTCCCGGTACAATTCTTCCCCAGACAATTTTAACCTAGACAATTCTTCATCATCACAATTCATCCTCAAGACCATTCGTTTTCGAGGATATTCTTCCCTGGACAAATCTTTCCCGATATAATTCTTATCCGAGATAATTCTTCCCGGTACAATTCCTACCCGAGACAAGTAAACCCCAAACAATTCTTCCCTGGACAATTCTTTTTCAGGACAATTCTTACTCAAGACAATTCTTCTTCGAGGCAATTATTCCCTGCACAATTCTTCCCCGAGATAATTATTACTGATGCATCCGTAGGTAATGAATAGAGGAATTTCCCGGGATATATGTATATCGGGTACGCACAAATTAAATAATTACTCTCGGACCAAACGGACCCTGAAATTAAATCCAGGAAAAAACGTTATGGTGCAGGGGCTCGGATCTCCTGTACAGGCGCCAGACACGCATCAGCCCATGACTCCTGTCAAACAACAACAGAGGACCCGAAAGGAAATGAGTCGACTCCAACCGGGCGGTTGCTTTAGTTGATCCCACAAGGCCTGACCTAATAAAGAAGTCCGCCGTGGATGAGACTAAAAGACAATTTCGAGTAGCAAGGGGAAACAGCTTTAGGGTGTACAACTTAATGTCGATAGCAATTAAACGCATTTAGCGATTTCGCAGACAAGGTACACATCGAACGTAGACTCTGAGATATAAACCCACTTTGCTGGATGAGACGTTGAGAAATACCACAATAACGACTACTTAAACTTATCCGAATAAACGGACGGCCCTACAAATAGCTAAAAAGTCGTGCAGAAACACTAAAAGGACCTGATAAAAAGTAACTAGAAGCTGTTGGAAAAGTTCAAAAGACATCTTCCCAACACCACATCGCTGGACAAGCAAAGGAGAGCAAAAATCCGTTTGTATTCACCCGTATTCTAGTGTTTCGTCGTTATAATCCGTAAATGACTCCAGTTTCCGGTCGACCCTACAAAAGCAAAGTCGCACCGAAATTCAGTGTCTAATTCCTGTCAATTCCTAAAAACGATGGCCAGTTGACCGATATTGGACCGAGATGGGAAGGACCAGATTAAAAAAAACAAGACAGCTGGTTGCAAAATACGAAAGAAGGGTAAAAGTCCCCTCCCCCCATCAATTCCCTCCACAAGCAAGGAAAAAAAAGTTGTAGAGTTTTCTCGCTAGAATCCCTAAATGACCCCAGTTTCCGTAATTGTAACTCAAAACGAAACGGAAATGAGGAAGAAAACTGAAACAGTTTCGGTTGTAATTCTTGGTTTATTCATTTGATACCGGTATTATGATATTTTATTATACTCACTTTGGTTTAGGATGTTTTTATTCGGCTTGGACCGACTATTACTTTAATAATCCTTACTAATAGTAACCGCGGTAGCTCAGTGGTTAGTGCGTTGGACTACGAGCCGAAAGGCCCCCGGTTCAAGTCTGGACTGGGGCTAACAACATCTTTTCATAGAAAACATTTTTCTATACCGCGCTACCTCTCGGCAGTAAACCGACTATCAATATATCCTAACTTAAAATTTGTTCATGTGATCTTACTAGCAGATCAATTTAAAAGATGTTTCTACTTTTAAAATTATTTCTAAAATCGAAAGATCGATAAATATATCAATAAACTTTAAATGTTATATAAAGCAATCGCCAGACATAATCGATAGAAACCGATATACTAATGAATTTCGAAAAAAGAAACTCGCATGACTCACGATTCCCACATTTAAATTTTCACGCGCCTGTCCTGTCCACTTGACCGTTTGCATGTTTTCGCTACCAAGAACAAGTGGCTCCCGTGCATAGACAACACCGTCCACAACACATGATGCATCCTACCGACAGAAAACAGACCAGGCGATCATGTTCTGTATCGTTTGTGTTAAGTCTGATTTCTGCAACATATCGTTTACATGATGCCATTATAAGCCAGATTTGCACAGGCCACAAGTCGATGGCATGTTGGTCGATTTTTGTTATTTTTAGTTTTCTTTTTTTCCAAAGTCGCCTTACTAAAGATTAACAAAAACGCATGCACCTGAGGATGTAAGGTAGACGCAGAAATAGTAGATATTCTCGATCGCACACATGATATGAAATTGTATCAAAGAATGGTTGGTAGATCTGAGACATTTTGGCTCTATAAATTGTGGCAATGAGTATATTTTGGTGGTTCAGAACATATTTTTCCTAGAACTTATAGCATAGCTCTGAACCCTAATTGAACTCTGACTTAACTCTGACTTAACTTTGACTGAACTCTAACTAAACTCTGACTAACTGTGACTGAAATGTGACCTGTTCAAAATGACTTCCTGATAACTGGTCACACAAATTGGTTGACCAACTCTATCTAGGATGAGAACTTCAACCACTGCTGTATGTGTTGGTCTGCTGTATGTGACCAAACTGTGGTCGCGGTAATTAAGCCCGTCGCGTACTGCGTAGGCGTTGAAATGCTGTAACTAACTCCAGTGCAATGTGACAAAATTGCGTGAGAAAATTCCCCGCTTTGCGGTACTCTTGCAGTGCCGAAGTAAAGTAAAATAGATAATTGAAAATTGGACTTTTTGCAGGATTTTTTGCTTTCAATCTCTAGACAATCTCTTGTGGTTTTTCCATCACTTGTCCGGAGGATGGCTTTGGCCAAAGTTATTAAAAACGGTTTTTATTGTGGGTGTATCTGAATCGTGGGAAATGTTCATCTATTACAATCTATGTTGGTACGCTTTATATTTTCGGTTTATGGTTTCACGCTATCGTAGGCCCCATAGATTGGCGGTTGCATGTGGCCATATGATGTGGTACTGACTTTAATAACTGTTGCAGTACATTGTCCACAATGAAGAAAACAAAAAAAGTGAAACAAAACATAGATGTGAAAATAAAAAACCTATCCTTTGCAATGATTTCGATTGTGATTCGCATCATTTTCGCCATCGAAACAAAACGAAACGAAATCAGCGAAGAGAATTTTCACGTGTTGTGTCCGCAGGTTTGTGTGAATGAGTGCCAAACGAACGAAGGAACGAATGAACGACCGGCCGACCGCATGGACAGACCGACCTCCTCGACATCCATGGGTCGCCCTCCTCGACATCCATGGGCGACGTGTGTTGGATATTGTGTGTGTCAGCTAGTTGGCCTTTGGTCACCTCGGCTTAATTCGCTCGCTCACTCGCGGGCTGGCTTGGCTGGCTGGTTGTTTGGGTTTTCTGCTTTTTCGATGACTCGATTGCTAGCCGGGCGCAGTATCATCTTCTCCGGCGTAGTCTGTGATTTCGTTTCCTTAGGGGTCTTTTGGAATTTATAACAAAATGAAAAGCACCGAGATAAAACAAAAAGACTGCCACACAAACGAAGACAGTTGTGAATTGAACACACAATCGCAGATGCTAGATATACTCTATTCTGATGGTTATGCGGTTGCCGATCAGCAGATCATGTGTGCCAGATTTGTACTGATGTTCAAAATGTTGCTGAATGGTGCTGCTGCATGGAACGATGACGACGTCGATATTGTTGATGAGCGTACAACGATCATCTTAATGGGAAAATAAAATAACGAAGTCACATTAAGTAGTTGGACAATATTGTGGTATAGCTCGAAAAGCTGAAAGGTACAAGAGACAAAATTTTTCGATTTTGTGAGAAATATTTCGGGCATATTTCCGGCAAACTCCCACCTTGACTTTGCCAAAAAAGCAGTTTCTTAGAATTATAATTGACCTATATCAACTTCTCGAAACTTCTCAGACTTTTTTTCTTTTTATCACGTCGACTTTTTGCACTACGTCGATAAAATTAATATAAACAATTCACTCCATTTATGTATTTGTTTAATAAAAGTAGTTCTAGTATTTTTAATGTAAATATGTAAATATGTATTTATTTTAGTTGATTTTACTACACAATGTATTAGAATCTTAATTTCTACTTTATACAATAACTGTGGTAATTTTTTGATTGCTGTATTTTTTTCGGCGTACCATTTCCTCTTCAATTCACCGCAGTTCATTCGAAATCATATATTTTCGTAAAAAAACACTAGTTACATCTACCACGTACCAAACAAAATCTCAATGGCATGCGAGAGCCTGCAATACAAATATTTATTGATTTTTAGCATTTGAAACGGCTTTCGTTAGTTGCAGATCTTAAGATATTTGTTAGGTTCATACGCCTCATTGAGGTAACTATTGCTATGTTGCCTAATGTGTATGCATTTGTGGGTTTTGTTGTCTTAAGGCGTCAAACTGTTACTGCAGTTCATTTTTATGTCTGTATAAAATACAAGGATATGGAGCATTTTATTTAATGTAATAAAACACAGCCTTTTCTAGCACTGTGCGAAAATTTTGAGAAAGTTAAATTTTTTCACACAAAATTCATTTTATCACGAAAAAATTCAATTTTTGAATAGAATTAAATTTTCACAAAAAATTCAAATTTGCTCTAAAAATTCACCTTTTCACTAAAAAAAATCATTTTCTTTTTTAATTAAAATTCAATTTTTCAATAACAATTCTATTTCTCACTAAAAATTAAAATTTCCCGAAAAAATTCAATTTTTCACTAAAAGATATATTTTTTAATAAAAGTCTAATTTTCACTAAAAAATATATATATAATAATTACTAAAATAAATTTTTTCCCAAAAATTAAATTTTTCACAGAAAATTCAAATTTTCACTGAAAATTAAATTTTTCACAGAAAATTCAAATTTTCACTGAAAATTCAAATTTTCACTGAAAATTCAAATTTTCACTGAAAATTCAAATTTTCACTGAAAATTCAAATTTTCACTGAAAATTCAAATTTTCACTGAAAATTCAAATTTTCACTGAAAATTCAAATTTTCACTGAAAATTCAAATTTTCACTAAAAATTCAGTTTTAACTAAAATTTCTATATTTTGTTTAATAAAAATTCAACTTTCACCAAAAAATTAAATTTTTTACCAAAAATTAAATTTTTCACAGAAATTCAAATTTTAACTCAAAATTCAATTTTTCACTGAAATTCAAATTTTTACTAAAAAATCAATTTTTCATTAAAATTTAAATTTTTCATTAAATATTAAATTATTCATTGAAAATTCAATTGATCACTAAAAATTCAATTGTTCTCTTAAATTTCAATTCTTCACTAAAATAGAATTTTTCTCTAAAATTTCAAATTTTCACTAAAAATTTAATTTTTCACTAAAAATTTAATTGTTCACTAAAAAAAAAAAACAATTTCACTAATTAAAAAAAATAAATATTGTACTAAATATTATAAAAAAATATTGAAAAATATTTTTACAGTGTAGCTATGCAAAACTCATTGATTTCGACTATTCCCATAGCTTGGCAATGCCATGTAGCAAAAAAAAAAAAAAAAAAAAAAAACCTAAAATAGAAGAGAGAGAAGCATCGGCAGAATGGCGCGCTTAACATTAATTCTATCTCAGGCGATGATCGTGGCTCACTTATAACAGTTAAAGGTCAGCACGGTATATACGCGATCTACGCTGCATGTGTGTGTGTGAGATTTGCCTTAGTGTGTGTGTAGTGTATACTGGGGGTACATATGAAACTGCATAAAGTCTCTATTTCGATGTGTGCAGATGAAATGATTTTTCTTTATTTTTGTGGCCTTTTTTGCTTGTTTTATTTTTCATTAGATGTTTGCCATTCATTTCGGTTTTTCTTCCACCCACACGGAATCGGAATTCCATGCCACAGCCACAGTCGCAGCAAGCAGATCGACGGGCATCAAAATGCTAAATCTTCAACGTGTTGTTGCCGATGTCCTTAGGGCGTTTTTGCGATCGAACTTGTTTTAAAATTTGATTGCATTTGTATTTCGTTTCGTTTCCATTAGCAGCATCTTTATCGTTGGCTTATTGTTGCCGAGATGTTGTTGCCATTGCCGGCATTTTAATCAGATCAGCAGCAACTTTTCCGAGGCAATTGTTTGAAATTTTATTTGAATTATCGATTTGAATGCGATTCAATGTGATGCGATTGCTGTTTTTGTTATTGGCGCTAGAAACAATGAAATTTGCATTTGTTTTATATTATTTTTTTTTTGCTTTTTATGAGTTTTTAGTGTTGCCGCTGATGGCGCTTTTAATGCTCTGCATATTGTTGCAATTGTTGCTGTTACTGTTGCTGATTTGAAGCTGTTCGCTTTTTGACTGCCAGCGCGATAAATACTGATCCTTCGACCTCTCGGACAGTCGCCGCAGCGGCAACAACGGCCGACCGGCTGATGGAGAAGCTCCGTTCATTTGTCGATCGTCAGTCAGTCAGTCAAATACGGTTTCGATTGTTTTGCCATTGTTTTGCGCTGGCGCTGTTTGGAGCAGGTCATTGTTTTAACGGCTCTATGTTTGTTTCTATCTCGGTCCATGTTTGTTGGTTTGTTGCGCCAAACGATCACATCGTTCATTCGATTCGTTCACAATGAAAGATGGGCCGAGGTCAATGCAGGTTAATGGAAGCATGAACATAAAATATAGTTGAGGTCAAGGCGCACGAGACGAAGTAGACAGACTTCTCGGGGACAACATATTTTCGACTTTTTGTCTACTTATTACTGTTTTTTTTTGTTGTTGTAATAGTTGAGTGTGAAAACACACTTGAGATGAGAATTGGTAAAAAAAACTCGTCTTCCGGCATTTTCAGTTTAACTAAAGTTTCTATTAAACTTTAACTACATCCACTTAAATAGAAACTAAATTATTAAACATGTTAAAAAGAAGAAGAATAGAAAGAAAAAATACGGTAGAAAATGAAATTTTAAGTGAATTATTTAAGATTAATTGAAATCTAGTTCAAAATTGAATTTTTTGTGATTCATAAAATTTTTAGTTATAAATTAAATTTTTATGAAAAATTAAATTTTTAATGAGAAATTGTGAAAAATTGAATTTTTAGTTAAAATTTGAATTTTTAGTGAAAATTGAATTATTAGTGAAAAATTTAATTTTTAGTGAAAAATTGAATTTTTAGTGAAAAATTGAATTTTTAGTGAAAAATTGAATTTTTAGTGAAAAATTGAATTTTTTTAGTGAAAAATTGAATTTTTAGTGAAAAATTGAATTTTTTTAGTGAAAAATTGAATTTTTAGTGAAAAATTGAATTTTTAGTGAAAAATTGAATTTTTAGTGAAAAATTGAATTTTTAGTGAAAAATTGAATTTTTAGTGAAAAATTGAATTTTTAGTGAAAAATTGAATTTTTAGTGAAAAATTGAATTTTTAGTGAACAATTGAATATTTAGTGAAAAATTGAAGTTTTAGTGAAAAATTTAAATTTTAGTGACAAATTGAATTTTTAGTTAATATATTTTTTTCAAAAGTCAATAATTAAATTTTTGTGAAAAATTTATTAAAAAAAAAATATTTTTGACGTCGCAACAATTTAATTTCGGATTTAGTTCAAGACGTCTTATAAGGTCAAATCCTATTTCGACTCAAATAAATTGTAAAGTTATAATGCAGGCAGTGCGAACAACATTTTGATGAGGAAATAAATACGCCAGAGTTATATGAGTAGCGGACCACCAGAAATTCGCGCAGCCAGTAAAACGTTTAAACTGATTCTAATTAAACGCAGACTTGGCGACTGCGATGCAACGCAATGCGATTCGTTTCAATCGAGGATCGGCGTTCAAACAACGTGCAGTGCAGCCGCCTGTTTGTTAATCAGCCATCATTAATTTAAGATTGCAGACCATAAGGCACGGTGCAAAACACTTGTTGCCGACGCCTATTGACGACGTTTGCATCGTCGACGACTCAAGTGGAACAACAGCAGCAGCAACCAAAACAGTCGGTTTTGACGTTGCGCAGCAATAATTCTTCGCGGTTATAAATTAGCGAATTTAATGCTGACATAAAAACAAGCACTAAAATCGCATGCAACTCATTCTATGCAATGCATAGCAAAGCAACGCAAAACAACGCAAAACAACGCAACACAACCCAAAGAAACGCAACGCAAAACAACGCATCGCCCGGTTTAGTTTTTCCAATGCGAACAACAGCGGAAAATTGTTTTCTAATCGAAAACCATATGTGAACTATGATAATGTATGCATCAAAAAAATGTATAATTAAAATTTTTTAATTTTTTAAAAAAACTGAAGCAAAAACAACTTTAACTGAAATACCAGCTGATTGCTATCAATTGCTGCTCATTATCAGCTGCAGCAGCTTTTTCGAAAATGTCTGCAATGAAAACAGCAGTTGTCACAGCAACATTGATTCGACAGCATCCAGTGCATCCATCGCATCCATTGAATCCAGCACAACAACCTACAACAGTCCGATGCGACACAGCGGGTGTTCGTTGAGATTGTATGTAATATGAGGCTACTTAATGAAATCGAGAAAACGGGCTACGTCGCTGCAGAAAAAAACCTGCAAAATATACCTAATTATTTTATAAATGAAATATGCCAACGACTTTGAATACAGAAAACCGTTTTCTGATATGTTTCAGTCGACTTTATGGTCGCAGATTTGAATAAAATTAATTTGCATTTTTATGCGCTCATTGAAAAAGTGAAATTAACCATAATTCGAGCTCTTAAGTATGCCTTTTGCTGGCTAAATGTTTATATAAAATATTGTTAAACCAGACTTGAAATTGTGTGACACGCAAACTTATTTTAAAATTGCACTTATCAAATGGCAAAATAATGATATTATTAAATAAGACTAAAATTATTAGAAACCAACTAAATATGCATAAAGTTGCATTACCAGACATGGGCAATACACTCCAAATAATTAGTTTGTAGCAAAAAAAGGTTGCTAAAATAGCAAAAATGTTTGCTGAAAAAAGGAATGCGCCGGATTTTGCTAAAACAGCTTACAATTTTTAGCTGTTTTCACAAATTTGTTGCTGTCAACTCCAATTCATAATATAACATTATTTTAATTTTATTTTTTCATTTATATTTTAATTTTATATATATTTTATATTTTCCAAATTTTATTTTACTTTACACATTATATTTTAGTATACCTTCTGCTTCGTGCATTCACATTTCATTTATTACGTGGACGAAATATTGTTTTTCAAAAAAACAGTCTACGAATTATACACAGACGCATTAGCTGCAGCTTGCAATAATGTCACGTGACTATGACGCCATCTATTGCATTTTCGCTACACTACGATATGTTTAGCAGAGACACGAACCGTTTCTAGCAAACTGTTCGCTATATGAAATAGAAGGATGCTGTAATTACTAGTTAAAGTTTGCTAAAATTATTATTAATTTAATTAAATATATTAAGTATTATTTTGATAATTTTGTATTATGTCGATACCTTTGTCTTGTAAACTATTTATTTTGACTATACGACTCAACAAAATGTGGGAAAATCGTATAGACATCACACACATAATTTCTACAAAATTCATAATATTAAAAATCTGAAAATTTTTTTTTATGCATGTCTATTAAATAATGAAAATAAAAAACTTTAAATATATATACAGTAAAAATGCATGAATCAATGAATTTTTCAATATAATCAAATTCTGATTTGAAGAGGTAAGCCTTTAATATAACTTGTGCTAAATTTATAATTTTTTTTGTAGAGAATGCCACAGATTCCAACAATTGTTTTGCTCATAATGCCTGAACTACCATTATGTATTTCCCCATAATTTATCAATATATATATCAATTAGAATTTTGTTCACAGCCGTGGCCATTGATCAAAAATACCAAGTGGGCGGCAACCACAAAGCATCCACTAAGAACCATAATTTATTTGGCAACACTTGCGCTCACTTAAATTACAACAAAACAAACAGACGCCTACGCAAAAATATTTTCAATCAAAACAATTATTAATTACAAAGCATTTTTTGCAATTATCGTTAAACGACGTCGGACATTGTTGTGCTGCTCCAATGGAGTTTTGTACCATAAAATGTCTGCCGCAGTTCCACAGAGTTTTTCAGTGCTTTGCGCGAAGCATTGATGCGTTATTAGTTTTTCATGTTTTCTAGGTTAATAATGAAATTAGTCTTTAATAAAAGGTTAGCAAAGGTAATAATTATGTTTGAACTTGAACTGCAGAGGGTTATGCTTGAAGCTGCCATGAATAATGCGACTCTTACAGCTGCAAATAATTCAATTTTTTTACATAAAAAAATATATTAATGTTTAAATAAAAATATATAAATGATTAAATATATTTTTTTTTATAATATTTTGAACTTTTATAAACTCGCGCGCCTTTGTGCATTTTGTATGGCAATCTCAACAGAATTTACAATTAATATTAAACGCCATTTTGTACACGTTTAACGTATAAACGGAAATAAATAAATACAAAATAACAAAAAAAAAAATCGTGTCTTAATTGATTTTCAGACACATACAATATCTCTACCAATTAATGTCTGTCCAATGAAGCAACAATCAATTTTGCACACTCGTTGAATTGTTTTATTGTGTTGCGTTGTGTTGAGTTTCAAGTCCATAAATTAAATTATTTAGTGTTCGACTAAAATGATTTAATTTCAATTACGTGCCGAGCAAATGTATTGTAGGGGGGACTGTGGCTCAATTTAAGAACATGTTGACGTCGTTTAATCAGCTATTTTTAGCACACGTCGCCATTGCAAAATTCAATTAAAATGTGTATAGTATTTAAAAAGTGTTTAATGGAAAAAGGCATACGAAACATTCAAGGCACGCCTTGTATTGTGAATTCGAACATGTTTTTGCTCATTTTCTTAGTTGTGTAACTGAGTAGTAGACTTTTTAGACTTATTCTAAACCTGAACAGTAAATGTAATGACTACTTTTGTAATGACTACTATTCGATTACGACTACTACAGAATGGTAATCTAAAATTGTATAAATTGATCTTTTAGCAGTCGTAATCAAAAAATTTGATTAATCAAAAATATGCATTATTCAAAAATTTTAGGTACAATTAGAAATAATTAAAAAGTAATCTGCTGACTTCTTTAAAAAAATAAAAAACAAGTAATTGGACAACTTTTTTTTGATTATTTTCACAAATTATGTTCAAATTATTTGAAAGTAACTAAAGAAATAATTAAAAAAAAAATAAACAAAAATGTTGAAATTTCTCCTAAGTACTTTGAGATATTGAAGATATTGTCTATTTTCGGAATTTTTTATTAATTTATTAAAATTATTTTAACACCTTTCAATGGTCGGTAAAAATTGCAGTTCACTAAAGTGTAATTTAAAAATTCCTCTTTATCAGTTAAATATTGCATTAATTAAGCAACAAACAAAAAATGATTTATAAAAATATTAATAACTGCTGATATGCAGAGCATATTGCGACGTGCAATCAATTTGAAAGCTATATTAAAACGCGTGGTGCATTTATAAATAATTGATTCGAGCCGGGTCGAGACTGTTTTCGAACGACGCAGGCTGCGCACATTCCAGCGCCTGTCTCGCTGACAAATTCCTGCGGGAAAAGGATACTTTTTCGCATGTGGACACATGAAAAAAATTTTTTTTTCTTGGTATCAAAAAGCAACAAGCAGAACTAAATACTGCGCAGAAGAAACGAAAATGTTGCAAGTTACAACAAACGAGTTGGGAAAGTTAGGTCACATGGGTAAGTTCGGTCACATGGGGCGGATTTTTATAGTCGGTCGGGCCCGACTATGGAATACCCTACACCTTTGGTGGGAATGCTTACCCTCAGAAAATTATTCATATATCAGAAATTTACGTCTTATATCCCTATAAATTAAAAATTTATATAAAGTATAAAAAACTTAAAAAAAAAATTGAAAAATATAATTGGGCGGACCACGCCTATATTTAAAATTTTGAAAGGCTAATATTTCATAGATTTGATTTTAATAATTTACGGATCAATTTTCGACTATGAAAACCCGGGAAATAATGAAAAAAAAATGTGGGCGGATCACGCCCATTTTTGGACCACATATTTTTAGGTGAATTCTAACAATACGTTTTAAATTTTATAACTATACCTCGAATACTTTTCGAGTTATTAGTTCCGAAAGAGTTATATAAAAGTGACTTGTATGGGAGGTGGGCGTGTCCGTTGACCGATTTGGCTCATTTTCAAACTCAGTTCCTACTTTTGGCTAAAATATATTGAGACGAAATTTCATCGCATTCTGATCAGTATTTCTCAAGTTATTCTGTATTCGGACAGCAAGACAGCAAGACGGACAGACAGACGGACATGGCTAAACGGACTCGGGTAGTGATGCTGATCAAGAATATATATACTTTTCCATACCGGACACGCCTCCTAAGGGGCGTTACAATATATGCACAAAGTTAATATACCCTGTACCTCATAGGTGTAGGGTATAAAAAACCAGTGAAATTCCTGTGCAATAACCAAACTGCCTAAAGTGGACTTAGAACATTTCTGTTCTAAATATGTGGTACAGAATATGTCAAAGTCGTTGTGTGTGTGTCGATGATAAATACAAACATATGATGTCAATCGCAGCATCATTTATTTAATGCACTCAATTTTTAATTTATTGCATTTGGGTTTTTCTTATTCGTTTTTCTTTTTGGTTTATACACAGGAAAATAAAACAACTTCAATGTGATTAAATTTTTTCATCAATTGGCAGATTTTAGTCATGATATAAATTCATCTTTTTTTTCGTTCTCATTATGGTGACATTTTGTTTAATTATATTCTTTAAATTCATTTTTTTATAAATATTAATAAATAAATAAATATATATATATATATATATATATATATATATATATATATATATATATATATATATATATATATATATATATATATATAAATATAGAGAAAATTAACGAAAAAATAATTAATGTGATTGAAATTTCATTTGAAGCACAAAATTCATCAATATGATGTATACAGTTTTTTTTATGTTTGTTTATTATGTGTATTTGTTCATTAATGTGATGAAATTAATTCTTCACAATGACTTCTTCATCGAATTGTAGGACACTTTTGAGTGATCAGTTTTTCTCAGTCATCAAATTGATGATGAATTCATATTATTGATCTTAGTAGTAACTAAAATTATGAATTTTTCTTCAACACAATTATGATTTGAAGAACAAAAATCTCTAATTGGAATAATTTTTTCTGTGTAGCTTCATAGCTTTGATGTACATATTTTATATGTGTCTTATGTATTTGTTCATTAATCTGATGAATTCATAACATTAATGATTGTAGTCATTAATATTATGTATTGTTCATTGATTGAATAAACCATGCTTTCTGGAACGAAAAATCTTTAATTTTAAGATTTATTTGATAACTATAAATAAAGAGAAAATTAACGAAAAGTTAATGTTATGATTGAAATTTGATTTGAAGGACAAAATTCCTCAATATGATGTACTTTTTTTATGAGTCTTATGTATTGGTTCATTAATGTGATGAAATGAAGTCTTCATAATGAAGCCTTCGTCACATTGTAGAACATTTTTCAATCATCAGTCATAAAATTGATGATGAATTCATAACATTGATATTTTGAGGTAATTAAAATTATAAATTGTTTTCCAATATAATCATGGTTTGAAAAACAAAAACCTTTAATTGGAATATTTTAGTTTTCTGTGTGAAATTGTAGAACACTGTTTCAGTTTTTAATACTGATAACATTGATTTTTGGTAGTCATTGATATTATGAAATGTTCTTCAATGCAATGCATCTTCGTTTTAATTGTAGAACACTTTTTCATCCATTCATCATATTAATGAAGAGTTCATAACAATGATGTTTTAAAGTCATTAATATTCTGAATTGCTCATCAATACAATGAATCAAGGTTTGTAGAACAAAAATTAATAATTTTAATTTATATTTCTTTCTGTGTGTCTCTTTTAGCTTTGGTATTATGGGTGAAAATTGAAAATAAATTAGTTATAAAAAGCAAACTTAAATTCAACAAAATTCCGTATTTCATTGGCACCGACTGCCTGCTGTGAAAAGTTGTTCAGTTTTTAGCGAATAAATAATTTTCGGTTTTTGAGCAAATGAAATATTGTGTTCTAAAGGACATCATATATATTTATTTTTTAGTTTTATCTTTCAACGATTTCTTCGCATAGTTTTTAATTATTGCTCATTAGCAATTTATGCCAAATGATATCTTTATAATTATTGTCCAATCGAGAATGGTATGGTGGATCGGTCTGTCCAAGCGGTTGCCCTTATAAGTGCGCAAACAATTTAGTAATTTGCACATTTTTATCGCAAATGTACAAAATTCCGCGCATTATTTTCCAGCAGATCCTGTGCTGTTCATTTCAATTCAAGGCCCCGACGCGCCAAAACAGAACAGAACCAAATCGAACCAAACCGAACACAAAAAAGTGCTGCAAAAATAAAAGCAATGCCCGGCAATCGTGCAACGTTTACAAATTATGCTTAATTAAAATTTCTGTATTAAATATGACACAATGCTCTGAATTCCAAAATATATTTTTATTTTTGATGCACTACAAAAATAACAGCGCTTCATCGATCCCTCTGCCATGTTAATAATTACGACTTTTTGTTGGTGTTCGTCGCCTATATGATTTCATTTTTCAGATGCACAACATTTTGATAAGGAATCTGTGCGCATTTTATATATTTTTTTGTATTTCTGTTGTTCTTATTTTGTTGCCCATATGCGGCATTGTTGCCTGTGTAGCACACATGATATGCGCCATAAACGTTCGTTGCCAATCATTGATCATCAACGTGGTAAAGCATTGATATTTTTCAAAATAAAAAAAAAATAATATATGAAAAAGGGAACAGAGTTACATTTTTCGCATATTAATAAAGACAAAGCGACAATTTTTTGAAACAATGCAGAGCATTGGCCAACGGCCGCAATGCGTCTAATTAAAGCCTTGTGATAGTTTTTGCTTTGCGAAAAAAATTGTTGCTCATAATTAAGGGCGCAAAATGGTCAAAAGGACTTTTTTTGCCATGACCATAAATAACGCCTGCGGAATTTTTGCTTTTGACAGCGGCATTTAACGCGATCGCTAACATCGGCAAATAACTTGTTATCGATATGAAATTATTGAAGAGTATAGTTTTGAGAATTCTGATTTGAGTTTGGCATTTTTATGTCTAAAAAATCAAAAAGAAATGAAATAAAAATGTTAAATGATATCAGGAAGAAATTAAAATGCCCAGAAAAATTTTAAATTCCACCTTAAATCAATATTTTTAATTCTAATTACAGATAAATTATATAAATTGAATTTTACTAATGCTAAAAAATCATTATGCACCATTTTAGTTCCACAGAATTAATGAAAATTCTGGTATATTAAATAAAAAACATTTTTTATAAACTAAAGTCTGATGATAACTTTCAGCAGAACCCTTATCGGAAACTGTTAAATTCGGTCAACTAATAAAGTTATTAATCTTTTATATTTTTATTTTCCAATTTTTAATTTATTTTCTATAAAAGAAATACTAGTATATTTTTTCACAATTGTGTCACAATAAATTTTTGTAATAAAATGTTCAATGTCATTGTCACACACACAGCAAAATCGTCTGAACATCCTTTAGAGATCACTTGTGGTACAACGTCAACGCAGCGGGTTAGCATGAATTATTGAAAAATAAAGACCAATGTAAATGCTACAGATACAAAGACCAACAGACATACAACAGTAAAAAGCAGTACGCAGTGATACAGTAGCCAATTGTAGTAACAGGGGCAACACAACAGCCAGCAACAAAACGAGCAATAAGTGTTGCTGCTGCTGTTGTTCATTATTGCTATGAGCTGTGTGTGAACAGTTGATATGTTGATGACATGATTAATGTGCTTGCAATAATAATAATATGTGTCACAAAAAATTGTCATCTGAGTTATACAAATCATTATGAAAAAAAAAATGTTTTTTCATAAATAATTTACAGTGTATTAATAAAATAGGTGACACTAATTAAAACATAGTTGAGCTTTAATTTGGTTTCCCATTCTTGATTTGTATTTCTG
The DNA here is from genome assembly GCA_951804985.1 of Dryomyza anilis. Classification (NCBI taxonomy): domain Eukaryota; kingdom Metazoa; phylum Arthropoda; class Insecta; order Diptera; family Dryomyzidae; genus Dryomyza; species Dryomyza anilis. Next base: position 510,652 of record OX638134.1, read on the forward strand.
TCACTGATTTCTATTCTCTTAATATTATTCGTATGCCTATCCCCATTTATATTCCCATTCAAATTCCTACTCCAATTCCTATAAATACCTATCCAAATCCCTGTTTCAATTCTCATTTCTGTTCCCTTTCAATTTCATATTCCTATTAATATTAATTCCTATTTATATTCTAATATTTCTATTGCCCATTAAAAATAATATTCCTATTCCCATTCGTATTCCTAAACCAATTCGTATTCCTATTCATATTCCTATTCATATTTCTAGTCATATTTCTATTCATTTTCCTATTTATATTCCTATTCATATTCCAGTTCATTCATATTTGTATTCCTATTTGTATTCCTATTCATCATTTATATTCTAATTCCTATTCATATTCCTATTTATGTTCCTAATTATATTTCTATACATATTCCAATTCATATTCTTAATTATATTCCTCTTCTCCAATTCCAATTCTTTTTCATATTCCCATTCATATTTCTAATCATATTCCTGTTTATATACGTTTTCTCATATTCATTGATTTTTGAATTACTATTCCATTTACATTTATATTTCTATTCCTCCAATTTATATTCCTATTAGCATTCATATTCATATTCCTACTCCATTCCTATTCGTATTTCTATTCATATTCATATTCCAATTCCTATTCATATTCTTCCTACACCGAGAAAAAAAAATACTTTTAAATCACTTTAAACTCCGCTGCAAAATCTTTATAATTAAGTGTGTGTATAAAATTCATCCTTATTTAAAACTTTAAATTTCAGAGTATTTACTTTTAGTTTTACACACATTTTATAGTTTAAAGGACACATTAAATTTAAAAGTGGGACTTTTACTTGTATAGTTTTCTTTTTAGATAAAAATACAAAAAAAAACTTTCTCAATGATTATCACACCGTATGACCATAGCCTGCGTGGCCCATCTAATTCTCAGCATTAATCTTAGCATTTCCAATATACGTTATATTCGTATAATATATTAAATCTTCGCTGACATGAACATAAATTGTATTAAATGTAATAAATTGAATTTTAATGACATACATTTGAATTTTAATTGGTGCACTTTAAATTCGCCAAACCTTTAAATTAATAGTGTGAAATTTAAAATTTTAAGCATATGTTTTTTCTTGGTGTATTCCAATTCCTATTTCCATTCATATTCGTACTCCAATTGGATTTCTAATTCATATTCATATTCCAATTTAAATTTCTATTTCAATTCCTTTCCAATTCATAATCCATATTTCATTTGTTCTCTAATTCCTATAATAGTTCTAACGGTAGGTCCTATTACAATTCGAACTAATCCAATTCACTTTTTTTATTTCAATTGCTAATTTGAATTCTATTTAAATTTCTCTTTTTAAAATTATTATTTTATTTCCTGCATTTTTGTAATTTCAAAGAATTCCCAAAATACAATATTTCTCATAATTTTTGAGTTGTTTTGTATTATGCAAAAACAACCTTTAGCAAATTTGTATTTTTAAGACTTAAAACAATTATACTATTTGTTTGAATAAATTTCGAGTATATTCTAAATTCACTTCCAAATAAATACTATTCGAGAATGTACTCTAATTAAAAAAAGTCGAAATTAAAATGACAACCGAAATTAAAATAACAACCAAAATCGTATTGATTATCTCAAAAATATTCTGATAAATAGAATTCTTGAAAAATAAAATTCTGAAAACTACAAATCACTTATATTGAATTTGAAAGCTGTACCATACCCTATTAACTATTTTCAAAAAAAAAAACCTTTTCACAAAAGCACACTCACAATATGTCTCAATATTTGTTTTAACAACATAATTAATACCTTAACAGCTCCAAATGACTAGAAATACCACTGTCAGAAAATCACTGTCCTACCCTATCGCCCCCTTTCCTCCCTCCCTGCCACCCTCGACATGTCTTGAGCTGACACATTTCAGATCATTTCTAAAGATCGCGTCGCTGTTTATAACTCAAAGAGCGCTTAAATGTCTGACAAAGTGAGCAACATATCAGCGATCATAATGAACCGCGTTGCCATGTAATTGCGCTGGATTGTGCGCCAAAGTGCTCAACATAATTTGTAACGCACTCCAGAACAGAAAAAAAGAAAAATGTAAAAAAAAATTGAAGCGCTAAACTCTTTTGATCTCACGCACACTTTGCGATCTAATGAAGCGGTACAAATTGGTCCAAATGTTTCTTTTTTTGATTTTATTTAATGGAGCAACAATGCTGATGGTTGCTGCCATGGTGACTCAGCGTCATTTAACTTGATTTTATTTTATTTGAATGTCAGAACAGTTTTTGAAGTTGTCTCTGGAAAAAAAGAGTTTGCGGCAACCAAAAAATGCCTATTCATGTTGCTTGCCCAGAGTGGTAGCGGGTGTTTAGAAAAAAACAAATACCATATCTCAAAATGATGTAGTGTGGAGTTAGCGTAACAATGGTCGCAACAATAAATAATAACAATTATTTTAAACAAATAGAATTTGTAATCAAATAACAGAATAATAGAAGAGGAGAATAGAATCGTCGAGATGCGGCGGCGGCAACTGCTGCCGTTTATAGCAATGACTTCGACTCTCTTGACGACTGCCTGTCAGTTTGATCGATTGCTGGCAAACACATAATTTGGGGTTTTTGGTATTTACCAGTTTCTTGGCTTTTATTTATTTAAGTTGTTTTTTTTTTGTTTTTTTCTGCTACTGTTGTTGAGGTTTTTATTGTTCCAAACAAAAAGATAGATTTGTTTGTATGGTGCGTTAAACGATTACTAAATGGTGCACTATAATTAGAAGAGAAAAGGAGAATGATTCAAATTTTTAATTCAATAAAAAATTTTTCATTAATTTATTTTTTCATTAAAAACTCAATTTTTACAAATAATTTAAATTTCACCAATAATTAATTTTTCACTAAAAACTAAATTTTCATTATATATTCAGTTTTCACTAAAAATTCAAATGTTCACTTATAATTCAATTTTTCATTAAAAATTCAATTTTTCACTAAAAATTCAATTTTACACTAAAAAATACAAATTTTCACTAAAAATTCAATTTTTCACTAAAAATTAAATTTTTCATTGAAAATTAAAATTTATAATTTTTCACTCCAAATTAAATTTTTACTCAGTAATAAATTTTCATTGAAAATTCAATTTTTCAATAAAAATTTAATTTTTCACTATAAATCAAATTTGCACTGAAAAATCAATTTTCACATAAATTTCAATTTTTCACTCAAGATTTGAATTTTTCATTAAAAATTCAATTTTTCACTTAAAAATTCAGTTTTTCACTCAAAATTCGTTTTAATCAAAATTCAAGTTACTCTAAAAATTCATTTTTTTTATTAAATTTTTGAATCTTAAATTTCTTTTTAAATCGTTTAAAATATATTTTACTTCTAGCTTTTTTTTATTTTAAATCTCTGCTCTAAAACAAAAGACTTTGGCAACGAACTCGAAATCACAGATTGTCGCACTTATTTATTTTAATGATTATAATCGTGTTGTTTTCGTTATTGTTGTGTGTGCCAACAACAGCAACACTACTTTAGAAAACTACAACAGCAACGCACGACTATCGAGTCAACCATCGATACATGAAAAGTGTAAATTGATACTCGAAAAAGTGAGCGAATGAAATAAAAAAAAAACACACCAAGCATTTTAACGCAAAGGACAAAACGGATGGAATTTAAAAGCCTAAAGATCACATCTTGAGCCAATAATCTGCTTTACAACAACTTAAAAATACAATAATAAAATCACAAAAGCTGCACGGGCACGACTACACTTTACGTAAAATATGGCTAAACTCACAAATTGTCAAACTCCACGCATTAAAAATCCTTTATATGACAATTTGTCGCATAAAACATTTAAAATTCTAAAGTAGTTAAATTCGACAAAGATTTTTCTTTGACTGTATTCGCGAATTTATAATGTGCAGCATTGAGATTCGCAGCGTACAATATTGGGAACGTGTTGTAAACGCGAGCAACATCCGCAGCAGCAACATACAGCAAACTACAAGCATTCAACTGCTACCAGTGAACAAACAGAGGTCCAGACATTGGGGGACCTTTTTTTTTTTCCTTGGTTTGGTCTCAAAAATGTTTTGTCCGGAAAGTGCTCGAATTTCTGCACGTGATTTAGCAGGATCGTGCGTTACGCGATAAGCTCTTAAATATTGTTTTAGCGAATTTCAAAGGTTTTTTTATTTATTTTTTACTTTTTGCTTTGACTTGTTTGCCCAAAAGGTTGACATGCATTTTTGTGCGTGATATTTTTTTTTTTAGTTTTTTATTCAAATGTTAAAAGTTGGTTCGGGGTTCTTATGTTTTTAACTTAAGGCGCCAACTATCTGTTCGAAACGTGTGCTCGCGAAAAGTAGTAAAATATTTGAATTAAATTCAATAAAATAATTGAAGTAAATAAATTCTTACAAGTTGTTGACTTTGTTTGATGTGATAGAAACATTTTCCGACATATTTCAAACAAACAAATGCGGACTTTGTACGTCATGCTGTCTGCTTTCTGCCCGTTCCCACAATATATTATGAATCTGCTGTTAGGATTCCCCAAAATTTTACAACCTGTTATACACTTCCCAGAATATGCCAATTATCTGTGTATTTGCGGTAAATATGCCCGAAATATTCCTGTAAAATGCCAACTTAAAATCAACAGATTTTTTGGAAGGTTTTCGGCAGGCAAAAGCAGAGTTTATATTAATGTTGTGTACCCTACAAAACAGCAGTTATCAGCCTATAGGCAGGTTATAGGAAGGTAAAGTAATACACAAAATATATGTGGACTGTAAAGCAGATCATGGCATATAAATATGTTGATAACTGTCTTCCTATATTCTGACGAAAATCTTATATAAGGCAGCCTATTTCAAACATAATTCCAATTGCATTCCATAAACCTGCCGTGGCACATACAAATTTTAAAATTTGCATATTGCAGGCGTGAATCTGCTGTAGAAAGACTGCCGTTTTTTGTGAAATAAAAACTGCATGCCTTGCCCTTCATAAAATCTGCCAGTAAACTGCCCTTTTACCAGAAATATGTCGATTACTGGCAACCTGCAGAATATTTTGTCTCGGGCATCTTAAAATATACAAAAAAAATATTCTTCTTGCAGACATTTCATAGACATTTTTAAATAAAGTTATATCTCTGTTATTTAACAGCTGTTAATAACATGCGTATGTTATGTAGTCAGCCTTACCGCTTCTGTTAAACAACAGCACATCACAATGTTCTGAATATGTGGCGGGCACTAAATTTAATTATGGCAACACTGTTTCTCTTGTTATGGCAAACGTTTGTAGTGGCTCTGTTAGTGCGGGGAACAGGTTGTCGACGGGCTTCGAAATATAAACCAGGACAACAGTGACAACGATATTCAGTGCATGCTCAACAAGTGGTTGGGAAAGTTATTCCAATGCAATGCAAGCGAAAATTTTTAAAAATTATTTATAAATTTATTTATACATTTATTTATTCATTTACTAATTTATCTTTTATAATTTTTTGTTTAAATTCGATTTATTAAAATTAGCATTTAAAATTATAAGAATGTCCGTTCCACTAATGAAGGTAATGATATACAATAAATTGAATTCTTAAAGAAATTCTATAGATGTATTACATATTTGTGATGTATATAAACATTTTATCATAGATTTCTTTTAGTCTTAAATATAAAGAAATGATTTATTATTGATATTTTTACACTTTAAGTTCATATTTTATTTAATTTTATCTCATTTTGTTATGTTTAATTATCATTATTTATCTCATCGCATTTTGTATTTTACTTAGATATATTTTAATTTACATTATTATATCTTATCTTATTTTATATTATTCTTTTTTATTTGACTTTATTTTATTGTATGTTAATTTTGTTTATTACTTAGTTTCATTTTATTTTAATTTATTATATATCATTTTATTTTATTCTATTTTATTTTATTTTATTTTATTTTATCTCATGTATTTAATTATTTTAATTTATTTTATCTCATTTCAATTCATTATATTTTTTATTTTATTTTATATTTTTTTATTGATTTTATTTTATTTCAATTTATTTAATTTTATTTTTTTATTCTATTAAAATCACTTTTTTTAACGATTTAAATTCATTTTATGAACTAAATTAATTTTATTTAATTCTTAGCTACACTTTAATATAAGACAGGAAATAGTTTAAACAAACATAATATAATTGGCGTTAACATAAATAACTAAATACTGTTTATTGCAATTAAGCCTTGGTAGAACAAAAATTGTGTAAAATCTAACGATATAAATTTGAAGTTTATGAAATACTTTCAAAAGAATTATCAGTAAATATTGAAAACAGTTCAAAGACAAACATAATATGATTGAAGTAATTATGAAAAATATTAAATTGTAATATAGAAGGTTTATACAAGTATACATAAATATAATCTTATTATATAAATTTGAGGTACTATATATGTATTTAGACTATAATTTTAAAAAATATATAGTTCCAGTCAAATATAATATAATTGTTGTAATTATATTGATCTATTTAAAACTAAACATAGCTTTACTCAAATTATATAAATTTGAGATTTGAGTTACTATATAGATATAGAAATATAATATATAATATGAAATAGTTTCAGTCAAATATAATATGGTTGTTGTAAATACAACAAACTTTTTTTGTAATTGTAAGTCCTAATTAATTGTAAGTCTCTACAAAGAAATTGTTTATGTTTGACATTTGATAAACTATATTTGATGACTTATTCCTATATATTTATAGAAGTTCTATTCAAACATGATATGTTTGTGAATTAAATATTTCTATTTGCTATATATTTTTTCAGTATTATATAAGGTGCCTAATATAGAAACAAATGTTAATATTTTTTTAATTAGCCATAATAATCACGAAAAGAAAAAAAATGATTACTGCAAACTAATAATAAATAATGGCTGTTATTGTACTTTAGCAGTCTTTGGATCGTAGTCACTACTAAAATCATAAAGATATTTTGAGAAGTATTAAGATTTACATATTACGAAAATTTGACATGCAGGCAACATATTAATGTATGCAATCACAAATTGCCTGACTTAAATTGACAGTTACTCTTATATCAAATATTTTAAAAATAATTTTTGTATTCATTTTATACATTATTATTACAAAAATATTTATTTAAAAAAGCCTAGAAGTTCAAAATATATTGTTGCAAACGCACTATGTTGCCTTCAAAATAGATTTTAACCTGTATGTAAATTAATCCATTCTCTTAAAACATATATCTGAGTTTTATGATTAAATATGTATAATTCAACCATATTTTAATATATATATATATATATTTTTTTTCAGCAACTAATTCAAATGGCATCGTTTACTTATTGAATTGCATGGAAAATATGTATGAAAAGGTAAGTCAATTTTTACTGTGAAACAATGCTGGCAATAACACAAACTATGTCATCAATTTGTTATCAACTTGTCAGCAAGTTGTCATAATAAAATGCATATAAATTGTATGAAAGAAATGTCATAAATGTTGGCAACAAACATCGTGCAACAACAGCACAATGCGAACAAATTATTAGCACCCAAGTGTTTGCGACTGCTTTGAAATGTAGTTTGTTTTTTGCAATTATTAATTTTTACTGACGACTATTGACTGTCGACAACAATGCAGCAGCGCCATTTGCTGACATGCAACGATTGATGCGCAATTGTTGCAATTGCCATTGACAGCTGCTACAATTGCTGGCGCATTTGTTGTCGATGGTGCTGTTGTTGTGTCTGTGATTGCTGCTACTGTTGCTGTTATTTATTAGCGCAGCGGAAAAAATGAAATCAATGCAGACGTTGTTGGGTGCGTAATTTATGCAGTCACCACATGTTGCTGCCGTTGCTGTTGCCACTGTTGCTGTTATTGTTGCTGCTGCTGCGGCGCTTATTATTGCTAATGATGGAGAATGTATGCGACATTACTTTGACATACCAATCAATGGCAGCATAGTTTGAATAATTGTTGTTTGTTGGTCAACTAGAATTAATTGAATCAAGTAGAATTGATACATTTGTTATTTATGGATGTGCAGTGAAATCTGCGGAAGCCATTGCAGCGCGCAATGAGTCAGTTGGGGAATTCAAAAATGCAGATAGTTTTCTGAGTAATGCGAAAATTGCAAAGCGAAGTTGGTTGCTGAAGTCTTTTGTTTGCAGGCATACTTTGAAGTCTGTTATTGGCATAAAAAATAAAAACAAAAAAACTAAATAAACATAGAAATATAGAAATATAGAAATATAGAAATATGGAAATATAGAAATATAGAAATATAGAAATATAGAAATATAGAAATATAGAAATATAGAAATATAGAAATATAGAAATATAGAAATATAGAAATATAGAAATATAGAAATATAGAAATATAGAAATATAGAAATATAGAAATATAGAAATATAGAAATATAGAAATATAGAAATATAGAAATATAGAAATATAGAAATATAGAAATATAGAAATATAGAAATATAGAAATATAGAAATATAGAAATATAGAAATATAGAAATATAGAAATATAGAAATATAGAAATATAGAAATATAGAAATATAGAAATATAGAAATATAGAAATATAGAAATATAGAAATATAGAAATATAGAAATATAGAAATATAGAAATATAGAAATATAGAAATATAGAAATATAGAAATATAGAAATATAGAAATATAGAAATATAGAAATATAGAAATATAGAAATATAGAAATATAGAAATATAGAAATATAGAAATATAGAAATATAGAAATATAGAAATATAGAAATATAGAAATATAGAAATATAGAAATATAGAAATATAGAAATATAGAAATATAGAAATATAGAAATATAGAAATATAGAAATATATAAATATAGAAATATAGAAATATAGAAATATAGAAATATAGAAATATAGAAATATAGAAATATAGAAATATAGAAATATAGAAATATAGAAATATAGATATATAGAAATATAGAAATATAGAAATATAGAAATATAGAAATATAGAAATATAGAAATATAGAAATATAGAAATATAGAAATATAGAAATATAGAAATATTGAAATATTGAAATATTGAAATATAGAAATATAGAAATATAGAAATATAGAAATATAGAAATATAGAAACATAGAAATGTAGAAATGTAGATATATAGAAATGTAGAAATAAAGAACTAATACATAAAAAATAAATTTTAAAAATTTAGAAAAAAACAATGAATTTTTACAAAATAGATAAATAAATAATATAAAAACAGCTATTATCATTAATTAAAATTATTGCCTAACTAAGTGTGCAAATAAATCGCATATTCAACGCATGCTGCTCCAATTTGTTGTCATTGATTTGACTTGCAATTTCTGCTGTCAGCAATTATTGGCACCCAAGGCGCCAAAAATCAATATGCGTCCAGCGTATATAACAAAAGCGCACTGCGCAGGCAGCGCGGAAAAGCATTGAAATGCATTTTAATTAAATGCTAAGCCAGAGAGCAGCAACAAGCCATAATTATAATGCTGTGCTAGTGGAAATGATCGTGAATGTTGAAAAAACAGCAACGAAAAAAAGCATTGCATATTTTTAGGCATGCGCTTGAAATGATGCTGAAAAATCGAATAAAAACCATTTATTCTTATTTTTACTATACAAATATTTCTAAATAACACAAAAATATTATTTTATATAACAGAAAATTACATATATATATACAAAACAAAAAATTGCTTGCATTTTGTATGCACAGCGCCTCATGCAATTTTCTTCTTATGCGTTGGCGTCAAAAAATTTATTTAAATTATAGCCGCACAAAGTTTTTCTCACGCTTATTTATTTAAACTGCTAACTATAGCAAACTCGTCTGCTGTTGTTTTATTTTTTATGCCAAATTATGTCACCCACTTTTCAGTCGACGACAGAATCGAGACCTAACCTAATCTCACAACTGCAACTGTCATTATTTCAATTTTACAAACAGCATGAACGATGGCATCATCGATCGATCTTGCGCTGGCTTCCTGACGGGAAATATTGCGATCAGCAGATCAAAACAACCAACGATCGTTGAACGAACGAGCGATCGTTCTTGAGGTCTTCATTTAAAATCAAAGTCATGAGCGAAAATTGCGCTGCAATTTACACCCACGACAATCAGCCACGATCAGCGATCAACGATCAGAATGATCGGTGATCAGCACTAATGATGACTAGGCTGCCAGCAACATGATGATCATGCTGATGACAACAACATCAGCAGCAACAGTAATAGCAACATCAAGAGCAGCAGCACCTACAGCAAAAACTACAACTTAAGCAATGACTTGAGCTGCACTTGCAGCAATCAGCAGTCATCAATCTTTCAAACGCCAGAATTCAGGGTAGTGTATATTGTAAGGTTTAGGTTTAGTTTTATTGAAAAAAGCAACAACGACAACGCAGTTAATCAAGTTGTCTAAAAAATAGTAGCAAAGTACTGAGGTATTTTCGTTCGAATTATTTCGAAGTCAATCACGAATTTAGCAATTACTCTCTAAATGGGTTAGTTAAACTGAGCTAATGATGATTTTAGGATTGTGAATGTGAGGATCATAGCAGAGATAATGCTCGATAAAAAAAACCAAAATAAATTCAATATTTCACTAAAAATTCAATTTCTAATTTAAAAGTAATATTCAATAAAAATTTACTTTTTAACTAAAAATTGAATTATTATATAAAAATTCAAAAATTTACTGAAAATCAATTTTGAGCTTAAATTTCATTAAAATTCTCACTAGAATTTAATTTTTCATTAAAATTTAAATTTTTCACTAAAAATTAAATTTTGCTCTAAATGTTCAATTTTTCATTAAAAATTCAAATTTTCAAAAAATTTAAATTTTTCACTAAAAATTAAATTTTTATCTAAAAATTAAATTTTTCACTAAAAAATTCAAATCTTCACTAAAAATTCAAATCTTCACTAAAAATTCAATTTTTGACTAAAAATTACATTTTTCACTATAAATTCAATTTTTCAAAACAAATTTCTTTTTTCATTAAAAATTAAATTTTTCACTAAAAATTCAATTTTACTTCCAATTTTTCACTATAAATATATCAGGCCTCTTTTAAACATAAATATTGCCAAAATTTCACATCCAAACAACGCCAAAAATTATCGGCATTGCCGCCTTTGATATGGAAAGCATCATAAACAGCAGCAGCAACAGTTGTTAGCCACGCAGCGCCTAATATCGGCAAATTTCTGTTCAAAAATGGCAACAACACTTGGCTCTAACGTTATCTGGTAACACATGCTGATCGCGACTAGAAGGAATTAACATGTTAAATGCCGCAGCCGCACCAGCAACATCGACAACAGCAGCAACCACATAAACCAACTAGCAGCAGCAACATAAACGTGCCAGCGAACAATTAAAACTGCCGCCCTCGTCGCTATGCGATGCGCGATGCGATGTTATATGTTGTGCGGCGCTATGAGAGCGACTTATGGCGCGATCGGAGGCGATCAGTCGCAGATAACATTGCGGCACATATGGCTGTGTGTTGGTGAGTGCGCTACTGGTATTTGCGATGTACGTGTTGCGAACAACGAGTAGCAAAAAAAAAATTGCAGCATTTAGAGAACCCTTTGGCGATGTTGCTGCGGCTGCTACTTCTACTTGAACAAAATGATCGACTCGCCTGATCGCATGTCTGTGATAACAAACATTTTTCACTTTAAGCAGCTTTGCAACGAAATGTTGCTACCAACAGCAACAAAAGCAACACTAGCAACAGCAGCAAGAGCAACACGGTAGCTAACATGCTTAGCTTTAATTAATGATAAGGAATCTGTATCTAAGGCTTGCATCGCCGCGTGTACGTTGCATTCTCGGCAAGGAGCTCGCGGGCGCGTTCCGTTCTGTTCGCAAGGATTTCACGCGCAGTTGCCGCCGCCGCGCTTTGGCATCTCAATAACATGTAGATTTTTGCTAATGTGCTGTTCGCGCGTTCGGCCTTCCCAATCGACTTTAGCCCACTAGCGAGTGAACACTTTAAGGCAGCCGACCGAACGAACAACCGACCGCAGCAACTAACCGAATCAACCGAATGAACGGCCGCTTAGTCAGACACATTATTACGCCATTAATTAGTAGAATTTATTAGATTGAAATCGCGAGTGTGTGTGCGAGAGCGTGAGTGAGTGAGTGAGCGCTCGCGATTGAGCCTTCCTGCATGCCTGCCTCTTTGTCAACAGCAAAGCGGGAACAAGCAGCAGTACACAGATAAAAACACAACTTATTATTTTTATTAATTTATGTTTTTAATTTTACATTTAATCTGAATAATTTAAATATTATTTTTTATTTATCATATTATTTATCATAGCTGCTAATTCAGTCATTGACCTTTAGTTTCATTATTTAAATTTTCATAAATATTCATAATTTTATGAAAAAGAAATAACGAATAATGACTAGTTGTGTAAACCATTTTAGCAAATACACAAACTTTGTGCATACAATTTACTATGAATATAAAGTATCTGATAGTGAATTTTCATTTAATTGATATATTTAAATTCATAGGATGCTTATTCAATGAATAAATTTCAATGTTAATTCCCGTAAATGGATCCCATAAATGGATCATGGATCATAATGTGCACTATGAATTTATTTAGCATTACCCTAATTGTTATGACTTTTATTCAACATTTCAATTTTTATTTAAAAACTACCAATAATTTAATTTTATTTACTATTTTACTATGACTCCGTCAGTATCTTCTCCGGTGGTTATTCATACATTGCTCATTACTTTTATTACCTAAACATTCTTTAGTATCAACATTTTTATGAAAAATAAACAACGAATAATGTGTTGACTCTTTGTACACATTGTTATAGTGTGTACTGAAACCATTTTAGCAGATATACAAACCATGTTCATAGAAATTTCAATGAGTATAAAACCTACAATATGCTTGTGATGTAACTATATTTTCTAAAAATATTTAAATTCATGAATACAACGAATAATTCATAAACTTCAGAATTATTTCATAAATAAATAGCTTTATGCCGTTGGAGGTAAAAATATGAAAGCATGCAGTTTATTATTTTCTTTGTACACTTAAAAAAATATCCTTCAAAAATTAGAAAAAAACTATAATAATGGTTCAATTAGGACTGATATAATCTCAATAGTATACAAAAAATAAAATAATTGAAATACTGTTTAAAATCAAACAGTATTTAATATTATTTGGTAGTATTTTATAGTATTTACCTATTAAAATAATAATTTATCCTATTGACTAAAATTAATAGTAAAAAAAGTATTTATTTTATGGTATTTTCTCTGAGTGCAGATTCAACTGCAGATGCAGAAGATTCAACAGAACCATTGCAGAATGCGTTCAATCTGACGGTAATGCGTATGCTGTGCAATTTTTGTTCGCATTGTGCAAATTCTTCCTCATGCTGCAGATAGCATATCTTTCAGCTGCTGATTGGCAGTTAGTGATTTGCGAAATTAGAGAGTTTAAAGTGGTGTTTAAATTAAGATTAGCCGCCATGCTGCAGTGACAATAGATAGGAAATGACTTTAGAGATAGGCAGAACGTGCGCTGCTGCAAATAGCAGCTTTCAAATTAAATTAAACAAAATGTAAGTTATAGCTACATGTGTAAATATCATGCTATTCGAGTCTTGCTAGATAAAAATAGCTTTGTGTCGTAATTTTATGCAAAAAAAAATCTGTTATTATAACCGAATTAATTGATATACGGTTGATTATACGAAACGTTGTGTGCATAAATAACAATTATTTGAAATTTTTATACAGCATCAAAGTCTAAATTAAGGTGACACTCGTAAATTTATATCAAATAGTTTCGTAGTTTGGTTCTAAGAAACGAAAAGACGCAGAAGTCAGTTCTACAATTTAATTAAAATTGTTCATATAGTGATTCTAAATAAAAATATCTAAATAAAAATATTCTAAATAAATGAAAACTTTGTAATTGTAAAATAATAGTAAACCATTTGCAATTTTGTTATGATAACCGAAATACATAAATTTTACAAATAACAATTATTTGAAATTTTAAACAGCATAAAAGTCTAAACTTAGGTGATACTTGTAAATTTACTCATTTTGGGTTTGGTTATTAGAACCGAAAAGATGCAAAAGTCGGTTCTTCAATTTATTTCATAATAGTCAATAGAGTGTTTTTGAGTAAAAGTATATTTCTAAGTAAATGAAAACTTAGGAATTGTAAAATAATTGTAAACCATTTGAAATTTTGTTATGATAACCGAATTAATTTTTATACAGTCGTTCCTAAAATAAGTTATACAAATTACTATTATTTAAAATTTTTAAACAGCATCAAATTCTAAACTTATAAGACAATCTTAATTTTACATTAAATAGGACCGAAATAGCAAATTTAATTAATGATTTATATTATTTAAAAAAAAATTGGGGTTTCTGAATAAAAATACGTTTCAGTGGCAAAAATTGCAAAACTAACAAATATGACATTTTTAGAGATAGCTAAGTTATTTGTGTCTATGTGGTCACTGCTACATACAACACGTTGTACAAATATCGTAACTAATATTTTAATATGGTGAACAACACTATAGTCTGAAGTTGTATGGGATTCGTAAATTATTAATTAGTAGTTCTAGCAACGACTTATTTTTTGAGTAAATTTGAGAAAATTTTAAATTTGTCAACAGTATCACAGCCATAACTTGTACGAATACCCATTATTTGAAAATGTTTTTATAACATTATAGTCTAAACTTCAGTGGAACTCGTAAATTTTTAATTGAACCAACATTTTTGTTTCTGGTCATAAGAACTGGAAATAGTCGGATTTTCGAATGTTTTCTTTAGAAAAATAATTAATTCAAATTTGGATTATGTAAAACCAGTTAAATTAGAGCACTCAAGGCACTAAATTTTGCAAAAAGAGTAAACTTAACTAAAATTTGAACAATTTGTGTTATATTAACGGTTGCCACAACCGAACAAATTATAAACTCAACTAATTCATTAAATACATACATTTAAAAGCTTTTTCCATTTAAAACAGCAATTATATGTTTGAATATTTAGTTTAACAATAATAAATAATTTAAAAAAAGTTTCAGAAAACCACAAAATGTTTACAAGTTATGTAAAATTTGAAGTAGCTACCACTAGCAACGCATGAAAATTTCTACCGAACAACATTATTTATTTGCCGCGCGACATAATTACCTGCCACACATGGACATGCAACTCAACTCACACTTTCTTACTTGGCGCGGTGGTTTGTTGCTTGCTTGCTGGACACGAATTTCCAGAGCCGCTTGAAGGATTTATGTGTTACACGATGTGAATTAAAGCGCCGCAGCGTCTAATCTGCCAAAGCTGCGGCGCAATCGAAGTCGCAGTCTCAGACCCAGATGCATATCTTCGCAATGCGCGCGCAATTGTTCAACACCCTGCGGCGGCAATCTGATCGATTGATCGCCGACATTTTATGCCGCGCAACATGCATCGATCGATTGATCAATGTTGCGGCGCGATGGCCCCACAGATGCGGCGCGGCAACGGCGGCTACAACCGCAATAGCAAATGCAACACGGGAATGATCGTCTGATCGCAGACAAACGCTGAGACTATTTGTCGCAAGTTGTTGTGCGAGGTGAAAATTATACACATGCCACCTCATCAGTGTCGCATCGGCGCGTCGTTGAGACAGACGCGACTTCGTTTGTGCGACGTACGTCGCGTCGTACAGCGAAATCAACATGTCGTCTGCATTTTTGCCAGCCTCAGATATAGCGCCCTCAGATGCCACATGGCGGCGGCACAGACAGCGGCACCTTTGATTGCATCGGCACTACCACCGTCACCTTCTTCCTCTTCATGCACTGCATATCGCGGCACGTTGGTCTATTTTCGCGCGACTCACACAAATCACCAATTGTTGGCGGCCACAGTGTCGATCGCCGTCTGATCGCTGTTGACAAGATCAATTGCAACTACGCCAGTAGTCGCCGCAGCCGCTGTGCAGCTGACAACAGTTGCTGCTGCAGTTTATGTTGCTCCTACTGCTGTTGCGTTGCCGCACAGCTTTAGGGTGTAACAATTTGGGCGCAGATCGCGTTGCCAACGAGTCGCGAGCAACGCGAACGATGGTGACCGATCGTCGCCACACCGTTGGAGCTGTCGTTGCTAAGATAAATGGTGCCATTGCGCAGTTTTATCGGAAGAGTTTTATTTTTTGCTGCAGGCCTTGCAATTAACACAAAACGTTTGCAGATCGCACTTTTATAGATGATCTACTTAAAATTTATTGGCACTTAAAAGAGCGTGGGAAAAAGTAATTTTTGGTAAAAAGTTTAATTTGAAGAGGAATTTTATTTTAAGTAAAAATTCTTTTGTGCAAATTTAAATGTTTAGTGAAAAAATTAATTTTTAGTGAAAAACTGAATTTGTAGTGAAAAGTGAAATTTAATTTTCGGCGAAAAATTTAATTTTTAGTGAAAATTTACGTTTTAGTGAAAATTTTAATTTTTAATGATACATTGAATTTGTAGTGAAAAATTGAATTTTTAGAGAAAAATTGAAAAGTTAAAGTTTGTGAAAAATTAAATTTTACTGAAATTTTAAATTTTTAGTAAGAATTTAAATTTTTGTGAAAAAATTTAATTTAATGAAAATTTTGATTTTTAGTAAAAAATTGAATATATAGTGAAAATATGTATTAATATTGGGTTAAAAATTTAATTTTTTGTAAAAAGTTGAATTTTTATTGAAAAATTGATTTTTTTAGTGAACAATTAAATTTTTAGTAAAAAAAAAGCATTTTAGTGAAAATTTTAATTTTAAGTGAAACAGTAATTTTTAGAGAAAATTTAAATTTTTGGTTAAACCGAATTTTTAATGAAGATTTTTCTTTTTATTATTTAAAATTGAATTTTAATTGAAGAGTAAATTTTTAGTTTAAATTTAACTATTATTGAATAATTGAATTTTTATTAATTTTTTTTTTAATATTTGTGTGGTCTTGGTTCAAATGTAGTACTGTCTCTAAATATCTTAATTTTGTACTATATAAATTCATCACCTCTAAACCTGCTGCCAATTTAGTGCGCCTCGCGCGACAACTCAAACTCAATAAACTTGCCTACTAATTGCATTTTAATATCGAACAGCAATAAATAATCGAATTACCGCGGCGACAAATTCATACTTTATGATCGCGTCCCACATTTGCAAACAATGCCGCCACTTTACCCGCCACAAGTACCGTATACTCCCCCACTTGGTGGGCAGGCAATGCAACACACAGCCATTATTTGCTGCAACTACACAGCAATCGCTGGTCACAGCAGCAACAGTTGTTCACAATGCATACGATAAATATTGCTGCGACGCAGACAATCCACTTAAGCGTTAAAAAGAAATTTTGTGTCTGTCTCTGGTGCCGTTCCGGTGACGATGCCGGTGCCCGGTGCCACGCCGCATTTGCCATTGTTCTGCATGGTGGAGTCGAGCCGATTCGAGCCAGCAGCAGCACGCAGCAATTTTGAACATAATTTTCATATGTTGTTCAACAGCAGCAACAACAATTGCTCATGTTGGTTTTTAGGGGGAGGGGAGATGGTAACTAAAAGCATCCAAAACCCCAAGAATTGAACGCGTGAAAATTGAGATGCGTTTTTATCGATTTCACCTCGTTGCGCGCAGCAAAATGCGGCAAAATTATAATTGGCCTGCGACGGTACGTGTGGACGGGTCGGATCGGATCGGAATGATTCGATTCGACGCGACTCGATGCGCACGATAGAAATGCACAAATACAAATGGAAATTGAGTCGACCCGCGCTTATAGTACACGCAGAGAAATGCGATCAGAAATATAGAATTGCTGAATACTCAAGAAGAAATTTACACTATTGGGAAAGACATGGCCATATAAAGTTTGTCATGTAACTGGTCGTTAACCTACAACAGAACCCGTTTTCTTGTAGAAATATACCCTATTAGGGAATAAAAATACAAAGGATGCCCGAGACAAAATTGTTGGCAGGCTCAAGGCAGTTTAGAAACATATTTTCGAAAGATTTTAAGTAGACAACGGCATAGTTTATATCAAAAACTGTCTGTTTTTCGTGCGTTCCTAATATATACCGGGATTCTGCCTTTAATATTCCACAACATTTTATAATCTGCCATACTTCTATCACACACTTCTATCACACCTTTATATGTGTTTGCCGAAAATATATCGGAAATCTTCCTGAAAAATGCCTCAAATTTCGTCAGGCTTAGGGCAGTTTACAAACGTTTTAATATTTCAAGATTTTGAGCAGACAAATTTAAAGTTTGTATCAAAGGCAGACATTTTTCTTTCCATATCCAAAATTTTTCTAAAGTCTACCTTTAACATTCGACAAAATTTTCAATCGCTATACGCTTCCCAAAATCTTTCAATTACCTGTGTGTTTGCCGAAAGTGTGCTAAAAATATTCCAGAAAAATACCAGATAGTAAACTGTGCCACAGTTTCGGCCAAGAGGCCGAATTTGTAAAATTAAAAAACTTGTCCTGCCAACAGGGGCGAATCTTGTCGCTTCTTTGCCATAACTTTTTACTGGTACAAGATAAAATACTTGTGTAAAGGCATGAATTGTTTGTTTTTAAAGCACCTATCGATTGGCATCATTATTGATAAATAATTTGACAACTTTATACGAAATATTATTTTAAAATAATGATGCCAGTCGATAAGTGCTTTAAAAACAAACAATTCATGCCTTTATCTTGTACCCATGAACATTTGTGGCAAAAAAACAAAAATATTTGCTTTGGTCAGGAGTAAGTAAGTTGTTCAAATCAAAAGTTATTTTATATATATTCTGCTAATTGATGAATAAACAAAAATACCAAAAAAAAATTCCACTAATTCTGCTTAAATGTATATATTTAATATGAAATAAAGTGAATTATTTTAAATAAAACAATCACTTCAGTCAATAAAGAAAATGTATTCCGTACATTTTAGTGTTATATGATGTATATGTACAAAAGTAGTTATTGGTCTCTCTCGACCGATCATGTTCATTTTTAATACCAGACATTGTAATTTTACAGGAAATATATGTTTTGAGTTTAATTAATTTACCTCACATAATTAATTTACCTCATCTAATACTTTAATCGTGATTTCAACGGTCAGACAGACTCACATGCAGATCCTAGTAGAACTTTTCACTATTAGGGTAGAAATAATATATATGCTTAGATTATGACAAGTAAAATGTTTACTGATCAGTTTACAATTTTCTTATTACAAATTGTTACTAGAGGAAAGTCAAATGAACGGACATACATTAACAAAAAAAAAAACTATTTCAAAAATGTTTGCAAAAATACGCTACACATTTTTTACTGTGTAGTGCGTGTTGTACGACAAAATTGTTTTCATTTGCTGCCTGCGCGCGTTAAATGTTGCTGCGATCACTTATTTTGCACATGCAAATTCAAATGATCGTCGGGTCAAATGATCGTCGTCGTCGGCGTCTATCTACTGGTTAACATTTTGTTGTTGTTAACAAGTAGTTACCACTTTTCTGCTAAATTGGCTTTTATTAAACTTCCTGCTTTCACGCCTATCGCCTAATGCAAATGTGCAAATATGAATGATGTGCGTATAAACGATATTTTAGAAAATTATTAAAAATGTGCGGAATTTAGCCAATTTGTGTATGACATTCTTTATTTGTTTCTATACACTTTTTATATAATTTATATATTTTTTAATTTTTTCTTCTAAATCTACAGCAAACTAAAACAACTTTATCCGTACAAGCATTGCGTGCGGTTAATTGCGGAAATTTAATACATATTGAACAGCAAGAGCAGCCAGAAACAACACCCAGTCGCAGCAGCAACAGCAATATGTTGCCACCGCATCCATAATGAAGTTGTTCGACGCTGCCATAATTATGCGCGCCTCCTGCTCAACATCGCATATTAATGCGTGGCGTGTCCTAAGTGAGGTTGGTGGCAGCACCTCTCGCCTGTGCTGGTGTTGGGTGCAAATTATGTTGCTGCAAATAGTTAATGTTCAGAATTGATTTAGAACATGCGTTTGCTAATTGCATGTAATTAAAGCAAACGTTGTCTGTGGCTGTCGCCATCGTTATCGCTACCAGTAGCAGCAGCAGGAGCCATTGTTGCATGTTGGCAACACCGACTATTAAAAGAATTAATTAAAACAGCAGAGCGAATAAAGCATTCGACGGGAAATTGCTCTATGAAAAATAAAGGTGAGCAATTTTTAATTATTTCGCTAAAATGTTTAATTATTAAATTGAATTAAAATTTAAAATTTTCAGAAATAAAATTGTTTCGCCAAGCAACCAATTTTTTTGTACCCACATATTTAAAATCGTTTCTTGTAAAATTCAAAAATAAACGGTTGTAGTTCGTACCACAAACTTTTGAGGTTCTCACCCACTACTTAGAATAAATTCAATATAAATTTTGTTTTTTTAGAGCATTTTTTAACATGTTAACAAAAAAATGATGTAGGTTATCTAGACCATAGTCCAAACTAACTATCAAAATTACATACCCTTTTCTAATTGATCTACTTTTTAAAATATTCCCTGAGATCTTAATATTGGTACTCTTTTTAACAAAAATACTAATGCCCCTAATCTGAAAATATCATTACTTGATATTTAAAGTATGCTTATTCTTATTGCATACTCCGGTTTTTTTTATTACGTAGGGTTCAAATTCAAATTCTCAACTAAAATCCCATATTCATTTAAAACTACAATTTTTCACTAAAAATTGAATTTTTCACTAAAAATTAAATTTTTCACTAAAAATTCCATTCACAAAAATTCAATTTTTCACTAAAAATTCAATTTTTCACTAAAAATTCAATTTTTCACTAAAAATTCAATTTTTCACTAAAAATTCAATTTTTCACTAAAAATTCAAATTTTCACTAAAAATTCAATTTTTCACTAAAAATTCAAATTTTCACTAAAATTCAATTTTTCACTAAAAATTCAATTTTCACTAAAAATCCAATTTTTCATTAAAAATTAATTTTTCCACTAAAATTCAATTTTTCACTAAAAATTAAATTTTCACAAAAAATTTAAATTTTCACTATAAATTCAAATTTTCACTAAAAATACAAATTTTTAATAAAAATTCAATTTAGCCCTACACATTCAATGTATCCCTACAAATTCAATTTTTCACTATATATTCAATTTTTAATTAACATTAAATTTTTCACTAAAAATTAGAATTATCAAATTATCGGCTCGAACATTGAAATATTAAAATAGTTTTTCTATATGTTTTATAATAGCTGCCCATTATTTTCAAAAGTTTAGAGAAACACGCAAAAAATTGCCTCCGAAAACCAATTCAATAATTATGTTAGAAGAAGAACACGAGGAGAACAACATTTCTCCCATTAATTGTGCTCACCTGTCAATCCGTTATTCATGTATAAAAACAAAAACAACGATCAATTGCTAATAATTTGCGTATGCTCCCTTCCATGTCTCTTACTCTCCCCCACAGCATTGCTTTGTTCAGTTTATTGTGTGTCTACGTCTGCGTCGGTTGTCTTAAAACGTATTAATTGTCGCACATTTTTTCGTGGTTTCTTTAAAATGGTTTAAAATATTGTAAAATTTGTACAAAACATTAATTTATTGAATATTTATAATAATAAAAGTGTTTTCTAGACTAATCGTGTGGGTTTTAATATAAATAAAAAGAAACAAAAAATTAAATTTAGTTGATGCAAGTTGAACTCCTAAATGAGATTTAATTAATGTTTAAATAACTTTATTGTTTCATAAAATAGTTATCAAATAAATGCAAACTAAAATAGAAATGTTTAGAAACAAAAATTACCAAATTTGTTGGTGATAAACATGATTTATTTTGTAATATTTTGTGCGCACCTTTTATCGCTTTGCATTTGAACAACAACAAGAGCAATAATGTGAGAAATAATTTCTAAGCATTTGCATTAAATGAGTGCACGCAGCCGCCAGTACTCTTACGCTCTTTCTCTCTGCCGCGGTCAGTTTATTGCAAGTCTGCGTTGACGTCGTCACGGTTGTCTAGAACATGTTTAGTCTCGCGATTTTAATTAATCGATTTTGTGAGTTGCTGAAAGTGTTAAAATTATTAAAAAGTGTTAAAAAAATGTGCAATAATTTAATTTAAATAGTAATAAAAGTGTTGAAATGGTCGTTAATATATAGTGTGCAAAAAATATGAATGAAGTAAAATTAATTCGCAATTTGTTGATTTCATGCATGAGTGCTTAAATCAATTGTTTTTGATTTAAAGAATATTTTAAAAATAGATTTCCATAAAATAGAAAAGAAATAAGTTTAAAAAAAGTAAGTGTTTGAAAAAATAAAAGTGGAAAATAAGTGAAATACAAAAACGAGTTGAGAAAGTTAGGTCTCATGGGTAAGTAAAAAAAACTAATAAAAAAAAGTAGGAAAATAACAGTGGCCGGAACACGCCTATATTTAAAATTTTGTATGGCTTATATTTCATAGATTTGATTTTATATATATATTATGTATATATCTTGAATAGTTATCGATGTATTAAATCCAAAAGAGGTTTAAAATATAGGACTAGATTGGGATGTAGGCCTTTCCGTTAAACGATTTGACTCATTTTCAAACTAAGTTACTATTTTTGGATAAAACATATTGTGACCAAACTTTATCGCATTCTGACCAGTATTTCTCAAGTTTCCGTGTATACGGACTGCAAGACAGACAGACAGACGGACATAGCTAAACGGACTCGGGTAGTGATGTTGATCAAGAATATATATACTTTTCCATACCGGCTACGCCTCCTAAGGGGTGTTACAATATTTGCACAAACTTAATATACTACATAGGTGTAGAGTATAAAATAATGTAAACCAGAATCAAATATCCACTTTGCAACTTTTTTGATCTAGATAGCGTCTTTCGAAGTTACCTCGAATATTATTTTTTGTTATTTTGTTATAAAAAAAAATCAAAAAATTGGTCACAAAAATTAATAAAAATATTAACCATTGTTGAAAAATGAAAAATTTTATGGACAAAAAAAAATATTCAAGAATATATTCTTTTAATTAAAAAAAATAGATATATGTAATATTTAGTTTTATTTTTGAACATTTTGAATACTTTAAGATTTTTATTGAATTGTTTAAAAAAAAATAAAAAAAATTGGTCGAAAAAAATGTTTAAAAAAATAAACGAATAAAACCTTGTGCGAAATTAAAATAAAAGCAAATAATTTTTAAAAAAATAAAGACTCGAAATTGTGTCTTTTAAAATTCTTATTTTTTTTTTAGCTAAAAATAACTCTTTAAAAAAAGCTTTTCATGTAAAATTCATACAAATGCATTAACGTATTAATATTTAAAATTCACTTAAGTAATTTAATAAAATATGCAAAATTTATTATATTATGCTATTGCACAAAATGATAAGGATTTCATGTAGAAAAATGGACATTTTCGTAAATCCAATCGAAAGCATTGCCTGCCGCACCCAAATATAACATATAAGTTGTTTAATAAAGATATCGCTATAATTTGCCTGAACCGTTAGTTGTTGCCTCATAATATGTGTCTCCTCGACGGCTCTGAGCGGTTGCCATTTACGAAACAGCAACGAAAATATTTAAGACACTCTGAAGAAGATGTCTCAAAACTGTTGACCAAACGCGCCGATTCGAGCAGCCATATTGGGTCTGCTTTGCATTCGGTTACAGGTTGGTTGCGAGACACCGCATCGGACCAACTGTTGGTGGTTGTTGTGCGGGCTGTGCAGCATATGCAGCACGCATGCGCGACCTTTGAGTGGACGAGCATGAGTGCGCGATCGCGTCTTCTTCGACGAATGCTGCTGCATGATTGCGTTGCAATCACAACAAAATAAGGTTCAAATGTGCAAAGTATTATTTTGGTTTTTGTTTTTCTTTTTGGCCATTTTTTTGCCTAGCTACGCCTGTTTTAGCCAGACAGCTACACCTGCTGCAACGTCCTCCTCAAAAAGTGGCAGACTTGGTTTTCCTGCAATTGTTGCTGCTGTTGCATTTGTTATTGTTGTTGTAATAATAATGCCATTTTAATATGTGCTTGAAAACTCGAAATGAAATTTCGCAATTTTGTGTTGTGGTCTCGCGTCGTCTACGTGCCTGTCGATGTCTGAAGATGCGCAGCTTTTAATTTAAGTTAATGGAAGACACAAACAACAAAAAAAAAAGAATGCTACAAAAAATACAGATTTTTAAGTGAAATTCAAAAATGGGTGCGTCCCACAGCAACAGCATCTCGTGCTTAATAAAGAAATGAGGATTATTGCGAAAATTAGAAAATTAAAAGCAATTAATGATGGCGTTTATGGAGTTTTTCCTCAAAAGACGGCATTAGCAGATGCAGCTGAAATTTAAAATATTTGTTCATTTTTCAGTTAGACAGATTTTATATTATTCCTAGACATTCTTCTTAGACATTCTTTAGAATTTTACAACTAAAGGAAATGTTTGTCAATTACTCCATTCAATTACTCCAACCAAAATTTGTACATTATTTTCTAAAGAATTCATTCTCAGGTGAATAACTTCGGTGTAATATCTTTTTAATGATTTTTAGTAATTTAAAATGAAAGTTACATCATTAAAAATATGTCTTATATGAATTTCATAAGCTCAGACAATTCTTACACGAGAAAATGCTTACAAAATACGAATTTTGGAATTGCATCCAACGTTACTTTTAAACAATCGTTAATTCCAAATGTTTAATATTTAAATAAACTTTTGTTCGCTTTTTGATTTATAAAATGACTAAAATTTGTACAAATTCTCTAATTTATTATTTTACTATATAAAAATTGGTGGGGAACAAAACATTCCAAGAAATGTTGTCTCAGGGAAGAATTGTCTAATCGACAAGTTGTCTGAGAAAAGCATTGTCTTAGGGAAGAACTGACTCGGGAATAATTGTTACAGGAAAGAATTATCTCGGGATAGACTTGATTCGTAGGAAGAATTTTCTCTGAGAAGAACTATATTTAAGAATAATTATATTTGCGAAGAATTGTCTTAGTGAAGAATAGTCTCAAATAACCGTATCAGGTAGTATTGTCCTGGTGAGGAATTATCTATGGAATGTATTTTCTCGAGGAAGAATTACCTGAGGGAATAATTATATCGAGGAAGAATGGTATCGGGAATGGATTGCATCGGGAATTAATTTTCTTTGAAAACAAAATGTTACATGGAAGACATTTTTGGGGGAATAATTGTATCCAGAATTGATTATATTTGGAAAAATGATTGCAGGGAAGAAATGAAAAAGAAATGCATTATATTTGGGAATAATTGTTTCTGAGATGAGTTATCTGGAGTATCATTATCTTGAAGATACATTTTTTCGAAGAAGAATTGGCATTGGGAAGATTTGTCCCAGGGAAGTATTTTTTTTTTTTGTTTTCAGGGAAGTATTTTATTTGGGATGGATTATCTCGGAAGAGAATTATCTTTAAAAAAGAAATGTCTCTGGGAAGCATTATCTCGGAAAAGAAATATTTTTTGGGAATATTGGAATTTTTATCTTTGGGATGAATATAGAGATGATATTAAGAAAGAATTATCCACCGAGGAATAGTTATCATTATGAAGTATTGTTTACATAAAGAATTGTCTCCATATAACATTGCGTTTGGGAAGATCCGTCCGAAGAAGAACTGCTTCGAGAATGACGTAAGAATTTTATATTAGTTTATTTATTTATTTCAAAATTCAAAAGACGGATTGTCAATGAGAAAATACATTTGATAATTTTATAATGAATGAATTTATCAAGAAATTGATTTATAAAGCTCAACTCAATTTAATTCTTTGAACATTGTATTGAAATCACTTATTACGCCACGTGCTCACTTCGGACCTAAGTACAAAAACCAACTATGAATTATAACAAAACATTAATTAATCACGGTGGCTAAAGTGTTTTCCAAACTAATGACTTCTTTAAACAGCAACAAAGAGGCAACAGCATTTAACAGCGAAACTCTGACTGCCCTGCCATAAAACAACAAAAAGCAGGGCAAATGAAGGCACACTGCACCGAACGAACAGAGTTCATGATACACAATAAATGATTATGATGGGCAAAATGCTTGAACCTCGTTCATTTTAAACGTGCTGGACTCATGGACTCATGAACGAACGACTCTCATCGAGACCAAGTGCAGAGGGACACGTGGGGGGTACGTGCACGGGGCGCGCACATCGACTTCCATTACCATTCATTATAATTTATCAACATCGAGCGTTGAAATGCTCGTAATTCAACACTTTTGGCCAGTTTCGGAAGAGCGGAGCGGCGCGACACGGAGAAGAGCCGCAAAATATTATTGAAAATGAGCAGCACAAAGGAAAAACCTCACAAAACAAGAATAAAATAAAAATATATAAAAACGACAAACAAAATATAACAAAAAAAAATGTTGCTGAAGTCATTTTGAGTGGTAAATAGTTTTGGCACGATTTGTTCTGATTCCCACGATTCAAGTGCAACGTTAAGTTGGCAACACCAGCAAATCAAGCAACCAGCCGGTCGGACAGGAGGTCGGTAAGGTAATCGGGCAGGCAGTGGGAAGGCAGGCAGTCAGGAAGGTAGTCGGGTACTAACGAAAACAGCTACAGACGACGATGGGGAAATTGATGATCAGCGCGCGGAATGTACGAAAAAAGTATAAAAATGCAGATAAAAACCGAAATGTTTTTGGGTGGCGTGTGCTGCAGTCGGTTTTTTTTATTTTTTTTCTTAGGTGGTTATGGTGCTGATGATGTTGGTGGTGCTGGTGCCATTGCCAGTGGTAACCTAAAACATGGTGAAATTGTGCCAGATTTTAGTTATCGTTTTTTCCGAACGATCATTTTTCGAAGATCAGCCTTTTTGTGCAGTGAATTTTATTTGTGCGCGATATAAATTAAAGCAAGAAAATGATTTTCGTGAAGATTGTCTGCTGGTTCTGCTGTTGCTGCTGATGAGGACGAAGGCGACGTCGATGATGACGACGATGATGATCAGTGCCAAACAGCGAAAATGTAAAAAATTGCCGCAGGGTCACGGCTAAGTTTGACCCAGTATTTATCGAAAAAACGGCGATCGTGAAGCATGATTTGAATGCGATCAATTAGATGCTTAAAATAAATACCTGTGATATGTATTAATATTGCAGTGGTATTTAAAAAAAACATTTTGGAAACAAAATTTAAGACTAGAACAGGTTAAATAAGAAAGAAACATAAAAATTATTTTAAGATGTTTGACAGAAACCAAAAAGAATCAGGAAGATCGACCTGAATTCTTAAACATGCATAGACCCTTTGCATAAACCCTTTATAAGTTCGTATCACACGATTGAATAAACAGTCAATTTTTGAATCAATTTTCAAATAATGTTAATATCAATCGTGTGATTCCCAATTTTTGTATGGGAAATAAGGCAATCACACGATTGATATTTAAATTGTTTTGAAAATTGATTCAAAAGTTGACTGTTTATTCAATCGTGTGATTCGAGCATTAGAATTAAAATCGATAATTGTATAAGAGAAAAATTAACAGATTTGAAAATAATTAAGAAATATCAAAGGGAGTATGAATTACAAACAATCGAGTAGACCATTACAAAATAATAACTATAATGATTCATTAAAAATAATATATATATTTGTGGTTCGACATGCTTCGAGAACCTTCTACAATTTTCGTGAATGCATGCTATTTGCATCTCATTCGCACGTATGTGCGCCTTAGTGCGCTGAATGATCATCCGCCACATTGCTTCGTGGATAAATAAAAATATTCCTCATTTGTTGTCTATTGTTATATATTGATTTTTTTGATTTTCCTATTTTTTTGATTTTAGTAATTTATCTCATGTTTTGGTAATTCTGAGTCTTTCTAATTCTTCTTAATTTTTTGTTTTCATTGTATTGCTTACTTTAGTTAAATATAATTAGGATTATTCTTTATTTTATCATATTTTATCGATCCATTAGTTTAATATAATTAGTTAGTTAAATTAGTTTAGTTAAATATAATTCGGATTATTCTTTATTTTATCTTATTTTATCGATTCCATTAGTTTACTTTTTAAATATTCTCAATTTTTGTGATTTTTATATATTTTATTTAAATTCATTTTTATTAGATTTTCTTTAATTTTTCTGATTTTTCTAAGTGGACATTTTTTTTCGATTCTACAAAGCCATAGGTTTTTTTATTTTTTTTTATGTTTATTTTTGAAATTTTTTTTTTTTGTGATATATATTATTTTTCTTGATTTTGGAATAACTTTGATTTTTTTCTGAATTGTCCCATTTCTTTCACAGGACCAATTTTTTTAGTTTATTCTTAATTCATATATTTTATATTTATCTTATAGATTTCTTGATTTTCTGGTTTCCTCCCGATTTTCTTATATTTTTGAAATTGGTTGTGGTCCAAAGAACAACCCTTTTAATTTTGGTTATAAGAACCGACTTAACAGTTGACAGTTCGTTGGGCAGTTAATAGGCAATAAAGTGATATTGTTCTAAGTATCATGTTATAGTACCTAATACATCAATGAAACCATGTACATATTTTATAGAAGTTTTCCAAAATTTTGCCCATTATGTTTTGCATCTTATTGCACCGCATATTTCCAATTAATTATGACGCAACACAGCGATTATCAAAACCTTACTGCATATTTTTCTAGAAATAAAGTAAAGTATAAAAATTAAAAAAATTAAATAAAACATATCGCTTCGTTAGAGCATAACAATGGCCAATGTACGGCATGTAAGTACCAGCATTCCAACGGCAACGAACAATTACAACACCCTGCATAAAAAAAAACAACTGCAGAAAACACCTAGCAACACTTTTAGCCACTCGAGAGACTGAACACCTCGCGGACAGTCGCGTCTGAAATTCTTCGTTCGTCGCTGACAAAAAGATGCGCATTTTTTGATAAAATGTTGCCATTATTTTTCGGTTCATTGCTGCTGCTATTGTAGCTGCTGCCGCATACGGGATCAAATACATTCATTGCTATAGAGTGGGGGCAGCGACAACGATATTCATAGCAAACGTGGCTGACATGGGTCTCAATAGTTTTTATTCTTATGCGCGCCTAATCTTGATACAGTTCGGCAGCACATTGCAGCATTTTACGGGCTGCATGTTGCGCACAGTGCTGGTGACTTTATTAAAAAAAATCACGACGTTCATTGTTGCATCCTTTCGATAGTCTTCATTTTAATCCCTGCGCTTGTACGGCGCCACTGCTGACGACAGCAAAATCAGTTAGAATCCACCCGATCGATACGCTTAATTGTTTCTTATGTTAATTTAGTGGTTGCACACGATCGGCCGCCGAAACAACATAGCATAAATGGGCTGCCACAACTGGGTGCAAAAATTGTATTGGCGGCAAACTCTCCAAGAGCCTGCAGCAGCACAACCTCTGCAGGCTGTCGGTAGGTCGATATGAATCGCAAAATTGGTTCGCACTTCATTGGCGCAAAAAGCTGCTGCCGTTGCTGGTTGCTGTGCAACTTCTTGAGACTGCGTGGTGTCGACAGAATATTTATTATGTAAAACATGCTGAACTTTTAAAGATTACCCTGAGCTATGAGATAGCAGTAGTGGAACCACTGATGTTACACATTTTAAAAACAAACCACTTGGTTACAAAAAAAGGTTCAAAAAATCAAAAAAAAAAACTATAAAAATTTGAAAGCAATAAATAGAAACGAAAAGAATTATTAAAATTTATTTCGAACGAATCCAGAAAAATCAAATTTCATCAATACAACCCGAATATATTGGTTGCGGCAACCAACTCTTTACTCAAAATTGAATTTTTAGTGAAAATTTGATTTTTTTAGTGAAAAATTGAATTATTAGTGAACATTTTAATTCAAAATAGAATTTTTAGTTAAAACACAATTTTTAGTTAAAAAATACAATTTTTAGTTAAAAATACAATTTTTAGTTAAAAATACAATTTTTTGTTAAAAATACCATTTTTTGTTAAAAATACAATTTTTAGTTCAAAATACAATTTTTAGTGAACAAATTAATTTTTAGTTTAAAATTGAAATTATGGTGAAAAATTGAATTTTAAGTAGTGTTCTCAAAATATTCAAATACTTTAAAATTACAAAAAAAAATATGAATAATCGAAAAAGAAATCAAATTAACATAAAATCATCAGAAAGAATTAAAAACAATCAAGTAAATTCATTTAAAACTGATCTAAAAATCTAATTTAATAAATTTAAAAAAATATATATCTGAAAGAATCAGAGAAAACTATTAACGCAAGAAATCTTAAGTTGTAACAAAAAAGGGCGTTCTTCCCAATAAAAATTCTTTGAAAAATATCTAAATATTTGTTTATATAAAATTTTTCACAAATAATTATGAAATAATCAAAAATTACAAATCTAATTTTTGAAAATCAGCGATAATTAGATGACATCAAATCATTGCATAACTTTAGGCTGTATGAAAAATCAATCCACGCGCATGCGTACAATGTATGCGCACCAAACGCATGTCGACTGAAGAGCCGAAGAGGAGCTACTGACTGGAAAGGCGCACTCTGAACCAAGATCAAAATCGCATCGTAGCCGTTGTATTTGCTGCCCTGAACATGCATAAAATGCGACGGCGCTGGCATTAACTTGGCTCACATGTCACTGGTTAATAAGGCAATTTTGTATTTGTTAAAACGAACGAATCGAACGCAAGAAAG
Organism: Dryomyza anilis; assembly: GCA_951804985.1. Classification (NCBI taxonomy): domain Eukaryota; kingdom Metazoa; phylum Arthropoda; class Insecta; order Diptera; family Dryomyzidae; genus Dryomyza; species Dryomyza anilis. Next base: position 541,658 of record OX638134.1, read on the forward strand.
AACAAACGAACGGCAACCAATACAAGCAGTCAGTAAATAATTTGATTTCAACATTATTTATTCGGACTTAATTTCATTTCAATTACACGATAAACTATTTAAGGCATTCAATAATGGCTGCGAACTGAATGAAGCCAGCCAGCCAACATGCATTTCGTTGGGTTGCGGATGCATTTGCGGCAAGAAAGGCAGCAGCAAAAAGAAGCGCAAATAATCTACGCTGACAGATCAAAAGCGCTGCTTGTCGATGTCTATGAAACGCATGCTTAGTGTCTAATTTCACATTTCCAACGCGACAGATATTATAACATAAAATGTAAATTTTAAAATTTAGCTACTTGACCGCATTTTGGTCATTTTCCCACCAGCCAACGGCACTCAATGCAATTCAAATGCATTCGGGCTCACAGTCGTGGCTCGACTCGGCTCGGCTCACAAGTGCAATGCGCGCGCCCATCTATGCGCGGCATCTGCCGCAACAACGGACACGATGCAGCCGCAAATGGTATGCAGAACGGTGCCTTTTGTGCTGCCAGCCTGCTTTTCTGTTGCAGCCTTCCTTGGTCTATGTTGTTGCTGCTGCTGCACAGCAGCACACGTTTTAATAATTTCTAGAACAGCGCTGTAAGTTATTGAAATTTGTGCCTGAAATTTTATTGGTAGCCAAGAATTTCGACATGTTGGCAATGCAACCGAAAAAAGAATACAAAAAAAAAAAAGCAAAATAAAGTTATACAAAAAATGTGCTTCTATTGCTGCTTTATTTTCTGTGACAATATCGTGATTGAGATTTTAAGTTCCGCATTATAACGCGCCGCTGCAACAAGTTGGCTGCCAATGTGGCTGGCTGACTGCCTTAATTGCTGCTGGCGGCTGGCAGAACTGCGGCAATTTAATTGTGTTGAGTGCTAATTAAACTAATTCACAGTGCATGCCAGCGCGTTTTCTTTAATTAATTAATCGTTCAAGTGCGCAAAACAAAGTGAATGCCAAAGACGGCAATGATCATGGCAAAAATGTGGTCAGCAAAAAAACCTCCTCAAGAGCAACATATGCTGCAATTAGACGCAATTGGACGATAATGTGACATAATTTAGTTATTATGACATGCAGTCCGAAATGTGATCGCATTGCAGTGGTACCAAAACAAAAGACTTAAACAGCGAACGCACTTATATTGTATGAACTACCTACATAACCGGTTGCTGCGTTAGTCATTTTTTGTACAAAATTAAAAGCGCTTACTGGAATTTCAACACGAGTTAAACAGTGTATACACTGAAAATATTTTTGTGAAATTTCATATAACCTTTTTTTTTTGTTCAAATTACCTATAAAAATAGCTTTGCACACACCTCAACAAAAATGTTGTAAAATAGTGAGAGAAAAGAAAATCAATATGCTCACTGAAATATTTTGATGAAAATAATATATAATGCTTTTTTTAATTTTACAAAATTAAAGATATAATTAAAATAACTTTTTGTTTTTGTTCATTGTGAAAAAAAAATTATAAATGTTTTTTTTCATTTATATAAAAAATAATTTGGAAAAAAAAATGTTTTTCAAATTAAATTTATTTTCTCCAAAAAAAAATATTCCGAACAAAAATATTTATCAAAAAAAAAAATATATATATATTGCGGAACCAATAAATTTTTACCAGAATAAGGCAAATTACTACTAGGGCTACTGAGAATTTATGTATCACGTAAAAACGTTACGTTAGCCAAATATCGTACATTTTTGAAGTGCAGCATATCCCAGTGGGAACTTTCATCAATGATGCATCACCTATGGCAAGTCAGAACTATCGATATTTTATTACTTTTATTGGTTCGAAGTTTAAACCACATTCACGTCACCAGTAGAGCTATATTCATAATTTTTAAAAGGGTATTTTTAAGGATATACAATTTGAAGCGCAAGGATAATTACCATTGACCTCATGTTCAGGTAATGGATATACAACATAAAATTTCTAAAAGTCTATTTTATTAGCCTCGATGGGATTTACAGCATATCTTAGTCAATAGATATTTGAACAATCTGAAAAAGTGATTTTTTTTTTGTCTATTTTTTGTTACTTTAGATCACTGCAACTCAAAATTAAGTTGTCTGAAAAAATTAAAAAAATAATTGACCAAAACATACCAAAATCCTAGAGGTTTAAATCTCAAAGTTGACTTGATTTGGTAAATATAGTGTGGGAATGATTTATTATTTAAAAGACAATGAATCGATCATAACTTTGCTGTTTCTTTTTAAATTTTAATAAATCCAAAAGTTCTGAAAATGTAATTACATTTACAAACCTGTAAAAATGTGAAAGATGTTGCAAGATGTTTTTTTAATAATTTCTTAAAATAGAAAAATGTATTCAAATTTGAATTGTTTTTCGTAAAATGGCCCATAACTCAGGTCTTTATAAATCTATTTTAAAAAATCAAAAAGTTTTGCTAAGCAAATTGTATTTGTTTTTCAAAAAGTTATGCACTTTTGAAATAACTTATGTACATGCTGAGTTTTAATTACATAAGTAACTTAAAGTAGGAAAATGCGAATTTGCACACAGAAGTACAAATTAAAAAAAACTCTAGATGATATAGAAATTCTGTCAATGAAGATATTCATTGTTTTTCCATGCCTATCTAAAAACTTAGGTGGACAATTTTGTATACGACATTTTTTGAAATTTGTAGTACAGTGTAGTTATTTCTAATCCCTGATGTTCTGATTAATCAATTATCTTAATTAACCAAATAATTTGATTAATCGCACAGCCTTAGTAAAAAGTATATTATGTTTCAAACATAAAACCATGCATTTTTAGAAGAGTTTAATAATATTTGCGATTACACGATTAATCTTTAGTAAAAAACAACACACAGAAAAATTTTGTTGCGTTTACCAATCAATTCTTTAACTATTTTGTTCGGTTCTCGTATCTGTTAAATTTGTTTATTATGCCAAAAATAAAAGTTTTTAGTTTGTACTACAACCAATTTAAAGTAATATAAGAACAATTTGGTATGTGTATATGATATTGTTTGTAGTGTCAACCGACTTTGTCAAATTTGTAGTAAATTTCTTTGCCAAAATGAATTTGATGGTTAAAACTAACGTATTGTTTTTTTCCAACATCATATCGAAAGTGTATTTTTCTGTGTATATTTTTTATATCTGTACCTCTATTTGAAATATTTTTAAACATTTTCGAAATGCACACAGAACTATCTGCTATTGGTATAATGTTGGAGGTCAAAAAAAGTTAGTTATAATAACCAACTTTATTCGATTTATATTTTTAGAAATAAATTTATGGAACTACCATAAATGGTTGACACTTAAAGTAATGTTACCAAAATTGTTTTAAATTACGTGTAATTGAAATTATAAACCTTTTGTTTTTATTTAAGATTTGACTTAACAGTTAAGAGATCCATATATGTTGAAGGTGGGCTCCGCAAATGGCTTTTCTGTCTGTAATAAAAAATACTATAATTGCAATAATTATTTGTGCGCCATTTTCTGTTGAGCCAACCTTTATTAGCAATAAACATAAACTCTGCTGTAAACATAAAATCGAAGTGTTAACCTTGTTTTACGTTTCTAAAAACAATGCTGTTGCCTGTGCAAAAATCTTGTTGTGTCTACAAATTATTATTTCACCTACTATCTGTGTCTGTTGCACAAACATTGTTGTTAATTGCCATGGCAAATATTTTATTATCCAGGAAGAAATGCATAGATGATGAAAATTGTTGCGTGGTGCTGATGTTGTTTATTTACACAATTTTGTTTATTATTGTGTCTAGTTTTGCAAATACTTCGAAAGAGTGATGCCATCATTCAACGTTGGCAATGATTGCAACTTTTACAATATCTCATAAGATTTTGTTAAATTTTAAATCTTTTTTTGAAACTAAAAAACTAAACCAAATTCCAAATCATTTTACGAGACCCTCGACTTTAGTGTCACTGCACCGCTGGCTGCCGTGTCAGTCGTGTGCTCCCTAATGGCAGCCCCCGATTGTCATCGCTGGCCGGTTGGTTGGCTGGCTGTAACCTTATGTGGCAGCACTGGCATCGACTAATTTGGCGCTGCTCAATGCACCTCAAAAACGTCTATCATCGGCGCAATCTAGAACATTTCACCGGCGCATTGTTTCCGCCAAGTAGGGCCTAATGAACGTGCATTTATTTCAGAGCCTGTCTGCGCGTTTTTGCCCCAACGAAATGTGTCATAAGTTGCGGGAAATTTTATACATTAAAAAAAAATATATAAAAATTGACAACAAAAAATATATAAAATAAGAAAACCCAATAAATAATAACCTTATATAGTGCAGCAGCAGCAACAGTTGCCACAACTATAAAATAAAATAAAAAATAATGCGGCATCGTGCGGTTGCCTGAATCAATCGAGCTCTAATTATGATCGCATTCGTTATTAAGTTGTTCGGTTGTTCACTTGCAATTAAATTAACTTCATTGCAGTTTTACTGCTCCATTTTGGCATCGTGTCTGGAAGTTTTATTTTCTTATTTTTGCAGCACCTTTGGAAGAGCTCCACTCCATGTGCTGTTGCTCCTCGCGTGTGTTATTAAACCATTGCAATTTCAATCAATAAACTAGGTACATTTTGTGGCAATTTTAATTAAAGTTTATTGCTTTATAATTGTAATAAATTTACGTTTATCAGCGGGTTATCAATGTGTAATTTGCAGGCGTTAATTTATTGCAGCAGCGCACAAATCACAGCATTCAAATTTTTTTTATTGTTTTTTGTTTTGGTGCAGTTAATGTGATTTTAATAACTGTTAAAAATTAATTAAAACCTTTGTGTTGTGCGAGTGAATTGTTATTGTGTGAGCAAATAAATTTGTGAAAAATAAACAACAACAAAAATTGTAAATATTTTAACCTAAAAAACCCAAATGAATTCATTAAAGTTGTAAATGAGATTTTCAACATTTTGAAAAATTTGCTTTCATTTCAATAAATAAATGATAAATAAAAATAAATAAAAGGAATAAAATTTGTAAGAAATGAAATGCAAAAAAATAATATTAAAAGGTAAAATGTGAAAAAAATTAATAAATAAAATAAATAAAATAAATAAAATAAATAAAATAAATAAAATAAATAAAATAAATAAAATAAACAAAATAAATAAAATAAATAAAATAAATAAAATAAATAAAATAAATAAAATAAATAAAATAAATAAAATAAATAAAATAAATAAAATAAAATAAAATAAATAAAATAAATAAAATAAATAAAATAAATAAAATAAATAAAATAAATAAAATAAATAAAATAAATAAAATAAATAAAATAAATAAAATAAATAAAATAAATAAAATAAATAAAATAAATAAAATAAATAAAATAAATAAAATAAATAAAATAAATAAAATAAATAAAATAAATAAAATAAATAAAATAAATAAAATAAATAAAATAAATAAAATAAATAAAATAAATAAAATAAATAAAATAAATAAAATAAATAAAATAAATAAAATAAATAAATAAAATAAGAAATAAACGTAAAATGTAAAAAATAATAACATTAAGAATGTAATAAAGAATATAAAACAGAATTATATAAAAAATGAAATGTGGAAATGAAGGACGAAATCCAAAATTTAACTAAGACTGAAATGAATAGTGAAATGAAGTATGAAATAATGAATGATATTAGGAATGAGAAGTAGAAGGAAATGATGAATAAAATGCGGAACATATTGAAATATCAAATGACGAATGAAATGACGAATGGAATGAAGAATGAGATGAAAAATTAAATGAAGAATGAAATGAAGAATAAAATGAAGAATTAAATAAAGAGTGAAATCAAGAATGAAATGAATAACTAAATGAAGAATAAAATAAAAAATATATGAACAATAAATAATAAAGGGATGAATGGAATGAAGAATGAAATGAATATTAAAACGAAGAATGACATGAAAAATGCAATGAGTAATGAAATGAAGAATAAATTGAAGAATGAAACTAAGAAGAAATGAAAAACGAAATGAAAAATGGTATGAAGAATAAAATGGTAAATGAAATAAAGAATGAAATATGAAATAAAGAATGGAATGAAAAATCAAAGTAAGAATGGAATGAGGTGTGAAATTTAGAATGGAATTAACAATGAACCAAAGAATGAAATAATAATTATATGAAGGATAATATGAATAATAGTGTGATGAATGGAATGAAGAATGAAATGAATAATAAACCGAGTGGCATCAACAATGCAATGAATAATGAAATGAATAAATTGTGGAATGAAATGAAAAAGAAATAAAGAATCAACTAAGGAATGAAATGAAGAACGAAATGAAGAATGAAATGAAGAATGGACTGAAGAATGAAATTAAGAAATAATTGACAAATGAAATAAATAATGAAATGAAATGGTTGAACAATGAAATAAAAAAATGAGTCAAAGAAGAATGAAATGAAGATCAAATGAAGATGTACATGAAAAATGGTATAAAGAATGGTACGAAGAATGAAATAAATAATGAAATGAAGAATGAAATGAAAAATGAAATAAATAATGAAATGAAGAATAAAATGAAGAATGAAATGAAGAATGAAATGAAAAATGAAATGAAAAATGAAATAAAGAATGAAATGAAGAATGAAATGAAGAATGAAATGAAGAATGAAATGAAGAATGAAATAAATAATGTAATAAAAAATGAAATAAAAAATTAAATAAAAATAAAATAAAGAATCAAATGATTAATAAATTGAATAATGAATTAATGTATGAAAGGAAAAAAAATGAAGAATAAAATTTAAATTAAAATGACGAATAAAATTAAAATTAAAATGAACAATAAAATGTTGTTAAATAAAAGGAAAATGAAATGAGGACTGAAAGGTTTTCTTCCTTGAAGAATAAACTAAGAAGTAAAGAATGAAATGAATAATTAAAGACAGCATAAACTGAAAAAGAATAAAACATAAAATCCTGTATACATTAAAGAATGAATTAAATTTAAAAATGTACTTTACTTTATATAACTTTTATTTGATTAAATTCAGTCTCAACATTTAAACTGATTCATTTATCTTTTATTTTATCAATTTATGCGTTTTGAAATGTATTTTTACTTTTAAAAAATAGTTTCTACAGAAACTAAAATTTTTATAATGACTTTTCCAAGCCAATGTCCTAGGTGTTATGTCAGTATTTTACATCACACTTAAATTAAAATTAAAACACGTCTTTTTTTTGAAAATTAATAATAATCATACAAAAAAATAACTATAAAAAAAACACAAATTACAACAGCAGCGCCCAGTAGTCTGCTACGTGTTTATTTTTTGTAGTATAGGGGGTTTTTTTCTTATTGTTTTTGTTGTAATTTTATCCGAAACGGCGAAAGTCAATTTTGCCGCAAAATGTCTCACGTTCTTATTTTCATTCGCGGTCTTAAATTGCGCGCGCGCTTGTGTGACTGCGGTGCATCGCTTACCTTTCTAATGCCGCTGCAACATTTGGGCAGCCAGTCGACCAATATTGTTGTTGTTGTTGCTGCTGTTTTTGTTGTTGTAGTTGAGGTTATTATAGTGGCGGCCATGGCTTCCTACTGTTACCAGCATAATTTGCAGTCACTGCTTCTGCAGCACTTATTTTCTGCTTTTAATTTTGTGCTAATTTAGTTTTTTTTTTTAATTTGAGTTTTTTGTATTTTTTGTATATTGTGAATTTGCACAAAGCTTCCTGCATTTTTGCACAGCTTCTTTAGCGGCTGCTGCTGCTTCTTCTTCCGCTGTTGTTGCCACTGCTGCCGATGTTGCTGATGTTGCCGCGATTTTTCGTTGCATGAACCCGCATTTAATTTACGCGCATTTAAATGGCATTTTGCAAAGCATAACCAGCAACACCAACCGACAGCGGCAACAGAAACATCAGCGGCAATAACAACAACAAGTGCCAATGTGATTGCTGTTGCCGTTGATATTGCTGTTGCAACTGCAAATGTGCGCGCATGCGCAGCAACAGCAGCCGATTAGCTAAATGCAAAAATCATGTTAAACACACAAAGTAAACAGCAGTTTAAATGGTGCCTGGCATGGTCTACTCTGCCCAACCTGGTTCCTTCCCTGCCTGATGATCACATGTGTCCCTGTGTGGTGTTGTTGTCGGCCGTTGTTGTCAGTTGTTAACTTTGACATGTACGCATTTTAATTTGTAATTAAAATGTGCGCAGGGATTATTTAAGGCTTTAGTGACGCTTTCATTTCGACGATGGAGGCTTTTAGAAAATGAGAAGAAAAAATATTAAAATGAAGAATGTAATGAAGATCTAAATAAAATGAAATTTAAGAGGGAAAATTGAATTTTTAATGAAAAATTATTATTTGAGTGACAAATTTTTAGTTGAAAATTGAATTTTTTGTAAAAATTTGAATTTTTTGTAAAAAAAAAGAAATGTTTAGTGTAAAATGGAATTTTTAGTGTAAAATGTAATTTTAATGAAAAATTTATTTTTAGTGAAAAAATGAATTTTTAGTGAAAAAATTAATTTTTAGTATAAAGTTGGAATTATACTGTAAATTTGATTGATAAATTGAATTTTAGTGCAAACATTTAGTGAAAAATAGACACATAAAATATGCGAAAATTGTTTACTAAAATGTCGATTCTTAATGTTTGAATATTTTCCGTCTGCACTTTCACAGCGATAAAGAAAACAGTTTAAACATAAACTAGGCAAAAACTAGGCGCGGCCACGGTGTGCCGCCGCACTTTAGCTGTACTTTGTGACCAAAACAGTTAAATTGTCCTCGGCCAATAATTGAACTCGTCACCTGTCTTATCCTATCCTGTCTGGCCATTCGATGTCATTCTGTTGGCGGCGGCGCCATTGCGGTCAGCCGCAAATATGGTATCAATTGACAACGCGTATGTCATGGTATCGGCGCTGCAGAATTTACACGTCGTGGTCGCAAATAAAACGGCAAAAATACGCAGCCGCATTAGGCGGCAGACACACACACGCGACTGACACACACACGGTAATGTCAAAAGTGTTGAAATGTTAATTTAGAAACATTTGACAGTTTATACGCATCAGCATCAAGTGGCATCAATGAGGACAGGCAGACAGACGAATGTACGAACGACAGCCCTCGCCGTATTTTTGACAAAAGTCGCTACTTTCGGTCGGTCGCATTGCCAACAAACAACACCCAAACGGGCCGCGCACGGAGGCGGCTTAGGTGCAACAAATGTGCGCCGGGCAGCATAAAATAAAAGGTACCATCAAAGCCCATTCAAATGTCACAAATTGTTTGCCAAATCGTTGCGACATGAAATAGTTTCGACAGTTCAATTTCCGCGGGCCACGGCGGCAGTCACAGTCGCCATGGCAGCAGCCACAGCAGCCGCAGGAGGCCAGTGGCTGCCTAGAGCTCCCAATAACAACAACACCTTCTGCTGCAAATTGATGCGATCGCTTTGCCGATATTTTCCAAAGTCAACCACTTGACATTCCACCCATATAATTTCCTCTATATATTTGTTTTCTTTATTTGTATTTCGATTTTTTTCGTAGTTTTTAGTTTCTTTTTTTTGTATTTTATTTTTTGGCCGTTATGGCTTTTAATTTTTGCCGCCAGCGAACCCATTTAGCAGCAATGGAGGAAGCAACAGTTGGAGCAGCAGAAACAGCATCGGCAACATCGACTATCAGCGACATTCAAATATGTCGTCGCGGTGTTTTAGGTCTTTAAAGGAGCGTCGATTCTTATCAGTTGAATTTTATTGGCCTGTCCATGATATGATGGCAACTTGTGATAATATTCAGAGTTGAGTTTTAATGATTTGTAGCAATGCGCGGGAAATATACCATTTGAGAAAAAAGTTTTCTAGCAGCACTTTTTTCTTTAGAACCTATGTTTTCTATTATATAAATGTTTTCTTGGAGAAATATTGTTTTTATGTTTGCAACATTTGTAATTTTAATTGTAAATTTTAATTTTAATCCTGGATTACTTGTTTCTGACAATTAGATAGCATAATTAATGTAGATTTTATTGGAATTCTTGTAATCAACATTTATTTTACATAAACATATTAGATTGCAACTTATAACGTAATAAACACCATAAAATATAAAAACATTATAAAACATACTTATGCTTATAATATTCAATAAACACTAGACATAAATGACTTATACTGAATAAGATGAATTTCGTAATTTTGAAGATTAGTTTGGTCATCATCAGGGCCGGCTTTTATATGGATTTACATATTCATTATATAAATACATATTATAATATTTTTTCGGTGAAAATTCATATATCTGAGTTAATGCATATAAATCCATATTTTGGATAAAAACTGACTCATGTGTCTTCAAAAAAAAAATGTATTTTCAAAACATATTTGGAGTAATCGATAAAATTAAACAATCTTACTGCAGGAAACTATATCTGGATATAACTACAGGAAACAATAGATTGTGATTTGAATAAAATTTGGTTGAATGTAAGAATTTAGTTTGAAAAATGAGTTTATTTCAGCACAATTTTTGTTTTTGCATGACAGCGCTGAATAATTAAAATAAAACAAATTTTATATTATTATTTTAAGTTTTTGATCCATATTTCATGTTTTTTGATCCATATTTATCTAGTTTTGTAGTCCATAATCCATATATATTATTCTTTTTTTTTCATCCATATAATTGTTAGTCCTGGTCATCACTACACATATGGAAATAATAAGTGTTCCAGTAAACATATTATGTTACATGACACCAACATGTGCTGTCAGATATACATAGTAAAATGAATACCAAAACAATTTAAAAAAAATGAAAAATTAATTGAAAAGCAAAGTAAAGTTACAAAATTAATGATGTTACTTTTGCCGACAACATATTATGTTTGCAACAATATTTTTTTTAATTTCTAGATTTTAAAAATAAATTTGTTAATAAAAATATATAACCATAAATTATAAAATGAATACCAAAATAAATTAAAAAAATTTGATAAAAGTAACAACCAATTAAATTCAGAATATTTATGATTGCAAACATGAATATGTTGCTTGCAAGATAATTTCTCTTAGCGTGTAAAAATATTATATGATTGCAATAAACTTACTCGACGTTCGGAATTTAATACGTAAAGTCAATATAAAATTCATGAGTTATTTTCACCATCCTTTATGTGCAAAGAAAAATACAACTATAAATATTTTATGTTTGCTGCAAACACATTTTTCACTTTTTAGTCATAAAATATAATTTCAATTTAAATTATTGTCATAACCACTTATTTAGAACCAATGTATAATTGTATTAAATATAAGATTTTATCTACTGCAAACATATTTTCTTTTTTTGAAGTAAAAAGGCAATTTATTATTATTATTTAAAATAAAAAAAATATGTTGAACCATTTTTATTACCATTTCTATTGATTGTTTAAACTCATTAAAAATTATTGTCATATTTAAGTAAAATTAAACCAGCTTTGAATTAATATTATTTATTTTTATTGTTTTTTATTATTGTAAAGAATTTTTTTTTAATAATTTGTAACCCACCTACAGCATGCAGCAGCCTGCTTGCAACAAGTAGCTGCAACAAGCTAAAAACATTGTTTCCGTTGATGCGGTTGCTGTTCCTGTTGCTATCAACGTTTGTTGCTTGTTTTATTTTTTATTTTAATGTTTCTTTGTTTTGTTTCTATTCATTTTAACTGCTGTTTAACTTTTCATTTATTGCTTCTGTTTGTGATTTTTTGCGGTTCATTTGAGTCACGAATTATTGGTTCAAAAATGTTTTTCTCTTTGCGAATTTTTGGCTTATTCATTGTTGGTTGACTTCACAATTGCACACGACAAATAAATGTTTGTGACTGCTGTTGTTGCTATTGCTGATGATGCTGCTGCCGTTGTTGCTGCCTTATTTAAATGCAATTCAATAATAAATGTTGTCGTTGGCATTGCTGCTTGTAGTTGTTGTAAAGATGCACTGATTAGATGTTGCTCGTCTGGCGGGTGGGAATTTTCCGGTTGCACCAATTCCCATTGTTGACAAATAATTGAATGTCTCTATTCCAGATATGGTACAATTTTGCAATTCAACATTAAAATATTTTTTTTTTAGAAAGTTTATGGAATTTAAAATTATAAAATATACGTCTAAGTGACTTTTTATTATTTGAAAATCAGCAATTTTTTTATATTGTTCTTCGTTACTTTTTTAGTACTAAAATGCAAGAATGTGTTATATGAGTTACACCCATAAGCTGTAGGTTTTCCTTAAGTTATTTGGCTCAAGCTTTTATGACTTCGTTTTATTTAAGCTAATTTATCGTTACGCTTCTTATATTGTAACAGAGACCTTCGTTAATAAATTGCGGTACAATTTATAATTCCTTTTTTAAGATGCTTTTCGGCAAAAGATTTATTTGAGTTTAAACCGTATCATTTAACAGCTATAATGCGTGTCTGTAAGTGAATGGAATTTTGAAATATAGAGCATTTAATGATTACAAATGACTTATTTTGAACGTTTTTTTAACGGAGAATTCAATTTTACATTAAAAATTCAAATTTTATCTAAAATAAAATTTTTCACTAAAAATTATTTTTTTTTACTAAAAATTAAAATTTTCACTAAAAATTAATTTTTTTACTAAAAATTAAAATTTTCACTAAAAATTCAATTTTTAAATAAAATTTAAAATTTTAATAAAAAATCCACTAAAAATTCCAATTTTTAAATAAAAATTTAATTTTTACTAAAATCAAAACACTAAAATTAAAATTATTATGAAGAATTCAATTTATCACTAAAAAATTCAATTTATCACTAAAAATTCAAATTTTCACTAAAAAATACAATTTGTCACTAAAAATTCAAATTTTCACTAAAAATTCAATTTTTGACTTATATTTTAATGTTCGACTTCATTAAAAATTTATTTTGTTTATAAATTTATTACATTTGAAAAGTCTAATTTTTGCTTAATTTTCTTTCCAGATCTGGATTTATATGATATGGTAAGTAACTTCACTGTCTTATAAAAGCGAATGATTCACTTATTCATATAGAGGGTGTTTAGTTCATCGATGTCAATAATTCAGGCTCAATAATACATGACTCAAGAAAATGTAAAATAAAAAATAAGAAAACGTAAAATATAAAATATCTAATTTGGCACCTAGTTTAAAATACAGGGTGTTCTGCAGCACTTCTTACCAAGTAAAATCCCTGTCATTGGCAAGAAAATACTGAGAATGAACTAGTCTATCATTAAAAAAATTTTAAAATGGAATGATCATTAACGAAATTTTGAGAAAAGCGATGACAAAATGAAAATTTGTATTTTTATTTTTGTAAATTTCAGATTTACGTTCATTTTAAAAACGGAAGAAATCATGGGGTTCGAAGATGTGATATATCATTGGAAAGATAATTTAATTGTCTAAAGCACGTGTAAAAAGTTGATAATAATTTATCAACAGACTATACTTTATAACCAATTTTCTTGACTAGGTTATGTCGGTAATATGCATCTCTTAAACACCCTGTATCTTAAACTAGGTGCGAAAATCTAAAAATTAAAATTTCTCTTACATTTAGATTTTATGACAAAAATACGAAATTTAAATACTTATCTCGATTTCTGATTATTTTTATTTTCGATTTCGATTCTATTTCGAACGCATCGAAATCTACCAACCATGTAGGTCTAATTTAACGTTTGATAGCGCTATGGGAAACTGTCCGATATTGGGAGAAATATCCTGGTTCACGGATTGATCTCGAAATGATATCGAAACGAATGGCTTACTAGGGCTTAACATAAAACGAAATTGATTAAACATAGAATGAATATTCTTGCTATGTTTAGCTAACTGAAATATTGTTCTGGACACTTAAATATTTTAACATAGTGCATCGTAGTGTTTCGTATGTTTTCGAAGTAACTTTTCTCACAGGTATCTTAGAAAAAAAGGCTGGTAGCCTGCAAAAATGCTGCATGTTATTCGCACATTCTGTACAGCTTCCGCCAGCAGCTGCCGGCCAGACTGCTGGTTGTTGCACTAATAACAGATCAATAAATAATAATTCTACATTTTGAAATTTGAAAAACACAACAACGGCAGCCACAAGAAAACCAATATTTACTTGCATTGTGAAAATGATTGCCGACAATATATTCCCAGCAACAGCAGCAATCTTGCTGGTGTTAAATTCTACTTGTACTGCTCTTTTTCTACTCTTTTTCTGCTCTTTTTCTACTTTTTTCTACATTTGTCTACCTTTTTCTTCTTTTTTCGAAGTTTTTCTTCTTTTCTTTACTTTTATGCGCTTTGTTTAACATACGATTTGTTGCTGCCATCTTTAGAATTTGTGGCCAGTGATTCGATTGCCGCTAATATAGCGCAATCAGCTAGTTAGGCGTGATTTTTGTTTTTTTTTTATTTTTGTTCGCACAGTGTTTAAATTTATGCTAATGTTTATGATGTCCAACATGTTATACTTTTGGCCGGCACTAGGCAGCAACTGCTGCGCCACTAGCAAACGCGCTTATCGTGGCAATTTGGTCGACAACCTACAATTTAGGCGAGTTTAAAGTGAGGCGTTAACGTGAAAATTGCTACTTTCTGCATGTCTTGCTGGTCTGTCTCTCCGTCCGTCTGTCGGACACGCCAACCCCAACGTCTCGATTACGCCGCAAAGTGTTGCTCCGCATGTTCGATTCGATTATAACCTCGCAGGCTGCCTGAATGCCCGGCTGGTTGCGTCTTGCAGTAGCTGCCCGCGATGTTGTTGAGCTCTTAATAGAAAAGTTGCTAGCTTTTTTTTTTGTGTTGCTGTTGTTACCACTGCAGGAGTAAATCATGCGCTGTTATCTTTTGAATAAATATTGATATTTGTCGGCGAAATTGTGTTGTTCTTCGTCGGCTGCAAAATCGCCGTGGGTTCGATTAAGTTGCGGCCCCATCTTCCGATCATGGCCAGCGGCGCACAACGTGGCTCCAAGCGAGCTGCAACAGCAGCAGGCGAAGCAGCAACAGCAACAAGTGGCTGTGAAAATGGTTAATGCTTCCGCCAAGGTGTGGCAAATAGAGTCATGAGCAACGCCCGGCAATAGAGTTGATGTTTTTGGCGGGACCCCCTCCAGACCGCCCGCCAAAGGCTGCTTGATTTAAGGTGTAAATGCATGAAATTAATTTAGAATATATTAGCAACATTTTCGCAGAGGCGGTGCCGCGGAACGCTGTTTGTTTTTGCTACTAAGAAAAGCAGTTAGATCATAATTGATTCATGTTGCAGAGGTGTAGAAAGTAAACAAAGTAATGGTATATTAAATAAATCTTAAAAAACTAAAAAAAATCTAATTTTCAGTAAAAAAAAAAAAATGTTCACTTAAAAAATAAAAAATGACTAAAATTTTCACTAACAAAATTAATCTTACACTAAAATTTAATTTTTTACTAAAAATTCATTTTTCACTAAAAATTCAATTTTTCACTAAAAATGTTTAAGGTCTTGTTGACCCCGTTGCTACTCTCACTTTGTCACAGTTACTTTTTCGGTTGTTTGTACGGAATTTAAATGCAAATATTTGGAATTTTCATTGCGTTTTTTATTCCTCAATTTCGCCTCAATTTAAGTATAAATAATTCATTTTTTAAGTCACTCATTCAAGTCAGTTTTTCACTCGGTGGCTTTGAATTCGCCATGTCCAGGGGCAGCAGCACAGTCCATTCATTTTATTAAAGTAGTGCAATATGCAAGACGCATGCGCAGCACACAAAACACTGCGACTGCCATTCCTGGCATGCCATACCGCACATACCATGTAGTATGTGGTATTATGGGGTATGTAGTATGGACCATGGAGGTATGGAGCATGGACCATGGCAACAACATTTGCCATAAACACGTTCGGAGCACGTACGCAACGCACTCTGAGTACTACTCCAGTTGCGGCCGAGTGCCAGAAATGGTAACAAACGATTACATAAATTTATGCGAAACACTTTAAAGTAATTTTCAGCTACTTTTATAGCGAGATTGTTCTAAACTGCATTATACAGAAAAACAACACATAACAACATATGGTAGTAAAATACAAATACAACAACTGCGCAATTTTATAAAAATAAAAAAAAAAATATAAAAAACTGAAATAAAAATTGTCCGTTTTTTTTAATGCGATAAGATGGCATAGCGTTGATAGGTTCGATATTCATATGGATGCTGCTTTTTTCTTTTTGCAGTCAGCTGCATATTTGGCTAGAAATCAGGAAGAGGCTGCTCCGAAAAGCAAGCCTGGTGTTAATAAAGCTCTTTTTGGTAGCATCTTCGCAGCTGCCATGGTCGCAGACACAGAACTTAATTAATAAAGAGTGAGATATTAATTAAATGTTGACAGATTGTCATGCGATAGGCATTTCTTGGCCAAGATTTCGCTAAAAATGGTGACTAAAATCGTATTTAAACTTATCAACATCGTCGTCATCATCACCATGATGAGTCCAGGGAATGTGATAAGATGCATGTTTCAATTGCCCATCTTGGCCATGTGCGCAATGTTTGCCTTAAAGGCGCGAAATAATTGTACCGGCTATAATGAGCGAGGCGGCGGTACAGCGGTGCCTTAGCAACATTTTCCCGCCATGTTCTAAATAGAGAAAAATCAATTTAACAGCAATAGCAACAGCAACATATGTCGGCACGTAAAACAACTTTCCAAGTCTTTGGAACACTTGCTACATTAAAATTGCGCGCTTACGCCAATAAAATAAAATACAAAAAAAACTGCAAAAACTTATGAAAAACTGCTCCATTTAATTCGCCTCGAAATTGCGTGCCACAGCCTCATGAAAATGCTTCGCAAACACTAACGACAACAATGACGCCGAGTGATGTATCTGAGCCAACTACGCAAGTTGCCGGCTTAATCGGAGACGCGATTTTAGACTGCGTAGAGTCGACGGACGCGCATATGTCAAATACTAGCAGCTGCACTAATTACACGTCTGTCAAAATGCCAATTTTAATGCGCACAAAATAACATAAAAAAAACGAGGAGGATGCTCCAGAAATATGCTCTCTATGAAAAGCAACGAGTCGAGATTATCAGCGCAAGTCTACGATAAAAACCACAATTGCTGCTGCAAAAAGTAGAAAAAAGCCAAAAAAAGCGCAGACAAATACCGCGGAATCTACGCCTGTTGACCGGCGTAGCTGACTGGCGTGCATAATTAGTATCATGCAGAAATACGCACGTACTTATGCAGGCATTAAATGTTGAAAAATAGATTTCGTTAACGGACAGATTTGGAGCAAGTTGCGCATTAGCAGCAAAGCAACCTGCAACTGGACGGCAGTCCATGAAAGACGAAGCAGTTGGCTTAGTCGACCAGGTCGGAACAACCCATAGAAGGTGAACTCAGGCTGCTCTAGAAAAGTTGAATGCCAACAATACAATTAATTTAAAATTTGCAATGTTATTTATAATTCTTATTAAAAATTTCATTAACATAATTTATGCACACAGAAAAATCCTCTTTTGGCATGAGGATAATTGAACGTTGCAGTGTTGAAACCAAAATACATTTGTTGTAACCTAATGTCATTAAAATGAACGTACCTTAGGGGGTTACCACAACCTCTTGTTTACCGATTAGGAGGTTGTCACAACCTCATGATCACTGACTTGGAGGTCGCCACAACCTCATGCTCACCGACTAGTAGGTTGCCTCAACCGAATTAAGAGGTTGTTAAAACTACTTTATCAATTGTTGCCGCAACGGAATGATACAGTAGGGCAATTTAAATGGTTGCCGCAACAAATCAGATACATTTCTACTAGAGTATAAAATAAGCTGAAACACCCTCTGGTTCATCGGTGCTCATGAGAACTAAGGATCAGTTATTTTCATCCGACATTAAATATATTGCACGTTGTTGTATTCGGTGCAGGAACTCTAAAGTCGATTTTGAAGTCCCTAACCAAATGTGCGATTTAAAAATATAAATAAAATACATTCTGGGTTGTTATATATGCTAAAATATATACATATATAGGGTATACACCAACCAACAGTTTTAGAGGCAATACACAGTTTTACAACTACACACAGTTTTAACTCACTACACGGTATTACAGGTACTGTTGTGCCGATCTTATTTTACATTGGTTCATCGCAAAGCGTGCTTGCTATATGGGTTGTCTAGTCGTTTTTCTGACCATCCTGCGTGCATCGTGCGTATATCATGACTTTGATATTCTTCTCTCTTATTCGTTTTTTTGTATATTTTATATAGCGCTACTAGTGACGTTGAACGAGGTTCATACAACGAAAAAAATGAGGAAAATAAAAATAATAATGAAATAAAAAATATAAATAAACAATATTTATGTATAATATTTATATAAATAAAATAGAAACGACAAATAAAAAAAAAATGTTTCATCGTGTGTGTTCATTTCCTTCCATTTTTGTTCAAATAATGTATTAATTAATATAATTAAATGTTTAATCAATACGATTAAATGTCGTATTGGCGATGAAATAATAAAAAATTCATTGTATTGATATTTTTTTTTCCTTAAATATATATATTTTTTTCTGTATTCTCAGTTATCTAATGGATAAACACAAATTTAAAATACCTTCAGCACTTTCATTTAAAAATGAATATAATGAAAATACATGTTTTTCACCTAAAAAGGTTTTTATTAATGTCACTAAAATATAGTTCATAACTACAATTTTGATTATTGCAACAGGCATATAATGGATACCAATAGTGTTAAGAATAAAATCAAAGCAAGAAAGTAAATCAAGAAGTTATCAAGAGAAGAAATATACGCATTCCTACCGGGTTATATTCCAACAAAGATTCATTCAATCACTCTTTCGATCTTCGTCGTCAACGTCGACCGTTCGTTCGTTCATTCATTCATGGTGGACGAAATTACTGTCGGCCGGCATATTTAAATGAATTAAAGCACTCGAGTGTGCGCAGCGCTGCACTGCACCGTGGCATGTGTGAGAGTATGATTTCCTTTTAATTGCAGAGTGTGTGTGTTTGAGGAGGAGCAATAGTATCATCATCACTCCAGAGTCGACCAGAGCCAGATCAACTCGACTTACAAAAAGTGCGTAGAACGTAGCTAGGAAGCATGTCTGGCAAATCACTTGCCATAGATTAAAACAACTAAATAAATAGTTGTATCTCACCTTGGACAACGACAACGCTTGGACATTTGAATCTGGAGTGACAACTGTGATACTTGACGGCATCTGAGTTATTTTTAATTATTATTATTATTAGTATTTTGGATGTGAAAAATGAGTGCGTAAAGAGATTAACGGCTTAAAAAATGGGTGTTGGAGAGGATGACGATGATGAATACGCCAAAGAAACAGATGCGCCTGACGACAGGGTTGTCTGTGTGCAAAATTATGAAAACTTGCAGCATGGTAAAACGAAAAATATGAAAATCACAAAGCAGAAATTTACAAATCACTTATTTTCATATAAAAAAATAAAAATTGTAAAACTAGGGTTCGTTTACCCCCGCTTAACAGTCATTTATCGCTGACCATAACGCAGTATTTGTTCCCCCTAAAATGCGCATTGTTCTCTAAAACACATTAAAAAGTCAGCAACCATGCTTCACAATTTCGACAGCAACAGCAGCAGCAGCTGTTGTTGGCACAACAAAGAAGGTGCTAAATGGGCAACAATCAACGGGCCGATGATAGCAACGACGAATGCACACTTCAAAAGCAACAAAGTGCGCGACACTTCAACACGAGACACATAATAAAATAGTTCATTATCTGTTGGCAACATGAAGCTATTGTTGCAACAACACACATCATGAAACAGAACAGCAGGACGATAAATAGCTGAACTTTTGTTTGCGCATCCTCTACACAATATTGACTCTATTGTGATTCTGTGTTTTCGTCGAGAGTTCGAGAAAGGTAATACAACATTTGTTTGTGGTAGAGCTGCTAATTTATTGATTTATATGTTGTTGCCATTGTCAAAATACATAAATTACAGCGTGACAGCGTTTCGAAAGTGTATAGAAAAAGTGAATTGAAAATATTTTTGAAAATCATTGCCATACATTAACCCCGCACGGCCGCAGCTGTAGCGAATTTCGAACAATATTCAGTTCATTATTTTGCAATAAATTCCAAAATATCCATGCAAGGGCAATATAAGCCAAATAGATTTTAAATATTGTATAGAATTGGTAGTTGGTTAAATGTGAATTTGCAATGGTTGCGTTGCGAAAGGGCAAAACATACATTAAATGAGTTTTTAAATGTGGGAACTCAAATAAATTAAACTTTATTACAATTGTTATGACAGTAACGTATTGATAAACTCTTCAATGTGTTAATGGATGAGGCATCAAAATTGAGTTTAATATTTACAAATTTATAATTTACGGCAAGTACAGTCTGTACAAAATTATTTGACTAAAACAGTGAAAGGTAAATTTACCATGGACAAAATTTATGTCATTTTTCAGGAATATTTCCGGCATGAAAGTTTGTGGAAAGAATGTACACGAAAAAACAAAATATTCTTCAAATTGACGAATTTCGTTCTTCAAACCATGGTTCACATTGTGTTGAAGAACAATTAATAATACTAATCACTACAAAACATCCTTGTTATGAATTCCATATCAATTTGGTGAATTACTGAAAAAGAGCAAAAAATATATAGTACATCATATTGAAGAATGTTGTTTATCAAATCAAATTTAAATCAAAATATTTATTTTTTCCTTCATTTAATACCACATTCATTTTTTTTTAACGAAAAAAAAATTTTCATAGTTTTTTTTGTTAATTCAAAAAAAGTTTTCAATTAATTATTTAGATTTTTTTCAATATTATTTTTTAAGTTTTTTAATGGATACTTTTTTTCCGTCAAGTTTTTTTTCGAAAAATTTTTTCACGGACTTTTTTAATTAGATTTTTTTTTTCAATATTATTTTGGAAATTTTGTTTAATATATTTTTTCCACAGGTTTTATTTCCGAAAAAAAACATTATTTCACAGTTTTTTTTGAAAATTTATCCATACAAAAATATCAGATTTTCAAAGAAAAAAATATTTTATAGTATTTAACAATTAAATAACATAAACCTTAAAAGAATTATAAATACATAAATTTGTAAATGATTGCAAATTTTTGTATATAAATTTTATGTTTGAAAACTTCATATTGAACATGAAAACCATAAAATTTTAATTCAATGAGCGAATCTGAATATAGTGCATCTGGTAGTTGGGAAAAAATTCATAATATTGATGAATAAAAACATAAAAACATATGGAAAAATTTTGTCTGTGTATAGCACCTTAAACAAAGTGTTTGGCAGGGTCAAGGTGGTTTAGAAACATTATATCGAATGATTTCAATCAGAAAAATGTGAAATTTTTATCAGAAGTTGTCTGTATTCTGTAAGTTCCCAAAATATGCCGGGAATCTGCTTTTAAAATTCCATGAAAATCGATAATATGCCATATGCTTCACACAAACTTCCATTTATCTGTGTATTTGCCGGATATATGACAAAAAAATTCCCAAAAAATTCTATAAATTTCTCTCGGACAGATTATCAATTTTATAGAATTTTAAAAGCAGTTTCCGGCATATTATAACAAAGCACAGAAAAGAGACAGCTTTTCATATAAAATCCGCTTTTGCATGCTTAAAATCTTTCGAAAAAAAGGTTTCTTATCTGCCTTGAGCCTGCAAAAAATTATGTCTTAAATTTATAAAAAAGTATTTTCTGAATTTCAAAAGTTGAAATGCCATACGATAGTTCGAATATTCTCAGCATATAAGTATTAATTTTTAAAGATATAATGATTTTTGTAAACCAATTTTTTAACATTTTAAAATATAGTTGATCTATTTTACTTCTCCAACGACAATATCCAATGTAAACACATATTTAAAAAAAAATGTATAATCATTTTATGCTTCACCCAAATATTTGTAATGCAAATAGAGCAAAACTATGTTATAAAAAATAATTAAATTTCATGTTTTTCAAACAACACATAATGTGTGTTATTTATAGTTTTCAAAAATATTTTCCCAACATAGTCATAAATTTTGCTACAATAAAAATACATAAAATATGTTTCTTATAGATCAAGAACTAATTTGTGTTTTGTGAAAAAACAAATTTAAATATTTCTGATGTCATTGTAAAACTATTTAGATTTATGGCTTACAATAAACGTTAAATCGCATATTTCAGGTTTTTACTAATTTGGCCTCAAAGAACAATGTAAAGAATAATGTTAAAAACTACGTTTAGCGCTATGCTAAGTCGGCTGTTAAAAGTTACGTTAAGAGTAAATAGAATAAATGTTAGTTTAACATTTTCTAACAGCAACTGCTTTGTGCAGGAACAGCAGCACAACAGCGTGCTTACAACATGTTTGACTTCAAACTTGTTTGTGGCTGATATTGCTGATAATGTCTATTTTAAGACAATACCTCAATGTTAACTGACTATAAATTCACAGTGAAATATGTCTGAGTTTGTAATAATTTTAGCAGTGCCATAAAAAATGCATTGAATGATAGTTTTTGACAAATTTATTTTTGTATTTTGAAGTAGTTAAAATTTGGTAATCATAATACATCAAATATATTGGAGTTTAGTTTAAAAAATGATGCTAAAAAAATGTTACTTTTTTTGATTTATAATCAGTGATAAACATCGTAATCTAAACAAACAGATGGTTAAGGCTACTCTAAATTTGGAAATTTGATATTAGTGGAAAAGAAGGACATGCGAAACACATATTATTAATTTTTATACCCTACACCTATGAGGTACAGGGTATACTAATTTTGTGCATATATTGTAAAGCCCCTTAGGAGGCGTGTCCGGTATGGAAAAGTATATATATATTCTTGATCAGCATCACTACCTAAGTGTGTTTAGTCTGTCCGTCTGTCTGTATGTCTGTCCGAAAACATAGTAACTTGAGAAATACTGATCCGAATGCGATGAAATTTCATTTAATATTTTTTAGCTAAAAGTAGGAAGTGACCTCCCACACAAGGAACTATTATATAACTTTTTAGGAACTAATAACTCGAAAAGTGTTCAAGACATAGTTATAAAAATTAAAACATCCGCCCACATTTTTTTTTACATTATTTCCCGGGTTTTCGTAGTGAAAATTTTAGCCGTAGTGAAAATTTTATTAAAAGCAAATCTTTGAAATATTAGCCCTACAAAATTTAAATTTTAATTAATTTTAATCAATTTTTTAAATTAATTGACCCCTGTCAGCAGAATGAAGTGCGTTTTTCCATTTCTCCACTTTTATAAAATCGTTGTTAAATAGTCTTCACACGTAATAAATGCCCCCTTCATTAAAATAATTGGAACAATTTTCATCCATTTGACTTTTTTAATTTTAAAAATATTTTTTAGTTATGTTCCGTCATTTTGACGCACAACAAATTTGAACGAAAAAAGATAGAGCGAAAGCAGAAGAAATGACAGCATTTTTAAAATATTTATCCTTTACTGTATAATAATGTAAGTCAAACTGTATTATTTTTTCAGAACAGATAATAACGTCAAATTGGACCTAGATGGAAGGTAGATATCGGAACGTTCTGTCGGAGTTTTCTCGATACGAGAAATTTTTCGAAATCGGAACGATATCGAAGAAAAAATGATCAAAGTTCGAGATTGCTGCGAAAAATATTGCGATATCGATTTGATAAATGTTTAAATATTGTATCTTGTCAAAGAATTTGAATGTACGAACATTTTTAAAAATTAAAATCGAGAAAGCAACGAGATCGAACTTTTTTTATCGAAGTTATTCGAGAAAGCTCCGAGGTATCGAAGGTCTCCGTGACATGGCAGTCTGGGTAGTTATAAATATTGGAAATATGAAAATATTGGAGATCATTCTAGCTTTGATTTAAAGTTTCGAATATACTTCATTCGCACGATATTTCTCAAAATTAGAAAAAACAGCACCTGAAATAAAATGGTACGAAAAAAAGGTTGCGTATTAAATTCAATATTACCATTATAGGTAAAATAGTCAGAAGAAAACATTATTTTTATCAGAATCCTAAACTTAATTAAGAATTTCTTTCGAAAAATTATCAGACAATATGAGATAAGTAATGACAAAAAAATTGATTTAAGAAGGACAAATTATAATATGGGTAATATATAGGCTGTAGAAAAGAAGATAAATTTCAGTATCACAGACGGTGTTTTACTCTCGTAGGTTTGCATTTACTGATGAGAGGTAGTTCGCATAGAAAAATGTTTTCAATGAAAAAGATCTTGGCAGTCGCTGGGGATCGTAGTCGAACGCACCCGCTACTTTCGCTGGTAGTCCAACGCACTAACCAGTCGAGCTACCGACGCCTAACTAAAGCATAAAATGGAAATCATCATACACTGGGGAATGCTTGAATGGAACCATTGAATTTTTCATCTTGATTGTCATAAATTAGTTAAGTTTTATGCGGGAATCTCATTAAAAACACTAAGAAGTCAACTGAATTATCTAAAATTACCTTAATCGGTACACTTATCATTAGCACTTTGTTTCTATGACAGTAACTTTGTAGTTCCTGTAACTGAAAAAAATATTAAAAATGACCAGAAGAAGACCTCCACCGTAGTAAAGCAATCTCAAGTTTCAGCAACATTTAAGCAAATATGACACATAACAACATCAATAACAACAAAGAAGTACATACTATTACAACAACATAAACCAAGCAACATTATCGCAGCAACATAAAGATAGGGAACGACGTTAAATTCTGCACCAAGAGAGTTGCGTAGAAAAAACATTAAAAATTTGTGCCAAAATGTAATAAGTCTCAAATAAGTATCCAAGAAGTACTAAAAGAAGAAGAACAAATGAGATGGTCTAACAATTTTAGCTAGCAGCAGGGCGTGTGAAGTTTTGTAGACACATTTTACATTTTATGAGGCTGCCTGCTGATTGAGGAGGAGGCGTAGTGCAGTGACAGGGCTGGACTGAGAGCACCGAATAACACAAATATAGGTTTCATTGGAATATAGTTAAGACAGAAAATATCCACTTTTGGTTAAAAGTAAGAAAAACTTAGTTGTAACAACCAAATTTAAGCGACTAACTAGAAATTACTACAAATTGGTTGATGGAACTGCTATTTTCGATTGTCACTGCGCAAATAATATCATATACACACACCAAATGACTCCAAAACGGTTTTATTGGTTGTAGTCTATACTATAAACCTTTTACTTCCGGCTATCAGAAACGAATTAGAGTTGAGAGAACCGAATTTATTATTTTTTTTTCATTTACTGCAAAATAGTAACATTTCTTCTTGTTTCACCGAAATTAGTTATATTCGCCCTTTATGGGACTAAGGCCTTGATGGAACCTTCTCTCCACACATGTCTTCTTACTAACCGAGTGCATTATTGCTGTGTTGCGGTTGTTAAAAATGCATGCAGAACATGAAGCTGTTTTGCGGTCATAACTTAGGCATGCTGCAAATTAAACGAGCTCAAAGAAATGCAATTTTCTAAAGTTCGTTTAGAGAAAAAAAAAATCGAAAATATAACCACCAAACATAAAATAGAAAACAAACCCTTTTTATATATTTATTGGCATTTTGTTACCTATGCAGCGAAAACAATTTTCTAGCGCACGTAGTTGCGTTTTAAATTTCATTGAAAAATAGCTGCAACATTTTCTACTATTTCTCACCCAGACAAAAGCCTTATTTTTTTGGTTGCTTTTAGTACCAGCAACAAACTTTAGTTATTGTTGTTTTTGTCGCACAATCAAGCATTGCAAACTTCACGCATATTTGTTGACCTTTCTTAGGCGTCTCTGTCGTCCCAACCGACTACAAGTGACATTGACAAATGTCAGTCGACGTGCGTACGCATACATTTCAGTTATTTTTTAACGTTCCGACGGTCGGTCGGTTCGTTTTTCACTTAGTTGTTCCTGCTGCTGGTTGCAGGAAAAGTGTTTCAATTACATCAACAATGCGGACAAATGCTGCGTTCTCACTACCCATGCTGTGCCATGGCCTTGTTTGAAAACTTCGAGATTAAAAAAAAAACCAACAGAAAACAGAAAACAAATGAAAGTCTGAGAGGTTTAAACGTCTAAAAAACTCATGTACAAAAACTCTTCAATAAAGGCAAAATTATTATTTTCTATATTACCCTAATAGAAATTGTAAACGGGAAATGATCTTTGCGTTTTTACTTTGGCATAGCTCGACCAATGATAAAAAGGATCTGGTCATGATCATGTCATTCCCAATATGTTAAATCGCCTAAAACTAAAGTCCCTAATTGTGATTTGGAAGTTTTAAACAAATTTCAGCCAGTCACAATTCTTCTTACATTCTTCTAGATATTCTATTCCATAAAGGTTATTTCTTATACTTCGACTAAATTGCTGACTTAACTAAATTGAACGGGTTTTTATTCTATCTCCATTCGGCAACCGGTAATTGGTTAAGTCCATAATCAATCGATTATCATATGTTTGTTTGCTGTCATTCAATTTACTTCAAGTTAGTCTTCTCGCAAATTTGCTAAATTAGAAAGTCGAAAACTGCATTACCGACAAAATTTAGTTTAATATGTGAGAAATATTGCCATTAAGTTAATAGAATACGAAAATGTGAAAATTAAGCGCACTATTGTGACCGAATTAAATTTGTGATTCGTGCCAGATAAAACTTTGTAACTTTCTTAGTTCCAAAAATTCCCACAATCCAATCATATATAAATCAATCCGAATTTGAACTAAAACGACATGTTTATGCTATACATGACCCAAAGTTTCACAACAATTCGTCCCACAATATACCGTTAAAAGAGTGACGTTATTTCACTCCAGATTGCCCAGTCCCTATATTGACTGCACCATTTCCGAAGGCAATTCTTCATGGATATGGCGTTTATGATTGTCATCATGCGTTCATTGATGAAACCTGCCAATAAATCAATGCGTAATTTATCGCTGCTGACTATTTAGACAATTCCACAATCCATGCACGAACCATAGACGAATACGGTGCGGTGCGTTGGCTGCGCTCTCCAAACGTGCGCGTTTTATCACAATTTTACGCTTTTACACAACGCCATCTACGCATTTCTCACATATTACGAGTACAACTTATCATAATTTTTGCTACCATATAAAAGCGACAACTTAAATGAATAAAATGTCACTACACACAGCAACAACAACAACCAAATGCAGACAGACGGACATACAGACCGATACCAACAATTATCCCGAGCAGTAAAGTGGCTGCCTTCAGTTGACAGCAGATAGTAGAAAAAAAGACACTGCGCTTCTAGTCGACTATCGACGACGTTGTGTCAAAACTAAATGCCGCAGATAAATTAAATATGGTGCCAGGAATTAGCACCGTGTGTGCCTGTGATATGAAGGTAGACGACGACGCTGAAGACGATGAGCCTCAATTAAAGGAAACCTGATCGGGCAGTGGTAGTCTCTATAGTTGTGGGAAAAAATACACGCGTATTGATTGTTTTTTCAAAGTCAAAAAGTAATTTTTTGAATACGAAATATGCTAAATAAAACGGTACAAAGAATAGATTCCAACAAGTCCAACAAATTTATGCGGTCTGGAAAATGTCAAATGACTTTCTTATAGTCAAAACTAAAAGGTTGTAATTTCATTAATTTAAAACAATTTGGTGTGTTTTTATAATATTATTATCTAAATTGAAAGAATGTTTTCCGGTAAGAAAATGTTTATATAGTCGGGATCATCGTCACTAATCGATATCTGGATCCGACCTCTTAGTGATGAGGAAATGCAAGAAAGAGCAATACAAAGTATTTTTGTTCTTACTATTGTCTTGCAGAGTCGTTCTTGCTCTTGCATCTGCTGGTCTCTGTTCGTGATCTTACGGTGTAAGTCTTGTTCTCACATCGACAGGTTAATTTTGTATGTGTTCATGCTCAAACTCCATGGGTCTTCATATTTTTAACAACTGTGTGTAAATCTGTCTGTCGGTTGAAATAACAATTACGGGAAAACTATAAGAGGTAGCTGAAAATTTAGTTGATCTCTACACCTACTCTTTTCCGTATATTTTGTACATATGCATTCTATTGCCTACACTAAATTGATGAGGCTATGCAAAAACAAAAGCAATACAAAGTGTTTTTGTTCTTACTCTTCTTCTTCTTGCAGAGTCATTCTTATACTTGCATTTGCAGGTCTCAATACTTTTTTGAGCTTTTAGTCTGGTTAGTCTGTTCTTGATCTTGCAATGTAGGTCTTATTATTCAATCGAAAGATCGATCTTGCACTTGTTCATCCAAAGCTGCAAAGTCTTCCCTTTTTTAAATCATCACTAGTCTGTCTATTTCTCCATCTGTCTCTAAGTTTTTCCGTCAGTTAAATCACGCTTACGGGAAAACAAGAAGTAAATGAAACTCAAGAATTCGATTTACCTCTATATATCTAGTCGTTCTAGTATTGGAAATGAGTTAGATTTTGGTCGTAACAGACCCCTGATTTTTGTAGTATATAAAAACCACAGTGATTTTAAAGGTGACATTTTAAGGGATAACCGTCTTCTATTTTAATTTCTTTAGCGAATTTTAGATAATTTAGATCGACTATAATAACATTAATTCTTATTAACTCCATTACAAACTTCTTAGCTTAGGTTTTTCTTACAATCTCATGCGAAAGAGTACGCTTTTTGTGTATATATTTTCGAAGACAACAGCGTGACAAATAGATCCTTCCTTTATCAGCGATCTTGCGAGTAACCTGAGCATATTTACTAAGATTACAAAAAGCCAACACCCAATTTATCAATGTTGGTGCGCCGCGATCAACAGCGCCATCATCAGCAGCAGCACAAATACATTTTTCTTGGCTTCCAACTGTGTCGGTTGTTTGGTTTTGCTGTTTGGTCCAGCGCTGGCGCAACCCAAAACTCTGCTATCTACAAATACGTGATTTGTATTCAAATTCGATAAACGATCGCATAAACTGTTGAATGTCTTCATCAGTGAGCCAGCCAAACCGAACAACCCGAACAAGCCGATCAGTGTAGCCATTACACACGAGGGCAATAGTGCGCGCACAAGATCGGCTGATGGCAATAGAGAGGTTATACGTACGCTTGACCATATAAACCATGATTTATTGCCAACACACTCTAATATATATAGCGATATATTTCAATCTTCCAAAGTCAACAGCTATATGAAGCTGGCTGAAGAAACCGCTGATCTAGATCGCCGTTCACAACAACGATCATTTGCGACGAAAACGACTGCAAGAGGCACTAAATCATTTTAGAGACGTTGCAATAAATACTTGGATCGTCTATGTCTATTAATATTGAAAGTTGATATCATAACTGGGCACAGACGCACGCACACACAATAATTGATGTTGTTTTTGTGTCGTTTACAAATGGACTCTTATCTAGAGAGGATCCTTGACAGCAACTGAACATCGAGAAAAAGTCACCCAACAATAATAGTACAATCTTTGGCAAATTTATATCACGTGATGACGTGCTGTCAACACGATCTTGTTCGATCGAACGCGCATAAAAACCTCGCAATAGACTTATTTTGCGTTTGATTGCAACACTTCTTTGCTGCCGGCCTGGCTTGCCTGCCTTCAACGATCATCGATCATTTTTACAAAAATGGATTCCAGCAGCGTTGGTACGGACTGCGAACACCAGCGCATGTCCATAAAGCTTACAGAGGCAGGCAGCTGCAATAGAAGCTTTTGACAATCAGAAGCACAAAGAAAAAGCGTTATTGTCAACGCAGCGTCAAAAGATCGAGCAAATGATATATGAATAATAATACATATAAAAAAAAGCATATCTGAACGGAACAGAGGTAAAAACACTTTGCTCGAGTTGTGATTGCAATGATTTTCTTTTTTGGAAAACGCAAAGATCACCTACGCGACGCCGTTAAGCACAAATGTTGCAAGTGGTTTTTGGTATTATTATTACAGGGGTATTTTAAATTAGTGATCCTTAGATTACATTGATGAAAAAATAATTTCAAAATCCATTATATCCATTCTCCGAATTTCACTATTCTGAAATAGGTTCTATTTGAATTATTTTTTATATTTTCATAATATCCTCTATTCCCATTCAAGTAAAATCTAAATAGTTAGTATTTTATTGAATCCAAAGAAATCGATTCAATAAAATACTAACTATGATACACAGGGACTAAAACTAATAGAAATATCGATTCCGATTCCAGTTACAAGGTTTTTAAAATGGCGGTTTCGGTTACGAATCTGATTTCAACCAAAAAGATGACATGGGTTCCGATTTCACACATTTTTCTAATAACGGTTCCGATTCTTGTTCCAAAAATCAAAAAGGGTCCGGTTGCTATTCCAATTTTTTGCGGTTTCTGACAGTTCGGATGATAGATTTTTAAAATAGCGATTCCGGTTCCGCACGTTTATTTCATAAAGGTTCCAATTCCGGTTCCATAAATCTAAACTGTTTCGATTCCGGTTCCGGTTTTTTGCGGTACCTAAATATAAAGTTTTTGTACACAGAAAGAGTTCAGTGGTACCTATTGAGCGTAGTCTGGTCTATGTGAGGCTTTGGCTTAACCTTTATGTAACCAACCATAATCTTGACTATATCGTTTTTATATGAGCTCGTATGACTGGTGACTTGATGTACCAATCCTGGATCTTCAGTGTATTCAAAACATCATCAAATATTTACTTTTGAAGATCCCTTTTAAAGACGTTAATAATTTCCGTTTAATTGGACGTTCATGTTTTTACACTCCACACTAAAAGTAAAAGAATATTAACTATGGTCATCCGCTTGTATCACCGAAAAAAACATGGCCACAAAAATCTCCGTTATCTCCTGGGTTCGTCTCTCGTCACTCTGTCTGTCTGCCTGTTGAAATCGCGATTTCACGATGTAAGACATACTTTACTAAGAAGAAATAAAATGAAAAAGAATTCTCACAAAAAAAAAGAACTAGATTATTTAAACTCTGAACTTAAATTAGTTATATACCTCGGTCTGTTGACCATTGATCTGTGGTTTTGGTACATATACATCATATAATAATTAATTCTAAGGAATTTTGACAGTACCTAAGTGAAATTTTCTTATCTCCCTCTCTACTTTATATACCGTACAATATATAGGTACCTCCCAAAATATTATAAAATTCAAAATGCTTGAAATATCATCATAAAAATGAAAAAATTATATAAAATTCCGTGAAATATATTACAAATTCGTTATAATTATGTCTAAGAAAGCGTTTATCTGCAAATTGAAATACAGCGTACTCTTCTTCATAGCCACATTGTAATGAATTGAATGTATGATCTGCGGTTTGTAGGTATCATTGGGTAGTTTGTATGAATTATCGTCATGTCGTCTACATTTTTTTTGTTATTTATGAGCTGCAGTTATGCCTTTTTGGTATGCGAAGAATTTAGTTGGTCGTGAGCTCACATGCAATTAATGACCAAATTAGTTGAGCATCAGCAAATTCTATTTGTTTTAATTTCAAAGTTTCGACGTTTAGAAAAACCAATATATATGCGGCTGTGTTTTTTTCTTTCTTTTTGTTCATTTGTGATTTACGAGTATTTCTGGTATTGGTCATTGGTATGGAAAATGTCAGAGTAACTGTCAACTGTTCGAATTGAATTGACATCAACGAACGAAAAGACGATTTTTTTAGTATGTGTTCGTTCGACGCTTAAAGAGGATAAAACGCATCAGAAGACAATATAGTTGTAAGGAGAGCTGATAGGAGACAGCAGCACAAGTCAAGCCAAGCCTGGCATTAGGATATATGTTGGCTGGATAAAAAAAAGAAAAAGAATTTTTAAATCGCTGCAGCCAGTGCACAGTAACGAGCTAAACTATAAAAGCAAATAATCAAAGAGCTAAATTTAAATTTGGACTGGGAAATTGCGCACAGTTGGTAGGCAGGCAGGCACTAAAAATTGCAACTAAAGCCCAGTGCGGATGCGCTTTCAATAGCGAAATATGAATTGAAACGGAACTCGAAAAGCATGCATAAATTCATAAAAATATTGAATAAAAAAAATAATAAAAGAGCACACATAAAAAGCGTACATAAATGTAACAATATTTTGATAAATCGGGGCTCACTCACTTTGACAATGTAAATGTAAATCGGCACAAAAAAACAACAAATATGCGCACCAGAAGAAAGTGCAGAAGACGGTACTGAACGGAACAATGTCGCTACTTTGTGGCATGAGCAATGTCTGTTGTTGCTCCGGCAGCAGCAGCAGCAATAAATTGCGTTGTAAGTATAACAATTTGTATGCTAAAGAAGCGCACAAAGGTGCAGAATCGAAAAAGGGGCGAGTGCGCGGATTCAATACGGACGCAATACAGTGCCGCGGCGGTAGTCCACGGGGAGTTGTTTGCGCAAGCTGACGAAGTTCAAGTTGCAGAACCCGCAGGTATTGCTGTCGATAGACCAGCCAGAAAAGTTGGTAAGAATCAGTAAAAATACCAGTAGATGCAGACATCGACAATCTAACTTAACTTAATGGGCCCAAACCCATACAAAATATCAGAATATTCCGAAAAATATGCGTACGTATCGAAGGTCTATACGTATCTAACGGAACCCAGGTTGAAAATGGCCGGTTATAATTACTGAAAAAAACCGATGTACATGTTTTTAGAAACGGTCATTCTGTTGATCTTGAAAGTCGACTTGACAGCATAATATTTGTTCAATTCTGTGTCCGGATTAATGAACTTAGTTTCCAGACTTGTCCGAGTTTTGGTCGAAAACTATTTAAATGGTCGGTCGGGGGAATGTTGCCAATTCTGGTAGTTCATGCATAGGAAGGCTCGGTTGAGATTTAAAATGAATGATATAGGGTCTTGAAAGTCGACTTGCTGTCCAATTTTGTGTCCAGATTAATGAACTTAGTGTTAGAAACGGCTCCGACTTAAGTACGTTCAATTTCTAAAAAGAATAGCTGAAAAGCCGACGTGAAAACTAAAGGTAGATCCAGTTCTGGGTCTAGATTATGGGATAGGCTTTGTCATCAAGAATTAATTAAGGATGTTGTCAAGTTCAGATATTTCTACATGGGAAGGAACGATTGATGTTAAAAATTGCCAATATGAGCCTATTCCTGAGATTATTCTGACCGTTGTACGTCTTGGATTTTCTGGATCCAAGAAGTCGATGTAAATAAAAATAAAGTCGTTGCTTGTATATAAAGGCCCGATACGGTTAAAAAAACCGATATAGCACTGTTGCACAAGTTCATGGAAAGAATGTTATGATCTAACTCAAAAAAGTCGATGCTCCAGTTTCTAGGTTCTACACCGATTGATATGAAAGCCCGGTAAAGGACAAAAATGACCAAAATATGTCTTCAAATTTAAATATATCTTTAAAGAAAAATCTCAAAAACCAAAGTTACCTATTTTTTTGGGCTACTTTAAAACAAAAAATCTCTGTACGATTTTTTATCTCAATACGCCCCTGATTGTCACCGACATATTTGACTACTTGAGCAACTCATTTCGCTTGTGTGTAAGTGCTGCCAACAGTAGACCCCCAGAAATGCAGAAAAGCAAACAATTGTTGCCCGCTCGAAGAGCGTCATCACCACCATCAGCAGCAGCAACAGTCGCAGCAGGTCGTGTGGTTCTGGGCCCGCTTTGGGGCCAGTCTGCAGACGAACCGACGGTGGGATGGACGGACTGCATGCCTGCTGTTTGCTGGTTGCTACATTATAATAAAGCGAAAATAGATTTGTATCGAAAGGCGGCTTCTCTGAAGCGCGATTTGCAAATATTTTGTCATTGTGCCGAGATTTATGGAGTGGAAGAGAACATGTGCGCGATTTTTTTCTTTCTAAAGCCTCATCTTCTACGTCTTCTTCTTCATCTTTGGCTGCACTTTTTGCAGCAGTAGACGACGGGCGCTGCTGGAATGGCGCGAAAAGGTTGCACATTTGTTTCCAGGAAAATAGCACAGTTTCTTTTGCCAGTACGTAGAAATGCGCTAAAAACCGCTACTTTCCGCGACGGGCACTCAAAATAGTTGACACATTTCTCACACTCGTAGTGCACAGCAGCAGCAACAGCAAAAACACTTGCTGCGCAGCAACAGCAATATTAACAGCGACAACAAATAACACAAGCTGTGTGCCGCAGCATCAGCCTCTGTGTTCCAAGGGTTTCTCAAACTCAATTGCATGCCTTCGTTTAGTAAATCATTTAACGGCGACTCCGCCAGTTGTGTGTGTCTCATTATTTGATCTTTACAAACGGTGCTCTTAAAATGTAATTAATTTGCCGTCTGCACCGCGACCACCAGCAACATGTTGTACATTGCATTGCCGTCAAGAATTGCAGCCAAATGAAGACAAATGACCAACATGCAAACCATCAATTTCTGGACCGCCACTTGCACGGACTGTGCCGTCGCTCTCTGGGTTGCACTCTTTCCAAAGGTGTTCGCATGAGAAATGACTTTTGTTAATTCGTATTTCAGTTGTTGATCGTTGACTGCGATCATCGTGCATCACTCGGTGGCGATGTTGATGTTGTTTCTCTGCTGTTTCTCTGACTGGCGACGCGACGCGACTCGAGTTGCTCACCTCAACAACGTGTGTCACAAACGGTGTCAACAAACATTTAGCAGTTGGTGTCGCTCACGTAGTACCATTACTTGACTTGGCCCAGCTGAATGAATTGGACGTCGATTAGCCAAGGTCTGCCTGTTGCTGCTGCTGCTGCTCCATGAAGACTCGTTCGATATCACGTTCCACGTCATCCGAGGCACAGAAGTCGTTAGCACAGTTGTTGTGGTCGTGTTGGCAAATGTTAGGGTCTGAAGGCACTTAGTTAATGACGATTGAGGCGGTACGAGTTCAACGTTTAATTTAACAATTTGAGTTTTTTGAAATCTATAAAGATCACCTTTATTGAAGACTAGAATTTCAAAACTGAAAGCAAACATTTAGAGATTTAAAGATTTTATAAATATTCTTAATGTGGCAAAATTAAATTTAGTATCCGTGACAAATTTTCTGTAAAGTTTTGCAAAGTGCGGTAACTATTTCTTGAAAATTTAATTTTAAAAATCTTCCTCTTCCGATAACTTTCATGGGAAGTTTTGTCTTTGGAATATACTATCAAAGACGAATCTTCCAATGAAAGCTATCGGAAAGAAATGCCCAGGAAAGGACGAAGTATAGTACGGTATTAATCCTTTTTTCCAGCCCAGTGTTAGGATGGAGTTAGTCAATCAGGAATATGTAGTGAATTTGCCTCAACCACTTACTTCTACGAAAAGTTCAACCCCGAGATGGTTTTTCCCAAAAACATTCTTTACATGAAAGTTTTCGAAAAGATTTAACCGGGAAAGAATCAAGAACTAAGTATTGTAGGGCAGTAATACCTTCCAACTGGAAATAACAGTTCAGTATCAGGATGTAGCTTGGGTAGCTCAAGGTTAGTGCGTTGGACTGCAAGCCTGGCTCAAGCCTGGACTGGGGCTAAAAATATATT
This sequence comes from Dryomyza anilis, assembly GCA_951804985.1. Taxonomy (NCBI): domain Eukaryota; kingdom Metazoa; phylum Arthropoda; class Insecta; order Diptera; family Dryomyzidae; genus Dryomyza; species Dryomyza anilis. Next base: position 577,361 of record OX638134.1, read on the forward strand.
TTCGAAGAAACATTTTTCTATACCGCGCTTCCTCTTGACAGTAAATGGCAAACCTACGAGAATTAAACATTACCTACGAAAACTCTAGGTCTCACCACATGGAGTACAAATATAACACGCACAGCTGAAACGGTGAGAGAGCTCGGCCTAAGTACTTTTAAGACTGTAAAGCCAAACTATTATTATTAGGATGAAGTTAGTTAATCTGGAATATGTAACGAATTTGTCTTTAAAAAAAACTTTTTATTATTTACTTTAAAAATTAGAGACAATTCTACCTAGAGACAATACTTCTTCGAGGCAATCGTTCCCCGAGATAAAGTCTCCAGAAGACTTTTCCGAACAATACTTCCCCAATAAAATGCATCCACTAAAACTCTTTCTCCATACGATTTTTCTAAGAGATAAATCTTCTTAGAGATGAGAAGATTTACAGTCTCTTCGAAACAATGCATCTACGGACAATTCTTTATAGTGACAATTTCTCTCCGGTATAGTTTTTAGCAAAGACAAGTCTTCTCAGGAAAGTTATCTGAAAGAATATTCCTTCCTCAAAGGCCGCCGGAAATATCAACATTTCAAAATCCTCATTGGGTGCCAAGTGGAAATAAGACTCAGTCACTATTCCTAGCATGGAGTTAGTCAATTTCAGGGGCATGACCATCATATGATGATCATCAATGGTACAACTTCCATCTCATACTCTCTGACCACAGGTCTGAAGCCCTCTTTCCATTACTCCCTCATCTTAATTTAATTTCCCATCTCCTCGATCACATAGACTGGTTTCAGGTATCAGTGCCGAGAATCTAACTAAGCACTGGGCATAGTTTAAAATACTAGCATTGTTGCAAGAGGAGATATTGGATACCTGACGATCACCGAACTTAGCTAGGTCTACCCGAAACTCTTTACGGTCGGAATACTTGCTAAATACTTGGAAAAGACTGGATCATAGATAGAATTGACTACTTCGAAGTTAAGTCTATATTGAAATGTCGAAAGATATGATTCTTTTCAAAAGAGGTAGCTCCGTTTAGAAATTAATTTTTCCATTTTCGATCTCGACAGTCGTAGAATTCATACCCAGACCTTTTCACCTCGCGTTCTAGCGATGACGGTGCTTAATAAAAATAGTCGTACATTATATATACTTATAGGGTTTGCGGAATAGTTATATCAAAGTTTTTCTTAATAAGAAAAAAGTTTTAGGATATATTTTAAATAGCTGCTTTTGACACCCTGTATATAAAAATTATCTGCACTTGCATGTTGCAGTGACAAGTCATTGGGTCGCACTACTGCTACCGTTGTTTGCTGTTTTTGTACATGTTGTAGTTGCTGCTGGTGCTGCTGCTGTGTTCAGCAATTTTTCGCTTTACGGCACTTTGTCGCCATTAGCGTCCTGCAAATCAAAACATTTCGAATCACGATGACGAAGATGTGATTGCGATTGCGCTAAACTGCAACGGCAACAACAACAACAGTATCGACATCAGCAACAACGTGACAGTCGGGCAATACATTGTGTCATTTGTATGCAAGCGCAACACAGCAGCAACAACACAACGCTATCATCAGCGAACAAGAACAGCAACAATTACTAACGTCAGAGTACAGCAACTGTTGCTGCTGTTGATACTGCTACTTTTGCTGCTGCTACTGATATCCATGCTGTTGTTGTTGCTGCTACAATGCTTTGTCTAACATGTTGCCACAGTCTGCCAAAGTGTCCCAGAAGAGACGCTGACGTAAAGTTGCCGGGGACAAACTCGACGAGGACAACGCTGGACTATAAAACCTGAGCTCCAATGGCAGTCAGATCGTCGAAGATCATTTGACATTCGATGTCGCTGATGTTGTTGTACTACTACTGCTGTTGCTGTTTCTGTCGATGTTGTTGGTGTTATTGTTGCTATTGCTGTGTTGTTGCTGCTACTAGGACAGATCGAAGTCAGTCGATTTAATTACAACAAATAGCAAATTGCCTGCGGAACAATAAACTTTTGCACACTTCATAGCAAAATGTTCTCCAGGGAGGCAATGTTGCCGCGTCTCCACGTTGCAGTCAACCTGCCAGACAGTCAGCCAGTGCTGCCAGCCAGTCGGCCAGTGCTGCCAGCAAATGCGTTCAATGTCGAAAATCGCAATGACGTCGTTGTCGTCGTCGACAACAAAGCGGCAAATTGGGTGCAGTTGTTTTTGTTGCTGCCAGCATTGGCGGCATTTTCGCTTTGAGTCGCTGGTACCACTGCTGCTGTTGCCGGCACTTTTGTATTTAGCAGCAGCAATAGATTCGCGGTTCAGCTGCGCTTCTAATGTTGTCAACTTTGTGTTGGTCGCTGAGGCTGGTGCAGCATTGATGTTACTACTACTAGTTCTTGCTACTACGTTGTACGTTGACATTAAATGTCACTGGTTCGCGACAATAAGACCAACAACAAACAGCAGGCAATAATCGGGAGGGATGCTCAAAAACATGAAGTGTTTTCGCAAAGTTTTATGACACATTGGTCGCGGCTAATTGTGTGACAAGTGACGAGTTTGGTAATAGCCAACAACATTGTTTTTTCAGCCGCTGAATAAGCTTGAGACTTATTTAAGTGAAAATATTTACGTGGAATAATTTTAAGTCCAAACATTAAATTTTGAGTGAATTTTTAGTGAAATTTAGTGAAAATTTTACTTTCTAATGAAAATTTGAATTTTTACTGAAAAAATAAATGTTGAGTTAAAAATTAACTTTTTAGTGAAACAGTGAATTTTTTTTATGTACAATTTTTAATCTGAATGAAAAATTTAACTTGTAGTGAAAAATTTTAATTTAGTGAAAATTGAATTTTTAGTGAAAAATCGAATGTTTTTTGAAATATTGAAAAATTTTAATAAAAAATTGAATTTTTATTGAAAAACTGAACTTAAGTGAAAAATTGAAATTTTAGTGAAAAATTTGAATTTTTAGAGAAAATGTAATTTTTGGATAAAATTAGAATTTCTAGTGAAAAATTGCAATTATAGTGAAAAATTGAATTTTTAGTAAAAAATTGACTAAACCCTCTCTTGATTTTGATTTTTTGTCATTTACATTGTTTTCTTTCGTCGATTTCTTATTTTGGAATGGTTATGTAAATAAATCGATTGATGCCATTTTCTGCTATTTATCCGGAAAGGTTTTTTGCATTGCAAATACTTATATAGATCATGGTGCAGCAGTAACACTATCCGTGGAATCGGCGGCGGTGGCGGCAACAGGAGCACCACTTAAAATTAGATTATCCCATATATGAGCACTGCGTATACGTGCGCTGAGTACCGACCGATGCGAAGGCACTCGATGGACGACTCCCAACCAAGGCCCGCGACAACACCAACAGCAACATCTCCACCAGCAACAGCAGCACCACCACCACCAACTATAACCAGAGCGCGGCGCTGGCACTCCAAAAGTCGGCTTGCATTAAATTATTCTACCAGCCAGAAACGGAAATTCTATGTTTTTTTTTGCAGCCGCTTGGTTTTATCTCTTTTTCGATTAAATCAATCCATTTGTTTGGCTGCCTCCTATTGCCACCGACTGCCTCCAACTGCCTGCCAGTGATTTCTGTTGCACTTGTAATGCAATCCGCTTGCATTCAATCATGTTGCAGCAATTTTAAAACAATTTTCAACTTACTGACAGTTGCTACTGTTTTTTGTTTTTGGACTGGACTGACACAAGTTCGCTTGCCGTCTGCAAGATTCTGAGGCGCGCTATGAGTGACTTTGGTACCAATCTGTCTATCATCATTATCGTCAACATAAGCAGCAGCAACATCAGCCGTAGTAGCAGCAGCAATAACAGCAACAACAGCAACGTCTTGCTTTGCTCACTTTGCAGTCACCCAAGTCGCCTGATGACGCCTTGCGCCACTGGATTTATGAGCAACAGTTGCTGCTCTCGCTGTTCGCTGGCTGTTGCTGGTGATGAAAGCTGTGGCATGCTGCAGATTCCAAGGCAATTACTTTGTAATTTAAGTTATTGATTGGCCCGCTGCGGTTCGCACGATCCAAAGCGTTGTGTTTCGATTTCAAAGTCGCGACGTCTCGTCGTCGCTGCGTCAGTATTTAAAGCCTGGCTTGTCTGCCTGTCTTAGGCGGGTTTTGGTTGGTATCAGTTCTAGTTTAATCTTAATCCAGAGCAGATTTCTTGTCTGACATTTATGGCAAGATTTGATTTTTGCTGCGGCTGCTGTTGTTGCTCTGTTGCATTTGGCGCGACAGCAACGTTGCTCAGAATGTTACCGAGTGATTGATTGATTGATTTTTATTGAAATCGCCTGGCATGTCATGCAATCGAATTATTGCAAACGTTTTTGGCTATGCTTTCGGCAGCTACACGCATTGCAATACATAAAACATTAGACCATATTTTGAAAGTTGGCTTCAACTTTATGCGATACAAAAAATAAAAAACTAATTTTAAACTTGTTCCATAAATCCTGCTGCAAACTTCTTGGAAAGCTGCATGCTGCGTCAGTTGACAGCTGTACAAATTATCAGAAGCTGATGCTCTTTAATTAAAAAATTCTTAGCCATTGCCAAGTAGTCCTTATTTGAGCAATTGCTGCGTCTACTAATTAACGATCGCGCACAGGCAGTCCAGGCTGCATCTGCCACAAGAAATTTCCCAAAACAGCGCACGTTCAGCAGCTTCAATATTCATAAAAATCCATAAATATATTTTTATCTTTCTTTCTCCATTGCAAAACATTATTTACTGTCACGTGAAAGAGAGCTCCACATTCGGACATTTTTGACAGACGTCGACAGCGTCAACGACAGCAAGTATAACTCGGCGCAGTGACTTGTGAAAGATACTAATTAGTGTCGTCATTGAACATGATTGTCTGACAAGTAACAAAAAAATCAAATACAAATAAAATAAAACGATTGCTGTCGTCGATGTGAACGACAAAACGGCTACAACATTATGCGAGTCAAAAAGAAAATAAAAACTGACGGCTACATTCGTTTTAATATATCTGGAAAGTGCACACAGAAAAATATGGAACGTAAATATAACAGCTGAGATTAATGATGAATTCTATTAATTTAATTAATTAGATATACGAATTGTTTAATAGTATAAATTAAATCTTTATGGGTTGTTGTATGTGCTAAAATATATGCATATCTAGCATACACACCAAGCGACAGTTTTCGAGTCCGTACACAGTTTTACAACCACACACAGTTTTAATTGCACTACACAGTATTGGTTTATCGCAACGTGTGCTTGTCTATTCGGTTCGACGGGTCGTTTTCCGTACATCGTGTGTATACCATGGCTTTGATATTCTTTTCTCTTATTTGTGTTTAACATTTCCCTTTCATTATATATAGCTCTACTGGTGACGATCACGTGATTCAAACTTCGAACAAAAAAATTAGTAAAAAATAAATTTGAAATAAAAAATATAAATAAACAAATGCGTATAAAAAATAAAGTAAAATATATAAAAATAAAAATGACAAATAAAAAAATTAATCGGCTGTGTTATTTCCTTTAATTTTTGTTCGATGAATTTATTAATTAATATAATTAAATATTTAATAAATACAATTAAATGTAGTATCGGCAGTGAAACAGTTAAAAATTATTTGTATTGATAAATTTGTCTGTTATATTTACACACATCATTTTTTCTGTGAACTAAGCAAAAAATATATAAATGACAAAAAAAACAGCAAACAAATTTTTGAAACCATTTTTTATTATTCTATTAACCATTGTTGTATGTGAACATTTTAAAAATATTTTTACATTTACGGATACCGATTCATTTTATGTTTACTGATGTCTTCCTTACTTCCTCGAGTTCAAATTGTCGAACTCGATTTTTTCCATGAGCATCCATCCGATCCAACATTTCTATATATTTCGAGGGTGCTGATTCTAACTGCATACTCATTATTGTCTTGTAATACGTAGCGTTTTTGAAAAATATGCAATCGAATTTTAAGGTACTTTTGAAGCACTTTTTCGAAAACAAAAAATTACTTTACAAAACTAGTTTTCCAAAATAGTTTAAACATAATTTTTCCTTTTTTTTATGTTTTTGATCACTGATTTCTGATCATCGCCCTCTTTGGTAAACAAAGTTGCATGAACAACATGTTCTGGTCATGATCATGTCTACCCTAATCGGAAATATTTCTACTAGGGTTAGAACCATTTATACAATGTTAATATTTTCACCAATCTACTGCAAATAGTTGCAGCTGATCCAGAATTCGAAACTCTAGACCTCCGGCGATAATAATAATATAATAGTTTGGCGCTACAGTCCTGTACAGAACTTCGGCCGAGCTCTCTCACCATTTTGAGCTGTGCGTGTTATATTTGTACTCAAAGTGGTGGGACCTACAGTTTATTGCCGAATCCGAACGGCGGGTGAGAGCTTTTCATAGGCAATGTTTTACTCTCGTAGGTTTGCCATTTACTGACGAGAGGTAGCGCGGTATAGAAAAATGTTTCTATGAAAAGATGTTGTTAGCCCCAGTCCAGGCTTGAACCGGGGACCTTTCGACTCGCAGTCCAACGCACTAACCACTGAGCTACCGCGGCTACCGGCGATAACTATTACTTATTAGCACTCGAAAACTACATTCCATACTTCATTTTCTCAGTGTCATGTTAACATAATGCAATACATTTTTATATCCTTTAAAAGAAAATTGATTTATTTCTTTATAAAATAAAGCTATTTCCATTTAAATGACAACTTTGGTAAAATAGCTGTCTCAACGATCACACTTAATCTTAATTTTCAACGTTTAAATCAAATTGAAGGTCAATCCCCCGGCGTCCAACTAAGTTATAAAATGTTACCAGAGCTCAAAGCGTTGATAAATTTAATTATTAATTACGCATGAAATTAAATAATATTAAGTTAAGTACAAACTAAACATAATCAACACTTGTTGATTGCAAAAATGCCACACTGGCTGGCATGACAGTCGTTATTGATGACCGATCAAATTACCGTGTCAATGAAAACGATGAAAACTATAAAACATAATATTTGTAGACAGAGATGGAATGGAACGATTAGGTTTGGAACTATAGGAAAATTACAGAATTTATGAAATATAATTTTAAAAATATGTTAACGTTCAAAAAAGTTAACACAAGTAGTATTATTCGAAAATGTGAGAAAATTTAAGGAATTTATGTCTTTGATACAAAATCAAAAGTGATGTATTATAATTTTGTTTATTTTCTTATTGATGACTCTTTTTACAAAGCTCGTATACGGGAGATTTAGCAGAAATCTTCTTTTTTGGCGATAAGATCATCGGTGATATATTATAGACCATATCATCACCATATCTAGAAAATTTTCATAAAGGTCACATGATCATTTTATGTCACCATTGATTTATTGAATATATTATTGACGATGTCAGATCTAAATAATATGTCATGCATGTCGAGGTTAAGATTTATATGAAAATGTCAACAAAGCAAAAAGGTATTGGGTCATCGATATCCTGACCTAAAATAAAGGGTTATAGAGAAATTTAATAGATTTATGGGAAATCTCACCAGTGCCAATCATTCAGCCAATTATTCAGCTAATTATTCAAGCCAATAAATATTCTGTTTTTCTAAAAATGTACATATATTATGTACTAAAATGTTATAAAATTAATAAAACATGAATCCTTATACCTATTCTGACTGGAAATGGATCACTATCCCAGTTAAAAGAAACTGCTCTGACAGAAACGGACATTTTACACAAAAATAAGATATGACATTAAATTGTATTGATTAAATATATTGTATTTATTAATAAATTAATCGAACAAAAATTTAAAAAAAAAACAAACCCGATGTAAAAAAAAAATGTATTTATATTATCTTTATATTTTATACCTACATATTTTGTTTATATTTTTTTTTTCTCTCGTCACTAGTAGAGTCATATAAAATGAAATGTTAAACACAAATAAGAGAGGAGAAATTCAAATTCGTGTTATACTCACGATGTACGGAAAAACGAGCCAAAGAATCGAATAGGCAAGCACTCGTTGCGACGAACATACCCAAAAAAATCGGTACAACAGTACCTGTAATACTGTGTAGTGAATGTAAAATGGTGAAGTGATTTTCAAACTGTGTAGTGCATGTAAAACTGTCGATTGTTGTATATGCTATATATGTATATATTTTATCATATACACCAATTCTTAAACGATTTAATTTATACTTTTGCATTATTCGTAAATCTAATTAATTATATTAATAGAAAAAATTATTTTGTATCAATTAATCTCAGTTGCTATAATTATGTTCAATATTTTTTATATGTACAAATCTGAATGGTCGATATTACGCATTGAATAGAAATTAGTTCCGCTAACATATTGCCAAATTTACTTATTGAGTTATCTCAACTATTAAATCAGTTAAACAAAAAAGACAGGAAAATGTGACAAAATGTCGAGGAAATGTACAACATTATCTTTTTTGAATTTTTTTTATTGAAATATTTATTTGCAACATTTTTGTCTTTGGACTTTGTTTTTAAATATGCCCCAATAAAAACGCACTCACAACATCAACTCTTTTGTGCAAACCTCCGTGCAACAAATGTTGCTGTTTGTGTTGTTTAATGTTGCTGTTTGTGTTGTTTAATGTTGCTGGTGTTTAATAGACATGGCTTTTAATAAGCAATTACTTTAATCAATTTGATTTTGCGTGACACGAAATCGCTAAAATTTTAATTTGATTTTATTTATGCCTAATGTTGTCCGCCATCAGAGCCAAGCTTTAAAGCGAATAAACGCACTGCGAGCCCACTTTGTTCATGTGAGGGCTGCATAACCGGTAACTCTGGTAATCGCAGCACTGGGTTTAAATGGGCAAAACTAGTTCTGCTGATAAACACAGGCATTTTTTTAATTTAATGTTTGCATTGGCTGCATGTAATGGCAAATGTAATGACATCATAAATTTGTAACGATTTGGTTCTGGTTTTTTTTTTTATTATTTCGATTTTGGTTCTACGACTTCAGAGCGATTTCTTATAAGATCTGAGTTGTTATTTGCAGTTAGAGTCTTTTTAATGACCAAGGCCAAGATTAAGGCTTAAAATGAAGAAGACATATGTGACGGTGTGCGTATGTTTTGCTGGTGTTGTGTACGACTTGTAGTTCAATACTTTGTTGTATTCAATGACAGTTTTATGTTGAAAATGCTAAAAAATACTAAATTGTGAACTGTGACAGTAAAAGAGCAGCTGTGCAAACGTCACCTTGGCATTAAAACAAACGTATTCTGCAAATAACGTTCATAAACTTTGTATGTTTTATAGGATGTGCTTGAGAAGAGTTAAAATGCGTGCGTTCACTACAGCGACAATTTAAGAATTTTGTAGTTTTAATGATTTTCAAAAAATTCTATTAATATTTTAAGTCTTTAGCACGCATTTTGAAGAATACATAGAAATTTTCAAGATTTTTTTTTTTTTTTATAAATAAATAAAATTATCGATAATATTTTTTTTCTACTCAAAATTCTAAATATCACTAAAAAATCAAATTTTCATTAAACTAAAATTTTATTATTATATATTTTTCATTAAAAATAAAAATGTTCACTAAAAAGTAAATTTTTCATTAAGACTTCAATTTTTTACTCAAAATTCAACTTTTCACATAAAATTAAATTTTCCACTCAAAATTAAATTTTTCAGTCGTAATTCAGATTTTCACTCAAAATTCAATTGTTCACCCAAAATTCCATTTTTCACTCAAAATTCAATTTTTCGCTCAAAATTCAAGTTTTCACTCAAAATTCAATTGTTCAATTTTTTACGGAAAATTTAGTTTTTCACTAAAAATCAAATGTTTCACTAAAAACTAAATTTTTTCACTAAAACTACATTCTTTCACTACAAATTTATTTTCACTCAAAATGCAATTTGTCACTAAAAATGCAATTGATCATAAAAATTCAATTTATGACTCAAATTTAAATTTATCACTAAAAACAAAATTTGTTCACTAAAAATTACTTCTTTCTCTACAAATTCATTTTTCACTAAAAATTAAATTTTTCACTAAATTTTAAATTTTTCACTCAAAATTAAATTTTTCACTCAAAATTAAATTTTTTACTATAAAATCATTTTTTTTCCTAAAAATTCACTTAAAATTCGATTTTCCATTTTTCACTAAAAGCTCAATTTTTCACTAAATATTAAATTTTTCATTAAAATTCAATTTTTCACTAATAATTAAATGTTTCACTAATAATTAAAATGTTCACTATGAACTCAATTTTTCACTAAAAATTTAATTAATCACTAAAATTTTAAATTATTACTTCTTTATATATCATTCGATTAAATATTTTGTTAACTTTTTGTGTTTTTGTAAACGTCCTCCATTATATAATCGCAGATGAAAGTGCTATTACCACCATTTTCACTCCATTAACCAAACGCAATTAACGCGCTCAATATAAGTTATAGCCTGGCTAACAGCGAAACAATAACAACATCAAATTGCGCATGGCCCTTGATTACCATGGCTAAAAGACTGCAGACACTTTTAAAGGCCTTTTTTTTGTTGTTTTTTTTTAATTTTTTTTTGTTTTGAGCTGGTCATGGTGGTAAATATGCTGTTGCCTGTATTGCTCCCATTGCCATATTTTATGCCCGCGATGCTCTCACGCACATAACTTTACACCATTCTTTACAACGTTCAATAAATTCTGCAATTTGTTTCCGCGAAACTCCATATTTGGCCGGTACACTTGTGTGTCTGTGCAGTCTGTATGTATTTGGCTTTGGCTGGGCTTTTTGTTTGTGGCTGCCGATGCCGCCAATGCTGCCTGCCAAGTGCTTGTTGCAATTTGTCGCGCGACGGTGCCAAAAGGCGGACAAATTGTGGCAATAAAATGTAATAAAGTGCAACAACATAACACAACAACAATAATAAAAATTAGTTGGCATGTTTTTGTTGTTTTTAGGCGCACAGCAACAACAACCGCCATAGCGAATGCAACAATTAACGCGCGGCAAGTGTCTTAATTAACGCGCGCGACTTTAAATGTCGCGCGCGACACTCAACGCAAAAGCGCAAGCACTAAAGTTATTTTTAGTTTAATTTATTTTCTCTTTAATTTGTGCAGAACGTGCCTAAGGTGTGACTTAATTAAGAAGTTGTAAAATAAAAAATAAAAAATTGTACAACATTTAATTAGGCCATGTGCTGCTGCTGGCTGCTTTTGCCGCGCACGTGCCAATTGCTATATTTTTTTTTAAATTTAAATTTATTTCCAGTTCAAATAGTTCACTTTAAGCCGTTCCAAATGAAATTAATATTTTTGGCTAATGCGCTTAGCGTCAATTTAAGAGTGTTGCCTGATGGTCAGCAACATGTTGCCGCCGTCGCTACCACTTGGCACCTACACTGACAGCAAAGTGATCTACTTTAGCAGGCGTTGTGTATTGCAATTTCTTAATTAAAATAAAAAAATTATTTTATGTTTTTATCAATTTTTATTCACCTGTTGCTATGCGTTGTTAGAATGTATTGCATATTAATTTTAATTAATTGCAAACCTGTTGCCCGGACTGTTTGCGGCAGCGCACTTGGTCAACATTTTCCCACTATTTCGCTTCCTTGCATAGAGAAATGCGTGTGTTTTTGGTCAGGCAGCAGCATTTACCATAAGCATCTTCATTTTTTTTTGTTTTGCTGCACGTTTTACTTTTTCTTTTTTTTTTGTATTTTTTTTTTTTGTGGTTTTTGTGTTGTCCACTTGTTGCAACCGACGACTAAGCTGAGCTCACATTTCATACACAAGCCAAAAATGTTAATTTTCGCTTCGCCTGTTGGCCAAACGAGTTCCGAATGCTGATGGCATTCGACGTCAGACAGACAGCCATAAAGACACACATGGCAGTAAATATATGAGAAAATTCTAAAGTTTTCGCGGGACTTCACGAATATGTGTCAAAGTTTTCCACAAGTCACAAAATGCATAGCATGTATTCTAAGAACAATTTACGTTTAACATATTTATCGGTATTTATTTTAATTTAAGTAAATTTCACTATTTTCGATTATTTTGTGAAAACTTGAAAATCTGGAATTTTTCGTTCTAATATAATTTTTTGCTCGAATTAAAATTATTTCAATGCCTAAAGTAAAAGTAACACGATTAAAATTTGTATACGGAAATCTTTAAAGAAAAATGTTGTTGGGTGTTTGTTTTCATAAATAACGTCGATACAAACTCATTGAGTACTGAACATTTTTTTCAATATCAATATTTATTAAAAATGTTTTATATTTTTGATCACAGACAAAGATGGTTCTTTCACGGAGAAATTTTTTACTGATGATTTATACATAAGATATTCATAAAATATTTTTTTCTAATTTTCTATTTATGAGTTATAGTCATGAATTGTGTATAATACTAAAAAAAATGAAAAGTTCATGCATTAAAATCTATAAATCACTATGTTTTTATAATGAATAGGATTCATTAACAGTCGAAATTATGAATATTTGTTTTTGAAATTATAAATATTTATTCAAAATTTGTGTTTCATATTGCATATTAATTTTCTTATATTTTTGTTTTATATTTTTGTTTATAGCCAAAATTTGGACTTTTGCGGAGAAATTGTTTACTGATGGTTTATGAATAAGATATTCATAAAATATTTTTTTCTAATTTTCTTATCTATGAGTTATATTCATGAATTATGTACAATATCAATTCAAAGTTCATGCATAAAAAACAGTAAAATATGAAAGTTATATCTACTTCAAATATTTACAAATATTTTCCCTAGTATGGCAACAAATTTAAAATTTAAAAATCGTATTATAAAAAGCACCGTTCTTTGAAAAAAAGTATCAAACATTTTTATAACCTGCAAAATATCATAATTTGTATACTGCATAGTGCACTAAAATTAATATTATTTTTATAATTGTAATTTTTCCTATAAAATACGACTATTTACTTTAAAGTTCTTATCTTTCTTCGTACATTCTCTGCACACACGTTCGCTTATGAAAATTTATGATGTGCAATGTCGGCTGGCAACATATTGCAACATTAGCTCGATTAACAACTACATTGCATCGACAAGAACTTCACACCAGAGCGACCAATGGAGCAAATGAAGACATCCTCTTAAATATTTATAGGGCACAAAATTCGCATAAAACTCAAGTGGAGAAGCTGTGCGGTGTGCGCTCTGTGCCCTGTGAGCGAGCGAACACACGCGCTCTTTGCAAGTCTAATCAAATAAATCGTTGTGCATTCGCAAATGTTTCACGCGTCCGAGTGTGGTTCTTCGAACAGTGGGTGAAATAACTGAAAATCGGAATGATAAGTTTTAATGACATAAATTTGATATATTTTTTGAGAAATTTTTAAAAGATCGTATATAAAATTCGATGCTATTATATTTTACAATTATATTTTACTCCAAAAATATATTTTTCACGATCAACTTTTAAACGTTGTTCTAAATAACATGAACCAGATCGAGATAGAAATTTAAAATAGCTTAGAATTTTATAAAATAAATCTATTTCTGCCTTTTTAAATTACAAAAAAGCAAAAACATAGTTTCGAAACTAAATTTCAATATATATATTTTCGAAAAAACTTTAACCTCTACTAGAAATTATTTTGTAAATTTATTTCTAGGTAATTGTTATTGCATGTTATTCGTTGTCATGATCATTTTTTAAATATAGCGCCATTATTGTTTCTTTCCATTCTATTTCTATTACTCTAGTAGAAAATGTTATGTAACCCTTCTCTGAAACTAATCATTGACCTATAATAATCTCTTCTATCGTAGTAGAATTTTACTCTATTAGGGTAAACATGCTCATGATCCGATCTTGTAGATCTTATTATCGCCATACACAGAAAAAAATAATCGACGTAAATATAGCAACCGATATTAGTTGAATGTATCAATCAGTCCAGCAATGAAATTCAGTAATTTAGTGAAATCATTTGTTATTATTTATTAAATCAGCAATTGCGTTTGCTAATCTGAATTTTTGTACGTCAATGCAGTAAATTAATTAATCGGCGCAGTTTTAGCAAATATAATTGCTAAAATTTGGACTAATGAATGTGCTGCATTGACGGTCATGTATTCATATTAGCAAACGCAATTGCTGATTTAACGACGAATAGCTAATGTTTTCACTATATTAATCAATTTCATTGCTAGACTGATTAATGCATGTAATTAATATCGGTTACTATATTTATGTCGATTTTTTTTACTGTGTAGAATAATTTCTAATAGGGAATAACCCGTTTGTGACAGTTCTATATAATAATAATTCTTAAATATAATTGTTGAATTTCAAAAGTTAAAATTCCATATTATATATTAAAAAGGTATCATCAATATTTAAAATGTGAATAATGATTATCCAATAATGAACAAATACTCGTTTTTTTATTAATTGCATCGGAATTGACCTCCAATTCTTGCCCACTGTGCACATTGCATACAGCACATGGGATATGTGATCTTGTTCTTTGTCGTGTTCTTATTAAGTTACAGTTTAGTTGGTTTTTAGTCCCTTAGATGTCCCTTTTTCTAGTTCTTGTTGCCAGTCGTTGTTGTGTGTGCCACTGATGCTGCAACTCAATTAAATGCTAAATTATGCTATAGCGACATTTTTATAGCAAGTAACTAGATTTTATTTCTGCATTAATTTTTTGCGTCCCATGATCAACAGACAGTCTAGTTTGTTCTATCTTCCGATCGTCCTTTCTTTCTTCCGCCTGCCTGCCTCCTGACGTCCGAAACCATCTGCCCCCGGTTTGTATCACTGAAACACCATGGACCCAATTATGCAGGCTTCATCCAGCTGCAGCAGTTGCACAAATTTGTGGTAAGTGTGCGCGTCGGACAATTGGTAGCAGCGCGAAATGGTGTTATTTGTGGCAATAAGCCGCATTGATAACGCGTCTAAAATAGTGTTATGCGGGGTAGTCGTGATTACCGAGGTGCTAACTAGGCACGGCGATAACAATAAATAAAACCGACAGTAGCGCGCGGCGCGGCAGACAATTAGATGACATTCGGGAAGTTTATAGTAATAATCTGGAAATATGAAATTATTTGCGACACGTATTTTGTGATCTTCGAATTTAAAAAAAAAAGTAAATTGGTCTCGGAATGTTCCTCAATTTTTCACTAAATATTTTTTTTCACTAAAAATTGATTTTTTTTATTCAATTTTTTAATAATAATTCAATTTCTCCAAAAAAAATTCAAATTTTTACTAAAAATTCAATTTTTCACTAAATATGCAATTTTTCGCTAAAAATTCAATTTTTCACTAAAAATTCAATTTTTTACTAAAAAATTCCATTTTTCATTCAAAATTCCATTTTTCATTAAAAATTCAATTATTCACTAAAAATTCTATTTTTCACTAAAAATTCAATTTTTTTTACTAAAAATTCCATTTTTCATTAAAAATTCAATTATTCACTAAAAAGTCAATTATTCACTAAAAATTAAATTTTTTATTAAAAGTTGAAATTTTCACTAAAAATTCTATTTTTCACTAAAAATTCAACTTGTCACTAAAAATTAAATTTTTACTAAAAATTCCATTTTTCATTAAAAATTAAATTTTTCAATTAAAATTCCATTTTTCATTAAAAATTCAAATTTTTCACTAAATTCAAAATTATTCACTAAAAATTCAATTGTTCACTAAAAATTCAATTTTACATTAAAAGTTGAAATTTTCACCTAAAATTCAAATTTTCATTAAATTTTTTCATTAAATCACAAATTCAGTTATTTATTAAAAATAAATTATTCTCCAACTAAAAATTAAAATGTTCTAAAAATATTACGTTGTCCAGTAGTAAAATCCCATGTTTTCATTGCCGCTCAACCTTACTTCGTCAGCCATAAAATTTGCATAAATGCCCTAAATTCGACAAAATTCAACGCATCACGTTTTGCTGACTGACGTTTGGTACCGCCCGCGTGTGCCGTTCTGTCGCCGGTGCTGCACTCCCAAATTGCTCATCAAGAGTACTGCGCGCGGCTTTTTCCAACCTCCAAGGCAACCTTTTGCTATTTTCCCAACCAACAGTCGCCGATTACAAAGGCCCGCAACGGACGGGACGGCTGCTCCACTTGAAATGGGAATCGTATGAAAATTAAGAATTACGGCGCGCAGCGGCCCCAAAATAGCAAAATAAAGAAATTATGTGGCTGCACATGCGCACCGGAATGCGCATGATTCATGCAGTCGCGACCGAGGTATAGTCGGGACGACTACAAAAAAAATAGTCTCGACATCGGGGAATTGTTGCGGTTGAAAATTGGGAGCGTTTTTGCAGTTGTTGTGTCGATGTTGTTGATGTTGTTGCTGTTGGCTGCCTGGTAGCAGCACATGAGATACGGGCGGCATCAGTCAAAGCGCTAGCAGCAGCAGTAGTCGCCGCAACACAACTAGCAACAACAAAAACAAAAGCAGATGAGCAAATGTTGCTGTTGTTGCTACTGCTGCATTCAAACAATTGCAATCGAAAATGTTCGAATTGCTGTTGTTCCTGTAGCGGGCATTCTGTAGCAACTATTATTATTTCTTTGTTGTTGCCACTGTTGTTGTTGCTGCTGCTGATGTTGTTCTATAGCAGCAGCAACAGCAACCGTCGCGCAACGAGATCAAAGCTATGCGATATAATTGCTGCGCCATAATAATTCGCATAATGCATGAATAGAACAGCAGCAACAACAGCAGTAGTAGCAGCAACAATCGTCATGTTGCTGCGCAAAACAATGAAAATTCATTAGAGTCTTTCCTAATTTGATTTCGGTAAAAACAAGCGCAACATTTTTATGTTGTTGTCAATTTTCATAATCAAATTATTTGCTGGCAACAGCAATAATGTTGTTGCTAATGCGAAAACATGTCAGCAACATTTTTAATCAACAATTTATAAAGTATGTAACACAGATAATGATTTTTTGAAAATTCAAATTATTCGCAAAAATTCAATTGACATTTATTGAATTTTTAGTGAACATTTTAATTTTTAGGGAATTTAAAATTTTTCTTGAGTATTTTAGTTTTTTTCATCAGATTTAAATTTTTAAACAATACATTTTTTTCTAATTTTTTAGTAAATATTATAAATATTAATTATATTGAATTTTTAGTGAACATTCTATTTTAAAGTTCAAATTTATAGGGAACATTATAAGTTTGTATTGAAAATTTTAATTTTAAGTGTACTTTTCAGTTTTTTTTTTTATTATTTTTTTTTTATTTGAGTTGGACATTTTATTTTAAATAAAACATTTAAATTTATAGTGAATATTTGGTTAATAGTGAACATTTTTCCTGAATTTTAAGCTTTTACGACATATGAATTTTGGGAAACATTTTTTTTATTATAAACAAAGAAAACATTCAAATTTTCAATCCATAAAATATTAAATTTTTAGTGAACATTTTTCCAGAATTATTTTTTTTTTTAAATTTAATTTTTAGTGAACATCTTTGTTTTTTTGTACACATTAGAAGACCAAGGAACATTTCAATTTTAAATACCATTTAATATTTTATTGAGCATTTTAAATTTAAGTAAATTTTGAACTTCCAGATGAATTTTTTGGTAATGAGCAATTTAACATTTGATTGTTTACTGGCAATTTTAATATATAGTGATCATTTGCGTTTTTGTAATTGTTTTAATTTTTCAGTAATTTGAATCTTTATATTAAATATATGAATTTTTAGTGTACATTTCTATCAAAATCTCCAATGATCATTTTTCATTTTGTATGATCATCTCAATTTTTATTAATGTTATTGCACTTTTAGTTAGAAATTTTATTGAATTTTAAATTTTTAGTGATCATTTGAATATTTAGTTTAAATTTTAAAGTGAACATTTGAATTTTTAGTGAACTTTAATAGTGAGCACGTAAACTTTAATTTCACTACCAGTGAAGAATACATTTTTTGGGAATATTTGCTTTTTTTTAGTTGAAATTGAATATATGAACTGTTTACTTACATTTGATTTCTTTGGTGAAATTTTAATTTATAAAGAAATTATTTAAATTTTTATATAATGGAATCAATTCAAATAAAAATGTCCACAAAGTATTTTTGGGAGGTAAAATTGTATTGAATTTCCTGAGGTACCGGACGGGACATTCGTATGCTTAAAACTTTAATATCTCGAAGGAAAATTAATTATCTGGTTTTTCGTACACACGATCAGACAACGACGGACGACTGTGAAAGAGAGGGGGTTTAAATAGAAACCTAAGCAGCGCAAGTATCTGACCGAAACGAGAACTAGTGATGCCAACTAATTAAACCAACTGCATTTTTTTTTTTGTTTTGAAAATAAAAACGCCAAAATAAAAGTTTTCAACCCTGCAGAACAGAGAGGTACTTTTTAATTTATTTTGACTTTTTTAATATAATAAAATGTTTATTAAAATGTTTAATGTATTTAAAAATTTATATTTGACTAATGAGAAAAATAGATTTTTTTTATTAAATTTATTCCTCACTAATTTGTTATTTAATGCATGTGTTCAATTCTTGTATTGTGCTCACTAAGAAAATCCCATATTTTTATTAATTTATTGCAAAGAAAACCCAAAAGTGAATGTGATTCTATTGTCACATCGCCAATGTTTAAGCAGCGCTTCACATTCACTGCGATGAAATCGATTCGAATCGAATCGATCGCATTTGAAGCGCTGTCATTCGCGTGTCAAACTGACGCCGTTGTCATTCAGTGGCAGTCTGTCGGTCGCTCTGTAGTCACTACTGTTGTTTCAGTTAATAGCACTTTGTCGCCACATTTCATTCATAATCTGAGTCAGACTCAGGCTTGAAACAGTTTAAGCCACACTCGTACGAAACTCATTCAATTAGCAAAATTGTCAACGAAACAAAAACGTGGCGCAAAACATTCACCCAGGTTAAGTCGAAGGTTAAATGAAGTAGGTTTGTTGTTGTTTTTTTTTATTATAGTTCTTGTTGTTGTTGCTGCCTAATTGTGTGACTGAATGCGACTGCAATTCGCTGACGAGATCACTTGACAGCGGCGCCAGGAAAAACTCACAGTTTTTCAATGAATATTCAATGGTGTGAAAAATGCTCTGCAAAACAATGGCAGAAAAACATCGCGTGTGTTAATGGTTAATTGTTTTAAATTGTTTGACTCAAATTAAAAAATTAAGCAGTTAAAAAGATAATTAAATATTTAATTGTTTATTGATTTTGAAGAGAAAAATTAAATATTTTTAGTGAAAAGCTGAATTTTTAGTAAAAAAAAAGTTCAATTTTAAGTGAAAATTTGAAATTTTTGGTGAAAATTTGAATTTTAGTGAAAAATCCAATTTTTTAGAGAAAAATTCAATTTTTGTGAAAAATCTAATTTTTTAGTGAAAATTTAAATTTTTATTGAAAATTTAAATTTTTAGTGTAAAAGTGAATTTTTTAGTTGAAATTTTAATATTTAATGCCAAGTTTAATTTTTGGTGAAAATTTGAATTTTAGTAGAAAACTTAATTTTTAGTTAAATTTAGTAGAATTTATAGTGATAAATTGAATTTTTAGTGAAAAATTTAATTTGTAGTGAAAAATTAAATTTTTAGTGAACAATGAAATTTTTGTGAAAATTTGAATTTTAAATGATAAATATATGTTAGTTAAAAATTATTAGTTTTTTTTAATTTATAGCGCATAATTACATTTTTGTGATAAATTGAAATATCCGTAAAACATATAATATGAAAAATATTCGAAATTCATGAGACTTAATTATGGCCTTTACGTCAGCCAAACTGTGTCAAAGATCAGCGCTGCAAATTGCCACAATAATCTGTCAAAGGCACCCCTACCCATCGCTGCTGGTCTGCGGCTCAGATTCAGGTTCAGCTCCTCCTGAGACCCCCTCGGTGGCTTTGCCAATCCATGGAACATGGAATTTCTTCACTCGAGAACGTGCGTCTCTTTCGCTGTGATTGATTCACAAAGACGAACAAATTGATTTTGATGAATGGCAAGTTCAGTGCACGTTGATTGATTTAACAACAACACACAGCACAGCAACAACAGCAACAACAGTAACAACAGCAACAGCAATATGTTGCTGCGACTGCTATAAAAAAACATTTAATAAATTTAATATTTATTTATAAATTGTTTGTTACAACTCAAGCAATAACAAATTTATTTTGCAAAATTGTTGTTGGCCGTTGTTTGCAGCAGCAATAACTTGACAGGCCAACAATTGATGAACTTTGTTGCTGACAACATGGACAACAGCAAAGCAGTCTGTCTGTCGACCAGCAACTGGGCAGTGAGGCAGGCAGGGTGTGGCGGAGCCAAGAGGCCAACAGCAGTTGAGGAAGCTTTTCTCCTGTCACAAATGACAGCAACAGCAGCAACATCAGACAACAGACGACGACAACATCCATCGCTGACAATGCTGATGATCATGTTGACAATATCAATGATAATTATTGTCAGCATCAATGCAGCAACAACAGCAATCATTGCTTGATGATGTCATTTGTACGAGGAAGCATGTTGCAGCGCTTAATTTATGCAAAAACAACCAGAGCGACGAGTAGCAGTACAACGGGCTCATCACACGCTGATTTCATTTAATTGTGGCAACAAATTGCTGCCACATTAACACTTGCCTCATGGCCAGCAATCGAAACTGTTGCATGCAACACTCAGCAACACATCGCAGTGAAATTAATATTTTTTTTAGTCGCCTTGTGTAATTTGCACATCAAAGCGTTTGGTACACATGTTGCTATTGCTGTTTGCAGCAACTGTTGCTGCTGCTGTTGTTGTTGTTAGAATAGTAGTATGTATTAGTGCCAGCTGACAGCTGATTTATTGACAGCTTCTAAAGAAAGTTGCGTTGCTGCTGCTCTGCAGTGCTGTGCTGCGCATTTGCTGGTGATACGATTTTAATTGCTGCCGCTGCTGCGGCAATTGTTGCTCTCCGTTGTTATAATTAAAGCCGGCAAATTATTTGCAATCAAAGTGAATGCACAGGCAAGCTATATTAAATAAACGGAATTATTTTAAAAATTTTAATATACTTTTAGTTATTTTTATTAAATATTTATTCATAAGAGGTGTTGATGGTAGAAAAAAATATTTTAAATTAATATTTAATATTCTATGGAACTTAAAAATGAAATGAATTTTAAAGAATTTTTTTAAATTTATTAAAAAAAATATATTTATGAATTAAAATAATTGATAAATTGTAGCTTAATCACACATACAAGAAAATGCCCTTTTAAGGTCTTAATGTAGGACCATTGATTTTATGTTTGATATACATTTTTTCATATACATTTTTTTCATATTTATTTCATATTAACTCAAAAGTTTTCAAATTAATTTGATTCGAAAAATTCAGTATTCGAAAAATGCAGTACCATTAATTTAAATATTTCCATAGTATTCCTTTTAAGAGTATAAATACTATTGTTTTAATGGTACCGTCATTGGTAATGACTCGATGTATTTAATTAAAATGCATTATATTTAATATTTATTTATTTATAACAAAAAGTAAATAATACATCGCCATAATAGATGGCAACGGATAAATGCCGAATTAAATATAACAATCAATTATTGGCAACTGAAGCGAACATTAAATGTGTTATAACCTTTTCCAACGAGAAGTGTCTTTGTATGTGTGTGGTTTTTTTAAAGTGAATTTCAATTTCGACATTTAAATGAAATAAATTATACAATAACTAAAATTCATGTTTGTTTTTAATGTATTTTTAGGAAAATATAATTCGACTATACCATAAAATTAATAATAAGTATCATTAAATATTCATAGATATAATTAAAAGAGTACATTATAAAATGTGTGGTACAACAACATATTGTATTAACAGTTTGAATATTATTGAACTAATGGTACGCATTCCATTGACCAATTTTAATAGTATACATAATTGTTTTTCTATTGAAATACTATTTATTTACGATGTTTTTTTCTGGATGTTGCTATAATTATGTAAGTTAAATATATATAAATTAGTATTATTTTATTGATTAAGAAGGGGTAAACTGGGACACATTTAGATTTTCCTCCAAAAAATTTCACTTGAATATTTTTTTGAAATTCTATTAAAGGATCAATTGACCGGTTCAAGAATTAGGTTTTTCAATTTCCATTAATATGTCCTTTATTTGATTTTTGAGCAATTTTTAAAAACAGCTAATTTTCGGACTTGTTGAA
Organism: Dryomyza anilis; assembly: GCA_951804985.1. Lineage (NCBI taxonomy): Eukaryota > Metazoa > Arthropoda > Insecta > Diptera > Dryomyzidae > Dryomyza > Dryomyza anilis. The sequence continues at coordinate 599,709 of OX638134.1, forward strand.
AAATGTAGGGGTAAAGTGGGAAACTTCAAAATTTTTAGCAAAATTCTATTTTAGTCTTTCCTTTTCATGTTTTGTTTTTTTTTTTATCACAATATTAAAGAAAAAAAATATTAAGTTAATAAAAAAATAATGATAATACAAGAAATATAAGAAGAATAAAGTTTAAATTCAGTAGTTATGTTAAGAAAATACGTAATGCTCTTACTGCTAGTAAGATATTTCTGAGTGAAATGAACACAGGCGTAGTAGGTTGTCAAGTACAGATATTGTGGTTCACTGAAATTTAATTTATTCGGAATTTTATTCATGCAAATTGTACAAAATTCTTACTCTTATGAAGAAGATGAAGAATATTTATTGATGTATTCTTTTTGCTCCTGCTCACTTCTCACACAAAAAAACGACGTACATATAACAACCGATATTAATTGCATTCATTAATCAATCCAGCAATTAAATTCACTAATTTAATGAAAACATTTGCTATTCTTTGTGAAATTCTGTTTGTTAATATGAATATTTGTACGTCAATTCAGCAAATTAATTAGTCGGCGCAATTTCAGTAGTTATTTTTGTTTAAACTGCACTGACTAAATTATTTGCTGCATTGACGTACAAATATTCATATTCGCGAACGCAATTGTTTATAAAACTTATAAAAAGAAAACCAAATGCTTTTATTAAATTAGTGAATTTAATTGCTGGATTGATTAATGAATAAAATATCGGTTGCAATATATACATCGATTATTTTTTCTGTGCAGCTTTCTTCTGCAATTCGAATCTAGTCTTAGGTGTTTTTCATTGGTTTGTGGCCAATGAAAGGCACCTTGGTTAAACCAATTAAATAATTGATATTACACAATATTTCCACTAAAATTACAACAAACATTACTTAAATTACGTTTCCCATTTTACCCCAGATACTGTTTCCTACTTTACCACAATATTGCAATTTCAACATAACACCATTTAAGCAATGTAAAATTGTTTCAAAATTATTTAAGTCCAAAAACATGTAAAAAAATTGAAATGTCCCACATTACCCCATATCCCACTTTACACCTGGTTCCCCTACTTAATTTAATATTTCCCTTAAATTATCTTTTAACAATTTCAACAATAAATTAAAACCGAATCTTTAAATTTTAAATCATCATTTTAAAGAAATTAATTTTCAATACTTTACAAAAGTTTACATTCTCTCAGCACAAGTCAAGCTTTAAATTTATTTATTCAACCAAATATAGATAGTTTTTTCTTAGTTTTGCACAATATCACATCAAGATTAATTTTGAAAAGTGACTAAAAAATTATTACATAAAAACAATTCGACATGTGAACTGTAAACAATTACAAAACGTTTATCGATTAAAATCCGATTTGTCGTCTGCGTCTTTAAGCAAAAACTGAAAACTGAAGAAAAAAGTCAGCTTGTTTTAAGATTTTTGCCAAAATAAGCGAAATTACGCAATGATTACGATGGGGCTGGAGTCAAAGACTGATGCGTACAACGGCAGCAGTAGTAACAGCAACAGCAGCAAAAACGATGACACCGGCAGCAGCAACAGCAACATCAACAGAACAGCAGCAACAACAAGAAATTGAATTATTCATGCGATTGTACGACAATCAATTGAAAATTTAAAATGCGCAGCGGCTGCCGCTTGGCAGGCTGCCGCGACTGCGCTTGACATGTGCGCGACGCGACGCGGCAATAAAACCGAGCGACCGGCCACGCGGCAGTCGGTCGGTGGCGGCTATGTTTTGTTGGAGTTGTAGAGTGCATGAAACGCATGCGCGCATAATTTAAACGCATTCATTGCAGGCGGCCCAGGATCCATTCGGGTTGCAGCTCCAACAGCCGCATGCGTTTAAATAAAATTGTGATTTAAAGATCTAGATCGATTTGCTGTGTTGTATGGCTTGTTCTCATTGTTGTTGGATTTATACGTTGCAGCTGAGCGCTGACGGAAGTTGGCGCGCTGCAACAAATACCCACAAATGCCAAAATCATTGACAGTCGCAAATGTGATGAAATTTTTCACTTTGACTGCGACTGTGACAGTGACAGCGAGGCGTACAAATTTGAATTGAAAAAAGGATTTAAGAGCGATTTTGGATTTTATTGACTGCACAGAAAAATAATAATATTCGCAATTTTAATGAAAGAGCATTTTATAGAAAACAAAAATGTGTGAACATTTTAATATTTTGTGATAAAAAGAATGTTTTGTAAAAATTAAATTTTTAGTTAAAAATAGTTAAAAATTTTGTGAAAAATTCAAATTCAAAACTTTAACAAAAACTTAAAATTTTTACAGAATTTAAAATTTTTAAAATAAAAATGGTTCCGTTATAATACAAATTCACTATGTATTCAATTTTTTACAAAAAAAAGCAAAATTTTCACTTAAAAAAATTAATTTTTCACTAAAAATTCAAAATAACACTAAAAATTCAAATTTTCACTAAAAATTCAAATTTTCCCTAAAAATTATTTTTTCACTGAAAATTCAATTTTTTTACCTAAAATTCAAATTTTCACTAAAAATTCAAATTTTCACTAAAAATTCAAATTTTTCACTAAAAATTGAATTTTTCACTAAAAATTAAATTTTTCACTAAAAATTGAATTTTTCACTAAAAATTGAATTTTTCACTAAAAATTGAATTTTTCACTAAAAATTGAATTTTTCACTAAAAATTGAATTTTTCACTAAAAATTGAATTTTTCACTAAAAATTTACTTTTTCACTAAAAATTGAATTTTTCACTAAAAATTGAATTTTTCACTAAAAATTGAATTTTTCACTAAAAAATTAAATTAGTCACTAAAAATTCAATTTTTCACTAAAAATTCAATTTTTCACTAAAATTTCTATTTTTTACGAAAAGTTCAAATTTTCATTAAATTCAATTTTTCACTAAATTTAATTTTTCACTAAATTCAAATTTTCACTAAAAATTCAATTTTTCACTAAAAATTAAATTTTTCACGAAATATTCTAATTTATCACTAAAATTTCTATTTCGGCCTAAAATTCAATTTTTACTAAAAATGTAAATAACCTTTTTAAATCCCACAGATTTCTGTTCGAGAATTTACATTTCATTTATAAGATCCTAAATTTCCCAGGCACTCAATTCGCTTTGCTTTGTTTAGAGTGCCAAGAAATTTGAAATAAAAAAGTAAAAATCTTTGTCACTTTAACCCTATTAGCAACACCTTGAAGAGTGTCCCATTTGAACTGGCTGAAAATGAAGAAGAACCACTCAGGATCGCTCATAAATTGCGTCATTTTTTTAGGCAGAACAAATTGTTTTGTCAGCTTAACGCGAAGAAATGCAAATCAGCACGTTGAGCATTGCTCTAAGTTATGACGTGATTAATGAGTTCATCCGAACACAAGAGATGCCCAGCTCAGGCAACACCTTGGCTATTTTTATGAACTGCCAAAAGATGTCCTTCTCAAGGACATGATTATCATTTAGTCATTCATTCAGTCAGTCAGTCGGCCTGTGCTGCTGCATAAATGTCGAGCAAATTAAATTAACTTCACTCAACTAAACAGCATCAATATGTGTTGTTCGTGCAGTTCATTAATTTATCAAGCAACCCTTTTGTTGCTGTCAGAGGGCCTTGCAAACGGCCCAAAGTCAAGTCACGCTTTGCCGCTGCTTGAAAGGATAAATTGTTGATCCTGTTTTTAGATTTTGAATAATAAAATCATTTGTTTAAAATGCTGATGATCTTGTTTTCCAACTGACACCAAAAACATAGCACACTGAAACGACTGCGCACTAAGCTGATTAATGATGGTGAGTAAATTATTTAAAACACACATCACATATACCACATACTACTACGTTGAAATTTGTAAAGGTACTTTAACATTTCGAAAATAATAAAACGCAGGAACCCTAGTAGAAATTGTGATAGGGTCAATCATTAATCACGATTGAGAACTGATCATTTTATATTTATTTTCGATCATTAAAAAATTGAATTTTTTGTGAAAAATTTAGTTTTTTGTGAAAATTTGATTTTTAGTGAAAATTTGAATTTTTAGTGAAAAATTGAATTTTTAGTGAAAAATTTGAATTTTTAGTGAAAAATTGAATTTATAGTGAAAAATTGAATTTTTAGTGAAAAATTGAATTTTTAGTTAAAAATTTGAATTTTTAGTGAAAAAATGAATTTTTTAGTGAAAAATTTAATTTTTAGTGAAAAATGGAATTTATAGTGAAAATTTTAATTTTTAATTAAAAATTTGAATTTTTAGTGAAAAATTGAATTTTAGTGAAAAATTGAATTTTTAGTGAAAAATTGAATTTCTAGTGAAAAATTTAATTTTTAGTGAAAAAATGAATTTTTATTGCAAAATTGAATTTAAATTTAATTTTTAGTTTCAAATTGAAATTTCAGTGAAAAATTGAATTTTAAGTGGAAAATTGAATTTTTAGTGAAAATTTGAATTTTTGGTGAAAAATGGAATTTTTAGTGGAATATAGAATTTTTCGTGAACAATTTATTTAAAAAAAAAGTAGAAGGTTTACGAAATTGCTGAAATTCCTTAGGAACACCAAATAAATCTTATAAATACGCTGACCTCATCTCGCGCGACAAACCTTTTAAATCTCTTGAGAATTTGAGACTCAAAGTCCGTAGTTGTCTTCCGCCGTCGCCCTATATATCGCTCTAATTTATCATGTTGCCGCCTTTTAAGTTATGTTGTTTATGTCATTTTTTTATTTTATTTCATTTTATTTTTATTCTCATTTCAGAGCCGCACCAAAAATGTCGCTGCTTTGAAGCGACACGCAGCGGCGGCACTGCGACAAACAAATTAGTGCGCGTTGCGAAATTTATGCGCGCATGCGTCGAAATCAAATCCAAAACAAACAACAAACGAGCGCACACCCGGCCAAAAAGAAAGCCTTTGAGACGCGCCGACGACTAGTGGTGGTGCTGATGATGATGACGACATCCTCAACATCATCATTAACCTCGGCATCACCATCATCATCTCCATCACACATCATCGCAAAAACTTTGAAGACGCAGCCAGCGGCCCAAGATTGGCATGGAATTCCTGGGATTGTCAGTCACACTTGACGGACGTGAAGGTGCGTGGAATTGAATTAGAATGAAACGTTGTTATAGTTTAGGCATAGGTTGCAGAAACACTGTACGAGGTACTGGCGGTATTTGCATTTTGCCATTTAGTGCGAACTGCATACCAAAGCATATGGGTACTAATGCTATAACATTAACCTACTTGAAACATGAAAGTGTAATACCTAGGGATTTTATTTTAATTTTAAGTTCAAATTGGTTTTCACAGAATCTATGTCCGCTAGAAAAAATATTTTGTTCCGAAATATTTTTGTTAAGATTTGAGCAGATAAATGTGAAGTTTCTATACAAAATCTGCATATTCTCTTCCGATCTGCATTATATTCCGCAAATCTGCATTGAAAATTGCCTTGAAAATTTGAGAAACTTATATTACTTTCTGCAATCTTTCATTTATCTGAGTGTATGCAAAATATGCACACAGAATAGAGATTTGTTGAACCAACCAACTCTTTGCCCAACTAAATTATTCGGTTCTCCCAACCGCATAGTCCCTTGTTATTTTCAAAATGAAAAGAGTTGTAGTTTGTACTGCAACCAATTTCGAACTGTTTTAGAACAGATTTAGAAACATTAGGAGTGTGTATGTACTGTATAGGTTAATATGGCAGCTCCATCAGCAAATTTTTAAACCATTCGATTTAACCGAATTAAGTTAGCTGGTACAACTAATTTTTTTATTCTTCCAACCTCATGCCAAAAGAGGATTTTTCTGTGTAGGACCAAGATATTTCAGACTAAATAAAAAAACTTTAAAAAATCTCTTCGACCAACCAGTTCAAACACACTAAAAGTCAGACTATGTATTTCCCTTGACCACTTCTTTTGTAATACCGACACCTAAGAAAATTATATATTAAAAACAAATCCAAATGTCTTGAAAATAATTACATTTGTATTTGTTTTACGCCCAAAGACAATTACTTTTGTTTTTAATAAATTCATGTAGTTGTTTTTGTATGAAAAATGTAAAAAATAAGTAAGTTGACTTTCAGAACAGTTTTTAAATAAATTTGTCTTGAAATTTTCTGAAATTGTAATTATTTATCTGACCAGAATAGTATAGGAAAATGAAAATGAAAAACATAAAAAATTTAATATGATGAATATTGGTCGTTAGTGAAATTTTTTTGTGTGTGTCGATTGTGGATATCGGTTTTAAAAATTAAACGGTTTGTAAAACTCTCAGTATTGTTTTTTTTTATTATTTAAAAAATTGTCGAAATGTAAATATTTCAATGTAAAACTATTTTGTAACTTTTATCTAACTTAAATGTAACTTTTTTCTAATCTACTTGCAACTTATTTGTAATCTAACTGTAATCGACATGACCTCGATATGAGTATCCGATTAGCTATTTCTGCAACCGCTTTCTAACATTTTTTATATATATATATATATTTTTTTTTGTATCTTCTGCAACTTGTCGCTCAACACATTTGGTACTTTTGACGCACGTGTTGCGCTAAATTAAAGTTCAAATTGCCTGTCGCTAAAATGGTTGTCGGCAGCACCCGCCTCCACATCCTCCGTCCGCCACGCTGGCCTGCAGCGTTTGCTGCGTTTTCTCATTTCGCCAAACAAAGAAGCGCTTAGTGATTTATTGTGATCTTCCTCCGTACGGAGGCAGCGCGACAATGACACTACTACGCCAACATGGCTAACAGCAGCAACAGCATTCAGTTGACTTTCAGTTGACTTACAGTTGGGTTGAGTTGACTTGAGTTGAGTTGAGCTGCACTGCAGTTTAAGCTGCTGCTCTTGCGCCTGCGCGTCTATTTAACACTTTTATGGTTGTTGCGCCCGCGGCAGCAACGGCAGCCATTGTCACCAATTCAGCAACCGTCTGTCGCGCCATCAGACGTTGACGTGGCGCAGCGCTTTGACTCCTGCGCCGCCTTCTCCACCACCGCTTTAAGACGACAGAACGTGGCCAGACCAGTCGAATGTCAAGTTCGACGGTTTGACGCTTTTATTGCGCTCAGCTGTCAATCATGTCACAAGTGTGTTGTGTTGTGTTGTTGTACGTTCGGAGACGTCGTACACGTCAATGTTGTTTTTGTTTTTGTTGTTGTTAGTATTGCAGTTGTTAGTGCCAGTAATTGTTGTTGTATCGTTCAGTCATAAAATAGAAAATATTTTCTTCAGCGAGGGTGTTTTTTTTCTTCTTCACCTTAACCCCCGCAAAAAGAAAATCCTGCAAAAAATTGAAAAAAACCAACGACTCGTCTATAAATTTTACGCCTCAAAAGGCGTTTATTGTATTTTGTTTGAATATGGCAACGCCGTCGTATATACTTTATGCGTTACAGTGACAACAACAGCATCATCAACAAGACAGTTTAAAGGTTTAATACACACCGTGCAAAAAATTTGTACAAATCAGTCGTTGGTACCAAAAAAAAAAATAATTTCAGTTTTTTATTTGAGCCTTGCACGTTTTTTTTCGATGACTTTATAGTTTTTGTTGACATCGACGCATCTGTGGCAAGCTGTTGACCGATCCATCGACCGATCGACCGACCGCGTGGATCGTTCGTTCATTCGACGAAGACGCAGTGGGTGCAGCAACCTAAGTAACGCCAAATGAAAGGTGAAAGTTATTGGGGAGATTTCAACTTTTGCGAATTTATAGACAAGTTTTGCTAAATATCGATGTTTATCATTGTGATCCTGCCACACAGTAAACACTTTCCATATTTGATAACAAAACTTATAAATGGTATGCGATATACAAATAAAAAAAAGAGCATGAACTTGAAGAGAAAAACACCTGCAATCTGTGTTTTTGAGTAAAACGCTGTTTTTAATTAAATGCATCGTTGGCTCAGTTGCTTAGTGCGACGCAAGGTCGCGGTTTCGAACCACTGCGACTGAAGCATAAAAAAAAATCAAATGTTACTTACTTGTTACTTGGGTACTACAAAGATCAGATGATCGGCAATCTAAGCAATTATGTCTATCAAATATAAATTCAAAGAAGTCAAGGAAACGGAAAAAATAAAATAATCTTAACCATGAAAATTTATCCTATAAAATATTATCCTATATACACTAGTAGAGTGTTTGCCTTTTGAGGAAGACATAATCATATTTAGATCAAGGTAAGAATACAGTGATCAGTGTCCCATCATAACCCAAGTACAATTTCTACTAGGCTATTGTGATGTGTAATAAAATAGCAAAGCTTTGATTTTGTTAGAAACTCCTGTCTTGGAAATGTATATGAAATATTGCTCACATCAAATGTCAAAATTAAGTATGTAATAACAAATAAATTAGTAAGATATATACTTTTTAAATTAAAAATTAATACCAATCATCACAGAAAAAAAATGTACTTCATATTAATGAATTCCGTTCTTTAATACAATTAATGTATTGAAGAATATTCATAATATTAATGACTAACGACATCAAAGTTAAGAATGCGATCATAAACGTGATGAACGTTAACTATCGAAAAAGTGGTCTTCAATATAATGAACTGTATATGAAGAATTCGTTTCATCATATTAATGAACAAATACATAAAATACAACATATATCTACATCATAATGAAAAATGCTGTTTTACAAACCAAATTTTTATCAAAATACTTTTCGTTCATTTTTGCCGTATTTCTTCGTAGTTCTCAAGTAGTTCTTGTATGTTATTTCTTATAAAATCTTGCTCGACATGCATAGATTGGAAAAATGTTTTATAATATATTTATTTATAATTACAACTTTTTATTAATAAAAAATATAATTAAATAAAAAATTTGAAAAAATATTTTTTTTTTGAAAAAAATCAAATGAACATTTTTTTTCCAAATAAAAAAAAAATCCGACATTTTTTTGCGGAATTTTTTTTTTTTCGAAATTTCGAATTTTTTCGGATAATTATTTTTTTTTTCGAAAAAAATATTTTTTTTCTGTTTTTTTAATAAAACTTTTTGCAACCACATTCTTTTTTTTCAAATTATTTTCTAAATTTTTTTTATAAATTATTTTATTTTCTGATGGTAGAAAAATTCATAATATTTATGAATAAATTCATCATATTGATGAATTTTTTTTCTGTCTCTTGCCTAAAGGGAATAACCCTGGTAGAAAATTGCCCGATGCGCCATCGGGAAATGATCGGGTTTTCGTTGGGTAAGCCCTATTAAAGAAAATATGATCATTGCCTTTGCATGCCCTTATCATGCTTACCATAGCAGGGTTTACATTATCTAAACAGTCAATGTTCCCGATCATAGCTACAATATTTGTTCCACATAAAGAAATTAGCATCAGACAATGATCGCGATTTAATGAGAGAAACCTTATTATGCTCGGGCTCTGACAAAGCAATTGTCGGGTTAATAATAAAATGGGGAACGGCCCGATCAGTACATGATCATGGCCTGAGGTCAGTACATGATCAGGACACTGCGTTACAAGGACATTATGGACCTCGTCATATCCCGATCATCTCAAATAATGACATGATCACTTTATGACCATGACCCTACCAACATTTCTATTAGGGAAGTACATAGTACTAGCGAGGACAGTAGAAAGATGAGAATAGAGGTTAAACATTTCGAAAAATTTCAATAATATTGGGAGTTGTTTAAAGTTAAATTTTCAATGTTCCAAAACCACAACGTTCGGCTGAAAAATGAAATTCAGAAATATAAGTACCAGCATTGAACGGTTTTATGTTAGTTTTGTACAAACCAATTTTTTAAATTGACAGATATAACACGAACACAAAAAAACTACCTACAAAACCAGAATGAACTGAATGTTCTCAAAAATAAATATTTTCAAATTATTTAAAAAATAATTTTCTAGTTTTTAGTGTTTTGTAGTAATTAATATAAATATAATTATTTAAAGTAAATTTAAATAAAATCGAGTAGTTTCATAACATCATGAGTTACTTCGTGTGCGCAGGATCTCAGTCAATCATAAAATTGGATCTTTAATTTTCAATTCCAAAGATTTTGTTTTTCTGTTCAAAATTAATCCTTGTTTTAGACAATCCATGTTCAATTCGATCATTTTTCTAAAATTTTCTTCATAATAATATGAGAATTTCTGTCGAATGAAAAATTCGTATATCATCGTAGTAGATGTGAGACTCGCCAAATAAGTAATAATAAATATAAAACAACAGTTTTCACTTTATATACATATATATCTGTATATGAAATCATTTTAGTTCGGTTTATACATTTTTTTAAAAAATATCAAAACCACTTGAAAATATTGTTGTTAAAACAATGTAATATATGCCTTCAAAAATAACGCCATATAAACAAAGGGTTAACAAGCAATGTCGAGAAAACAGGTTGAAAATTAAAATTTACAAAAAAATTATACAAAAGAACGTGGTTGGGCAGCACGACACGGTGTTAATTGGGCCATAAAACTAATGAGTTATTTTTTCAGATTTCATATACGCTGCTTTCTGGTAGGCAGTATGATTATTTTTTAAATTTATCACTATTTCGTTACGCTTTGTTTATTTATGAGAGCTTGGGGAAATAACCGCGGAACAAGCGTAAGACAAAATAGCAAAAAAAAAAAAATATAACTATGCATTATACTAAATAATTATATACAATATTTGTAGTTAATTAATGCAAAGTTTTTTTTCTTTACTTTTATTATTATTTTTTTGTTTTTTTATTTATATTATTGATTTTAAAAAATTGATGAACAGCAGTTGCTGCTGCATGATTAATTAAACACTATGCAATATATTATTTAATTATATATTTTGTATGACAAACATATAGTAAGTTTAGTTATTAAATAAATTAAAAAAAAATAAAAAACGTGTTTGCTGCCTGAGTCTTGTTTTACTTTAAATTGTTAAAGAAATCAATTATATATTTTTTCTGTCAAACATATCATAATTTTAGTTATTAAATAAATTGCAGACAAAAAAAAATTAAACACGTTTGTTGCCTGAGTCTTTTGTTTTACTTTAAATTGTTAAAGAAATCAGCGCGTTTTTAGAGACGCCTTCAGCAAACGAAAAAAAAAAACAACAACAAAAAACATAAAAACAAGTAAAATAATAAATACAGTAAAAGTGTTTGTTGTAAATGATGTGTTGCAGGCAGGCAATGGAAAGTGGTGGTGTTTAATTTCGACCAACCAAAGCAGAGCAAAGTCGGCAGCAAAATAAAATAAAAACAATAACAACATAACAAAAACAAACAAAAAAAACAAATACAGCACAACACAACGAATACCGCTATAACAGCAACAGCACTAATAGCTACAACTACCACAACAATGCATACAACAAAAACAACAGTAATACAGCAACATCATGTTATCAACCACCATGTACACAGTTGTTGCAAAGTTGTAACAACAACAATAATAGCAATTGTAACATTTACAGTTTGCTGAAATATGACTGTTAGTTGAAATTATGTTAAGACTTTGAAATGTTAATTAACAGCGCTGTCAAATTCACAAATATTAATGAACAGCGTTGCTAATAAAACTAAATTGAAATAAAATCATTAAATAATAAAATAAAAAACGCACTTTGCAGAATTTTACATTACAAAGCACAATAAAACCAAAAAAATATAATATATCCGATATCTTTGTATGATTTTTCGATGGACTTCTAGATTCTAATGAAATCCTCATACTTAGTTTTTTATAAACACCTCAAATTATTGAGTTATTACGTAAAACGGCAATTCTCGTGTTTTTCTACATATTTTAAATTTTAACTTTTTACAGGTTTGAATTTTCGATTAAATTTCTTTTGTATTCCATTGAGAATAATTTAGCTAATATTTAGAAATAAACCACATGAAATTCGGATTGAAGTGATTGAAATTATGGACAGTCTAATGCTAAATATTATTAAAATATCATAAATTTAAGGTATACCTATTATTTATTGCATGACATATTTAGTTTTAGAATTCAATAAAATCATATATTATGTGAGAAACTTTATACATAATTCTATGATTGTTCTTACTTTGTTTTTGCAAGTTATTACGAAAAACTGGGTATGAGGTCTTGATTATAATCTTGATGTCCATCGGAAAATCTTACTAAGATCGCGGATAATTTTTGTTTTGTGCTGTGTTATCAAATGAAATATAAATGACATTTAAATCCCAGCATCATCCCTTAAATCATTGTTAAAGTTAGTTTTAGTCGGAATATTATTTAAAATCATAGTAAATCGTCAACGTGTTAAGTAACAGCGCTTTCAACTCAAAAAATGTTAATTAACAGCAGTGAAAATAGAACTAAATTTAAATAAAATCAAAGAATTACAAAAAAAAATAACATTTAAAACACACTTTAAATAAATGTTAACCGCAGCACTGTTCATTTAACAGCCACTGCTATTAACAGTTTTGCACTGCTAACTAACCCTGTTAATAACAGCTGTTAACAGTCGCAAATTTGCAATGTTAAGTCGCAACAAAAAAAAATGTTAATCCGCAGGAATTCAAAAAATGACGACGTCATCAACATTGCGGTTTTAACAGTTAAGTTGGTGCGCATGCGCGCGCATCTTCCTTGACTGTTGTTGTTGTTGCTGCGCATGGTGGTGCATCAGCTGCTAAGGCTGCTGCTGCTGGTGGTGGTGCTGATGCTGTTGGCCATGTATATTGTTGTTGCTGCTGCCAATACTTCTGCTGCCGCTGCGATTGGTGTGACGTTCGCGTGCATCACATGACGCTGTGATGCGCAACATTCTTTATGACAACATTTCAGCGTCTGTCTGCTGTTGCTGCTGTTAACAACAACACTGCTCTTCTTCTCTGTGCGCTGCTACTTCACTGCTTTGGTGCTGCTGCTGCGATTGCGACGACTGCCGAAGATCATCTCAGACAATTTTTTTACCACTGCTTCGCGTTGTTCTTCAGTCGTGTCTCAACGCTTCGCTGCAAAACATCAGCTCAACGCGAATTCGCTCGCGCGCGCGCACGATCATCGATCGTTGTTCATCGTTAGTCAACTCGTTGCTTTTTTCGTTTGTTTGTTGTTGTGCGCTGCTTTTTGGCGTTGACTGCTGCGCGCGTTGTTTTGCCGACGCTTTGTGCTTTGGTAGGCTTTAGGCCGACGCGTTGTTGTGTGATAAGACGCGGTTATCAGTGACGCTTTTTGTTATCACTGATAGGAAGAACGCGTCGCATGGATTTTGTTACTGCAGCAGCAGCGCATTATTTATGCAAATTAAAGTGTAAAAAAAAAATTAGTAAAAAAAAAAATTAAAAACTACAAAAACACCTGAAAATTATAAAAGATTAAAAATTATATTAAAATTGAAATAATATAAATTAAATTTTGTTTCAAAAAAGATAAAAACAAACTCAAAAATTACTATAAAAAATATCAATAATACTCTTCAAATACTCATTAGCATTACTTTAAAAAGTAACCACTTAAAGGAGAGCAGACACAAATTTGTGTCTTTGACGCAAAACTTACTCGCATAATTCAGTGTTTGTTATTAAAATGTGCTGCCAAAGGATTTAAGCGAGCAACAGCAGATTTATGCAGACTTTTATAAAAAGATTACGCAGACAGAAAATATTTTTCTAAAGGTAAAACTCAGATTTATAATCTACTCTTTTATTTTAAACATTTCAATTTCCTATGGCATGTTTCAAATTTTATTCGAAATAGTAAAGCCTAAATCACACGATTGAATAAACAATCAACTTTTGAATCTACTTTCAAAACAATTTTAATATCAATCGTGTGATTGCCTAATTTTAAAAACAAAAATTGGGCAATCACACGATTGATTCAAAAGTTGATTGTTTATTCAATCGTGTGATTCAGGCTTAAGTATTCAAATTTGAATGTGGTCGAATTTTCTATTTTTGTTGTTTCAGAATTTGATTTCAATACAATAAAAGAAACGGATTGCAATTGAATTTTCAAATTTTGTGAAACGCTCCTAATTCTGAATATTTGAAAAACTCGATTACACATCACAATAACTAAAATGTATCTTCGTTCTTTGTATGATATTCCAATTAACTCCAAGATGCTAATATATACATATCCGAGTTATTGGACATTGCATATATTTTTGGAATTATTAAACAATTTCGAATTCGCACACACCCTAAAGGCAAATTATTCGACTTACAACTTCTAAAATTTTTCCAAATATGCCCGCTAGAGGCGTTAAAGCTGATATAAGTCCGATTTGTTGTAAAAAATGTGTGAGATTTTTTGTTAAGAACGTTTAAAATTTAACCTTAATTTCAATATAATGCCTCTAGCGGCCATGTTTAGAACAATCTAGCAATCAAATTGGGAATTGGCTGAAAAGGTATTCATTCAGCTATAATCTTAAATAAATTTCATTATTAAGACTTTTAAAGGTTTTGAGTTATAAACGTTCAAAATCAAATATTTTAATTTAATTCAACTATAACACCTCTAGCGATCAGGGTCAGAACGTTCCGGCAGTAAGAGTTGGTATGCGGTGAAAGGGTACTCATTCAGCTACAACTTAAAGTACATTTTGGCTTATGTGCTTTTAACTGGCAGAAGTCATGAACGTTCAAAATCGAAATACTTAAAAAATAAAATTTTCTTAAATCTTCTATAGCAACCAAAATGAAAAAAGTGTGACAATCGTTTGTTTTTCAAAAATACAGATAAAATATCTAGTAATTTAAAAAATGTAACCTGAGCGCAATATCTTGAAAACTCTCGTACATAATAGAATTCAAAGTAAAAAAAAATTATGCAAAAAATCAAACAAGAGCAACTAAAATTATGAATCATGCAAAATAGTAACAAAATACTCTTAATACAACAAAAAATATACCAAAATTGGAAAAACAAAAAAAATCAACTTTGGCTTATTATACAGCTGAATGTAATCGGTCGATTTTTATATTTAATATCCTAAAAACATATTAAATCAATTTTCAATCAAACAAACGCATTTAAAATTGTTCCCTACATCAAAAGATACAAACGTTTGCGATGAAAAATGTTTCTGAACAGTGGTGAGCGGAGTGAGAGCTTTTTTAGGAAATGTTTTACTCTCGTAGCGTCGGTAGCTCGTCTGGTTAATGCGTTGGACTACGAGCGAAAAGTCGCTGGTTCAAGCCTGGACTGGGACTAACAACATCTTTTCATAGAAAACATTTTTCTATGCGATGCTACCTCTCGGCAGAAAATGGCAAACCTACGAGAGTAAAACATTGCCTATGAAAAGCTCTCACCCGCCGTACGGATTCGGTCCCACCAATTTGAGAACAAATATAACTCGCACAGCTTAAATGGTGAGAGAGCTCGGCCGAAGTTCTATACAGGACTGTAGCGCCAAACTATTATTATTATTATTTACTCTCGTAGGTTTACAATTGATTGCTCAAATATATAAAACTTATATTTTTCCCGAGAACAGAATTGCGGCCGTTGTACTCTTACATCGACTATCGATAATATTTCGCCTTGTATTCACATAGGCTCTACTTCTAGGAGATTTTAGAAAAATGGATTTTGATTATTTGTTATACCTTGTTTATCTCGGAATAATAATAGGACAACACTTTCTGAATTAAATATAACTATAAGGTTCAGAGTACCGAAGAAATTTGTTGGGACATGAATTGGTTGGCGCAACAAATTTTCTGTTTTGTATGTAGAAATTTGGTATTGAAATTTATTTAATTTATTTTACTTAACAATTATTCGGAGTTGTGGGTACATTTTTTTAAAGTTCAGCTTATTATAGATTGTTTTTACTGTATTCTGTAACTTGAATAATATAATTTTGGACAGTTTTTTTTGGAATTTTTTTCAGTATAAAGAAATAATTACAGTTCAAAAACAAGATTTATAGTCTTTGTTTATATTAACACAGTACGTTCATTATATTGTGATATTCCGTTGAACTTCAAGATTCTAATCAAGACTTCATACTTTAAAATTTATAATTTTTAAGTTTAACTGGGGTACTTTTACGTTTACTTTAAAATATTAGCTGAGTAGTATTTTTAATGGAATACACAAGAAATCAGTTTAAAATATAAAGAAAAGTTAAAAATGTATAGAAACTCACGAGAATTTCAATTTTTTTTGTTTTACTTAATTCTTTAATTCAAAAACTTTATGCAATATTAAAACAACTGAAAATGAGTTCTTGATTGTAATCTTGAAGTCCATTATAAAATCATATATATAAAAAAAGTCCTTCATTTGTTGTCTACACAGAGAAAAATCCTCTAACTTCATTCGGTTAAATCGAATTGTCTATAAATTTGTTGGCGAAACCTATACATCTAGCCTATACACTTGAAATATTAGTCTATGCACACACCTAATGATTCTAAATCTGTACTAAATTGTTCTAAAAAGTTCAATATTGGTTGCAGTACCAACTACAACTTTTTTAGTTTCGACAATAACAACCGACTAAGCGGTTGAAAGAATCGAATAAGTTGATTGGGCAAAAAGTTGGTTGGCGCAACAAATCGCTACTCTGTGTTTAGTGATATCTATAAGATAATAAAATATCATGTGAATAAATTATTTAGATTACAAGACAAGATAAAATTTAAAAAAAAAATATTTAAATTCAAGATTGTGATTATGTTTAACAGTCGATAAATAATTAATAATATCATGTTCAAAAAAATAGATAGATATTTATGTAGCATGACACCTATTACATTATAAATTAATTATTTTTCTATGCAAATCAGTGTTTTTGGACGGTAACAAAGTGGAACTGAACGACACAAAACACATCATTATCTATATAAAATATAGCTCATATTTCCAGCTAATTTCAATTTTATACAATTTTTAAAATACCAGCTAATATTTAAAGCAAAAACGCAATTTTTCACCGAATTCATTTCAATATTCCATATCCATATTAATCTCAAATCCAAACGGTCGGTTTTGATTGTTTTAAATAAAATCTTAATAGAGTTTTAAACTAAATTTAAACAAAAACTATTTATGCATTTATATGGAGAGCATGTTTTCACCTCTGGGTTTGAGTATGATAAATGCCAGGTATTTAAATATTTATGCGTTGCTGATAAGATAATAAATCAAATGCCAAACTCAACCGGTTTAATTAAAACTCTTTTGTTTTGTCGAATTTTAACACTATAGCAATAAAACGAAAAACTCTAATAAAAAATAACTAAAATGAAAAATAATAAAAAGACAATACAACTAACCAATTATTGACACCTTTTGGTTGACAAGAAACCTCAGGTATCAGTTATCCAATATATATATTTTTTTTCATTAATTGCTGTAGTTTGTGCATTGTGTCAGAGGCTACAAAAAAGAAGTTTATTGAATTTTTATGAAAACTATATGATTTACAAAACTATTTCTTGGTTTTAATATCTTTTTGGTTTAATATCCAAACTTAGCCACGAGCGTACAGCAACTCGTAACAACGGAAATGGCCAACAGGCTATCGGTTTTGTGATTTGCATATTAAACTTTTAACAGATTCTTTTATATGTTTACATATTTATTACAAACATCAACAGCAACATTATCATCATCGCCATTGTAACTACGACTTGTGTGTTCGATTTTATATATTTTTTTTTATATTTTTCCGATGCGTGTTTATAGATTCTTCACATTTTGCATGTCAAGTAGCTTTCGAACGGAAATGACTTAAATGCTATAGCTATGCTTTAAAATTACAAAATACTATTGAAAATTATTGAAATTTAGTAATGCCTGAAATGTTGCCTAAATGGAAAACTAATGCCTAAAACAAATGACAAACGATCACTATTGAAATCAAGTTCAGTATTCAATATTTTGGTACGTGTTTTGGAGGTACTTCAAATATTACCGTTTTCAGTTTGTGATATGTAATGGAACCTTATGAACACATTTTTATATAAGGTTCTACACACAGAAAAATCCTCGTTTGGCATGAGGTTGGAAAAATTAGTTGTACCAACTGACTTCATTCGGTTAAATCGAATGGTTTACAAATTTGCTGGCGGAACTGCCATATTAGCCTATACACATGAAATATTAGTCTATACACACTCGTAATAGTTCTAAATCTCTACTAAATTGTTCTAAAAATGTTCGAAATTGGTTGAAGGACAAACTACAAGTCTTTTTATTTTGACAATAGAAACCGATTAAGCGGTTGAGAGAACCGAATAAGTTGGTTGGGCAAAGAGTTAGTTGGCGCAAACAATTTCTATTCTGTGTGTAGGTAAATTTTATTCAGAAAGTTTTGTCCTATTAGTATTTCGAAATAAACGAGGTATAAGAATTAATCATATTCCCTTTTTTTCTATTATACATTTTACAAAAATGTATAATCCTTCAGTGTACCGAACTCATTTGTCCAACTAATCAAACTAGTCAAACTAAAACGTTTATAAGAAAAACTACAACTAATTTAGAAAAGTTTTAAAAACACACAGAGGGAAAAATATGTTTTTCATCAAACATATTATGTTAATATAATTTTCATGAATTTACAAATTTTAAATCTATTATTTTAATATAGTTCATACATTATGAAATGAATAACAAAGCAATCTGAAAAAAAGGCAAATAAATGTTATAGCTAATTAAAATCATTATATTTATTATTGCAAATATATTATGTTTGCTGCAAACAAATTTTTTCTCTGCGTGCAGTTTTAGAGAATTTACTGTGTTATAATATTTCAAATATTAACCAAATATGGCAGTTCTATTAAATTGTTTGTTGAAATTTCATTTTAACTTGATAAAGTAGTTTGTTACAACAAAATTTTTCATTATTCCAACCATTTTCCAAAGATGATCTTTCCCTATCTATCAAAATGTATAGGATTTTCTCATGTGTGCAACCAAATATTCAGTTTTTGTCGGACAACGTAACCGATATTTTGTTCTATTCGGGACTTTAGTCTTCAAATACCGACTATTTTAATGATATTGCATCAATTTTTAAATCTTGAAAAAACTGAAGACTAAGAATTAATATAGATAATATTTATGATGTTGTTCTATGAAAAGTTATACCAATGCAGTGATACCAATCTCATTTTAAAAAAACAGATTTCCAGTAAAATTTGAATATTCAAATTTTTATTAACACATTTAAACAAAAATATTTTAGAAAATGTCCTTAATAATAACTAAACTTTGGAAAAACAAATTACTGAATTAATTAGATCTCAAATCACGAACACAGAAAAAAATTATCGACGTAAATATAACAATCGGTATTAATTGCATTCATTAAATTAAATTAGTGAATTTCATTGCTAGATTATTTTTTTTTCTGTGAACTCTATAAGTTCTACTAAACTAAAATCATCTTCTAAACTTCATGAAAAATATTGCGTCTGTACCCATCACACGTGTAACTGTTGAGAGCTTCCCAACTTCATCCTGCTGTGTTCTACAAATTCGGTAGATCTCGAGACTGCTCTAATTTGTTGTATGCAAAGTTACTGAATACCTCGGGCTTGTCTACACTTGTCCCTCAACACCATTTGCATAAATCTTAAGTTTAATGGATTTTAATGAAGATTTCTTTTTTTTCCTTTGCTGGCTTCATGATTTCTTAAGTGTTTTCGTATTGATGGCTAAAGTGTAGCACTTGTTATGTGCACATCTAGTCAGTGAAATACTCATAAAAGGTATAATTTATAATAAGATTATGTGAAAATTAGGTTTAATTTATGCGTTAGTTAATTAAAATCTGGTTACGCATAAATCGTCACGGAGACAATTATTTTCCGAGACAATATTCCTTTTCGACCATAGTTCTCGAATGAAATTCTCCCCCATACTTCAACTCCTACAATAGTTATTCGATGAAATACTTACTCATACTATTCTTCCCCTAAATAATACTTCCCCGACAATACTCCTCCAAAAAAATATTTCCCTGGACTATTTTTAACCGTGACAATTCTTACACGAGACAATATTTTTTCGAGGAAATACTTTCACAGACTATTCTTTTCGGAGACAATTCTCCAGGAGATTAAACTTTTCTAAGACAATATTTCTTTCGACCAATCTTTTCCAATAAAAAAAAAACCTAGAAATCATAGGAAATATCTCGGATTTTGAATTATCTGGGAAGTAATGATTGGAAAAGATATATCTCGGGAAACATTGTTTTTGGAGAAGATTGTCTCGAGAAACGATTTTTTCTGGCGAGAACAGTATGTGCAATTTTCTCGGGGAAGAATTATATCGGGGAAAAATTATCCGGTTTCCATAAAAAATGTCGGAAAAGAATTATCTCCTGATTGGAATGAGATGGAATACTTTCTCAGTAAGTATAGTCTGAGGTATTATTTCGGAATTGTTTAAGGGAAAACATGTACAGGGTAAAATTATTTCGATAAATCGGGGTAAAAATGTCTCGGGAAAAAATTATCTGGAAATAACTTCTCTGGGAAATTATGTTTGAAAAATAATATCAGGGAAAGACTCGTCTCGAGATAAAATGAACAGGGAAAACTTGTACAGGGTAAAATTATTTCGATGAATCAGAGTAAAAATTTCTCGGGATAGATTTCTCGGAAAATGTACTCGTTGAAGAATTGTCTCGAGGGACGATTGTCTCTGGAAAGAATTGTCTGGAGAATTTGAGAATAAATTCTCAAAGAGATTAATTGTCTGGATCCCTTAAACCATGTCGAGAAATAATTATCTCAGGTAAAAATAGTCTGGGGTTGAATTAGTTCGGTGAAATATTAAAAAAAAAATTCCGATGAATCGGGTTGGAAATTTCTCGGGGAAATTATCTAAGAAATAATAATATCTGGCAAAATATAGATGAGACAAAAACTATCTATGATAAGAAAAGTATGAGAAAGAACTCTCGTGAGGAAATTGTCTCAGGGTAGAATTGATCGGATCTCATAATAATTTTTTGATTACTACATTCGAAGCAAATACATTAAAAGCCTGCTGTAAACATAAATTAATTGTAGGTCTTATATGATAATAACTTCTAACAATAGCACGAAACCCTTTTGGAATCTCTTTATTGCTAACTGCACAAAACCAACAATTGCTCTATTTTTCAACAAGTTATAAATTCGTTTCGGATTTTTTTTATCTTATTTATTCTGATCATTGTCATTATATGTTTTGTACGGTGACACAATCAAAGCTGAAGAATTCGTTAATCTGCAGAGTTATAGCAAAAACATATTGCAACCCTTTTGGGCAAAATAGAGCGTGTGACTTGTTGTTGACAATGGCATTATGACGTTGACAACAATAAGTACTATATGTGTTTACTAATTGTTGGTACTTCAGACAGACAGACATTTGACTTTCTCAAGGGTTGCCACTGCGACAAAACTCCTACTTTGAGTGGATGAATGAATGCGACCGCACATAGAGCTCCTACTTAAAATTCAAAGTACCAGCAGCAGCAACATCCAACGAAAATCTACATAACCCATCATCAACCTTCAGCATCAGCACTGCGTAAAGATTTTAGTTTTATTTTTGAATAATGTTTTTGTTTTATTAGTTTTTCTTTTAATTTGTAATAAAACTGTGTCATTAAACTACTGTTCAGCAGCTGGTCCGATCATCAAACGATCGATCGATCCACAAATCCATCAGCCACCCATGATTTTGTTTTTATGCTAATTTCGAATGATTTAATTTATGATGGACCAACCGATCTAGCTGGTCGATGTGATATCTCTAATAATCCAAATCTGGTATCGCGCAGAAACAAAAGCACCACAATGCTGCTGGTTTAACTTGAAATATGAGCGCTTGTCATTCATTGTTCTATGAAATTCAGTTCAACTTGGTACAGCGGCTGGTGGCTGCTTCCAAAAAACAAAAATATTTGGCCAGTTTTAATGTTTGACAAATAGTTAATGGCGTCGCTTCTTTTTTTTAGGTTTTATTGTTGTATTTGTGATTTGTTGTACTGCCTACATGACAGTTATTAATAATTGTTATTAATTTGAAAAAAGTTTTTGTTACCGTTTGAAGATTATTTTTAGTTTTATTTTTGTTTAGCTGTCTGGTCTTTTGGTTCCGCCGCATGTTTTATGTTTTTTGTATGTTTTTTGTGACCTTTTAATACTACACTAATTTTGCTAAAATTTATGATATCGTATATTTTATTTATTTAGACTCTATTGTGCGTTAAACTAGATATGTTTAATAGTGCTAGAGATAACTAATGAAGTGAGTCAAAGCGAACTATTTTTATGTTTTATAATTTTTTTCATATATATTTTCATAAAATTTTTAAGGTTTCCAAAGATTAATTGTTGTTTGTTTGACAAAATTTAAAAAAGAATAGGTTTTAGAAAGAATTGAAACTTTTTAAAATGTGCGGAAAGAATGTTCAGCAATATGTTGAAATTCGTCATAAGAATTAATGAACTCAATGATTGTTTCATATACAAAAATTATCATTTCCTCATCTATGAAATATATCACATACGTCATTGTCATGCCAAAGGGGCGAATGTTTAATTTTTGACATTTGCGTTTTGAATGTAGTTTTCCTCAGGTATACTGTGCCAAAATCGTGTGTGGTTTTGTTGGATATTTCTAGCCACAAAAGTTAAAACAAATAGGGCGAATTCGAAAAATTGAAAATGTTGTCAAACCAAAAGGGAGAATATTTTAGTTTTTTTGCCATAACTTTTTATTGGTATCAGATAAAATAGTGGTGTCAAGGCATTAACTGTTTGTTTTTAAAGCACATATTGATCATCATCATTATTTTATAATATTTTTTGAATTTTTATCATTTGCAAGAAAAATTTTTGTCAAATTATTTTTAAATTATTGGCATCAATCGAAATGATTTATGGCATGACAAGATTTTAAAATTTTCAAACTTTTTCATTTTTTTGCTATAATTATTTATTAGTGCAAGATAAAATATTGGTGTAAAGGAATTAATTGTTTGTTTTTAAAGCAACTATCAATTGGCATCATTATTTAAATATATTTTGCCAAACCTTTTTCTAGTAAATGACAAATTGCAAATTAATGTTGGGTAAAATATTTTTAAATAATGATGCCAATCCAGAGGTGCTTTAAAAATACTATTTGATCTTGTACCCATGAAAAGTTATGGTAAAAAGACAAAAATATTTGCGTTTTGGTCAGGATATAGCCACACAAAATCCTTATTTATAATTCAGTAAGTTGTCCAAAGTCAAAGATATTTTACATATGTTATAATAATTGATGAATAAACCAAAATAACAAAAAAAAAGAAAACATTTTTTTACTAATTTTTAAGCACTTCACACTTAAAATTTGATTTCCCAATATTTATAAAAATCAACATTCTACCTTTGGCATGACTGTGACGATATAATGTTTAAAAATATTTCGATTTTTATATAAACTATCTCTCTTACTGTACAAGTACGTGTAAGTTTATTTCAAAACATTTTCTAAATACACACAGAATTACAAACAAGCATTTTGTAATATAATTCGCTGACATAATAATTTCTTAGTTCATAAAATTTCTGTTTGAATATTTTTATAACTTATTTTATTATATAATAATTACTACATTACTTTTTAAAATTAGAAACTCATGTATTTTAGTTGCAACCATATCATATTTGCATCGCAATATATTTCATGATGCACGGATAGAAAAGATTTGTTTAAATATGCTTGAATGTAATTATAATGTAATTCGAAATCACCATATAAATATTGGGAGTAATATCTAATTACATTATAATTGAAGAGTATTATTATTTTGTTCAGATTGAAATATTATTATACGATATTTAAACATAAATTGCTTTAATCGCAGATTTACATGGATTTACTATATTAATGTTTCTGTAGAAATATACATTTTTCAATAAGAATTATATGTATTTGGTTATTCGTGATTGTTACTGGGTGGCAACGTATTTAAAAATAATAGCATTATTTTGATTATCTGCCTACTTTTAGCACTCAGTAGCACTCACATGAATACTTTTCATATAGTTCAAATGTACTTTTTGGTGGAAGAATTTGTTTAAGTACCGCCAATTACTGTTAATACCAGATAGTGGCTGTTTGTGAAATTTCCAATTCATCCGTAAAGTACTGAACTCAAAATAGGAACAATAGATGGAAATAAAATTATTAGGTATAAATAAAATATGTGTAATAAAAATAAAATAAAAGTTTAAGTTTATAATTATATAATATAAATAAAAAAAAATGTAATTTAAAAATAGGAAAAAAACGAATATTGTATAAAGAAGATATTAGCACTATATTTATTATTTTTACATTAAAATTAAATGTAAACATAAATATATTTACATGTAAATAAAATGTTTTTCACATTCAAACATATATATGTTTGCAATAACGCCGAAAATTAGTCATTCTGAACATAAACAAAAACATGTTTGGCTGTTATTATAATAATGTTTGGCAATGAAATAATACTTTTGTTTGCATGAAGCTCCAAAGATATATGTAATGCCTGCAAAATTATGAGCCCTTTTTTTTGCAGCGTGTGTGTATGTGTTGCCACAAACATATTATTATTGTAGCAAGCATTCATCTTACTATTGGATGTCAAAACAATTTCCCATTTTATTAAATACTTTTGTCTGATTTTTTCTGTTGTTATATTTTTAAAACTTAATAAAATTATTTGTAATTATTTACAAACATATTATATTTGCAAAATAAGTTTGCTTAAAACAGTTTTCTTCTAATTCTGTCTTGCAGCATACATATTGTGATTGTAATCGTGAATATAAAAATATGTAAATATAATAAATGTCTACCGCTATAATTTCCAAGCATATTGAATGATTTTGTATTACTAATTTTACATGTTACTATATTACATGTTATATTAATTTAAAATTTTTAAAACTTCAAAAATGCATATAGGTTATTTTCAATCATATTATATTTGTTAAAACGTATACTTTTTGTTAGTTTTCGTCCTGAGTCTGTATTTCAGCAATCATATTATGGTTGTACGCTTTTTTATATTATTGATATCTATTATCAATTATATCTATAACTATTATTGATATTCTATTAATTTGTAATGTTTATAATCATTTTTAAAATTTGTAAATACATTTTTGTTATTAACAACCATATAATATTTGCTGCAAACATATTTCCTATAGTGTCTGCTTTGCTTAGCTTGCTTTAAACAGTTTAAAACTGTTACTGCTACAATTTAATATTTCTGTGCACGCGTACTTGGCGTCATAAATAAATGACTAAATAATCATGTCTCGAAATAAATTAACATAAAATAATCATGTCAAACATGAGCACTACCGTTCGGTTGCCTACTGCGTTGCCATGGCAATTGCAAACACAAACAGCAAAAAAAATGAAATAAAAATAAAATGACAAATACAATGGCTATGGCTATGCCAAATACAAAACTAGTTCCATTGAGTCATGCTTTGCCCTTTTCTATGCCATTGCAAAACCAACCTCGCCAAACACTTTGCATTTAAATGCTAGAGCCGTGCTGTCTGTCTGTATGCCACTCAACAGCAAACTAACCTTAACTCCTTAACTCCCACAACCACATCGACATCCACAAAAATCAACAATACCATCAACGAAAATTGAACTTTCCTGATGCAGTGCGGCGCAGCGCTGCGCAGCGGTACCTTGCACTTGAATTCCGCGTGCCAAATCAAAACAATTTAAAATTCAGCAAAAGAAGTATTTTTGACAAACTGAACCAACGAACAGCAGCAGCCACCAATGCAATGCAAAGCAAATAAAATCAATGTTGGAAAAATTGTATTTTGAATGCAAAATGAAAAGAAGGCGAATAAACGAAAAATAAAACATTTTGAAAAATGAGTTTGAACAAACAACAACGACCAAAAAAAAACCGAAATGCACGATTATACAATCCAGCAGCAAGTTCAACACAAATCGCGCGCGCATCGCAGCAGCAACAACAAGTTTAAAAGTCACGAAGCCAAGGTAAAATACTAGCAGCAGCAGCAACATCAGCCCCCAAACAGCTGCAACAGCAGCAGCAATAGCAACAGAAATAGTAGAAGAAGATGCTGCGGCAGTGACAACAACAGCTGGTGCTGCTGCTTCTGCGCCAAGCCCATATGCTGGGATTGTGCTGATTGTGTTGAAAAAGTACTTTTTTCAATTTGACATCACTACTTTATTTTATTGTCTTGCACACTTTTAATCCATATACGATTAACATATAAAAAAATTGTGTTCCATAAAGAAAACAGTTTTGTTTAACAATACTCATTATTGAAAACTACATAATTATTTCAAAAAGACCCTCCTTCTACCATTCTTCAACACTTCTATACTCTAATAGAAATTTACCTTATTAGGGTAGACATGATAATGTCCTGATCTTGTTACTGATTGGGTTATGATAAGAAAATAATTCAATGATCAGTTTGCAAACTAATGAAATGATTTGAAAATAAATATGAAGTTGAACAGACAAATAAGTTGAAGTGATGAATTTTTCTATTGTTTTTTCAATGTTCCTTTCCTTTCTGAGTTACTTTCCCATGGACGTATTATATTTTCAAATGCGATATTTTTCACTTTATTCTTCATAGATAGGATTTGTTTTGCCATCTGCAGGCTACGGCTATTTAACACAATGTATGAAATTTTAATCATGAATTATGAATAATAAATGATAAAATGTGTTTCATATTCTATTCCAATTACTCATGATTTATAAATATATTATACATAAAACATGAGTAAACATACACATGATATTATTCAGTTAATCATAATAATTTATACTTACTATAATTATGTATTATGAATAAAAAATAATCATAATTACTTATTCTTGGCTGGATATCATGATTAATGTTTGCAAAATATTTGCGTATAATACATGACTTATCTCTCCGTATAAAAGCAGAAATTATCAACTAAAATAAACTATTTAAATCCTAAATTTAATTTTGTATCACATAAATTTTAAATTTATTTAAAATTAAAAATTATTCGTTTTATTATAATTTGAAGTTTGTACCTTTAAAAAAATAGAATTCTGTTATTGGAGATTTTGTATTTGAGGTTTTGAATTGGGGTATTTTGAGTTTGGGAATTTTGATTTGGCGCTTTTGTGTTTCTGTTTTTTTTTTTTTTTGGGATTTTAAGTTCAACCCACAAATGTTTTCTAATAATCTTGTTTAAAAAAGGTGATATTGAAGAAGTAATCGGTATGAAATTCATCGTAAAACATTTACTTTCCAAATCAACTGGAACAAAAGAAACTTTTATAAAATAAAAAGTTATAACATTTATATTATAGATTTAGAAAAATTAAATAAGACATATTTTTATCATTTATTTGAGTATATAGGGTCAAAATTTATTTACTTTGAAGTTCATAATCTATTTGTGTACCCTAAAACAAAATTTGAAAATAATGAGCTGAAAAATAATTGAACAAAAAAAAATACTAAATTGAAAATTAAAAATGAAAGAATGAAATTTATTTTAAACGTATTTGTGAAGAAAAAAATACATTTTGATTTCACTACTTTCTAATAAACTTATTTCAAAAAAATAAAATCAACCCTGTTGTTTGTATTTCCCTCAAATACTGCTGCACTTCACCGACTTGAGTTGCTCTATAATTCTGTAGTTAGTAATATTAACATTAACTGTTTTTAAGAATGGTTATAGCATCATTGTTGTTGCTTCATTTTATATGCGACAATTGTCCTTTTGCTCTGTCGTTTTGCCAGCGACTTGATGTTGTCGTCGTTGTTGATTTTATTATTGCTGTGGTTGTTGCCAATGCTTTGAACTACTGGGCTTGAATGCGCTTTATTTTTATCTTTTTTCTATAATGTTGGCCATGCAGATGCTGCTATGTTTGTTTTTCGTGCTGGTTGCTATTGCTGCTGCCGAAAACAACTGTGATTTTTCTATTATTATGCGGCAGCCGTTGGTGGGAATATTTTTTTGCGCAGCACCCAAAATATAGAGCAGGAAAATTGAGTTATTAAAATGATTCAGTTTCAGATACAAAAATTATTGAGATGTAATAGATAACCTGAAAATTTGAATTTAGAAAATTTAAATTTTTACTGAAAAATTGAATTTCTAGTGAAAAAATTTAATTTTTAGTGAACATTTACTTTTTAATGAAAAATTGAATTTTTAGTGAAAATTTTAATTTTTAGTGAATAATTTAATTTATAGTGAAAAATTTAATTTATAGTGAAAATTTTAATTTTAAAGAAAAATTGAATTTAAAGAAAAATTGAATTTAAAAAAAATGAAGTTTTAAAGATAAATTGAATTTTAAAAGATAATTGAATTTTTTAATGAAAATTTTATATCTGTAGTGAAAATTTTAATTTTTAGTTAAAAGTGGAATTTTTAGTGAAAAGTGGAATTTTTAGTGAAAAGTGGAATTTTTAGTGAAATATTGAATTTTTAATTAAAACTAAAATTTTAAGTGATAAATTGATTTTTTTTATATTTTAAAATTTTTAATTAATGAAATACAGATATTATCTAAGTAATTTAAAAATTACTTAGATAATATCTGTATTTCATAGTAGTTTCGTAGTTATTTACATAAATTATTCAGTATGTAATAATTAAAAAGTAGTAACGCCCTCATTTATAAATTAGTTAGAAGTACTCTATCATAAAACAACCTGTTACACCCCAGCACCGCCACAATTATCGCTGAAACCCCCTCGCAACGCAACGCAACACTGGCCAGTGCCGGTGACACGTGAGCAGCCACTTTTTATTAATTATGCAGCGGTATCCATTTTTTGTATTTTTTTTTTGTGTTCATTTGTCGTTCGTCAGCCGACGCTGCTCTACGTTGTTGTTACCACATTTATAAATATTAACAACCGCAGCAACAACATCGTCGTCATCGGTCGGTCGGTTGTCGGTCGTCATAGTCGTTGTCGCAAAATAAAAATTAATGAATTCACACTTGTTGCTGCTACAGTTGCTGCGACGGTGTTGCGCGCGCAGTTTTGTCGCTAGATGGCGCCTGAAATGCTCGACTGCGCAATGCGCACACGTTTCATGCGGCAAATCGAGCCAAAAGAGTTAGGACAGACAGTTGAATGGACAGACCATCCGATAGACTGCCAGATAGATACACAGACAGACACCTTTTGCAATTGCGACAGACATACGACAACTGAAACAGACAGACATGCGGCAACAGAGACAGACAATGGCCGGTGGGTTGGCGCACATTAGACTGGCTGGGAGTTTATGCTGTTGTAGTTGTTGTTGTCGTTGTTATTGTGTTGTTTTTTTTTATATCTAATTTGCAAAATCAGCAGCAACAACATTTTAAAAATGGCGTCTAGTAGGTGGTCGCTTTTGTATATGTGATCATTTGGTATAATTAAAAACTACTTCAATTTGATATAAAAAAAGTTGAATTTTTAATTTAAAAAAATATTTTTTAACTAGTAAAAATTTGAATTTTTAGTAAATATTGAATTTTTAGCTAAACATTTTATTTTAGTGCTGAATTTAATTTTATTGAAAAATATAATATTTAGAGAATATTAAATTTTTATATTATGAAAAAATTAAAATTGTTTTGCCAAATTTGAATTTTTAATGAAAAATCGAGATTTTAGAAAATTTGAATTTTTAGTTAAAAAATTTATTTTTTAGTGATCAATTGAATTTTTAGTTAAAAATTATATTTTTAGTGAAAATTTTAATATTAGTGAGAATTTAATATTTAGTGAACAGTTGAATTTTAAGTGAAAAATTGAATTATTAGTGAACAATTGAATTTTTAATGAAAATTGAATTTTTAATGAAAAATCGAAATTTTAATAAAAATATGCATTTTTAATGAAAAATTGAAAAATTTTAATTGAAAAATTGAGACAAACTGAATTTTTAGCGAAAAATTGATTGTTTAGTAAAAAATTCATTTTATAGTAAAAATTTTAATTTTTAGTTAAAAAAAATTAGTTTTAGTGAAAAATTAAATTTTAAGTGAAGAATTGAATTTTTACCAAAAATAAAAAGTATTTTTGAGTGAATAATTTAATTTATATTGAAATTTTAAATTTATACTAAAAAATGTCTTTTTTGGAAAATTGTTTTTTAATTAAAAAAATAATTTTAATTGATTTAAGATAAACAATTTGAATTACCTTCTATTTGCCTTCAATTATGAGAATTCTCTTAATAATTAAATCAATAATTCATCGAATAATAGAAAATTTAATTATTAAAAATCGATTATTGCAGAAAAAAAATGATATAAAACAAAAGACTCACGTCACGAACTCGCCTCATCATCATCATCGTTCTTGCATTTATTTTCTTTAATCGCGATTTATTCCTTGTTTATGGAATTTAATAACGTGTTGGCCAAATTCCAATTTCAAGTGAAAACCAACAGCTACACTTTGCATTGACAACAATTTCAATCATGCGCATCACCATCAAGCGACGCAGGCAGCAACAGCAACAGAGAGTCAAAGCCACGTCCGCATCATCGCAAGCGTCATCACTCACATCATCGACCTCATCAACACTGTTTCACGAACCAATTCCATTAAGGAATCTCACGACTTTTCTATGGTGCTGCTGCTGCCGATGCTTTTAGTTTTATTTTCATTTAGTATTTTATTTTATTTGCACACTTTTGCCGCGCAATCGTTGCCCATTTATTTCACTTTGCGAGAAGCAAAAAGAATAAAAAAAAGAAAATAAAACAAAAATTGCTGCAGCACAATGTGAGAAATGTTGGCAGCAGCATCTTCGTTTCTTTTTGTTGCTGCTGCTGCTCGTCAGTTCGAACAATAATAATTCTTGTGGATTGTCAATGTCGTTGCAGCCCCAAAATGCTGAACCGTTCGTTGCTGTTGATGCCATAATCTAGATCAGTCGCCCCAAAAATTGCCGTTGCTGCAACTGCTGTTGTGATTGTTGCTGGCTGCTCTCAGGCCGCTGTACTACTTGCTCAAAGTTCAAATGATGTTGCCAGAAATAAATAGGCATCATTTCTGATTGTTTGGTCATGAAGTCATAAATCAAGATTGCATTTTCATGATATTTGTGCTCGTTGCTGCCTTTTTGCTGCCTTTCTGCTGGCCGTCCGATCAGCCGCATCATCCACATCATCCGCATCATCATCATCGCCAACACCACTTCACCGTTCAATTTTCACCCAACTATTTCACGGACTCGGCAGCAAGTAACTGGTGTTAAATTGATTGGCATTTTGCATAAATGCAGCCAAGCGTCCGCTGTCCTGTCCTTTTCTGTCCTCAAACACTTGGTCCTCTGAGCCACAGTTTCAATTTGAAGCACAAAAGTCAGCCAGCGCTCCAGGGATATTTGACGTGCTCGCCTTCTGACGTTTGATCGATTTTGTGTTAAATAAGGCTCTGTCATCTGTCTGTGTGACTGCACTTGAGAAAATTTTATTTTTTTAATTTACATTTAATGTACGACGCTTAAATTGGATTTTTGATTAACCAAAACCAAAAATACAATAAACACAAAATAGTTTAAAACATTTGTAAGAATCATTCGAAGAGCATTAAATAAATATAGATATCTCTAAATCATTTCTTGAAAGGGTATACAGCTCGGTTTATTGTTCATCTCTTTGTATATTTAGTATATAATATTTCAATTATTAGTATTTTGAAGAGCTTAAAAATATTCTTGAGATTCTGATTCTATTTTTGAAAACTTTATAATTTTGAAATTATAGTTTTTACATTCTTACATTATATGAATGAATTAAGTTTAAAAGTGAAATTACGCTACTAGGAAAGACATGATCATGTCCAAAATATGTTTTTTTTAGTTATGGGTTAGGTTAAGTTATGAGTTAACCTAAAAAATAACATTAATTAATTTATACCCAAGTAATAAATTAATTAAAGTTATTTTTTCAAATTTTTCAAAAAAAAAAAATTTAAAATGCATTAACAAAAAAATCCTTGTCCGAAATATTGAAAAGTATTGAAAAAATAAGTATTGAAAAAATATGCAAGAACTACTTGAGAACTGAAAAGTATGGCAAAAAATGAATGAAAAATATATATTTTGATTGAAATTTGGTTGTATAAACAGCATTCTTCAATATGATGTACATATATGTTGTATTTTATGTATTTGTTCATTAATGTGATGAAACGTATTCAAGTCTCAACCGAAAACCAATTCGTAGTCAATTCGTTCTAACTCAATGAAGTTGGTTGATACAATTACATGCAAAAAAAAATATTTTTTATGTGTTCTACTAATACTTTGATATTAATTAATACTTAGGGTGTGTGCGAGTTAGTCTAAATTTGAACTTAACTAAATTTTGTCGATAATGCAGTGTTTACTTTTCAATTAAGCAAATTTTCGAGCAATCTAAATTAAACTAGATTGGATGCCAGTAAACAATCAGATGATTATCTATTGATTACTGATTTTACCGAATTTTGGTTATCGAATGAAAACCCAATAATTTAGTTTAGTCTTCAAATTTAGACCAACTCGCACATACGCTTAATACACAGTATAATTCTAAATAAAAATTTATTTCAACACAAAAATCTTTGAGTTGCGAACATTTATTTAGTATTGGACAGTTTGAGCTAAATTTTATATCAAAAACATTTTTTTTGTTGAGGAAAATATTATGAATTAAAACCAATTTTTTCTTTATAATTTTTTGTTTTCCAAAAATATTTTATGTGCGTATTTATATAAAATTGTGTTGAATATTACATTTTCCTTACTAAAATAATATTTAAATAATTATAATTATCGGGGATACTATTTCAGGTTAAAACTTAAAAAAAAATACTTTCAATACACACAGAAAAATCATCTATTGGTATGACGTTGGAAGAATGAAAAAGTTAGTTGTAACAACTAACCTCATTCGGTTAAATCGAATGGTTTACAAATTTGCTAGCCGAACTGCCATTAGCCTATACACATTAAATATTAGTCTATCTTAATGGTTCTTAATACGTACTAACAGTTCGAAATTGGTTGCAGTACAAACTACAACTCTTTTTATTTCGACAATATAAACCGACTAAGCGATTGAGAGAACCGAATAAGTTGGTTGGTGCATCAAATCTCTATTATGTGTGTATAACTTCTATAATCTTTAGTTAGAATCCTTTAAAACCTATAGTTAAATGGTACATGCACTAAAATTGACTAAATTAAAATAAAGATTAAACTCTCCCAAAATATTTGCAATTTATTGCATATTCTAAAGTTTATTCATTAAAAATGCAGCCGAAAATGTCCAACCCATATGACCTATGCCTAAACCTCTGCTGAACTCTAACCTAGAGTTTTTTCCGATTTGTACAAATTTTAATTATTGGCCACAACAACCGCCGTCAACTTTCTTCGCTCGCCTGGCATTTTCTACCTTTAGCCTTTTTTGTATTCATTTTTATTTTAGCCTAAGCTTTGGTGTAGCCAACATCTTTTGTGGTTTTGCCATGTGTGCCACAATTTTCTGTTGGCCGCCTTCTTTTCCACCTTCGCCCACACCTCCCTCCTACCAGGCACTGCGATACGGCCCACTGCGGAAATTTATTGATAGTTTATGAGTGCAAGTTCATGGCTTGCATTATTATTCATCGCTGCTCTGCGCACAGGTTCAACTGCGGCGGGCAAAAACCGTGCGAAACTTATTAAAATTCGCAGGTCTTCTTTTGCGTTGTGCGGTTGTGCTGTCGGTGCGCCGTCGTCTGTATGTTGACCATAAAAAGGCAGACGACGCGCCGAGACTGAAACTGCGACTGCAGCGTATCTAAGTGTGTGGTCATTGGTTGTTGCTGTTGTCGTTTTTAGTAGTACTTGTTGCTGCCAAACAATAACTGCGTAAATTTGCCAAATAGTATTGGTTGAGCCTTACATTTTGCGCAGGTTTGGTGCCGCAGTCTTTTGTTTGCAGTCAATACAAAATGTTTGATTTAAATGCACTTAGGTGCATCCTTTAGTGCTGTTGATTATGCTCCTTGTCGCTGTCGTTGCTGCTGCTAACTCTTCTGCTTTTTGACTGCTTTTTAAATTTGTCTTCTTTTTTTCTATTTTTTTCTGCTTTTTACAGTTTACCTATATTTTCGCGCACTACGGCAGTGGGTCAAAAGCATTCACAGTGCCACGACTTTTTTTTAGTTTTGTTTTATTCTTTTTTGTGGTCTTCTGCTGCTTAACTTCACATTGAATAATTTCTGTGCTTTCGCTGCACGTTGTGCTGTTGACTTTGCCGCAATTGTTTGTGCCATGAACTCTTCATCCTCTTCTTTAGCTGCTGCTGTCGTTGCTTCTTCATCTGCTTTTGCTGTTGCTAAAGATATTCTGGCTTTTGATAGCAACAGCAACAATTGGTGTAATGACCCGCTGCGTCATACGAAATGCAACCGGTTTTTTCGCTGCGGCTTTCTATCGCTGACGGCTGTGTCTGCCTGTTAAACACCCGCGCGCGTCCTTTAGTCACACAGCCATGAAGCAGCATGCACGCTGATCATAAAGTTTGGGTCAACAAAATAATAAGCATCCTGTGAACTGTGGCGCACATATTGGCGAAAAGAATTCCATGCAGCAGCACTAATGCGATGGGCAATTGATGCTAAGAATGTTTAATAAAAATACAAAAAATTTAAATATTAAAAAAATCTATAAAACAACTTCCACGTCTTCATAATAGAGCTATAATAATTTAATACAAAAAATGTTAAACTTACTTTAAATATACAAAGTTTGACAAAATACTTATTTTTCATTTTAAGTGTTTGATTGATTATAATTAATTTGGAAATTGCCATATAATAGCAAATTTTATATGATCTATATTATCGTTTTTAAATTTGAAATATGTTTATTTATTACATTTATATTTTAATATCTAGTTTTAATAATTTTTATTGCATTTTTATATATTTTTTTTTTAAATCTGGGTCTATATATTTTTTTAATATAGACCCTTTAAAATTCAGTTTCTGTATAGATTCATACAACTTCACACAGTCCATATTTTCATATTTTATTAGGATCTTAAAATACTCGGGAGGCACTTTCAATCATATTCTAAAAAAAAAGTTAAGATGAACATCGACTGTTGGGTTGAAACTGTTGCAAGAAATTAGCGGAATTTTTTTTACGTCATAGTAGCCGCGAAAAAATCGAAAAGGCGGAAAAAACAAATTTAATAGAATAGTTAAAACCAAAAACGGGAAAGGCTAAAAACAAAAAATACGTCTCAAATATAAAATGCTCCTAACTCTGTAAATAGGCATCGTAGTGGTCTCATTTTAAAATGCATTTTTGCCCCTTAAAATTCCAATATGAATCATTGTAATCGGTCCAAGGGTTCTTAAGAAATCAAATTTAAAATTCTCATTACTCAATAAATAGGCGTCGTAGATGCCCCGCACATTTTATAATTCATTGTCGTACTTTAAATTCTAATATCAATTATTGTAATCGATCCATTTTTATTTAATAAGAAAATCGTGCAATATGAACTTCCGATGGAAATATTTTTTTACATAATTCTATATAATTAAAATCCTAAATTAAGTTCAGTTGTATTAATGCAATATTTCTCTAACATGTATTAATGCCTGACAGCATCTTTAGTATTTAGTGTAATAGAATAATGAAAAATCCGGAAAAAACGCCGCATTATTTATTGAACTTGAATTTAAGTAAGTAGTTTTCACAGTAAATAGTATCAGTGCAAACGATCACTTATGAAAACAAATTAATTCAAAATAGCTGCTGCTTAATGCAATGCATTGCAATTACTTTTGCACTTCGCCCGCATCCGCATCAAGTCAGATTTACCTATGACGTGCGGTGTTGTAAAACGTTGTAATTGCGTCAAGTTCGTTGCTCAAGTCTTTTGTTTGGTACGCGATGCGCGGCGCACCAAGTAACGAGCGACAAGTTCGTTGTCTAAGTCTTTTGGTACTCGTACTCGCTGAGAAGCACTAAGTTCGCTGCTTAAGTCTTTTGTATATGTGCTACTGCGACACACAGGTTCGCTACTTAAGTCTTTCGTTTTGTATTAGTTATTTGTTTATTTTGCATTACATAAATATTATTTTGTATAAAAATAATATTTATTTGCATTATTTAAAAATATTACTGCTGTCTGTCATTCACATATAATTTGTACAATAAATAACTATATTAATTTCTTATTTCAGATGAACCAGCTGTGCAAAGTTTGCGGTGAGCCCGCGGCTGGTTTTCACTTTGGCGCATTTACATGTGAGGGCTGCAAGGTAAGCACTAAATTGGATTCTTTTTAATTTGCATGCTTTCGTAGAACTATAAATGTTATTTGTTTCTTTATTTGCATTGGTTATAGTTACCGCAGAAATACATAAAATCATTTTTTTTTTTTTTTAATTTTTTAAAGTCACAAAAACTGTCAACTGGCATTTGTCAGCTACTTGCTGTGGCATTTTATGCTAAACAATTAAATGCTTTTTGCATTGCAAACGTTTAACTTTAGCATGCGACATTAAATGCTCACATTATTCCATACCTCGCCCCAATTAAAATCATATAAAAACTACAGCACTTAAAACGATTGCGGGCACAAGCGCACGCAAAACCAGAACAAACAGAAAAAATTTAAAATGTGTCCAGCGCTGTGGCGACGGTATAAATTTTGCGCCACTTTAAAACTCACAAATATTTGGAGCATTTTAATGGGCGTCATAAAAGCGGCGGTGGCGCCTGCCGCCTGCGTGCCAATGCGTCGGCAAATTCTAATTAAATATGTTGTAGCATAAAATTCAATTAAATAAGTTTTTCAAGCACTTATTGCCATGTAGGTACTTAAAAGTGTGTAGTGTTGGAAAATGCGTAAAATTTTGTAAATTATTTTTAATTTTGTTGTATTATAAAATTTACTCAGTTGATTTTGAAGGGATTTAAATTTAAACATTATACGATTTAATATATGTTCTAAAAAAAACTTAGTGTTGGGAAACGCAAAAATATTTTATATATTATTAAAACATTTATTTAAGTTTTTTTATTTATTTCTGACTTAAAAATGTCTATAATTATGCGCCATTGAAATTGAGTAATCACACGGTGTTGGAAAAGCAAAAATAAATTTAGTAGACATTTTTTTTTTGTTGAACTGGTTTTAAAATGGGTTGATTTCGAAGTATTTTAAGTATTTAATTACATTTATAGAATTGATTACAGTATATTGAATTTCAAAATATTAAATTGGATCATATTAAATTTGAAAATATTTAATATTAAATATTTTTTATAATTCACATAAATGCATATTCTTTAGTATTCAATTCTGATAGTGCTGGAAAACGAATTTATTTTCTGAATTAATTTGATGGGATTGATTTGAAGAGTATCTAGATAAAAAAAAATATATTTTAAATAAAATAGAATTCTAAAATTATATAACCTACATAATGGCATAGTGCTGGAAAACTCAAAAATTATTAATACGATTTTTTTTTTCGTTTTTTTAAATGAAACGGTTTTGAAATAAAAATAATTTTTTATTTTAAATATACTTATAATTTTTTAGTAAAGTAAGGATTAAATCACACAAATTATTTTATAAAATTTTTATAATTTAAACAAATTTCTATTAAAAAAATTAATAAAATATAAATACTTTTTCACTTACAAAATACAAAACAATTATTAAAGATTCAAAAATGTTAATTTTGTTATAAGTCGATAACTTTGTATTATATAGATAATTTGTTTATAACGTTTACAAATTTGTATTAAATCGATAACGGTGTAACTCTTCGATATTTTTCTATTATTTTGATTATTTTGTATAATTTCTATAATTTTGTTTTACTTCGATATTTTGTATTTTTTCGATAATGTTGTATTACTTCGATAGTTTTGTATTTTATCGATAATTTTGTATTATTTCGATAATTTTGTATTGACTCGATACCTTTGTAATATGTTTTTATAATTTCAATTTTACTTTGATAATTTTGTATTACATCGATAATTTTATATTATGTTGATAATTTTGTATTATATCAATAACTTTTTATTATGTCAATATGATCGATTATGATCTACATAATACAAAATTATCGAAATAATTTAAAATAAAATTTATCGAAACATTTTCTCTATTTCGATAATTTTTAATTATTACAATGATTTTTAAATTATTTCATTAATTTTGTATTATGTCAACATTTTTGTATTATGTCGATAACTTTGTATAATATCGATAACTGTGTTTAATTTCGATAATTTCTATTATATCGATAATTTTGTATTATGTCTGTAAATTTGTCGATAATTTTGTCAATAATTTTGAATTATGTTGAAAATTTGGTATTAATTCGATAATTTTGTTGAATGTGGAAAAACATTCAAACCCGATTAATTTCTCACTTTTTTCTATTAACATAAATTACTTAAATATTAAAACATTATGTCAAATATTAAATAATATTAAAGGCATCAAAAAAAATAACAAAAGTATTTCAATATTAACAAAAAATACTTGTGAATACTTCTAACTGTACAGTGTTGAAAAACGTTAAAAACAGATTAATTTCTATACTTTGTTCTATTTTAAAAATTAGTACAAAATCAAAACATTCATTTAAATTGCTTAACAAAAAAACTATTTGAATTTAATATTTAAATAATTAGATTACTTTTATGCAGCAGTAATTTTAAAATTTCTTTCAAATTTTTTCAATTAAAAAAAATTACTCAAATATCATAATTTAAATAGTAAATAATAAAAATAATAATTATATTAAATTAAATTAGATATTAAAGATAAAATATTTTAATCAATGCTTCAATTATGAAACTAATTATTTTAACTATTTTTACCATTTCTTTAATTATTAAAATATTCAATGCAGCACTTTGTTTGAATCGCCCGCTTTTTTACGAGCTTTTAATGCCTGCTGATAAGAAAATCATAATACTTTTCAATATCTTTTGGCAAATCAGCAAACTCGTTGATTTCAGCTCTGAAAGGTTTTAGTGTTAATAGCTGTGGGAACTGCGCATTTTCGGTGGTCTCGCAGAAAAAACACCACAGACTCATTAAATAGCCATTAGCTTTTGTTGTCGATTTCCACGGGCACAGAAGCACGCACAACAGACCACAGACAACAGAAAGCAGTACAAAAGCAGGCCTAAATAAATTTTATAACCTGCAGCACTTGCGTCGTCGCGGCATAAACAATCATTATTAGTTTCTTATCTACGCTTCAATTATTTAATGTGCGCGTCTAATTTTTCACATATTATTTTTGATTTTGTTTTTATTTCAATGCGTTTTTATTGGAGCAGTTTTTTTAAAGAGTTTTCAATGGGGTTTTGTAATATGTAATTTTAATTATTTATTTTTGTATATTTTTTTATACAAATTTTGCTCTGTCATGTTGCTGCTTCTGCCACTTGCCGGCTGCGTGTGGCTCATTGATTGTCTTGGTTCATTGATCAGTTCAATCGATCGATCGATCCGTCGGTCGGTCGTTCAGTCTGTCGATCGCTTCGATCCGATGCGCGCTTTTCACCAACTCATCTAATACGCATGTAATTTCTTTATGATTGACTGTGTATGAAATTTATGAATGATCTTGCAATGATCTATTTTTTATTGTTGCCATTATTGCCATTGTTGTCACGCCTTTGTTCAGTTTTTGATACACACACTTGAGCTATAAATAATAAAGGCTCAAATGTGCTCTTGGCGGGCATGAGAAAAACTGTGCTCATCAGATGGCATGAATGCTGAACGTTGATCTTTTGTCAAAGAATAGTGAAAAAAGGATGCATGCTGTGAATAGACAAAAATGATTTAAAAAAATTTTATATTAATTTTAAAAAAATAGAAAGAAAATTAAAAATGTTAAATTATATTTTACTTATATTTTTAGCACTTTTAAAACTATCCAAAATGTTCCAATTTCCAAATGAATTCGTATTCAATTTTCAATTGTATCGTTTTGAATTTGGATTTTTCCAAATTCAAGTTTTCTTTACTAAAATTCCATATTTCAATCGAATTCTATCCAAATTCAATCCGAATCATTTAAAAATTTAAATCAATCAAATAAGGTTTTTTGGTTTTTCCAAATTCAATTCTTCAATACAAAAAAATATTTCAATCTAATTCAATTCGTTTAAATACTGTGAAACGAATTTAATTCGAGTTTTTTATTATCAAATATTTAAATTTCGTTCGGAAATGAATTTCAGAAATGCACATATTTCATATAAATTTAATTATAAAAATTTTAATTTGCATAGAAGATACAAAAATGGTATCAGAAAAAATAAAATCATTACCCCTATAATTAATCAACAAAACACTACCAAAATTGCTACTGTTTCAGCTATTTTTTTTCGATAGAAGCAACAACAAAAACACCAATAAAAGTCAAGGTCAGCTGTCAACAGCTTCACTGTTGAGCACCGACTGTTTCCAACATCTTTTGTTTGCTGATTTTGTTGTTTTGGTAAATTTTTGGTTTTGAGCTCATTAATTTTCTACAAATTTTGAAAGCCGACAAAACCTTCTCATCATCATCAGTAGCATCATCAACAGCAGCATCATCATCATCAGCATTCATATCGACATCAACTATAACTTTTCAAATGCGGATTTTACCTTGTGTTGTAGTTTTTGACGCGCTTTTCAATGAACTTCAAGCGCACTAAAAGTCGAAATTAAAAAGAATAAAATCAAATTGCATTTAGTAGCAACATAAGATAAAAAATAACTACAAAATGTCTATAATTATTATGGCCAACAAAAGCTTTTAAATAGCAATCAGAGAGCACTGCCGCTGACACATAAAGGTTAATGTAACAATTAACTATTGTAGCACAAATTATGGGGCTGCTGTGTTTTGCACCAATTTCCATGGTGTGTGGTGTGTGTTAGAGAACGTAATTAAAAGTGCATTAAGTAAGTATTGAAAACTATTAAATTTTTCATAAAATTTATTGCGATTTTCAAAACTGCGTTTGAGTTAACAGAAAAATAGTCAAATTTAAATGAAATATAGTAAATTTTAGTAGTTTATATAATTAAATTTTAGGTAGTACAAGTTGAAGAAATTCTATTAAAAAGTAAAGTGCTTTTAGCCTTTTAGAAATCTAATAATTTAAAACTACAAAACTTAAATGCAAAACATAGTAAAATTAAATAGCAACATAATTGGAATTCTTAAAATTCAATTAAATAATCGATCAATTTTATGAGAATTATAGAGTTTTTCGAAACTGCGATTGAGCTAAAGGAAATAAAGTAAAGTTTAATTGAAATATAGTAAATTTGTGCAGATTTTAGTTCAATTTTAAACAGTAAAACGTAAACTTATAGTTTAGAACTAAGTTTAGAACTAAGCTTTAAATTCAACATAGTTAAATTAAACAGAGTCATATTCAGTTTTCATTAAGTAAGTTTTTTTTTTAATTGATTATAGATATGAAGTGTGTCTCCTTAATAAAACTAAAATTTACTATACGAATTTTTATCGGTATTTAGGATAGTTTTTAAATTAAAATATAAATTCAAGGTAAACATATTTAAATTTTAATAGATTCGTGCACAAATAATTTAAGTGGTTATGTGTTTAAATTTTAACTTTAATTTTGTAAATAACTTTAATTGATTTTGTAAATAACATATTTTTAATATCATTAACTATCATTTTAACATTTCAATTTTTTCCTTTTTCTTTTTATTTTTTCTTTTAACTTTTTAATTTCATTAAATATAAGAAAAACTGCTGCTTTTTTTTATATTTTACTTACAATTCGCAATAATTTGATTATATTTTTTATGTATTATATTTCTAAAATTCCTGCTTCTATTATAGTCCTTTTTCGGCCGCACCTATAACAACATCTCCGCCATTGCTGGCTGCAAGAACAACGGCGACTGCGTCATCAACAAGAAGAATCGCACCGCCTGCAAGGCGTGCCGCCTGCGCAAGTGTCTGCTGGTCGGCATGTCGAAGAGTGGTTCCCGCTATGGACGCCGCTCCAACTGGTTCAAGATCCACTGTCTGCTGCAGGAGCAACACTCGCAGCTGGGGCTGCCCGGTGAAGGCGGCAGTAGCGCTGGAGGCGGCGGTAGTGGCATAATAGGCGCTGCGGGCAGCGCAAATTTCGAGCAGTTGGCGCGTCTGCATCAGATGCAGGCACGTCAAACGTATCAGGACAAAACGAATCCCTGCATCAAGTCGGCCAGCATGTCGCCGACACTGAGTCTCACAACGTCTCTAAGTCAGCAGGCGGCGGCGGCGGCGTCGGCAGCACACCAACAACAGCAGCAGCAACAACGACTGCCGCAGCACTATTTGACGGCGGCCAAATTTCTCAACGGCGTCGCCAATCACAACAGCGAGTGTCAAAAACTAGAAACACGTCTCAGCGCAACACCCAGCGATTCAGGCGCCTCCTCAGCGGGCGATGTTTGCGCTGATGACGCAAGTTCAACGCCGACGTATGGCATCAAACGCAGCTGTAGTTCTGCGCATCAGGCGAGCTATCAGACGCACGGTGGTGGCGTTGAAGATACTGGTGATAACGACGAATCGGAGGAGGATGCGCACGAAACTCGACGCAAACAGTTTTTGCATATTTTTCGTAGTCACTCGGAGCCGCTGAAAGTATTTGCGCCGATGAAAAGTCCATTTGCACCATACGCTGTCATAAGTCACCTGCCTCCGCCGCCGCCATCGGCTTTGTCGTCGGCGGTGCTTTTAAACGTGCAAAAACAAAATTTTGATTATACAAAGCTGCCGTCAACTGTAACAGAGCAGGCGGAGGATGAGGAGCAAAATGAACCCATCGATCTGTCGTTGCGCGCGCGAGAATCAAGTTTCCGCGCCGTCAGTCAGTCACCGACGGCGCACGAAAACAAGTGCCTGGATGTGAGAGCAAAACCAGCGCCGTTGGACTTGACGCTTGTGCGCACGCAAACGTTAACGGGTTAAACGAAATAATTTAAATTTTATTACTTAATATGCGATATTTTCTGAGTTAAACGTATTCAAAACAGAGGCTATTAACTGACAAAAACTGTTAAAAAATTTCAAAAGGTACACAGAAAAAAAAATTATAGTATGTATTCGTTCGAACTCAACCAACAACAAATTCATATTATTGATGAACCAATTCATATTATTGATGAACAAATTCATATTATTGATGAACAAATACATATTATTGATGAACTTATTTATAATTCAATGAATACTTCATAAATATAATAAATACTTCATAAATACTTCATAAATACTATGAATACTTTATAAATACTATGAATAATTCGTAAATAAAATAAATACTTCAAAAATACAATGAATACTTTATAAATTCAATGAATAATTCATAGACACTATGAATACTTCATAAGTACAATGAATATTGTTCACAAGTACTATTATTACTCCTGAATACAATGGATACTCTTCACAAAACCAACGAATACGTCATATAAACTTTGAAGTCTTCCTAAATGCTATTAATGTTTTATAAATTCTATCATAAATTCATCATAATTCATCATAAATACTATGAATACAACATAAAAACAATGAATACTTCATAAATACTATGAATACTTCATATATACTCGGAATACTTCACAAATAATGTGAATACTTCATAAGTAGTATGAATACTTCATAAATACAACGAATACTCTTCATAAAATTATGAACACATCATAAAAATATTGAATAATTTATAATTTATTAAGTATAAATACGTTGCAAACTATAAATTAGTATTATGAATTATTCATAATTATAATTTTGTAGTTGGTTGAGTTTTAATATCCAAATCGAAATATCCTCGAGTTA
Organism: Dryomyza anilis; assembly: GCA_951804985.1. Taxonomy (NCBI): domain Eukaryota; kingdom Metazoa; phylum Arthropoda; class Insecta; order Diptera; family Dryomyzidae; genus Dryomyza; species Dryomyza anilis. The sequence goes on from OX638134.1 coordinate 643,699, forward strand.
TTTTTCCTGTACACACTCAAAGTAAATTATACTCTATTCATTATTCTTTCTTTATATATAAAAATTTGTAAATATTTGTATACCACGAATTCCCTTTGTGCCATAAAAAAACCAGACCAGTGTAAAACTTGCCTCTTGCCATTGTGGCTCATAACTTCAAAACTGAACAGACACAAGGGACAGTTTTCAATATGTTTTCAAAGCCGTTTCATTAAATAAAAAATATGCAACACAAGTGTTCAAATAATAAAACCACATCGAATCCAGTTCTATTAGAAATATTTAAAACAATAACTTAAATATGCAAAAAATATTGTAATTAATTCAAATGCAAAATTGGTGCCAGCAAATGTACAAATTTTCGTAGAAAATATTGTTTTTAGTCGTATTTTATAAAAAATAAACAAACAAACATTAATTTAAAAAGTATTTCTTAAAGTTTATTTATTGTTTAAATATAAATGCAAATGTTTGTATAGCCAGTCTAGTTTAGATTGTTTGTAGAAAAATTTTATTATAATTTAAAGCAATTAGTAAATGTTTTAGTTTTTAGCATAAATTATAATTTGTATGCAGAATTTTTCTGCAGTGTATTTACGGTTGTTTTTATATGTATATGATGCAACAATATGTTTTTTTGTTTTATTTTATTTTTAGTAATTTAATATTTATTCTTATTTTATAGCAAGTGTATAATAAAGATATTTTTTTATAAATATGAAATTGTGTTACAGTTTTTTGGGGATTTTTCTTAAAATATTGTTCAATATTAAGATATTTTTTATAACATATATTAAAAAAATGCCAAACATAATATGTTTATATGTATCGTTCACATGAGAATATACAATGGATATAAAAGCAGCGTGTTCTTCGATATTAAATTTATTTATTTAATTTTGCAAACATTTTATGTTGTTGTTTTTTGTAATCATGATAATTATCATAATCATTATTGTGATAATTATCAAGATATATATAATACTTAAAGTTATCAGAATGATAACAACTTCAACATTGACATCTAATAGTATCAAATACTTATATAAATATACTGTACTGATTACATTGTTTGTAGAGATCAATAATATGTTTGAGATATTTTATATTTTAAACATATGCCAAACATAATATATTTCAAAATGATACCTAACAGATATAAAAGGTATGCTTATGTAAGCATTACGTTTTTCGAAACCAAATATATTAATTTAACATTGCCAACATTATATATTTTTTGCTGATTATAAATATGAACAGATTTTAATAATTGAAATCTATCTTCAATAACTTTGCAATCATTTATGTTAATAATATGAACCAAAAATTTGAAATTGTATGCATTCGTATGAGAAAAACATTGTATATTTGTCACGAATTAAGAAAATGTTTGTCTCGTATAAAAACAAATACAATTAATATATTACTATATAGAAACATAGAAATGTTTGCAAATAAAATTGTGCAGATTAATAATATTTATAATTGCGATCATAGTTTTTAAATGGCGGACAAGATTAATGATATCTATAATTGAAGACATAATTAAAAAGTGGGGTTATTCGTGGGTTTAACTAATATTGAAGTGGGTTTAACTAATATTGAAATATGTGGCTGATTATAAATATATTTAGAGAGCATGCATTTAAAATAATATATTAAATATATAATATAATAATATTATAATGACATTTTTGAAGCACATAATATACAAATATATTATTTGTTGACGCTATAAATAAAATAATAATTGGCGGCAAAAGTAAATACATTGCGTTTCTGATGATTTCAATTTGTTAAATCAAATAAAACTTAAATATTTTGTTCAAGACAAACATTATCATAAATCTAAATGTGTATTTTAAATCATAAAATGTTTGTTTCTGAATATTAAATTATTACAGTAAACATATTCTCATTTAATTCAAACTACATTACTCAGCTTGATCTTATCTATGAGCATTCCAAATACCACTTTAATATAATTCGACTTTGCCATGATTCCGTTTTTATGAATATTGTATTTCAGAGCCATTTTTGAGTACAAAAAATTATAGAGTTCTATCAAAATAGGTTTTTTAAAAACCATTAATTGCGAATTTATTTAGGACGTTATTTAGGACGTTATTTATGAACGTGTATTTTTGGAATTTAGTACTTTTCATCTAATGAAAATAAAAAAATGGCTACCCAGAACATAGTTTACTAAATATCAGAGACTTTTTATACAATATCATTACTCAACTCAATTTTTTCTACGCAAAGCCGTTCATCAATTCAATATAAATCATTGTAAAACTTGCGGATTTTGACTTCATACCCAGTTTATATTTTTAGACCCTTTTCGACTATTTAAATATAATAAATAGATTAATGTTTAAAACTAGTTTTCAATACAAAATTTGAATTACAATTTTTCTTTGAATTGTCAAGACTCGAAAATTTAAAATTGGTTTAGACTATTTTTGGATTATTTTTTAACATTTTGGATCAAACGATATATAAGAAATTGATTTGTAGTTATTCAGAGCATAGACTAAACTAACTATCAAAATTACTAACTTTTTCATATATGCCCTACTTTTTGAAATATTCCCTATTATACTAATGTCTAATTTTAACAGCAAATCTATTAAATTAATATCATAAAACTATTAAATTAATATCACAAAACTATTAAATTAATATCATAAAACTATTACTTGTATAGATTTTTTTCTGAATGTACTTATTCAAATACGCGCTTTAAACATCAAATTGTTTTTGTATTTTTTTAATAATGTATTTTTTATTTCGTTATGAAGCCATTTTATTTGAAATATTCAAAATGTTATTTCGGTCATTAAAAAAATGCGGTAGTGGAAAAAAATTCAGGATTCCTCTATTTTACGGATATAGTTTGGAATTTAGTTCTTTTATATTACAAAATGAGTGCTATTAAACACCTGAAGAACTATAAAAACAACTAAATAAAAATAAATTTATTTTTAAAATGTTTTAATGCATAAGTTGTATAAATAAAATAAAAATAAAAATGAAGACGGCGCTTTTCTCGTCGACGTGTTAAACAACGGACGTGTTATGGGTGACGCTCATCGCATGACGGACTTTGTGTGGACCGACGGACGGACAGACGAATACAGTGGAGACGGACGTTTGTATAGCTGGACGGACTGAGAAACGCAAGTGTGTGTCTGATGCTGTGTTGAAACGATTTTTACAAACACGCCCCATGGGATGCAGCTACACGCGCAGACTAATAAAAATAAGCAAAAGCTTTACAACAACAACAACTAATACTACAACAACCACTGCAACTACGAGCAATAGAAGTTGTTGTTATTGTTGTAAAAAAGGCAGTAGATGATGAGAAGAAAAATAAAACTTTAAACAAAAATTTATTTATTTATGCAGACGTTATGATTGCTGCTGCTGCATGGTGGTGAGCATCATGCGGAGCATCGTCATGGATGCGGTGGCAGAGAGTAGTGAGGGGGGTCTTGGACACAATAGCAGTTGCGGCCGTTGGTGCTGCTGCCGCTGTGACTGTTGCTGCAAACATTTGCAGACATGTACAGATTGTTGTTGCCGATAGCTGGCAATCATTTTATTGGTGTCGCTGATAATGATCGCGTACAAGCGTTGTGTGTAATGTAACAAGGCACTCACACACACAGACAGACATAATTGCATTAATACAAATGCATGTATTGCACACACATGCAACTATAGCAGACACACACGAACGCACGACCAGGCACCCAGTTGGCAAAAGCCAAATTTTTGATTTTAATTTTTTTAATGATAAATTAAATTTAAAATAAATTAAATAATTTTTAGAGGACAATAAATTTTAAGTAAATTTGTAGCGAAATTTTGAATTTAGTGGAAAATTGAATTGTTAGTAAAAATTACAAAATTAGTGAACAATTAATTTGTGAAAAATTGAATTATAGTGAAAATTTGAATTTTTAGGAAAAATTTTTAATTTTAGTAAAAAATTTAATTTATGTGAAAATCAATTTTTTTTAGTGCATAACAAATTTTATTAAAAAATTTAATTTTTATGAAAAATATAATTTTTGAACATTTCAAAATTTAGTGAAAATTTGAATTTTTAGTGAAAAATGTAATTTTTAGTGAAAATTTGAATTTTTAGTGGACAATTGAATTTTAGTGAGAAATTGAATTTTTAGTGAAAAATTGAATTTTTAGTGAAAAATTGAATCTTTAGTGAAAAATTGAATTTTTAGTGAAAAATTGAATTTTTAGTGAAAAATTGAATTTTTAGTGAAAAATTGAATATTTAGTGAAAATTTTAATTTTTAGTGAGAAATTGAATTTATTTAAAATAATTTAATTGATTTTGATATTTTTATTTAAAAAATTTTAGTATTCAACATTTTCCCTCTATAATGAGTTATTTCCTGCTATGAGTTATGGCCTGACATAAAAATCACAAAAATTCTAATTCCTCGCAAAATTCAAATAACAACCTCAGAGAATCTAACAAAATATTCAAAGCTTAAGCATTTTTTTATTGCGATCTAATAAATCAACGTAAACCATTCTTTCATATCAGCCATGTATTCAAAATCAAACAAATACCTGCCCGATGCCACCCACAAATATGAATCAAAAATGAATAAAAAAAAAATGGAATTTGTTGATTTCTGACGATTTATCTGAAGCACAATTGAAAGACGTCAACAAGACAAAAGAATCAGCGAAATAAGAAAAAAAAAAATCAAAAATAAAAAATCAAAAAGAAAGAAAACGACGAACGTGCGCATGTTAAACGTTTAGATGTGAAATGTGTCTTGGCCACTGTGAGGGATTCGATTCAGAAAAATTGCCTCAATTCTGACAGTTTAAGCATGAATAAATCTTTGACTTAAGCTGCATCAACGAATGTTTGGCTTAAAGTTCCAGAGTTACAGTCAGAGGCAGAGTTAGAGTCAGACTCAAAGTTAGAGTCAGAGCCACAGTCGCTGGGACGGCAGCCGAGGAGGAGGCAGCCAAAGTTATGGCCGCAATTTCTAGGTGGGTACTTAAAATTCAATTGAATTTGTTAAGTTATTGCATTGGGTTTCATTGTTTGTAAATTGTTAAGTACAACAAATACAGTACAGAATAACAACAACAACAACATATTATACTACAATGCGAGTAAATACCTTAAATGTCGACAAAGTGAAAATAAATATTAAATTACTTTGGTAACGTTACCGAATTGAGCTACGCAATTGGGGCAATAAGCAACGCTGTGTGGTCTGCGTAACAACAGAAACAATGGCATTATTAAAAATTTGATGGCTGAATTTGTTGGCGGAAGTATTATTTTTATATATTTTTATTAAGTTTTATTTTGTTTATTTTCAGTTTTCAATTTAAATTTAATAGGAGCATTTTTCCAGAACATATGAAATATGGTCTCTTTTAAGGGGTCAATTGGACCCTTTTAAGAAATGGTGTTAAACGGTTCAAAAAAAGAGGTATCGCGAATTGATATTTATAAATAGATAGAAGTAGTGTTACTCAAAGATAAATATAGTTATCCTCCGACCCAATATAGTATCATGAGTCTGAGGGTGTATTTAACGCGTCTAAATTATACAAGTTTAAAATTGAAATATGAAAAATTACATGACAATGGTTTCAAAAATGTCAAATCAGTTTTATCTCTTAGTGCTTCATAGCATTAAGTGTCGTTTATACTTCACAAACATCTTTACCTTTTTAAAACCCCTTTTCTAATTCACAGTTATGATTTCACGACATGCCTATTTAAATACCTTCTGGAAATCATAAAATAAAACTACTTTATTCTTGAATGTATTCTTAAATTTTACTTAAAATTAATTTTGTTTAATATTTTACATATATTTTTGAGTTCTATAACTTAAAATTTTGTAGTTTCCATTTTTCACTTTACTTCTTTTGTTGAATTTCAAATTTTCGAGTTCAAGCCAGTCACATAATTGATTCATCAATGTAGAACTCAGTCAGTCTGCTGAGCCAAAATAAAAATATGATTAATGTTGGCCACAACAGTTGCAGCCAAAATCATGTGCGCTGACAGTTGAAGCCATATTTCAGTCGGACCGTACCAGGCTATCAGCAGCAGCCTGCTGCTCAAAGCCTAATGCGTCGAATGCCACCGTTTGTGTGGACTTTGGGCGCTGGCGTTCGCTGGTCAGCGCTTGGGTGATTCGACTGAATGTTACTGACTGCATCTGTCTGTCTTGCTGTTCCTCTGTTTGTCTGTTAACTGACTTCATTTCGACGACATCATGTCAAGCAGACGGTGCCTGCGAATTATGAGCAAATGACAGCGCGGCATGCACTAAACGAATATAATTGAAAAATATTTTAAAAATAAAATAACAACAAACAAAAAATTATAAAAAAAAAATATTAAAAGAAATCAAATTAAACTATATAAAAGATGAAAAAAAAATGTGTGAATGATTAATAAAACAAAATCAAATGTAATAAAAATATAAATTAAAACAAAAATTAAATTGAAAAACAATATTTTGAAATCATAATTAAAATCAGGGACTAGAAAAAAAAACTATTCCGGTTCTGGTTCCAGTTCCAAAAAAAATATATCTGTTCTGATTCAGGTTCTGCACATTTGTTAAATAACGGTTCTAATTCTAGTTTTGATTCCAAACATCGAAACTATTCCTATTCCGGTCCCGAATACGGTTATCTACGCTCCCTGATTTAAATATAAAATAAAAATTTGAACATATTTTTAAAAACCAAAATAGTACAATAGAACAAATCAATGATAACAATGAAAACAATCGAAAATTAAATAAAATCTATAAACAATTTTGAAAATCAAAGATAAAAAAAAACCATTGAAACTCAAATAAAATCAGAGGAAGTTAATCAAATAAAATTTAAGATATTAAAAGATATCAAAGTTGAACAATAAAAGACAATGAATATAAAAGAAGAAATAAAAGAAAATCATATAATATTGATAGAAAATGTTTAGAGCATAAACGATAAAAAAAATTTTCTAAAAAAAAATGTTAAAAAACCGACAAGCAAAGATCAGTGCAATGTAAAATTGTCTTTCATTTTTTCTCTAACATCCCAGCATACCAAACGATAATTTACGATATCGAAACTATATCATTTATAGGCTCAAATTGTCGTATTTGATAATTTATAATGATACGAAAACGATAGGATTTTCGATAAAAACGAACCTCTCTAAAACGATATCGTTGATTTTGTCGTTATAGATATCGATATGATATCATAAATGAATTAATTTTCAGGAAATTTTATTTTTGACAAAAATTATAAAGAACACGTAATTAAATTTTCTAATATTTTGAGGTTTATATCTAAAATTTATCATTATTATATCGAATTTAAAAATTATCGTCAAATGGTTTGTAGGGATGAGGAGAGGAGAGGAGAGGAGAGGAGATGAGATGAGATGAGAGGAGAGGAGAGGAGAGGAGAGGAGAGGAGAGGAGAGGAGAGGAGAGGAGAGGAGAGGAGAGGAGAGGAGAGGAGAGGAGAGGAGAGGAGAGGAGAGGAGAGGAGAGGAGAGGAGAGGAGAGGAGAGGAGAGGAGAGGAGAGGAGAGGAGAGGAGAGGAGAGGAGAGGAGAGGAGAGGAGAGGAGAGGAGAGGAGAGGAGAGGAGAGGAGAGGAGAGGAGAGGAGAGGAGAGGAGAGGAGAGGAGAGGAGAGGAGAGGAGAGGAGAGGAGAGGAGAGGAGAGGAGAGGAGAGGAGAGGAGAGGAGAGGAGAGGAGAGGAGAGGAGAGGAGAGGAGAGGAGAGGAGAGGAGAGGAGAGGAGAGGAGAGGAGAGGAGAGGAGAGGAGAGGAGAGGAGAGGAGAGGAGAGGAGAGGAGAGGAGAGGAGAGGAGAGGAGAGGAGAGGAGAGGAGAGGAGAGGAGAGGAGAGGAGAGGAGAGGAGAGGAGAGGAGAGGAGAGGAGAGGAGAGGAGAGGAGAGGAGAGGAGAGGAGAGGAGAGGAGAGGAGAGGAGAGGAGAGGAGAGGAGAGGAGAGGAGAGGAGAGGAGAGGAGAGGAGAGGAGAGGAGAGGAGAGGAGAGGAGAGGAGAGGAGAGGAGAGGAGAGGAGAGGAGAGGAGAGGAGAGGAGAGGAGAGGAGAGGAGAGGAGAGGAGAGGAGAGGAGAGGAGAGGAGAGGAGAGGAGAGGAGAGGAGAGGAGAGGAGAGGAGAGGAGAGGAGAGGAGAGGAGAGGAGAGGAGAGGAGAGGAGAGGAGAGGAGAGGAGAGGAGAGGAGAGGAGAGGAGAGGAGAGGAGAGGAGAGGAGAGGAGAGGAGAGGAGAGGAGAGGAGAGGAGAGGAGAGGAGAGGAGAGGAGAGGAGAGGAGAGGAGAGGAGAGGAGAGGAGAGGAGAGGAGAGGAGAGGAGAGGAGAGGAGAGGAGAGGAGAGGAGAGGAGAGGAGAGGAGAGGAGAGGAGAGGAGAGGAGAGGAGAGGAGAGGAGAGGAGAGGAGAGGAGAGGAGAGGAGAGGAGAGGAGAGGAGAGGAGAGGAGAGGAGAGGAGAGGAGAGGAGAGGAGAGGAGAGGAGAGGAGAGGAGAGGAGAGGAGAGGAGAGGAGAGGAGAGGAGAGGAGAGGAGAGGAGAGGAGAGGAGAGGAGAGGAGAGGAGAGGAGAGGAGAGGAGAGGAGAGGAGAGGAGAGGAGAGGAGAGGAGAGGAGAGGAGAGGAGAGGAGAGGAGAGGAGAGGAGAGGAGAGGAGAGGAGAGGAGAGGAGAGGAGAGGAGAGGAGAGGAGAGGAGAGGAGAGGAGAGGAGAGGAGAGGAGAGGAGAGGAGAGGAGAAAAACAAAACAAAACAAACAAGCTAAAATCCAATAAAAAAAAAAAAACAAATCAAATAATATAATACAATGCAATAAACTAAAAACGAACAAATTAAATTAAATAAACTATAACTAAATAAATACAAATAAAAGTAAAGTATATAAGTATAAAAAGAAATAAAATCAAACAAAAGCAAATAAAACGCAAAACTTAAAAAAAGTATTAAAAATAATTTTTTTATATTTATAAATAACCCCAAAATCAACGCAGCAGCACATAACTCAATTGTCAACCTTAGCCAAAGTAAACTTTCGCCTTGCCAAGTAGGCTAAAAGACGCGAAAAACACGTACGGAAGCTGCTGCGACTTCTCACAGGATGCGCGCAATAAGTATCAAGCAGCTAAAGCACGGCAAACGCATAAATTTTAACAATATAAACAAAAAAAAATCAACTACACAATAGTTCATGGTTCAATAGCGTAAAATTTGTATTTGTATTTCTATTTATTTTTAATTTTTTTTTTTTGTTCAATTTTTATTTGACTACAAAACAAGAAGCATCTAGCTAGGTTAAGACGATCGCGCGCACATTTTGTATTTTGCATTTTTAGCGCTAAATGCAGAAGGCAGCTAAACAAAAAGAACAACAAAAACTGCAGCAAATAAAGCGTATGCTAATGCATCATCTTCGTTTGATTGCTTGGGCCGCAAAAGGTGCAGCAGCCGCAGCACTTGCTGCAAAGCGGCTTAAAGCGCATTTAGCAGCTGAGCTGCGGTTGAATTGTGCAGCGACAAAAAAAATAACAACAAAAAGATGCATTTTTTTGCTCTGCTTAAAAAATATAAAAAGGTAAAACTAAAAATTAAAAAAAAAAACTAAAAAAACTAAAAAAATAAAAATAAAATAAAAAGGTAAAAAAAACTAAAACTGCAAAAAACTAAATATTGTAATTTTCTCCATATTCTCGCAGCAATTTGTCGCAAAACGTAATTGCAATTTTATTACCTGCGTCGTACGCGCGCCGCATACAAAACATCCGTGTTGTCGCTGTTTTTTTGCCGTGTTTTTTTTTTTGTTGTGCACCAGAAGAACAGCTCCCAAAACGCTTGAGCGTTGACCCAATTTTGCGATAACGAAATTAATTCACTTTCCATTGATGCTGTAGTCAACGCAATAACTGCAGATCAGACAAAAAATATATATTAAAAAAAATCATAAATTAAATGGCTGCAAAAGTTGTTGTCAACAGCAGCAGCAGAAAAAAGCAAGAAAACAAAAAAGAAGAAAAATACGAAAAAAAAACGAAAAAGGTCCACTGCAAAAACAACAGCAAAAACTCATTACAAAAGTAATAAATTGCGAGCAGCTCAAAATGTATGTTGAAATTCCAATATTTGAGGGCGCGCACAGCATCATTTTGTTGTTTTAAAATTTTATAGCGCAAAGAAAAAAAACGAAACAAAAAATAACCATAAAGCATTTAAAAATATAACGACACAAAGTGAAAATCAGCAGTGAACAGAGTTTTATTTAAGTTATTTACTTAACAAATTAACCGCATAGTTATAACAAGAGCCTTTAGTTCACTTGTGAAAATTTCATTGTCCCTCATTTTGCGTAGATAACATATTATTTATAAATTTCACATTTATTAGGACCGCACAAAACTCAAATTTAATATTAAAATAATTTTACATAAAGTATAAATTATTTCGATTCAAATTTAATTTAATTTCTTTTTTTTAATATTACAAGTTATTTGTTGAAGTGTGAGCGGCTAACAGAAATTCGACCAATTTCAATCCTAAACAGATTTGATCTACAAATTTACCTAAGTTTTGAGTTGTATTGATTTAGCCTTTTCTGTAATTGTAATTTCACAGAGGGACGAATATCAGTAAATCGACTCAAAAAGAAAAATTGCGTTGAACCAGCACAATTTATCAACTTTTCTGTCATTTATTATATAAAAATTTTCTATGAAAAAGAAGGTATTACGAGATAGTACGAGCAATCGTTTAATTGTTACAGTTTGAATCCTACAGTTTTGCTCCCAGAAGTATGCAATATTCTAAGTGAAGTTAACAAAACGAATAAAACGTAACATTTGAAATCAGTTGTACCAATTTCTTACAAACGAACTGGAAACGTTTCGTAGTCACTCGATAATTGAAACATATATTAAGGGGTTTCTAGTAGACGTAATTCTAAATGATGACTCAAAATTTAGTATTTTCTTTACAATTTTAAAACACATCGAACGAAATTGCGGAAGTTTAAATTGTACGATTTTTTTTGTTTTCAAATTTCGATGATTTAATTCGTTTTGATGATGCTTTATGGAAAATCAAAATTTAATTAAACACATTTAATATTGTCAATATATTTGTTTGCTTTTTTTTTTTTAAAGAAAAAAGATGATTGAATTTCTTTGAGTACTTTTAAAGAATAGATTAAACAAAATCAATGCTTAACTCGTTTTTAAAACTTAATCGAACAAATTGTCGATTTGTATGACGTCACCATTTTCATTAATTTAAACTTAAATAAAATTAATGTTAGAAAAAATACTTTAAAACCGAACAACTTTGTCAAAAGAATCTGAAATACGACCTAAACTTTTTATTTTTAATCAAATTCCACAAACATAATATAATAGAAACAGATAGGAATAGCATTACATAATTTCTCTCGAATTAAATAGTTTTCTCGCGAGTGCAATATAATCCAATACGTTTTGAAATAAATTTTATGTCGTTTAAAAACAGAATGATTTCAGTCAGTCAGTAAAATTACAGAAAAGAAGTTCAGATTCCAATCGGAACTCGAAAAATTACCGCAGTTTTGCTTAAGGTGAGTGTATTTGCTAATAAATTTGTGTGTATTAGCTAAAACCAGATCTCAGATACACTACACTCGACGCAAAAAATAATATTCTTTATAATATATGAAGTTATAAAAACGTAATTGAATATGAATTCAAATTTTCTAAAAATGTGTGTGCCCAAAGTGCAAATATGTATTAACAATTCAAAATTTTATCATAAAAATTAAAATTTTTTTTTTTCAAAATTAAAGTTTTTATTAAAAAATTAAAATTTAAAAAAAATATGTATTAAGCATTTGACTTTTTATTAAAATTCAAATTTTTATTAAAAATTCAAATGTTTATGAAAAAATTAATATTTTTATTATAACTTCAAATATTACATAAAATATTATTTCGTCAAATAACAATGTGCGGCAAAATATGCACTTTTGTTCCTCCCTGTCTTCATTTATATCATTTCTACATAATTTTAATGTGCTGATTCGAAGCTGCGTTTATAGTTTTTACCCTATACGTAACGTCTTTGAGAAAGATGCTATTTATGATTTTTGCATTATTCACTGCATTTTACAACAAAAACCAGTTGAGAAGGTTAGATCACATGGGAAATTTTAAATTTGGTGTTATTATGATAGTTAGGATTATCAAAATTATAGTCGGTCTAAGCCGACCCTACACATATGTGCGGTTACCATTCAAAGTGGTATATTGGTTACCAGGGTATACGAATCCTGAAAATAATTGCAAACTTTCAATTGCTGAAGAATGTCCATTCATTTGATACCCCTATTTACAAATGGGTAGGTGTACCGAATATCGATTTTTTTTTTTGAACCACATGTCGTATCGACGGAAAACATTATTTTCATGTATTTGAGCATGATTTCAATATATATTTGACCAAAAAAGTTTACCTAAGATCTGAAGATGTAAATTTAATATGAGGTATTTTTGAATATAAATGGTCAGATCACAGGTCACAATGGTCCGATCTCGCACATACAGCGTAGGTATATAAGTAATCTAAATTATAAGTTTCATTTATCTAACTCTTTAATTGTTTAAGTAATAGGGGTTTCAACAGACAGACGGACAGACAGACGGACATCGCTAAATCGCTCAGGAGGTCATGCTGATCAAGAATATATATACTTTTTCCATACCGGAGATTTAGTGTAGGCTTAGTGTAGGGTATAAAAATTATGAAAAGTCTTAACCAAAGTTATTGCCCATGAACAAATCAAGGAATGTTATGGCTTTAAGACAACTTGAATATCGTTTTAGATTTGGTTGCAATAAGCGGTTAAAGTTTTAAAGTTGAGAAAAAAAGGTATTTGTGAATAATGCGAACTGTGTTGGTATTTTTTGTACTATTACATTAAAATATCAATTACATTATTTCAATCGTTATTTTTAAGTAACATAATATTAAACCTTACAATAATGCATCGACCATATATTTCATACATATTATCAATATATTCTATTGCAATATCTCCAGAATAAAAATTCTATAGAAATATGATAAGAATTATATATTCATTATCTAAATTTTAAAAGAAAAATGTTAATTCACAGTTAAGTTTTTTAAATGCACGGAACAAAAGACTTAGATAAAGCAATACCATTGTCGAAATAGGTATTCTCTCTAGTGTTACCAATGATTTAAAATATACAATTTATTTTTTACTAGATATGCTTTTCCGATGATTTTATAAAATGTCCTTATTTTCTAATTTTTCAAATTTAACAGTTTATTTTAACCAAATCATAAACGATATTCAAGTTAACTTAATACCATAATATTCCATGATGTACGCTTGGGCAATAACCGTATTAATTTTAAATCAGTAGCTGTGTAATCTCATGTAAAGTATTTTTTTTGTAAAATGCAGTGAAAAATGCAAAAAACTTAAAATGCATTTTCTCAAAAATGTTACGTATAGGAAAAAAAACGTAGTTCGAATTAGCACATTAAAATTATATAGATATGATATGAATGAATGAAAACAGGGAGAATTTTGTGCAAAACATTGTAATTCTACTCAAAAACCGAGAAAAAATGTTTGTCATGGACATGCTTGCGATTGCTTGCGATACATTAATTCTATATAATTCGCGGCTGCTAATTTTGACTGCATACTCAGTTTTTTTCTTTTACGCAGCAAATTATATACTGCAAATTATATATAATTCATGTATGGGATGTCCATGGCAAAAATCTTTTTGGGTAGTGTAATCAATATTAATCAAGTTTTTAATAAAAATACATTTCAAAAATAAATTACTTTTATTCAGAATTAAATTATTTATATAATTAAATTTTATTTCAATAAACATTAAATTTATATATACAAAAGAATTAATTTTCAATTTTGTATCAAAAATTAAAGATTTTACTATAATTCAGCATTTTAATAATATTACTGAATGACAACCCTGTTTATTTCAAAATGTATAAACCTACTGCAGCAAAAGGTGGCTGTACAAACAACAGGCGCATTACTGTAGTTGGTACACCAACCATATGCGCGCCCTCTAGTTGTCACCGTTCGCGCGCGATCCATGTGGTGTGTGTACAGAATATGATATATTGCTAATGTTTGCCACGGTTGTTGGTCAAATATTTTTTCCAACAGGGATGTTCATACATGCAATTGCAACTGGGCTAATGCTTATCCTTTGTTTTTTTCGTTATCAAACACTGAATCAATCAGCTGTTTACAACGTGGTGCGTGGTGCAATTTTTAGAGTGCGAAGTTTTTGTTTTAATTTGTGAATTTTGCGTGTCGCGGAAACAATTTAAATTGTGTTTATTATTAAAATAATCGTAAATTGTGTGTTTTATATCAAGTGCGTGTTAATATTTTGTTAAAGTGTTTTATGAAACGAATCTTTTTGTGGCGGCTTATCTACGGGCAAAGACTTTGAGATATATCTAAAATATCTTCTTAAGTCTTTGAATAAGGGTGACTGGAAATAGTCGTGAGTGGTTAACAATTTTATAGTGCTAAATATTATATTTTTTCCATCGAGAATGTTACAATTGAAATGTTTTCTTTTTTTGCAGGTGCCGCGGGTGCTGTCGCGGACATTCGCGGAGAATCGCGGAGTTCACAGAAGTGCGCGGAATAAGTTTTGTTTATCATGAAGTTAATTGATAAGTGTTACAAAAACTTTGAGATATATCTAAAATATCTTCTTAAGTCTTTGAATAAGGGTGACTGGAAATAGTCGTGAGTGGTTAACAATTTTATAGACCTAAATATTATATTTTTTCCATCGAGAATGTTACAATTGAAATGTTTTCTTTTTTGCAGGTGGCGCGGGTGCTGTCGCGGACATTCGCGGAGAATCGCGGAGTTCACAGAAGTGCGCGGAATAAGTTTTGTTTATCATGAAGTTAATTGATAAGTGTTACACGAATGAATGCACTAAAAATATTTGCAATTAATCTTGGAAAAATGCTGGCGGTCCAGTGGCGATATAATTTGCTGTTAATGAAAGGAATCACATCGTTGCAGTTTTACATTTTTTGTTTTTGGTAAGTTTTTTAAATTTAAAATTTTATAAGTGCATATCATATATTATAAAGTTATAGATTTCCATGCTCGAACATTAAAATTAGTTTTTTCAAATTATTTACGTTTCAAATTAAACAAAACCATAATTTAAAAACGATAATTTTGAAATCGAAACAGACTCGTATGTTAGATTAGGGTACGGTGCCAGCTCCATAATTCCACGTATACCTCGAGGGTTTATAGCATTTCTACATAACTCTAAAATCATTTTGTTAGACACCGAATCTTAAATTAGTAGCGAAATGTATAAATCAGTAATGTGAGAACCTCGAACAAATGAAATGCAAAAGAAATTTATTTTAAATATTTTATTTTATTAATTTTTTCATCATAAAGTAACTCTTTCATAATTGTAGGCATACAAATTTGAAAGAATCCGTTGATTGATTCCTTTCGGTTTTTGGCTGCCAACTATACAACTGACAGTTCCCATTGTCTGCCGTGTTGCACCATGTGGACCTGACTTCCAGACTGACTTCCCCGCTTAGTGCTCAGAGGTACGACAAAAGCCATGCGACTGCCAAGTCTCAGTTTGTTAATTCCTCTTCAGCAATTCTTCAGTTCTGTATCGAAGAATGTGAAAATTCTTTGCATAGCGTTGAAGTTCAGCACACCTTCAGTTGTTCAGCTTCCAAGAGTTCGTTCAGCCAGTTCTGATGTTCTTCCAGGGACATGCAGTAGTGAACAGGAGTTGACGAAATGTTTAGATTTTGTTTCTTGGTTGCAGTTTTTTTAAAGATGCGCTTAATAGATTTCAGCAGTTTCTTGATGCCTTCGGTTGGCACAAATGCGATCTTCTTGTTGTTCATTTTGTTGTTGTGTGAAATTGTTGCAATCATTTTTAGAGATTTTTCAAAATATAAAAATATTTTTAAATTAAAGTTGTTGATGTTTGTAGAGCTAAGTGCTAACTGATGTCCTTTGCTAGTAGCGAACTGGTTTATATACGATTTTTATGGTTATCGTCGAAGTGTCCTTTTTTCGTTTTATTTGTTCTAACTTAACGTTGCGTCTCTTTCATTGCCACTTTGCTATTTGTGTTTTTCCAGCGGACACAGGTAGATTTAAGGAATTGTGAAATTCTCTCTTCTACATTTTCATTGTTTGATTGTTGTTTTGCATCATATACTTCCAAGGACATTTCAGGAAATGTTTTTTTTTTCTTTTGTATTTTTACTCTTTGAAATAGTTTTCTTTTGCATGGCGTAATTTAAATTGTTGTTAATTAGGTGAACTAATGTAGTTAGTCTTTATTACCCGCGTTATCCTTGAGTTAAATATATGGCTTTGATAAATTCGCAATGAAATATTTAGAAAATTATCTTTTTTTGAAGATTTTTATTAATTCTAATAGTAGGATTATTTGTATCATAAATTTTTGAAGTAGCTTTTATTAGATCAAGTTTAATAGACACAAGATATATTTATATAAAGTGCTCAAACATTATTAATATTCCTCATTTTACTCTTAAATCTATAAGAAATTAAGAAATACTCTAGTTCGAACAAATCTAAAGAAAAATCATGGTCAAATAAAGGAAGAATAGATGACTGTCAAAAATAATTTTAAGGACATATAGTATAATCACTTGGGGTATAGTTATCGGGTCAAAAGTGAGTAAATTTGCATAGTCAAGAAAATGCCATAGCTGGAAAATCGGAAGTATATTACATCAATATAAATATTACAAAAATGAACTGTGTTTCGTCAAAATAAGAACGGGATATTTATTATAAAGTAAACGTAAAAGTAAAACTCATCACCTATTTTCCTACGTACATCAATTCTATATAATTCAGGGCTGGAAAAAAACTGTCAGTCCATTATAATTTTTTAATTTTTGTTGGGTTTTACGGGCTTCATTTTTTATTAATTAAAAAAATGGATTTATTGCTTTTTAAAGCCATTACCTTCCACCATTTCGCTACCGAGAGCTGTTTAATATCATTTTTTTGAAACATGCTTTGTAAACAAAATTCACCATCGTCGATTTGGATCGATTTCTTAACCAAACTTCGTTTTTCATATCGATACTTTAGCCGTTTTCCTCTGTATACGGTATCTGTCATATTGGTGAGGTATTGAAATGGTCTAAGTGCCTCATTAAATTTATTTTGAATGTCTTCTCTATATCATGGCAACTATTCCTCAGATCCTAATATATTGAACCAAATGCCGCTTTGGTAATAAATGAACATCGGCTTGATGTACAAGGAAATCGGAATTTTAGCATTTATGGATATATTATAATTAGTCTTGACAGTTAAAAGAAAAATTGCGTTTACAGTTTTTTGTAAGACTAAGTGTTTTTTATTTTTTTAATCTAAAAAGGGGCTGAAAACGGAAACAAATTTCGAAAGCAATTTATAAAAAAAGTTAATAGCTTTCGAAATATACACCAACGAATCATATGGAATTGATATATCGTCACTATCATTGATTGACATTTGCGTTTTTTTACATTTTTTAATGTAGTTTATCCTCAAAAATAGCGTGTCATTTTGTTGGATATTTCTAGCCACAAAAGACAAAACTAAAAGGGCGAATTTGTAAAGTTGAAAATCTTGTCATGCCAAAAGGGCCAATCTTTTCGTTTTTTCGCCATAACTTTTTATTGGTACAAGATGTTTTTAAAGCACTTATCGATCTGCATCATTAATTAAAAATATTTTGCAAAACATTTTTTCCTGGAAATAACAAATATTTGCGTTTTGATATAGCCTCACAAAATCCGCATTTATAATTCAGTAGGTTGTCCAAATCTAAAGATATTTTATATACGTTATAATATTTGACGAATAAACCAAAATAACAGAAAAAATTGAAAAAAATATAAATTTTGCCAATTTTTAAAGCACTTCAAACTTTAAAATTTGATTTCCTAAGCTTATAAAAATTCGCCCCTTTGGCATGACAGTGACGATATGACATAGGATATTTTTCTTTTGCAGAGTAGTGCTATTTGAGCAACTTTACTTTTACTTGATTTTTTTTTAATTATTTTAATAAATAATGGTATACAATATTCAGATTTCTTCTTCAGTAATTGCTGCACCCTTCTAATGATTGGTATATAGCTTCAAAATAATTTTTGGTTTTTCTAATAATTCAAATTAAAGAAAAATATATAAATTTAAAAGAATTATTTACTTTGTTTTATAATATTTTATTTTATTTACACAGTGTTAAAATATTTGATTATAACTAAATTTAACTTAAAGCAAAACAAACAAACCGGAAGACAATGATTTTCTTATAACTAAATTTCTTATAAACAAATTGGAAGACATTGATTTAAAACTAAAACTTAATAATAATTAAAATTTTTAAATTAAAGTTGCTATCACAATAAAGTTAATTGTTATAAATAAATAATAAAAGCGTAAAATTTTTGCATTCGATGCCAAAGTGTCCAAAAAGTGTTTGTCGGGTCAGAAACAGCTTTTCTTCGACTCTTTGCTCAGGAATCAAACTCATATTTAAGTCTTTGCTCTCTAATTTGATCAGAACTGCATAGTGCCTCAGTTAAAGCCATGTTTACGGTTTTTGTTTAAAGACTCCAAACCAAAGTCCTAATCACCACAAGTCCATTCAAATGAATGGCTCATCTTTAGACAGCATATTCAGCAATCGGCCATCAGTTCGTTGAGATAATTTTGGTGTTCCTCCAATGAGCAGCAGTAGTGAACAGCAGCCGCATTAGGTGGCAACATTTTTTCTTGTTTTTGCTCCTTCTTCTTCTGTGTAGCGTTTTTGTTGAAGACGCGCTTGATGGTCTTCAATAGTTTTTTGATGCCTTCGGAGGGCACAAATGCGTTTTTCTTGGATTGCATTTTGTTGTATGAAATTGTTGAAGACATTTTTTAAAAATATTTTTTGAATTTCGAAATACTTTAAAACACAAACTTGTTAATGCTTGTAAGAGTTATCGTTGAATGATGTCTTTGGTCTGAAGTGCGTTGGTTTTTATACTGTTTTTTGAGTAGATGAGAGTTGATCTTAGGGTAGGTCAATAATAAAAAAAAAATCATCTCTCGCTCTTTTCTCTCGTGTCCTTTTTTCAACAGCACATCCTTTTTGCACTCTTGCGTTTACATTCGCAGGTAGTTTTAATGTTATTCTTAGTTTCGTTTATTCTTTGTTGTTGTCAGTTTTTTAAAGTTCATAGATTATGCGTTTAAATTGAGAATTGATTAGAAACTATGTAAGATTAGCCAAATTTAAAACAAGTAAAGTACACTAAAGAACTTTTAGGATGTTTTAAAAAAATGTCGGACATGTTTCGGCTTTCGATCGAATTCCGATTGAATTCCAATCGAATTTCACATAAAATTTATAAACAAACGGTTTAGAATTCGATGTCAGTATACAAATAATTGTGTTCCAAACCAATTGAAATCGTTCAAATCAAAGCAAACGGATTTAATTCATTTGAAAAATAGTTTTTGTACTCAGTCATCGAATTCAAAAAGTTTGTTTACATATTTTATAAGAAATTCGATCGAAAGCCGGAACATGTTAAAATTAATGGCATCATTTCGTTTTTATATCTCCAATAGATTACAATTTGTTAAAGTATTTTTATTAAACTTTCATTTTTTACTTATTCAAGTGTCAAATGAATTGAACTTTTATTCTTCAAATTTGTTGCTATTTTTTCATGACTTATGGTTTATATGAAGCGATGGGAATCAAAAATGCTATGGCATTTTGAGTAAAACATTAAAAACGTATATTAGGAAAATGGTAATGTAAAATGTGAAATCAATTTTTCCCTAAAATTCTATTTTTTACTAAAAATTTTTAACTAAAACTTAAATTTTTAACTATAAATTCAATTTTACACCAAAAATTAAAATTTCAATTTTTCACTAAATATTCAATTTTTCACTAAAAATTCCATTTTTCACTAAAAATTCCATTTTTCACTAAAAATTCAATTTTTCACTAAAAATTCAATTTTTCACTAAAAATTCAATTTTTCACTAAAAATTCAATTTTTCACTAAAAATTCAATTTTTCACTAAAAATTCAATTTTTCACTAAAAATTCAATTCTTCACTAAAAATTCAATTTTTCACTAAAAATTCAATTTTTCACTAAAAATTCAATTTTTCACTAAAAATTCAATTTTTCACTAAAAATTCAATTTTTCACTAAAAATTCAATTTTTCACTAAAAATTCAATTTTTCACTAAAAATTCAATTTTTCACTAAAAATTCAAATTTTCACTAAAAATTCAATTTTTCACTAAAAATTCAATTTTTCACTAAAAATTCAATTTTTCACTAAAAATTCAATTTTTCACAAAAAATTCAATTTTTCACAAAAAATTCAATTTTTCACTAAAAATTCAATTTTTCACTATAAATTCAAATTTTCACTATAAATTCAAATTTTCACTAAAAATTCAATTTTTCACTAAAAATTCAATTTCTCACTTAAAATTCAATTTTTCACTTAAAATTCAATTTTTCACTAAAAATTCAATTTTTCACTAAAAATTCAAATTTTCACTATAAATTCAATTTTTCACTAAAAAATTCAATTTTTCATTAAAAATTAAATTAAAAAATTAAATTTTTCACTAAAAATTAAAATTTTCACTTAAAATTCAATTTTTCACTAAACAATTCTAATTCAATTTTTCACTAAAAATTCAAATTTTCACTAAAAATTCAATTTTTCACTAAAAAATTCAATTTTTCATTAAAAATTAAATTAAAAAATTAAATTTTTCACTAAAAATTAAATTTTTCACTAAAAATTCAATTTTTCACTTAAATTCTAATCTTCACTAAAAATTCTAATTTTCACTAAAAATTCTAATTTTCACTAAAAATTCTAATTTTCACTAAAAATTCTAATTTTCACTAAAAATTCAAATTTTCAAATTCGATTTTTCAAATTCGATTTTTCACTAAAAATTCGATTTTCCACTAAAAATACCATTTTCAATAAAAATTCAAGTTTTCACTAAAAATTCAAGTATTCACTAAAAATTCAAATTTTCACTAAATTCAATTTTCAATTCAATTTTTCAATAAAAATTAAATTTTTTACTAAAAATTAAAATTTTCACTAAAAATTAAATTGTTCACTATAAAATCGATTTTATCACTAAAAACTCCGTTATTTACTAAAAATTAAATTTTTCAAGAAATTTTCTCAATTATATTTAAAAAAAAAAAAATTATAAACTAAATGAAAAAATTGTTCAAAAATTAATATTATTTTTTAAAAAATAAAAAGACAGGTTTTCTTTTTTTTTACATGTATAATAATTTTCTCTAAAAATTCTAAATTTATTTTCCCTTAAAAAATGAAGACCTTCTCTAAAAATTTTAATGTTCTTTAAACATTCTGAAATAAATATTTTTCTTAAACTACAAAATTCTCAAAAACAAACTAAAAATATCTCAAAATTTCACAAATGTACTCTAAAATAATTTTTTTTTTTTTTCAATTTTTCAATAAAAATTCCAATGTTCTCTAAAATAACGAATTTTCTATACAAATCGAATTTTCTATTTCTAAAAATATGTATGTCCTTTCTGTGCTTTTTATGTAGTTTACTAAAATAGTAATTATTAGTCCAAATAAAAACCTTTTTTTCCTAATTTTTAACTGTTTAAATCAAAAATTAAATATTTTGAGTTTTTTTTAGTTACATATTTTATTTATATACATTTTTATTTACATCTTTTATCACTTAAAATAAACTTAATGATAAACCTAAAGCAAAACAAACAAACCGGAAGACAATGATCTTAAAAATACCTTAATACTAAACTAATGCTAATTACTAAATTGTTTGGAAGACAATGATTTTTACTTAAAACTAAGTATTTTTCACATTTTCATTTTCAAGTTACTATCACAATTTAAAGTTACATGTTTTTTAAAATATTTTAAAGCTTTTGCATTTTAACGTTTACAACCTTTTTCTTGTACTGCGATCGATCTCTGGAGGAGGTCCAAAAAGTGTTTGTCGGGTCAGAAACAGCTTCTATTCGACTGGTTGCTCCAGGATGCGCAGCGCGGTACAATATCTGGCAAGACCTCACGTTTATAGGATCTTCTATTTGTTGTTTATTTCGAGTTGCAAAAAATGTTCTCAAGATATAAGAAACATTTTTTGGGGAAAGGGCAACCACGAAATGTTAAGTAGATGAAGTAGATTTTTCTCAGTCTTAGTGCTCTGCTCTGGAAACCTTTTGTCACAATTTATTTTTGTTTTTGACAAATGTTTTCCTCAACTCACTAGGTTGGTGTCTCGCAGACATTTTTTTTTATATTAAAAAAAATGCCTTTTTACTAAAACGAGTTTAAATTATTTTTATTAAAGCCAAACTTTTAAATTTGCACTCGCAGGTCCTGAGGACCTGTGAGCCCGCGAGTTGTTGCTACTCGCACCGATGCACTTGTAGTGTATGCATTTTCCCAAATTGTGCAAGGTTTATATAGGTCTTAGTATATGAAAAACAACCCCTAATTTCAATAACATACTTGTTGCGCATTCCTTGGGTTATTTTGGTAAACATTTCTTAGGGTAGTTTCGCTATTTCACTTCTCTTTCTCACTTTGTACTTCTTATGTGATTCTTTTTCAAATTCTTTGATTCTTCGTCAAACCCAAAGGTACCCTGTGGTGATTGCGCTTGAGCAACTGTACCTGTTGTAAAGGTTGCTTCGAATATTTCCCTTTTAACAGCTATAATATGGGAGTTTAATGTTTAATTAAACACTTTTATTAGATCACGTTGGAATTCGTTGTAGTTACTGACAATGTATGCGGACACTAAAGATTTCTTTACAATAGTTTTCTTTAAAATTCCGTATTTGGAGCGTGCTCCCTTTAATAGGGTTTTGAAAGGTACGTGCCATCGTATAGACTTTTGTATTGTCTATTAAAAACCCACAATTCCGGAAAATAAAACAGAGTTTGTTATATAAAAAATTATACATGTAGATAATCAACAGTTACATGGTATCATAAATTAATTTAAAATTAATTTCCTTTTAAAAATCATACGTTCACCAAGAGCTAGTTAAACGCGGAATATTGGCCTACCACGACATTTTGTTTTTAGTTTTTGGTCTGTAAACTCCTTGAAATTGTTGCTTATCTTTTTTTTGAACATATTAAATGTATCTAATTATAATACATTTCTAATTTTAAAATATAATTTTTTTTTTTATTATTTTTTCACCATTTTAAATTACTGTAAAGTAATTTGAAATTTTGTGATGAGTTTGATCCACAACAAAAATTTAACTGCCCATGTCCAATTCTTTTTACATAGCATATTTTTTTTACTTTGAGCTAATGCTTTGAAAAATGTCTGTCAAAAATATTTATAGTGGTTTGTCACAAATATAAACACGCATTTAATGTTTTTACTGTATTTAAAATCGGTATTATAGAAAATACGGTGCTATTCAGAAAATATGAAATAAGTTTTGCATTTAATTACTCAACCGTTCAAAATCGGTTTAAATTTAAAATGCTTGTATATTTTACATATAAATTACAAACAAATATCGATTTTTTAAATTGAAATTTCTACGTAATAGGAGTATGAGTATAAGAATAAAAATAAACATAGCTTAAATATAATGAAATGAATTCATTATATAAAAAGTACCACTGCTGTACCATGAAATCTCGGAAGAAATCGATAATGAAATAATCAAAAATGTTAAACATGTTTCACATATACATAGAGTGAAAAAAAACCGTGAGTAAGAAATATATTTTGTGGTCAGCAAAAAATATTTTCAGCGGTCAACAAACAACATAGTCGGCTAATATATATACCTTTAAGTAAAGCCAAAAATTGAATCATAAAACTGGATATAATCGCCGATGTAATCTATATCTCCAAAGCGGTAGACATTGATTGAAACTATTAGGTTCTGAAAAGTTGACCTGTTATCAATTATACATTCAAAATAGATTTGATCAGGCACTTAGGCTGCTTCATTTTCTCGCCCATATGACTAATTCAGTATATAGAGGAACGGCATAAATACACTCAGGGAAAAATCATGTAAATTTAAACAGAAAATAAACAGATTTCATGTTGTTATTTTTCAAAGAGATTGAACATGTTAGTAATTTTTGTGATCCAAAATGTTTATAGTTGAAAATTTAAAGTTATCATGAATATCTTTTTGATCTATAGAATTGCTGATGTTTTCTAAAGTGTCATGTATAGTTAATATAAGTCTGTTTAACAAATTATCTATCAAATTTCTCTGAGTATATGGATACATACGATTCACTTTCAGATATAAGACGGTACATTTTTCCACAAATTATATTTCAACCAAAGGTTATTGAGCAGTTGTCGGCTCGAAAGAGTGGGAAGTAATTGCTTTAAAAAGTGATAAATCCTATCGAAATTGTGTTATTTATAAAAAATCCAAAAAAAAAAACCCAATAGAATCCAAAAAAAATCGAATAAAAACAAACAAATTCGGATTTTTTATAGCCCTGTAAAAAGACGATAGTTTTTTCACCTATTAATAGTAACGTTATAATATAAATGAAGTACTTGATTATGATATCATTTTTTTGTTTGTATTAAAAAAGTAAAGTCGATCATAGAATTAGAAAAATCATGTAGAAAAATAGCCAAATATTCAAATAGTCAATCGAATATTTGAAGTTTTGTTATTTTTTTAAATCTCTGATATGATTTTATTTTTATTTGAATTTTTGTTTTTTTTTTTCATTATTTTCAGTCAATAATAGTAATAAATATTTAGAAACATACCAATTTTTAATCATATCATTGAATTTATTTTTAAAATATTTAGCTTTTATTATTTACTAATTTCAGAATCCTTCTAATGATTGATTCAAATTAAAGAAAAATATATAAATTTAAAAGAATTATTTATTTTGTTTAATAATATTTTATTTTATTTACACAGTGTTAAAATATTTGATTATAACTAAATCTAACTTAAAGCAAAACAAACAAACCGGAAGACAATGATTTTCTTATAACTAAATTCCTTATAAATAAATTGGAAGACATTGATTTAAAACTAAAACTTAATAATAATTAAAATTTTTAAATTAAAGTTGCTATCACAATAAAGTTAATTGTTATAAATAAATAATAAAAGCGTAAAATTTTTGCATTCGATGCCAAAGTGTCCAAAAAGTGTTTGTCGGGTCAGAAACAGCTTCTCTTCGACTCTTTGCTCAGGAATCGACGTCATTTTTAAGTCTTTGCTCTCTAATTTGATCAGAACTGCATAGTGCCTTAGTTAAAGCCATGTTCACGGTTTTTGTTTAAAGACCCCAAACCAAAGTCCTAATCACCACAAGTCCATTCAAATGAATGGCTCATCTTTAGACAGCCATATTCAGCAATCGGCCAGCAGTTCGTTGAGATAATTTTGGTGTTCCTCCAATGTGCAGCAGTAGTGAACAGCAGCAGCATTAGGTGGCATCACTTTTTCTTGCTTTTGCTCCTTCTTCTGTGCAGCGCTTTTTTTGAAGACGCGCTTGATGGTCTTCAACAGTTTTTTGATGCCTTCGGAGGGCACAAATGCGTTTTTCTTGGATTGCATTTTGTTGTATGAAATTGTTGAAGACATTTTTTAAATATTTTTTGAATTTCGAAATACTTTAAAACACAAACTTGTTAATGCTTGTAAGAGTTATCGTTGAATGATGTCTTTGGTCTGATGTGCGTTGGTTTTTATACTATTTTTGGTTTAGAGTAGAATGGAGAGTCGTTCTTAGGGCAGGTCAGCAAGAACATTTTAGCTCTCGCTCTTTGTGTCATTTTCTCCAACTGTTTATCCTTTTTGCACACTTGAGTTAATTCGCAGGTAGTTTAGGGATAGCATTAGTTTTGTTTTTGTTTTCATGTTGTGTGTTTTTATTTGTACAAGTCTGAGAGTTTGTTTTTAAAATTATTAGATTATGCGTTTAAATTGGAAACTGATTAGGATTTTAAAAAGGTATTAGATAAGCATAACGAGTTTCGCTAAATTTTAAACAAATAAAATACAGTATAATGAATTAAAAATTACATTACTCAACAAAACGTAAAAAATGTTCTAATGGACATCCCATACAACCATTCTGTATAATTTGCGGGTGTCGATTTTGACTGCCTACTCTGTTTTTTTTTTTGATACGTAATGGTTTTAAGAAAATTGCAATCTAATTGTAGGCCCTTTTCAGACACTTTTTAGAATAAAATAAAGTTCAATACACAACTAGTGTTCCAAAAAGCAACAAACGCCATTTTCCTTCTAAATGTAAAGACTCATTATAATATATCAAAAAATGCTAATATTCCGATTTGTTTTTTTTTTTTGTAAGATATTTGAATCTAAACTAGGACTGGCATATTTTGTCCATTATTTCATTTTATTCACTTAAAAAATACATGGTTTGGAATTTTTTTGGATTTTATTGATCTGAGTACTATTTATTATTTTGAATACGTATTATAATGTACGACATGTATCCGTGGTTTTCAGAGTAATCGAAAAAAACAAATCTAAAACAATTATCTGGACATCTGCTGTATGAAATCTCGGAAGAAGTCGATAATGAACTTATCCAAAATTTAAAAAGTAAATCAATTACTTTATTGTTAGACGAATTGTCTAGTGTGAGAGATGATCTGGTCAATATCCAATGACATACGATGATTTTCTCAAAACGACGCGTTTGCAAATATCACAAATTTGATTGACAATTATCACAAATACAATGAAAACTGAAAAAAATGTACATACATAATCTCTATGTAGTGGAAAATAATATAATGAAACTGCCGGATGTAGTCGAAATTTTCAAAGCCTTTCTAAGGCGTTCTACGCCGAAACAATATTTGACAGAAAAAAAAATTTCGAACAATATTTTAAAGCTAGAAAATGTTGAAAAATCTTTGAAACTATAAATACACAAATGTGAAATATCAAAATGTTGAAATAAAAATTTCATATCGTATTTGAGTCTTTCCACACCAAATAGACCAGGAGTTAGCAATTCACCCTCTACGATTTCAATAAAATTTCGGCAACTGATAAAGGGCTCAATGGCAATTCACCCTCTACGATTTCAATGGAATTGGGGCGACTGATAAAGGGCATCAAGATATTGGTCATTTTTTTATATTTTTCGGACCACTACTTCCAGAGATGTGGCGTCGGTAGTTGTTGGACTGCGAGCCGAATGGTCCCAGGTTCAAGACTGGACTAGGGGCTATAACATAGAAACATTTTTCTACACCGCGCTATCTCTCGGCAGTAAATGACAAATCTATGAGATTAAAACATTGCCTATGAAAAGCGGCATTAAACTGTAGGTCCCACCACTTTCAGTAGAAATATAACACGCAGAGCTCAATGGGGAGAGAGCTCGGCCTTAGTTTTTATAGGACTGTAGCGCCAAAGTATTATTATTATTATATTATTTCCAGAGAAAACACTATTGCCGGAGATACAGTCCAAAGTTAAAAAAAATCACTTTTGTATTTTGGTTCATAATATCACTTGATCCTAGAAACTCCGTTAAGGTCTGGTTGTAAAACTTATTTAATCTTTCGGAAAACTTAAGTCTTCTTAACATGCACATGTGGCCAATGGTCATTATCCTTGAACATCAAGTTTCATGTCCTTAAAAATAAAATTTCAATTATAATGACTGTTCGAGCCAAATTGCAATGTGGTATTGTGAATGCATCAGACTAGAGTAGTTAAAAAAATTCGAATTCCTAGTGAAGATTCGAAATTTCGCTACGACGGGACTCAGAATTGTGGTGTCTATGTTACGAATATATTCTTCTATGAAAATTCTCTTTTTTTGTTAACTAATATACATAGATATTTTTGTTACACAACAAAAGAAAATACTTTTGTTACTTCGCAGATTTTTTCGACATTTTCTATCATTATTTGACCAAAAAATAAGTTCGCCATTTTAAAATTTGACATTTCTAGTTTTCGTATTAAATAAAATAAAAGTTTATGTTAAAATTATAATATAAAAAAAAATGTAATTTAAAATAAATATGTTTGAACGAAAACAAAAATATGTTTGGCAATGAAGTAATACTTTTGTTTGCATAAAGCTCCAAAGATATATGTAATGCCTGCACAATTATGTTTGGGAGAGCCCTTTTTTGCAGCGTGTTAATATTGTCTATCGATTTAATAAATAATCATATTTTCAGTTTTATAATTTTCAAGATTTCTTAAACTAAAAAATACGTTTGTAATTAAAATAACATAAATACTTTTAAAAACATTCAACACAAGTGAAGTCCGCACACGCGCAAGGATAATTTCATTTACCACGCATCGTGGCATCCCTGAATAAACAACGGCGACAGCGTATTTTCCAATTGCACAGACCACAGCACTTCGGCGCGTAACCAATTTAAAGGTACGGCGGCTTAGACACTGACTGATGATTAGCCGCCTAAATGAGCAGCAAATTTTACCTGTAACAATTCCAATAGTACACAGAAATCTGAGGATAATATTCAAAATCAAAAAATAAATACGCAAAATCAATAAATAAATATTCGAAATCAATAAATCAATATACAAAATCCTAACTAAATATTATAAATCAACTCATGTGAGACCATGATGGTCACCAAATAAATAATGGTACTGGTAAAAACAAAATGTTCTACTGCAAATAGTCACCACATATAAAATATGATTTTTCTGTTTTTCTGTTTCAAGTCAAAAATTAAAAGTCAACATTGGTTGTACAAATTTTAATATTTGACTATTAACTCTGACTACTGTCTGCATGTCCAGTCATTAGGTACAGTAGTTGGAGGGACACCACTTACGCCCTTTGATAATATGTATTAATGACACACTTAGAGGGTTTTGTGGGATTATGTCGAAACAGCTGTATTGATTTGAATGTAGTCAATTGCAAATATTAATGGTGCATCTGTAAAATCTTTTTAAGTTTTGTTTTTCTAAGAATTTTAGGGTTTGTGACTTTTTCGTGGCTTTATCTTAATAAGCATAAAATGGGAAAATGTGATTTAAAATGTGGGAAACTAATAAATATTTGTTGTAGATATTTAAATACTGTTCTAAAATCAGTTAAAATTCGTGCAAATCATTCTAAACAGTAGACTGATTCAATTGTATATGAAAAAAAATAAGGACTAATTGTTTATTGTCTCCTAGTCGACTTTCTGAAACTGGAAACTCTAAAAATAATAAGCCTTTAAAAGCTAAATTGTTTCCTTTATATGTCGAAAACAACTTTAAATTTATAATAATTTTCAGTGGTAAAAAATCAGGTATTTATAAGAAATAATGCACTGATTCCACAAGAAGTGAATAAATCATTTTCTCCTTTTTTGTATACTTATGAGAGTAGTATTTTTGCAATACTTCCCGTTTATTAAATAACGGTTTACAGCAGGCATTATCATTTCGTTTCTCGAAGAAATACACAAAGTAGACCTACCCAATTCGACTCATAGAATCGTTTACAGCAGACCTTATCATTTTCATTAGACTACCATAGAATAACCCATAGTACGCATTCCCAAATTACAGAAGAACCCACAGCATCGCTTCTCAACTCCAATTCGATTTTAGATATCAAAATTTTGAATTTTCGTCGACAGAGAATATCAGAATATCACGAATATCAGAATTAATTCGACTCGTTCTCAATTTCAATAGAAATCATTTCAATAATTTTCCAGAATTCAAATTTATAAAACAAAATCGATTTTAATCGAATTCAAACCGTTTTATTTCTGTGGAACGAATTTAATGCACGGAGAAAATTGTTTACTGAACCATTCATAAAACATATTATTTTCTAATTTTATTATTTATGAGTTATATTCATGAATTATGCATAATACTAAAAATATACAAATTTCATGCATAAAAAAACTGAAAATCACTATGTATTTATTATGAATATGTTTCATAAATTTTACAAATTTTATTAATAATCATAACAGGCGAAATTATGAATATATTAATCATCACTTGTTTTTCATATTAAATTTCTTAATGCGCAAATCAAGCCAGTTGTGAAAAACCACATCGTAGCTGCAGTTTAAATAAGGTTTAAGTGAGTGATTAAAGTGAAAATTGTGTCCTTTGAAAATAAATGTGAAATTTAATAGACAAAAAGGTAGAAGTGAAGTAATTTTTCATTGTTTTTTGAATGCGATATTTTTCACTTTGTTCCACATAATTTGGATTTGTTTTTCCATCTGCAGCATAATTCACATTTTAATCATGAATTATGAATAATATATTATAAAATGTATTCGAGAAGCTATTCCAGTTACTCATGACTTATGAATATATTATACATAAAACATGAGTAAACATACGCATGATTTTATTTAATTTATCCTAATAATTTATTTTTACATTATTATAAATTATGAATAAAAACCAAATCATTATGATTACTTATTTTTGGCTGGATATCATGATGAAAATTGTCAAATTTTATAATTTATGCGTATAATACATGCGTTTCGATCAAAAGTGATATTTTTTTAAAAATATTATTTTATTCTATTTTTTCTAATTCTACCACTCTGGTAGAAGGTGGGAGAAAAGGATTTACTTTTGGTTTTTATTGGGTTTTATTGACTTTTTTTGACTTTTATGGATTTTTGTGGATTTTTTATAAATAATTTTTTTAATTGATTTATTGGTCTTGAAAGCCATTATTTATTCAATTTCGCTACCGAGAACTGTTTAACAACATTTTGTCAAAACATGCTTTGTGTAAAAAATTCAGCCTCTTGGATCTTTCAAAACGTTGGAACATTTCATTTCAAAATTTCATCTAATAGGACAAGATAATTGTTTTCGATTTGGTGATTTATAATAAGGATTTAAATTTTTAAACAATAATTCGTACTTTGAAAACCAAGGATGCATTTCATACGTTGTAATTCGAGTTGAGAAAAAAATGCTGAAAATAAAAAAAAGTCCAATAACCACGGATAAAATGAATAAATATAGATTTATTTAAGCTTTCTAATGAATTATTGTAAATGCGTTTGATTGTAGAATGTTCTGTATTATTTGTAAATATCATTTTCATTATAAAAGTCAATCTATTAGGGAAGATATGGTCAGGCCAGGACATGCTGTTTATGAAATTGGTCGGACTCTAATAAGGAAAGCGTACAATGATTAAATCTCTATCAAAATTTCCATATTAAGTTTTCATTATTGTATGATTTAAAGAATGGTAAATATAAAAAATAATTGCATAATTGCAACAAACATATATAAAACATGATGATTTTCCAGTTTGAAAATGCCAAGCCTGTACTAAATCTTGAAATAATTAAGCAATAATTGCCTAATTTATATCACATGTCATGCTAATTGAAAATCGGGCGCATAGAATTGGAAATTTCACAATAATCAGACAAACCATGCAACCAAGGACGAAATAAACATTAAGAGCACAATACTAAAAATCAGGTTTATGCAATGGAAATCATTTCAACAGAGATATAACAATTAAATTAACAGGAAAATTGCAAATTTCATGGCATCGATTGCGAGAAACACCAAAAACCGAGAATCAGTTGACAAAATTGTTAAAAATGAAACGCAGACAGACAATGAAGTCTTTTGATTTCTCTGGAAATTGTTGACTTGACTCAGAAATTGGCGTAAAACTCTAAATTGAGCGTAGCCAACAGCTGGAACGAACTAAATGTAAACTTTGCATGATTCTCGATCGTATGCTGGATACTGCCGCTGCTGCTGCTTAGGATTCAATTGCAATGATTCGGAACAAATCGATTCCGGTGGCCAAAAAGTTGGTTTTTTCTAAAGAATCAAGTTACAATATAGCTTAATGCAGCGTAACGTGCTGCAATGCGAAGGACATGTATAGAAAAATTTTGAAAAATTTAAAACTAGCATCGCACAAAAAGGACATCTACAAATTTCGAGCGTTACGAATCGCCAAGTCAGATTTATGTGGATGCATAGTGCGAGACACACGAATGAATGTGTATTCGTTTTTGTCTTCGCATGTCTACCGTTTGTCCTGTCGTGCGCTCAACATCCTTGAGCGCAGCAGTAGTTGCTGCTTTTAATAGCCGGTAGTCTATTGTTTTACAATTCGTAACGCACGACATTCGACTTCTTTGATTTTATTTTTTGCTATTGTCCTGTCATGTAGTTCGTCCTGTGAATATCGATGTTTCTTGTTGGAACAGTTCGTTATGCTGCATTAAGCTACATTGTAACTTGATTCCTTAGAAAAAACCAACTTTTTTCGACCACCGGAATCGATTTGTTCCGATTCATTGCGATTGAATCCTGTGCAGTTTCTATGTTGCTATCGAAGATTTTTGTCAAAAGTTAACAAAAATCGTTCCAGCTGTTTGCTACGCTCAATTTAAAATTTTTTGGCCAATTTTAATTCTGAAGTAAAGTCAACAATTTCCAGAGAAATCAAAAGACTGCATTGTCAGTGTTGATTGTTTGAAATAGTTGTCATTTTATTTCAATAAACTTGGCATTTGGTGTTTCTCGGTATCTAAGCCATGAAATTTGCAATTTTCCTGCTAATTTTATTGTTATGTCTTAGTCGAAATAAATTTCCTATTGCTTTACTTCGAAATTGCAAACTTGATCTCCATGGAAGTGCTGAATGAAATTGAGCAAGAATGGCTTGTGTAATGTTTATTTTGGCCTTGGTTTCATGCTTCGTCATTATTTAGATGAAATCGCAATTTTATGGTATCTAAAAGAATTTCGAAAGTTTTTAATTGGCATGGCAAACAAGTTTATTAAATGTTATTGAATTATCGGAATTAGATTTACAGTAATTATTGCTTAATTATGAGCAAAGTCTTGAGCAGATGCTTTTTCAAGTCAGCAGGACATTAGAAATATAAAGAATTCGTAGTATATGGTAGACATTTGGGTCAGTTATGGTAGTACCAAAAGTGATAATTGAATCGAGTAAGCCAACTACATGTTTTATAAAATTAATCAAAATAAAGTATTTACCTTTTTTTTTTAATTAATTAATCTAGTAGAAATTGTTCTCTACAATTTTTTTAATTCATACTAATAATTTTAAACTATTTTTATGTTTTTGCATAATCTCAAAATTTTATTAAATTCACTAAGGTCCAGTTTTTCTGTGTATCTTTAAACTTAGATTAAACTTTTACACATTTATAAAACATTCATAATTTCTAATTATAACGTCCGACATACAGAAAAACAATTAGTAGTCAATATTATTTTTTAATATTTTTTATATATTGACTACAGACGAAATTACATTTAGTTTAAACTTGGTTTAATTTGAAAATGTTTTAATTTTATTGTAATATATATAAAAAAAAAAACTTTCTTATATTTTTAATTTATATTTTTTTAAATATTTTATTTCATCCTTTGACCAGTTCTCGTTTGAATTGGTATGTTGTACTTGATAAAGCAAATCAACATACAATGTTGAAATCAACATATCAACATTGCTACTGCTTGATTTTATACAATTGTGTCTCTCAAAAAGGGGCTATGAATAATATGGTACGGTGACATCGAACACAAAATTTCTGGTGACATACATTTTTAAGAAAAACTTAAATTTCGAGTTTATTAATATTATACTTTTTATTGATGCATTTTTAAAGTTGAAATATCAATTGATAGATTTACATTTTCTTATCATGTGGTAAAAAAAAATGGAGATCATCGATTAAAAATTGACAGATACATAAAAATGTTTGTTAATGAATATTTAGCATTTTGAAATTGTATTTGGTGACTTTTCGTTCTACAACGACGATATGTTCTTTTTATTGTGGCCTTGAGATTTTATTATTATTTTTTATTTTTTATTAGTAATTCTTGTTAAAATATAATTCAAAATATTATGTTATTGGATTTTTTTGTTAGTAAAATAATTTTTTTTTTTTGTTAAAGAAATTGAAAATATGAAAAGTAAGTAACTTAAATACAATTAGTGTTCAAATTCTATTCGTTTTCGTCACGAAATTTTAAATTAAAATGTTTTCTTGGCGAAATCAATTAAATAATTCATATAACACAATATTTTTACTAAAATAACAACAAACATTGTTTAAATTACGTTTCCCATTTTACCCCATTATCATAATTTGAGCATAACTTAGCACCATATAATCAATGTTAAACTATTTGAAAAATATGGAAAAAAAAGAAAATTTATACAAAAACCGAAATCGGGAACCGGTATACCGAAACCGTTTCGTTATAAAAACTTAAAACCGAAACCGTAACCGAAACCGAAACCGTTATTCGTTTAGGTTTCAATCCTTGGTTTTACCATATAGTAAAGGGCGTAAATTAAAAAAAAAGTTCGGTAGATTTAAGTGTAGGATTTTTTTCAATACCAGTCAATTTCGAATTTTATTGATCAATTTCTCTTCCTTAAATTGTAATTTCAACAGACGGACATACATAAGTACAGACGGACATCACTAAACCGACTCAGATAGTGACACTTATCAAGAATATATCGTCATGTCATGCCAAATGGGCGAATGTGCATTTTTAAAAATATTGTGAAATCAAATATTAAAATTTGAAGTGCTTTAAACATTAGTAAATTTTTTTTTTTTTTTCATTTATTTTGTTATTTTGGTTTATTTATCAATTATCATAGCATATATAATATATATTTGGATTTGGACATTAATAAATTATAAATACAGATTTTGTATGCCTATATCTTGACCAAAACACTAATATTTTGTTTTTTTGCTATAATTCTTTATTTGTGCCAAATAAAATAGTGATGTAAAAGCATTCAATATTTGTTCTTAAAGTAGCTATCGAACCGATAGCATGACAAGATTTTCAATTTTTCGAATTCGCCCTATTGGTTTTGTCTTTTGTGGCTAGAAATATTCAACAAAACCACACACGATTTTGGCACAGTATACTTGAGGAAAACTACATTAAAAACATGTAAAAAAAACTCAAATGTCAAAAATTGCACATTCGCCCCTTTGGCATGATAGTGACGATATATCCTTTTCATACCGACAACGCCATATTTTGAGTGTTGAAAACGAAAGACCAAAGTAAATAGATAAATATTCTCTCTAGTAAATTATCTGAAACTGATCATTGAATGTTTTCCTTGTCGTATTGATCGTTATAGGGTATAATTGTAAGTTATAATTATTATGTATAATGTATAATTATCACGCTATGAATACTTCATAAACTTAACAAAAAATATTATGAACAAAATTTTGAATTTCGGCATATTAGAGTTATCAACGTTTAAAAACGTATTTTTAATACATTTTTATATTTTGAGTTTAAAATGAATCTAAAATTTAAGTTAATTATATCGGCTGGTAACTTCAGATGATTAGAAATCAAATTCAAAAACTATTTAGTATTAAGGGACGAATTTTTCACGTGAATAATAAAAACTTTGTATAGAAATAAAATTTATTTTAATTAAAAATTGTCTTTCAGACGCAAAACAATTCATGAGAATATGTTGTCCAAAAGGTCTTTTTATTTAGTTTATATTATTTGCTGAATATTTAAACATTTAAATAGGCCTAATAATCCATGATACTTCTACAATCTACAATCTTCAATTTATAATTTCTTTAATTTATATTTCTTTTTTTGTTTAAAAATAAAAACAGCAATTCTTATCTGGAAGATTTTTATAAACTCAATAATAGGTTTGCCCATACATAAAGTAGAACATTTTAAGTTTCAACTTAACTTAAAGTGAAATTGTTTTATTATGCTGCTACTTAAGGCAATCTATATCTTAACTAAATATTTTTAGTATTCAATGTTTTTTCAATATTTCATGCTTTGTAAAATCAAGTCACGAAAAAGTCATCAACTGTAAAATTTTAAGTAAATTTCCTGCACTTTACGCAGTTGTACACAGAAGTACAAGGTGCATCTAAATCAATATGCAGCTGATTTAACAATGTCCTGCTAACCCACTCAGTGAGTCGCTATTAGCAGTGAGAGCAATGGGCGTTGGTGATGTCCTTACCAACTGCCGACCGATCGTACTGACTACCGTTTCGGTAAAATGAACATTTCAAATATTTACATATTCCAAATGACAAGCGAAAATCTGTTGTTTATCTAATGCACTAAGTAATACCTAAGAAGAATTTAATATTTAATTAGGATTCTCTATGCTTGAAGGTAGTCGGAGTAATATAAAAATAATATCCGCTTAATTAACCAACTTATTGGGCGCACTTCAGCCCGATTCTACGCCTATTCGTTCCATGAAATTCCCGAAAACCAATATTTACACTGCGCTGCATTATTAGCTTATTCGCGCTGCATCAGAGCATTAAAGGAATATGCTTCCTTCAAAGGATCAACAGTTTATTGGTATTATAACGAGGCGCATAAAATGGCAGCGAGGAAATTGAATTTTCGTGCTTAAACACCTGGAACACCACGCTGAATAACCAACTCTAAATTGAATTGCATCCGAATGGAACGAATCCATTTGCCGTAAACGAAACCAGCACAAAATATGTTCAATCATGTACGGCATCCCATAAGAAATCAGATGGCGTTGAAAATTGTAGAATCCTGTGAGCAGCAAACAGGATAATGACAACAAAAGCGAGCACGTAAATTTGAGAAGCGTTGCAAATCGAAGTCAGACGAACGAACGAAGGATCGATCGATCGTTTTTAGTTCGTTCGCATTTATGACAGAGCATCGATTGTCTGTCGGCAGGATAATGATAAGCATTACTAATTTGCGCACATGTGTAGCATTTGACACTTGAAAGTGGCTGCATGACAGTTGGGAACCGTTTAGTTTGGATGACTTTAAATGTTTTATATGATTTTCGATTATTTTAAAAGATCAAATTTTGAAACAAGGCGTTCATTTGCTGCCTACGACCGAGTTATTGCCTTTTAAATGTTGCTCATTTAACACATGACGCATGTGACCAGCTGAAAATCGTGAATTAGACATGGTTCACATTTGTGTGATTCAAACAACCGCAGTTTTATCGATCCTGAATACTTACTTAAAAACCTATTTGAGTCTCACTGACATATGTTATAAAAAATGCACATCATGCGTCATTGCTTCAAATATATGGATTAATAAAAAATAACCTTCATTAACCAACATACCCTAATCAATTTAAATCTATTTGAAAAATCCTAATCGGGCTATGATAGGAAATAATACAATGATCAGATCCCGATCGTGGACCTGGAATAATTTTTACTAGGAAATATAATTCTCAACACGAGCAATTTAAGTTCGAGAAGTTGACCGATAATAAAAATTGATATAGGAGATTAGAGCACATAAATTCAGCACTTTTGAGGGGTCTACGACTCGTATTTACCGAATTATGAGCAATTTAAATTGGAGAAGTGATTTCTCAGGCCACCGTGAACCGTTTAGAAAAATTGATATAGGAAATTATAGCCCAGACATTCTGCATAAAATGTGTCTACTTTGAGGGGCCTAATTAATTAAAAAATTATTTTTTTTAAGTTTATTAATTTCCCATACTCCGATCCATTTCCCATACTCGGATTTCGCTGAAAAGAGAGCATTTTTAGGGATTGACCTTTTCTCTATTTGAAATCTTGCAAATCTATTGTCTGTCATGGATCACATATACGTTTTTTTTTTAAATACCTCTAAATTCCTTGATAGGACTTTGAAAATATTGTAATATAATATACTAAATTTTAATTAGGAATTTTAGTATATAAACTATATTATCACGTGAAATAGTCATACTATATTTGATTAAATTATTAAAATTATATTTTATATTTTAAAAAATCTTCCATTTAAATTGAATAATTATAACAGTTACAAAATACCAAAACGATTTTTTTAAAATACCAAAACGAATACCATATCCCAATCCGTAAAATTTTTAAGTCAATATAGTCAATTTATACATTTATCGATTATTCAATGGCAGCGGCGTAGCAAATCGATTGGGTGGTCCTTGGACAATAGATCAAGCGTGTCAATGCCGCTGCCGAACAACAAGTCGGAAACCCTGCTGATCAAAGTGTTTCTTGTTCTAATTGTTCATTGAGTCGACTGACGTCTATTGCTGAGGCGAAACAAAAAAAACATAAATTCATCTATCATTGGGCAAATGATATCCTGTTGTGACCAACGTCGTCAGCCTTAAAATTATATTTTTCAAAGGGCAAAAAGTTAAATAAAATTTTAATATGTACAGATATGTTTAGATTTAAACATAAAATCATTTAGGGTAACTAATAAACGAAATAAAGACGACTTTAAATATAGTATCAGCTTTTTTATGTATAAATATATAAACAAATTGTCGAGAGAGCTGCAACAATTTTTAAAATCAACATTATTTCGTTTATTGGTTAGGTGTCATTCCATAAAAAAATTTAAAGTCGACTTTAAAATTAGAATCAGTTTTTTGGAATGAAAAATTAATAGTGAAGCCTGGGGTAAAGGCGTTTTTTTTCCCCAAAAAAAGTACATTTGAAATTTTTAAAAAATTTTTTAAAGTGTCTATTCCATAGACTGGCTCATGATCTAATTTTTTGCATTAACAGATTATCATTTACATGCATTTCAATTGATTTTTGGGCTCAATTTCGGACTTGTTGAAAAATATCGGAGTAAAGTGGGAAAATTCAAAATGTTTACCAAAATGCTATTTTAGTCTTTCTTTTTCATGTTTTGATTTTTTCATAGCAAAGTAAAAGATATTAAGGGTCAAAAAAATTATATTAAGGTAATAAAAAATATTGATAATGCAAAAAAAAAGATGAAAAAAAAGTTAGGAAAATACGAAAATAATTGTCAGAATTAGGCAGAATATTCTAAGTGACAATGGAGAAAAGTGTAGTTGCTGGTAGTGAAGTTGGCACATTTGAAGTATACAGGCCGATTGAAGTTTACTGAATTGTTGAAATTTAATTTCTTCGGTGTTTTATTCATGCGAATTATTGAAAATTCTTCTACTTCTGATGATTTTGCTCCTATTTAGTGATGATCAAAAATTTCTTGTTCTTGCATTTTGTGCAAGAACAAGAGCGAGAAAAAGATCGATATTTTCTTGCAAGAACAAGAGCAAGATAAGAAATGCAAGAATAAGAGCAAGTGCAAGACTAACATTGCAAGAAATGCAAAAAAAGCAAGACTCTTGCGTTTTTTTTTATCATTTTAATGTATTTATATGATTTTAAGGAAATTTAAAAGAATTCATGATAATACTAAATATTGAACAACAAGTAACAATGGGAAGCTGCAAAATATTTATAAACGTGAACATTAATATAGATGTGTTTTTTTTTTTTGGTTTTCAAGGCTAAAGAATATATGCGTCTTAAAAATAAGGTCTGTGATGCACTTTTGAAACGGTAAATAGCTTCAAAAGTACTTCAAAAATAGACAAAACAATGTTGTTCATCTTTTCTTCGATACGCTAGTTCGTACATCGATTGTGGATATGCACTGTGCTATTCACAATGTTGTTCATCTTTTCTTCGATACGCTAGTTCGTACATCGATTGTGGATATGCACTGTGCTATTCACATTATTATTTTGTTTTACTTTTATACATAGTTTTTTTGTTAATTGTTAAATGAAGTTTTTCTTAAGTTAAGTTCTATGTGCATTTTTTTATTTAACTTATAAAAACCAAAAAAAAAAATATATGAACATTTTCACAGTATACCTCATTTAGCTGATATTGCTTTTTCTGTTTTTGTTTTTTTTTTTCACAAATCCGTTTGAAAGTGCAACAACAACTAAAATGCGAATAAAGCATAATTTGTTGTACCACAAAGAAAACTCGTTGTTGTTGCCAACTAGATGCTGTACTAGATACATACATGTAGTGTGGTGCCATGTGACTGTCTGTTGTCATGCGTCTGTCCGTTGTTGCCATGCGATGATACAGGATAGCAACGAAGAGTTGTCGTTGCGAAAGTGTGTGTATACGCATCGTAATTCGTTATTGTTGCATTCTCTAAATACTAAAAATTTTCAAATTTAAAAAATATAAAAAAATCATTTTTAGATAATTTAAATTATTTATTCATAATTCCAATTTGAATTTATATTCAGAACTGTTATTACACTGAGCTGAAAAAATATAGTTTAAAATTAAGAAAAACTTTTGAAACTGAAACTAAACACACAATTTTTTAAATTAAACAAAATTATTTTTGAATTTATTCACATTGCTTTTAAAAATCGAGCATTCCAAAAATGTCCCTAAATGTATGCAGCATTTACGTGTTAAACTGAAACATTTTGTGTTCGATGTCACCCTGTTCGACATATAATCCCTAGCTTCTTTTTGAGAGAATTCATTTTATTTATGAAACATAATAAGCAATAGGTTCTTGGTTTTAGAAAGTACACATACCATTCTAAACGAGAAGCCGTATAATTCAAAATAACGAAAAATAGGTAATATATATTTCTTTTATAATTAATTTAAATTAATATAACTAAAATAAATAATATAAAAATTACAAGAATACATGAGTCCAGAGGTATGTGCGCTGGGCGTGCATTCTGAAGGTTGTTGGTTCGAACCAGGTTTGATCATGGGTGATATTTACCACAAAATGTAGGGAATAGATTCACAGTACAATAGATATAATCCGTCTGAGTGCTGTGGATCTTAGTAGATATTCCAAAAAAAATATGATTTAAAAATATCGAAACAAATATTAAGTTTTAAAAATTAAAGCAAATAAATTGAATGCAAATTAAAAATACAATATAAATAAATGTATTTTGTTTTAAAATTTAGAAATAATGGCGCATAATCATGGACAATTTAAAGTTGACTTTGAAAATACATTCGACTTTTTTGACAGATTTTGTATAGAATAAATTGTTAAAAAGCTGATTTTAAATTTAAAGTTGACTTTAAATTGCCTATGATTATGCGCGAATATTTTTAATTCAATTGCTATAAATTTAAATTTAAAGGGTTTGTTTTCACATTTTTAGTTATTTTTTTTAAGGAAAATTGTGGCAACTAAAAATGTATTAAAATGAATACAAATGGTTCAATTTAAAACTATACTCATTTATTAATTATTATCATTACCACTGCCTACAAAAATCTTTAAGAATTTACCTGGGGAAGGGCACTTAAAAAACTATTGATAAAAATGGCTGCGATATTCGACGCTTGTTTTCACAGGCGGCGGCCACTTCAAGAAAATCCTTTGACCGCGCCGCTATTAAGCATCCTTTTGACAGCATTTGCGTCGTCATTACTTTGTTAATGTTGACGCTAATTTTGTGAAACAAACTAAATGTTGAGAGTTAAGAAATTAACTCAAGGCAATAAAAGCAAATCATGATTTGTACCCAAAAAGTAAATTAGCGGCTTGAAGGCAACGCCAAGGTGCGGTAGAGCATAAAGGATACACGCAAGGATTTGTGTTTATTTAAAGCAACTGTTAACAAAATCGACGAGGTTATAAACACTTGGCCAATTATGAAATAGGATTTCTTTTTTTATCTCAAACATTTAACCGGACGAAAGCCACAAACATATGATGAGGATATTTGTGGCCCACCTACATGATTATGAGGGCAGGCCTAAACATGCTCACATATTGAATGCTGACGACGTCGATTGTAATAATGATGATGATGAGTTTGTCTTTGCGGCCAGTTTCAAAGAGCAACACAGAATATCCTTCGGCGTTACAATTAGATTGTGTCTCGTCGTGGGATAAGCCGAGCAACAAACGAGCACATTGATGAGTGAAATTAAACACCAAATCACGTGAGTTCTAACAGGACACTCAGCGACCCAGCCTCATTATTGTACTGGACGTCGATAGCTTGAAGGATTACCAGTGCGTTGTGTATTTGTTGTAAACCAAGGAAGCGTTACGAAGACCACCAAGGATAATGAATTTTACGCTTTGATGCTGCCGTAACGAGCGACCGTATTGTGTCTCCTAATCGCACCAGGTGACGGTGGCGTCGGCGTCGAGCAGCGCTACGTTTTAACACTGTAGCTGAGAAATGTAACAAGGATATAGACGCCTGTGCGTGTGTGTGTGCGATGTCCTTTCGACAATGCCTTAAGTGTTGTATTTCAACGCGTTGTTTTTGCAAAGAGATTTTGCCGACTGTTGTTACAGGGGCGGTTAGTACTTCTGAAGCGATCTGAGTATATTTCAAAATGTTTTTCATAACGTCACTGCAGATTCTCATGCGGCATAGTTTCTTTCAGCACGCATAGTTTTAATTGTTTTAACTTTGTAGCCTCACTACGTGATTCTACTTCTATTCTGCATTCGATGATGTATGGATGTTTTAGTTTTCTTTCGATTTTTCATAATTTGTCGGCAA
Organism: Dryomyza anilis; assembly: GCA_951804985.1. Classification (NCBI taxonomy): domain Eukaryota; kingdom Metazoa; phylum Arthropoda; class Insecta; order Diptera; family Dryomyzidae; genus Dryomyza; species Dryomyza anilis. The sequence continues at coordinate 686,328 of OX638134.1, forward strand.
CTTTTAGCAATTGTTGACAATTAGAATAGACAACACTTTGATCAAGCACTGCTGCCGCCTTCCTACGATTGTCAGTACAATTGTGGCGAGGACCACCCAATTGATTAGTTACGCATGCGCAGAAATAATGCCATTCACCACATCCATGGTGTTTGGTTTATCGATGTGAATAATTCAATAATTCAAAAAAATGTCTAGTTTTCCACCCAGTTTAATATACAGGGTGTTTAATAGATGCATATTACTGACATAACATAGTCAATAAAATTTGTTATAAACAAAAATCAGTTGAGAAATGAATATCATTTTTTCACTCATGCTTTCGACAATTAAATTACTTTTCCAATGGTGTATCACATCTTCGAATCGTGTGATATTTTAAAAGGTACGTATAGATAAATTTACAAAAATAAAATTACGAAATTTTCTCAATTTTCATTATTGATTACCACATTTTTTTAAACTGCTAAGTTATCCTGCAGAAATAATTAAAAAGTAACGGGTGTTGTGATTTTGTGGTTGAAATTTAAAAAAAAAAATCAAAATAATCGTGAAATAATTTTAAACATTTATTAAAACTGTAATCATTATCATATTACATCACAGAACATATTTTCTGATCATTTTTCCAAATATAATAATTTTTTTTTTATTTCTACCAATAAAATACAAGAACGGCCGCCACTGTATAAATATTTCTGCAGCATTTCTTACCAAGAAAAAGTCTCTGTGATTGATAAGAAACACTTGGAATGAAATGGTCGGTCATAATAAATTTTAAAAAATGGAGTGATTCGTAACGAAATTTTGAGAAAATAAATAACAAAGTCAAAATTTATATTTTTATTTTTGTAAATTTTTACGTACATTTTAAATAGAAGGAAATCATGGAGTTCGAAGATGTGATACACAATTGGAATTGTAATTTAATTGTCTAAAACACAAATAAAAAACTGATATTCATTTATCAACAGATTATACTTTATAAAAAATTTTCTTGACTAGGTAATGAACTGGGTGAAAAATTATACATTTTTTTATTTTTTGAATCATAGAATGACCCCATGAACTAAACACCTCGTATAGGGCCTTTACAACTATACAGTCTAGATGGACATATTTGATTAATCCTATCATTTAATATAACAAATCTCTTCGTTTGTTGGTTTATTTGTTCCGTATCTCCGGCTAAACGGCTTATCCAATTTTCTTAAAATTTTTACCAAAGATGCGGTAGAGTCTGTAAGGAATGATAATCTATATATGGGCAGGATTGGGCAAAGGGGCGTGACACCTCGTATACAGCCTAAAATTTTAAAACGATATAACTTGGCACCTACACCAGCTACGAAGCTGAAGCAAAAAACTCAAATACAAAAAAAAAATATAAAAGCAAAACGCAAAAGCACAAAACAAAAGTAAAATAAAAAAACGAGCGCAATAACATAAAACTAAAAGTCAAACTAAAGGAAAAACAAAAACTATTTTTTTTCAACATTGTTTTTGGAAAATAGTGATTTCGACCATTGCATTGTTTTTGTCGTCCAAAAAAAATGTTTAACAAATTTCTTTTTTCGAAAATTTTCGAACATTGTAAAATGGCAATTTCGATCATTGCGTTCTTTTTGTCGTCAACATTTTTTTTTAACAAACATTTTTTTTTCCAAATTTTTCGAACATTGTTGTTTTTGTCGAATGACAATAATAATAATGTGGCCGAATATCCAAAATATCCATTACATACAGACATATTTGAAAAAAAAAATGTAGTTACGTTGTTTTGCCTGTCCCAATTTATTCCGAAAAATTTTTCAATTGTACTACTTACGATGCTTAGCGTCTTATACACAAATGGTGTGGTATTCCGAATTTCGGTAAACGGACACGGGGAAATAACACATATAGGAACATTTTGGCACATGTTTAATAAAAATTGAGACTAGTCAGTGGTCAGTATTTTTCTTTTTATGGAAAAATGTATTGGAAGTACATTATAAATTTAAATTTTATTTAAATTTTAAATTTTTGCTTTAAATCTGGACATATTATCTACCAAGGATTGAAACCTAAACGAATAACGGTTTCGATTTCGCGTTTCGGTTACGGTTTCGGTTTTAGGTTTTTATTACGAAACGGTTTCGGTATACCGGTTCCAAGTTACAGTTTCGGTTTTGATTTCGGTTTTTGTATAAAATTTCTTTTTTTTTCCATATTTTTCAAAAAATTTAACATTGTTAGTTATGTTCAAATTGTTATATTGGGGTAAAGTGGGAAACGTAATTTAACAATGTTTGTTGTTATTTTAGTGAAAATAATGAATTATATAATTGATTTCGCCAAGAAAAAAATTCAAACGTGACCACAAGTCAATGAAAAGTAACATTTGGAGGCGTGTCCGGTATGGAAAAGTATATATATTCTTGATCAGCATCACTACCCGAGTCCGTTTAGCCATTTCCGTCTGTCTGTCTGTCCATCTTGCTGTCTTGCTGTCCGAATACAGAATAACTTGAGAAATACTGATCAGAATGCGATGAAATTTCGTCTCAATGTATTTTAGCCAAAAGTAGGAACTGAGTTTGAAAATGAGCCAAATCGGTCAACGGACACGCCCACCTCCCATACAAGTCACTTTTATATAACTCTTTCGGAACTAATAACTCGAAAAGTATTCAAGGTATAGTTATAAAATTTAAAAGGTTTTGTTAGAATTCACCTATAAAAATGTGGTCCAAAAATGGGCGTGATCCGCCCACTTTTTTTTCATTATTTCCCGGGTTTTCATAGTGGAAATTAGATCCCTAAATTATTAAAATCAAATCTATGAAATATTAGCCTTTCAAAATTTTAAATATAGACGTTGTCCGCCCAATTATATGTTTCTATTTTTTTTATTAGTTTGTTATACTTTTATATAAATTTTTTAATTTATGGGGATATAAGACGTTTATTTCTGATATGATTCTGAGGGTGGGGAGGTTCAGCATAATTAAAATCTTTAAAATTAAGGTATGCAATTAAATATCTCACATTAATATCCCCACCAAAGGTGTAGGGATTTCCATAGTCGGGCCCTACCGACTATAAAAATCCGCCCCATATGACCGAACTTACCCATGTTTTTTTCTGGTATCACCATTGTTTTTTTGTTACCTTATTATAAGTATATATTAATATATATGTCCGATATATCGGCCATTCCACGTCAAACCGGGCGCTTTTCACCAAAAAATGACTTTATGAGCTCCGATCTTTTTGAAATTTTACAGACATGTTCTGTGCCAAAAAAATATTTGACACGTATTTTTTTTATTAAAAAAAATATTTTTTTCTGGCAGTTCTACCCCTTAATAAATTAAAATTGCATATATCAATATTGAACATATAGTAGTTCAACTAAATGCAAAATGTTAAATATCGACGACATTTTTCAATTTATTAAGGGGTAGAACTGCCAGAACATTTTTTTTTATAAAACATGAAACACGTGTAAAATATTTTTCGACATAGAACATGAGTGCAAAATTTCAACGATCTCAAAAATGCCCGGTTTGACGTGGAATGGGCGATATATATGTCAGAAATTTAGGTGTATTGAAAAAATCATTCAAAAATCAATCAAACTCAGACTTATAAATGGTATTCTATAGAATAGATCCTTTAAAAGAATTTAAAAATTATTCAAATGAACTTTTCAAAACTTGTCCCACTTCATTTTACTAATACAATAAATAAAAAAACAATATCAATCCTTGTTATCTAAAAATACCCATATTTTTAAAATTTCTACTATTAACACAAAAGGTGTTAAAAATACTTAAAGTAAACTAAAAAAAAATATTCCTATTATTTATATATAATAAGTGTTATTTGGTTTTATTTCAAATTTGTACCGCGAAATTCAAAGTTATTACTAAGCGGGGACATTCTACTCGTAAAGAGGTTTCCAAAACTGCAATGAAAAAAAAATCCCAAAATGTTCTGCTTGTAAGGTATCGATATATTTTTTATACATTACTGGACCATCAATTGAAACTTTCAAGATAGAAATTTAATAATTGAACCTTTTGGTTCAAATTATGTACATTAAATCTGAAAACTTTAACAATTTTGGTTAAAAAATATATACTGGTTTAAAAAGTTAATATTAAACCAATTGTATTAAAATTTAAACTCAAATATTTAATTTTTCCTTATTTTTAATAATTTTAAAACATTAAAGGTTTAAATTGTAAACCATACTTACTAAATTTAGTTGACAATCGCAGGTTCGAATCTCGGCCAGGAGTGGTAATTTTTTTTTATTTTTTATTCTTTTAAATTTTTTATTAGACTTATAAATAAAAAAAAAAAATAAAAAAAATTTACATCTAGCTATAATTATTTTTTGCATAATTTTTAATTAATAATAATAAAAAAATGAAATTTAAAAAAGAATAAAAAATGAAAAAAAAAAAAAGAATTATGGACGAAGTTATGGCCATTTTATGTTAGAAATCCGATTTCTATCTTATTTGAATAATTTAAAAACCTGCTGAAAAGGCATTCTTTTCCCATAAAAACTGCATAGTTTCTACGACTAAGTTACAGCCGTTTTATGTTAGAATCTGTCCTGCCAACGTGCCCTGTTTCACAGATTTTAATAGTTTACATTGGCTGTTCAGACCTTTGCGACTGGCCTTAGTTAAGGAAACGTAAATATCAAATGTTTTTACATCGTAATGATGTAGTTTTCAAATCAATTGACCTACATGTGCGAATTTTCTGCTCTGTAGGTCCGTTCGAATTAATTGCACCAATGCCGACAAAGGTTTCGCTTTAGGGTCAGAGCAATTTTGACCGGAAGTGCGATGAACGTTCTAATTAACTAAATTAGCCAAACAGAGAACGATAAAATAAAAACCCACCTATTATTTTAATCAGTGGTTAGACCGACACTTGGCCATTTGTTTAGCTTAAAGAATAATTAGGAAAAATAATTAACACACTTGGTGCTTGTTATATATAAATTGGGTATTTCATGTAACTTGTTTCAAGTTTCAAAAAATATTAAATGTTGAAACCGATGCTGCATTGAACAACTTTAAAATATCAACAATTGGATATTTTTGTGTGACATTACCACATGTCCTTTTGTAAAGATTAGTCTCCAAAATTCCATGAAATGTTGATAATTGATTTCACTCTTACGAAAAGGCAGAATGAAAGAAACCTTTCAAATTTAGTAAAAATTAAAAACCATTTGTACTATAAGAAAAAAGCAATTTTCATTCAATACACTTCAAATTATTTTTAATGAATTGCTATGCGTGAAAAGGATTTCGTTCGATGGCACACAAATCTGTGAACAATAAACCACATTTAGCTAAGGACCTTACATTAATTGTCCTTAAAACGATTTTTTTTAGCGTGCATGACGAAGCAACGAAGCGTTAAATGTAACGAAAGTGCAAACAATTGTTCGGCTGTATATGCTTCGTGTCTGAAGGACACACTTAAGTATAGAGTGTATCAGGGACATAATTAAATTTGTCCTGCTGTTCCATTGTTCCATGGCCAATAAATTTCGAAAATCAATTCATGGCCAATTTTTTCAAATTAAATGAAAACTGAAAAATCATTTAATAACATACAGCAAGAAAATAGACCAAAAAAGTCTTTGAATGCCGGTATCGATTTTTGACACGGCCGAAACACTTGGCCAACAATGAAAATTTAATGTATAGGAAAACATTTGTAAAATCAGCTAACAATCAGCATACAAGAGCTGTTCAAAAGAACAATGTAACTACCATACAAAGCAATTGGAAAATTCTTTGCTTTTTTCACTATTGTAATTTTATTTTTCAAAATTTGATTTTTATTGTTGCTCTGTTCGTTTTTGTCTGTTTTTAATTTCGTTTGTGTATGAAATAAAGTAGCTATAAAAGACCTTTTAGTTAAAAATGCTCAGTTTAATTGTGTCTATTAAACTGCATTTTCCCTAACAAAGTGAACATTAATAGCTGGATGATTGTTACAATTAAAAATATTTTTTGCTAAATTCTTGGTATTTTTCAATGTAGGTATTTAGCCATGTTAATTGTTTGTCAATAGATCAATAAAACATTTTTACAATTACACAGAATTGAATGTGTTTTTGGCAACATCTGTTGGTTTCCAAATTTTGATGTAAATTGAATTTTTACAATTGGATATTTCTTCATATAGTTTAATATTTTTACGACAAATAGTTTATATAAATTACTAAGAGCAGATAAATAAAACCCGGGCGGATCAGAAATAACTGTCGAAGCATTTTACTACAAACATCGTAAAATATAAAAATTATACTTACAAATAAAATAATTTCGTAAAACCTTCATATTAACGGAGCGTCCTAGAGAGCTGAAAGTCGGCACAAAGTGGGCGTGTTTTATAGTGATTTTAAAGTAGATTATTTATGGAAAAATTCATTAAAATCGGTTCAGTGGTCCTAGAGATATAGGCTGATTAGTCTAGTTTTTCTTAAATCGTTCATATCTTCTAAACGGAGCGTCGTAGATGGGTCAAAGTTGGCACAATTTTTTGGAGTTTCAAAATCGATTTTTGAAAAAAATAATTCCTTAAAACGTTCATATCTTCTAAACGGAGCGTCGTAGATGGGTCAAAGTGGGCGCGTTTTATAGTGATTTTAAAGTAGATTTTTTATGGAAAAATTCATTAAAATCGGTTCAGTGGTCCTAGAGATATAGGCTGATTAGTCTAGTTTTTCTTAAATCGTTCATATCTTCTAAACGGAGCGTCGTAGATGGGTCAAAGTTGGCACAATTTTTTGGATTTTCAAAATCGATTTTTGAATCGATTCATATCTTCTAAACGGAGCGGAGTGGGCGCGTTTTATAGTGATTTTAAAGTAGATTATTTATGGAAAAATTCATTAAAATCGGTTCAGTGGTCCTAGAGATATAGGCTGAATTAGTGTAGTTTTTCTAAAATCATTCATATCTTCTAAACGGAGCGTCGTAGATGGGTCAAAGTTGGCACAATTTTTTGGATTTTCAAAATCGATTTTTGAAAAAAATAATTCCTTAAAACGTTCATATCTTCTAAACGGAGCGTCGTAGATGGGTCAAAGTGGGCGCGTTTTATAGTGATTTTAAAGTAGGTTTTTTATGGAAAAAATCATTAAAATCGGTTCAGTGGTCCTAGAGATATAGGCTAATTAGTCTAGTTTTTCTAAAATCGTTCATATCTTCTAAACGGAGCGTCGTAGATGGGTCAAAGATGGCACAATTTTTTGGATTTTCAAAATCGATTTTTGAAAAAAAATAATTCCTTAAAACGTTCATATCTTCTAAACGGAGCGTCGTAGATGGGTCAAAGTGGGCGCGTTTTATAGTGATTTTATAGTAGATTATTTATGGGAAAATTCATTAAAATCGGTTCAGTGGTCCTAGAGATATAGGCTAATTAGTCTAGTTTTTCTTAAATCGTTCATATCATCTAAACGGAGCGTCGTAGATGGGTCAAAGTTGGCACAATTTATTGGATTTTCAAAATCGATTTTTGAAAAAAAATAATTCCTTAAAACGTTCATATCTTCTAAACGGAGCGTCGTAGATGGGTCAAAGTGGGCGCGTTTTATAGTGATTTTATAGTAGATTATTTATGGGAAAATTCATTAAAATCGGTTCAGTGGTCCTAGAGATATAGGCTAATTAGTCTAGTTTTTCTTAAATCGTTCATATCATCTAAACGGAGCGTCGTAGATGGGTCAAAGTTGGCACAATTTATTGGATTTTCAAAATCGATTTTTGAAAAAAATAATTCCTTAAAACGTTCATATCTTCTAAACGGAGCGTCGTAGATGGGTCAAAGTGGGCGCGTTTTATAGTGATTTTAAAGTAGATTATTTATGGGAAAATTCATTAAAATCGGTTCAGTGGTCCTAGAGATATAGGCTAATTAGTCTAGTTTTTCTTAATTCGTTCCTATCTTCTAAACGGAGCGTCGTAGATGGGTCAAAGTTGGCACAATTTTTTGGATTTTCAAAATCGATTTTTGAAAAAAATAATTCCTTAAAACGTTCATATCTTCTAAACGGAGCGTCGTAGATGGGTCAAAGTGGGCGCGTTTTATAGTGATTTTAAAGTAGGTTTTTTATGGAAAAAATCATTAAAATCGGTTCAGTGGTCCTAGAGATATAGGCTAATTAGTCTAGTTTTTCTTAAATCGTTCATATCATCTAAACGGAGCGTCGTAGATGGGTCAAAGTTGGCACAATTTATTGGATTTTCAAAATCGATTTTTGAAAAAAATAATTCCTTAAAACGTTCATATCTTCTAAACGGAGCGTCGTAGATGGGTCAAAGTGGGCGCGTTTTATAGTGATTTTAAAGTAGATTATTTATGGGAAAATTCATTAAAATCGGTTCAGTGGTCCTAGAGATATAGGCTAATTAGTCTAGTTTTTCTTAAATCGTTCATATCTTCTAAACGGAGCGTCGTAGATGGGTCAAAGTTGGCACAATTTTTTGGATTTTTAAAATCGATTTTTGAAAAAAATAATTCCTTAAAACGTTCATATCTTCTAAACGGAGCGTCGTAGATGGGTCAAAGTGGGCGCGTTTTATAGTGATTTTAAAGTAGGTTTTTTATGGAAAAAATCATTAAAATCGGTTCAGTGGTCCTAGAGATATAGGCTAATTAGTCTAGTTTTTCTAAAATCGTTCATATCTTCTAAACGGAGCGTCGTAGATGGGTCAAAGATGGCACAATTTTTTGGATTTTCAAAATCGATTTTTGAAAAAAATAATTCCTTAAAACGTTCATATCTTCTAAACGGAGCGTCGTAGATGGGTCAAAGTGGGCGCGTTTTATAGTGATTTTAAAGTAGGTTTTTTATGGAAAAAATCATTAAAATCGGTTCAGTGGTCCTAGAGATATAGGCTAATTAGTCTAGTTTTTCTAAAATCGTTCAAAGTGGGCGCGTTTTATAGTGATTTTATAGTAGATTATTTATGGGAAAATTCATTAAAATCGGTTCAGTGGTCCTAGAGATATAGGCTAATTAGTCTAGTTTTTCTTAAATCGTTCATATCATCTAAACGGAGCGTCGTAGATGGGTCAAAGTTGGCACAATTTATTGGATTTTCAAAATCGATTTTTGAAAAAAATAATTCCTTAAAACGTTCATGTCGTAGATGGGTCAAAGTGGGCGCGTTTTATAGTGATTTTAAAGTAGATTATTTATGGGAAAATTCATTAAAATCGGTTCAGTGGTCCTAGAGATATAGGCTAATTAGTCTAGTTTTTCTTAATTCGTTCCTATCTTCTAAACGGAGCGTCGTAGATGGGTCAAAGTTGGCACAATTTTTTGGATTTTCAAAATCGATTTTTGAAAAAAATAATTCCTTAAAACGTTCATATCTTCTAAACGGAGCGTCGTAGATGGGTCAAAGTGGGCGCGTTTTATAGTGATTTTATAGTAGATTATTTATGGGAAAATTCATTAAAATCGGTTCAGTGGTCCTAGAGATATAGGCTAATTAGTCTAGTTTTTCTTAAATCGTTCATATCATCTAAACGGAGCGTCGTAGATGAGTCAAAGTTGGCACAATTTATTGGATTTTCAAAATCGATTTTTGAAAAAAATAATTCCTTAAAACGTTCATATCTTCTAAACGGAGCGTCGTAGATGGGCGCGTTTTATAGTGATTTTAAAGTAGATTATTTATGGGAAAATTCATTAAAATCGGTTCAGTGGTCCTAGAGATATAGGCTAATTAGTCTAGTTTTTCTTAATTCGTTCCTATCTTCTAAACGGAGCGTCGTAGATGGGTCAAAGTTGGCACAATTTTTTGGATTTTCAAAATCGATTTTTGAAAAAAATAATTCCTTAAAACGTTCATATCTTCTAAACGGAGCGTCGTAGATGGGTCAAAGTGGGCGCGTTTTATAGTTATTTTAAAGTAGATTATTTATGGGAAAATTCATTAAAATCGGTTCAGTGGTCCTAGAGATATAGGCTAATTAGTCTAGTTTTTCTTAAATCGTTCATATCATCTAAACGGAGCGTCGTAGATGGGTCAAAGTTGGCACAATTTATTGGATTTTCAAAATCGATTTTTGAAAAAAATAATTCCTTAAAACGTTCATATCTTCTAAACGGAGCGTCGTAGATGGGTCAAAGTGGGCGCGTTTTATAGTGATTTTAAAGTAGATTATTTATGGGAAAATTCATTAAAATCGGTTCAGTGGTCCTAGAGATATAGGCTAATTAGTCTAGTTTTTCTTAATTCGTTCCTATCTTCTAAACGGAGCGTCGTAGATGGGTCAAAGTTGGCACAATTTTTTGGATTTTCAAAATCGATTTTTGAAAAAAATAATTCCTTAAAACGTTCATATCTTCTAAACGGAGCGTCGTAGATGGGTCAAAGTGGGCGCGTTTTATAGTTATTTTAAAGTAGATTATTTATGGGAAAATTCATTAAAATCGGTTCAGTGGTCCTAGAGATATAGGCTAATTAGTCTAGTTTTTCTTAAATCGTTCATATCTTCTAAACGGAGCGTCGTAGATGGGTCAAAGTTGGCACAATTTTTTGGATTTTTAAAATCGATTTTTGAAAAAAATAATTTCTTAAAACGTTCATATCTTCTAAACGGAGCGTCGTAGATGGGTCAAAGTGGGCGCGTTTTATAGTGATTTTAAAGTAGATTATTTATGGGAAAATTCATTAAAATCGGTTCAGTGGTCCTAGAGATATAGGCTAATTAGTCTAGTTTTTCTTAATTCGTTCCTATCTTCTAAACGGAGCGTCGTAGATGGGTCAAAGTTGGCACAATTTTTTGGATTTTCAAAATCGATTTTTGAAAAAAATAATTCCTTAAAACGTTCATATCTTCTAAACGGAGCGTCGTAGATGGGTCAAAGTGGGCGCGTTTTATAGTTATTTTAAAGTAGATTATTTATGGGAAAATTCATTAAAATCGGTTCAGTGGTCCTAGAGATATAGGCTAATTAGTCTAGTTTTTCTTAAATCGTTCATATCATCTAAACGGAGCGTCGTAGATGGGTCAAAGTTGGCACAATTTATTGGATTTTCAAAATCGATTTTTGAAAAAAATAATTCCTTAAAACGTTCATATCTTCTAAACGGAGCGTCGTAGATGGGTCAAAGTGGGCGCGTTTTATAGTGATTTTAAAGTAGATTATTTATGGGAAAATTCATTAAAATCGGTTCAGTGGTCCTAGAGATATAGGCTAATTAGTCTAGTTTTTCTTAATTCGTTCCTATCTTCTAAACGGAGCGTCGTAGATGGGTCAAAGTTGGCACAATTTTTTGGATTTTCAAAATCGATTTTTGAAAAAAATAATTCCTTAAAACGTTCATATCTTCTAAACGGAGCGTCGTAGATGGGTCAAAGTGGGCGCGTTTTATAGTTATTTTAAAGTAGATTATTTATGGGAAAATTCATTAAAATCGGTTCAGTGGTCCTAGAGATATAGGCTAATTAGTCTAGTTTTTCTTAAATCGTTCATATCTTCTAAACGGAGCGTCGTAGATGGGTCAAAGTTGGCACAATTTTTTGGATTTTTAAAATCGATTTTTGAAAAAAATAATTTCTTAAAACGTTCATATCTTCTAAACGGAGCGTCGTAGATGGGTCAAAGTGGGCGCGTTTTATAGTGATTTTAAAGTAGATTATTTATGGGAAAATTCATTAAAATCGGTTCAGTGGTCCTAGAGATATAGGCTAATTAGTCTAGTTTTTCTTAATTCGTTCCTATCTTCTAAACGGAGCGTCGTAGATGGGTCAAAGTTGGCACAATTTTTTGGATTTTCAAAATCGATTTTTGAAAAAAATAATTCCTTAAAACGTTCATATCTTCTAAACGGAGCGTCGTAGATGGGTCAAAGTGGGCGCGTTTTATAGTTATTTTAAAGTAGATTATTTATGGGAAAATTCATTAAAATCGGTTCAGTGGTCCTAGAGATATAGGCTAATTAGTCTAGTTTTTCTTAAATCGTTCATATCTTCTAAACGGAGCGTCGTAGATGGGTCAAAGTTGGCACAATTTTTTGGATTTTTAAAATCGATTTTTGAAAAAAATAATTCCTTAAAACGTTCATATCTTCTAAACGGAGCGTCGTAGATGGGTCAAAGTGGGCGCGTTTTATAGTGATTTTAAAGTAGATTATTTATGGGAAAATTCATTAAAATCGGTTCAGTGGTCCTAGAGATATAGGCTAATTAGTCTAGTTTTTCTTAATTCGTTCCTATCTTCTAAACGGAGCGTCGTAGATGGGTCAAAGTTGGCACAATTTTTTGGATTTTCAAAATCGATTTTTGAAAAAAATAATTCCTTAAAACGTTCATATCTTCTAAACGGAGCGTCGTAGATGGGTCAAAGTGGGCGCGTTTTATAGTTATTTTAAAGTAGATTATTTATGGGAAAATTCATTAAAATCGGTTCAGTGGTCCTAGAGATATAGGCTAATTAGTCTAGTTTTTCTTAAATCGTTCATATCATCTAAACGGAGCGTCGTAGATGGGTCAAAGTTGGCACAATTTATTGGATTTTCAAAATCGATTTTTGAAAAAAATAATTCCTTAAAACGTTCATATCTTCTAAACGGAGCGTCGTAGATGGGTCAAAGTGGGCGCGTTTTATAGTGATTTTAAAGTAGATTATTTATGGGAGAATTCATTAAAATCGGTTCAGTGGTCCTAGAGATATAGGCTAATTAGTCTAGTTTTTCTTAATTCGTTCCTATCTTCTAAACGGAGCGTCGTAGATGGGTCAAAGTTGGCACAATTTTTTGGATTTTCAAAATCGATTTTTGAAAAAAATAATTCCTTAAAACGTTCATATCTTCTAAACGGAGCGTCGTAGATGGGTCAAAGTTGGCACAATTTTTTGGATTTTCAAAATCGATTTTTGAAAAAAATAATTCCTTAAAACGTTCTTATCTTCTAAACGGAGCGTCGTAGATGGGTCAAAGTGGGCGCGTTTTATAGTGATTTTAAAGTAGATTATTTATGGGAAAATTCATTAAAATCGGTTCAGTGGTCCTAGAGATATAGGCTAATTAGTCAAGTTTTTCTTAAATCGTTCATATCTTCTAAACGGAGCGTCGTAGATGGGTCAAAGTGGGCGCGTTTTATAGTGATTTTAAAGTAGATTATTTATGGGAAAATTCATTAAAATCGGTTCAGTGGTCCTAGAGATATAGGCTAATTAGTCTAGTTTTTCTTAAATCGTTCATATCTTCTAAACGGAGCGTCGTAGATGGGTCAAAGTTGGCACAATTTTTTGGATTTTCAAAATCGATTTTTGAATCGATTCATATCTTCTAAACGGAGCGGAGTGGGCGCGTTTTATAGTGATTTTAAAGTAGATTATTTATGGAAAAATTCATTAAAATCGGTTCAGTGGTCCTAGAAATATAGGCTGAATTAGTGAAGTTTTTCTAAAATCGTTCATATCTTCTAAACGGAGCGTCGTAGATGGGTCAAAGTTGGCACAATTTTTTGGATTTTCAAAATCGATTTTTGAAAAAAATAATTCCTTAAAACGTTCATATCTTCTAAACGGAGCGTCGTAGATGGGTCAAAGTGGGCGCGTTTTATAGTGATTTTAAAGTAGGTTTTTTATGGAAAAAATCATTAAAATCGGTTCAGTGGTCCTAGAGATATAGGCTAATTAGTCTAGTTTTTCTAAAATCGTTCATATCTTCTAAACGGAGCGTCGTAGATGGGTCAAAGTTGGCACAATTTTTTGGATTTTCAAAATCGATTTTTGAAAAAAATAATTCCTTAAAACGTTCATATCTTCTAAACGGAGCGTCGTAGATGGGTCAAAGTGGGCGCGTTTTATAGTGATTTTAAAGTAGATTATTTATGGGAAAATTCATTAAAATCGGTTCAGTGGTCCTAGAGATATAGGCTAATTAGTCTAGTTTTTCTTAATTCGTTCCTATCTTCTAAACGGAGCGTCGTAGATGGGTCAAAGTTGGCACAATTTTTTGGATTTTCAAAATCGATTTTTGAAAAAAATAATTCCTTAAAACGTTCATATCTTCTAAACGGAGCGTCGTAGATGGGTCAAAGTGGGCGCGTTTTATAGTGATTTTAAAGTAGGTTTTTTATGGAAAAAATCATTAAAATCGGTTCAGTGGTCCTAGAGATATAGGTTAATTAGTCTAGTTTTTCTAAAATCGTTCATATCTTCTAAACGGAGCGTCGTAGATGGGTCAAAGTTGGCACAATTTTTTGGATTTTCAAAATCGATTTTTGAAAAAAATAATTCCTTAAAACGTTCATATCTTCTAAACGGAGCGTCGTAGATGGGTCAAAGTGGGCGCGTTTTATAGTGATTTTAAAGTAGGTTTTTTATGGAAAAAATCATTAAAATCGGTTCAGTGGTCCTAGAGATATAGGCTAATTAGTCTAGTTTTTCTTAATTCGTTCCTATCTTCTAAACGGAGCGTCGTAGATGGGTCAAAGTTGGCACAATTTTTTGGATTTTCAAAATCGATTTTTGAAAAAAATAATTCCTTAAAACGTTCATATCTTCTAAACGGAGCGTCGTAGATGGGTCAAAGTGGGCGCGTTTTATAGTGATTTTAAAGTAGATTATTTATGGGAAAATTCATTAAAATCGGTTCAGTGGTCCTAGAGATATAGGCTAATTAGTCTAGTTTTTCTTAAATCGTTCATATCTTCTAAACGGAGCGTCGTAGATGGGTCAAAGTTGGCACAATTTTTTGGATTTTTAAAATCGATTTTTGAAAAAAATAATTCCTTAAAACGTTCATATCTTCTAAACGGAGCGTCGTAGATGGGTCAAAGTGGGCGCGTTTTATAGTGATTTTAAAGTAGATTATTTATGGGAAAATTCATTAAAATCGGTTCAGTGGTCCTAGAGATATAGGCTAATTAGTCTAGTTTTTCTTAATTCGTTCCTATCTTCTAAACGGAGCGTCGTAGATGGGTCAAAGTTGGCACAATTTTTTGGATTTTCAAAATCGATTTTTGAAAAAAATAATTCCTTAAAACGTTCATATCTTCTAAACGGAGCGTCGTAGATGGGTCAAAGTGGGCGCGTTTTATAGTTATTTTAAAGTAGATTATTTATGGGAAAATTCATTAAAATCGGTTCAGTGGTCCTAGAGATATAGGCTAATTAGTCTAGTTTTTCTTAAATCGTTCATATCATCTAAACGGAGCGTCGTAGATGGGTCAAAGTTGGCACAATTTATTGGATTTTCAAAATCGATTTTTGAAAAAAATAATTCCTTAAAACGTTCATATCTTCTAAACGGAGCGTCGTAGATGGGTCAAAGTGGGCGCGTTTTATAGTGATTTTAAAGTAGATTATTTATGGGAGAATTCATTAAAATCGGTTCAGTGGTCCTAGAGATATAGGCTAATTAGTCTAGTTTTTCTTAATTCGTTCCTATCTTCTAAACGGAGCGTCGTAGATGGGTCAAAGTTGGCACAATTTTTTGGATTTTCAAAATCGATTTTTGAAAAAAATAATTCCTTAAAACGTTCATATCTTCTAAACGGAGCGTCGTAGATGGGTCAAAGTTGGCACAATTTTTTGGATTTTCAAAATCGATTTTTGAAAAAAATAATTCCTTAAAACGTTCTTATCTTCTAAACGGAGCGTCGTAGATGGGTCAAAGTGGGCGCGTTTTATAGTGATTTTAAAGTAGATTATTTATGGGAAAATTCATTAAAATCGGTTCAGTGGTCCTAGAGATATAGGCTAATTAGTCAAGTTTTTCTTAAATCGTTCATATCTTCTAAACGGAGCGTCGTAGATGGGTCAAAGTGGGCGCGTTTTATAGTGATTTTAAAGTAGATTATTTATGGGAAAATTCATTAAAATCGGTTCAGTGGTCCTAGAGATATAGGCTAATTAGTCTAGTTTTTCTTAAATCGTTCATATCTTCTAAACGGAGCGTCGTAGATGGGTCAAAGTTGGCACAATTTTTTGGATTTTCAAAATCGATTTTTGAATCGATTCATATCTTCTAAACGGAGCGGAGTGGGCGCGTTTTATAGTGATTTTAAAGTAGATTATTTATGGAAAAATTCATTAAAATCGGTTCAGTGGTCCTAGAAATATAGGCTGAATTAGTGAAGTTTTTCTAAAATCGTTCATATCTTCTAAACGGAGCGTCGTAGATGGGTCAAAGTTGGCACAATTTTTTGGATTTTCAAAATCGATTTTTGAAAAAAATAATTCCTTAAAACGTTCATATCTTCTAAACGGAGCGTCGTAGATGGGTCAAAGTGGGCGCGTTTTATAGTGATTTTAAAGTAGGTTTTTTATGGAAAAAATCATTAAAATCGGTTCAGTGGTCCTAGAGATATAGGCTAATTAGTCTAGTTTTTCTAAAATCGTTCATATCTTCTAAACGGAGCGTCGTAGATGGGTCAAAGTTGGCACAATTTTTTGGATTTTCAAAATCGATTTTTGAAAAAAATAATTCCTTAAAACGTTCATATCTTCTAAACGGAGCGTCGTAGATGGGTCAAAGTGGGCGCGTTTTATAGTGATTTTAAAGTAGATTATTTATGGGAAAATTCATTAAAATCGGTTCAGTGGTCCTAGAGATATAGGCTAATTAGTCTAGTTTTTCTTAATTCGTTCCTATCTTCTAAACGGAGCGTCGTAGATGGGTCAAAGTTGGCACAATTTTTTGGATTTTCAAAATCGATTTTTGAAAAAAATAATTCCTTAAAACGTTCATATCTTCTAAACGGAGCGTCGTAGATGGGTCAAAGTGGGCGCGTTTTATAGTGATTTTAAAGTAGGTTTTTTATGGAAAAAATCATTAAAATCGGTTCAGTGGTCCTAGAGATATAGGCTAATTAGTCTAGTTTTTCTAAAATCGTTCAAAGTGGGCGCGTTTTATAGTGATTTTAAAGTAGATTATTTATGGGAAAATTCATTAAAATCGGTTCAGTGGTCCTAGAGATATAGGCTAATTAGTCTAGTTTTTCTTAAATCGTTCATATCTTCTAAACGGAGCGTCGTAGATGGGTCAAAGTGGGGTTTTATAGTGATTTTAAAGTAGATTATTTATGGGAAAATTCATTAAAATCGGTTCAGTGGTCCTAGAGATATAGGCTAATTAGTCTAGTTTTTCTTAAATCGTTCATATCTTCTAAACGGAGCGTCGTAGATGGGTCAAAGTTGGCACAATTTTTTGGATTTTCAAAATCGATTTTTGAATCGATTCATATCTTCTAAACGGAGCGGAGTGGTCCTAGAAATATAGGCTGAATTAGTGTAGTTTTTCTAAAATCGTTCATATCTTCTAAACGGAGCGTCGTAGATGGGTCAAAGTTGGCACAATTTTTTGGATTTTCAAAATCGATTTTTGAAAAAAATAATTCCTTAAAACGTTCATATCTTCTAAACGGAGCGTCGTAGATGGGTCAAAGTGGGCGCGTTTTATAGTGATTTTAAAGTAGGTTTTTTATGGAAAAAATCATTAAAATCGGTTCAGTGGTCCTAGAGATATAGGCTAATTAGTCTAGTTTTTCTAAAATCGTTCATATCTTCTAAACGGAGCGTCGTAGATGGGTCAAAGTTGGCACAATTTTTTGGATTTTCAAAATCGATTTTTGAAAAAAATAATTCCTTAAAACGTTCATATCTTCTAAACGGAGCGTCGTAGATGGGTCAAAGTGGGCGCGTTTTATAGTGATTTTAAAGTAGGTTTTTTATGGAAAAAATCATTAAAATCGGTTCAGTGGTCCTAGAGATATAGGCTAATTAGTCTAGTTTTTCTTAATTCGTTCCTATCTTCTAAACGGAGCGTCGTAGATGGGTCAAAGTTGGCACAATTTTTTGGATTTTCAAAATCGATTTTTGAAAAAAATAATTCCTTAAAACGTTCATATCTTCTAAACGGAGCGTCGTAGATGGGTCAAAGTGGGCGCGTTTTATAGTGATTTTAAAGTAGGTTTTTTATGGAAAAAATCATTAAAATCGGTTCAGTTGTCCTAGAGATATAGGCTAATTAGTCTAGTTTTTCTAAAATCGTTCAAAGTGGGCGCGTTTTATAGTGATTTTAAAGTAGATTATTTATGGGAAAATTCATTAAAATCGGTTCAGTGGTCCTAGAGATATAGGCTAATTAGTCTAGTTTTTCTTAAATCGTTCATATCTTCTAAACGGAGCGTCGTAGATGGGTCAAAGTTGGCACAATTTTTTGGATTTTCAAAATCGATTTTTGAATCGATTCATATCTTCTAAACGGAGCGGAGTGGGCGCGTTTTATAGTGATTTTAAAGTAGATTTTTTATGGAAAAATTGATTAAAATCGGTTCAGTGGTCCTAGAAATATAGGCTGAATTAGTGTAGTTTTTCTAAAATCGTTCATATCTTCTAAACGGAGCGTCGTAGATGGGTCAAAGTTGGCACAATTTTTTGGATTTTCAAAATCGATTTTTGAAAAAAATAATTCCTTAAAACGTTCATATCTTCTAAACGGAGCGTCGTAGATGGGTCAAAGTGGGCGCGTTTTATAGTGATTTTAAAGTAGGTTTTTTATGGAAAAAATCATTAAAATCGGTTCAGTGGTCCTAGAGATATAGGCTAATTAGTCTAGTTTTTCTAAAATCGTTCATATCTTCTAAACGGAGCGTCGTAGATGGGTCAAAGTTGGCACAATTTTTTGGATTTTCAAAATCGATTTTTGAAAAAAATAATTCCTTAAAACGTTCATATCTTCTAAACGGAGCGTCGTAGATGGGTCAAAGTGGGCGCGTTTTATAGTGATTTTAAAGTAGGTTTTTTATGGAAAAAATCATTAAAATCGGTTCAGTGGTCCTAGAGATATAGGCTAATTAGTCTAGTTTTTCTAAAATCGTTCAAAGTGGGCGCGTTTTATAGTGATTTTATAGTAGATTATTTATGGGAAAATTCATTAAAATCGGTTCAGTGGTCCTAGAGATATAGGCTAATTAGTCTAGTTTTTCTTAATTCGTTCCTATCTTCTAAACGGAGCGTCGTAGATGGGTCAAAGTTGGCACAATTTTTTGGATTTTCAAAATCGATTTTTGAAAAAAATAATTCCTTAAAACGTTCATATCTTCTAAACGGAGCGTCGTAGATGGGTCAAAGTGGGCGCGTTTTATAGTGATTTTAAAGTAGGTTTATTATGGAAAAAATCATTAAAATCGGTTCAGTGGTCCTAGAGATATAGGCTAATTAGTCTAGTTTTTCTTAATTCGTTCCTATCTTCTAAACGGAGCGTCGTAGATGGGTCAAAGTTGGCACAATTTTTTGGATTTTCAAAATCGATTTTTGAAAAAAATAATTCCTTAAAACGTTCATATCTTCTAAACGGAGCGTCGTAGATGGGTCAAAGTGGGCGCGTTTTATAGTGATTTTAAAGTAGGTTTTTTATGGAAAAAATCATTAAAATCGGTTCAGTTGTCCTAGAGATATAGGCTAATTAGTCTAGTTTTTCTAAAATCGTTCAAAGTGGGCGCGTTTTATAGTGATTTTAAAGTAGATTATTTATGGGAAAATTCATTAAAATCGGTTCAGTGGTCCTAGAGATATAGGCTAATTAGTCTAGTTTTTCTTAAATCGTTCATATCTTCTAAACGGAGCGTCGTAGATGGGTCAAAGTTGGCACAATTTTTTGGATTTTCAAAATCGATTTTTGAATCGATTCATATCTTCTAAACGGAGCGGAGTGGGCGCGTTTTATAGTGATTTTAAAGTAGATTTTTTATGGAAAAATTGATTAAAATCGGTTCAGTGGTCCTAGAAATATAGGCTGAATTAGTGTAGTTTTTCTAAAATCGTTCATATCTTCTAAACGGAGCGTCGTAGATGGGTCAAAGTTGGCACAATTTTTTGGATTTTCAAAATCGATTTTTGAAAAAAATAATTCCTTAAAACGTTCATATCTTCTAAACGGAGCGTCGTAGATGGGTCAAAGTGGGCGCGTTTTATAGTGATTTTAAAGTAGGTTTTTTATGGAAAAAATCATTAAAATCGGTTCAGTGGTCCTAGAGATATAGGCTAATTAGTCTAGTTTTTCTAAAATCGTTCATATCTTCTAAACGGAGCGTCGTAGATGGGTCAAAGTTGGCACAATTTTTTGGATTTTCAAAATCGATTTTTGAAAAAAATAATTCCTTAAAACGTTCATATCTTCTAAACGGAGCGTCGTAGATGGGTCAAAGTGGGCGCGTTTTATAGTGATTTTAAAGTAGGTTTTTTATGGAAAAAATCATTAAAATCGGTTCAGTGGTCCTAGAGATATAGGTTAATTAGTCTAGTTTTTCTAAAATCGTTCATATCTTCTAAACGGAGCGTCGTAGATGGGTCAAAGTTGGCACAATTTTTTGGATTTTCAAAATCGATTTTTGAAAAAAATAATTCCTTAAAACGTTCATATCTTCTAAACGGAGCGTCGTAGATGGGTCAAAGTGGGCGCGTTTTATAGTGATTTTAAAGTAGATTATTTATGGGAAAATTCATTAAAATCGGTTCAGTGGTCCTAGAGATATAGGCTAATTAGTCTAGTTTTTCTTAATTCGTTCCTATCTTCTAAACGGAGCGTCGTAGATGGGTCAAAGTTGGCACAATTTTTTGGATTTTCAAAATCGATTTTTGAAAAAAATAATTCCTTAAAACGTTCATATCTTCTAAACGGAGCGTCGTAGATGGGTCAAAGTGGGCGCGTTTTATAGTGATTTTAAAGTAGGTTTTTTATGGAAAAAATCATTAAAATCGGTTCAGTGGTCCTAGAGATATAGGCTAATTAGTCTAGTTTTTCTAAAATCGTTCAAAGTGGGCGCGTTTTATAGTGATTTTATAGTAGATTATTTATGGGAAAATTCATTAAAATCGGTTCAGTGGTCCTAGAGATATAGGCTAATTAGTCTAGTTTTTCTTAATTCGTTCCTATCTTCTAAACGGAGCGTCGTAGATGGGTCAAAGTTGGCACAATTTTTTGGATTTTCAAAATCGATTTTTGAAAAAAATAATTCCTTAAAACGTTCATATCTTCTAAACGGAGCGTCGTAGATGGGTCAAAGTGGGCGCGTTTTATAGTGATTTTAAAGTAGATTATTTATGGGAAAATTCATTAAAATCGGTTCAGTGGTCCTAGAGATATAGGCTAATTAGTCTAGTTTTTCTTAATTCGTTCCTATCTTCTAAACGGAGCGTCGTAGATGGGTCAAAGTGGGCGCGTTTTATAGTGATTTTAAAGTAGGTTTTTTATGGAAAAAATCATTAAAATCGGTTCAGTGGTCCTAGAGATATAGGCTAATTAGTCTAGTTTTTCTAAAATCGTTCAAAGTGGGCGCGTTTTATAGTGATTTTAAAGTAGATTATTTATGGGAAAATTCATTAAAATCGGTTCAGTGGTCCTAGAGATATAGGCTAATTAGTCTAGTTTTTCTTAAATCGTTCATATCTTCTAAACGGAGCGTCGTAGATGGGTCAAAGTTGGCACAATTTTTTGGATTTTCAAAATCGATTTTTGAATCGATTCATATCTTCTAAACGGAGCGGAGTGGGCGCGTTTTATAGTGATTTTAAAGTAGATTTTTTATGGAAAAATTGATTAAAATCGGTTCAGTGGTCCTAGAAATATAGGCTGAATTAGTGTAGTTTTTCTAAAATCGTTCATATCTTCTAAACGGAGCGTCGTAGATGGGTCAAAGTTGGCACAATTCTTTGGATTTTCAAAATCGATTTTTGAAAAAAATAATTCCTTAAAACGTTCATATCTTCTAAACGGAGCGTCGTAGATGGGTCAAAGTGGGCGCGTTTTATAGTGATTTTAAAGTAGGTTTTTTATGGAAAAAATCATTAAAATCGGTTCAGTGGTCCTAGAGATATAGGCTAATTAGTCTAGTTTTTCTAAAATCGTTCATATCTTCTAAACGGAGCGTCGTAGATGGGTCAAAGTTGGCACAATTTTTTGGATTTTCAAAATCGATTTTTGAAAAAAATAATTCCTTAAAACGTTCATATCTTCTAAACGGAGCGTCGTAGATGGGTCAAAGTGGGCGCGTTTTATAGTGATTTTAAAGTAGGTTTTTTATGGAAAAAATCATTAAAATCGGTTCAGTGGTCCTAGAGATATAGGTTAATTAGTCTAGTTTTTCTAAAATCGTTCATATCTTCTAAACGGAGCGTCGTAGATGGGTCAAAGTTGGCACAATTTTTTGGATTTTCAAAATCGATTTTTGAAAAAAATAATTCCTTAAAACGTTCATATCTTCTAAACGGAGCGTCGTAGATGGGTCAAAGTGGGCGCGTTTTATAGTGATTTTAAAGTAGATTATTTATGGGAAAATTCATTAAAATCGGTTCAGTGGTCCTAGAGATATAGGCTAATTAGTCTAGTTTTTCTTAATTCGTTCCTATCTTCTAAACGGAGCGTCGTAGATGGGTCAAAGTTGGCACAATTTTTTGGATTTTCAAAATCGATTTTTGAAAAAAATAATTCCTTAAAACGTTCATATCTTCTAAACGGAGCGTCGTAGATGGGTCAAAGTGGGCGCGTTTTATAGTGATTTTAAAGTAGGTTTTTTATGGAAAAAATCATTAAAATCGGTTCAGTGGTCCTAGAGATATAGGCTAATTAGTCTAGTTTTTCTAAAATCGTTCAAAGTGGGCGCGTTTTATAGTGATTTTAAAGTAGATTTTTTATGGAAAAATTGATTAAAATCGGTTCAGTGGTCCTAGAAATATAGGCTGAATTAGTGTAGTTTTTCTAAAATCGTTCATATCTTCTAAACGGAGCGTCGTAGATGGGTCAAAGTTGGCACAATTCTTTGGATTTTCAAAATCGATTTTTGAAAAAAATAATTCCTTAAAACGTTCATATCTTCTAAACGGAGCGTCGTAGATGGGTCAAAGTGGGCGCGTTTTATAGTGATTTTAAAGTAGGTTTTTTATGGAAAAAATCATTAAAATCGGTTCAGTGGTCCTAGAGATATAGGCTAATTAGTCTAGTTTTTCTAAAATCGTTCATATCTTCTAAACGGAGCGTCGTAGATGGGTCAAAGTTGGCACAATTTTTTGGATTTTCAAAATCGATTTTTGAAAAAAATAATTCCTTAAAACGTTCATATCTTCTAAACGGAGCGTCGTAGATGGGTCAAAGTGGGCGCGTTTTATAGTGATTTTAAAGTAGGTTTTTTATGGAAAAAATCATTAAAATCGGTTCAGTGGTCCTAGAGATATAGGTTAATTAGTCTAGTTTTTCTAAAATCGTTCATATCTTCTAAACGGAGCGTCGTAGATGGGTCAAAGTTGGCACAATTTTTTGGATTTTCAAAATCGATTTTTGAAAAAAATAATTCCTTAAAACGTTCATATCTTCTAAACGGAGCGTCGTAGATGGGTCAAAGTGGGCGCGTTTTATAGTGATTTTAAAGTAGATTATTTATGGGAAAATTCATTAAAATCGGTTCAGTGGTCCTAGAGATATAGGCTAATTAGTCTAGTTTTTCTTAATTCGTTCCTATCTTCTAAACGGAGCGTCGTAGATGGGTCAAAGTTGGCACAATTTTTTGGATTTTCAAAATCGATTTTTGAAAAAAATAATTCCTTAAAACGTTCATATCTTCTAAACGGAGCGTCGTAGATGGGTCAAAGTGGGCGCGTTTTATAGTGATTTTAAAGTAGGTTTTTTATGGAAAAAATCATTAAAATCGGTTCAGTGGTCCTAGAGATATAGGCTAATTAGTCTAGTTTTTCTAAAATCGTTCAAAGTGGGCGCGTTTTATAGTGATTTTATAGTAGATTATTTATGGGAAAATTCATTAAAATCGGTTCAGTGGTCCTAGAGATATAGGCTAATTAGTCTAGTTTTTCTTAATTCGTTCCTATCTTCTAAACGGAGCGTCGTAGATGGGTCAAAGTTGGCACAATTTTTTGGATTTTCAAAATCGATTTTTGAAAAAAATAATTCCTTAAAACGTTCATATCTTCTAAACGGAGCGTCGTAGATGGGTGAAAGTGGGCGCGTTTTATAGTGATTTTAAAGTAGATTATTTATGGGAAAATTCATTAAAATCGGTTCAGTGGTCCTAGAGATATAGGCTAATTAGTCTAGTTTTTCTTAATTCGTTCCTATCTTCTAAACGGAGCGTCGTAGATGGGTCAAAGTTGGCACAATTTTTTGGATTTTCAAAATCGATTTTTGAAAAAAATAATTCCTTAAAACGTTCATATCTTCTAAACGGAGCGTCGTAGATGGGTCAAAGTGGGCGCGTTTTATAGTGATTTTAAAGTAGATTATTTATGGGAAAATTCATTAAAATCGGTTCAGTGGTCCTAGAGATATAGGCTAATTAGTCTAGTTTTTCTTAAATCGTTCATATCTTCTAAACGGAGCGTCGTAGATGGGTCAAAGTTGGCACAATTTTTTGGATTTTCAAAATCGATTTTTGAAAAAATAATTCCTTTTAACCTTTTTCAAAACCGATTTTTGAACAACATAATTCCTTAAAACGTTCATATCTTCTAAACGGAGCGTCGTAGATGGGTCAAAGTGGGCGCGTTTTATAGTGATTTTAAAGTAGATTATTTATGGGAAAATTCATTAAAATCGGTTCAGTGGTCCTAGAGATATAGGCTAATTAGTCTAGTTTTTCTTAAATCGTTCATATCTTCTAAACGGAGCGTCGTAGATGGGTCAAAGTTGGCACAATTTTTTGGATTTTCAAAATCGATTTTTGAAAAAATAATTCCTTTTAACCTTTTTCAAAATCGATTTTTGAACAACATAATTCGTTAAAACGTTCATATCTGCTAAACGGAGCGTCGTAGATGGGTCAAAGTGGGCGCGTTTTATAGTGATTTTAAGGTAGGTTTTTTATGGAAAAATTCATTAAAATCGGTTCAGTGGTCCTAGAGATATAGGCTAATTAGTCTAGTTTTTCTAAAATCGTTCATATCTTCTAAACGGAGCGTCGTAGATGGGTCAAAGTTGGCACAATTTTTTGGATTTTCAAAATCGATTTTTGAAAAAATTATTCCTTAAAACGTTCATATCTTCTAAACGGAGCGTCGTAGATGGGTCAAAGTGGGCGCGTTTTATAGTGATTTTAAAGTAGGTTTTTTATGGAAAAATTCATTAAAATCGGTTCAGTGGTCCTAGAGATATAGGCTGATTACTCTAGTTTTTCTTAAATCGTTCATATCTTCTAAACGGAGCGTCGTAGATGGGTCAAAGTTGGCACAATTTTTTGGATTTTCAAAATCGATTTTTGAAAAAAATAATTCCTTAAAACGTTCATATCTTCTAAACGGAGCGTCGTAGATGGGTCAAAGTTGGCACAATTTTTTGGATTTTCAAAATCGATTTTTGAAAAAAATAATTCCTTAAAACGTTCATATCTTCTAAACGGAGCGTCGTAGATGGGTCAAAGTGGGCGCGTTTTATAGTGATTTTAAAGTAGATTATTTATGGAAAAATTCATTAAAATCGGTTCAGTGGTCCTAGAGATATAGGCTGATTAGTCTAGTTTTTCTTAAATCGTTCATATCTTCTAAACGGAGCGTCGTAGATGGGTCAAAGTTGGCACAATTTTTTGGATTTTCAAAATCGATTTTTGAAAAAAATAATTCCTTAAACGTTCATATCTTCTAAACGGAGCGTCGTAGATGGGTCAAAGTGGGCGCGTTTTATAGTGATTTTAAAGTAGGTTTTTTATGGAAAAATTCATTAAAATCGGTTCAGTGGTCCTAGAGATATAGGCTGATTACTCTAGTTTTTCTTAAATCGTTCATATCTTCTAAACGGAGCGTCGTAATAATTCCTTAAAACGTTCATATCTTCTAAACGGAGCGTCGTAGATGGGTCAAAGTGGGCGCGTTTTATAGTGATTTTAAAGTAGATGATTTATGGAAAAATTCATTCGGTTCAGTGGTCCTAGAGATATAGGCTGATTAGTCTAGTTTTTCTTATATCGTTCATATCTTATAAAAGGAGCGTCGTAGATGGGTCAAAGTTGGCACAATTTTTTGGATTTTCAAAATAGATTTTTGAATCGATTCATATCTTCTAAAAGGAGCGTCGTAGATGGGTCAAAGTGGGCGCGTTTTATAGTGATTTTAAAGTAGATTATTTATGGAAAAATTCATTAAAATCGATTCAGTGGTCCTAGAGATATAGGCTGAATTAGTCTAGTTTTTCTAAAATCGTTCATATCTTCTAAACGGAGCGTCGTAGATGGGTCAAAGTTGGCACAATTTTTTGGATTTTCAAAATCGATTTTTGAAAAAAATAATTCCTTAAAACGTTCATATCTTCTAAACGGAGCGTCGTACATGGGTCAAAGTGGGCGCGTTTTATAGATTATTTATTTTAAAGTAGATTATTTATGGAAAAATTCTTTAAAATCGGTTGAGTGGTCCTAGAGATATAGGCTGATTAGTCTAGTTTTTCTTAAATAGTTCATATCTTCTAAACGGAGCGTCGTAGATGGGTCAAAGTTGGCACAATTTTTTGGATTTTCAAAATCGATTTTTGAAAAAAATAATTCCTTTAAACCTTTATATCTTCTAAACGTCGTAGATGGGTAAAATTGGGCGCGTTTTATAGTGATTTTAAAGTAGATTATTTATGGAAAAATTCATTAAAATCGGTTCAGTGGTCCTAGAGATATTGGCTGATTAGTCTAGTTTTTCTTAAATAGTTCATATCTTCTAAACGGAGCGTCGTAGATGGGTCAAAGTTGGCACAATTTTTTGGATTTTCAAAATCGATTTTTGAAATAAATAATTCCTTAAAACGTTCATATCTTCTAAACGGAGCGTCGTAGATGGGTCAAAGTGGGCGCGTTTTATAGTGATTTTAAAGTAGATTATTTATGGGAAAATTCATTACAGTCGGTCCAATCGATTTTTGATAAAAAAAAATAATTTCTTAAAACGTTCATATCTTCTAAACGAAGTGTCAAGTGGGCCTAGAGAAGTCGAATATTTTAATTCTTTGTGAAAATTGTTTTGTACTTATAAAAATCTTTGAACTTGTAAATTTGAATTTAATTTTAAATATAAATAGAAAAAGTAAATTTTATTACTAAAACTATGCATCGAATTGGTTTCAAGAAGTCAATAAATTTTGCTATGCGAGTTTTACCTGTGACAAAGGACATCCTGTTCTAACAAATTCCTAATGAATTTCTGTACAAAACACTAATCTTGACAAATGCCATTTCATTTCCAATGTCATTTGTTACGCATTCGAAAAACTGTAAAAATGTAGAGTTAAAAGAAGAGAAATCGATACACCCACCCGCACTTCAATATAATGTAATTCATACTTTTATTGGCCTCTATAGATAGTCAAGATCAAACTCAAACGCGCCTTGGTCAAGCTGCGCAGCAACACCGAGAGCCTTGCACAGGACAATGGAAAAGGCAAAAATGCGTTGCAATGTTTGAAATGCCATTCAAGTCATTTCCTGTGCTTTTCATTGAAATTAAATAAAATTCGAAATTCAACAATTGAATTAGGATTTGAAGTGTAATGTATATCCTGCGATGCCTTTTTCTCGTTTCTTCTTATCCGAACTGAGGAGATTCGCTTGAACGCTTTTCAAAGAAAATCGTTGTATGCGACGCAATTGTTTTGCAAGGACCTCCGCTGGGATTTCATTGAGAACGAATGCTTGCGGCGGTGTTATTGTGTGTAGAGTGTCTAGGTACTCGTTTTTAAGTTGTTTTCAACTTGAGTTTGAATTGCATGCCAAATCCCTAAAACAATGCGAATTTTATTATCCTTTATACGGAGTTAGTAGGTTGGTGTAACGAATCGCCATTCAAACTGTTATGTTTTACAAAAGTTATTCAGACAATTTTCCAATTTCTTTGCAATGAATGAAATGCAATTTCGTTCATTCTGTTTCGGTTATTGTTGCGCATCCTAGTTAAATCCGCGTGTCCTTAAGTTTTATTATCTTCTAGTACCGCTTAGTTGTTCAGTTTCGAGTGCAGCTGTTCAAGTGTGAACGATCTTGGCTTAAGCTCATGTTTGAGTGTTGGTCCTTGCGCGTCCTTTTGTCTTAGGCAGTGCGCGCGTAAAATTGTTCATTCATTTAAAAATAGTTTTCCGCAAACAGTCCATTCATAGTTGACACTTGCGAAACGAAATTTTAATTTTAGTCAATTGTTTCAAAATTACAATACAAATGCTACATTTTCCAAGACTTTGTTTTTAAATATTTCAAACAACACCTGGTCAAAAACAGCTAGTAGTTATTTTAAAAAATGTATTTATTGTTAGAGAGGGAGTGGAGGGCAAAACAAATAGCATCTGCAATTTAAGAATTGACTAAACTTCTAAACAACTACAAAAAATGTATCGGGAATGTTTCAGTTTTAAATACAATTTCGTTAAGACATTGTATTATCATGTCTAAACTAAAGATTCTAAATTTATTTTCTTAATATAGAAAAAACTACCTACGAATTAAAGAAAATCATTAATGAAGAAGTCTGAAATCAATAAGTGCCATCGAGACGGGAATTTCGATCAAGCGAAACTCAAAATTCAAGAAATAATTCGAAATTAAAATCAACACTTTCTTCGTAATTTTTGTACTAATTTTAGACTTATTGTAGAAATAAAAAAATATGTATAGCATATGTTCATTTTTATTTTTTTTATTTTTTTTGTACAATAAAAATTAGGCATATATAAAAAATTAGAAAATTCTATACGCTCAATCAAATGATATGAATTAAATAGGGTTTGATCCGGACGGGACAGAAAACGAATGTTGAGATTGATATTGAAATTTCAAAAAAATAACTGAGATTATATACTTTATTTATATAATAACACTTTGCTATTAAAATTTGCAGAGTAATTACAAATACTCAGCTTGTTTCCCAATACGTAATGTTTTTAACAAAATTGCAGTCGTTAGTTTCATCCACTATTTAGAATATAAAAAAATATAGTACTGTTGAAAAACAGTTTCTCCGTAAACCTTAAACGCAGTTTTTCTTTTAATTGCCAAGTCTAATTTTAATATATTAAAATATTTAATATATTGATACAAACTCGAAAATTTTTATTTTGATTGTAACATTTTTTAATTACACTACCCAACACGATTTTTGCCATGGACATCTCATATATCAATTCTATATAAAAGGGTCAACAGGGACGCTACCAAAGTAGAGCGACAGGGACAGCAAACGACGCCATATTTCTTAGTGCTCTTTTGACATTTCTCTTCAGTAAGGTTTGCCATTTCATACCACTGAAGCCGCTTGACCACCAGAAGGGTCGTATGTTCGATAATTTCAACACTGGCGTAATAAAGGGTTTTTCAACAAGGACGCTACAAAAGTAGAGCGACAGGAACAGCAAACGACGCCATATTTCTTAGTGCTCTTTTGACATTTCTCTTCAGTAAGGTTTGCCATTTCATACCACTGAAGCCGCTTGACCACCAGAAGGGTCGTATGTTCGATAATTTCAACACTGGCGTAATAAAGGGTTTTTCAACAAGGACGCTACAAAAGTAGAGCGACAGGAACAGCAAACGACGTCATATTTCTTGCCGCTCTTTTGACATTTCTCTTCAGTAAGGTTTGCCATTTCATACCACTGAAGTCGCTTGACCACCAGAAGCGTCATATGTTCGTGAATTGGGCTGGGCCGTACTTCTTCCTGGGTTCAGCGTCTGGACTTCTGCAAGCGTGCCCGTGGTGGGCATGCAAAATAAATCGAGTTCCATACATAATGGCATCGAACGTACTTTTACAGGAATAATGAATTGCATTGATATCCAAAACCGTTTTTGTTTTATTTAAAAAAACTTTTGTACCCCTTTAATAGGCTGGTCCAATTATGTAGAACTTACAATAACTGCATACTCTGTTCTATTACGTTGAATATTGCAAAATTCGAGAAAATTGCAATAGCATTTTTAAAACCTTCTTTCACTACTTAGAATAAAAACATAGTTCTGTGGAAAAATTGTTTAAAAAAAAACTTAAACGGAATTTTTCTTTTAATTTATATTCCAATACGTTTTTAAGATAATTGGATCTAAAGTCGGAAAATTTTGATTTTTTTAGAATTTTTTATCATTTTTTTTTTTTTTTTTTAATGATAAACAAAAAATAATGTATGGTTATCTAGAGCATAGTCCAAACTAATTATTAAAATTAATAACTTTTTTCTAATTTATTTACTTTTTAAAATATTCCCAGAAAACTTAGTTTTGGTACTCATTTATATAATCGATTTTTAATAAAAATACTAATGGCCCTAATCTGAAAATATCATTACTTCATACCCAATTATTTTTCAGGATATTTTTCAGTAATTTCCCCGTCTGCCATGTCTCGGAGACCTTCGATAAAAAAAAGTTCGATCTCCTTGCTTTCTCGATTCTAATTTTTAAACATTTTCATACATTTAAATTCTTTGACAAGATACGATATTTAAACATTTATTAAATCGATATCGCAATTTTTTTTTCGCAGGAATCTCAAACTTTGTTCATTCTTTTCTTCGATATATAGTATGTAAAATATACATATAGTATGAAAATATACAAGGAAATATGAAAAGTTTTTTGACGGAAACTGTTTTGATAGAGCATATTTTAAAAATGAGAACCGATAAAAAAAGTAAGTAATTTTCATCGTTAGTTTGAACTATGTTCTGCATAACCATAAATTGTTTTCTTATATATCATTAGATACCAATGCTAAAAAAATTAGTTGAAAAATTGTCTAATAAAATTATATTTTTCGAGTTTATATATTTAAATATCTAAAAAAAACCTATCATAATAATAGTATTTATTGCTATATTGAAATTAGTCTTAACAATTGACAGAAAAATTGCGTTTACAGTTTTTTGGAATACTGGTTGTGTAACGGACTGTATTTTTTTCAATTCTAAAAAGTGACTGAATCGGGCTTGAAAATTCGAGAGCAATTTTCTTAAAAACGTTACGTAATAGAAAAAAACTGACTATGCAGTCAAAATCAGCAACCGCGAATTATATAGAATTGATCTGTGGGATGTCCATGGCAAAAAAATTTTCTCGTTTTGTTGAGTAGTGTAATTATTATTACGAAATGAAAAGTGATGTATGATTTAAATTGTATAATGTTTTAATAATTTAATAATAAAAATAGTTTTTTAATTTTTTTTTCCATTTTTGAGATTTTTTTTTGATATTTGTGCTTTCGCACATTTGATACTCAAAGTTCAGTACAGGACCGATTTCAATGATGTTTAAAATAATTTCTACAATTTCTAGGATATAAATGTTTAAATTTTGGAAATGTCGAGAAACCTTACTGAACTCTTTATATACGGCCATGTTCCGGCTTCTGATCGAATTCCGATCGAATTTCAAATTAAATTTGTAAACAAACGGTTTTGAATTCGATGTCACAATACAAAAAATATGTTTTTCAAACGAATTGAAATCGTTGAAGTCAAAGCAAACGGATTGAATTCATTGAAAATAACAACATTTTGTTCTGAGACATCAAATTCAAAACCGTTTATTTACAAATTTTATATGAAATTCGATTGGTATTCGATCGAAAGTCAGAACATGGCCGATATATATTTTTTTTGTTGTTTAATATGATAAGAAATGCATCTTTTTGGTTCCGGACGTGATAATACGATACAAAAATCTAAATTTGTCCATTATTGTAATTTGCAAAATTATTTTTTAAGCTTTAGAAATGTTAATTTAATTTATTTTTGTGACGTTTTTTTTATTAAAATAGTTTTTTTTTTAGACTGAACGATAACAAATTATTTTTTTATATACTAGGAATTTTTCTTCAAAAATCAGATTTTGCCATATCGGTTTTCAACATTAACGTATTTATTTAATATTCAAATTACAATTTCTTTTATGAATCAGTTCTAGTGTGTATTTAAACTGTAACTTGTCCAAAAATTAACCTACTTATTTAAAGAAAATCAAAATCCTTCTAAGAACATCTTCAGTTTTTCATTGGAAGTGCTCACTTTGTCGGTAATGCTTCTTCGACTAAATATTGACTTTGGTGGTCTTTACATTAACCACTTCCAATTAACCTTACTACGGTCACGTTACATTCACTGTCACGTTCTGTGGAACATGTGTCAACGAGCGCCATGTCGTCTAAAATGTCGGAAGTAGTTAAAAGGCATTTCAGCGGAATTTACACGGAATGTAAGTGGCGCAAACATATTTATGGTGTACTATGTATGCAGTTTTCAAGGTTCTTTTTAAGTTGAATGTGCGGTCTTTTTTATGTAGAGCAATAATGTACACAATTCGAAGAATTCTAAGATAATTTTAAATAATTGGTTTAAAATAGAAGCACTTATTTTAGAGAAATTTTAAATTTGTTAAAAATGTTTGTTAAAATAGATTTCAAATTAAAATTTGATTTTACTGACGAAATTTTAAATATGTATTGAAATATTTAATTTTAACAGATTTTTTATTATTTTTGTTAAAATATTATTTTTTTTTTTACTTTATATTTGAATTTAATTTAAAAATTTAACTATTTATAAGTTTTACGAATTTAGCGTGATTAATAATTTTAAAATGTGAGATGAATAAATATTCTGCTTTTAAAATCAGAAATTTCTACTTGAACAGCTGCTCTAAATTGAACAAAAGCACGCCGATTTTATAAAACAAAGAATATTATGAATGAACTACATTCATTCAAAAGAAATTGTGAAAGAATGATGTTGTAAAGACTTAACCTTCAAATGCCTCTACAAAAATTAGTTACAGAGACTTACTAGATAAAAGGTATGCACTAAAATCGGCATTGTCTGACATTGGAATGCAATTCAAACTCAAGTTGAAACGATTTTGAAGACGACTTGACTACCTGAAAAAAACAACATGAAACAAATTTAAATGATTTTTTCCCTGAGTGTAGAGATTGTTAAAATGTATCAGTGCTGGCTCACCATGAACGGACTTTTATACTATTAATAGTTTTCATAATAAATTTAAATTTATATTTTCATAAACATATGGGATTTTCGAAAAATTCAAATTATTTGTAAATTGTTGTAATTAATCGATCATTAATTTAGTTTTTACATAATATATACTTATTTAAGTTTTCTATTATTTGTTTAATTTTGATTTTGATCAAAAATGTTTTTGCAGCAAACATAATTTGAGTACCTATAACAATTATACCAAAAATTCCCAATTAGAAATTGAGTTTTAATCATTATATTAATCAATTAACAAAAAAATGTAATAATTTTGAATCGAAATAACTGACATCTATGTTCATTAAATAGGTGGTTGCAAACATAATATTTTTGCTGCTAGCAAAATTCCTTACAAATCGCAAACATTTAGTTTAACTACGAATGCTAAATATTTTCAGCAACCACCTGGTCTACTACTTAAGTCACTACTTCAAGATCTGTTCTAATTCTTATTTAAGTAACACAGTCTCATACTATACGCTTTATGCGACTAAGTGTTAATTCATATGGGTTCTATTGTTTATTGCCATTTTGTACAAATTTTGAAACAATTAATTGAAAATTTGACTACTGTCTGTCGGTTGGTATTAAGCAGCACAGTACTCTATAGTGAGTACCTATTATTTAATTATCCTACCTTCAACTTCAAATTATACTTGAATACAAATTAATGTGCATAGCCCAAAACAAAGCAACAGGCTTAAATTTGGCTAGGATTACAATTTACTCTGGCGTTCTAGTTTTAAATCGTATACGCTCTAATTTGCGTACCCAGTTAATCCCACACAAGTTCGAATTTCAATTAATTGTTTAAAATGTATATATGGTACACGGGATAATATAATGGAAATGAACAAAACGTAAGCATGCATGAACACTTATCCTTAATGAGTATAATTTAAATACAGAATGAGAGCATTTTGTGAAAGGTTTTAGAAGGACCAGGTGTTTTTCGAGCACAAAAAAGAAGCTTAAATCACTTAATAATATTAGGATGTACTATGAGAAAAAAATGAGTTTTAAAATCACTATACATTTCAAAATTTATTTTATTGTGGTACATATTGTACTTAATATATGTATGTGTCGCATCACTACACAGAACACAAAAAGATTATATTTTTAATTTATGTTCCTTCCTAATAATTAAAAAAATCACTCATTCTGGCATTTCGATATAGTATTGCATTCGTTCACATCACATCTAGTTGATTCCCAAACCATTTTAGCACATACACAAACCATGATCGAAAAGTCTATGATTTCATAAAATGTATTAACTTGATTGTTGTTCAAATTCATATTCGATCGTGTGTTTTTGTTTTCAAAATACTTTTGTTTTAATTATTTGTCGAATCCAATAAATCAGTTTTTGTATGGACATTTTGAAATTTTTCGAGTGATATTCAAATTGTTTAAAAATTGGATCAACGGTTGGGAGTTTTTTCAATCTTGTGATTCACGCTTTAAACTACATCATTAATTAAAAATTAAGCAGAAGCGCTAGAATATAGGAAATTCCACGTCAGAACGGCTATCTAGTTTTTTCCACTTCCAATTTTGAGAGTTGTGCACTATCAACTTTGGATCTATTTATTAAGGTGATCCGGTTACCGAGTACCAAAGGGGAACAGTATCGTACTTTTTAATGTTATCACTATTTCCACGATTTTTATTTAATTTTTTATGGTAAAAAGACAAATATTTTATGATCTGTAAAGAATTTCTTGACCTTTAGATGGAAATGGAAATGTTATATTTATTGTGGTATGTATTGTAGCGTCGTTGGACTACGTAAAGTCGCTGGTGCGTTCGACTACGAACCGAAAGGTCCGCGGTTCGATCCCCAGCGACCGCCAACATCTTTTTCATAGAACTAATTTTTCTATGCGACGAGGTAGCAAACCTACGAGAATAAAACATAGCCTATGAAAAGCTCTCACCCGCCGTTCGGATTCGGCAATAAACTGTAGGTTCCACCAATTTGAGTACAAATATAACACACACAGCTCAAATGGTGAGAGAGCTCGGCCGAAGTTCTATACAGGACTGTAGCGCCAAACTATTATTATCATGAATTCCACAAAATTTAACAACCTGCTATACAGTTCCCAAAATATTCCATTTATCTGTTTGTTTGCCCGAAATATGCAGGAAATATTCCTGAAAAATGACAAAAATTCTCGGGAAGTTTGAATTGCTATAAAAATGAGTAAAAAGTAGTTTTTTGTATTCTTTTATGTCATTTTGTTTATTTATCATTGACATAACGTATATAAAATATCTTTTGATTTGGACTACTGAATTCTAAATACGGATTTTGTGTGGCTATATCCTGACGAAAACGCAAATATTTTGGTTTTTTTACCATAATTTTTCATGGATACAAGATCAAATAGTGATGTAAAGGCATTAATTGTTTGTTTTTAAAGCACCTATCGATTGGCATCATTATTTTTTGTAATTTTTGTTATTTGCAAGAGAATGCTTGACAACTCATTTTTAAATAATTATGCCAATCGATAGGTGCGTTAAAAACATACAATTAATTACAATACACTATTATTTTATCTTGCACAACTAAAGAGTTATGGGAAAAAAACGAAGAAATTCGAAAAATATTAAAATTTGTCATGCCAAAAAGGTAAATCTTTTCGTTTTTTAGCCATAACTTTTTATTGGTGCAAGACAAAATAGTAGTGTAAAGCAATTAAATGTATGATTTTAAAGCATCATTATTGGAAAATCTTTTTTCTTGCTAATAACACAAATTCGAAAATTTACAATAATGCCAATCGATATGTGCTTTAAAAACAAACAATTAATACCTTTACACCACAATTTTATCTTGTACCAGTAAAACGTTATCGCAAAAAAACGAAGAAATTCGCCCTTTTGGCATGACAAGATTTTCAATTTTTCAAATTCGCTCTTTGGTTTCGTCTTTTGTGACTAGAAATTTCCTACAAAACTTCACATACTTGAGGAAAAACTACATTCAAAAATATTCAAAATAACGTAAATGTCAAACATTACACATTCGCCTTTAAAATGATGGTGACGATATGTTTAAATGTAGCGGCAGATGCCTTTTATCTCATTGTGAGACGTATTAAACTGCGTTAGACGTAGACTATAATAATAATGGTGCTACAATCCTATAAGAACGCACTAACCTTGAGCTATCGACGCTTCGTAGACTATTTTTTATTAAAATATATTATTTTATTTCTGTCGAAAGCCAACAAACATATGAGACTCTTTTTTAACAACAGCTAAATGTCCCACCATGCGATAAACAGTATTTGAAAGATAACGTCTCTAGATTATGAAACTTTTTTAAGGTCTTTATTTTATTTAAAAGGGAATTGTATCAATTGTATTTTAATTCCAATGCTTTAACAAAGATTTCATCAATTACATTAATTTTTTACAAAATAAATGAAAATTTTTTGAAAATTTGACTTTATTGATATTCTGGAAACGTAAGTGGCCGATCTGATATGGTTGCCCATTATCTTGGAAAATTATGATGGCAAAAAAAAGAAAATTACTGAGAATTTCAAATGACCATTATTTTCAAAAATAGTAGAAAAAATAATATTTCCTTTAAAGTTAAAATTTACCAAATACATTTATAAATTTTAATTTGAATTTGTGATCGAAGCAATTAATATTGATATTCTAGACGTGTATCATCATTTCAATTTTTTTAAAAATACGTTTTTTTTTAATATCAATCAATGAACATGAAAAATAGTGTTTTTATTTTTGCTTTTATAATGTCCTAAAATTCCTAAAATAACTGCCTTATCTGTCGCCAAGCGATCAAAGAAGATTTATTTATTTTTGATATTTAAAAGAAATAATCCAACGTTTTTTCTTTTTTTCAATAACAAACCAAAACCCCTGGACCGCATCGTCTGGTTTATGTATGCGGGCACTTGTCAACCGCACCACGAGAGTAGTCGTTATACAAATAAATAATTGCGTCTAACGCTACAAGTGTTACCCCAGACAGTTCCTTAGAGCGACAGTCAGATAAGATACACCAGACAAATACTACAGGGAATAAAAATTCCAAGTACGCCATAGGCAAAAAAGGACATTTTTCAACTGTTTATGTAAAAATGGAGACAAACACGCAAGAAAACCATAAAATACGTTAGCTAGAAAATAAACACGATAAGCAAAAGTGTGTAAATATTTTCAGGAACCCAACACTTGTTATCATCGATCGTTCCTTCGTTTTTATCCCTTGCGATTTAATCACAGCATGAACTACGCTACCTTCTCCAACTACTACATTACTATACCTGAGTTTATGTTGTCCTCTACAAATATTTACTACATAAATAAAAATAGTTAATGTTTGTCATTGTTAGAAAAATAATCAAGGATCTAGCTAATGCAAGGATCTTGATAAGCACAAACGAAATACGTGCTTGACTGTCGTCATTACTACAAAATGCAAGTGCTTGACGTACAATGTAATTTTAGATTCGAGTAAAAGGCGAGTTGTCAAAAAAATTACAATAATAAAATCCTATACACTTTGTAGTGAAGCTAGTTACACTGTTTTTAGAAGATATGATCAGAGTTAATGATTGTTGCTGTCTGTATATCGATAAATTTGTGTGACAAACAAGCCATTTTTTTTCTATTATATACCTAGAAAGTCTGATTTGCTGATCAAGGATAATAACATAACATTGCACTTAATGATTTCTTTTAATATATTTCTTTTAATTTCTTTTAATATATACAGATTTCTGGCATGTTAAATATTGTTAAGAGAGTTTTTTTTTAATTTTAGAACAATATTTTGTATCAATTTGTTTGTGTCAATACTTTTTTTTTTATATATATACTTTTTACACAAAAAAGTGCTCTAGTAATATGAGACCGAACCAAAGATTCATTGTGGTAACCTAAATGTATTCGTTGTAATCTTTTTTTATTAAAATTAACCTACTTTATTTTACTATAACCAAATTCTAAATTCAAATACCAACCGCATGTTCACATTTTCAATATTTCATCATATAAACGTTTTCATAATTATAATAATAATAATATAATAGTTTGGCGCTACAGTCCTGTCAAGAACTTCGGCCGAGCTCTCTCACCATTTTGAGCTGTGCGTATTATATTTGTACTCAAATTGGTGGGACCTACAGTTTATTGACGAATCCGAACGGCGGGTGAGAGCTTTTCATAGGCAATGATTTTACTCTCGTAGATTTGCCATTTACTGACGAGAGGTAGCGCGGTATAGAAAAATGTTTCTATGAAAAGATGTTGTTAGCCCCAGTCCAGGCTTGAACCAGGGACCCTTCGGCTCGCAGTCCAACGCACTAACGACAGAGCTACCGCGGCTACACGTTAACATAATTTCTATCATTTAATCGGTTACCTCACATACATACACAGAACAAAATGTACATCATATTGATGAATTCCGTTCTTCAAACCATGATTCTTCAAACCAGTATTGAAGAACCATTCATAATATTAAGGACTAACGACATCAATGTTATTAATGCGATCATAAATATGATGAACGCTTGGTAACTGTCAAAAAAGTGTTATTCAATATGATGAACAGTATGTGAAGAATACGTTTCATTATATTAATGAACAAAAACATAAAATATAACATATTTTACTTCGTATTAAAGAATGGTGTTCATTAAACCAAATTTCAATCGAACTACATATTTTTCGTTCTTTTTTTAACGTACTTTTGCTCACTTCTGAAGTAGTTTTTGTATGTTTTTTTTTGTTTTAAAATATATTTATTTATAAATACAATTTTTTTATTAATAAAAATTTATAAAAAATATATTTAAAAAAAAACGAAAAAATTGTTTCTCGGATAATTTTTTTTTTGAGAAATTTTTTTTTTCTATTATTTTTTTAAATAAAATTTTTACAACACTTTATTTTGGAATTATTTTTTCTTCGTTTTCTTTGCGAATATCAAATCTTCCATTTTTTTAATATAAAAATACTTCAGATATTTGCTCAGATAAATCTTAATTTAGCTACGACTGAATAATTTACAATTTTTTACCTTTTGATTGCTATAAAACTCTTTATAATTTTAAAAGTACTATTATATTTTATGATGTATAAATTAAATTTGAAAAACATATTGGATTTAATTTTTTTTTGTGAAATTTCATTTTTTTGGAAAAATTTATATTTTTTAGTTATTATAAAGTATTCTTAAAAATACCTCAAAATACTTTCAAAATGAACATATGCATGTGCGTTTAACTTAAGCAAGAAGAAAAAAAAAATACATAAACCTCTCTTATTGAGTGTTCAAAAACCAGATGGAAATTTCACGAAAACTGCTCTGATTTCTTGATTTGTGTAAAAAATGTCTTTAACATTTAATCGCCTGGATCCTTCCAATTCATCGTTATGTTTTCTTTACTACTTATCTACTATTCAACTTAAACTGAAACGCTTATCAGCAAGTATTAATCTCTGCTTGACACAATAATTGCACCATTTTCCAAATAACATGTCTTGAGCCGACCTTTCTTTTACCCCCGACATAATTCTTCCGACTCACTACGCTTATCTGGCTCTCTGATCTAAATCTTTCAAGCAAGTAATGATCACGTCTACGAACTCCTATACATTGTGTGCAAAACATTAAATGTTGCTGCACAAAAAGATCTACAGAAAATTGGGCGTATTTTGAAAATATTTAGATTGATCTCATGTGATATCACTGGGATTTAGATTGCCATCTATGCAGTTGCAAATCCTGCCGAAACATATAAGCTG
Source organism: Dryomyza anilis (assembly GCA_951804985.1). Lineage (NCBI taxonomy): Eukaryota > Metazoa > Arthropoda > Insecta > Diptera > Dryomyzidae > Dryomyza > Dryomyza anilis. The sequence goes on from OX638134.1 coordinate 726,140, forward strand.
ACTGTTAGAAATGATAACGATCACTTGGATTAAAAGTGAAGTGATCATATGTGTGTGACTGGTTCGGAAATCCTTATTACTGCAAAATATATTTGGTGCAACTCGATCGATCATATTACGTTTGTTTGCACTAGATTTTCATCTGCTCTGACTATATTTGTGCATGTCTACGACTTTGTAATCGTTGTCTAGTATCTGTTTAATGATCACTATTAGATATTGGCATTGATCTTTTGCTGCTGTTGGTTTTGGCTTTGGTAGACCATTAGTTCTTGATTAGTTGATTTAGATTAGATGCCAAAGTATAGATTTCATTACCAGACCAAAGTGTTTGACGATGAGTAGAAAAATCCGGGTGATGATCGTATCAAAATTAGTTCATTAGAACTGTTCGACGGAGGTAAAATTCGAGTGATGATCGTATCGAAATGAGTTCATCAGCTCAAAATTAGACATGAAAAAGACGTGATTAGAGTGTGCTGATCATGTCTATATTTAAACTGATAATTCAACTAATAGGTACTGTTTGATTTGCAAAAATGTATTTGTAGATAAGATTTAAAAAGTGTTTTTCATGTGTGTTGTGTATGGGTAGGTTTTTTCATACATTGAAATTTACTTATTGAATTAAAACCATGAATGGAGCGAAATGTTCTCATCAGTTATTATACGCATAAATTTTGCAAAAATTTAACAGCCAAGAATAAGTAATCATAATGATTTGATTTTTATTCATGAATAAATATACATTATTTCGCCTATTATGATTCATAATAAAATTTATGAATTCTATTCATAATAAATGCATAGTGATTTACAGTTTTTATGCATTAACTTTGCTTATTTTTTATAGTAATATACATAATTCATGAATATAACTCATAAATAAGAAAATTGGCAAAAATATGTTTTATGAATGTCCTATTCATAAAACATCAGTAAACAATTTCTCCGTGTGTATTATATGTGTTGAAATTATGTATTTTTTTGTATGCATCTATCTCTTGTCATTTTTTGCATGTTTGAGGAAGTTTATCGGTAGATTTTAAGCCGAATTAGACGAAGATTATATCAAACGATTCATATTTTCTTCCCGTCACCATAATATGCCGATAATCTTTATTAATTATTCCACAAAATCCGGAGACAAAATTTCTGACAGTTTTAGGAAATATTTCTGTCATATTTTCGGCAAACCCAAGTAAACTGAGAGGCTTAAAGGAGCTCTAGCCAAAATTCTTAGCAGGGTCGAGGCGATTCAAGACAAGTTTTACCGATGGTTTTAAGTAAACAAAGGCGAAATTTGTATCAAAATCTTTTCACCCATACCAAAATATGCCGGAAGCCTACGTTTAAAATTTTACAAAATGTGACACATTCGAAAATATTCTTTTTTCTGTCTGAATATATTTCTACAAAAGTCAAGTAGAATTTTTGCCATGGTCGAGGAAGTTGTGAAATATGTTAACGGAATATTATAAGTAAACAAAATTTCTGAAATCTTTAGGGAATACTTCTGCCATATTTTCGGCAAACCCAAGTCAACGGATTATTATAAGAAGCATATAGCAGTCCTAGACAATATTTTTAGCAGGTTCGAGGCCACTCAAATTCAGTTTTTGCAATGATAAAATTTTTGCGAAGATCGAGGAGGTTTAGAAATAGTATAACAGAAGATTTTAAGCAGACAAAGACGGAGTTTGTATCAAAATCTATAAATACATGTTTTTAAGGCTATTCATAAGTTTCACAATTTTTAATAACCTTGTACAGTTCTCCCAAACACTTTCATTTATCTGTGTGTTTGCCCGAAATATTTCCAAAATATTCCTAAAATATGCTAGAAATTTTATCTCGGGGACCTTGTACAAAATTTTTGGCAGGATCGATGCAGTTTAAAAACATTTTTTTAGAAAGATTTCAAGTAGACCCAGGCAATGTTTGTTTCAAAATCTGTCTCTTTTCTGACTGTTCTCAAAATATGCCGGAAATCTGACTTAAAATTACATTAAAATTAATAATCTACCATACACTTCCCAATCTTCCATTTATCTTCCATTATTCTCAAAAATGCCAGAAATTTTCTCTCGAGGAGGTTGTAAAATTTTATGGAACACTTAAAGAAGATTCCTAGAATATTTGAAAACGGGTAAAAAATAGACAGCTTTTGATAAAAACTCTGGTTTTGACTGCTGCAAATCTCGAATGATATTTCTAAACTATCTGCCAAATGTCAAAAATGTTGTCTACGGATGCTTCCCATAATATATCATATGACCATTGTATTTACCAGAAATATTCCTGAAAAATGCCATTGAATATAATTGTAAAAGCAGTTATATTTCATTAAAATTTTAAGATTATCGTAGAATATTAAAAACTAAAATACTTTAATGAATAGATTTTGTACAAAGCAAAAGATTCAAATCTATATTTCTTTTATTTGATGAAATTGAAAATTTTAAATTCTCAAATTCATTGTAAAGTGACATTATTGAACTTTGCAAATTATGACATTTTAGATGTCAATTAATAAATGATGTTATTTTTAGCTGATGAATGAAATGTTTACTTTAGAAAAATACTGCATGAAATATTTTATTATTCTAAACACAATTCACAAGAAATACGAAAAACAATTTCAAGTAAATATAAAATAAAAATAACAAATTCATTTTCTAAAATAAACATTTCATGTTTCGTTATTAATGAAACACAAAATGAGTTTTCAAAAAAATTCAAGCCAGGATTTCATTCTTCTTTGCTTTTTGTATACGGACACCAACCATATGTGCGACATGGCAATGACAGGACATACAAACCAAATTCTAAAACCCACACACAACACCACACACAACATCACCACCACCAATATGTAGTTTGTTTACACATTCGTACCTACATGTCGCCCATAATACGCCCATATCTACGATACACACAGACCTTATAGAATCTCAAACCAACCCTGAGGTTGACCATAAAACCCAAAGAATTCTGTGTGGATTCGGAAATAGCACAATACGTGCTATTCGTAGGATAATCTTCGGATTCATGCTTGAATTGCGCTTATTTGTTTGCTAGTTCACTTTTTGAAAACTTAAAATAACATTACAAATCGGCATTTTTTCCTTTAGCCAAATCCTCCGTTTCTTTTGTATTTCAATGTTTTTCTAACTTAAAAATGCGCATACGGTAAAAGTCCTTTTTGCATTGTCTCAATTTGAATTCTATAGAATTGCATACAAATTGTCCAGAAATATTCTTAGCTTCAAGATAAAATCTGAGTTGTGCTCTATTATGAATGATTCGCTTTTTTTTTTTCTTTTAAACCTTTCACATGAAAATTGATCTTATCTCATAAGTACTATTGCAGTTTGAATAGAACTGTTGAAATAATGACGTTTCATTATGTCTTGGATGAATCTTTGTTAAAATGGCCATTTGCAGTAGTCTTTAGACAGACTGAAACATAACTTTAGTTAAAATGATCATGGAATATTTAAAATTTGGGCATATTCTCCAACATTCGATCTAAATCCCCCAGACAAAATTTTAAGCAGACAAGTGGTTCGAAACACGCAGGCAAACAAGCTACCTGTCGGCATTGGAATCACATTTTATATGAAGCTTTGAGTTAGGCAAAGGAGAGAATGTGGACAAAAGCTGCTAGTTCCCTACTATAGCATGAACACAAAATTGGTAGGGAACTGACAGGCATAGGTAGGGTATGGTAGCCAAACAGGTGTAAGCAAAATGGTAGGCATAAGCAGGGCAAAGAAGGCAATGAGCTGGAAGAAAAATGGTAGGGAAAGGTAGGGAGCATAAACATATAACATAACTCATCAGTGCCCATCCATTCCAAAGTACCAAAAACTTCTTGTTGTACAATAACAACGACGAATTTTATTTGTTACATTTTCGCGAAAAACTCAAACGCTTCGATTCTATATTGCTGGATTCGCATATGTTTTCTGAAGGAACTCCGAATTGTTTGTTATTGTGTTTGCAATTTTGCTAAAAAAGTGATACATGTGTTTGTTTTTGTACAGCAAGAAGTTTTTGTTTCGGGCGTCATGACGGTTAAAACTATTTGCTGTGCACTTTTGATAATTATGTTGATATCTGCAATAATCTTCTGCAATACGCAAACCCGCGTCAATACGGCACATTTTCATGTTTTAATTAAAAAAATTCGCGTTGCAAACCGACTAAAGTAAACACCGATGTTTACAAATGACAAACACTTTCAATACTGACAAATTTTGAAGAAAAAATTGATATTTGTAAACAAAAATTTCAGTCGACAACTTGTTGATCAATCATTTAAAACTTCAAAACAAAAACTTTTTATAACAAAATTTTCTGTCGACAAATTGTTGATCAAGCTTTAAAAATTTTAAAACAGAAATTACTATACAATGTGTTTGCCTGCTACTCACAGGTCGTATTCAAATTTAAGGTACTTCAATGAGTTAAATTTTATGATACGAATTCAAATCGAGATTGTAATAGAGTTCGATTCAAAATCATTAAACAGTTTTTGTATTTCTTGTAATGTTATAATTGAAGCGTTGGGTGAAATAAGGGCGTTAGACATCATACCGCCCTTTTTGCAATATTCGCACCGAATGATCCAAGCAATGCCTATTTCTATGAATTTCCTTCTCGATCGATTGCATACATTGCATTGCATACATTGTTTGTCGTTTTATGCAATAAAGGCGTTATCTCCAAATAAAAAATATATATTTTTTATATTTTTAATTTTTTTTTCAAAATCAAAACTAAATTGACTCTGTTGAAAAATTTAGTTTTGAGTCATTTTGACCGAAATTTATATCTATATCCGTTCATGTCAATAAGTATATCTAAAATATGCACAATAATGTTCATTTCTTTCATTTATGTAATGTTTATAGCTCTAAAACTCAATACGCCCAAATTGTTTTCTCGACTTATACAATATGGCTATATAAATCATATATATTAATTAATTATTTTATATATTAATAGGAGCTTTAAAACAAATTTGAAAAATGCAGAATAAAGCTAAAAGTTCAAATTTTAATGGAAAATTTGAATCAATAGTAATGATTCATTCCTTTTTTAGATACGGACATCCAAAATCTTTAAACGAAAATTTCTCAAAACTTACTTTTTCACATAACGCCCTTTGTGCACCCAACGCATCAATTTTTCATTTCAGACTATTTTGTATTCGTTTATTCAATACAAACATTTTTTTTATATCGTGTTCAGATCAATTTTTTCAAGTATTTGTATTTCGATCGAAGTCGAATTCAAGCCCGTTTAAATTTTTAAACAAAAAATATAGTTCTATTTCTTATTTTTTTTCTTATCATATATTTTGAATTTCGATCGAAAGAAAATTACAGAATATGCCCTTTTATTTTGCATACATCGTCGTTATATAAATTTAGTTAATTAATTTTTTAAATCTTTATATTCTCAATAATGTATGACCTATATTAACTGTATTCCTATATATATTTTCGTACTATTCCAACTTCCGATTGAAATCGTATTCAAAACGAAAATATTTCATTCAAATTTAATACGTTAAAGTGTTATGATACTAATTCAAATCGAGTTTTGTTGTTAAATAATTTTATTTAGAACGAAAATGAAGTTTCAATAAATACATAGTTTTCCTAATTCTTATAATGCTTAATAAAATCAAGACAAAATAAAATGCCTAAAAATATGCAGTTAAATAATATCTTCATTTTTCTCTCCCTTTTCTCTATTTTCCTTTGTTCTGGCACGATCAGGAGCTGAGATCTGCGTAGATTTTCAGCTCAGCTATGCAATATATTTAAAAACTGTTTGTTAATTTTGCCATAAAATTCGATGTATAGTTTTAGGAGTATATATGAAATAAATTTTATTGATCCTATTTTTTTTTATTTAAGGACGAGGATATTGTGTAAAAATATTTTAAAGAAAGTGTTAACAAATGAAAAACATATGAGAGTTAAAAAGATATAAATGGCTAGTTATGACAGGTTTTTATAATTTTTCCCTTTCTCCCAAATTTAAGAAAAAACCTTAAATCCGGAACATGAGCTAATAGTAACTCTTTCATTCTTCAAAAACATTATTAATTCTATAATAATTTAATATCCAACATTATTAACATTTCTTTAAATAATACAATAAGTTATGCAACCTTTAAATTCATATAATTTTTCATATCATTTTTACTTTCTCTTTTCAGGTAAGTTTACTTCATCACATTAACTAAACCATGGAATTAACTAGTCCCGTGAGTACTAAAATTAAAAGACTTTAAAAAAGTTAATATATTTATAAGTTTATTGAAAAAATAATTATAATGCAAATTTCGCTGATTTTTTGGAATTTCTATTTGAACCTCAGACGCACTTCTGTTTTCAGTCACGTCCGGATCGCGCACTTTTTTACGTTTTTTAGCTCTATTAAAATACTACTTGTATAAAAAATAAGTAAATTAACTAATTTTCCTTCAAGATATTAAAGTTTTTAGTGTACGAATGTCACGTCCTATACCCTTGGATATACCCATATTAATGTACCAATAAACCATGATACAAAATTTATATGTACGATCACTCGACACTAGGAAAGTTTTTTTTTTAAACAAATTTGGAATATTTTGTTTTGATTCAGATAACTTTTTATTTTGTTTTGAAATTCAAAATAACACTACTCAACAAAACGAGAAAAAATGAACTATCAATTCTATATAATTCGTAGGTGCTAAAATTTAAATCAAATGAAATTAAATTAACATTTCCCTATTATTTTACGTTTTTAAGAAAATTTAAGTTGCTAATTTTTATAATAAAAAAATACAGTCCCTTACTCAACTTGTTTAAAAAAAACTTTAAACGTAATTATTCATTTAGTTGTCAAGATTAATTATAATATACCGATAAATGCTAATATTCCTATATTTTTTCAATATATTTGAATCTAAACTCAAAGAGTTTTTATTTTTTATACTATTTTTGGATGACTTTTATAGCATTTCGGATGATAAATAAATAAATAATTTATGGATATGCAGAAAATAGTCCAGTCTTAAAATTAAAACTAATAACTTTTTTTATAGGTTCTAATTTTTTTAAATAGGAATATTTCTTAAAAAGCTAATAAAATAAATGGGAACGCAATATTAATAACCATATTCTAAATATTAAGTATTGATATTGATTATAAAAAGAGTACCAAAGTTATGTTTAAAGCTCAAATTTTAAAATTTAAAGCATATAGAAAAATGTTAGTTATTTTAATAGTTAGTTTGCGGTATGCTTCATAAATCTTTTTTTTTTTGTTATCATTAGGTTTTAAAGACTAAAAAAATAATAAAAAAAAACTTAAAAAAAAAAACAAAATTGTCCGAGTTACAAATATCATAAAAACGTATAGAAATATTAGCATTCCTTAGTATATTGAAATTTGCATTAACAATTAAAAGGAAAAATGCGATTAAGTATTTTTGAGAGTATATTTTTTAAAAATACTAAATTTTTTTAAACCTTAAAATTACGATAGCAATTTTCTTAAAAACGTTATTAATATGAAATAACTGAGTATGCAGAACTATACATTTTTTATGAAAGAATTGATAAAGAACTTATAAAGAATTGATGTAGGACTGTCCATAAAAAAAATCAAAAAAAACTATTTAATTTTTCGATTTTGTATTCTTTTTTAAATTGAACTACAAAACAATTTTTAATACAAATTGCAATTTAAAAGTTTGCTAAAAACTACCAAAATAGCCCCACCCAATTAGATGTAATTTATTCAAAATCAACTTAGTTTTAAAGTGCTCTCACATAAAACGCAATCCTCAGTAAAACCCTTAAAATATAATTATAAATTCTATTAACAAAAGCCTCATAAAAAAAGTTGAAAATGCACCTTGATTCTGCACCTTTGAAAATTTCCAAAAACATCAGACAAAATCAGTGCCATATTTTTAAAGCGTGCCCCGGTCTTTTCGAGTTGACTAACATTAACCTCACGTTTCACAACATAAAAACCGCCAAATTTCTACGCATTTTGGTGAAAATATTTCCAGGACAATTAGTGTCAAGGATAACAATTGTCTTGCGCTAAGTTCGAACATGCAACAAAAAGCAAGAGTTTTAGAGACATTTAGGCTGATCAGCGGGGTATTTAGGATGAAATATTTAGAACACAGCGTGTTGAAATTCGCGCCAAATCGAACAAAAGGTAGATAGTCCATAATAATGTGATGCTGTTGCACAGTGCGCTGTGCTAATCTATGAAACTTTTCGAAGCTGCTGTGCTGTATACCAAGCAGGATCCCCTACTACGACGTGACGTGCTCTTGCTGTGTGACCCGTATCGACTTTGACGGTGCGAGTTCTCGCCTTCTTAGGTAACTGGTGTTAATCATGATTGAAAGAATAAAATTGCGCTCGCTCATGTCTAATTATCCTTTTTAGTAAAATGCGCATTTGTCTGGCTGTAGTTTTACGTATCTCATTTTTCTTTTTTGAGACGTTTTTATTTTAGGCTTATTAGGCTTTTCATGTTGTACAACACGCCAGCTAACAAGGATGTTGGCTATGATATAATAGTTATCCTGTTGTGTAATTATTTTGTCTCAGACGATCGAAAGATCTTGTTTTTTCTTTGTCATATCCTTGGTTGTTCTGTAATTTTGGCATCCCACGTAAACCTACAAAATCGATTGGCGTGGTTTTCTATTTCGGTTGTTTCTCAGAACCTTTTCTTTCTTTGGCTGACTTTTTTCATTTCGGCATCGGATCCATAATATTTTGTATTTGTTGTCGTCCTGTGTGTACAAACAAAAGCCTAACAAATCCTGTGGAACGCATTGTTGCCACTTCTGTCGACACAGCTACAAATAAGGATTAGCTTACGTTACTCAATACAAGGATTTTTTCGATTTTTGGTATTTTTTATACCTTGATAATAGAATTTCATTCAATGCACATAATGAAATTTACGATCTTTGATCTTCGGCAATAAATCGACGCTTACAAGGATATCGTGCGATCGCAAACGTGACGCTCTCTCGCACATATGTCGTAAATATAGCGACGTCTCTATGTTGACGTGATCCGAGTTCCAATTACTGAGGATCAATATTGCATTTATGGTATTAAAAAAGATCGATCTTCAATTATTTATTTCAACTTCACCCGCTGTGCGGTGATGTTTTTTGTTATTTGATGCATTTCATACGACGATTCCTTGAATATCCTTTTACAATTGAACCTAATTCAATTGAGTATCATTTTTTTGTACATTTTATACCCTCTGTTTTTATTTTGTTTGCTGATAAAGATCTGGAATTTACAAATATTATTTAGAAAAATTGATGGATCTTTTTGTAGACGACATTCAGGAATGACTCATTCAAGAATGATGTTACTTGGCGATGCGTAATTGATTGGGAATTGGTTTATTTATTGGATACACTTAGGGTTAAATTGAGGTATACCAGAAAATTGTATGCTGTTCAGCTGAGCTGAGTAATAATGGTGGTAAGTGTAGCTAAATTGGTATTTGTCATTAAATTTATTTTTAATGCTGATAAGTAAATGATAAATTTTGATGGATCGTTACAATCAATTCAAAAGTATATCGTATCAATACAAAAATATATCCTCTTTCTATCTTTGGTTTTAATTCCAATTATAATTTTGTTATTGTGTTTAAAGACGTTGTTATATTATATCATTTTTATTAATATGCTATTTCAATGACACAACTCAACACGATTTCTAATATGAACATCCCATATTTTAATTCTATATAAATCGGTTATGTTGATTTTAATTGCTTGTTAAGTTTTTTTGTTCTATTAAGTAACATTTTTAAGAAAAATGTAATCTTTATTATAAGTACTTTATAGTACCTTTTTAGAATAAAAAAAAATTATAGTACTGTTGACTGTTTTTCAAATAACTTTAAACCCAATATATCTTTAAATTATCAGGACTAATTTTAATATACTAAGGAATGTAAATATTCCTTTATGTTTTTATGATATTGGGATCTAAACAGGGACAATTTTAATTTTTTTACATTATTTTTGAAATTATTATTTAGCATTAGGCCTTAATGATAAATAAGAAAATAAGGTGTGGTTATCCAGAGAATAGTCAAAACTAATGGTTAAAATTACTAACTTTTTTGAAGTTCTCGTAAAAATTGCTATTTTTTAGTTATTTATAGTAAAATATACAATTTTAACATTTTTGACGAATACCTTTTTGATAGTGTATATTTTAAAAATTGTAATTGATGAAAAAAGTTAGTAATTTTAATCGATAGTTTGAACTAAGCTTTATAACCATATATCAAATTCCTGTTTATCATTAGATCCGAAATGCTAAAAAAATCGTTCAAAAATAGTGTAAAAAAATCAAAATTTTGCGAGTTTAAATTCAAATATCATAAACATATATCGGACTTTTTGCATTTATTGGTATATTATAATTAGTCTTAGCAATTAAAAGAAAAATTGACTTTACAGTTTTATTGAAAATTAGCTTTGTAAGATACAGTATTTTTATATTCTAAAAAGTGGGCCTAAAATTTTGATAACCATTTTTTAAAAACGTTATGTAGTGGGAAAAAACTGAGAATACAATCAAACCGAGTTTCACGAATAATAAAGAATTGATGTGTGGGATGCCCATGCTCTCGTTTTGTTGGATAGTGTTATTAACTGTGCACAATATCTACCTCATTTATTCAAAATTGGCAGATATATGCATCTTTTTATATATATGTCTAAATTTCTTCAATGAAAACTATATAATAGTCTTAGCAATTAAAAGAAAAATTGACTTTACAGTTTTATTGAAAATTAGCTTTGTAAGGCACAGTATTTTTATATTCTAAAAAGTGGGCCTAAAATTTTGATAACCATTTTTTAAAAACGTTATGTAGTGGGAAAAAACTGAGAATACAATCAAACCCAGTTTCACGAATAATAAAGAATTGATGTGTGGGATGCCCATGCTCTCGTTTTGTTGGATAGTGTTATTAACTGTGAACAATATCTACCTCATTGATTCAAAATTGTCAGATATATGCATCTTTTTACATATTTGGCTAAATTTCTTCAATGAAAACTATATAATAAAGAAGAAAATTTAATAAAAATTAAATCAAAATCAATAGTTTCGGTATAATAAAAAAATTGAACTAAAATCCACCCTGATCTACCTAGAAGTGCGGTATTGTCACACCGATATTCGTCATTTAAAGTGGAACTTTTTACTAAACGGGAAATAATAATATCGTCACTATCATGCCAAAGGGGCGAATATATTTTTCCTCAAGTATACTGTGCAAAAATCGTGAATGTTTTTTCGATATGTCTAGCCACAAAAGACAAAATCAAAAAGGCGAATTGAAAATCTTGTCATGTCAAAGGGACGAATCTTTTCTTTTTTTTGACATAACTTGTTACTGGGACAAGTTAAAATAGTGGTGTAAAGGCATGTTTTTCTATTGTTTGGCATCATTATTTAAAAATAATTTGTCAATCATATCTCTATCAAATAACAAAAATTCGAAAAATTATTTTTAAATAATGATGCCAATCGATATGTGCTTTAAAAGCCAACAATTAATTACTTTGCACTATCATTTTAAATTGTACCAATAAAAAGTTATGGTAAAAAAACGAAAAGATTCGCCCTTTTCGTATGACGAGATTATCAAATTTTCGAATTTTGCTATTTGTAAGCGATAACTTCTTATTGGTACAAGATAAAATAGTTATGTAAAGACATCAATTCTTTGTTTTAAAAGCACCTATCGATTGGCATCATTATTTTAAAATATTTTTTTGAATTTTTGTTATTTGCAAGACATTTTTTTGGCAAATTATTTTTAAATAATGATGTCAGGTGCTAAGTGCTTTTAAAACAAACAATTTATTACTTCACATTAATAATTTATATTGTACCAATAAAATGTTATGGCAAAAAAAACAAAAATATTTGCGTTTTGGTCAGAATATAGCCACACAAATACCGTATTTAGAATTCAGTAAGTTGTCCAAATCAAAATATATTTTATATACGTTATGCTAATTGATGAATAAATCAAAATAACAATAAAAATTGAAACAAAAATAATTTTTACTAATTTATAAAGCACTTCTAACTTAATAATTTGATTTCCCAACATTTTAATGGCGTTCCTTTGGCATGTCCCTATGATGATGATACATGATACTTTGTATCATTGTAAGAAAATGTTTACAATCTTTTCAGAACTGTATTTATATTTTAAACGGTAACTTTCAACCATGTATTGTCGACATTTTTGAAGGTCAATAGAAAGCATCAAAAATAGTTTAACTTCAAATCGAAAGGAATTTATGGTGTTAAACTAATCAATTTCGTTTTAAGCTATGCCTGAATTACAATTTTAGCATTCCCATAGTATTCTGCATTTGAAATGTTCAAAAAAAAATACCATAGTTCAATTGGAAGACCTCCCTAGAGAACACCCAGAAACATTTCAAATTCGTTTTATTAACGCCAAATAATTGATTTGCCAATTTTTCATGCTAAAGAAGTCATAAACACAAAACGCCTAAATAAATATACAAAATAATGTGTGACAGATACCAATTTATACACCTTAATCATATAATTTCGAAGTGACGGCGCAAAAACTCCTCAATGTCCTTGGATCTTTTGACCAAATTGAAATTTTGTCACATCACCAGAACAATATAAGAAATTTTTTATGGTAAAGCGTTGAGAAAACTATTTGCTAGTTGTCTTGAATATAATTTGAAAAGGACATCATTAAATCATTTGTGAGTCATGTAAAAAAAAAACAATTTGAAATGAAATGTCATCCGGCTAATCAATAGAGTCGAGTTTTCTCGCTATTGTATCAATATTTGTAGCCTTGCTTTGGAAATATTGTGCCAAAAACATTTGTAAACAAGTCCAAAACCCTCGCATTGTTCCACGCTATCTCCGGCTGTGAGCAAGTTAAGCCCCTGGTTGTTGCGAGGCTCACGTTGTCATTGTGTTCTAGCTGTAGCCGAGTATCCTGTGGGCCATTCTGTCAACAATAGACGCTGAAGATAGCAAAAAATTAGACGTCAAAGTGTCTCGCTCGTTGTCACTGCTTCTGGCGGCTTGGATTGGTTTGGTTTGGTTCGAACAAATTCCTGGACATGATTATGCTTGTCATTCTGTCCGACCTGGATTTTGTGTAAGCGGGCGGTATTAGTTGCTATTGAAATTGTATGCTATTGTTCGGTATGGAAAAGAATAGATTTTTGGAAATGAGAAATAATTGAAAATAATTTTTTTAACGAAACACTAATTTCTAGTAGTCCAAATGACTGAGCTCAGTTACAATGGGACAAAATTAGTATTTGTAAAATAAAAAAGAAATGGTTTTGAATATTAAAGTAGTTATATATTTTAAAATAAGTAAAATATTTTTTTGCAGTTTTAAAAAGTTATTATTGATCTTATATTCGGTATATAAGAACATTTCCGAAAGTATGAAATGCATTCGGTTGATTGTTATGATCTCATTAATGATGCCTCATTGCTCAATTAATTCAAAGACGATATTAAATACAACATGTAAGGAAGGTCCGAAGCGCAGTTAAAGTTAAAGTTAAAGTTTCGTTTAAGAAAACGGTACCCATACACTCAGAAAAAAACACTTTAAAATCAATAGTTTTTTGCTATTCAAATTTGTCAATGGGATGAACTATTATTTTAATAGGTAAATACCATTAAATACTACCAAATACTATTAAATACTATTAAATTAATTTCGTGTTTATATGAAAATATTTATGTTTTGTATACTATTGAATCAATAACTGTTCTATTGACCAATTTTAATATGATTTTTTTCTGAGTGTATGTACGTAAAGGTAGATGTACCGAATTTTGAGGTATACTCGTCAGAAAAACATTTTTATGTTTTACCACAAAATAAAGGTATTTATTAAAAAAAAAAAATGAAGTGAATTCGGTAAAATTTAAAAGTTTTAGTGACAGATGAGATATATATAGAAAAATGTACGGATTATAGATCAATGGTACTGCCTAATTCCAATATTAGACAGCATAAGTATTCAAGTAATTAAATTTCTGTTATTGATCTAGCTCTTCTACTTTTTCTATAATCATGATTTCAACAGGCAGACAGACAACACTAAATTAGGAGGTCACGTTGATGATGAATAATATTTAGTGTGCTTCTACGGGGTTTTACATGCGGTTTTAAAAGAAAATTGCTTTTAATTTAAACAAATTTCTTTTAAAAATCAAGCGTCCGTGAAATGGTCCTAAAGGTATGCAGCATTTACAGGAAGAAGCATGCATACATACATCAAGGGGCAGCATTTACGTGTTAAACTGAAACTTTGTGTTCGATATTGCCCTGCTCGTCTTATAATTCCTAGCGTCTTTTTGAGGCATCACATTTTATATAAGAAATATTTTAAATTTCTTATCCAATTTAGAATGAAAGTCGAGTTTCGAATGTATTCTGGTCTGAACTGAAACTAAGCTGAACGTTAAAAAGCAAAATATATAAAATTTTAGGCTTAAGAACTCGTACGGTTTTTTTTTTATGTAATATGAAGTTTAGAATATCACTTGGCGGACATTGAATTTTTTATTTATTCTATCCAGTTTTCATGATTGAACTTTATTTCATATTTAGACATGATTTATCCGTGCCGATTTCTTTCCTGACTGAGATCTCTATGCAGGAAACAATTCTTTGGCCCGAAATTATATATCTGAATATAGAAAAACAAAATTTATTAAGTTTTAGCTCTGAAAACTCTAATTATTAAAAAAAAATGCTAATTGCTGCACGCAACAGCAACTTTAGTAAAGTCTTGAATTGATGCAGTTTTTGCATTCCTTGCTTTTAGTTCTTTCTTCAATGCACAAAATTCTCATTGTGTTCATTGAAAATGGAAACTTTAGCGACTTCAAATGTAGAATCTGCAGAGAAAGATCGCTGATGAATGGGCTTGGCTGCCTCTAAAACAGCTGTACGATCTGCCACTCAATGCATTTTGCCAATTTTTTGTTGATTTACAAAAAACGTACAAAACGTCCAATTTGTACCGACTGGACCTTAAGCACTTTAAGACAATATCTTAAAAAAAGTAATATTAAATTTAATGCATAAACGGCTGGCATTTATATAAAAAAATAAAATTAGTTAATAGTATGCGTGCCATTAGTTATATAATATTTAAACTGTTAATAAAATATGTTCTTGTACCATAAATTTTATAATGTACATACTCTTTTAATTACAATAGGCAAGTCCTATAAATATTAATAGATATGTATTATTAATTTTATGGTATAGTCGAATTACATTTTCCTAATAATTTATTAAAACAAAAATTGATGGTATATGCGACATAGTGAGACGTTTATTATTATAGGTGAAAAAACATTAGAACAATAGTATTTATACCGTTATATTCAATAATATTGAAATTATTAAATTAATGGTACTGAAGTTTTCAAATACTAAATTCTTTAGAGAAATTTAAATTTATATGAAAAAACGATTAGCACATGAACCATAAAATCAATGTACATAATGGGACATTTTGTTTTGAGTAAACAGTTTTGTAAAATCGCCCACTGTATCTCACGAGTAATTGCAACAATTACTTTACAAATTCTCAACTCAACGCAGCACAAAATCTACAAATTTTTAGAGCATTATAAAAAATCGTTATTCTTTTCTCTCAAAAATAGAAAAAGATTAAAAACTGAACAACACAATACGAGCAGTAATTTTTCATTTCACTGACAGAACAATTGGCCACTGGCAATACAAAGCAACAACTCGCCCAGAGGCAACGAAAAGGCATTTTCACATTATCTCGAGCTACTTTTTCCTCGTATACCGACCCGACCGGCAAACAATTTATCTCTATTCACTCATTAGCTCGTTCTACTGAAGATGTCCTGTCATGAATAGCTGTACGAACAGGATCACAAAAGTTTATTGTTTGTTTGCCTTTTGATAAAAATGAGTGAACGAGCAAACAATCTAATATAATAATCTTTTAAATTGTACAAAAATTTGCTCTTATGCTCCCATAGAAGCATTTGGAACAATATACAGATCGAAGGATTTTAGAAAAGCGAATCTTTTTAGCTCTTATTGCTGATCCTTACCTCGGGCATTATTAGTGAATTATGTTATTAGTTGGAATGGCGGCAGTGAAATTTCCTAAGAATTATAACTATTATGCGTTTTTTAAGGTCTCACAGATTTTTGGCCAAAAGAACGTGGTCGGTATATGGTTTCCCTCGAGTTCTGGTTGAATGATGAGCACACAATTTTGAGGTGACACTCGGTATCACACTCCCGGGGGATGTTTTAATTTTCAAAGAAGACTTTATTAGATTTTTGGAAAAAGTTGACACTTTTTGTTAGTTTCTATATAGACTATGCGAAAATGCTATTATGTGGGTGTTTAGGGGTGTACGAAGGCAATTCGTAGTAACATTGCAATTATGGGAAGAAAGGTCACAATATTTAAATAACATCAAGAATTAAATAATTGTGACATTTTCAGAATCATATATTTAATTTTTTTTTTTCACTTAATACATTTTTTAGCATTTCCCTAATTTAGCTGTAGGACTTTACAATACTTAAAGAACATTTAGATATTTTTACGATTTAATTTTTTTAACGAAAACAACAAAAATCCATTAAAATTGATCTAATCGTCGATAATGCCGCTACTAATTCAAGTGCTTCAAGATATTGAACAAAAAACACTTCAAAATCTTAAAAACTTCAATCACAAAGATATTTTACACACAAAACATAGATAAATTCGATACAATAATAAAATTACGAGCATTTAAAACTATTTCAAATGTAATACATACTATGAAAAACAGTAAACGCTAAGGTTACACTTGAGTTGAGTCAAATATAATACAAGAGAGCATTAAATAAATAACCAAGGATCATGTCATACCCGGAGAGCACCACCTATCAGTTAACAGCTTCCACTTGAGATCATTTTTTGTCATCCATTTTTCAAAATTTAAATAAATTTTCTGTTCTGCATGAATAAAAATTCATTAAGTGTCATGAGTTGTTGTTTTTCTGTGCATTTTATTTGACATCCCTGCCACGTCTCATATTTCAATACCACATAGTTGTGTTGGGTCCCCACAGGGTATCGATATATACAACACTTATTTGTTGGATTTGTTACGGTACCCTATAAAGTGTCAGTTGACAGTGCCTGAAATGTGATTTGATAACGAAGAAAAAAATATAGAAAATCTTGACACTGGGTGCGACTGGTTGGAACAGACAGTTGGAACAGATGAAACACTTGTTTTCTTAGTCTGTCAGCAACGCCTAGGTGGGGGAATTTGTGCCACACTGTTAGATTTGTTTGTAGGGTGTCTGAATTATGGAACCGCCAACAGAGTTCAAATAATGAATTATGAAAAAGAAGATATATTTATTAAACTGACATCAAGTCTAAGTTCAGAACTTTGAATTTGATTATGGGGAAATTATTATTCTTCATAATTTAATAATTTAATCATAATTTATTAATAATTTAATCATAATTTAATAATTTCGATTAAGGGTATAAAAAATTATATTTTTTCCATGGATAATCAATTACAATATCTATAATCAAGGATTGAAAACCAAAGGAATTTTTCGGTAAAAATTAAAATGTTCACTAAAAATCAAATTTTCTCTAAAAATTCCATTTTTCACTCAAAATTAAATTTTTCATTAAAAATCCAATTTTTAACTAAAAGTTCAATTTTTCACAAAAATCGAAATTTTTACACCAAAAATTCAAATTTTACTAAAAGTTCAAATTTTCCACCAAAAATTTAAAATGCTCATTTTTCAATAAAAATTCAATTTTCACTAAAAAAAAAATGTCCACTAAAAATTCAATTTTTCACTAAAATTCAATTTTTCACTCAAATTCAATTTTTCACTAAAAATTCAATTTTTCAAAAAATTCAATTTTTCAAAAAAAATTCAATTTTTCAAAAAAATTAAATTTTCACTAAAAATTCAATTTTTCACACAAAATTCAATTTTTCACTAAAAATTCAATTTTTCACTAAAAATTCAATTTTTCACTAAAAATTCAATTTTTCACTAAAAATTCAATTTTTCACTAAAAATTCAATTTTTCACTAAAAATTCAATTTTTCACTAAAAATTCAATTTTTCACTAAAAATTCAATTTTTCACTAAAAATTCAATTTTTCACTAAAAATTCAATTTTTCACTAAAAATTCAATTTTTCACTAAAAATTCAATTTTTCACTAAAAATTCAATTTTTCACTAAAAATTCAATTTTTCACTAAAAATTCAATTTTTCACTAAAAATTCAATTTTTCACTAAAAATTCAATTTTTCACTAAAAATTCAAATTTTCACTAAAAATTCAATTTTTCACTAAAATTCAATTTTTCACTAAAAATTCAATTCAATTTTTCACTATAAATTAAATTTTGCACTAAAAATTAAATTTTTCACTAAAAATTCAAGTTTTCAATAAATATTAAATTAATGACCAAAAAATCTTATTTTCACTCAAAAATAAATAATTTATCTAATATTCAATTTTTCACTTAAATTTCAATTTTTCATTAAAATTAAACTTAAAAAATTTAACTTTTCATAAAAATTTGAAATTTTCTCTAAAAATTCAAAATTTTCACTAAAAACTCAATTTTCCACAAAAATTCAAAAGTTTCATTAAAATAAATTTTTCACTAAAAATCTATGTTCTCTAAAAATTTTAAAAAATGCATAGCTATTTTTCTGTACTTTATGTATTTTTATATTTATGTCTCAAAAATTCTTATTATTTCGCTGAAAACCCTAATTGTTTCGTACTTAGAACACCAATATTGGTTTATCAAAACAAAATATTGATGAACACCAAAATTGGTTTAATTACAACTTTCATGTTGTCTAAAAAATATGTTAACGCTCTAAAGAAAAATATATACTAAAAATTAGGATCGCGACCCAAATTCCCAAGAAACTGGGTCACTATCAAATATTTAGAATTTAGCAAAAAGAAAACGCCTACGCACAAAAAAAAAACTAAAGCATTGGATGCAGTTCGAATAAATAAACTGAAATAATTAAAACAGCGTCAAAAATTTACACCAAATCAGTATTAATTGTACGTTCAATTCAATGTTCGCATATATTAATTTCCAATGAATTCTCTGTTATGGCTGAGTAACGTTGAGACCTTCTAAAACGCCCATAAAATATTTTGTTGAAAAAGTAAAGTATTTCTTTTTTTATTATTTCTTCTCTTTTTGCCTCTACTCACTAGGGGGCATTTACTAAGGTCGCTTGTCATGGTACCTACGCCGTATCCTTCCTATAGGAACATCGTAAAACCAATTTGAAAACAGAAAAGCAAAAACATAAACAACAAAAACAAAATTGTAGCTCGGCTCGACTCGTTTGTTGCACACGTGTTCACAAAGAGCTCTGTTCGGTTCCGAAAGATTTCGTTGTAAATTGAAACCCCCTGAAGGGTCCGGTTCGGTCCAAAGCATGATAAAGAAGAAGAAGAAGACCACGTACAGTAAACTCCTTTTGTTGTTGTACATTTTTGTTCGTTTTTGTTGTGTCGAGATAAAAATCGACCTCATTGCTTTGGTCGCTTCATTGGCAGCGTTGGATAACCAAAGTAACCAGAGTAACCGATAAAGCAGAGCGACCACTTATTTTGTTATTTTTCTGTATATATATTATGTAGTTGTTGTAGGGTATTATTTAGGATTTATGTAGGGTTTGATGTAGTGTTTTATGTAAATGTGAGTCCTCGGGTAGATTTTCATAATTTTATATAGTTTTATTTTTTTTATTTTACGATTGGTTAGAACAACTTTCGAGATGCTAATATATATCATTTAATAACATCTACAATAAAATTGTTAATACCCAAAGGTTTCGTTCGGGAACGAAAATGATCATGTACCGAATTTATCGTAATTATTATTTATGATCCTCTGTAATAATACAAAATGATAGGGTTTTTCTTATTTAATGTAAAAATGGTTTCAATCTAAAGAAAATCTCTATTATATATAAAATTATATCGACAAGATTTCAATTCGGAAGTACATATTTTTAATGATTTATATGAAATTAAATATTTCGCAATATTCTTAATAATTTTCAAAATACAGTTTTTATATAGGTATATTTATTAAAACATTTTATTATAATTTTTAGTAAAAATTTAATATGTATTGAAAAATTGAATTTTTAATAAAAATTAATTTTTAATGAAAAATTTAATATTTAATAAAAATTTTAATTTCAGAGAAAAATTGAATTTAATGAAAAATTGAATTTTAGTGAAAATTTTAATTTTAAATAATAAATTGAATTTTTAACAAAAATATAATTTTTTGGTAAAAAATTGAATTTTTGGTGAAAAATTGAATTTTTGGTGAAAAATTTAAATTTAGTGAAAAAATTAATTTATAGTGAAAAATTTAATTTTTTAGTGAAAATTTTAATTTTTTATTGAAAAATTTATTTTTTAGTGAAAAATGGAATTTAGTGAAAAATATAATTTAAATGAAAAATATAATTTTAGTGAAAATTTGAAGTTTTACTGAACAATGCAATTATTAGTGAAAATTTGAATTTTAAATGATAAATTGAATTTTTTAACAAAAACATATTTTAGGTGAAAATTTGAATTTTTGGTAAAAATTTAAATTTTTAGTGAACATCTTAATTTTTAGTAAAAAAATCGAATTTTAATGAAAAATTAAATTTTTAGTAAAAATTGGAATTTTAGAAAAACTTTAATTTCATTGAAAAATTGAATTTGTTGTGAAATTTTCAATTTTTTAAGTGAAAAATTAAATTTTTAGTGAAAATTTTATTTTTAGTAAAAATTTTAAATTTTAGTAAATTATTGATTATTTTTTCATTACAAAATGTAAGTACTTTAATCGGAATCAAACCTTTTAAATTTTGTGAAACGAATATTTTTATTTTGATTGATGGAAATTTGTAGGAAAATAATAGAATCTTGAAATACTTTGAAAAACATAGCTAATTCTACTTCAGATTTTATTATTATTTTTAAATTTAAATTTTGTATATTCGAGTGAATTCCATAACATTCAAATAATTTGAAATTTGTTTTCTAAATATAAAATACTGTTTTTAAATTAATATAAAGTGATTGATTGTTTTAAGTTAAACGATTTGAAAACAATCAAATAGAAAATCATATTAAAAATAGTTTGATTTGAAATGTTTAAGAGACTCCATTAAAAAAGAAAGATTTTGAGTTTTTAAATTTTGAATTTTTAATATATTTTATATGTTGTTGTCTACAGAATTAAAAAAATAACTTTAATATATCGATTCTCAAAAAAAAAACTACAATGTGACCTGACAATCTGTATATAAATCTAAAATACGTTGAAATTTAAATGAAATAAAATATATCTTAAAGGAGACCATACACATGAGTAGCAATAAATGCCCAATAATAATAAACCGACTTTTTTTTAATTTCTTTTAGTTCACGTCTATCCTTTAAGTGTTTATCTTCAAAAAGGATTTCAAGCCATTTAGTTTAAAGATATGCTGGCTGCCATTAAGTGAGCATTTCCGACCGTAAAATGTATCCTTAATTAACTTTGTCGTAATTGAGATCAAACGTTTTTATGTTACCGACATATTTTTGAAGGTAGTATCCTTGCGTGAGGATTATAGGAAATGCATTTGTTATGCTTTAATTATATCCTAATGAGTTTCCAATTATGATAATTTTGGGTGCGACTAACACGAGATACCTACAAGTCACTTGTTGTATCAGTTCTTTAAGGAATTTAAGACTTTTTATCATAGCTACTTAACAACATCCTTTCGTTACGATTTAGTTTTGTACAAATGTATTCTATTTTAAAGGTTTTTAAATTAGATGCGGTCTCTTAAAAATAAACTGTTTCTTTTTTAATTTGATAATAGGTTCTTAGACTAAAAAAATGAAAACAGGATAGAAATACCTTGAAATAAATTGGAAATACATTTTTTCTAAGCTAGCACTAAAAAAAATAATCCAAATATTTTAAATAAAAAAAAAAATAATATTTTAACTTTATAAATATATATTATGATTCATATAAAATGACAATGTACGCATCATATTATGATAATTTATAAGTATTTAATATTGTGTGGACCAATATGTGATCATTTTTTAATCTATATATATAAAACTCTTGGTCCGTCCGTCTGTCGGTCTGTCTGACTGTCTGTCTGTCTGTCTGTCTGTCTGTCTGTCTGTCTGTCTCATCACACTAAAACTCACCACAATAAAACTCATCACGCTGAAACTCACCACACTAAAAATTCACCATACTAAAACTCACCACACCAAAACTCACCACAATAAAACTCACCACACTAAAAATTCACCACACTAAAACTCACCACACTTAAACTCACCATACTAAAAACTCACCACACCCAAACTCACCACACTAAAACTCACCACACTAAAACTCACCGCACTAAAACTCACCACAATAAAACTCACCACACTAAAACTCACCACAATAAAACTCACCACACTCAAACTCACTACACTAAAAATTCACCACACTTAAACTCACCACACTAAAACTCACCACACCAAAATTCAACACACTAAAACACACCACACTAAAACTAACCACACTAAAAATTCAACACACTAAAACTCACCACATTAAAACTAACTACACGAAAACTTCTACTGGGAAAAACTCTACGGGGAAGAATTCGACCGGGAAGAGTTCTACCGGGAAGAATTCTACGGTAAAGCGTTCTATGGGGAAGACTTTTACGGCGAAGATTTCTACTGGGAATAATTATACGGCGAAATATTCTACTGTCTGAATTGTCTTTGAGAAAAGTTGTTTTGGCGGAGAATTATTATTAGGTTACTACATTTATAAAACCAATAAAACTTCCACAGCGAAGCACGTTTTTTTATATTAATAAAATCGCTTTATATCTATGAATTCACAAAATCTTGGCACGAGTCGTGTACGGGTCCAGCTAGTATTTTTATAATTCTGTGAAGATGTATTTCATTGTTTAGGAATCGTTTTATGATTATGTGAGGGGCGAATGTGTAATTTTTAACATTTGCGTTTTTTTACATTTTTGAATGTAGTTTTTCCTCAAGTATACTGTGCCAAAATCGTGTGTGGTTTTGTTAGATATTACCAAATCTTTTCGTTTTTTTGCTATAACTATTTATTGGTGCAAGATAAAATAGTGCTATAAAAGTATTAATCGTTTGTTATTAAAGCACCTATCGATTGGCATCGTTATTTTAAAATATATTGCCAAACATTTTTCGGGCAAATAATAAATTGCAAATTAATATTTGGCAACTTATTTTTAAATAATAATGCCAACCGATAGGTGCTTTGAAAACAAACAATAAATCCCCTTACATCATTTTTTTATCTTGAACCAATAAAAAGTTAAAGCATAAAAAACAAAAATATTTGCATTTTGGTCAGAATATAGCCTCACAAAATCCTTACTTATAATTCAGTAAGTTGTCCAAATCCTAAGATATTTTATTTACGTTATATTGATTGATGAATAAACCAAAATAATAGAAATATTTAATATTTATTTAATGTTTACTAATTTTTAAAGCACTTTAAACTTTAAAATTTAATTTCCCAACATTTATAAAAATACACATTCGCCCCTTTGTCATGACAGTGACGATATTATGGTAATGTTCCGATATTTTTTATTATGATTTAAGAATCATGTTATGATTAAGTAAAAATATTATATGATAATGTAGAAATCATCATTTAATGTTGTAGGGATCATTCTTTGAACATTTAAAAATTATATTATAATTCTATAATGATGACATATTTAATGATAATATACGGAACATTTAATGATAATGTGGGAATGGTTCAGGAATCATTTTATGATTATATGAGGGCAATGTAATGATAATATAGAGTACAAATTATGATAATGTTGCAATATTTTTATGATCATTCAGGAGTTTTGTTATGATTACATGGAAATATATATAGAAGGGATCGTACAATGTTATGACACGATTTTCAACAATCATTAACTTAATAACTTTTTTTTTTAAATTACTAAAACCAATTATCTAATATTTTCATAAATGCTCTATCATTAATATTAACTCATAGCATTTTGTTTATAGCTCAATTTTTATTTCAACTAATCATCAACACATGGTGTCGACTGTTGTTAATTAACACTCATGATTCTCTTAACGAGACCAATTTTCTAAAATTTCAATATTTTACATGCATTTTGTTTATTTAGAGCAGATGATATTAAGGATTTAACAAATCAATAAGAAGAGTGAAAAATGCATCGTCGGCACAACAGAAAAATATCAAATTACATGAAATATTCGAAAATGTTCATAATTTAAAAATACCAAAACTATACAGTTTTGTTGGGTGCCAGTTAATTGTCAAGTGTTGCTGCTGACGCGCCAAAAATGTTCTTTCTGTTCTGTTTTGTAATCGGAGACGATTTTTTAAGTAAGATCAGCCAGTGCGGCGTGGAACAAATTCGAAATTTCTGTACATCACTTGGCTTGAAGCGCTGCAGCAACGCCTCTCCTTATATCTTGCTGAAATTGATTACAGATAAAGATAAAGATTTAATGCACACCAAAAAGAAACAACTAACTATCAGGCATTAATAATTCTTAAGAGCTGCCACATATATCTGTCTTCAAACACGACGTTCTTTTAAAAGAGAATTAAGTGGTGTCCTTTTTGTCGCTAAGTACTTTGGAGTTGCAATGTTTTAATGCGCATCATTGATAACATCATCGATGCTGGAACTGATAAAGTAGCATAAAAAGAGGAACTCATGTCTGGAGTTGTCTTTGGAGGCGTCCCGAACAATCGGATGCAATTTAGAGAAATAATTTGAAGATATTCATGGCACGCCTTAGGATGTTTGTCATCATAAAATTAAATTTTGTTAAGTGTTTCCAAGGAGAGTATATAGTTTAACAAATTTAAACAATTATACTCGTAATTTGAAATATTTTTCTTGTTAATAAAATTTTGTATGTTTGGTTATGTCCCAGCAAACTATTTGCCGACATCTTTTTAATTCGATAAATTATCGATTCGAAATTCAAAATATTTTTAAATATAGATTCAATACTCCTTAGAATATTTGACAAAAAAAGGAAATTTTCAGAAAAACAAAACTTTTTTAGAAAATGAAATCTTTTTATTTATCACCTTGATATCTAGAACGACAAGAGTGACGATAACATTTTAGATAGTTTCGTTTTTATCGAAACCTCTATCGTTTTCGTAACATTAACGATATTAGGAGTATACATAATATCGTTTGGTTGACCATTGACGATAATTCTTAAATTCAATATAAGTAATAATGATACATTTTCGTAATATAGTTCAAAATTGTATTAAAAATTGAATTGTGTGTTCTATAGAATTTCTGTCAAAAAATAAAATTTTCTGATCAAATAAATTATCGATAAATTGTCAAAAATAAAACCATTTTCGATATCATCTCAATATCTATAATGACAAAAAAAAAACGATATAATTTTAGATAGTTTTGTTTTTATTTTTCGAAATCGGAACGATATATATTTTAAAGCAACTATATTTCTTTTCAGAATTTAGTATAGTGTCATATTTTATAATACCAAGTTTTAAGTGTCCCAAGTACCATCACACTTTTCTATTTGAAATCTCAAAATCATTTTGAATTAACGCGTCCCTAATCGTACAAGTGTTTAATACTTAAAAGCCATTATAATTGGTAACTCATTAGGATATAAATTAACGCGTTACTAATCAAACAATTCACCGAATAGTTTATACTTCATTCATATGCGGCAAACTCTTTAATGTACACTACAAACTCTATAATCAACAAATAATTTCAAAAATAGACTTTAAATAAAAAAAACACAAAAAATAGGCGGCTTATTATCCTTTATTTTTTAGTTTGTATCCTTTTATCTGTAGCATGTTAAACTGCACCACCAGTCGAAAGGATGAGCGCATTAACACGCATAACCCATTAATTTCAAAAAGGAGTAGCGTGTGTGTAACGTCCTTTTTTTTTGTTGGGTGACGATAACAGATCCTTGTTTATTTATGACTTTTCTTCAGTTTTTATAGGATGTTCGCGGTGTGCTTAACTTTTGATGTATGCGGGACGGTTTTCGTTTTGATCTTTGTAAATTTAAAGAATTTGATATATTTGATTAGACAATAAATTGCTTTTTATTATTGTTACTACTATTATAAATAACTCTAAACAACATTTTTGAAAATATTTTTTTTCGAAAAATTTAAAACAGGCAGAATGTGTATCGAAACATGCCTAAATATGCTGGAAATATGCTTTTTTAAATTTGATATCTATGTGTTTACCGGAAATATTCCTGAAAAATACAGAACTTTTTGACAGAGTCCTGTTTCCAACGACATAATTCAAAAACAAAAATGAGGAGTTTGTATTAAAAAGCTGTTTTTTTTCTGACTGTTCCGAAAGTAGGCCGGGAATCTGCCTTTAAAATTCATTAAAATTTTGATAATCTGCTATACACTTATTAAAATATTCCTTTTATCTGTGTTTTTCCGGAAATATTTCTGAATAAGTCAGAAATATTGACTACCCAGGAGTTTATTACTAGCTGTCAGTTTTCAGCCTGTTCCCCCAAAATATGCCTTGAATCTGTCATTAAAAAATTCAACAATATTATACAATCAAAATATTCCATTTCTCTGTGTGTTTGCCGCAAACATGCCTGAAATATTCTTCAAAAATGTCAGAAATGTTAACAGAAAAAGGCGGAGTTTGAATTAAAACTGTACCCGTTCCCAAATTATGAGGGTAATCTGAGATTAAATTAAAATTTGATAATCTGTTATTCACTTCCCAAAATATTATATTTATCTGTGTGTTTGCCGGAAATATTATTGAAAAATACCAGAAATGATGTATTTATCGAACGATTTTAAAGAGACAAAGAAGGAGTTAGTAGACAATGCTGCTTATGTTATACCCATTTTCTATACTTCCTCAAAACATGCTAAAATTTAATAACCTGATATACGCTTCCCAAAAAGTTGATGTATTTTCCGAAATTATGTTTAAATTATTCTTGAAAAACACCAGAAACACTGAATGTCTTGGCATGCTTCAGACAAAAAACTATGCGGTTGAGAGAACCGAATAAGTTGATTGGGCAAACAGTTGGTTGGCGCAACAAATGTGTCAAAATATCTCAAGAATCTGCAATTTAAATTTCACAATATGCCAGAAATATTCTGCAGAATTTGCCAGGTATTTTGTCTCGTGTAAATAGATGGAAAACTTCTTTTGGCTAGAGGCTGGTAGAATAAAAAAATTAATTGTAACCACCATATTTATACAGTTTAACGGATGTTTTGAAATTGGTTGATGGAACTGTCATATTCGGTTGACATTTGCGAATATATCGTATATACATACCAAATTGTTTTAAATTTGGTATAGTCTACACTACAAATCATTTGTAAGCATCAAATAAATAGTTGAGAGTGCTGAATATCAAGGTTGCCGCATACATTTTTATTCTGCGGGAATAGTAAAATATTTATTTGAAATTAAATTCTTTTTAAAATATATAAAATTGTTACAAAATGGTGTTTCTTGCTAAAATGTTCTTTTGTTCACGCTTTTTAAAAGAAGGAGTCACCTTCGAAAACAGTTTCTCAGCCTGCAAGGTGTCACAAGGTTACACCATAAATTCCTCTAGAACAAAAGTCTATAACGAAAAAGTGTAACGACAAAATGACAAGTGTGAAAAATCACACACGTGCAAGGTGTATAGGATTTAGCTGGAAAAATTGCCAAACACCAGACATAAAATTCCATCAACCTGTTACAAAAATTTCGCTGGCGCCGTTGTCCCGCGGTGCGGCATTGTCAACCACTCTAGCTCGAGACACACACAAACAATAGAGTCGCGTTCGATGTATTGTTTTTCGATTTATGTTCCGCGCAGCAGGACCAAAGTGAAAAGCAGCGAAAAAAATCCAAATATTTCATACTTAATATAAGAGCGAAACTATTGTTCAGAATGCTGGTAAGATCAATTTTTCCAATTTCTTTTGTTAAAACTGAGCGCCGCTGAGTTAATTAAAATTTCTGCAGTATTTTTTCAAACAAAAGAAGACAATTTTCGAATTTAAAGCATGTGGCGCTATGTTACTTTAAACTCTAAGAGGCTTTTGTTGGCCACAGACGCCGGCAACTAATTTTTAAAATAGTTTCTATTGTTCGAAAAAGGATTTTTATTTTATTTTAGGCTTGGAAAAAACCTTCAACAAAAACATATTATGTCGCAAACACACGTGCTGTAAATATGTTCGACGAATTTATTAAATCAAGCGCCATTTGAAATTTCCATATTCGCTCATTTGACCACCTCGAAGTCTTTAGAACATATTTTGTTTTGCAAAATGATATTTTATGTCAAGGCCTTATTTGCATTTGTTGTGAAAGTTAATCTGTCTAACCGTAAAAACATCAGATGGTCTCCATACGTTGATTTTAAATGTTGACATAATTTTATACTTCAAACTGTCACATGTTGTTCTTGGTTAAAGCAAATGTTTAAAATCAAGAAAAAACTTTAAAACCCATTTTCTAGAACATGCTTCACGAGAAGGAGTAACCTTGAGTCGAAAGGTTTTTGTTTTATTTATTTTGCACTTGTTGTGATCTTTTAGACCCTATTGTTTTGTTTTAGACAAAACATCGAAATTCTGCACCTTGCAGTTGTGATTTTTCACACTATTCTTTTTCAAATGTCGCTTTGTTCTTCGGCGCCTCGATTTCATATTGCAGCAGGTTGGTTGACAACCGTGACGAGTCTGTGCAACAAACGAAAAACGGGGCCCGCATCTTAATTCTCAGAAGTCGCATAAAATGAGCAAAAATGTTGTTAGAGCTGGCGCTTAAGAAACAATAAAGAAAAAAATTCAGTAAAAATCTAATTTTTCAGTGAAAATTAAATTACCAAGCAAATATTAAATTGTTGACTAAAAAAAAAATTTCAGTAATTATGATTTCATATTTCAATTTTTAATTAAAAATTCATGTTTTCAGTTCAAATCCAAATTTTCATTAAAAATTCAATTTTTCAGTACAAATTCAATATTGCAGTAAAATTTCAGTTTCTCAGTATATAATAAATTTTTTAATAAAATTTAAATTTTTCAGTAAAAAGTTAATTTTTTAAAATCAGTTTTTCCCTAAAATTTCAATTTTTAGTAAAAATTAAAATGTTCAGTAAAAAATCAAATTTTCGGTAAAAATTCAATATTTCAGTAAAAATTCAATATTTCAGTAAAAATTCAATATTTCAGTAAAAATTCAATTTTTCAGTCAAAATTCAAATTATAAGTAAAAATTTAAATGTTCAGTAAAAATTTAATTTTTCGGTTAAAATTCAATTATCAGTTTTTCCCTAAATATTCGATTTTTCAGTAAATTAAATTTTTCAGTAAAAAATAAATTTTTCAGTAAAATTTCAATTTTTAAGAAAAAATTCAATTTTTCAGTTAAAATTTAATTTTTCAGTAAAATTTAAATTTTTCAGTAAAATTTCAATTTTTTTAGTAAAAATTAAATTTTTCAGTAAAATTTAAATTTTTCAGTAAAAATTTAATTTTTCAGTAAAATTTCAATTTTTCAGTAAAATTTAAATTTTTCAGTACAAATTTAATTTTTCAGTAAAAATTCAATTTTTCAGTAAAAATTCAATTTTTCAGTAAAAATTCAATTTTTCAGTAAAAATTCAATTTTTCAGTAAAAATTCAATTTTTCAGTAAAAATTCAATTTTTCAGTAAAAATTCAATTTTTCAGTAAAAATTCAATTTTTCAGTAAAAATTCAATTTTTCAGTAAAAATTCAATTTTTCAGTAAAAATTCTATTTTTCAGTAAAAATTAAATTTTTCAGTAAAAATTCTATTTTTCAGTAAAAATTCAATTTTTCAGTAAAAATTCAATTTTTCAGTAAAAATTCAATTTTTCAGTAAAAATTCAATTTTTCAGTAAAAATTCAATTTTTCAGTAAAAATTCAATTTTTCAGTAAAAATTCAATTTTTCAGTAAAAATTCAATTTTTCAGTAAAAATTCAATTTTTCAGTAAAAATTCAATTTTTCAGTAAAAATTCAATTTTTCAGTAAAAATTCAATTTTTCAGTAAAATTTCAATTTTTCAGTAAAAATTCAATTTGTCAGTAAAAATTCAATTTTTCAGTAAAAATTCAATTTTTCCGTAAAAATTCAATTTTTCAGTAAAAATTCAATTTTTCAGTAAAAATTCAATTTTTCAGTAAAAATTCAATTTTTCAGTAAAAATTCAATTTTTCAGTAAAAATTCAATTTTTCAGTAAAAATTCAATTTTTCCGTAAAAATTCAATTTTTCCGTAAAAATTCAATTTTTCAGTAAAAATTCAATTTTTCAGTAAAAATTCAATTTTTCAGTAAAAATTCAATTTTTCAGTAAAAATTCAATTTTTCAGTAAAAATTCAATTTTTCAGTAAAAATTCAATTTTTCAGTAAAAATTCAATTTTTCAGTAAAAATTCAATTTTTCAGTAAAATTTCAATTTTTCAGTAAAAATTCAATTTGTCAGTAAAAATTCAATTTTTCAGTAAAAATTCAATTTTTCCGTAAAAATTCAATTTTTCAGTAAAAATTCAATTTTTCAGTAAAAATTCAATTTTTCAGTAAAAATTCAATTTTTCAGTAAAAATTCAATTTTTCAGTAAAAATTCAATTTTTCAGTAAAAATTCAATTTTTCCGTAAAAATTCAATTTTTCCGTAAAAATTCTATTTTTCAGTAAAAATTCTAATTTTCAGTAAAAATTCCATTTTCATTTTACAGTAAAATTCAATTTTTCAGTAAAAAAAAATCAAAATTAAGTAAAATTTAATATTTCTGTACAATTTAAATTTTTCAGTAAAAATTCAATTTTTACTAAAAAATTTGTATTTTCAGTGAAAATTCACATTTGATTTCAATTTTATTTATTCAATTTGGGTGGTCAGATTTTGAATCCTTTTAAAAATACTCATTGTGTGGGTGGCCTTACTTATGGCATTTAACGTGTTAAGATTCTTTTAAAAATATTTTGTCTAAAATTCTTAAATTATAAATAACATGAACGTGGTATTTTTCACAAATTGTTTTCATAGAATCCTTCGAAACACTTCAAAAGGAGGGAACAATGAATTGCGATTCTTTTATTTAGTAAAAGTCAATATTTGTAATCCTTTACAAATATGACTAAACAAATACTAGAGAGTCATAAAAGTACCTACAGTGGAAATGTATTTTCTATAAATATTTGCTTAATTTATGCATGAATGTGTACTTCAAAATGTTGGTTTTACCAATTGAATTTAAATTTAATTTGTATTTCGTAAGTAAAATGTGGAAAGTGATAAAAAATAATTTATTTTACTCAAATCTGATTTCTTATTATTTAAATGTGTATCGTTAACTATAAAAAAAACTCCATTAAAACACCTAAAAAAAATGCTTTATTTTTCTTTTGACAGCGCCTCCATCATATATCAATCAAAATTCAATGGAGTTCAATCAGCAACACCCACCAATATTTTCGAGTGTACAAGAATTGTGACTCATTCAAAATCAAAATGCTGATGAAAAAAAACATAAATAGCGACCCTACGGACATGCTTAGCATTATAATCTGTTATATGCATTGGCAAACGCAGAGTTTCGGTTACAAAATTTCAATACTTTCTTTTGATAACGAATGCTCTTGATCATGGTGGCTAAATCCCTTTTTTACGCCAAACAATGCAACCAGAAACCCTTCAGACATATCTTACAAATTCTTTCGAATTTATTGTAATGTCATGCCAAGGATATTTATTTTGTGTTGTTCGACTATTTGATCGATTGGGCGATGCCTCACTGACGTTGTGAGTTTTATTGTTCTCAATAGTATTTTTTTTTTTTTTGATATTTTTCTTTTATATTTTTACTCATTTTTGTATTCATTTTTCTTTTTAGAGAGATCTCCAAATTGAGATAAGCATGCAATAGGGGTCAACTAAACCTTTTTTCCGACATTTCATTCAAATCACGAAATATCCCTTAAACCTTCCTTAATTTTATACGCATTTCTCTTTCCTGTTACCTTTGCAATACAATAATTTATAATAACACATAACAAAATAATATAAAAAGTGCAGACATCATCAGGTAGCAGGTAACAAATTTTCAACCACGCTTAATCCGTTTCTCATCTTGTCGTTAGTGTCGCAGAATCGGCGCAATGTCGCGTCGTGTTACAATTATTTTTTTCTATATTATATATACTTTGTCTGTCTGTATATAGCGTCAGACTGTCGTCGCTAATGCTTTTGGCATATATCCTTTTTAACCTTTTTCAGGATTAACCATTGCATTGTCTGCGTGTCTATTGGAATTTTATGATTTATCCTTTTTAGTGATACGTGATGTTTGCTGATTTTTGGTAATAATGGATTTATTCATGCCACCATTTTATGCGTCATTTTGGCATTATTCACAAAAATAAAAATCAGAGCTCAGGTCATACATTTTTCAAAATTCGAAGTACTATGTTGTGGGCAGATCAAAACGAAATGCCTAGGTCAATTCTTATATGTTCTTTCCAAAACTGGTAGCTCCAAAGTCACTCATGCGAAACGAGTTAAATTGTAAAATAAATAAAAACTCTTCCCCCATATTTACCATCAACCACAATAGCAGTACAAAAAATCGTATCCCAAACACTGGACAAAAGAACTAACGCCATGAAAGACATAAATATTTAATGGGTTCTTTAGGTTTCTTTTTTTTGATTTTTGGGATACTTAATGCATTTCAGAAATGCATTAAATTCAATTCGAACACGTGCAAGGGTCAACATTGGAGTGTAGCAGGTAGAAAAATCATTTACGAACATTGTCGACGCGGCGGAGTAACGATTGATCGTGCTGATGATGATGGTCCAGCACAGCGAGGGCCTACCAACAAAATGTAACGCAAACATTTTAGGAAAAAAAAATACTTTAAAACCACTACTAAAAATCCTTCAAAAAAGACGTTACATTCATATTGGAAGTTTATGTTGTTTTTGTCAATACCATAGATGGGCATAGCGTACAAATTGAAGAACCTTTTCTATGATACCAAAAAATACGTTACATTTTTTAGATTTTTTTCTTCTGATGTTTCGAAGGAAGTTTTAGTAAGGAAGCAAAAGAATACTGTTTTGTGTAGGTGGGCAATTCGAATTGTGTAAAAAATACGTTACTTTTTACGCACACAGTAGTTGGGTTTCATATCGTGTAACATGAGTGCTGGACACGTACTTTTGTAACGTATTTTTAGAGTGAGTCTCTTTTAGTAGCGTATTTTTTGCAGGTTTTTTTGTAACATATTTTTGCAGGTTCTTTTGTAACGTATTTTTCTAAAGGTATTTCGGAAACGTGTGCTCTAAATGAAGATATTTGTTACCAATATTTGACATATTTGGTATTCATAAAAGAGATCTGGAAGAAATCAAAAATATCATCAACACCATTTTATACTCAAAACTGTCCAGTTTTGCGATTACTAAGGCAATAAAAATAGTAATTTTATTTCATAATATAAGTTCAAAATAGTATTTAATCGATTCACTCATACTTTAAAATCTAATAATAATATCGAAAGGGTGAGATTTCAAAATACTTTTTTATTATTTCTAAAATTTGTCATACAATTCTATAAAAAAAGGCTTCACAAAAGTTATGTTAAATTTCTGTAAAATTAAATTTATTGGACAAATTAAATTTTTTAGTAAAAATTAAAATTTTTGAAAATTTTTCTATTTCAGTAAACAAAAATTTTTGTAAAAATGTAATTTTGAACTCAAAATTCATCTTTTAAGTAAAAGTTACATTTTTTTCAGTAATAAAAGATTTTTTCACCAAAAATACAATTTTCAATTGATTACTTTTCACTAAAAATTTAAATTTGTACTAAAATTTAAATTTTCACTAAAAATTAAATTTTTCACTAAAATTTAAATTTTCACTATAAATTAAATTTTTCACTAAAAATTTCACAAACAAATATTCAAATTTTCACTTAAAACTTTATTTTACACTAAAAAAAATCAATTTTTCGCTTAAAAAAATTCATTTTGCATTAAAAATTCAATTTTATACTAAAAAAAATAAATTTTTCACTAAATATTAAAATATTTACTAAAAATTAAATTTTTCACTAAAAATTCAATTTATTACTAAAAATTCAATTTTTCACAATAAATTCGATTTTTCACTAAAAATCCAAATTTTAACTAAAAATTCCATTTTTCATTTAAAATTAAATTTTTCCATACATATTCAATTTTCCACTAAATATTCATATTTTTAGTAAGAACTAAATTTTTTGGTAGATATACAATTTTTCAGTAATAACACGGCACTAAAATTTGAACTCCAAATTTTATTGTTTTACATTGGGCATGTCAAACACGCGTCCCGCGAGGTTTTTTTTTAAATAATAAAAAAAAAATGTATTTTTATGAATTGAAAAATTAAAATTGTTTTTTCAGGTTTGTTTTGTATTGTTGTGGTGAATATTATGTATTGTTGTGAAACGACATGTATCTTATTTAACATGCCATATACGAAATTAAATTACTAATCTTGGTTAAAAACTTACTAATATATTAAAAAAAAAATCAATATTTTGTAGGTACATTATTTTCCAAAATTTAATAATGAGAATGTGATAAGTATTTAATATAGGGTTTTAAATTATTTTCCTAATTGTCATTTTAAATATTATACATGGCGTTGCACAAATGGTATAACAATGATTTTTACCTTTTTTTTCATCAAGTAATATTATTCTTTATTAATAAAATTTTAAATTTATTGTAAAGTTTTGAATTTTCCTTGGCTATATTTCGCCGTCATATAAAAACAATATATGTTAGCGCATGGTGTTTTACGTTTAACACTGAAAAGAAAATTACATTATTGCTTTTAGTTTTTCTATTAAAAACAAAAGGAGAGAAATAATAAAAACTTAAATATCTCAAAAACTGGACTTATTTCATCAAATAAAGGCGCAATCACAATAAAACAAGAAACAAAAATTTCGACATGTTTTTAACCAAGTGCCTTGCTTTGCATAAACTGGAATTTAGTACGTAAAACATTTTGTATTAGAAACATTCCACACCAAATCTACCAGAGTTCAAGACTCACCTTCTGCAGAGATACAGTGATCCAAAGTTTGAAAAAATTAATCAATAATCACTTTTTTGGTTGTACAAAAAAACTCTTGACCGTAGAATGCTGCACACCTCGTTTTAAGGATATTAAAACAAACTTCGTCATTACTCCTAAGTCCGAACATCTAATCAATGGCCATTGATTAGATTAATTATTCATAAAAAGGAAACCACTTCAAATTTATTCAAATATCAAATTTATATACGTTTCTAAAAAACAAACATTTTCAATATGTTTAAGTATGTAAGTATTGAAAATCTAAAAAATTTGGTAACCAGTCTGCCATGTGATTTATGCCTCGAAGATTTCTCGAACTATCTTGGATAACAAAAATCCAATCTTGTTGCTAATTTTTAAAATTTCGTAATTTTGTTAGGATTTTATGCAATGTTTTTCAAATAAATCTCGATATATTTGAACTATTTGATGCAATATTAATCCAGAATCACTTTTATTATAGTTTCGAAAATAAAACTGCAATATGTCGCTTTGAACTATTTTTGCAGTTTTAGTACGATTTGGCCTTCGATATTGATACAAGATCTAATTCGATATCGTACGATTTTTTTTTTTTTTTTTTTTTTTTTTTTTTACAAATTAACCAACGCTCAGGGGATGCCCCCTATTCGTGCAATGCACAGTGTTGATCGTAAGAAAGGATTATAGGTTAAAGGGAGGAGGAAAGATGGAGTAGTGTCGGTGGATGTTTGCTTTAAATTTCCCAATATTAAAAATGTCGGGAAAAACAGAGGCAGGGAGATTGTTCCACAAACGTATCGTGCGACTGAAGAACGAATTATCTCTGTAATGCGTGGTTCTGTTGAGAACCGAGTGAACTACGAAGGGGTGGGCTTGGTTCGATGCCCGAGTAGAACGAGAGAATACACGACCTGGTGGAATCAGGCCATGTATTTCCCTCGAACACTTACCATTGTAATACCTATAAAACAGGCTTACACACCCTACGGTCCTTCGGTGCTCAAGAGAACCAATAGAGGATGAAATATTTTCATCCCCTATTAAATATATTGCACGTTGTTGGATTCGATCCAGGAACTCCAAAGAAGATTTTGAAGCCCCTGCCCATATGTGCGAATTGTATTCCATCTTAGGCCGAATATAGGTGGTGTAGACAATGCGCAAGTCAGCGGGAGTGAAGTATGTCTTACACCGTTTCAAAAAACCGAGGCACTTGGCCGCTTCTTTCGACACATCAAATATGTGATCACTCCAACGGAGGTCACATTGAATTGATATACCCAGAACGTCAAGAGCAGCTGACTGCGCAATATCCACAGAATCCATATGGAGGGGAGGGAGGGGTGAATCCATTCTTTTGTGAGATAACAGACAACATTGGGTCTTGCTAGCATTAAAATCAACTCTATTTGCAAGACCCCACTCGGAGATTGTTTTAAGGTCATTATTGAGTGTATCTTCATTGTGCGCCTTTTACTCTCAATCTCCAAAGAGTTTGGGCGCTTGTTGAACGAATATGAGTGACAAATGTTACTGTCATCTGCAAATGAATGGATTGGGTTCTGGGTCGATGACAGAAGGTCATTGATAAAAACCAGAAATAGGGACGGGGATAGGACAGAACCCTGCGGGACTCCAGAATTGATGGAATGTTGTTCTGAGAAAACACCATCCATCGCAACTCGTATTGAACGACCCTGGAGAAAACTCGATATCCATCGAGTAAATGAATTACCGACACCATATGCAATAAGTTTTGATACCAGGGCTTCATGCCACACTCGATCAAAAGCCTTGGAAATATCAAGAGCAACCACCTTACTCTCCCCGAAAAGATGAATACAATTATTCCACTTTTCGGAGAGGACCGCCATCAAGTCACCGGTGGACCTGGTCCTACGGAAACCATATTGCCGGTCACTAAGTAATTCGTTTCGCTCCAGATAGTTCACAAGGTGGAAGTTTATTACGCTTTCCATTACCTTGGATAGCGCAGAGCATATTGCAATGGGTCGGTAATTAGCAGGGTTCGTAGCCTCACCCTTTTTCGGAACT
Organism: Dryomyza anilis; assembly: GCA_951804985.1. Classification (NCBI taxonomy): domain Eukaryota; kingdom Metazoa; phylum Arthropoda; class Insecta; order Diptera; family Dryomyzidae; genus Dryomyza; species Dryomyza anilis. The sequence goes on from OX638134.1 coordinate 763,665, forward strand.
GGCTGGACATTGGCAACCTTCCAACAAGATGGAAAAACTCCTGTCGTGTAGGAGATGTTGAAAAGGTTACGCAATGGACAAGCCAGCGTTGACGCACACTTCTTCAACACATGGGCAGATATGCCATCAGGCCCGGAGGCTTTGTTAATATTTAGATTTGCTAAAACCTTTTTAACTACCCCAGTTCGAATATGTATCTCCGGCATTGCAGAAGAAACAAATTCAACGACGGGCAGTGGTTGATTGCTATCTGGGAGCGTTGAATTATTTGCAAATAATTCAGCCAAGAGATTAGCTTTATCAACCGGGTCAGTGAAGGTCTGGCCATTCATAACAAGGGTTGGAGTAGACGATGTCGTCTGATTCTTCACCCTTTTAACAAATGACCAGAAATTTTTACTACCTCTATGGTAGAGAAGGACCTTTTTGCGCGCGTTTTGTTCGTGTAGAAACTTTTCACGTGCGATCACGGCATTATATTGATTCCTAGCCTGTATGCGAAGTCTTTCAGTATCAGCGTTCTTATTAGAACGCCAATTCTGAAAGGCTTCCTCTTTCGACCTGACTGCAATCCTGCAAGTCTCATTAAACCAATTGAAATAAAAAAAAATTTCATCTGCGGTGTTTTTAACGAAGATCAATGGAAAATTTCATCATCTTAACATTATATTTTATTTTACAACCGAAGAACCAAATGTAAAATACGAGCGATTTTTTTGTTCTTATGGTTCACAAATGCGGCCCGCCTCATCTTTTGAATTGCCAATGCGGCCCGTGCTGCCAAATGAGTTTGACATGCCTGATTTACAGGTGTAAATAATATATTTCTACGACTTTATTCAAAATTGAAGTAAGAACTATTATTCGTTATTAGTAGGCTTGTATTTCATATATAGTACGTGTTGGAGAATTTAGTTGTTTAGAGACTCTAGCTCAATTTTAATAACGAATATTTTCCCCAAAGACATTATGATAGTTTTCTGACTTCTTCTACTGGTTATAACTCCTTAATGAAATTGTTAATTGAAAACCATTAAAAATAGTGGTAAATCGTTGAAATACAAACTTAAAGTGTTCAGTTGAATTCATCCTTAGGAAGTTTCCTATAATCGCTTTAGACATCAAAAACGTACTATGAACCATTTCGCTACAAAATAACGAACTATATTGGTTATCCTTTGAACCCTTTAGGACCCCATAGCGCCTAACCTAGACGTGTAGGGGTATAAGTTTATACCACAAAGAAGCACAAAATAAAAACAAATCGGAGTTCAATTAAAAAAGATGTCATTTTGTCACATTTCAATAAACTTTTCAACACTTTTCAAAATTCAATTTTTAGTAAAATTTATTTTTTTTTTAGTAAAAAGCATTTTTCTACTAAATATTAAATATTTCACTAAAAACTAAATTTATCATTAAAAATTCAATTTATCACCAAAAATTCGAGTTTTCACTAAAAATTCAAAGTTGACTACAAATTCAATTTTTCACTTAAAATTAAATTTTTCACTCTAAATTCAATTTTTCACTAAAAACATTTCAGTTAATTTCATTAAAATATAAAAATTGTGATATTTTCCCTATATATCGCTTGTAGTGATTACAAAAACGTCAAATATGTATATAAATCCTATAATTTTCCTGTGATACCCGAACCAAATTTTCTATTATAATATCCTGCATTTTTCCTAAGAATTTTGTTAACATTTTTTAAGCCAAAGACAAATAGAACCATTTGAATAATTTCTTGCTAAAAATTCGATGTGTTTCTGCGAATTTTTTCGGTAACACTTTTAGGTGACAGAAAGTTACATTTATGCGTGAAATGGGTTACTTGTCTTGCATGCCGACAAAATAAATTGTGCGTTCGTAGAACTATTTTCATTATTGGTTTTATCTAATACACGACGAAATTTATTTAAATAATTTTAGATATACCAAAATGTACCAACTACTTCTTCGAATCTTTCTAATTAGGCCAACTGATACGATATCATATCACGAACCAGTTAAACTGAATAAATGCATAAAATTTATACTAATTTCAACTTTTAAAAATGATAAGATAGAAATTTTATAGATTTTTCTAATTAAAATAGAACACACACGAAATAAGGCTTTGAAATATCAAAAAAATAGTCCTTTGTTTCGTTATCTAAAAATACTGTGTGATGCTTGGTGAAAAATCGGCAGATAAGAGAAATGACTACCGCGGCGAATGCCAGATAAGATAAAAACCTCTATAAAAATGTCTCGGTATTGAAAATATATTTGTAATATTGTTGTAGTTCCATTTCTGAACAAAACTAAATCAAACAATAGTGAATGCTTTAACTATAAAGATCGCTAATCTTATCAGCTACGGTATCAGGAAATGGCATTAGCGCTGCTTTTGTTAACAAAGAATAGAAATGATCAGTAGTGATATTTTTAGGTCTTATAAAACGGAAGGCATTGCCCATGGAATTGAGACAATTTTTTAACGGTCAACAATACAGAAACAGAAAAGCGGATATAATTATTATAAATGTTCGTCCAGTGCATGACTGCGACTGGACCCCGAATGAAAAGAGCTGCATTGTAACAGGTAACTTTGGCCAACAATGTAGGACCCCCGGCAAACGAGGGGCGTTGCTGGTAATTCTTGACTGCGGTGGGTTTCATAATCTATAGCAAGTTCAATTCCAGAAATATTATTTTTTTTCTTCCTCTGTATAGCAATAAGTTAGGCTTAGACGTGGTGCGATGCGGCGCATGCACTAAGTAGGCGTTTGAAGGCGTCGTTGATGCCGAATTGCACCGACTACATGGTTTTTCATTTGGCAGGTAATCATCGCATAGAGCGTGTAAAGTTGTATCCTTTAAGATGCAGGACCATAACGAATGCGTTAGCAGCGCAAACGGAAAATGTAGATTTTATGAGAATTTAATTAAAAATGCAAAAGTTTCAAGGCGTTTGTTGGGCGTCACTGAAGGGTGCGTCAACGACTTTTTGACTACTTAAACAACGTCATAAATGGAATTGTTATGAAATATGTTTGAGGACAAAAATTGCAGCTGCAAATACTTAATTAAAAAATGAGATGCACAAAAAAAGATTAGATAATTTGAAACAAATTTGTTTTTAATTTAATTGAGTCATAAAAGCGATAATTAAATAATGTTGTACTTTTCTCACAAGTCGAAACTAAGCTAGGGGTACTGATCTTTGTATTTTGTACTTATCATAACCCGAGTCATTATATGACTATCATTTTAGTATAAAATAGTTTTCTCTATTAGGTTCAATTTAAGATTAAAAAATTTCATCCTTCAAACCATTGCATTAAAGAACAATTTATAATATTGATCACTAAAAAACATCAAGGTTATAAACTCTACATCAATTTGATGAATGACTTAAAAAGTAATCTTTAATTTGACGACGTGTATGCGAATACTACGTTTCTTTGAAATCTTGAACAAATACATACGAAAAATTGAATTTTTAGTGAAAATATGATTTTTTTTAGTGAAAATGGAATTTTTAGTGGGAAATTGAATTTGAATTTATAGTGAAAATTTGAATTTTTAGTGAAAAATTGAATTTTTAGTGAAAAATTGAATTTATAGTGAAAAATTGAATTTATAGTGAAAAATTGAATTTTTTAATAAAAAAATTGAATTTTTAGTAAAAAAAATTGAATTTTTAGTGAAAAATTGAATTTTTAGTGAAAAATTTAATTTGTAGTGAAAATTGAATTTTGAGTGAAAAATTGAATTTAATTTGTAGTGAAAATTGAATTTTGAGTGAAAAATTGAATTTTTAGTGAAAATTGAATTTTTAGTGAAAATTGAATTTTTAGTGAAAATTTAATTTTTAGTGAAAATTTGAATTTTTAGTGAAAATTTGAATTTTTAGTGAAAATTTGAATTTTTAGTGAAAATTTGAATTTTTAGTGAAAATTTGAATTTATAGTGAAAATTTGAATTTATAGTGAAAAATTGAATTTTTAGTGAAAAATTGAATTTATAGTGAAAAATTGAATTATTAGTGAAAAATTGAATTTTTAGTGAAAAATTGAATTTTTAGTGAAAAATTGAATTTTTAGTTATAAATTGAATTTTTAGTGAAAAATTGAATTTTTAGTGAAAAATTTAATTTGTAGTGAAAATTGAATTTTGAGTGAAAAATTTAATTTTTAGTGAAAATTTAATTTTTAGTGAAAATTTGAATTTTTAGTGAAAATTTGAATTTTTAGTGAAAATTAGAATTTTTAGTGAAAAATTGAATTTTTAGTGAAAAATTGAATTTTTAGTAAAAAATTGAATTTTCAGTAAAAAATTGAATTTTTAGTAAAAAATTGAATTTTTAGTAAAAAATTCAATTTTTAGTGAAAATTTTAATTTGTAGTGAAAATTGAATTTTGAGTGAAAATTTAATTATTAGTGAAAAATTGAATTTTTAGTGAAAATTTAATTTTTAGTGAAAAATTGGATTTTTTAGTGAAAAATTGAATTTTTAGTGAAAAATTGAATTTTTAGTAAAAAATTTAATATTTAGTAAAAAATTTAATATTTAGTGAAAATTTTAATTTTTTGTGAAAAATTTAATTTTTAGTGAAAATTTTAATTTTTAGTGTAACATTTTATTTTTAGTGAAAATTTGAACTATTAGTGACAAATTTAATTTTTAGTGAAAAATTAATTTTTAATAAAAAAAAATGATTTATTTAGTGAAAATTTAAATTTCTAGTGAGAAATTTAGTGAAAAAATGGAATTAGCGAAATAATGAATTTATATATGAACTGACCAAATTAGTTTTTACAGAACATTTTTTACTGAAAAATTAAATTTTTTATCGAATAATAGAAGAAATCCTTTCAAGGGTTTTGCTAATCAGTTTGCTAGACATGTAGGCGCATATGCGCCAAGTAACAACTATTAACAATACTTAAGTCTATATAATTTTTTATCAAATACAATAAAACACCCTTTTTCTACTATAAAACTCTATTTTTTTAATATTAAACACTTTTAATTTAAACACATCACGTACTATGCGCCATTGAAATGCATTTCCTGAGTTGCATCTATTAACGTACAAATTAAAGAAAAACAATGACAGTCAAAAACAATAAAAAGAAAATCTGGTCATCTTTTGTCTGGACTTGCTGCAAACAAAATCAAAAAAAAAAAAACGAAAAGTTTCCCACAAAAATAGAAATTTCAAAATTTTGTAAAAATATCACGTATTCCTTTTTGTCCATCTTTAAATTCTAAATGTTCTATGGGTGATACATAGCAAAGCATGTCACAACGTGTTAAAGATTTCTAGTCATTTATACCCATAGCTCTTTTGTTTTAACTGCATTTAATTTCAATGGGAAAACATTTCAATGGGAAGATACTACGTGCCAAATGTGTGTCCTGTCTATTATGCCACTCATGCAACAATTTCGAATGCATTGCACGATTTTCCCACTATTAAGCAATGCGACGTGTTGAAACATGTTACTCTTCGAGTCTATAGTAATATTCTACAAGTGTCCTTAACTCAGTGCAAGTTCTTGCGTGTTCGTTTTTACTTTACTCTACATTTTCAGCCAAGATCTTTTTCTATTGTATTCGGCTTGCTATTGTCTACCTCGCAATAGTGTCCTTTGTATTCTTGAGCTATAATTGTTGTGCCACAGGAAATGCCAACAATTGCGTAAAATTTTCAAATAGTTCGCCCTACTCATTATGTTTTACTTTAAGAAAATATCAAACTCCTTCAGTTGCACACCAACAAAAAATAGAAAATATAACTCGAAACGTGAGAAAATATTATTTTCAAATATTGCACCATATTTTGCAGTCAATTTCCCTCCTCAACTTGACGCACTTTTTGTTTTTTCCCTCTGTCCTTTTTGTTCATAATTTGCTTGATCAGTCAACCTTTGCGTGAAGTGCGACTGCCGCTCGGCGTCACTTCCTTGGCATCCCTTACTTCCTGAAATTTCGATAATTCCTTTTTAGGGATGTCTTGCTTGTTGGTTGACCCCTATTTTGTTCCGGCAGTCATACGCCATGCGCCGCGCTGCTGCCTGACGAGTTCCTTTTTCGGGAGTCCTTTTCATTGTACTTCAACTTCCTTCCCCTTGAGTGTGAGTTTTACATTGGCACAGGTTCAAATTGATCTACGTAAAACCGAAGACATGCGCGTGTTTGAAGCGCGTACAATGACTTTTTTGCTTCCTTCCTTCCGTTTTTGGGAACCGCGCTCATATTACCATTAAGGGGTGCTTCCGTCACACTTGTCGAGTTTTGGTTAAGCAGCGGCTAATTGGTGTTAAATCGACTTTGGCACTTGAGCCATTATGTAGCTAATTGAGTTTTGATTTTGACTGTAGTTATTAGTTAAATTAATTTTGGTAAGAATACGGTTAATTAATACCTTCTAAAAGGCATATAAGAACTATCAAGTTAGGTTTTTTCTTTGCCAGCAAAACAAGTTCTGTGGACAAAAATGAATGCACTCAAGTATTACGTGCTATGAAAGTGCCAAGCTTCCTAAGAAACCAAAAGAAAATAAAACTGCTACGGCTGATCTTGTCTTTGGTCAGTCCGATTTTAACGCGTGCGCAACATTCAACTGTACAACGTCTCGAAGCACGTTTTCCGAGAGCCAACAGACCAGTCACGCAGTCAAGTCAGTCAGAGATACCATACCGATTGCTGGTGGAGCACACTTCTTCGAAGAATATAGCAAACAAAACGTATTACATGGCAAAAAAAAAAACGTAATGCCCAAAAAAAAAAGTCCCCAACAAGATTAGTGATTAACCTTTGAGTGACTGTTAAAAAGTCTTTTAAAAATATACAATAGCTATAATTTAATTGTTAATTCTTAAAAGACATACAACAATTTTGATTTTTGTGCCTTTCCAAAACCTTTTCAACATTTTTATAAACCGATGTTTGCTTCATACTTTTTTTACATAATTCAGAATTTCATAGAATATCTTGAATTATATAAATGATATTACAGAAGTTGTATTTATTAGAAATCATGTCAAAATGATATTGTTAATATGTCCTATTAATGGTCCACCATTTTCTTATTTGATACATTATTAAATTATATTAACAATCGATAATATTAAATGTTGATTTCAAATTGAAATTACAAAAAATATATTTCTATTATTAAATTGGATTGTTCACATTTAATAACATTTTTGAATTAATTTTTATATATATATTGATTGTCATCATTCTCCATTTCGAAACGAATTACAAATCGAAAATTTAACGACAATATTTCTTCACACGAATTAGGATTTCATGTCATCCATAACGAAATTTTTACAAAATCAATGACAAAGTCAAAATTTGTATTTTTAGTTTGGGAAATTTATACTTTACGTACATTTAAAAAAAAAAACATTTTTTTTTTTAATATTCTGCAGAATACACAATTTACTTATAAAATATTTTATATCGAAATATTATAATTTTTTGATCGATATTTAAAATTATCATCAAATGTTTTGTATGATATTCAAATTTTTCATTTTGCGCATTTGGGTTAACGCCAGTCATTTCCACGGAAAGTCTAAAATGTGTTGCAGGCGAAGTATTTAAAAGGCGTTGCTGTTAACATGCCGTAGGTTAGGAAATTAGACCAGTTTTCCATTAAGCAAAATACCATGTACTTTTTTTATAATTCAACTTTTTCTGATCTTGTTTTCAGCTTTGTAGTCTGTTTTGCTTTCAGTGGAGGTATTCGGAATTGGAAACTAAAGACATTAGTCAACTCTAGAACTTTTCATAACAATAATATTCGATATGTTATAATTATTCTATATAATTCTATATATAACTCATTTTCTAAGTACTTAAATTGTGCATTCTTCAAATATATTCTTCAAATAATTAGTTAATTGAAAATGAAAGCTATTTCGATGTCCATTCGATTTCTACGACTAATATATTGAAAATGCTATTATTTCCGAATTATTATAGATTATTGAAAACATCACTTTATGGGGGCTATACAGAATACCGTTTCTACATCATATGGTTTGCTGGGAATATTCAAAAAAAATATAAATTTAAATATCGTCGCTGTAGAACCAAAAATTACCAACTACATTTTCAAAATTAATCATTTACAAAAATCTTTATATATCTGTCAATTTTTCATCGATGATCTCAATAATTGCACCAAATGATAAGAAAATGTGGATCAATTGTCATTTCAACTTTAAAAATGTATCAATTACTTTTTGTAATAATTACCAACAAATTTGAAATTTAATATTTTCATAAAAATGTATTTGATGATTTTTAGTTCTAAACCGACTTTATATATTGTGTGAGAAATAGTAAAAATTTGCCTTATTAAAAAAAATAACTTTGTTAAAATCATTTTTTTTATTTTAGGCTTAGAAAACCTCCTATTCACCGACAAAGAGGTTGCGATAGCCTCATGCTTTCCAACTTGGAGGTTGTCTTGTGACAACCTCCATATTCACTGATTTTGAGGTTTGTAAAACCTCATGTTCACCGGTTTAGAGGTTGTCCCAACCTCATGACAACCAACTAGGAGGTTGCCACAGTTTCTTGCTCACCGACTTGGAGGTTGCGACAATCTCATGCTCACAAGTGGCCACAACCGAATAACATTATCAGTTGTAGTCGCAACCAAATGTTTCAGTAGGGCAATTTAGTTGTTTCCTGCAACAAATCAGTTTTGCAGAGTGTTCATTCGATTCTTTAGATTATTATCTTACATTGAGAAGTCAACTATTTTTTTTTTATTTAACTATTTACTATTATTTTTAACATTGATATTTTATGTTGTTTTTTATACCATCAAGTTTCTTTTTAATCTCTGGCATCTATAGCGATCAAGTTTAATTCTTTTTCTGCTGTATCTGAACATCTCCATCTTGTCTGTCGTGCCAACTAAAAATGCCATAAATATTATTTTGTTTCTTTTTTTTAAATCACGTTATGGCGCAGATTCGCGCACCTGTTGCAAATTATAAGCATTAAAGCTTATATATTTTCTTGCAGATAATGAGCACTAGATATTGACATTTAGCATTACTGAAGTTCAAGGTAATGGTAGAGACTGCTACCGTGCAATTTCATTTAATATATATTATTAATTATAATGCATTTTATTACTATCTAAAAGAATTACATTTTATAGTTAAGTTCTAAACAATTTAATACTTTTTTAGCAATCTGTGAAAAATCATGGGCTGAAATTAAAATTCAGTTTTACCATTATTTAGCTTGATTAAATTTTAGACTGTCCAGTGCATTTTGCTCCATTTAATAACATGATTTTTGTCTTTAGCCAAAACTGGTTCGACCGCATTACAAAAACGTCCAAAGGCAGTGCAATGGACCACGCCAAGATGACAAAACTGAGATAAAAGCATGAACACAGGAAAAATGCTTGGCTTTAAATACTCGTATATTTAATCAAATGGTAAATTTTATGGCGTAGTGTTTTTTTTTAATATAGAGTCAAAGTATAAAAAAAGTATAAAACATCTTTTAAAATTAAAATTTGAATTATTACAGAAATGCAGCACAAGTTCTACAGAGCACGTTCAGCTAATATTATTCTTGATGTTTCTCTGCTTTTTCGTTATTTTTCTTTATTCTTTATATGTTTTTTTTTTATTTTTTATGCAAAGTAATCAAGCATTTCGAGTGCCATACCCGAACAAACATAGGGCAACGAATCAACAAACTTCGTCACAGGATACAGAATTCTGAATGCATGATCAGCATTAAAAACAAAAAACATTAAAATGCACAGACATACTAAACACACACAGTATAAAACAAACATTAAACAAGTGGCTGAGAGACGACGTATCAAAGGTTAAAAGAACCTTTCGAGACTTTTGATGATTGTTGAAAATTTTGAAAGACTTTTTGTCTGATGTGACTGTTTCTTATGCAAAGAAGTTTGTGTTAATAAAATATTTTTGATGGGTTCAAAAGAATAGAATTTTTTAAATTTTATAATTTTAATAAAAATGCAATTTTCCATTTAAATTAATTAAAAAATTAAGCATTTTAGTATCATGTCTTGAAATTGATTAAATTATGCATGAATGTACTCTCGCATTAAACTAAGAAATATGCAAAATTTTATGGCGACTTAAAAAAAATTAAAATGATTTTTGAGATATCCCTCCGCAAAATCTAGATCATGTGATAAGGACCTTTATATATTATATTAAAGTTGATTTCAATACCTTTCAAACGATAACTATTTGACCTTCTATGTAAACTACTTTTTAAGATACAAAATAATGTTAACCAACCTTTGTGAATTTTGAATAATTTTTTCACCGTTCAAGTCTCCATATTTCGAGAATCATAAAAGCTAGATGTCTAGAGGTTTTATTTTTTAGTATTTAGTTGTTTTAAAAAAGTATCTAAGAAATCAAAACATGATCTCGTCATTTGATTATACCCCCTTTTTTTGTGAAACGAAAAGTGAATCGTCAAAAATTCCAAAAAATTCGACGTTTTTTTCATTTGAAACAAAAAAAAATCTGTAACTATTTCATATTTAACTTATTCCAGTTTATCACGTCTTGGAAACTTTCGAAGCCACAAAGTTTTTTCCAATCAATTTCGATAAAGTGTTCGATCTCGTAGCTTTATCGTTTCTAATTATGAAATTTCATCGTACATCCAAATTTCATGAGTCTGCCATTCGATATCACTTACAGACGTTTCGAGATGTCGAGGAATTTATTCGATCTTGATTAGGATATCTTTATTATATTCGTTTTTTATAATTCGTTTTAAGATGTACGCAGATATCTTAACGAGATAATTAAATTTTCGTAACGAGAAAGATCTACCATGGATCTACCATGTAAATCCAATTTGACGCTCACTATGAGAAAGTGTCCGATTTCGTTTAAATTTTCCTGCATCTCGGTACGATTTCGAAACGAATCGGTTACAGCGTTTATAGATTCCGAATTCGATATAAAAAATAGTATTAAACATATCGCAAGTTTTTTTGTAGGATATATCCCTTATATAAGACTTATCAATAATTTTTAAAGAATTTCGATATCAAACTTATTATCGCTTTGATTTTTCGGTTGGAAGGATTTAATAGAACATTTCACTTGGTATTTTCATTTTGTATTTGACATTTCGCAATATTTTTGTTGCGATATCGAAAAGAACGGTATATGTACTGGCTAATATTTCGAAAACAGTTATCTACAGTTCAATTGTATTTCTCCTACTAAATTCTAATTTTATAAGACTTCCGATATCAAACATACGAGAGTTTGCAGAATTTTCGTTTTTAAATAATTTTCAATTATCTGTCGACCAATTTGATAGAACATTCCATATAAAAATTGCATAATAAGAATTCACTTTGATATCCGACAAATTATTCGATATCGAAACGAAAGTCTTATAATATTTCCATTCCTCCTACTAAATACTATTTTTTTAAGAATTTCGGTATCAAACTTATTTCTAGAGAACGAGATATCGAAAAATATTTATTTCTATATTATTTCGATTTGTCCGTTCGATATTTGTCGACAGTTTTGATAGAGCATTTCATATAATATTTTTATAGAGAGAACTGATTTCATATAGGAAAAAAATTTCGACATCTCCTAATATTTTCGTTTCAATATCGAAACGAATTGCACACTAGAAAGTATCTCTAAGACTATTTAAAAACAGTTATCTTCAATTCGAATTCCTATCCTCCTACTAAATAGTTTCTTTTAAATATTAAAATGCACAACGTATCAGGCACTAACTATCCTATCCCATGCAGTAACGCACGATTCATTTATTTCACGTAAATTCCCAAAAAAATATATGCACCATAACAATAGCGCACCTTATCTATATGCATTACCTACAGTCCTACATTTATTAAAATGCATTGAACAGGTTACTTTACTTCCTTCGCAGTGAAAATCCAAAAAACCCTGCGTACAACATCACGTGCTCAACATACGAATTCAACATATTCAGTCAACATAGAAAATTTCCAGAAAATTCTAGTGAAAAACCCCCATTCAAAACAGGTAATAAATGCACTTTACCCTCTATCTCTAACATAACTCGATATTCATAACACCGCGTCACGCATAATTTGAAAGAATTTATTTTAAAATATTCTTTTTGGTAAAATGCAAAATTTTCCCAAAATAAAGGACCTGCTTTTACTACGTTCAAATGCAATTTAAGTAACCTTCAATATTGCGTTTCACAATAACAAAGTACATTTTGTAACGTATTTTTACAGTGATATTGTTTCGTATACAACAATAGCACTGATACACAACAAAACAAGTAAGGATTTTCCATTTACTTCATGTGGATTTTTGACTGTTATCCTTGCTGTGTGTAGTGTGACGAATTTCAAATTGCCTCGCACTCACAGGATCGGTGCGCAAATCATGTCGAAACTTGTAAATTTTTAAAACCCGCCATTAAGTAAAGTGCATTGGAATTTTTCATGAGAAGCAGGTAGGTAGTCTGGTCGATGCGGTACGATCCGATCCTGAGGGTTGGTTTGGTGATCATGGAGCGTAAGGTTACTTACTATGCTCTTGTTTGTTGTTCACTTGTGAGATTTTTATACAGTCAGAGATTTGTATGTAGTTGAAGTGTTGCTTCTTTTGAGCGTTGGTTGAACTATGTAGGGAAAAGGGGATCTATTTCGAACTAGATATAAATTTAAAAGAAGCTGGAAATATTTTTAGTTCTTAATATATTTTAGAATTAATTTTCTTTTTCCATGATTATTGGTTTAAAATATTTGATTAAGAGAAAAAAACTAAAATTAGCTTTGAACCACCAATCTTCCCTAGTAGAAATTTACCTCATTAGGGAAGACATTATCAATTACATAGTTTCTTATTTAATTGGTCGGCTTATGAGAATTTACCTTTTGCAATGGCCAGTTCCCGATTATGACCCTAGTATCATTTCTAATAAAATGTCTTCACTTAATTGTAGAGCATGGTATTTTCCGGAAACTTTCCTACAATTGTTTATAATTCTATAATAAAGAAATAGCTAAATTTTAACAAATGTTAAGACCAAGTTACTAAAAGGCAACTGTGTATTTAAAAACCAATTTGGAATGTTAGAGAACATGTATATTTTTAAAGAAGGGGATATTTTGATGATATAAGTGTGACGCAACAGCTCTGAAGAACCTAGGTCGAAACTCTCTCAGCCTTTGAGCTGTGCCTGTTATATTTCTACCTGTGACATACAGTGAAAAGTCGTACCTTAACGACGGGTGAAAAACTTTACAAGGTTTTACCTTTTATTGCAGTCACGAATGTTTGAATCCTCAACCTATCGGCTCGCAGTCCAAGTCACTAACCAATACGACCTACGGACGCTACATTTTGAAAGTTGATGTAGCCAACTTATCGAAACGAATCAGGAAAGTCTTGATCATTGCCTTGATCATTGCCATTCCCGATCATGGCCTTAAAACCATTTCTACTATCCTTAATATAAACTATTCTAGGCCTTGATTGGGAAGTGATCATGGAATTTTTGAAAAACATTATTCATTATAGTGTATACTGGTAAAGTTCACTTCTTCCGCTGAAATTTTCCCGTAGATTTAAGTGTCATTCTTATTTTCTCTTCTTCTTTTCTGTAATCATGATTTCAACAGACGAACAGACAGATGGGCATCATAAATTCGATTCGGGAAGTAACTCTGGCCAATAAGTTGGCATCTGTGTGTCCCAAAGAGTCGACGAAATCTACTTTTAGTGTAGGGTATACTAAAATATATACCGAAGCACCTAAACTCTGTAACAATTTATGCATTTTACAAAATTCCCTACTATGTTCCCTTCGTTGAAGCCTCACTTAAAGCCAAGCAACACTACTGAAAATCACCTAACTGCACACGTGCACCAAAGACTCATGCTCTTCTCTGGTTTCTCAAAACGTTACCCTCTCACAAAAATCTAACAAGAACAACACTCGTTGAGAGACTGAGAAAAATCAAGCACAGTTTAAGTATCGCTTAGAGTGCGGCGTCATTAAGAGACTCTTGTGTTAACACGGAGAGTCAATTCTCGACTACCTGCCTGCATCGGAGCCCCGTTGATTGGTGGAATGCACAGAGTGAAGCACACAATGTGAGAGCCTTAGCGCAGCACAGATTGAGTGCGTATAAAAGGCAGCGCAGGAGCACAGAGAAGAACATAATCACCTCAACTATTGCAGAGTCAAGTCATAGAATTTGAATTGAGAATTTTTAAATTTTACATTTTATCGTAAATAAACTAAACAAATATGTCATTCATTACTCGCGAATATAAATTCGATCAATCCATCAACATGCAACAAAAACAACAAAGCGCTATGGCCATGCGTAGCCTAAAGAAACTGGTGAAGCCACTGCTGCGCATCATACGCAAGAAGCAACTGCTGAAAAAGACACTCGCCGAGATTCAACAACAGAACGCCTACAACTCCTCGCTGGAGGATATGCGCAAAGATTCCGTCGCACAGGTCGCCAACGATGACAATCTGGCCAATGAGGCTTTGGAGCAACGCATCTACAGTGAGATTCGTCATTGTGCTGAAGGTGCTGCAATTGTTGTACGCCAAGGCCCACAGCCACGTGTAGTACCCGTACATCCTCAGCAGAAATTCATTCCTGTGCACTTTGCGCGCACCAACAATGGTACCTTCTTCTGGACCTCCATGGATGCAGCGGCGGCGGCAGCACAGAATCGTCAGCAAGAGCTGCAGCTACGCACACAACTCGATCGTTGGGGTCAGGCCTAAATGTGTGAAGAGTTTAGATGTCCAAGTCTTCCGGAGTTCCAGGCGCTTGCGCGGTGACCAGCTTTAATTTTGCCGACTTCACTACAGTATCCACAAACATATTGTTTAGTGTCAAGTTTGCTATATAGAAATTGTTTTTTATTTTTTGGTGATATTAGACTTTAGTTAGGTACTTTATTAGCTTAACCAAGCTTTAATTGATATTCAATTATTCTAGATTTTATTCCTTTTGAAATTTGTATCAAATGTGAAAATTTTTTATTATATAAATTTGTAACTTATTGTGATGTTAGGGTTTGAGTATAGCCTGATATTTTAAAGTTAACTAAATTTAAAAACGATCATTGTCTTCCTAGTTGTTAAGTTTATGCTAAGTATCAAATGTCTTCCAATTATATTTAAGGGTTCACTAATGTTAAGCAGAGTATTTTATAAGAAATATATTTAACAATAGTTATGAAAAACAAATAAAATAACTATTTTATAAACTGAAAATCTTAATTGAATTTTTATTTTTTTATTATCTTCGAAAAAAAATCAAATTAAGTAGAAATTACAAATACGTTTTTGGTTATAACAAGTTTGTCATCTACTGGTTTGGCTATAAAATGTATAGCTTAAAAATGTTTAAAATTTGAATATTTTTAAAAGCCCAAAAAGGTCGTAATTTTTAACCTGTTCTCCAAAAACATCATGTCGTATCTTCAACACTTGTTTCATTACATTGTAGACAACCTATATCATTTTATTACAAATATTATTAACATAATATGCTAATTAATAATTTGTATTAATTAAACTCGATAATGCAGAACCTGTTATACTGATAATGAACAAAAACATACTTATTATAAGTTGTCAGTCAGGCTTAAATAGTATTAAAGAAAATACTGAGCAAAACAAACGTATAAAGTTAATTGCCGCAAACATTAAACATAATTTATGCACCATAGTGCATTTTTCCAAACACGTTATGTGATAACTAAAGAAGAAGCAACATTTTAATTTTTAATAATATTTTTTTTTATAGCTTTTACATTTTATGCATAAAAACTTGATTCTTTATAGTATTTTGATTGAATATAAAATGAAACGCAATGTTTTTAATCATATAATTTGAATTTAAATGATTAATATAAACAATATTAGTTTGATATTGAACTATGTTACATATCTTGAAACAATATTAGTTTGATATTGAACTATGTTAAATATCTTCAAGTATTATAGCTTTAACTAAAATAGTTTAAATGTTTTTTTGAACCTCAGATTTGAATCCATGACTTCAATGCGCATAAACGATCGCTCTAACTATGAAGCCACATGGACTAGCTACACTAAACATAACAGTTTTACTATAAAAATAACATTATCTCTTAGAATCTCCCTAGATGAAAATATTTTTACATATTAGATATCTATGCATATATATCATTCATTATTTAATGTCTGTTTTTATTTTCAAGTGTTTTTTTTGTCATGTATTTGAATGTGCTTGAAAACAATATTGTTCGAGGGGGGTTAGATGGTACGAAACAGTCCGCATGTGTGACAAATGGGTCACTATAGCCATGCGAGACAGTGACGCGTCATTTTGTATTATGTTTTCCTAATGAATCGCTACAAAGTACACTGTACAAAAGTGAATCAATTTTCAGTTTGAGTTCAAAGAATAGGAGATTTTTAAAACAACCAATGTTTATAAATTTATCGTTCAAAAAAACCAATTGGACACATGGAATGTTATTTAGCTGTCTGATTTTTGATATTTAAAAATTAAAAATTGTTTTATGAATGAGAGTATTGCATAAAATATGTGTCCGAGATCCGAAATGCGACATTGCCTTCGTATACCATTTTTATATAGATTAATCCTTCGAGCTATCGTAGCTCTTTTAAATAGCCATATTTTATAAATATATTGCAAACGATATGTGGCTCCCTAATATAAACACAGTTATATAAAAATTCATATATGTAAATTGCAAAATTCGACTTTTGTTGGTACTTGCAAATTTTGCTTTTCATAATCATCCAGAAATAATTTATAATTCCTCTGGTCTAAATAAATTTCAGTGAAACCAAATATTTTTGTCAACACAATAAAATAGGGAAACAACGATTTTTTAATGTCGATTTTGATTTGACAAATGCATTTTAATTTCTGTAGATATATAAAATTTCAACTTTGGTTTTATTTCTTATATGGCCCATTTTATATATTTTTTTATATGGGACATTTAATTATTGTTTGTAATTTTTCGCATAGTAAAAGTGGAGAACCCATTTCACGCGCTATGTGAGGATTATAGGGAAATACTGGAGGTATTTAAAAAAAAATAAAACTTAAAAAATAAAAAGATATGCATACCGCGAAAAAATGTTTTTATTTTTAAACTGCATTTTTTATAGTAAAAAATGTATTGTTTTTTTAAATTCATAAAATGATTTAACTTGCAGAAAATATTTATCAGAACTGCATCAACATATTTTAATTATTCCTCCTAGGGAAAAAGTGAAAAATCTTTGAAGAAATTACTATCTTTTCAAAACACTAAAATTACATGTCCTGTCCCGCAGAAAATAATGAACCAAAAAAAAATCCACATCATATATCACTACACTTCAGCAAACTTTTAAAGAAAATAGGGTTTTGTTTTTTTTTTTTTTGGTACACTTAAGATAAAACGTCCCATATATGGACTAAGTAGGTTTTTGTAGTTTACTAAAAGTCGACTTTTCGACTAAATGATTCACTAATAATTTTCCAAAAAAACAGGAAAGGCAATTCTGGAGACTAATTATAACACTGCCCGACAAAATTCTAATGTTGACATGTTGCAGTAAAAGTTTCAGCAAATATTGGATACATTTGTGGCCCTGATTCCGAGAATTGCATCAGTTTTGTCAAATTGGCTATAGTTTTTGAGATATAGCCCATTTTTCAATTTCGCATTTGTTTAGTCTTATTTTATTTGTAAAATTTGAACAAAAGAGTGAAATCATCTTTTCGATATTAGACGCAGAAAACCTTCCGCTACAATACAAAAATTTGATTTTATACGTGAAAAAATTTGGTTGCGAGATATAAGCAATAGATTTTCCAAAATTTTCAATAAATAAAAAATTGTGAAAAAAAAAATTTTAAATGATTTTTTTGCATTGTTATGTATAACTGTTTTATTTAAAAACCGTAACCGAAAATTGTTTTGATTATGGCCACAAATTATAATGTTGGATCATTAGTGATAAAATATCTAATTTTGATTAATTTTTACAATCATAAATATGTTTTCAGAACGTCGTTCTAGAACGAAAATTCACCAAATACATTTTCAAAATTCCAAAAATTCATTTACAAAAATCTTTATAAATCTGTCAATTTTTTTACCACATTGTAAGAAAATGTAAATCTTTAAAAATGAATCATTTACTTTTTAAAATATTAATCAACATATTCGAAAATCAAGTTTTTCATAAAAATGTATTTGGTGACTTTTCGTACTACAACGAAGATATTAATATTTAGATAACGTTTTCTTCTTGAAAAGTGTGATAAATTTATTTAAACATTGAAATAACTTTTCAGTAAATTTTAATTTTCAATTTTATTTATTATTCAGCTATCTGGCAACTAATAATCATAAATCGATTATCGACGGAAAATGTGGACTTTTCAATTTTTATCAGAATAAGATAGTCGACTTCGAAATTTTTCACCTAAAAGTTAATTAGTCGAATAAATTAATATCGACTTTTCAGAACCCTGGGACTGAATTGTAGCGAACACAAAGTAGGTTCTTTCGATACTGTTTCAATACATAAATTTGTAATATGATTTTTATTTGAAGTCATTGGAACCAGTTCACTTAGATTTAGATTGGTTACTAAGGGATCTAAATCAATTTCATATGGTACCAATTTTCCGATTCAATTGCCGAACTGTGTTTAATTGGAATTGGAACATAATTAAAAATTTGAAATTCGTATTAAATTCAATTATTTCATACGTTTCAATTTCCATATATTATTAAAATTATGTTTTATCTGAAAACGTGACTCGAAGTAATACTTTTTCATACGTTACTGAATTATCAGTGTTTATCGTATACATTACTAAAGATGATAAATGTAAAAACTGGCCTCCTTATTGTAATTCTAATAGTTACTGTGAGTTTTAATTGTTTTTCCCATATTTTTGTTTTCACTGTACTTCATACACACCAAAGTTCCAGACAGCCCCTATCTTTTTTTTACATTCGTTATGCCTCCAGCAAGGAATCAATTTTAATGCATTTTTATGCTCAAAACAAAAATTTAAATAGTTGAATTTCAAATAAACATCATGAATGTCACGTTTTGAATGTTTAACATTTGTAATGAGGGAGACTAAACTGATTTGAAATGCATTAAGTGCTGATTTTTGGTGCTTATCATAACGGATAACGGATTGCTGATACGGGGTCATTTAAGACGTAATATACAATACAAAATCTAATTTTTGTTTAGTAAAAATGAAAAACTCGTAAAGTCAGTAATCGAATAACATAATTTGGTATTGAAAAAAGAAACAACTGAGTAACAAATAAACCAAACTTAAAGTCTTTTGTACATATTTTGTACATAAAGCACTGCCCACAAAAACCGCGTCATATAAAACTTGAAAACTGTACCACAAAAACCAAACGGACAGACTTTGCAAAAAGTTGAGCAAAAAATCAAATACCACATATATAATATAATGTCATTGAAAAATATTTCATAATAAAAACGAAACCCTCGTTTGTTGACGATAAATTAAGCAGCGCAGGTAGGTAAACGAAGTGCATAAAATAAATCTCTGATCACGAAAAATAAGTGGCATGGAAGACACATACAAAAAAGGACGCCTAAAGTGGAGACAATGAAATCAAAAATTATACAAAGCATAGAAAGACCGAGAAAATGCACAAACAAATCCCCAAACAAGCAGGTATCTGACGCACAAAACACACGCATAAAAGAGCGAGATACTTGGTAAGTGACCTAAGTGCGAAGAGCAGAGAAAAGGATCTCATAACGAGACCAACGCAAGGATGCAGGATCTGTATAAATAGCGCAACAAAATAACACCACAGCATCATACAACGTTCTGCCTTCAAAGCAAGCACAACACGAGAAATACTACAATTTTTGTAAATTAAAAATAATAATCTTTTTAAAAATGGCACCATTCACCGTCTACAACGCTCTCAACAACACCATCATCATTTCCAACAAGAAACCAGTTTTCACACCCAGCGAGAGCATCAAGAAATTGTTGAAGACTGTCAAGAAAATCTTCAAGAAGACCTCATCCAAGCCAAAGGCTTCAGTTGCTGCTGTGCCCGCCTACTGCATGACCGAGGAAGAGCACCAGAACTGGCTGAACGAGCAACTCGAATAAATCCAATGATGATCCTGAAAGATTCAGTACGATTCTGTCGTTGAATTGTGTTCAATTTTGTGATTCTTCAAGCTGTGATGAGCTGCTGATACTGATGCCGTTAGCATCCGAATGGATCTGGTCGACGATTGCAGCACAGGGCACTCAGTGACCCGAACTTGTGATGGCAGTAAAGCTTTAATATTTGCTTAAGCAAAAAATATCATATGTATTTTAATTAAACTCAATATAAATTTATGTTTTATTCGAGAACTTAAAAAATAAAAAATATTAAACGAAAACATTTTGCATTTTATTTAGAACTATTTAGGAATTCTTACAGCATATTTTCAGTATAATATTCGAAGAGATCACGGGCAAAAGATTCTATATAACAATCAATTACAATCCAACATGTTCCAAATATACACGATTTTAGAAATTGTACTTTTTTTGTACTTCGTATATTTTCCATATCATAACCCGGCCAGTTACATGACAAATATGATCAATTCTTCTCGTAAAGGACGAATATCTACTAGAGTATTAAAATCAATTTGAAATCTAAAAACTGTTTAATTGCCAATGTCTATAGATCATTTTTATATAATTGTTGGTTGTTTATTTTTGATGTTATAGTTTTTTTACCACGTATATTTTTAATTGAATTACATTTGAAATGTTTTTAGCTACTTTTTAGAATAAAGAAATGGTACAGTTATTGATTTAATGGTATGGCCATTCTTAATGTTATTTTTATATAAATTTGTATATATATTTGTATGGTAATTCATATTTTTAAAAGGATTGTTTATTTTATTACGATTTAAATTTTATTAAAAACTATTAATTTATTTAAAGAGTTCTTATAATCTTTAAGTAATTGGCAAAAAGTAATGCAATAAATAACACTACCCGACAAAATTCAAATTGGCTCTAGTTTTTGAGATATATCCCATTTTTCAATTATATTTTATAATTTTTTTCGCATATAAAAACTAATTTTTATTGTAGCGCAATGTTTTCTGCGTCTAATATCGAAAATAGAATTTCATTCTTGTCTTTTGTTGGAATTTTAATAATAAAAGAAGACCAAATTAATGGGAAATTGAAGCATGGGCTATATCTCAAAAACTAGAGCCAATTTGATAAAACTGCATCCAAAAAACAATTTACCTATTTCAAGTAAATATGGGAATGATTCAGCTCCATAGAATATATTTCTTTTAATCAATCCCAGTTTTCTTGTAATCAATGACAATTTTCTTCAAATCAACGATTTTCTTCAAATAAAATAAATTTGTGTTAACATGAAAGAATAATTTTCTATGGACCCATTTTACATCAATTAGGTAATATTTTGTTCAGTGTGATGCCATTTTCAGAATCAGCACCACAAACGCATTCAATATTTGCTAAAACTTTAACTGCATCAAAATAGGTGTAGGAAAGTGTAATAGATACACCCTAAAAATAACATGTTCGACATTTGACTGGTTATAAATAACTGTGGTCAAATCCATCCGATTTTTAATGGTTTATTTTGAAATAATAAATAAAGTATACTCAATGGAATATCATATCATAGTCTTCCCAAGTACACTTTGAAAAATTTTTATTAAAAATGGTCAATAAGACTGTTATTGATTCAAAAATATACAAAAATATTAATATTTTCATATAAACACACAAATAATTTAATGGTATTTTGTAGTATTAAATAGTATTTACCTATAAAAATAAGAATTTGTCCAATTGACTAAATTTAATAGTAAAAACCTATTGATTTTTATAGTGTTATAGTTCTTATTTGATTTTAATAGTAAAACCTATTGATTTTTATAGTTTTTTAGTTCTTATATTTTGTGTATATTTACTACGATTTTCTGTCTCAATTCACAAATTTTATTATATTGATATTGATATTTCCGCCTCGAAAATTTAAATTGCGGTGTCGATTTTGGTTTGATTAATTTATTGTTTTTTGTTTTTTTTTTTATAAACTCTAATTTTGTTGAACCCCATAAGTGGAGTTGAAGCCTCCAAATTGTTTCAATTTATGTATTTGTGATTTAATTTGTATTTTATTCGATATTTAAAGCTTCATATGTAACTTCTATTAATTCCAAATTTCAAAATAAGAATGATAGAGTCCATTGATATATTGTACTATGATCGCGGAAAAATTTCAGTTTGAGAGTTTTTTGAGTTTTGTACAATAAAACAAAAATGATACAGCCTGCCAACAAATTTGCCTAGGGTACGACGATGATATCAAAAATGTTACAACGATATATTATAAATTTTTCATTATTTCAACGAATCCAAAATTATCGATAAAAGATTTGTGGGATGATTGTATTACAAATATGGCATCAATCAAGTATGTTCCAACTTTCGATCGAAATTTTATCAATTTTTTATAAAAATTAATATGCAAATTTAATCATTTTCTTAAAACAAAATATATGTTTACAATGAATATATTTTAAATTAAAAAAATATATAATTTGATACTTTCAATACAAAATCGATCTTAATTCGATCGAATGCTGAAATATTTCAACATATTTGTATTTTTAGTACAATTTTCAAATTTAATTGTTAAGTTTTCTACATAGTTTTGAATTATTAAGAAGCAAGGGATTTATGTTAGCAATTTTAATTTTTAGTAAAATTCGATTTTTAATGCAATTTTATATATTTTAACGGGAAATTAATTTGTTAGATTATATTGAATATATTCTTTTGTTGAGAATCAATTATTTTTATAAATAAAATTGTAGATTTTTTTTTTTTAATTTTTATTTATTTTAATTTGAATTTACATATATCAAAATAATTTTTTAATGTAGTTTTGAATTATAAGTGATATATAACTTTATACCTAATGGAAATATGTATTATAAAAAATGAAATTGAATTTTATTTTTTGTTTATTTTTACTACAATTTTTAATTTGTAATGAAAAATTTAGTTTGAATTGAAAGTCTGAAATTTTTGAAATTAGATTTGCAAAATAAATATATGACATGGTATGTCCAATTTAAAAATAAAAATAACACATTTTCCAATAGTTACCCCGTCACGTGTGCATCACATTTTTTTCTAATAGTCAAAGGCCTCAATTGCAGAAATACCCTGCCGTGACGCATCGCATACACGCCACACATGCGCAATAAATGCACGATTTTATGAGTTGTAACGCATGCTAATCATATGTTTTATTATAATCGGCAACAGAGACGTTCGGCCACTTGAGTTACCACTGAGTTGCCGCTGAGTTGCCTCTGAGTTGTGCTTGTTTGTAAACAAAAGTTTTGGTTTTCGGTAATTTTAGAGCGCAAATAATTCAAAAGATTTCAGTAAAACATATGTGAAATATAGGGAATTTTATACAACTTTTCACAGTAATAATCTAAACAAAATATATGACTCATGCCTCTGGCGCTATGCCATAAAAACTCTGTTTAGATTATGTCGATCATATGTTGCTGCTAAATATGGGTTAAACCAAAAGGAAGAAAATGTTTGTCAGAAGCATGATTTTTATTAGTCATGTGTTTATATAAACAAATCAGTACTTGTGCCATTCTATTTTGATACCATTCCTCCAACGCCTTTAGAACGTGCCTTTGAGCCTAATTATGAAGCACCAAATTTGTCACCCAAAGTATTATCTTTTTTTATTTTTTTGTCGGCAAAATTTCATTCATTTTCGTTTTAGTTTAAGCAGAATTTCTCAATTCAAACACTGATTCTTACGCTTCGCTACCTTTGAAGTAATTAGTAAGTACTCTCTATTCTTGAGCCTACCCAAAGAAATCATTTTTCTCATTTTCAAAGCAAATATTGTCAACTTCCACGAAGCCTACAAGGTATTGGCTTTTGTTTTGCACGTGTAAATCACGTCTAAGGAGCCGCAAAATGTTTGGCTATGAGAATTTTTTTTTTTTGGATTTAAAAGAAATTTCACACAGTTTTGCGGATGAGGTGATTTTTTGTTTGTTTGTTTGCTATGTTCTAAGATGCTACTTTAGCACGTACCATAGAAAAAGTGAATGATAAAAAATAGTTCAAAATTAAATTGTTTTGAAACAATACATAACATATTTCAAAGGTTCTGACGTTATAGATGTAAAAGGAACCATATACGTTATTTTTAGAAATGGATTTTATAACCCTTGACACATTATTCAGTATTGAATCAATTAAGAAACAATTAACCGAAAGATTTTATGCAGATAAATACGGCATTTGCATCAAATGCTGCTTTTTTTTGTCTGCTCCAAAAATATGCATTGAAATTGTTTTTAAATTTTAACAAATTCGATTGTCTACTCGGGACTACATTTTTTAAAATATATCAAACAGACAAATACAGAGTTTGTATAAAAAAAAACGGTATCAAAAACAGCTTACCATACACAAAACAGGCTAGGAATCCGATCTTAAAATTCCACAAAATCTTCCAAAAATCTATTATTTATTTATCAGTGTCTTTTACGGAAATATGTCCGATTTAAGTTTTCCGGGACTCCCATCGACATAATTTTGGCAAAATTTCAAGCAGACAAAGGCAGAGTTTGTATCAAAAGCTGCCCATACCCATATTATTCCGGGAATAATTCTTTGAAATTGTTCAATCTTCCATTCCATTTTTCTGTGAGTTTGCTGGAAATATGCTGACTCAATAGGGAACCCCCGACAAAATTTTTGGCAGGGTCGAGGTATTTTTGAAACAATTTTTCGACATATTTCAAACAGACAAAAGCGGAGTTTGTATCAAATGCTGTTTGTTTTTTACAGCGTGAATCTGCCATAAAAAATCCACAAAAATTTACAACCTGCTATACACTTCCCAATATATTCTATTTATCCGTGCGTTTTCCAGAAATATGACCAAAATATTCCAAAAAAAATGCCAAACATTTTGTCTCGTGACACCAGACAAAATTTTTGGTAGGGTCGAGTCAACTGCGAAACATTTTGTCGCTGTATCACAAGCTATCTGTTTTCTGTGAGTTGCTAAAATATACCGTAAATCTGCCATTCAAATTCCACAATATTTCAACCTGCTATACAGTTCCCAAAATATTCTATTTATTTGTAAAAATGACAAAAATTTTGTCTCGGAAACCCATAGACAAATTTATTAGCAGAGTCGCGGCAGTTTAGAGACACTCTTTCGAAATATTTCAAACTGACAAAGACGGAGAATTTCGGCGGAATTTATATCATAAGCTGTCTGTTTTCTGCCCTCACCAAAATATGCCAGTAATCTACGATAAAATTTAAAAAAAATACAAACTGATGTACAGTTCCTAAAATCCTCTATTTATCGATGTGTTTGTCGGTAATATGCCGAGATATTTCGAAAAATTGACAGAAAATATTGTCTAGGGAAGTTTATTGACTAATATTTTAAAAAGCAGTCAATCAATTTGAAATGTTGATATGGAATTCCAAATATCAACATGTTCTCTATAATTTATACATTTCAATTTAATAATTTCGGACTTATGAAGCTTTTAAAACCCAAATTTCGACATTTAAAAATCTATATCGACGATATTCCTAGTCGAAATTTAACTTGTTTCATGATTGGAAACTGATTAATGTCTTTATACGCTACACATACGAGGTACAGGGTATATTCAGATTGTTTTACTTTGTCATAACCAGACCAGACATGATCTGGCCATGATCAAGTCTTCCCCAATAAGATTTAGGCATTTAACTACTAGGAATGTTTAGAGTTGTCTTTTTTCATTTCCATTTTGAACAATTCGCTAAAACTCGATTTGTAGAGCTGCAAATAAAACAAATTTGATAGATTTAAAATTTCAATTTCATTTCGTATAATTCCATAATTTTTATAAAACAAATTTGTTGGATTAAATTCTATTTCGTTCGAAAGCTGTAACATGCCGTATAATTCCAAAATTTATTTAAATAAATAGGCCTAGTAACAAATAATCTCTAACAAAAGCAAAATATATTTAAAGATTACTCGAAAATAGTTTGTACAGTCCATCTTAGTTTCACAATTTTCAACTCTTTACAATCAGGCATTAAGTAATTACTTCATGCAATAATAACTTAATGATATTTAAAATACCTAACGTTTCTCAACTACCTGGTGTAGTATTCGCAACCAAAAATCTCGCTTATATTCGCAAAATATGTTCTACAATAGCAGATTTTAATAGCTTCATATTCAAATATGAATTTTGTGTAAGCCGCTTGTAAAATTAGCTGCTCACATCGGATAACCATATAAATATTAATATGCATATTCAAACTTCTTAAGAACTTCTTATGCCTTTTTGTGTATTTATGCCTTTTTCTTGTATCTTTATGCGAAATATTTCTTAATGTCTTTTGCATTTTAATCCCTATATAAAAACACAACTTAGTCTTAACAGCAAGGTAGACCTTTGAGCATGAGTCTGAGTCATAATAACTATTATCAAGGATTTGGCGCGACTGTAGTTTTTGTCATTAGCATTATATGGGGTTCTACATTATCTGACAAGTTATGTATATAAGTTGAAACTTAAGGTTAAAAGTATAAAAATGAAACTTGTCAACTGATATTCCACAAAATATCGTTGTTGTAAATCTTCCGAAATACTTTTCGTAAATTAACACTGCAATTATCATTAGAGGGTAACCTTAACTACAAGGTTACAAGTGCAATTAAACACAGAAACAAAAGCCGGAATAGAGGTAACTTGTACCAAACAAGGTTTTCATCTCACAAGGCTGAGTCATCCTAAAAACTCGCCGGAGCCCTAGCTACGGTACGTGTCTAGCATAAAGTCACACACACGCCGAGTTCCCTATAACTTGTCTCGATACAATAAACAACAAAACTTCCAAATATAACCGAAACTCAAAATGATAGAGTGTCTTAAATTCGCCTTCATTCTCGCCAACATTCAAAATTTTAATATTTTCACTTTTCGTCTAACGAACGATAACATGTGCCTAACGAGGGTCGAACACACCCCTGAAAAAGGCTTGGTCGATATGGCAGAATCTCTTCTCTCTAATCGAGCACTGGCACCTCAATCAGAAATTATTAGAAATTCGGTTTTATATGGTAGTCTAAAAATCAGCAAAATCGGCTCCATTAAAAACAACAAATAAATGCAACTCAAATTACTTTTCAAAAATAGTCTAGAAAACACAAACAAAATAGTCGAATTGCTATAATAGTCACGGTCGTCTATCAAACAAAACAACCAAAAAATATTTTACTTTCCCACGATTTCGTGCGCATCCCAAAAAAGGACCCTTTTTGGAATTACCATAACAGGTAGTGCGTCGAGTCGGTAGAAAAAAACCTTATACTCAGTAAAATCCCAAAAATAAACAATCTTATTGCACACGTGCACGCAATGCGTCGGAATTTTGTCGAAAAAAACTACCTGCTCCGAGTTGTGATTCATGCAACAACGACCGAAGGATCCAAGTTGTCGAAAAAAACTGCACCTGCCTGGCTACGCATGCGCTGATTGGCTGCGCAGTGAGTCATAAAACAAGGGTAGTTTGTACGCAAAACGTATAAAAACCATGGGCACCGCTCACATCAACATCATTCGAACTTCAACGTTTCCAGCGCACACAAGTCGTCTTTCATTTCACAACCACTGAATTTTAAATTTCAACAAAACATCTACAAAATGGCATACGAATCACTCATCAACTCCACCAGCGCCAAGCCTACCAACAAACCAAACTACTCACCAGCCAAGACCATCAAGAAGGCTCTGAAGGTAGTGCGTAAACTCTTCAAGAAATCGCAGAAACATCAGAAATTCCTGAACGAATCCGTGCTTGAGACAAGCATCATGCATCAGGAAGCCGATGAAGAGTGCATCAGCGATGAAGAGTGCGAGAACATGGCAAATGAGCGTCGTGAAGCATCACTGATCAACAACTAAATCGCTAGATCCACGACAAGTTCCATGCAAGAAAGGAACTAAGGTTACACAAACTACAAGAGCATTCGCATCTGACAGAGCATTCGCTTCATCAGCATGAAGGGTTCAACAATCTCAGGGAACTACCAGCTATCGGCAAGCAAGCTGCCAGCTTTAGAAGGGGGAAAACGACAAGAGACTTAAATCACATGTCTTCCATTTATATTTTAAGCTAAAAACAAAAAAATATTAAATAAAAAATTTATTTAAAACAAAAATCATTTCATCTTTTTATTTTCAAAAATTTAGTTCAATACAGTTATTGATTTCAGTTCCTTTTCAGGTTATTCCTAGTGGTTTTTTAGTTCAACTGGATATAGAATTTTACAAATCTACCCAATAAGATTTGTAAAATTCTAGTTCCGTTGAACTGAACTGAAAACCCACTAGAAATAAACTCTAATGGAACTGAAAGCCTCTGCCTCTTTATCTAAATATTTCAAAACTGTATTCTTAGTTTAAGAAAATTGTTTGATAGCTGAATTTTCTAATAAGTTTTTATTCTTTCATGAAAGTATTGCATATTTCAAAGGTCTTATTCAAAATTTTATTCAAATTCGAGTGTCCATATTTTTTTATATAATTTCTAATAGAAAAAGTTGTATTTCGTGATTTTTTTTTCCTTTTTATTTATATTTCTACAATAAAATTCCAATTATAGGTAGACAGATACCTTGAATTACATACTAGGCCCTCTGACGTCCGCGCCACCTACACTTTACAGGTTGTATTATTTCTGCAAAATTTTCAAGTGGTCCATTTAGATTTATCATCTCAATTCTAATTAGATTTTTAAACTATAGTGTAACTATCAGACACTAGATGGCGACTATTGTATTGAAAACCGAATTCGATTTTTTACTAAAAATTTAATTTTTCACTAAAAATTCCATTTATCACTAAAATTCATTTTTTTCTCTAAAAAATCAAATTTTCACACATAATTCCATTTTTCACTAAAAATTCAATTTTTCACTACAAATTCAATTTTTCATTAAAATTCAATTATTCACTAAAATTCAATTATTCACTAAAAATTTAATTCGTACTAAAAATTCAAATTTTCACTAAAAAAAATCAATTTACTGTAAAAATTCAATTTAAATTCAATATTTCAGTAGAAAAATTTATATTTTCCAGTTAAAACCGTATTTTTCAGTAAAATTCCATTTATCACTTCAATTCAATTTTTCACTTAAAAATTACATTTCTCAATAAAAATTCGATTTTTCACTGAAAATTCAATTTTTCACCAAAAATTCAATTTTTCACTAAATTTTCTACTAAAAATTTCATTTATCACTAAAAATTGAAATTTTCACTAAAAATTCAATTTTTCACTACAAATCCAAATTTTCACTAAAAATTCAATTTTTCACTACAAATCCAAATTTTCACTACAAATCCAAATTTTCACTAAAAATTTAATTTTTCACTAAAAATTAAATTTTTCACTAGGAATTCAATTTTTCACTAAAAATCCAAATTTTCACTAAAAAATTAAATTTTCTTCTTAAAATTTTATTTATCACTAAAAATTAAAATTTTCACAAAAAATTCAATTTTTCACTAAAAATTCTATTTTTCACTAAAAATTCAATTTTTTCTAAAAATTCAAATTTTCACTAAAAATTCAAATTTTCACTAAAAATTCAATTTTTCATTAAAAATTCAATTTTTCACTAAAAATTAAATTTTTCACTAAAAATTCAATTGTTCACTAAAAATTCCATATTTCGCTAAAATAATTTTTTTTTATAAATTCAAATTTTCACTAAAAATAATGTTGTTACTTAAAATTCAATTTTAAACCAAAAATTCATTTCTTCACTTAAATTCAATTTGTCACTAAAAATTCAATTTATAATTAAAAATCCAATTTTCCACTAAAAAAAAAAAAACAATTTTCACAAAAAAGTTTTGCAATTTCGCACTTAAAAACCAATTTTTCACTAATAATTCAATTTTTCACTAAAAATTAAAATTTTGACTAAACATTCAATACACTCTAAATTACATATTTTACTAAAAATTAAATTATTCACACAAAATTAAATTTTTCTTTAAAATGATTTTTTTTTTTACTAAAATTTAAATATTTCACTCAAATTTAAATTTTTCTTTGTAAATTAAATTTTTGACTAAAAATTCTGAATTTTTAATTTCATCACTAAAAATCAATTCTTTCAATAAGTTTTATTTTTTGTAAAAACTGTTTGAAATTATCTTAATGAAGTCTGTGAAAGCAACAATTATGATAATTAATTATTTAAGCGACACATCTTATCCGTTTTCCTATCTTGTTTTTCAGTTTCTGCTGTGATTCAAGTGTGTGACCAGCACTAAATGTCGCCACTGCCGGCCACCCGCATATCCTAATTGAGCAAAAATTTCTAAGACACAGCATGGTGCCAATATTGACGACGGCAACATCTAGTCAAAGTTGGCGACATGTCATTACTACTGATAACCCAGATAACTACAGATTTAAATATCAGCCGACGACAGTCTCAAGTGGCTAGTATAAGAAAAAATCTCGGTGAGTTCAAAACATATTTTATATTTTTTATAATTTAATATAATAATTTATTTAATATTAATATTGAATTGTATAAAAACTTCTTTAGAAAAATATAACCGCTTTTGAAGGTTCTTATTTTCCTTTGTTCGAAACCTGTAAAATAAAAATTTGATATAGGTTCAATTTAAAGTTTCCATTGTACTGTATCACGCCATCAATGGCTTCTTCAAAGTACTTTAAATACATGCGACTTAAATTACCGAGTCCCGAAAAAAAAACGTCAAGAGCCATTAAACCCCTAATCGAATTTGAATTTGAATTTATGATGTGCTCAACTCTAATCCAATCAATTATATAAAAAATAAGAATTGTAAAGCCTTAGGTAAGAACTGTCAAGAATGCGTACAATCCAAAAAAAGAGCATTTATTGTAAAAGAAGACCAAACCCTTCCACGATCAATCAAAGTTCATTTCGACATTTTATAATTGCCTTTCGCACAGGTTCTTCTTTGCTTTTATGGTACTCTAAAACTTGAAAAAACCTAGGGTTACTTAACTTGTTGTTGTTTTTGTTTTCGACACTTTATTTGTATTTCTTACCTTTTATTCATTCTTTTGGGTCTCTTCTACAGCATCATAAAAATTGTCTCTGCTTTGTTAGCGCACGGGAGGAACCTGTTCGGTGTTTCATTACTCGTGTTTTTAAGACCCTTGGACACTAAAGATAAAGAAACAGGTTCAGTATTGTTCAATGCATTGCACCACCAAACAAAAGTTAAAAAAAGGTAAAAAAAATATAAAAGCCATTATAAAGGTTTTAAATTTGTGGTGTCTTTGCTGAAAAAGGATCGTATTTTTTTATATAAAACCCCAAACAGTGATTTTTTTTTCTTGGTTTATAATGCAAACAAAAAGGGGAATATAAAACGAGTTTATTTAGGTACTGGTCATTTGTTTAGGAATTTTATTTGTATGTATTAGATTTTGAAAATACCTTTAGTTCTATAGAAATATAAAAATTTGTAAACCAGTGATATGTAGATAGATCAGAGCATCAATCAATGATAAGGTTTAAACACAAAAAATATAATGTAGTTCTTGACTTCAACCACAGCATGAGTCTGGTTAAATGCGCCCATTCAAGTATGTCGTCCACTTGAAAATGTCCTTAAAATTTATCATTCGTAATCGCCTGTCGCCGACTACTAAGTTGAGTTCATGTTTTCGACAAAAAACAGCACCAAGTAGCATTCATGCTGAGTCTTACAATTTGCTAGAGATAGACTGAAAATGTTAGAATCATCATGCGGGTGGCAATTGGCGACATTAAGTGACGCAGTCTCAATCTGATAAAAACTGACAGATCATTGAAGAACTGAAAAATGAATGACTGACTGTCGGTTGAGATAATGATTTTGCACAATTTGCTCTAGGGCAGACTTCATTAGGAGCGATTCAGAGTGAGCGGTACAGGTCTGGTATCATTTTTGGTTGTGTTAATACGTCGACGTCTAGGCCGATTACAAGTGCTGTCTAGAAATACAGACATTTTTGATAGAGAGGACACTGAAGAGATTAAATTTAGTCAATGTCAATTTATGGAATTTTTATTTTTGACAAAATCTAAATGTTCTTTTATTTGTTTAGTTATCTAAAATTAAATTTCAAACATTTATAATAATTTTATCAGTTATATGTGCAATTAAACGAATACATTGTATTTTATTGGACGCAATTGTCTGGGAAAAAATTATCTCAAGGAATGTGGAAGTATTGTCTCAGGAAAGAATTCTCTAAAGGATGAATTGTTTGAGAAAGGATTTTTTAGGGAAGAATTGTCTGGGAGAAAATGTTCGGTTAAGAAATATCTCGAGGACGAATAATCGTAGGTAGGTTATAATGAAGGTAGGATATTCGGTGCTGAATTTTTGGCTAAAAAGATCTCAAAGATGAATTCCCAGGAAAAGAATTGTCTTGGGAAAGAATTGTGTCAGGGAAGAATTGTCGCTGGAAGTATATCTGGGGATGTATTTCTTCTATACTAAGTTGTGGAGAAAGAAATGTCTCTAAAGTAGAATTGTCACCCGAAGAATTGTTTTTGGATAAAATGGTCTGAGATGAACT
The DNA here is from genome assembly GCA_951804985.1 of Dryomyza anilis. NCBI lineage: Eukaryota > Metazoa > Arthropoda > Insecta > Diptera > Dryomyzidae > Dryomyza > Dryomyza anilis. Next base: position 796,532 of record OX638134.1, read on the forward strand.
GAATGGGGAAGAGTTTTATGTCCGGTGAAAAATTTTCCGTCTAAAAATTGTCTGGGGAAAGTTATTGAGGAAAGAAATTGCTTCTGTGCAAAATTGTGATGACAGAAATATCTGAAAGAAGAACTGTCCGGAGAATAATGGTCTGAAGGGACAATTAGTAACGGGCAAACATTGTCTGGTGAAATATGTCTCGGAAAATTTGGTTCTTGTAATGAAATTGGACCGAAACATATTTGAATCATATCATAATCGTTATCATAAAACATGTTTTAAATTATCAAAATTAATGACGGTCCTTACATGCTTTCAACAACAATAAATATATAAAAAAAACCAAAACACAACCAAAAACCAAACCATAACTAAAATTAACCAGAAACCTGAAAATAATAATCGTCGCCTGTGCTGTGCTGTGCGTCCCTTTCGAAATGAATCTCAAATTGCATTTTATCACAAGGAAGACAACAACAAAGTCGTATAATAAACGTATTTATCAAACAGCACTGATCGGCAATTACCATGGCGGGGATGCGTTGTAGGACAACTCAGCGCTGAGTGATCCTCGAACGAGACACGACATTAACACTTGTTGCAGGACACGACGTCGAACGACGCGTCATCGACGTCGTCGTCAAGAAGCGCTGTCTTGCCGCCGCAGGGTGGAATGATGATTGTCATGTGCTTGCTGTACTTCGCAGAAATAATGCACTGAAAAAAAATTGGTATTTTTGGTAAACAAAATTTACTTTTCACTAAAAATTGAATTCTTCAATTTTACACAAAAAAATGCAATTTTAATTTTTTTTATAAAAATTTAATTTACACTAAAAATTTAATTTGTCACTTAAAATTTAAATTTTTTACTATAAATTAAAAATTAATTTAAATTAACTAAAAATTTAAATTTTCACAAAAAATTCAATATTTGACGATAAATTAAATTTTTAACTAAAAATACAAATTTTTATCTATAAATTCTATTTTCTACTATAAATTCATATTTTCATTAAAAATTTAATTTGTCATTAAAAATTCAATATTTCTAAAAGTTCAATTTTCACTCAAAATTCAGTTTTCATTGAAATTTAAATTTTTCACAAAAAATTCAAATTTTTATAAAAAAAAAAAAATTTAATTTGATTTAAATTCAAATTTTATTTTTTCACACAAAATTTAATTTTCAATAAAATTTCAGTTTTTACTAAGAAGTCAATTTTTCACAAAAAATTCAAATTTTCACTAGAAATTAAATTTTTCACTAGGAAAATTCAATAAAAATTCAATTTATGACAAAAAATTAAATTTTTTACTAAAAATTCAATTTTCACTAACAATTCAATTTTTCACTATAAATTCAATTATTAACTATAAATTCAATTTTAATTTTAACTAAAAATGCCAATTTTCACTAAAAAATTCAAATTTTCACTAGAAATTCAAATTTTCACTAGAAATTCAATTTTTCCCTAAAATTTCAACTTTCACTTAAAACTCAGTTTTCATTGAAATTTAAATTTTCACTAAAAATTCAAATTTTTATAAAAAAAAAAAAAAATTTAATTTGATTTAAATTCAAATTATATTTTTTCACACAAAATGTAATTTTCCATAAAAATTTCTTTTTCAACTTAAACTTAAATTTTCTCTAATAGTTTTAAACATTCTTTTTAATTTTAGTTTATAAATTTAAAATTTCTTCTAAAAAAAAATAAAATAAATCCAGTGTACCTTTCTATATTGGTATCTCTAAGGACCTATTTCCAAATTCTGTAATTGAGTTAAATGCAGTGAAATTAAATGTAAAAAATGACGCCCTCCGCGACGCACGCCGATTTCACTTCCAACTTGTATGGCAAACCCCAAGCCATACTTGTGTCCTTGTTGATTCAAGGCACCATATCAGACTCACTGCTATCATAAAAACTCAGTAGAAAACACCAACAAAACTAACAAAATATAGCGTAAACAAATTTCAGTCCTCAATGAACTGTGGCTGACAACAAGTACAACATATGGCGTTCAATTGGTGTCGATTTACGACGATAACAACGTTCACTCGGCTGCAGGACTAAACAGGATCAAAACGAGCACTTGGCGAAAACGTTCCCACGATCACGAAGCAATCATTGCTTTACTTTACAAGAGTTTTGTTGTTATTTTCTTATTTTCATTTTTTTTCTTATCATCGTTCAACTCCTTGTTGTTGTCAGGACACAGCACTATCTCTGAAAAATTAAATCCCTTAATGATTGCTAAAAACATTTTTTATTTGTTTTCAATTTTTTTTGTTCGAAAAATTATTTTTAATACAGCATGAAACTCGGTTCTCACGCTCAACACTACCGAGCAAACTCGAAGGTGGCTGAGGTTTACCTGCTGCTCTCTACCTTTTCAACATCTCCTACGTTGATTTTTTTCTTATAGTGCATCCTTGCCCCGTCTACGAAATCCTGAACGTGAACGTGAGAAAATTTGAAAACGAACACCTGCAGCCGCTACACAGCCTCCGATTGGCCAATTTGCTTTCACCGAGAGCACAATCTTCGGAGAGCAGAGCCCAAAAATATTCTCACGAAGAGAACGTATAAATAGCGGCGGCGCCGTGAGATCAGACAACATTCACTCGTTGCTCATCGTGCAGTCAATATCAAGACATACAGAAACCAACCATCCACGTTTTAAACACGTACAAATCGTAATCAACAATTCTTGAAAACATGTCTGCTCTCAAGTACAACAATAACAACACCAACATGGCCAACAATCAAACTGGATTCTACAACAATCAGACCTTCACAATCTACAAGTCAAAGGTGTCTCCATCGCGCCGTCTCAAGAACATGCTGAAGCCTATTTTGGGGCGCGTCTTCAAGTCCAAGACCAAGGAACCAAAACGCAGCTCCTACATTGCCTCCGAGGAGAAGGAAACCGAATTCGAGTGGCTCAACAATGACATGGACAACATGGCCAACGAACATCTCGAGAATCGCCTGATCGAGGAGTTGCAAGAGTGCGTCGAAGGTGATGCTATCATTGTCTACAACGAAGATGGTTCCAGAACTCTGACCACCGTCGATCCTGATGACCTCTATGTGCCAGTGCATTTTGCGCGCACCAATGCCGGTACCTTCTTCTGGACCTCGCTACAACGCGAAACAATGGAACCCTATCAGATCGAATGGAACTTCTTGGATCGTTGGGGTCAAGCTTAAACAGAACGTGAGATGTGCGGCTTTGAAAAGTTTTTAATTTTTTCGAAAAACTGGAACTAAAAGTACTCAGCACCTGCATGCAGTATGGGGTTTATACAGCTTCGGCGCTTTTTTCGGGCTATGGGCACAAAACAAAGTTTGGTGACTTCGACTTTGCTGTGTCTGGCTTTGGGGGAAAAGCTGCTAGGAAGTTGTCTCTTCATTAACAAGAAACAAGAAAGTGCAACTTTTTATAATTTGAAAAGTTTGCAACTTTTGCAGTTTAAATTGTTCAAAAAATTATCAATTTTGTGATTTTCGGCATGAAAATTTACTTTTAAATTGATAAAATATTTTGTACTATTTTTTGAAAAGAAAATTGTATTTAAATTAAAAAAACTAAAACAAAAATATTGTAATTTTATAATAAGTAAAAAAAATAAAAACAAATTTAAAACAAACTTCTATATCTTTTTATTTCGCATTTCAGTTTTTTTGTTATTTAGCTTTTGAGGTTTTCTTTTAAAATAATAGAATTTTCGAAATCTATTTCTAGACGCATAATTTTTACTTGCATTGAAAACCACTGATTTAATGCACTCAGAAAAAAACTCATAAAATCCCATTAAAATTTGTCAATAGAACAGTTATTGATTTAATAGTATACAAATAATAAATATTTTCATACAAACTCAAATACGTTTTATAGTATTTTGTAGTATTTAATAGGATACACCGATTGAGTTAATAGTTTATCGGACAAATATCCTATTGACTAATTTTAATAGTAAAAACTATTAATTTTATGGTATGTTTTTTTGAGTGTACAGAAGATATTAATTCTCTATTCGAAAATCGAAAAAAATTATTCTAAACGCCATGTTTCAGTTTTCAAAATAACTACGTCCGAATTTGTATAAAAACTTCTGATTAAAACTTCTGATTTTTCAATATCTGTTTTCAAAATGAATTTATATATCTCAATTCAAGGAAATCGGTGTAAAACTTACGAAAAACCACTTAATTGGATTTTTTCCTTCTAAATAAGAAATACATAATGTAGAAAATGTCAATTACCTACTTTTATAACGGATTCTTGTCTACGGATAATCTCTACTTTCAAATACGTCATATTTCAATTTTTCTTGAATTTCTTGAACTTCCAATGAAACGATTGTGATTTGAAGTTTTAATATTAAAAAATGTTTGCAAATCGAATTTAAATAAAACACACAATATGGCATATTCCAGTATTCGTTTTTATTTCAATCGAATTTGTTTAAAAATATCGAATTCTACGATTTAGATTTCAATTATTCAATACCAAAATTGTTTGCAAAATTTATTTAAATCGCTCAAATCAAAGCAAGCGTTTTGAATCATGAGTAAAAACATGATTTGCTAGTTTAAATGAAAATTTATTGAATGCCAAATTTATTTTCTCAAAAATAAAAAAAAAATTAGCTCAAAAAAATATATTATACGCAAAACATATTTTTAGAACAACGTAGTTGTGATAATTTCAATACGGAACGTTTGCTCCCGTCCGGAACTTTCCTATGATTTATTATGAAAAAACTATAATCTTTAGGAAGGAAGTGTAAATATACAAAGACAGCACATGATTTCAGCTATTTTTTAAAATAATAAAAATAAGTTATTTGTACGCAAAATTTGCTGACTGCTGAACGACAACAATTTAATTTGTATATTTTGATCGACCTTATAGAATTTTCAAATTAAATAAATTCATTAATATTCCTACGAGATTTTAAAGTTTTAAGCGTACGAATGTCCCATCCGGAACCACAGAAAATGTTCATATGGAAAACCAAAAAGTTAAAATAGAAAATGTCAATTCTCTAATGATACAGTTCTCTATGAAACTTCGATCGAATTTGTATAATAAATTTCAATCAAACGATTAATATTTCAATTTTTCTATATTATTTTAATATAATTATTTTCAAAACTAATTCAAATTGTTGGGTTTAATCAGCAGAACAACAGTTTTTATACCAAGAAAAATAATTTTAAAAAATAAAGTACTTTTGTATACAAAATTTAGCGAAATTTGATCGAAAGCTAAATCAAATCATCATGTTTTAGTTTTCGAATGTACTTTGATCGATTTTGTATAAAAAAAATATACTTATAAAAATACGATATAGATTTTTCATTATTTAAAATTGTTTTCTAATTAAAATCAGTACAACATTTTAGTATACTGAGAAAAAACAATGAATGGACTTCTTAAATGAAATCGAAGGAAATTTTATCAAAAGCTACAACATGCCCCATATTTTCAGAGTTTTTTTTTTCTTATACTATAATGTTCCATGTACTATAATATTCCTTATACTATAATGTTCCAATGTGCTAATGTTCTCAAAAGAAAAGTTATAATTTCATTAAAAATCGAGTATATAATTTCTTATAGCATATAATCTACTTTTTTCATTTATTAATAGCTTTCTCTCTCCATCATTTTATGTTTTTATTTTCGTATAGAAAAATAATGCACATTAAACATGGTACAGCGTAATTCATCTTTAAAACCCTATAAGCCTTTGAAGACTTTCTTGTTAAATATTGACCTCTACAAAGTCTAAGAAAATTACAACAACAAACCGTTACCGGCTTTACCTTCTTTTGTCGCTTTTATCTTTCTTTCTTTCTACCTTTTTTCCGTGCGTACAAAATAACGTGGATTTTTCACGTTCACTTGTTTGATTCTAAGCACACGTGTGTCTTACAGGTTCCATTCGGCATCTATTGTTTTCTTTTACTTGTTATTTTAACAGTAATTTAGGAAAATTTCAACTTGTTTGTTTTATTTTAAGAATATGTAGCTAGAACAAAGACATATTTGACTAGAAAACATTTTTGCGAAGGTGTTAAAAATAGCACCTCTGCGTTACTATTTGTTTAGTTAGCAAAAGGATCAGTATTCCGAATTATATTTCTTCTAATACAACCGATTTAATATACTAAACAGCATGTATGTTGTATTATCTGAAACATTAGACTATCAGTCTCTCAGTTATCTTAATATTCACACACATTTTAGTTGAATTTTTAAATATTTTCCCACCAAATGTCTTTAATCCCTTCTCCATTAAAACTTCTGAACCCCCCTAATCAGAACAACAAGTTGCAACATGTTGCTGCATCAAATAATATCAAGAAATTCACTTTAATTTCAAATAGGGCACCCAAAACACTTGATGATCAATTTAAAGAAAACAATAAAAAAATACCTCCTTCAGGGAATACACATAAATCCCACGAAATCACGTATCGACTGTACCACGCAACAGCTAAATACCATATGCAATTGCTCCCCCAATGCCACAACACCTAATTAAAAATAAAAATAATGAAACGTTCAAGTATTCGTCGAAAGATTTGTTGTAGGGTGGTTTTTTTCAATGGGGGTTTCTACAAATTACCACTGCATTTGTGTGACACCAAGAACAAATGGTGTTTGCTGTGACCCGTTGAACTCAAATCCCACATTTCGATATAGTTTATTTAAAATAGAATTTTTAGAGTCTAATGGAATTTTGAGTGATTTGTGTGGCATCTTGGAATTACCCCCCAAAGTAAACATTTTTATCCACTTGTTCCCAGACGTTTAAATTGTTCATTGAATTTGAAAATTAAGTGTAACAAAGGTTAGTTGAGCGTACATAAATGGGGAGAGATTAAAATACAATCCATGGGGTAGATGAGTTGGATGTTGTTTCAGGATCAGCAAGTGTGAGGCTTGAGTGTACGTTTGATGGATCGATGCATGCAGGCCAATATATTTTCAACTGTTTCAGTTGTCAATTAAGAGTAAACTCAGCAGACATTAATAAAAAAACAAATAACATTAAGTTTTTGGGTCTTACCCTATTATAAATATGACCCATAAGGGTAGATATTATCCCGACCTGATCATTTCGATCTTGTAACTAATCGGGCTGTGACAAGGAAAAAATTCCAAAATCTGTTCACGATCTTCTACTAGGGTAAAACACCATTTTGAAGTCAATTTTTAATGCGCATATATAAAAAATATGTCTTAAGACCAACGCTAGGCATCAGCATGAGTTAATAAATTAATTGACTCGTGCAGAACCATCACATGTCGTCGTGTGTTCAATATGTTCTGCACACTTTCACAGGGAATACCCAAGGAATCCCCAACAACAATACCAAAATGCAAGCCAAAGAACAGCAACGTGAAAATCCTAATTTGAAATTTTTTTTTGGACAACATATAAAATGTTGGGCCATATGCCAACGCTCCATGCCACAAAACAATTCGGTGTGTGTCACCGTGCGCCGAACTGAGGCCACATTTTTCACATTTTCCTCAGACATGCCTGGGAAAATTTTTAAATCTTAACGAATACAAAAAGAAAAGGACAGATACTCTTTAAATGCAAGAACAACAATGCAAAGGAACAAAATGTAACAGAAATTTTAAACAATTTTCTCATGGTTCCCACGCAGGCTCTAAAGGAGAACATGATGCAGCATGTGATTCAAAGAATGGCATAGAAAACTCCCCCGCAAGCAGCAGCAATTATAGGGCATGAAAAGAATTTTGAAAAGAAAGTAAGCAGACAATTGAATTCAGATTGTGGCATAATTGTATTTAGTCCTGTCAAGGCAACATCTTTTGAAGAATACAACCTAATTTGAGATTTGAATTTAATTTTGATTTTTAAACATTATCGCAATGCTATATATGGATTTGCAATTTTGATGATCACTTAGATGAAAAGAATATCGTAATGAAATCATTAATGTACACTATTTTAAACTCAAATCCGACCTGTAAAATAATATCGTCACTATTGTCAGAGGGGCGAATTTGTAATTTTTGACATTTGCGTTTTTTTTAATTTTAAATATGGTTTTGCCTCTAGCATCGTGTGGGATTTTGTTGCATATTTCTAGCCACAAAAGACAAAACCAAAAGGGCGAATTTGAAAAATTGAAAATCTTGGCATGCCAAAAGTACTAATCTTTTCGTTTTTTTGCGATAACTTTTTATTGGTACAAGATAAAATATTAGTGTAAAGCAATTAATAGTTTGTGCTTTAAGCACCTATCATTATTTAGAAACAAAATTGCGATTTTTTTTATTTGCATGAAAAATGTTTTGCAAATTATTTTTAAATAATGATGCCAATCGATAGGTGATTTAAAATCAAATAATAAATTAGTTTACATTACTATTTTATCTTGTACCAATGAAAAGTTATGACAAAAAACGAAAAGATTTGCCCTTTTGGCATGACAAGATTTTCAATTTTTAGAATTTTGGTATTTGCAAGCGATAACCTTTTATTGGTACAAGATAAAATAGTGGAGTAAAGGCATTAATTGTTTGTTTTTAATGTACCTGTCGATTGGCATCATTATTTTTAAATATTTGTTTGAACTTTTGTTATTAGCAAGAACATTTTTTAGCAAATTATTTTTAAAAAATGATGCCAATCGATAGGTGCTTTAAAGTCAAATAATTAATATCTATAAATTACTATTTGATCTTGTACCCATGAAAAGTTATGGCAAAAAAATCAAAATATTTGCGGTTTGGTTAAGATATGGTCACACAAAATCCGTATTTATTATTCAGTAAGTTGTCCAAATCCAAAGATATTTTATATACGTTATGCTAATTGATGATCAAATTAACAAAAAAAAATAAAAACTAATTTTTACTCATTTTTAAAGCAATTCAAACCTTATAATTTGATTTCCCAACATTTTTGGCATGTCAGTGAGGATATATAGAATCAAAAAACAATAATGAATATTAGATCAAACATTGGTACAGTCGAATCGCGCTAATAATGAAAGGACCAGTATTGTAAATATAAAAACTATTCAATATTTTTATTTCGATGAAGACTAAATAGAATATTGTAACAAAATACAGGATCTGACCTCTAATATGACCTAAAAATAAAATACAAAATACAGTGAAGAATTTAAAAAACCAACATGGTAGACTAAAAGCAGTGCCTTTTAAACAATACCGACTTTAAAATCATATTACGATCTGAACCCAGTCTCAAACATATCTCACTTTACCCATTACTTATTGTCAAAAGAAAAAAAAAACAGAAGCATAACACAAATGACACTTAGATCTTGACACGTTCCATTTATTTCTGATTTTTAAACAACTTAAAAATTTAAAAATTTAAAAAAAAAAATTGCAAAAAACAACAATAATTTATTTCATATATGAATATTGCTAACAACGAAACCACCAATAAGAAAAACGTTATAAGAAAAATCCCTTATACCTATTAGTGCTGCTTTTCCGAATTTTATGATCTTGTCTTACACCAAGGTCCTGTTGGTACTATCTGCATTGCGCACTCTTTCTAGCACTAGTAAAAGCAATCCTTAGAAATAACTACCCCTATTTGCAACGTCTTGGTTACAATAACTATCTACTCAATATTACATTTGAATCTGTATAAATTCCGGTGGTGCAACCTACAGAAATCAGTTCAACTCACTGCTTCAACATGTCAGGTTCTAGGAGATCTTCTCCTGAGAATTCTGTCTTTGAAGATCATCTACGCCACAGTAGCCTCAACTAGAAAATTTCGAAAAAGTTGCATCAATTATAACATTGACACTTTAGAAAGAAGAGCTGCTGGTTAAGTCGTAAAACCGAATCAGGAAGTCAGCGACGCACGTTCCAGTCATCAGTCCTGCCATCCAACAGAACATAATTTGAAGTTTCATCAGGATGACGAAGAAGACGCGTCTCAACTGCCTCGATTCACAACAAACAGTGGCAACACCGTTTGTGCCTTTTTGTGCGCCTGCCCGCCCGGTTGAAGTCGTGGTCTCTAAGACCCCCTCGACATCGATGGCGTAGCACGCCTGGTATAAAAGCTTTAACTGCAATAATTAATTAATTCAGCTGTGATAGCAACAATTATTAAACATTAGACTCGAATATTTAGTTTAGAAAAATCATTGTCTTCCAACAACAATTTAGATTTTAAGTTAGAGTAAGAAATCATTGTCTTCCGGTTTGTTTGTTTTGCTTAAAAATATTTTTTTGTAATGTGAAAAAAATACAAAAATATTTTTTGCATTTAATTATAAGTGATATTAAAAAATAAAATAAACTGTATATATTTTATAAAAACAAAATTTATTGGTGTTTTTCATACAAAGGTTTTAAATAGTCATTTCGAAAATGTTAACATTATTTTTCAATTGTTTTGAAAAATAAACATTCAACTGAAAAACTTAAATGTTACAGAAAATTTAATTTTTACTGAGAAATTGAATTTTACCGAAAAATTGATTTTTTACTGAAAAATTATATATGTACAATTTTATAAAAACAAAATTTTGATGGTGCGTTTATTCTTATTAAAAATCTTTACAGGAAAATCTTCAGAGTCTTAAAGCTATGTTTTTGCAGGCTATAGTTTTTGATGTTCCTCGCAATCTAATTTTTTTAGTTTTTTTTAAATGTTGAGTTCAAATTGAGATCAAATAGTAATATGTGGTAATTTTAAATTGCCTTAGTTTGTAAAAAACAATAGTTTTGTTTATTTTATTCCTGCAATCTGAATTATATCACTATGAAAAATATCTTACTATAAAAATGGGCCATGGATACATTTTAATCGGTTAATAATATAAAATTCTACTAATTCTAATAATTTTTTTTTTAAGTTAATTTGATTATTGATTTGAAATGCGGTACCATTAAGCCAAATAAAAGCTATTTTTTCACAAAATAGAATGTACCGTTAAATTTTATTTCAGACCGATACAGATTGTAGGTACTTTTCAAAATCATGTATAGTATTTAATTCAAGACTTAAAATAATATGAAATGAAAAATTGACACCGATATATATTAAATCGTTTTTAAAACTGTAAAATGTCCCTCTAAAAATAACAAAAATAGTCAAATATTTTCTGCATGGATTTTAACTAGTTTCGAATTATCGAGGTAGGTAGTTCTATTGGAACCATTTCTAGTTACAACTTAATCTACTTGACATGGACGCAACTGGGGAATTCTCAAAGCTGATATCATATGATTTTTTTCTGAGTGTATAGTTCTTAAGAACTAGTGAGGTAATCGAATTGTTTACTACACTCAGAAAAAATCCTATTAAAATTGATCAATAGGACTTTTATTGATTCAATAGTATGCAAAAAGTAAATATTTTCATATAAACACAAAAACAATTCAATAATATTTAATGGTATTTACTCATTAAAATACTAATTTTTCCTATTGACTAATTTTAATAGCAAACAACTATTGATTTTATAGTATTTTTTTTCTGAGTGTAGTTCTTATATTTACTACTTGTTCACTAGTTCATGAACGAATCGAAAAATTTTTTATAATATTTTGTGTGCAGAGATTTTCTTTTTTGGAAATAATTTCAAAAAACATGCAATTCAATTTCAAAATATTTTGAGTTTCATATCGTAAATTAATCATAATTTTTTTAATTCAAAAAATAACGTCAAATGGTTTGTATAGGCAACATTTTTTTTACTTACTAAATTTACATCAAACTTTTAAAATCAGAAAATGAAAATTTCATGAATTTCTTTTACGTATATCTCGCAAACAAAATTTTCACTCATAAAAGTACATTTTCGTATTGTAGCGCAAGATTGTCTGCGTCTAACATCAAAAAGATAATTTCATTACATATATATATTTTTTTGTTGAATGAAGGAAGAGAAAAATAATGAAAAATTCAAAAATGGGGTTTATCTCAAAAAAAAACTAAAAACTAGAGCCAATTTGATAAAACTTATACCATATTCCTAAATAGTCTAATTTAAGAATTTACTTTGTACAACTAATTTAGATAAATGCATAATTTTTGTAAATATTAGAGGTAGACTAACAGAATAATGACATAAATTCAACACAGAAAATAATAATCGACGTAAATATAACAACCGATATCAATATTTGTACGTCAATGCAGCAAATTATTTAGTCGGCGCAGTTTCAGCAAATACAAATACATGGTAAAACTGCGCCGACTATTTTATTCGCTGCATTGACGAACAAATTTTCATATTAGCAAATGCAATTGCTTATATAATGAAGAATAGCAAATGTTTTCATTAAATTAGTGAATTTAATTGCTGGATTAATTAATGAGTGCAATTAATATCGGTTGCTATACTAACGTCGATTATTTTTTCTGTGAAGCTAACTTTTTACTATTCAGTTTCCAATCAGATCTTAAAATAATATAAATCAATAGAAAAAGATTTAAAAATTTGAGTTTTTTACAAAATATTTTTTATTTTGTAATTATTTATTATTAAACTTAAAATATTTTTGATTAAAAAATATTTTGGGTCAAAAATATTTTTTTAAGCAAAACAAACAAACCGGAAGACAATGATTTCTTAAAAACTAAAACCTTACAAAATACAATTAAAATATACAAATTGGAAGACAATGATTATTGGCCTTAATGCTAATATTGCTGGTATCACAGTTGGTTGCAGGCCACAATGTAGCGCTTCATCTTCAAAGCGCCACAAGCCATTTTAAAGCTTTTTATTAAACGTAATTATTACAGTTTGTGTTTAGAACACTTTTGCCACTTTTCCGTGATGGGGAGTTGTCGTTGTTGACGGTCCAAAGGACGAGCTGTTTCATGTTGACGGATTCTCTGGATTTTTCACATTTGTTTCCAGCGTCAATTGACAGTTATCGCTGGACGACATCAAAGTTGCGGAGAAGATACTTGAAAATGTCCTGCTTTACGTATATTCTTAGCACAAACACATTTGCCTTCGGAGTTGACAAAATGTTTTCTTGTGCGAGGAATTCTGAAGAACTTCATCTTCGGCTGTGTGCAGGACCTCTGTCATCCGCTGGAGAGTTTGAGTTAGACTGATTTCTGTAAGGACCTTCCTGAGGTATTTATACAAAAAATGTTCTTCCTTATTTTGAAGAACTTCCTACTCGTTTTTTCAGGTAGATTTTGTTGGTATTTTTTGTTAAAGGTTCGCTGAAGTGGTTCGTTGTGGCTTCGTCAGTTATTTGTTAGTTGTGTAAATATAGATAACTATTTTTATTGACAGTAATTTAGAACGGATTTAAAAAATATATTTGTTTTATAATATTATCATAATAAAGAAATTCTGTTTGAAATATTTTGTATTTAACTAAACTTATATTACCTCTGAAAATTAAATAATATATGGTAGTTTAATGGTCTCCGAACAGTTTAAATGAAATAGTAATGAAACTCAACAGCAATTTAAGTCAATAGCTTTCTTTATTGAACATAATTTATAACAGCTTCTTATGCAAAAACCTGTACTAGATATTTTGTACAGTCCTCTATGCATTTATGGAATTCAAGTTTATTTCATTAGAACCCTAACTAAAAATGGAATTTCTATTCCGAAATTAGAACATTTTACTTAAACATTATTCGTTTTCTATATCTTCAACTATTTTGAAAATGTTTTCTTTATCAATTTGAAAAAAAGGCACTTGTCACGTGTTATTACTAGCATTATCAATATACGACCCAAACTGTGTTTATTGATCCTTGATTACCCACATCTAATTTCTAATGATGTATTCTAGTGAAATTTTGTAAGAATCGCATAGTAGATTTTTTGGAGAACAAGAAGAAATTAAAAGCGTGTCGAGCAGACGACCCATATATGGTATAAGCACGTTCTATTCTGTCCAAACAGCAGACACTTGACATTATAAACAAATTAAAGAAATATTTAAAAATACGGAAGACACAACAATTTTTAACATAAGTTAAAATTGCTGTACATTTAACGCAATTTAATCAACCAATAAGAACCGTGCTCGGAGGAAAATCATGTAACATAGAGGGTTAATTGGACTTCTACCTGCTTGGTTGAACGACGCACTCTTTCTAGCAGTAAAGAATTCCAATTATAACCCACCCCTATTTGTCATGTCGGATCCTCATTCCAACGCAACATGCCCATAGGACGCAACAAGTCAACGAAGTGTGTATAAATTCCGGTGGTGCAACCAACAGAAATCAGTTCAACTCACTGCTTCAACATGTCAGGTTCTAGGAGAACTTCTCCTGAGAATTCTGTCGTTGAAGATCACCTACGACGTAGTAGCCTCTACTAGAAAATTCGAAAAAGTTGCTTCAATTATAACATTGACACTTTAGAAAGAAGAAGTCGTAAAACCGAATCAAGGAGTCGCACGTTCCAGTCATCAGTCCTGCCATCCAACAGAACACAATTTGAAGTTTCATCAGGATGACGAAGAAGACGCGTCTCAACTGCCTCGATTCACAACAAACAGTGGCAACACCGTTTGTGCCTTTTTGTGCGCCTGCTCGCCCGTCTTACGTCGTGGTCTCTAAGACCCATCGACATCGATAGCGTAGCACGCCTGGTATAAAAGCTTTAACTGCAATAATTAATTAATTCAGCTGTGATAGCAACAATTATAAACATTAGACTCGAATATTTAGTTTAGAAAAATCATTGTCTTCCAACAACAATTTAGATTTTAAGTTATTTTAAGTTAGAGTAAGAAATCATTGTCTTCCGGTTTGTTTGTTTTGCTTAAAAATATTTTTTTGTAATGTGAAAAAAATACAAAAATATTTTTTGCATTTAATTATAAGTGATATTAAAAAATAAAATAAACTGTATATATTTTATAAAAACAAAATTTTCATGGTGTTTATTTTTCGGTTTTACAGCTTTATCAATTCAATTAAAGTTTGTTACTTTTTAACGCTTTTTTCAACTATTACAAATATTTTTCTATTCAGTAAAAAAATAATTCCGTCAAATAAAGGGATATTGCGTTTTAAAAATTACTTTATTAAAAAAGTATCTCCTTGTGGCATGCAAGAATATAGAGTTTTCAAAAAATCTACTTATTTATTTCAAAATAAATTATTTAGGAAATTAATTTACAATATTTCCTTACCATACTATTTTTAAAGTTAAAATTTTAGCAAACACTTGCCAAGAAATATACTTCAAAGCAGTCTAATTGCGTATACAATTATAACATAATTCTAATAAAACATAACAAAATAACGTTAAATACGAAAAAATAATCAAATCTTTCTTTTTCTCTATAATCTTATTACAATTGATCAGTATATATTATTTGTACATTAGAAATTTATACAGTATAAATTCATGATTACAGTAAAAATCATTTCTTATGGAATTTTATAACCAAATTTTATTTTTCACTATTCATTTTAAACTTTTTTGTATAATTTGACTTTCCAATAAAAAATTTTCAAAAAAAAACATATTGAACAATATTACGTTTTTCGATATAAATTAAAGTTTTCCGTAAAATTCCAATTCTGCTTTAAAAATTAAATTTCTCAGTAAAATTTCCATCGGTCAAAATCATATTTATCAATAAAAATCAAAATTTTCATTAAAAATAATTGTTCAGTAAACATTCAATTTTGCAGTCAAAAGTAAATTTTTCAGAAAAAAATCAATTTTTCAGTAAAAATAATTTTTTTTTTAGTAAAAATTCAAGTTTTCAGTAAAAAATCAAATTTTCAGTAAAAATTCAAATTTTCAGTAAAAAAAAAAAAAATTTTTAGTAAAAATCAATATTTCAGTAAATATCAATTTTTCAGTAAAAAATCAATTTTTCAGTAAAAATTCAAATTTTTAGTAAAAAAAATAAATTTATCAGTAAAAAATAATTTTACAGTAAAAAATCAAATTTTCAGTAAAAAATTAAATTTTCAGTAAAAAAAATCAAATTTTCAGCAAAAAAATAATCAAATTTTCAGTAAAAATCAATTAAAAAATTAAATAAAATAAAAATTAAATTTTTCAGTAAAAAATCAATTTTTCAGTCAAAAATCAATTTTTCAGTAAAAAAATCAATTTTTCAGTAAAAAATCAATTTTCAGTAAAAATTCAATTTTCGGTAACATTTAAGTTTTTCAGTTGAATGTTTATTTTTTCAAAACAATTGAAAAATAATGTTAAAATTTTCGAAATGACTATTTAAAACCTTTGTATGAAAAACACCAATAAATTTTGTTTTTATAAAATATATACAGTTTATTTTATTTTTTATTATCACTTATAATTAAATGCAAAAAATATTTTTGTATTTTTTCACATTACAAAAAAATATTTTTAAGCAAAACAAACAAACCGGAAGACAATGATTTCTTACTCTAACTTAAAATAACTTAAAATCTAAATTGTTGTTGGAAGACAATGATTTTTCTAAACTAAATATTCGAGTCTAATGTTTAATAATTGTTGCTATCACAGCTGAATTAATTAATTATTGCAGTTAAAGCTTTTATACCAGGCGTGCTACGCCATCGATGTCGACGGGGTCTTAGAGACCACGACTTCAAACGGGCGGGCAGGCGCACAAAAAGGCACAAACGGTGTTGCCACTGTTTGTTGTGAATCGAGGCAGTTGAGACGCGTCTTCTTCGTCATCCTGATGAAACTTCAAGTTAGGTTCTGATGGATGGCAGGACTGATGACTGGAACGTGCGTCGCTGACTTCCTGATTCGGTTTTACGACTTCTTAACCAGTACCTCTTCTTTCTGAAGTGTCAATGTTATAATTGAAGCAACTTTTTCGAATTTTCTAGTAGAGGCTACTACGTCGTAGGTGATCTTCAACGACAGAATTCTCAGGAGAAGTTCTCCTAGAACCTGACATGTTGAAGCAGTGAGTTGAACTGATTTCTGTTGGTTGCACCACCGGAATTTATACACACGTCGTTGACTTGTTGGCCCCTCTGGGTATGTTGCGTTGGAATGAGGATCAGACATGACTGAACAAATAGGGGTGGGTTTGAAATTGGAATTCTTTACTGCTAGAAAGAGTGCGTCGTTCAACCAAGCAGGTAGAAGTTCAATTAACCCTCTATGTTACATGATTTTCCTCCGAGCACGGTTCTTATTGGTTGATTAAATTGCGTTAAATGTACTGCAGTTTTAACTTATGCTAAAAATTGTTGTGTCTTCCGTATTTTTAAATATTTCTTTAATTTGTTTATAATGTCAAGTGTCTGCTGTTTGGACAGAATAGAACGTGCTTATACCATATATGGGTCGTCTGCTCGACACGCTTTCAATTTCTTCTTGTTCTCCAAAAAATCTACTATGCGATTCTTACAAAATTTCACTAGAATACAATCATTAGAATAAGATGTGTGTAACCAAGGATCAATAAACACAGTTTGGGTCGTATATTGATAATGGTAGTAATAACACGTGACAAATGCCTTTTTTTTCAAATTGATAAAGAAAACATTTTCAAAATAGTTGAAGATATAGAAAAACGAATAATGTTTAAGTAAAATGTTCTAATTTAGGAATAGAAATTCCATTTTGAGTTAGGGTTCTAATGAAATAAACTTGAATTCCATAAATGCATAGAGGACTGTACAAAATATCTAGTACAGGTTTTTGCATAAGAAGCTGTTATAAATTATGTTCAATAAAGAAAGCTATTGACTTAAATTGCTGTTGAGTTTCATTACTTTTTCACTTAAACTGTTCAGAGTCCAGATAATATTTTATTTTTAGAGGTAATTTAAATTTAGTTAAATACGAAATATTTCAAACAAAAATTCGTTATTATGGTAATATTATAAAACAAATATAATTTTTAAATTATTTCTAAATTACTGACAATATAAATCACAAAATATAATTATATTTTCTACAACTAACACATAACTGACAATTAGGGGTTGCGCATAGAACCACAACGAACCACTTCAGATGTCCGAAGGCTATGGTCCAGTGACGCCTATAACAAAAGAACCAACCAAATCTACCTGCGGAAACCAAAGATGGTATAGGAAGTTCTTTAAAATAAAGAAGAAGAATTTTTGTATAAATACCTCACAGAGGTCCTTACAGAAATCAGTCTAACTCAAACTCTCCAGCGGATGACAGAGGTCCTGTGCACAGCCGAAGATGAAGTTGTTCAGAATTTGTCGCACAAGAAAACATTTTGTCAACTCCGAAGGCAAATGTGTTTGTGCTAAGAATATACGCAAGGCTCAGCAGGACATTTTCAAGAATCTTCTCCGCAACTTTGATGTCGTCCACCGATAACTGTCAATTGACGCTGGAAACAAGTGTGAAAAATCCAGAAAATCCGTTAAGATGTAACAGCTCGTCCTTTGGACCGTCAACAGCGACAACTCCCCTCACGGAAAAGTGGCAAAAGTGTTCTAAACACAAACTGTAATAATTACGTTTAATAAAAAGCTTTAAAATGGCTTGTGGCGCTTTGAAGATGAAGCGCTACATTGTGGCCTGCAACCAACTGTGATACCAGCAATATTAGCATTAAGGCCAATAATCATTGTCTTCCAATTTGTATATTTTAATTGTATTTTGTAAGGTTTTAGTTTTTAAGAAATCATTGTCTTCCGGTTTGTTTGTTTTGCTTAAAAAAATATTTTTGCCCCAAAATATTTTTTAATCAAAAATATTGATGTATTTAGTTTTAACTTTAATAAAAATAAAAATATTTTGTAAAAAACCTAAATTTTTAAATCTTTTATTTGATTTTATTTTTATATTTAGGTCAAACTAAAAATGTACAATTTTGACTCCAGTTTTTGCTTTATGCTGCTCCATTCAAAAGAAAGCGCATTTTTTAAAATTAAATTAAGCATTTATCCGATAAATTTTGAAATATATTTTATAAGATAGTTTTTAAAACTCCGTAGGATTAAATGAAATTATAAATTTGTGTTGCTATTGTGTATTTTAACGAATTTTATTAAATGTCAATGTACACCTTAATAAAATCAGATGACGCTATGCTTTGAAAAGTTTCTGAGTTTAAAATATAACATTAAAAAACTATATTTTTACATGAGTTAGCAAGGGTTATCGGTTTAAGTAACAAGGGCAATCAAATGCATCGTTTTTCGAAAGCAATATTTTCAGTCAAAGAATTTAATAAAAAATGATCTGAAATGGATATGATGCGCATAACGCTTTCAATCCTATATTTCATTAAAAACCTAATTTTTATGATATTTGAGACAGTGATGCCAACTCGTATTTTCATTTTCCCCGTTATTATGAGTAAAATTCCCCAATTTGAATTTATTATTTTCCAAACAGCGTTGAAGTCAAAGCATGCTGTTTAAATTCATTTTATTATTATTTATTGTACTACGATATCGAATTTAAAAGTAAAAACGTTTGTTTAAAAATATTCATATGAAATTCGATCAAAATATGGAATAAGCCCCTATATTTCAATCCTTAAAAATGCAGAAAATGTAACAGATACTAATTTGAAATTCCCCGCCAAACACTTTTGGCCCGCTTTGGTCTCCGATTACCCACTAAGTCTAAAATTCCCCATAAATTGGGGAATTCCCCTCTAGTTGGCATAACTAATTTGAGAGAAAATAAGAACTATTATGTTATAAATGGTAATGGTTTAGGACACACATTTTTTAAACTCTCAATATATTTGACAAGACATTTTCTTACAAAACTGTTCGCTATTTTCTGTCACTTTTTTATATTTGACAGCACTATAATATATAAACTATCCTCACACTAATATTTAGTATGAAGTTTATTATAATATTCTTGAACCTTTTTTTAATTTAATTTAAATTTTTAAAATACTTTACTTTTTGAGTTACTTGCCAAAAAAGTGTTGCCATATTTAATGACTCTCACTAAATGATTAATTTAAAGATCATTTTAATGAATCATTTAAATTCTGCTTTACTATTTAGTTATCTTCATTGTAATTTAAATACTTTTTATAATTATCCAAATTTTCCAAATGAAGAGAATGTCAAAATCAAAAATATATAGCTGAAAAATGTTGCTATGAAACCAATTCTAAATAATAAACACCAACAAATTTTGATTTTATAAAATATATACAGTTTTTTTTTATTTTTTATTATCACTTATAATTAAATGCAAAAAATATTTTTGTATTTTTTTTTTCACATTACAAAAAAATATTTTTAAGCAAAACAAACAAACCGGAAGACAATGATTTCTTACTCTAACTTAAAATAACTTAAAATCTAAATTGTTGTTGGAAGACAATGATTTTTCTAAACTAAATATTCGAGTCTAATGTTTAATAATTGTTGCTATCACATCTGAATTAATTAATTATTGCAGTTAAAGCTTTTATACCAGGCGTGCTACGCCAGCGATGTAGAGGGGGTCTTAGAGACCACAACTCCAACCGGGCGGGCAGGCGCACAAAAGGCACAAACGGTGTTGCCACTGTTTGTTGTGAATCGAGGCAGTTGAGATGCGTCTTCTTCGTCATCCTGATGAAACTTCAAATTGTGTTCTGTTGGATGGCAGGACTGATGACTGGAACGTGCGTCTCTGACTTCTTGATTCGGTTTTACGACTTCTTAACCAGTACCTCTTCTTTCTAAAGTGTCAATGTTATTATTGATGCAACTTTTTCGAAAATTTCTAGTTGAGGCTACTGCGTCGTAGGTAATCTTCAAAGACAGAATTCTTAAGAGAAGGTCTCCCAGAACCTGACATGTTGAAGCAGTGAGTTGAACTGATTTCTGTTGGTTGCACCACCGGAATTTATACACACTTCGTTGACATGTTGTCCCCTCTGAGTATGTTGCGTTGGAATGATGATCCTCATGTCGGAAAACAAATAGGGGTGGCTTTGAAATTAGAACTCGTTACTGTTAGAAAGAGTGCGTCGTTTAACCCAGCAGATAGAATTCCAATTAACCCTCAATATATCTTTTTCAGAACGTGGTTCTTATTGGTTGGTAGAAAAATTGCGTTAAAATTTACAGTAGTTTAACTTGTTATGCTAAAAATTGTTGGGTTTTCCTTAATTTTAAATAATTCTTTAATTTGTTTATATTGTCAAGTGGCTGATGTTTGGACTGAATGGAACGTGCTTGGACCTTTTGCTGGATCGTATGCTTGACATGCTTCAACTTTTCGACACGCTTTCAATTTATTCTAGTTATCCAAAATCTTCTATGCGATTCTTACAAAATTTCACTAGAACACAATTATTATAATAAATGTGTGTGTAGCGTAGGATCAATAAACACAGTTTCGGTCGTGGATTTATAATGGTAGAAAGAACACGTGACAAATGCATTTTATTTTTCAAATTGAGAATGCAAATATGTATATATGATATATGATTCATTTTAGTCATTTATAAAATAAAAATTATAGTTTGTATAAAAACTTGAATATAAAATCGAGTTTGTCTAAATTTTTGTAATGCAGTGTTTATTCATTCTTCAATGTAGCTTCAATTCGAGCTGTCCAAATTAAACAATATTGGATGCAGGAAACGCAGATGATTACAGATGCATTAAAGGTTTTACCGAATAAAATAGCGATCAAATAAAAAAAAACAATAATTTAATTTTTTCTACAAATTTAAACGAATTTGCACACATCCTTAGTTAGTTTTTCAAGGAGTTAAAATATTATTCCAAAATTTCTTAGAGAACTGTACTAAATATTGTCACTGCTTCATGCTCTTTGAATAAGAAGCAGTTCTTCAGCTCTAAATAGTGATATTTTTCTATCATAACCTAATTTACTTCATTTGCATCTGAATTGCACAACATTTTAGTTACGCTATTCAGAGTCTATTTAACTTTTTGAGTATTTATTATTATTATTAACAACGTTTATATACTTTATTTAGATATAAATTATTTTATAATATTAAAAGGCAAATATATTTTCAAATCCTTTCTAAATTACTGTCAATAAAAATCACAAAATATAATTATATTTCCTACATCTAACACGTAACTGACAATTAGGGGTTGCGCATAGAAGCCACACCGAACCACTTCACAGGTCCGAAGGCTATGGTCCAGTGACGCCTATAACAAAAGGTCCAACCAAATCTACCTGCGGAAATAAGGCAAGAATAGGAAGTTCTTTAAAATAAAGAAGGCGACTTTTTGTATAAATACCTCAGAGAGGTCCTTACAGAAATCAGTCTAACTCAAACTCTCCAGCGGGTGACAGAGGTCCTGCACGCAGCCGAAAATGAAGTTCTACAAAATTCGTCGCACAAGAAAACATTTTGTCAACTACGAAGGCAAATGTGTTTGTGCGAGGCTCAGCAGGACATTTTTAAGACTCTTCTCCGTAACTTTGATGTCGTCCAGCGATAACTGTCAATTGACGCTGGAAACAAGTGTGCAAAATCCAGAGAATCCGTCAAGATGATACAGCTCGTTCTTCGGACCGTCAACAACGACAACTCCCCATCACGGAAAAGTGGCAAAAGTGTTCTAAACACAAACTGTAATAATTACGTTTAATAAAAAGCTTTAAAATGGCTTGTGGCGCTTTGAAGATGAAGCGCTACACTGTGGCCTTCAACCAACTGTGATACCAGCAATATTAGCATTAAGGCTCATAATCATTGTCTTCCAATTTGTATATTTTAATTGGATTTTGTAAGGTTTTAGTTTTTAAGAAATCATTGTCTTCCGGTTTGTTTGTTTTGCTTAAAAAAATATTTTTGCCCCAAAATATTTTTTAATCAAAAATATTGATATTTAGTTTTAAGTTTAATAATAAATATTTACAAAATAAAAACATTTTGTAAAAAACCCAAATTTTTAAATCTTTTATTTGATTTTATTTTTATATTTAGGTCAAACCAAAAATGTACAATTTTGATTACAGATTTAGCATTCTGCTGTTATTTTCTGTCTACTCTACTCACATGAGAGCGCAATTTTTAATTCAGTTATTTACCAGATTACCCGAAAAATATTAATAGTAAAAAAAATATTATTTAATTTCATAAAATAATTTATTAAAATCCGTAGGAATTTTTTAAAATTTTAGAACATTTGCGTTACTTTTGTGTGTTTTAACGAATTGAATTAAATAATAAGAAATTCATTTTAAAGGGTCTGCGTTTAAGGGGACATTATAAAATAGATTTTTACAAGAACAATCCAAAAATCGTTTTTCCAAATCATTATTTTCAGCATTTAATATAAAGTGGTCTCTAATGGATAAAGATGAGAATAACGCTTTCAATCACAGATTTCATGAAAAGCCTTAAATAAAATTCAAATTATAGCAATAATAACCACATAATTTCTATACATTTCTAGTTTAAGTTACCTTAAAATTAATTTTAATAATGCTGAATTTAAATTTTTACACTCGGGAAAAAATACTATCCCCCATATAAAATAAAACGAAACGAAATTCGTTTCGTCAGAGACTTTTGAATATTTTTTATTTGATTTTATTATATTTAGTTTAAACTCAAAGTATAATTTTGACTACAGATTTAGCATTCTGCTGTTGTTTTTCCTTCTACTCTACTCACAAGAGAGCACAATTTTTAATTCAGTTATTTACCAGATTACCCGAAAAATGTTAATAGTAAAAAAAATATTATTTAATTTCATAAAATAATTTATTAAAATCCGTAGGAATTTTTTAAAATTTTAGAACATTTGCGTTACTTTTGTGTGTTTTAACGAATTGAATTAAATAATAAGAAATTCATTTTAAAGGGTCTGCGTTTAAGGGGACATTATAAAATAGATTTTTACAAGAGCAATCCATAAATCGTTTTTCCAAATCATTATTTTTAGCATTTAATATAAAGTGGTCCCAAATGGATAAAGATGACAATAACCCTTTCAAACACAGATTTCATGAAAAGCCTTAAATAAAATTTAAATTATAGCAATAATAACCACATAATTTCTATACATTTCTAGTTTAAGTTACCTTAAAATTAATTTTAATAATGTTGAATTTAAATTTTTACACTCGGGACAAAATACTATCCCCCATATAAAATAAAACGAAACGAAATTCGTTTCGTCAGAGACTTTTGAATATTTTTTATTTGATTTTATTATATTTAGTTTAAACTCAAAGTATAATTTTGACTACAGATTTAGCATTCTGCTGTTGTTTTTCCTTCTACTCTACTCACAAGAGAGCACAATTTTTAATTCAGTTATTTACCAGATTACCCGAAAAATGTTAATAGTAAAAAAAATATTATTTAATTTCATAAAATAATTTATTAAAATCCGTAGGAATTTTTAAAAATTTTAGAACATTTGCGTTACTTTTGTGTGTTTTAACGAATTGAATTAAATAATAAGAAATTCATTTTAAAGGGTCTGCGTTTAAGGGGACATTATAAAATAGATTTTTACAAGAGCAATCCATAAATCGTTTTTCCAAATCATTATTTTTAGCATTTAATATAAAGTGGTCCCAAATGGATAAAGATGACAATAACCCTTTCAAACACAGATTTCATGAAAAGCCTTAAATAAAATTTAAATTATAGCAATAATAACCACATAATTTCTATACATTTCTAGTTTAAGTTACCTTAAAATTAATTTTAATAATGTTGAATTTAAATTTTTACACTCGGGACAAAATACTATCCCCCATATAAAATAAAACGAAACGAAATTCGTTTCGTCAGAGACTCCACTTCGACGACATTTTTAATTTATCTAATTGAAAAAAAATCTGTCACTGTAATTTTGTGACTTTTTCGGACGAAACGATTTTCTTTTCGTTTTAAGTTATATGGGGTATATAAATTATAGATTTGTTTACTATTAAAATGAGTTAAATAGTATAAATTATAATTTTTTTAGTCGGGTAATACCATTAAATTCTACAAAATATAGTTACATTATTTTTGAGTCTGCATAAAAATATTTATTTTTGGTATACTTTTACTTTAATAACTATCCTTTTGACCAATTTTTATGGGATGGGAAAAATATAACAATTATATTATATAATTATTTTATTGTGTAAAAAAGAGCAATTCCGTAAAGTAGTTATGGTTTATCAGTCTTAAACCAAGATGAAAGTCCATAAACAGTGTGTATAAAATAAAAACAATAACAGCAGTTAATAGATGTGAATTTCAGTTTGCTTAAAGTAAGTTTTCTTAGTTCAAGTTTAGTTTAACCGAACGATATTGAAGGGCTAAACTTTGGTTAAACTCCAAATATTTTTTAACATGAATTGTTCTCTGTTTATTATTAATTTTGTTTATATTTGAGAACTCTATATAATTTATGATCTATACTCAGTATAGTATTTAGTATAAAATTCATTATATTTAACTCAATTCTTTTTTATAATTTTTAAATTACTTCAATTTTTGAATCATTTCCAAAAAAAAAGTGATGCCACATTTATTGATTTGATCTGTTCATTCCAAGCTCTAACTTTTCAAAAATGCATACACAGTTAATCATCTATCATTTTAATAATCTTAAGATCAGTTTAAAGTAGCGAAGTTCAAATTGTTTTTAAACTGGCACTAAACAGCATTTTGCCTCAATACTTTTTTATTATTGAACAAATTCTAAATGAAGAGAACGCAAAATTGATACATTTCAAAAACATATAGCTGAAAATGTTTCCTATAAAACCGTTTCAAAAAAATAATAATAAAATCAAAATTTTGTTTTTATAAAATATATACAGTATATTTTATTTTTTATTATCACTTATAAATAAATGCAAAAAAAAATTTTGTATTTTTTTCACATTACAAAAAAATATTTTTAAGCAAAACAAACAAACCGGAAGACAATGATTTCTTACTCTAGCTTAAAATAACTTAAAATCTAAATTGTTGTTGGAAGACAATGATTTTTCTAAACTAAATATTCGAGTCTAATGTTTAATAATTGTTGCTATCACAGCTGAATTAATTAATTATTGCATTTAAAGCTTTATAACCAGGCGTGCTACGCCATCGATGTCGACGGGGTCTTAGAGACCACGACGTAAGACGGGCGAGCAGGCGCACAAAAAGGCACAAACGGTGTTGCCACTGTTTGTTGTGAATCGAGGAAGTTGAGACGCGTCTTCTTCGTCATCCTGATGAAACTTCAAATTGTGTTCTCTTGGATGGCAGGACTGGTGACTGGAACGTGCGTCGCTGACTTCTTGATTCGGTTTTACGACTTCTTCTTTCTAAAGTGTCAATGTTATAATTGAAGCAACTTTTCCGAATTTTCTGGTAGAGGCTACTACGTCGTAGGTGATCTTCAACGACAGAATTCTCAGGAGAAGTTCTCCTAGAACCTGACATGTTGAAGCAGTGAGTTGAACTGATTTCTGTTGGTTGCACCACCGGAATTTATACACACTGCGTTGACTTGTTGCCCCCTCTGGATATGTTGCGTTGGAATAAGGATCCGACATGACGAAATAAATAGGGGTGGATTTGAAATTAGATTTCGTTACTGTTAGAAAGAGTGCGTCGTTTAACGCAACAGGTATAATCCAATTAACCCTCTATATTATTTTTTTTTCAGAACGTGGTTCTTATTGGTTGGTGGAAAAATTGCGTTAAAATTTACAGTAGTTTAACTTGTTATGCTAAAAATTGTTGGGTTTTCGGTATTTTTAAATAATTCTTTAATTCGTTTATATTGTCAAGTGTCTGATGTTTGGACTGAATGGAACGTGCTTGGTACATATATGGATCGTATGCTTGACATGCTTAAATTTGTCAACACGCTTTCAATTTCTTCTTGTTTTCCAAAATCTTCTATGCGATTCTTACAAAATTTTACTAGAACGCAATTATTATAATAAATTTGTGTGTAACATAAGATCAATAAACACAGTTTGGGTCGTGTATTGATAATGGTAGGAAGAACAAGTGACAAATGCATTTTTTTTTTCAAATTGAGAATGCAAATTTGTATAAATTCTATGATTATTGATTCATTTTAGTCATTTATAAAATAAAAATAAAAGAATAAAAATCGAGTTTGTCTAAATTTGAAACTGAAATAATATTTTTCAGTAATGCAGTGTTTACTTTTATATTTTGCAAATTTTCGAGCTGTCCAAATTAAACTAAATTGGATGCAGGAAAACACATATGATTACAGATGTTACTGAATCAATTAGCGATCGAATAAAAAAAACGATAATTGAGTTTATTCTACAAATTTAATCAAAATTGCACACACCCTTAGTCAGTTTTCAAGGAGTTAAAATATTATTCTAAAAAATAGAACTACAATATTTAGTACAGTTCTCTTAGCTGTACTAAATATTGTCACTACTTCATGTTCTTTGAATAAGAAGAAGTTCTTCAGTTCTTCTAAATTACTGTCAATAAAAATCACAAAATATAATTATTTATATTTCCTACAACTAACACGTAACTGACAATTAGGGGTTGCGCATAGAAGCCACAACGAAACACTTCAGAGTTCCAAAGACCATGGTCCAGTAACGCCTATAACAAAAGAAACAAAAACTACCTGCGGAAACCGATGCAAGGATAGGAAGTTCTTCAAAATATGGAAGAAGAATTTTTGTATAAATACCTCAGGAAGGTCCTTACAGAAATCAGTCTAACTCAAACTCTCCAGCGGATGACAGAGGTCCTGCACACAGCCGAAAATGAAGTTCTTCAGAATTTGTCGCACAAGAAAACATTTTGTCAACTCCGAAGGCAAATGTGTTTGTGCTAAGAATATACGCAGACTCAGCAGGACATTTTCAAGAATCTTCTCTGCAACTTTGATGTCGTCCAACGATAACTGTCAATTGACGCTGGAAACAAGTGTGAAAAATCCAGAAAATCCGTCAAGATGAAACAGCTCGTCCTTTGGACCGTCAACAACGACAACTTCCCTCACGGAAAAGTGGCAAAAGTGTTCTAAACACAAACTGTAATAATTACGTTTAATAAAAAGCTTTAAAATGGCTTGTGGCGCTTTGAAGATGAAGCGCTACACTGTGGCCTGCAACCAACTGTGATACTAGCAATATTAGCATTAAGGCCCATAATCATTGTCTTCCAATTTGTATATTTTAATTGTATTTTGTAAGGTTTTAGTTTTAAAGAAATCATTGTCTTCCGGTTTGTTTGTTTTGCTTAAAGAAATATTTTGCCCAAATATTTTTTTTAATTAAAAATATTGATGTATTTAGTTTTAAGTTTAATAATAAATAATTATTACAAAATAAAAAATATTTTGTAAAAAAAACTCAAATTTTTGAATTTTTTTTTTTCATCTAGCTTGATTTTTCCTTTTTTTACTAAAATTAAAATTTTCACTAAAAATTAAATTTTTCACTAAATTAATTTTTCACTATAAATTCAATTTTTCACTAAAAATTCAATTTTTCACTAAAAAAATACAATTTTGCCCTAAAAATTCAATTTTCACTAAAAATTCTACTTTTCACTATAAATTCTATTTTTCACTAAACATTCAATTTTTTCACTAAAAATTCAGTTTTTCACTAAAAATTCAATTTTTCGCAAAAAAAAAAACAGTTTTTCACTAAAAATTCAATTTTTCACTATAAATTAATTTTTCACTATAAATTCATTTTTCTCTATAAATTCAATTTTTCACTAAAAATTCAATTTTTCTCTAAAAATTCAATTTTTCTCTAAAAATTCAATTTTTCACTAAAAATTCAATTTTTCACTAAAAATTCAATTTTTCACTAAAAATTCAATTTTTCACTAAAAATTCAATTTTTCACTAAAAATTCAATTTTTCACTAAAAATTCAATTTTTCAATAAAAATTCAATTTTTCACTATAAATTCAATTTTTCACTAAAAATTCAATTTTTCACTAAAAATTCAATTTTTCACTAAAAATTCAATTTTTCACTAAAAATTCAATTTTTCACTAAAAATTCAATTTTTCACTAAAAATTCAATTTTTCACTAAAAATTCAATTTTTCACTAAAAATTCAATTTTTCACTAAAAATTCAATTTTTCACTAAAAATTCAATTTTTCACTAAAAATTCAATTTTTCACTAAAAATTCAATTTTTCACTAAAAATTCAATTTTTCACTAAAAATTCAATTTTTCACTAAAAATTCAATTTTTCACTAAAAATTCAATTTTTCACTAAAAATTCAATCTTTTGCTAAAAATTCAATTTTTCACTAAAAATTCAATTTTTCACTAAAAATTCAATTTTTCACTAAAAATTCAAATTTTCACTAAAAATTCAATTTTCACTAAAAATTCAATTTTTCACCAAAAATTCAATTTTTCACTAAAAATTCAATTTTTAACCTAAATTCAATTTTTCACTAAAAATTCAATTTTTCACTAAAAATTCAATTTTTCAGTAAAATTCAAATTTTCACCAAAAATTCAATTTCGAACTAAAAATTCAAACTTTCACTAAAATTAAAATTTTCTTTAAACACTTTAAAAAAAATGTATATTATTAACAACTTTCTATAACTTCTTTATTCAAAATCATGCTCAAGACGTGCAAAAAAATTTTCAACGATTGAGTATACATAATTTTTACTACATATCAATATTATGAAAATTAGTTTATTTTAGTTAAAAATTTAAATATGATATTGTCAAATTACTTTTAATTTTTTAAAAAGTCCTTTCAATAATATTATGATAACTGTATGATTTTTTATTATAATTTCAAAAATAATAAGGAATATATGAGGAATTATTATAGTTCAAGTTATCTCAATAAAAATCATTCATGAAAGTCCACAAAAAAGGTTTAAATAATACCCAACAAACCAAATAATATGATAATGATATCATTTATAGGGCGAAACTTCATATTATGAATACACCAAGTATATTATATTGAATATGTTGATTTTTTAGAACATTCCAAATTATGAATTATTTTTGTGCCGATCTTAAGCTTCTTATTAAAAACTGCTTTACTTCGAATTTACTTTATGAATTATACTAAATTTAATATTCATTCATTTTTACGTTAATTTACTTTATTAGTTTGTTACAAAAGTATTTGCTGATTTTTTCTATCGTTCAAGTTTTAAAATTCACTTACATTCCCAATACAAATATCTGATAACATAATTCATTCCACAGAACATGAAAAAATTAAATTGAAAAATGTTTATTTGGTGAAAAGTCGATTTCTGGATTAGCAAAAAATAAATTCCATCGAAATCAAATCTCAATTCAAAATAACTTTTTTTCCGTACCAAAATAATTTTGTAAACAAATTAAATAAAATCTACCCGAAGTACATCTCTGGCAAAACATGAATATTGGACTTTTGTTGGAAATGTATGTATATCAACCATAGATACAATTTTCGGTAGACTTTTCCCAAAATCTTTCATATGTCAGTGCTTGAAAAATGCTCGAAATATTTCTAAGCATATTTTGGGGACGAGCAGAAAATAGGCAGCATTTGTTACAAACTTCGCCTTTTTATGCTTCAAATCTTGGACGATTTTTTTTTTTCAAAACTACTTAGAGTATGGAAAATATGTGTTTTAGGACCATTTTATCATCAGATTATATAATAGATCATATAATAAAATATTTTTCAATAACAAAAAGTCAAAATTTTTAGGTGGTTTTACAAAATATTTTTTATTTTGTAATTTTTTATTACTAAACTTAAAACTATTTATATTTTTGATTAAAAAATATTTTCATGCCATAGATAGAGGCAAAAATATTTTTTTTAAGCAAAACAAACAAACCGGAAGACAATGATTTCTTAAAATTAAAACCTTACAAAATACAACTTAATATTAAAAATCGGAAGACAATGATTATATAGCTTAAAATTAGAATTGTTGCTATCACAGTTGGTTACAGGCCACAATGTAGCGCTTCATCTTCAAAGCGCCACAAGCCATTTTAAAGCTTCTTATTAAACGTAATTATTACAGTTTGTGTTTAAAACACTTTTGCCACTTTTCCGTGATGGGGAGTTGTCGTTGTTGACGGTCCAAAGGACGAGCTGTTCCATCTTGACGGATTCTCTGGATTTTTCACACTTGGTTCCAGCGTCAATTGACAGTTATCGCTGGACGACATCAATATTGCGGTGCAGTTTCTTTAAAATGCCCTGTTTGTTTCTGTTGAGCCTTCGAATGTTCTAAGAGGAATCTCGCACAATCGCATTTGCCTGCGGAGTTGACAAAATGCTTTCTTGCGCCTTTGAATTCTATCGAACTTCGTCTTTAGCTCGTACACAGGAACACTGCGAGCCGCTTGAGTGTTTGAGTTAGACTGATTTCTGAAAGGTCCTAGCAGCGATATTTATTTGGAAACAACTAATAGTTACAACACAAATAGCTAAACATTTAAAATTGTTGCCTTCTGGTAGCGCTGTTCTCTTCTATTGCACGTCTGCATATCGAGCAGTTGTCTCTTTTCTAGGTAGCAGGTAGCTCATGCGCATGCCATCCCTTTCATTTGTATTCCAGACTATATACCTCGTGTGCGTGTTGCGTGATTTTTATACTGTGCGTGCATTTTCAACCCCTTATTTAAGTTTTGAACATTTTTGTAACGTTCTTTTTTATGAGGATAACATAATTCGTCGGTGATAAGCAATTTTTTTAGCTCATAAATAATTATGACATTATCTGATTTCTCATACAATGTTCGAGTATGTGTGGAAATAAATTCGATGCTGGAATTTTAATCATATTTTTCATTTATACACTTGTTTTGTTTGGAAAGTATTTTTATAATTCGATAAATTATTGACGTTCGTGAATATTAATTTTTGATTTATACGCATAATAAAAATGAAATATTTTATTACCTAAGGATATATTTTAATCAGTTTTCATTAATATTTAATTTAAAATTTTGTTTTTTTTTGGTATTCTTAAAATAATCCACTAAAAATATATTATAATTTTTTTTTTACCTAAAATTCAAATTTTCAACATAAATCAAATATTCTCTATAATTCAATTTTTCATTTAAATTCCAATTTTTCACTCAAAATTAAAATAAAAATTTAATTTTTCACTAAAAATTAAAATGTTTACTTAAAATTAAATTATCCACTCAAAATTAAATTTTTTACTAAAAATTCATTATTTCATCAAAATTCAATTCTTCACTAAAAATTCAATTTTTTCACTAAAAATTCAATTTTTCACTAAAAATTCAATTTTTTCACTAAAAATTCAATTTTTCACTAAAAATTCAATTTTTCACTAAAAATTCAATTTTTCACTAAAAATTCAATTTTTCACTAAAAATTCAATTTTTCACTAAAAATTCAATTTTTCACTAAAAATTCAATTTTTCACTAAAAATTAAATTTTTCACTAAAAATTAAATTTTTCACTAAAAATTCAATTTTTCACTAAAAATTCAATTTTTCACTAAAAATTCAATTTTTCACTAAAAATTCAATTTTTCACTAAAAATTCAATTGTTCACTAAAAATTCAATTTTTCAATAAAAATTCAATTTTTCACTAAAAATTCAATTTTTCACGAAAAATTCAATTTTTCACGAAAAATTCAAATTTTCACTAAAAATTCAAATTTTCACTAAAAATTCAAATTTTCACTAAAAATTCAATTTTTCACTAAAAATTCAAATTTTCACTAAAAATTCAATTTTTCACTAAAAATTCAATTTTTCACTATAAATTCAATTTTTCACTAAAAATTCTATTTTTCACTAAAAATTCAAATTTTCAATAAGAAATATTATTTCCACTAAATAATTCAATTTTTTTACTAAAAATTATATTTTTCACAAAAAAAAAATCAAAGTTTCACTAAAAATTCAAATTTTCTGAATTTCATAATTTATATGTTTCATAATTTTTTGGGGAAATATTATAGTCCTATTCATGCTTCCCAAAGAAACCGTTCAAATTATTATTATAGAACATTTTGTAGTGTATCACTGGGATACAAATGTGTATATTGTCACAACATCAAAAATCTCACAAATCAACATGTTGATTACAGAGGTTGTTGGTACAGGTCGTGATTTTTTTTTAGTTTGAATCAAACTAATTTCCAAGAAATTTTGAGCAACAATTTTAACTATCCATCGTACCTACCATTTTAAGTCATTAAACCCAGCGCAATCAACTTTTAATATAATAACAGGGTTTCTCTATAGTGTCAAACAAAAAATCAACCACCAGAATTAATAACCACCATCGTTATGCACTTAAGTTAAGGTTTCTCGAATTTTTAAGGGGTGGAATAACGTTATAGCCTCAAAGTTGTTAAAGAAGGGAGTTTTATTGCTGCTCCGCCTTTGTATAAAAAAAATCACTTTTACAGATTCTTTGTAATTCGACACATATTGTGTTCGTTTTTCAATAGTGCCTAATTATAAATATTTATAAAATATACAAAATGAAAATAAGAAATAAAATTCTGAATTACATGGCAGTTTTTTTTTTATACATTTTTGAAGAAATTAGTATTAATATACTCAGAAATCTGATAATTGACTCGAATTTAAAACTATTTATTTTATTAGACATATGTCTTAGTACTATCGCCTAAAATATACCAAAATGAATACCAGATAATACAATTTGCACTTTAGCAAAAATATCAATGACGCCAACTTTCTAATCATTTTTCCTCAATTCGTCTCGCCATCATCAATGGTCAGTTGATAGTTTTGCATTTGAAAGAAACAGCAGGACACTATGGCAATGAGTCATTCAAATGGGTCTCAAAACTATATTGCTATGGTATCTAGTGCAAAATCTGAGAGAAATTGATAAACGAACAAGCAAAAAGATGCCTGTCTTCCGGTTCTAATTGCTTGTAGTGAAAATAGTTATTGTGTCCTGTAGCATTTTAGAAAATTCAACTCGAATGACATAATAACGACGCCATGGTACGCGATTACCACATAGGTAGTTGCAGAGTATTTGAATGAAATGCTTGAAAGCGACATCTCGACTAAGAGTTAATGGGTTTAAAGAATGAATTTCAGACGTCTACATCCAGCAAAAATATAATTGTTTGTATCAGGTTAAAGAAGATAATGATTTTATGATTGTGACAATCGTTTTGACCTTAGTAGAAAGTTAGTCTTTTAGAATAGACATGATCATGGCCATGTCATATTGATAGTGTCACACTCAGAAAAAATTCCGTCAATCAAATTTTCATATAAATACAAAAACAATTTAATAGTATTTTGTATTATTTAATGGTATTTACCTAATAATTTATCTTATTGACTAATTTTAATAGCAAATAAACTATTGATTTTATAGTATTTTTTCTGAGTGCACTAGATTGTGGCAAGGCAAAATTAAAGAATGATCAGTTCCCTATCATGACCCTTGCGCAATTTTCATTAGGGAAGCGGTGTATAGTCTACTATCAAATCTCTATATTTCGATCAATTCCATGATAAATACAATTTTAAAATCACACAATTATTACTATTAATAATAGTATTCTGACAAAATTCTGTCTTTGGATTTCTAATTTATTCAACTCCAGTAGATATTGATCTAGCGTCATTATAGGAATCTGGTTATTGAATTTATCTCCTTGTTGTAACCCGACCAGTTAAAGACCAATATTATAATATCGATATCATGTCCACATAAGTGGGAAATATTTCAGTAATTGATAAATATTAATTACGCAAAGAAAACAAATATGTTTACCACAAATATTACCTAAACAGCATTTTACTTGCAAATTACTTAGATAGAATTTTAGATCATGCACCAAATACAATAAATATTGCTGACAAACGGCTCTATCAAAATATGATTACTTATAGCTAAAAACAATGAAACATATTACTAATATAAAGATTTATTTATATGTATGGAATGTTTAAATATTTGCCACCAAGCATAAATTTAAATAGATAGTTGCAGCAAGAATATTATAAATATTTAGTTTTCTTAGTGTAGTGTAAAATTCATTCATAACATGATTTCAGATATAATTGGAAAAGCTATAGAAAAACAAAATGTATTATTATGACAATCTATTAAATATAAATACGTTTATTACAAACATTGCTTAAATGAGTACGGTAAATTTTACGATTAGTGAAAACTAACTACTTAAGTAAATATACTTAATATTACAATCTTTAAATAGTAATATGTTTATCACCTAATTGACAATTCTAATATATATGTTTACCACAATAATTCCATAAACACATTGTCTTGCTATGTCTAAATTAAGTAATTTAAATTGTCGAGGTATAAAGAAGGCTTTCATGCGAATTATATTATTTACCGCCTGAAGTACGTGGTTATGGCATGAGTTCGAGATAAACATTAAATCAGCCCATTAAGCAATTGACTGTCTTTCCATTTGGCTATCTGTCTTACCTATCAAACTGTCAATCATTGAAGGCAGTTAATGTGTACAAATGAGTCTTGTATGAATATTTGTTATTTATGTGGCATTTTTTTATTTATTTTCAATTGATAAGCAATCGATGTTTATTGCATCGATAAGCGCATTTCTTTTTTTTTAATTTAACATTATTGATTTTTCACTTGCATCAATACAAGTCATTATACAATTTTAAATTTGATAATGTAGGTCAATATTTGTTTTATATAGGGTATCTTTTTTTAAATATTTTTTTTGATTTTTTTAAATGAATGGATAGCAGTCAAATTAAAATCCACATTAAACATTATAATAAATACAGTTTCAACTGCTTTTTCAAAAACAAATCTATATAAATGTTTATAAAATCCGTAGATAAATGGTTAAAGTACTCGAGACAAAATTCCTAGCATTTTTTAGATATTTCAGGTATATTTCTGGAAAACACACAGATAAAAGGAAGTTTGTAGAATGTGTATAGCTTCTTGGGGTATTTTAGAGTGAGATTCCCGGCATATTTTCGGAACGGGCAGAAAACATGCATCTTTTGATATAAACTCCGCCTTTGACTGCTTGACACTCGAGGAAGGTAAAAAATGTTGTCTAGTTCATATATTTCCAAACATACTTTCAGTTGAAATTATTTAAAATATATAAAATATAATTTTTAGCAACTTGTCTATCCAATTTTTTTTATAAAATCACCATCATTTGTACAGATATACACTTTTTATTAATTCTGAATTTTATTAATAAACATGAACATTCATGGTTAATGTAGGGAAATTAGTACACATTTTTCTAGTTGAAATACTGCAAAAATTGAGGAATAATTTGTTCGAAATAAATTAAATGTATATATCTTCAAAAGTTGAAAAAGTAATACCATTTTTAAACTGTGTGTAATGTCAAGTTTTCATTACGTTTTGTACAAAAATTAAGTATTAAATTGAAGATTTTTTAACAAATTGACATATTTTAATAATTTTTCAAATTTAAAAGAGAATAACCTAAAAACCTGTAAAGATATTTGAATTTTCTTAAATCTCATACATTCTGGATTCATCATATTAATGAATGTTTTTCATTTTCAATATTTTTTTTAACATCAAATTTAAAACAAAAAGTTGTCTGCATTTTCACATTTATGTATTTATAATTCTTAAATAATTTATAATATTTAATTTCTAATTATTCTAAGACTCCATTTATTAAAGAAAAAGCTAACATCATATTGATGCATTTGGTTCATCAAACCATATTCATTTAAATATCATAAATCTTATAAGAATTATAACCAGTTGGGAAGGTTAGATCACATGGGAAATTTTAAAGTAGGTGTAATTATGATAGTTCGGATTATCAAAATTATAGTCGGTCTAAGCCGACTATAAATACCCTACACATATGTGTGGTTACCATTCAAAGTGATATATAGGTCACCAGGGTATACGAATCCTGAAAATAACTACAAACATTCAATCGCTGAAGAATTTCCATTCATTTGATACCCATATTTACATATGGGTAGGTGTACCGAATATCGATTTCTTTTTTGGTGAACCACAAGTCTTTTCGCCGGAAAACATTATTATCATGTATTTGAGCATGATGTCAATACATATTTGACCAAAAAAGTTTACCTAAGCACGTATACAGTAAAATTGATCTGTTATATGAGGTATTTGAACATAAGTGGTCGGATCATAGGTCACAATGGACCGATCTCGCCAATTTTTTCGCACATACAGCGTAGGTATATTAGTAATCTAAGTTATAAGTTTCATTTATCTAGCTCTTCAATT
Source organism: Dryomyza anilis (assembly GCA_951804985.1). Classification (NCBI taxonomy): domain Eukaryota; kingdom Metazoa; phylum Arthropoda; class Insecta; order Diptera; family Dryomyzidae; genus Dryomyza; species Dryomyza anilis. The sequence continues at coordinate 833,733 of OX638134.1, forward strand.
TTAAAAGTCTTAGGGATTTCAACAGACAGACAGACAGACAGACAGACAGACAGACGGACAGACAGACGGACAGACAGACAGACGGACAGACGGACATCGCTAAATCGACTCAGGAGGTCATGCTGATCAAGAATATATATACTTTTCCATACCGGAGATGCTTCCTTCTGGGTGTTACAAACGGCGTACAAAACTGAATATACCCTTTCACTCTTAGTGTAGGGTATAAAAACATAAATGTGAAAATGGAGACAAATTTTAATTTGATGTTATAAAAAATATTGAAAATGAAAAACATTGAACAAATACGATTTCAGTTCAATGAATGAATTCATCAATATGATGAATATAGGTTGTTGGTAAAATTTTTGTGTGTTGTTTATATTATTACTTATATTCCTGATAGAAATTTTCTCTATTCTATAATTTTATAGATCATGATCTGATCATGTTGCTCATGCACAGAAAAAATGTACATCATATTTATGAATTCCGTTCTTTAAACCATGATTCATTGTATTGAAAAACTAAGAACATAATAGTTATTACTAACGACATCAATGTTATGAATGCAATCATAAATATGATGAACGCTTGGTAACTGTCGAAAAAGTATTCTTGAATATGATGAAATATATGAGAAGAATACGTTTCATCATATTAATAAACAAATACATAAAATACAACATATATGTACATCATATTGAAGTATTCTGTTCATCAAACCAAATTTAAATCAAAATATATATTTTTCGTTAATTTTTTGCCATACATCTCCGTTATTAGTAAAATGTTTTGTAATATATTTATTTATAATTACAACTTTTTATTAATAAAATATATTTTAGAAAAATGTATTGAAAAAAAAAATTGAAAAAATGTTTGGACTTTTTTAACCATTTTTTTTTTGAAATTTTTTTTTTCGGGCAAATTATTTTATTCGTAATTTTGTTTTTCGATAATATTTATTTAAAAAAAAATTGTATCCGATTTTTTTAATACAATTTTTTTTTCCTTATTTTCGAATTTTCTAATATAAATTTATCATTTTTGTGTAATCAGTGGCGTTAGGTAGAACAAGGGCAAATATTCAAAGATCAATTCTCATTCATGACACTAGAATAATTAATACTAGGGAAGAATCTTTTCAAATTGGTTTCGTTTATTTGAAAAATTGGTTGACAGATAAAATGCCAACAAAAACAACATTCAAAAGAAATTTAATGAAAAATGTTACGCATAGCAAATAAATACCGCAAGTCGAATATGTATTTTTCAATTATATTGAAAAATATACGAACAAATTGAGTGTGAATTAGTGCAAAATAGCCGTAGTTAATTCCTAAAACTTCAAAATGAAAAATAAATAAAAATCCGAAATATTCGCTTAAACGAAAAACTAATTTATTTTATTGAATACTTAAAATTACAAATAAATGTCAAACAAACAAGACATTTTCTTAAACTAGAATTTTGAGCAAAGAACGAAAGTTTTATACTAACTTAAACATACAACTTAAATTATAATTAATTGAAAAAAAAATATAGTAAAAATAATGAAAACTTAAATTAATACATTTGATAAGGCAACACGAATGCAAAATATAATATTTAAATTATACAAATTATAATAATAAAATTTAAAAGTAATAATTTAAAAATAAAATGATTTATCAAAATGTTCGAACATAACAAATGGAAGACTTTTGAGGATTTTGTTATTGAAACATTTGATAAAATTAAATTTTAAACATAACTTATAATAGAACTAATGAAATATTGAATAAGATATTTATAAAAAATAGTTTTAAATTCAAATTAAAACATATATTGCAAATACCCTTAAATTTTAAACTTAATTCAAATTAAAACAATATTGCAAATACCCTTAAAATGTTAAAATATAAACAAAATTAATTAATTGCATTAAAGCTTGACAACATTTAAATTTTCAAAAAGTTAAACAAGACAAATTAATAATAAAAAAACAATTTAAACACAAACATTTAAAACAATTTTGAACAAAAAAATTAAAAAACAAATTTTAACAAAAAAATTAACATCAGATTTAAACAAGAAAAATTAAAAAAATAAAAACAATTCTAAACAAACAAAAAATTGAAGACAAATTTAATCAAAAAAATTAAAAACAAATTTAAACAATAAAGTAAAAAAAAAATAAACAGAAAAAAATTTTAAAACAAATAAAAATATAAACAAACAATTTATACAGAAAAAAAGTAAAACAAACAATAACAAACAATAAAAAACAATAAAGTTAAAAAAAATAAACAGAAAAAATTTTAAAACAAATAAAAATATAAACAAACAATTTATACAGAAAAAAGTAAAAAAAAACAATAACAAACAAAAAAATTATCAGAAAATAAAACAAAATTAACAAAAATAAAATAACAATTTTAGTAAATAAAACTTTAAACTATGAAAATATTTAAAAAATTATAAAATTTCATATAAACTATATAAGAAACAGAACAAAGTATAAAGTTTAATAAATTTTTCAATAGTTGCAGTGCGTCGACAGCTTTCTGCTTACGCCAGCTTTCTCCTTTACCTGAAAGCTTTCAGCATCCAAGCAGCTTCTGAACTGCTTACTGCACTCACCGCAAAACTTGTTAACAAATGAAAAAACTTTAAAGTCCTTTTTTCTGTCAGACTTTCGCATCACAGTTGCGAGTTGCTATTGCACAAAATTGCCACATATTGCCCCACACTCTTATTGCACTTGTTGCTGCTGTTGCTGCATGCGCTGCTTTTAAGCTTTAAAGCTACTAACAGCTTTAAAGCTTAACGCTGCATTCGCACTTACCTGCTACGCCATCTGAATTGCACTTTCCATCCGCCCGGTCCTGGTTAAGCAGCGAGAAGATTCGAGTCGTCCACTAGCCTGCCAGCTACACTCTCTTACTCTTACTGCCAAAAGCTTTTAGGCTCGTTCCTTAGGAGCTTCGTAATGTTACTGTGTTTGTTTTTAATGCTGTTGCCACCAAACACAGCTTAAAGCTTTGCTCAACTGCTATGCGACAGTTATTTCAAAACGAAGTCTTTCTCTGCAACTTTTGTCACAGCTTTAAGCGCACCGTTTTACGCGTTCTTATTATGCGACGCACTATTGCTGCGGCCTCAACGAAAAGCTCAACAAAAGTTGCGTTGCTCATGTTGCTGAGATTTTGTTGAGTTGGATTGCTGTTGCTATTACTGCTGCTGCTGTTGATACGTTGACGTTGACTCGCCAACGACGACTGACGATGACTTCACGACGACTACGCGATTTTATACTATTCAGGGAAGCGCGCATGCGTGCCATGAGTTCGCGCTTATCGCACCGCGTGTGAGCAGCGACGTCGGCGTCGACTTGAGCGCATTTATTACACATTAGAACGACGTCGACGGCGACGCAACAACAATGCGCCCGCCGCCGCAGCAGCACTGATATGTTGTGGCTTTGTTGATATAGTCGATGCTGTTGTGTTTGTTGTTGGCAGTGCCTGCAGCAGCAAACATTATCAATTCCCATTTGCAGCATAATAAAAAAAAAACGTTTTCCCATTTTTATTATCATTTTTCCAGTTTGTTGCTTATCTGTCATAATTTTCAAACAACAACCACGACCAGCAGCAGCAACAGCAACAACAAAGTCAGCAACGTCAGCTAGCAAACAAACAGCAACAACAACAGCGACGGGTACGTCCAACAAACAAACAGCAAAGGATCCCCTACACGAGGCAGCATGCGTTACACACATGGATTGTGAAGTAAAAGAAAAATCTGAGCAGCATCCGCAGCTACAACAACAACAACAACAATAGGTATAAATTGTAAAAACACGCGAAGTTTTTATTTCTTGTTGGAAAAACCAGTAATTTTTAAGACTTTTTCTTATCCGCGCCGTCACAACGCAGCAATATGTGCGCCGCATGGACCCTTCGAGCCACATAGCAATAACAACAACAAGAATAAGAAAAAACAACAACACCGCAACGAAAACCTTTTTATTATCATCATCAAAACACAACAACATCTCAAAAAAGTGGCAAAAAAAACACAAAAAAATGGAGAAAAAAACAAAAAGCAGGGAGTAAAAACTGGAAAATAGGGAGCGGCGTTCGTCAAGTTCGGCTAACCCTGCGTCGAACGTACGTCGACCTCAAGCGAAGCACGTTTCTGACGACAGTATACGTTACATGCTACAGCAACAACAACAAGAATACTTTTACTACAACAACAATCAAGCATTGCCGCAGCAACAACAACAACCACCAACTAACCACTGAACGAATGGACGTACGACGGGCCTCAAGTCAACGCAGTCATTTGTAAAAAGCGAAAAATAAGCATTCAACAATCAACAAAAAAAAAACGAAAACAAAATGAGCAACCGAACCTAACCGAGAACCTTTGTGGGGAGCTGTTGCATGGATAGTTAGACTCCATGCAATGGGTAGAGTTGCCTGTCTGCCGGCCTGCCTCACTGCAACAACAACAACAGACATTGTTGCATACATATATCGTATGCAATGCATTACAAACATATCCAAAATGCATATATCGAATGCACCCATGACTTAAGAGGCCTTTTTGAACTTGTAGAATAAATTTAAAAGGCTTAGAGAAAACATGTTTTATAGCATAAAAGAAATGCCTTTGTACCACATGGAAGGTATTTTCTATATTTTGAATCGAAAAAAAAGTGGAAATCCAATTTTAATTCTTTTTATAAATTCCCATATCATCTATTTGCTATATAAGTATATAATGAACCCTATTTAAGTACATATTATCATGACCAAATCATATTGATTGTTTATGGCAAGTTTTAGACAGGGGCTAAAACCCTTTGGAATATCGGTTCTAGTTCTAGTATTTTTAAAATGACGGTTCCGATTCCAGTTCCAACAATTTTTTTAATAACGATTCCGGTTCCAATAACCGAAACCGTTCCGATTCTGATTCTTTGCGGTACCTGACAGGAACCAAAATATCAGTTCCGTTTCTGGTTTCAAGATTTAAAAAGCGGTTCCGGTTCCACCAAATAAAATATATGAGTTTCGGTTAAATAATCGAGTTTTAGCTAACACATTTTTCCACACATTTTTTAATAGTGTTTCCGATTCCGGTTCTATGCAGTCTCTGGTTTTAAAAATAATGATTTGTTTTCGATCATGACCCTAGACCCATTTCTTCTATTGACGCTTCTTACTAAAACTAAAACATTCAACATTTTTGTTGAACATTTCAAACAAGTTACTTTTTGTAACTGATAAAATGGTATTTTTAAAATATTTATTTCGAATTTAGGGGAATTTGTAGAGTGTTCTACTACTACGCCACATTTTAGAATCATTGAGTGATGTAACAGTCTTTTAATTTAACTATTTAAATTCAAATAGAAATCCTACAAATATATCGATATCCAAAAATATTAAAATCTAACTAAATTGAATTAAGTTTTAAACTGACAGTTGCTATAATTTCATCAATATACATCGTAAAGTCCAAAAACGTAGCACATCATATGTAAAATCATAAAAAAATAATCTTGAAGTAGATTTTTAAAAATTAAAATTGATCTACGAATCCATTCAAAATCAGATTAGAAACTTATAAGGAACATTTCTGCAACTTAAGTCGATTTTAAAATTATTTTTAATTCTCCACGATTCCCAGAAAAATTCAGTATATAACTCAAAGTTATTGTAACTTCTTTCATATGTCATATAGGCCTCAATAGGCGTAATATGCCTCAAGCATTGCACATTCTATGTTGAACTAATGAAAGAACTTAAAGTAAGCTTGCTTGCTTAAAGTAAACTTGCTGTAATTTCGCACATCATATGTTTATTGAATGATCTTCACTTCTATTTTTAAATTACTAAAATCGGTATACGAATCCTTGAGAAATCGGGTTCCAAAATTAAAAAAAAAAAAATCTACTACATAAAAAAAGTGTCATTCAAAAAAATTGACAATCTCAAAAATAATTTAATTGTATTCTGTACTTTAATATTAAAATACTACAATATTAATTGTTGGGTATTTTTTTTTTCTATTTAAATCGGGCTTCTTGAAAAATCAAGTTTCTACCTTGATATTACTGTAACTTTGACTAAATGTGAAAACGAATACTTTTCGTTTTCACCCCTTGTCTTTTTTATTTAAATTAAATGCTTTTTTATTTAAAATAAAAGGAAATACCATTACGTACGTAATAAAATTTGAAGTAAATACTTTTTATTACTTTATTTGAGGATAATAAAATTTTAAATTAATCACCACATCGTAAATATGTCAATTGGTATTTTAAAACTATTTTATTATCGTTTTTTCGAAATATAGGTTGTACACATGACCACATATTACATAATTTTGTAGTGGTTACATTCAAAAAACATACTTTAATATTGTTAAAAATATTTATATAATATATTTTTTTAAAATAATAAATTTAAATGCGTACGTGATAAAATTAAATACTTTTTTTATTTAATTTGAAATTAAATACATGCTTATTATTTTTTAGTATGGAGTATTACTTTTTTTTATTACAAAAGTATTTAATTCAAATTTAAATAGATTTTATTTAATTTTATTACGTCACTTTTTTCGTATATTATATTTTTTAATGCACCGCAAAGAAAATTAAGTAATGGAAAATTTAAAATGATGTAGTTTAAAATTTTAAAGTACCATAAAATATCATTAAAAACATGACTACTTAGTATAAATGACCGCATAAATGCATTATACGTTATCGCGTCACTTGAGCTGATAAGCATAATAAATGTTGTTGATTTTAAAATGTACATTTCTTATCTAATATTTTTTTTTAGTTATGACAATATTTTGCAATAAGATTTAATGTTTAGTAAACTTTTTAAATAGTTATTGTATTTCTGAAAATTACATTTATTGAGATCTAAATCGAATAATCAAAAGAGAATGTCTCAACATAAAATAGTAGTCGACTTGTTTCTTCTAGTTTTTCATGTTCATCTGGATTCGACAATTTTGAACTTAATCACCACACATTTAGCTTTTTCTGAAATAAAAAGTTTCCCCAATTATTTTATACCGAATTTAAATTTATTTGTATAGAAAAATGTTTGTTCGAGTAAAAAATTCGAGTAAATTTTTTAAAGAATAAATTCTTTACCTCAAAAACATCTCTCAGAATGTGTTGTAGGGGTTATAAGTTTATTAAACTTATTTTAACGTTCAAACTTAGTTCGTAGAATATTTAAAAAACTTTTATTTTCTTCATTGAATATTACATGGGTTTTTAAAATTCTTTTTATTATTGAAATTTTGTAGTTTTCACTTAATTATAAACAAAAATTATAAAGTTATTGTTAATAAAATTCGATTTAAAACAAATATTACTTTGAAATATATTCGATTTCTTACTTTCGGAATTGTCTAACTATCATTGGACATTTTTTTTAAATATATATATTTTAGGGATAAATATAATATCGTAAATCTCGACAAAAATTTGGTAGATATACAAGAAAAATAAAATCGGTACTATATCAAAAAATATTCTTCTTTCAAGGGACTAAAACTCTTTGGATTATTGGTCCCGGATCTGGTTCCAAGATATTTAAAAAAGCGGTTCAGATTTTGATTCCGGTTCGAACGAAACAAACTACATTTTTTTAACAACGTTTCCGTTTCCAAAAACCCGATTCCGGTTCTACTATCAATTTTTTACCAAATCGTAAATAAGGATTTTGTTTTTTTTTTCAAGTTCTCAAATAACTCTATTTTAAAATTTATTTTTGGTTCGATATCACTTATATATTTGAAGAAAAAACGTTTTCTTTTCATTATAGTTTTTCGTGAGAATATTGAGAGTCATTATTTTCGGCCGGGAATATTCTAAAATAAATTTATGATATGGAAATACATAATCTAAATAAATAAAAATGAAAAAGAATTAATTTGTATGCGCGGATGTATTATCTGGAACTCTCTCTTATAAATTAATATATTTTTTCATATATTTCGTAATTTTTTTTTCGGACAAATTTTTATTTTCCAAAAAAAAATTCTGAAAATTGTTTTTTTTTTAATTTTTTTTTTTATTTTTTTTAAGGAAATTTGTTTTTGGTCAAATTATTATTTTACGTAAAAAAAATTGTCAAAATTATTTTTTTGGGTTTTTTGTTTTTTCGCACAATTTTTTTTTACTTATTTTATTTTTTTAAAAATTTTGTTTTTATTTAGAAAAATACGTAAAAAAAAGCCAAACAATAATTTAAAAAAAAAAAGATATTCGTTTTTTCAAAAAAAAAAATTATAAATTAAGCAAGTATTATTAAAAATTAAATAACATAAGCTTAATAGGAATTTTAAATATATACATATACGTGTAAATTGTGTGGACATTAAAAATATTAAATTGCAATTCAATAAATGAAATGATCCATATGATGAATCTGGTAATTGGTGAAAAAATTCATAATATTTATGAATAAAATCATCTATTGAAGTTTTTTCTGTGCATACTCCCGATTTTTTTACCTCGTTTGGGTCTCATCATCGATTCAAATTTGTCAGCTGTACTTATGGATCTTTGATAAACTACAATATATAACTTTTTCAAATGAATTTGTCCATTTTAATTTCACAGCGACGACAAATTTTCACTATCAGTGTGGTTTTGTAAACTCGAAAGAAAAATATTATTAGAAAAGCAATATTATCTCAGTGCTAATTGTTTGAATCACGATAATTACATACAGTAGCTACAATTTTAAATATATTTGTTTACTATATATAGATTCTACATTATAGAACTATAATAACGCCACCAGCATCTGTGCGTTTGAGCGTAACACGCTCAAACGCACTGAAATCAATTTAAATCCAGACTAATTTCTATGACGGTTTTTCTTCACGTCTGCATGTTAATAAGTCTGTCTGTCTGTCTATAAATATCGAAAGTATCTGTAACGCGATATGGGACGTGGATGCGCTGGCTGCGGGCACCACATCTAATGCAACTAACGAATAATTAATGAGACATTCTGAATAGATTGTCGTCCTATCGATGCAATTGTGTTCAACACTTAACGAATTTGGAAATACAATTCTATATAGTTTTTTTTTTAATTTATGGGCCGTTATCAAAAAAATAAAAATGTATAGAACAAAAAAAAGTCATAATTTTTACAATATTTCTGATAAATATTCATATGTTATCTTTATTATTACTCTCTTTATGCGCTATACAATATGTTCAACAAAAAATCCATAAAATCAGTATAATTCCCCCTCACTATACTTACATGGAATCGATTTTACCCCATGGGTCTTGAATACTGCCTTTTTTTATGATTATTATTATTTTCTTTTGGTTGCGTGCAAACTCATTAACATGTTTTCTTCGATCCTTTTCGTGCGCTCCATCACTTGTAACCCTCTTCGTCATGACATATCATATATTGCATTGTATATAGTCTCCGTGGTGCCTATAGTTCTTAAAGAAAAACTTGTTTTCAGATTTTAAAAAATTGTGCATATATTTCAATGTCCCCTACCTGTCAGAATGTCTACTCAATTTCATTACAACTTTGCTGTTGAGTATGTTATAATTAATTATTGTACGTATATCCTCCGATTTTCTTTTTTCACTTGTTCGTTTTTTAAGATTAACATTTTTCTGTAATACAAAAATCTTTCCATATTAATTGTCTTTTAAGTATATACATAGCTCTCAAACTTTCCCATCATTTCCACCACACAAACATTAAATCTTTGGGGTCCTACAACTTTGTACCTTAAGGTGTTAATTAACTTTTCATTTATACTGTAGGGGGTACAATGAGTTCGAGTTTGAGTGTGGGATTTTTAAAATGTTCGTTTGTAAAGTGCAGAGATTTGAAGGGTGTTTAAAACTTAACCCTATTTTCACATGGTTTTATTAAACATGTTGGTTTTGAAGGTGGATTTTGAAAAGGGTGGATTGTGTTTTAAGAATAAAATATGCTGTTACAAGTAGTTTCACAGATACTTGAAAAGAAATGTAAGATGTTGAAAAACGTAATTTATCTTGAAAGAAACAGATTTCCAGAAAATTAAAATAATAATAATAATTTATGTTGTTTTTGGACTAAGAATAAATTTTCTGGAGACAAAAGGATCTCCAGTGCAACCCAGAAAACTTTTATAAGGATTTTTTAGAAAGTTTAAAATTTCTAGTAGTTAAATCAAAATGTATTGATCAAGCATTGCCCAGCGTGAACTCTTGAATTGATATTCATCTGTCACTAGAAATAACTAGACCTTGATCTATGAAACTCATAACATCCCCAGACAAAATTTGTGGCAGGATCTAGTAAATTTAGAGACATTTTTTTAAAAGATATCAAACAGACAAAGGTGAAGTTTATATCACAAGTTGTATGTTTTGTGTCCATTCTCAAAATATTGTTTGAATCTTCCATTAAAATTTCATAAAATTTTACAATCTGCTTACACTTCCCAAAATATACCATTTATCTGTGTGTTTCCGGAAATAAACCCAAAATGCCAGAAATTCTTTTATATCCTTTTATACGTACCCAGACCTACCATTTCTGGTAGGGTCAAAGAAGTTCAGAAACATTTTTTTGACATATTTCAAACATGCAAAGGTGGAGTGTGTATCAAAAGCTGGCTGGTTTGTGCCGCCTTTCAAATAACACAATCTGCCGTATGCTTTCCAAAAAGCTTCTGCGTGTTTGCCGAAACTAATCCTGAAAAATGACAAGACATTTTGTATCGGGATATATTACTTGTTTACCTACCAAGACCTACCCAACCCTACCCAGACCTACCCATTTCTGGCAGTGTCAAAGCTGTTTAGAAGCATTTTTTTTTACATATTTTAAATATACTAAGCCGGATGATATTCCACAATGTTTTACCACCTACTTACACTACCCAAAATATTCCATTTTTCTGTTTGTTTGTTGGCCCGTATAATACTGAAAATGCCATAATTTTCGTCTCGGGCCCTAGACAAAATGTTTGGCTGGGTTGAGGCAGTTTAAAACATTTTTTCGACATATTTCAAACAGACAAAGGCGGAGTCTGTATCACACGTTGTCTGTATTCTGCCCGTACCCAAAATATGTCATAAATCTGCTATAAACTTCGGAAAATATTTCATTTATCTGTGTGTTTGTCGAAAGTATTCCTGAAATATGCTTGAAATTTTGTCTCGGCATATATCTTTAGATTTTAAGCTGTCAAAGGCTGAGTTTGTATCGAAAGCTGTCTGTTTTTTTGCCCGTTTCCAAAATATGCCGTGAATCTGCCTTTAACATTCCATAAAATCTGCCATACGCTTCCACAAACTTTCATATATCTGTGTGTTTACCGGAAATATTCCAGAAAAATGCAAGAAATTATGTCTCGGGTACGCTCCAGTGTATTCAAAAATGGTGTCACTGGTTTAAACAAGTCCTGTGATTCGCCCACTTTTGTCATTCAAAAATATTAAACAAACAAAACATTAAATTATTAACAAAATATTAAATTATGCAATCAATTTTAGAGGCAATCAATAAAACGAGGTCTAAAAATTCAAATAACCCCCATCTTAATCACTACAAACTGTATTATTTTCAGTCATCTTCCACTAATGCACAACCCCAACATAATTAAGAACAACCTCTACAACTTGTCAATCAGAAAAACAACCTTGTTCAAAAAACACTACCCTCCACCAGCTCGAAACACATGACGCACCAAAATCAACTAAATCAAATCCATAATAGGGGCTGAGTGACGGAACGGAACCCAATGCTCATTAGAAAATCGAGCAAACATATTACTGTCGTAGAAAATAAGAAGGTCATCGTAATGGAAAAGAAGAAAATCCTTTTGTAACGGAAACATTTCCCACACTCAGCGACCTTAACAAATCGCGAGGGAGCAGGTGATGCTGATGCCGATGTGTTGCTCATTGCATGTCTGGGTATTTGCTGGTGCTGGTATTGTTTTGGCCAAACAATAACAGAAAATTTGAATCCTGCCAAATCATTATCAAAGTACTACGATTTGAGCCTGGGAAACAAAATTCCAATAGAAAGAAAAGAACCAAATAAAAGAATTGAAATTATATTTTCAAATCAGTTATTCGAGAAAATTGTATAAAAGAAAACCAAAAACAACAAAAATAAAAAAGAATTACAAGAAAGTACGAAGGATGGAGTCGCTGCTGCACACTTCGTGCATGCGCATATCACGAGTCCTGTCGCATGTTTTGTCAGGAGCCAGAACGCACTTTGGACGTATGTGTAGCCCGAGCGTGGGAACGAACGATCCGGAATTCTTATTGCTGCCGTTCGATTTAGATTGGGATGGATCACAGCAATGTGCACGCCATAAAATAAACACTTGCAAGGATCACGATCAAGGATATGCATTGGCTGATAAGCCGAGCAACGTGAGCATTGGCATTTGTTGTAATGCGATATTTACCGAAGGTTGCTGCTATAGCGGGTTGCGCATGCGCAAAGTGTACGAGGTACTGCTGCTGCTTGCATGCAAAAAGGGTGCCTCTAGGGGTTGATTTCTTGCACATTTGGTTGCTTATTTCGTATTTTTGTATTGATTTTGAAATCAGGTGTTTCTGGTTTTCGTTTGCATCTTATGGAGATATCGAACACTTGCGCGTATAACGTGGGAAAGTTTTCGTAGACGAAGAGGGTCTTTTAAAATTTTAAGGAACATGTGTGTTTTTTTGAATATTGGTTTTGCATTCTTTTTACACATTTTGTTGAGTGATAAAGTATTTATTTAGATTATTTTTTCGGTTTTAAATATCGCAGCAGAAATTTATGGCTTGTGTTTTTTTCAGCAGCAAGTATTTCAGACATATTTTGGAGAACGTGTGGAGATAAACGCGTGTTTTAGCTACTCGAATTCAACACGAGTATTGGTTGATGCCATCACAGGCATCAGTCGAGCAATATTTTAGAATAAGACACAATCACATGGTACTATTCTATAATAAAGGCTTCTTTGGTTTTAAATATCAGAGCCAAATTTTTTGGCATGTGTTTTACGGAATGTACTAAGGAATATTTTAGAAAATGTGTGGAAGGGAACGCGTGGGTTAGACACTTATATTGGCGGGTGCCTTGGCATGCTGTTGAATAATTTTAGATTATTTATAATTCATTTTATTCAAAAGGACGAACTAAGTATTTATATTTTAAATTACATTTTAAAGAAAATAACAAAATTTATGAAAATATAAATAAGTTTTATAAAACTTATACCTTCTTGGGAAATTTTAATATTAGGCTTCGATTTCGGTTGCTCCTTCGTTTTGGTTTTGATTACGGAAAATCGGTTTTAATATTGGTTTTCTACCTTATATCGATTTTGGTTTTCAGTTTCAATTTTCGGTTTTTCTTTCGATTTCGGTTTTAGCATTATTGTTTATATAATTTCAATACCTTGAACCAAATATTTTATTGACACAAGAAACTAAAAATCAAATTGGTACCTAACAATTTGATTTATTATAGTGCACTTTATGTTTTTAGCATTTGAATGCCAATTTCAGCAAAATTTTGAGGCACACAATTTGGATTTTTAATGGCCACGGAATATCCTTAATATTTTTTTTAAATTATTTTTAGTTAATATTTTTGATTGTGATTCAAAAAAATAAGAAAATGTAAAATAAAAAAATTCTAATTTTGCACACAGTTTTGTGATTGGTAAGAAAATACAGCGAACAAACTGGTCAATTATTATGAATATAAAAAAATTAGATAATTCGTAACAAAATTTAAGAAAATCAATGACAAAGTATAATTTTGTATTTTCATATATGGTAATTTCAAATATACGTAGATTGTAAAAAATAAAGAAATCATGGGATTCGAAGATGTGATATACCATTGGAAAGATAATTTAATTGTCTAAAACATTGTCTAAAAAAATGATATTCTTTTATATACGGATTATACTGTATAAGCAGTTTTATGATTATGTTATGTCAGTAATATGGATTTCTTAAACACTCTGTAGCTAAAACTGGGTGCAAAATTTAAAAAAAATATATATTTTCTTATTTTTTATTATTTTATATTTGTATATTTGACCAAAAAAGTTTATCTAAGCACGTATACAGTAAAATTGATTTGCAGATGTAAATTTTATATGTGGTATTTGAACATAAGTGGTAAGTTCTCAGGTCACAATAGACCGATCATGATAATTTTCTTGTTCAGCTTAGATATATAAGTAATCTAAATCTAAAGTTTCATTGCTCTAGCTTTTCAACTTTTTCTGTATTCGTGATTTTAACAGACGGACAGACGGACATCGACTCAGGAGGTCATGCTGATCAAGAATATATATACTTTTCCATACCGGAGATGCTTTTTTCAGTGAGTTACAAACTGAATATACCCTTTTACTCTTAGTGTAGGGTATAAAAATGCGTCTTGCGATTCTTTTAAATCGTGTTTTAAAAATCTAAAAAATCATAGAAAAGTTTCTCCACACGTGAACCATGTTACGGTTTTTTAAAAATAAATAATTTTGGTTTTTTTGGGGCACCCTAATGAAGTAGCGTCGGTAGCTCGAAGTTAGACCGTTGGACTGCGAGCCGAAAGGTCCCCGGCTCAAACCTGGACTGGGGCTAACAACATGTTTTCATAGAAAAAATTTTCTATACTGCGCTACTGGGTGAGCACCCATTTCGGATTCGGATTAAACTGTAGGTCCCTCCACTTTGAGTTCGTCCTAAGTTCTTATAGGACTGTAGCGCAAAACAATTATTATTTATAATTAAAGAGCTAGGTAAAGTAAGGATCTTTCTATCCTACAAAATGTGAATACCATATCGGCTATTTAATTTCATAACATAATAATAAATTCCATAAGTCTATAAATTCCCTTTTAATTTTTTTTTAATAATCATGGATTCTTTAAAAGATGTTTTCTATTAATTTGTAATACATTTAAAAAATCGATTTTCATCTGCTTAAAACCGTCTAATTTTAATCGGTTTTTGATATTGGTTTATTTCTGATTTTTGTATAACGGTATTGGTTTAGATTTTAGGCTGATCCGGTAAAATGGTATTGGTTTCCGTTTTTTTTTTTTTGTGAACATTTTTTTTATTTAGACAACAACATATTTGATAGTCTGTTACGAAACATTTTTCGAATTATTCCAAGCAGACAAAGGCTATTTATGGCCTATTATATATCCTTTTTCAAAATTCTGTTTTAAAATTTTCATTCAATTTGATAGCTATTTTAGGCTTCAGACATTGCGGAAAATATAATCGAAATATTCTTCAAATATACCTAAAAATTGGTCTCGGTTTTATTGTTTTTTTTTTTATTGAAATTGCAAACTTCTTATATAGAGTGTTCATTCTTAAATTTTTAATTTTAAATTATACTTATGAACATTTTAACATAAATTGGAGTTTTTAATGAACATATATTTTAAATTTTTAATGATAATTAACATATTTAAAACTAGCTTTAATCGAAATACATAAATAACATAAGTCAAATTTGATAAGTCTGTGTAATAAAAGTAATCTTCAACGGTTCACTGATTCTACAAGCAATTAAATCCTACAAAATCTTAAAGGGCATCAAATGGAGGTCTTTCTGTTTGAGTAAAAGATTTACTTTTGTTGTCCTTTTTATAACAACCCCAAAGGATTGCGTGAGAAAATATTTCCATTGAGTCATTTAAAGCGGCTGTATAAAGTCACAAGAAAATAGGTTTAATAAGAAGGAAGTTTTAAAGATTTTATGATTATTACGATGCACATTAAATCTACGTCTAAGACGAAGCGACGGAAATGATTTATATTTGGATAAAGTTGGAATTTTTTTAATCACTTAATTAAATAGTTTGTGTTTTTCTAGATGAAGAATTGTCTATCATTTAAATATATAACGTTCTTTGAAATAGGCAGGAGAAAATATGTGGGGGCGAAACAAATTATGTTTATTATAAGTAACTATTTTTATACCCTACACCTATGAGGTACAGGGTATATTAACTTTGTGCATATATTGTAACGCCCCTTAGGAGGCGTTTCCGGTATGGAAAAGTATATATATTCTTGATCAGCATCACTACCCGAGTCCGTTTAGCCATGTCCGTCTGTCTGTCTGTCCGTCTTGCTGTCCGAATACAGAATAACTTGAGAAATACTGATCAAAATGCGATGAAATTTCGTCTCAATATATTTTAGCCAAAAGTAGGAACTGAGTTTGAAAATGAGCCAAATCGGTCAACGGACACGCCCACCTCCCATACAAGTCACTTTTATATAACTCTTTCGGAACTAATAACTCGAAAAGTATTCAAGGTATAGTTATAAACGTATTGTTATAATTCACCTAAAAATATGTGGTCCAAAAATGGGCGTGATCCGCCTACTTTTTTTTTCATTATTTCCCGGGTTTTCATAATGGAAAATTGATCCGTAAATTATTAAAATCAAATGTATGAAATATTAGCCTTTCAAAATTTTAAATATAGGCGTGGTCCGCCCAATTATATTTTTCAATTTTTTTTTTTTAGTTTTTTTATACTTTATATAAATTTTTTAAATTATGGAGATATAAGACGTAAATTTCTGATATATGAATAATATTCTGAGGGTTAATATCCCCACCAAAGGTGTAGGGTATTCCATAGTCGGGCCCGACCGACTATAAAAATCCGCCCCATGTGACCGAACTTACCCATGTGACCTAACTTTCCCAACTCGTTATTTATTAATTGGGTGACATAACATAATATGTAAAATGACTACCAAAATCATTCCTATAAATAGGGAATTATTATGACAGCGGTAAAAATATTTCATTGCAATCATAAAATGTTTACTACAAACATGTTTTTCTCTGCATGTATGAGTTGTAAACAATTTTTTTGAAATATTCTTGATATATTTTAGCATTCAATGGCATTCTAGTCCTATGTCAACCAATAACTGTTTACACAGCGAATGTGTCCTCAAAAACAAAAAACAGGTATTTAGTTTCGACCAACATTTGATGTAACTCTTTATTTGGAAATTTAATGCAACTTCAAAGCAAACCGTTCGTCTGCCCAATGGGCCGGCGCGCGTTGACAGCGCTTTGAAGTCGCCGCCAAAGGAATCGCTGGAAATTAACGTCTTTACTTTGATGTGAGGTCAGGAAGCCAGTCAAACTTATTGTGCTGTCAGCAAAGTGTAGGCATAACGTTGCAAAAATGTTATAAAATTCAATGTAATCGGATGCACGAGAGAGCAGCATGTCAACCGAAATGTCGATTCCTTTTTTGAGTTGTATGTTTTATCATTTACAGGGTGATTTAATTTTTTTGAAGAACAATTTAAATTTTAATGTAAAATTGAATTTTTAGTGAACATTTTAATTTTTAGTGACAATTTGAATTTGTAGTGAAAATTTGAATTTTAGTGAAAATTTGAATTTTTATTAAAAAATTGAATTTTTTATTGAAAATAATATTTGTTATTAAAAAATTGAATTTTAAGTGCAAAATTGAATTTTAGTGAAAAATTTAATATTTAGTGAAAAATTGAATTTTTAGTGAAAATTTGAATTTTTTAGTGAAAATTTGAATTTTTAGTAAAAATTTGTATTTTTAGTAAAAATTTGAATTTTTAGTGAAACTTTAAATTTGTATTTTTAGTAAAAATTTGAATTTTTAGTGAAACTTTAAATTTGTAGCGAAAATTTGAATTTTTAGTGAAAATTTAAATTTTTACTAAAAATTCAAATTTTTACTAAAAATTCAAATTTTTCACTATATATTAAATTTTTAGTGTATTTTTTGTGAAAAATTGTAGTTTTAAGAAATTTTGAATTTTTTAGTGAAAAAGTGATTTTTATTGAATTTTTAGTGAAAAATTGGATTTTTAGTGAAAATTTTAATTTTTTGTGAAAAATTGAATTTTTTTAGTGAAAAATTGAATTTTTGAAATTTTTTAGTCAAAAATTTTATTGAAAATTAGATTTTTTTATTGAAAAATTTTATTTATGGTAAAAAGTTGAATTTTTAATGATGAATTAAATTTTTTGTGGTAAATTGGAATTGATTTAAAAAAAATTAATTTAATTTTTACGACATATCGAATTATTATCGAACATTTAATTTTGCATTATTTTGCCATTAAAGTTCATTTCGTTAGCCATAATAATGCTGCTCTTGTTTAGCTGACAAATTAAACACAATCGATTTTTTTTATTACACGACACATCGTCCTGCTGTCGAATCCTTTTGTTTTCTACTCGAACATTCCCACACATTAATTTGCAGATGTCAGCATTTGTCGACTTAAACAAACTGCTGTCTTGAGCTATGCTCATAATAGGAAATCTTGTGGGAAAATCTTCGAATGTGCACCTTTACTTCCACATTAACGTACCTCAAAATAGAACGATCTGTGCTCAACATCAGAGCACACTCTGTGCACGAGTACGTTGAGCCTTGCATTCGGAACCACACTCTTAGGACTCAAGATCGGCAGACGTCGTCTTCAGTTGGTAGAGAGCCGAGACGAGACGGTTTGTTGTGTGGGTCTCAAAAAGTAACTAGCGTGGGAAACGACCGTTACAGTTTCAAGTTGCTCAACAAGGTGCTCAACAAATGAGCGTAGACGCACAAGACAGACGCACGACCAGCTGAACTACGTCTCGGGTCTCGTTAGATTCTGTTGCGAGAGAATTTTCATGCGCGTGGGAAACTCTTGAGCTGACGAGTTGCTTCGTCTCAAAATTCATGTCCTTTTTCTTATTATGTTTATTGCTATTATTATTTTTATTGCTATTCATTTTTCACTTTTTATTTCCTCAGCATCTTTGTGTGACATACGCGTGAGGATTCTGTTTTCATATCGTTGAACGCACTTTATGCGCCGTTCAAAGGATCAGCAGGTTACTACCTCATCTTTATTTTTCTAATTTTATCTTTTGCTTGTCTTTGGTTGATGTTGGTAAATAAAAAATAAATATGAATCGTGTGGATGTGGATTGGAGTGTGTTTTATTGTTTTTTCTGTGTGGATTGTTGTCGTATCGGTTATCTGCATTTTTTGTTTTTGTTTTCTTAATTTTTGGTAGGTGTCTTGCGTGTGGATAACTCACGTCTAAACACGCGATATGCTTGATGATTCTTAAACATTACATTCGAAGAAACAGCTTCTTAACGAAATCTAACAACTATGCAAGGCATTTTTTTAAACACGAGTTGGACCCGTGTACAGTTTCGCCGGTGCTTAGATTTTTTTATTATATGCAAAATAAAGAGTTTTAGAATAGTGGATATTTCATGATTTCCCTTTTTTCCAATCGCGCTTGGAAAAAGTGATGGTTTTAAAAGCTAAGCGCTCAGCGAATAGAATGTTAAAATTGTTTTCCTGTTTCAAGATTGTAACTATTACTTTTAAAGGTTAGAAGTTTTAATATTTTAAAAGTTTAGATTATATAGGAGGTGGTGTCACATTTTGTTTTCAATACCGCTCAAATATTATGAAGTTAATAACGTTAATCTATATATATAATACATAGATATTTCGATATAATACGTTCAGTTTTACCACGCCCATTAGTGTACCTCAAACAAACCCTTCTTAGTGCTTGTATGAAGGGTTGGGAGATGAATATCAAAAAAAAAAAAAATAATCAGCCCAATTCTAAATAAATACTCCCTCAAATATTTGGGAGAAAGGTTTGTATTCTATGTTTCTAAGACTACGGACTGACTTTGTGCTTTGTTAAGTCAGTCAGTAAAAATTCACTAATCCAAGAGAAGGTGGAAATCCGCCGCCGACTTACTGACTTTTTTTCGAGTACTGAATATTTTAAAAAAAATTTCGAAATTTTCTTTTTCGCAACAAAAATTAAAACAAATATTTTTTGAATTTTTATTTTTAGAATTAAAAAAAAGTTAAAACATGTTTTGGCTAAAATTCACTGTACCGGCCACTTCGAAAAAACAAATTACAAATAAAAAACCTACATTTTTTTATTTCTTTAATTCCTAATTAATGTCCTCTATGTCTCTGTTAAAAATAAGGCTTAACGACTTTTTTGCGTTTCAAATAAAAAACAACAATGAAGGTTATGTCACATGGGAAATTTTGAAGTAGGGAAATTGTGATAGTTGGTGTGATGAAGTGTGTAAGAATATTTGCATATTTTAGCATAAACACAATATATATTTAATCAAAAAAAGTTCATTTAACCCCGTATGAAGTAAAACTCATCTGTAGATGTACATTTTATATGAGGTATTTGAACAGAGGTGTTCGGCTTACAAGTCATAACCAATCAGACAGCATAGATATATAAGTAATCTAAATTAGAAGTTTCATCGGTCTATCTCTTCTAGTTTTTCTGTAATTGTGATTTCAACAGACAGACGGACAGGTTATGCTTTCTTCTGGGTGTTCTTCGGCGTACCAAACTGCATATACCCATTTAGTGTAAGGTATAAAAAATGTTTCGTTTTTGATCTAAACATTTTCTATCAATTTATTTATTCACAAACTACTTTTGTTCTGAGCGTGTCAAATATTCTCAAAAAGTTATACAAATATATTTCTTGTTAAAAATCTATTTTATTCCATTAGAAATTACATCAAACAGATATATCAATATTTTTATACATATTAAAATCGTTTATATTCAATTTTATTCATTTCAATTCAATTATTGCGATTTTCAAACGAGTTTGCATTCACTCAAAATAATTTCTAGGACATTTTAAAAATTATTTTTTTCGGTATTTTAAATTTCGTATTTTTAATTTCGAATAATTCGTAAAATGCACGAAACATTTGTAAGTTCTATTATTTATCTAACATATTTTTTACGAACGATTCGTATATATTACGAATCATTATTCGTAAATTTAAAGTACAAACAAAATTACGAAACTTTAAATTACGAGACTTTCGTTAAATTATTTCTATTACAATTTTGTTTACGAAAGAATAACATATTTTACGAATGTGCTTTACATTTTACGAATAAACTTTCGTAAGATTCGACGCTATATGTATAATTTTACGAATAATTCGTGTTTTTTACGAATAATTAGTAAAAACAGAAATCCATTGCGTCAAATACCAACTTGGAGTGGATTTTTTTAATTGGTATCGCGGTCTCAAGCAGATGTTCTCTGTGAGTTCTGTTTGTTTTAAAAGTGCAAAAGTATCAAAACTGTGCATAATATTTCTTATTTGAATCGAATGAATCGTAATTTTCATTGTCAGTTTTTTTAAACAAAGTATTCGTGTATTTTAAGTGTAAATATTTAATAAATTATAAATCTTTTGTATTTCGTAAACAAAACAATTAATATTTGTAATTTTATCATAAGTTTACGAAAGTTATTTCGTGTATTTTACAAAAATTTCGATGATAAATTTCACGAATTTTTTCGTAAAATACACGAACGATTTCAAGTAAAGCAGATTTTATTTTAAGTGTTGCGTAAATACTACATTCGTCTTCAATACATTTCGATCTTGGAATTTTGGTATTCATAGATAGACTAATTGTATCTTTTTTGTGAATAAGTATCATATTTTTTATAATTTTAGCCTTTTTTTTGTGATTTATTTTTTCAAAAATTTAGTAAATTTCGTGTTTGGGTCTAATGGGAATCAAAAAGTCCAAATCCAAAATTGAAAGTCCCAAAAGCATTTCAAAATGTGCTGGAGTATCGTATCAAAAATATCTAATTTCAATATTTTTTTACTAATATTTGTACATTAAAACACTTTACTATCACTTTATATTCATATTTGAATCATACTTTTCGTAGTGATACACAAAAATTAAATTTAGTGAACATTTGAATTTTATGTGAAAAATTGAATTTTTAAAGAAATATTGAGATTTTTGTGATAATTTGAAATTGTAGTGACAAATTGAAATTTTAGTAAAAACCAGGGGTTGGGAACGGAACGAACGAAAAGCAAAAGTTCCGAGCGCAAACGTTTCAATCGGAACTTTTGCTCAAAAGTTCCGGCTCAAAAGTTCCGCTCGGAACTTTTGCATACAAAAAACGTTTGAATCGTTCCGACAAAGAACGTTCCGATGAAGAACGATTGATTCGTTCCGTTTAAAAGTTCCAATGGGTATGGATTCACATCTAGGTGTGTCGTTGGAACTTTTTTTTGGGTGAATCGCTTCGTGTGGGCCTAGATACGCATCCAGGTGCGTCATTGGAACTTTTTCGGGTGAATCGCTTCCTGTGGGCCTAGATACGGATCCTGGTGTGTCATTGGAACTTTTTTGGGTGAATCTCTTCCTGTGGGCCTAGATACGCATCCAGATGCGTCATTGGAACTTTTTTGGGTGAATCTCTTCCTGTGGGCCTAGGTACGCATCCAGATGCGTCATAGGAACTTTTTTGAGTGAATCGCTTCCTGTGGGCCTAGATACGCATCCAGGTGCGTCATTGGAACTTTTTCGGGTGAATCGCTTCCTGTGGGCCTAGATACGGATCCTGGTGCGTCATTGGACCTTTTTTGGGTCAATCTCTTTCTGTGGGCCTAGATACGCATCCATGTGCTCCATTGGAACTTTTTTTTAGGTTAATCTGTTCTGTTGGGCCAGATAACTATCCAGGTGATCAATGGTCAAAATTAGTTCCAATGACACACCAGGATGCGTATCTAGCCCCACAGGAACAGATTCACCCAATAAAGTTCCAATGACGCACCAGGATGCTTATCTAGGCCCACAGGAAGCGATTCACCCTAAAAAGTTCCAATGACGCACCAGGATCCGTATCTAGGCCCACAGGAAAAGATTCACCCAAAAAAGTTCCAATGACGCATCTGGATGCGTATCTAGGCCCACAGGAAGAGATTCACCCAAAAAAGTTCCAATGACGCACTAGGATCCGTATCTAGGTCCACAGGAAGCGATTCACCCTAAAAACTTCCAATGACGCACCAGGATGCGTATCTAGGCCCACAGGAACAGATTCACCCAAAAAAGTTCCAATGACGCACCAGTATGCGTGCCTATGGCGATAGGAACGATTCAAATGTTTTTTGTATGCAAAAGTTCTGATCGGAACTTTTGAGCCGGAACTTTTGAGCAAAAGTTCCGACTGAAACGTTTGCGCTTGGAACTTTTGCTTTTCGTTCGTTCCGGAACGGAACAATATCGGAACGATTGCCAAACGTTCTTTTTATAGTTCCGGTTTCTACCCCTGGTAAAAACTGAATTTTTGGTGAATAACTGAATTTTTTGTGAACATTGATTTTTTTTAGTGACAAATCGAAATTTTATCAAAAATTTTATTATAAATTTGAATTTTTATTGTGGTATATGTTAACCGTTAAAGTTTGAATAATTGTCAAATTGTTGCCTCAAAATTGGCTAATATTCTAAATGTTAAATTTTAGTTTTTAATATAAGTAAAATTTAACTTAACGTGATATAAGTTCACTGTTTTTAGAAAGTGTTATTAATCTAAATACATTTGACCTAAAAGCTATTTTAAAAATGTATATAATTGAATATAATTGTATATATATATATATATCGGAAAAAAATAATTTATTCAAATCTTGACTCGAAACAACCCCCATTAATATATACGTCGATTCCGCCAATGAAACTAATTCGAGCTTCATATATACCTATAATATACCTTACAAACAGCTTTTGTGATAGATCTTCTGAGGTATATATTAAAGTCTACTTCGTTTGAATACAAAAACCACCCTATCACGTGCATGTTTCGCATCAGTGACTCACGGCCCAGTGCTTCAGGCAATTCTTCGCTCCTGATGAACACCTGGTCATTTGGAAGTGAAATCATTGGCTCATTTCTGAACTGTGCACAACCCTCACTCTACTCTAAAACATAACAATTATTTGTCAAAACGTAATTCTTATAAGTGTGTGGTGCTCATGCCTGGAACGTGGTCAGGTCGTCGTTGCTATATAAGTTTTGAAGATTGTCAGAATTACAACATTACGAAACAGTCATTCGCAATGAAAACATCATTGTACTGCAAGATGAAAACCATTTGCAATAAAATAATATATGAGATGAAAATGTTAAATTGTGGTGCAGGAAATCGTAACCAAATGGTAAGTTAAAAATATTTTTTTCGAAATAACTTGTAATATTAACTAAATTTTTTTTTAAATTTGTATTATAGGATTTCCTACCTACTTGACATATACAAATATCGCAATGTTCAGTTTTGTGATCGTTCATCAGTTTTTCAAACTGATAAGAAATCCGAAGTGACTGTGATATATTGAATGGAATGCTACATTATCAAACTAGATAATAATATACATAACTGTGATGTCTTGACATTGTCAAAAAAGATACCCAAAATGTCTGTGATACATTTGAATGAAATGTCCTATTATCAGACTCAATGAAAAAAAAAGTAAATTTTATGGTTCTATATTATAGAAACCACTAAATGTCTGTGATATATGGAAATGTTCCATTATCAGACTCCATTTTAATATTTGCAACTGTGTTATCTAAAAAAAAACACAAAATATCTGTGATATATTAAATGGTATACCAGCGAAAATTCTGTGATATCTTGAATCATCAGTAAAAAAAGACAACATTTCTGTGATATATTGAAAAGAAGTCCACATTAATAAACTCAAAGGAAATCTACGTTAATGTGATGATCCTACATTATAAAAAAAAAACAAAATATCTGTGATATATTGAAGGAAAGCGACATTACCAGACGAAATGGAAACGTATAACTGTGATTAATCAAAAATAAAACTGTGATATACTCCGCATTAATATACGAAAACTAAACTGCAATATAAATGTAGTTTCATCACTGTGATAAGACTGATGCCTTCTATATGATAAAACATTATAGCAATGTAGGTGTATTAATAATTAAAACTTAAAATATATTCGGAAATTTATGGCCTCTAGCTGCAATAATATATGAAATATGACTGTGATTGAATAAGCTTTAGGGACAATTGTTCCCATACACTGTGATAATTAGCCTTATTTAATATAAATATATATATTGAGATTTTAATAATAATAAATGTTAAACTTAAGATATTTAAAAAAGGCCTCTAGCTGCAATAAAACTTTAAATCTAACAATGCGTTAGAGAATATTTGTTCTCCCATACTGTGTTAATCAGCCTTATTTCATAAAAAAATATATATATGTATAATGAAATTGTATTATAATAACTATTAAACTTAGAATATATTTTAAAGGGAACTGATTGTTCCCCTATAAAATAATTGTGATAAAATCTATTATTTGCTGTGATTTATATTTATACTTTGCTGTGATAAAATGGCTTTAATTATTTTATACAAATTTATATTATATAGTACTGTGATAAACTATTTATGTTATTTTTTTGTTTTTAAACTGTGATACAAAAGCTTTAATGTAATATTAATTATATTTAAATATTTATAGTATAAAATAATGATAGTTTTAAACATAATACTCTGATAGTGATGTGATAATTGTAATGATTAAAACGATAATAAACTAACTATTTCTAAAAAAAATCGGACTCGGAAATTTTAAATTTTTTTAAGAAAATTTCCATTTTTAGTTCAAAATTAAATTTATATTATTAGTAAAGAAAATAAATTTAAAAAAAAATTACAATTTTTCGGTAAAAATTAAATTTTTCACTCAAATTTAAATTATTCACAAAAAATTAAAATTATTCGCTAAAAATTAAAATTTTTATTTTTTACTAAAAATTCATAAAAAATCAAATTTCACTAAAAAGTCAATTTTTCAATAAAAATAAATTTTTAGTGAACCCCCTTTTTTTGAAAAATTAAATTTATGGTAAAAACTGAGTTTTAGTGAAAATTTAACTTTAAGGAAAAATTTAAATATTAGTGAAAAATTTAAATTTTAGTGAAAAAAAATTTACCAAAAAATGGAATTTTTAGTGAATAAAAATAGAATTTATTGTGAAAAAAATGAGTTTTATGAGTTCATTTGATTTTTAATTTTAGGTCAAAATTGAATTATGGCTAAGAGTTTTAATATTTTAGTGCAATTTAATTTTTAGATTTTGATTTTCAATGAAAAGAAATATTCGCAAGTGATGTAATTTTAAATATATTTTAAAGTTATAAAAATTTGAGACGAATTTGTGAGACGAAATTTGTGGTAAAATTAGCGTTTCGTCGTTCGTTTCGAAATACAGAAAGTGTGTTTTTATTTATAGTGAACTTTTTATTTGTACTAAACATTTAAATTTTAAATAAACGTTAAAACGACGAAATATTCTGATTAAATTTTAAAAAATCTAAAATTAATGTAAAAGCTTGGAATCCCTGATTTCACTATCAACCTTTGTAGAGCAACCCTGGTTTCAAGCAAACGAACAAATTGAGCACAAAGCAGAATTGATGACAGTAATAGACTTCGTAATTTGTCGCGCACTCGTATTTTCGATAATTTTTCGTTGTGGCAGCAACAAATTTAATTTGTTTATTTTTCGCGAATTACTGCGATAAAATAAAAGAAAAACCAACGAAACAAAGGTAAAATTGGCAGTAATAACAAATATAACTGTTGTTTATTAAGTTTCATTCAATATTGGCACAAATTAATTGATATTTATTAGCGAACGTGCAGTCGGTATAAAAAAAAAGTAAACAGAACGAGCGACGACAACAAATGCACTGCGCCGTAGCGTGATACGTTTTGTTTTCTGTGATTTATTTTTTCTTATACGAAAGGAAAAACTTTCCGTGCAGTTTTCATTCGAGTTTCGTTGGCGCTGCACTGCAGACGATTAACACGTCTTCTGGAAGTTACTACAATTGCACATCTTTGTCATATGCGTAGCTCCTGTTTTTTGGGTGACGCATCGAAAAAAGACAATTAACATATAAAACATTTGAAACAAAAAGAAAGCATTTTAATCTTGGACTCATTCAACAACACATCCAAGGCCATGTCACTGCACGATGTCATACAGCTGGACAAGCGCTGTCCCGCCTACTGTGACTGCGAGTTTCCGCGCTGCACCACCGTCAGCTCCTACAAGGGACCCATCGGTGATTTGGTCAAGTGCCGCTGTGGCGAGGAGGAGTCTCATGCGCGCGAGTGGCACTGGCAACCGCCCGTCGATGCGGACACAGCCATCAATGGCGGCGATGTCACCTTTCACCCTGTCTACAGTCAGGGCACCGCCATAGTACGTGGCAGCGAGGCGCTGAAGACGCGTGCGGTGCACTTTTGGGAGATACGCGTGATGACGGTGCTCGCCGGCACAGATGTGGTAAGTCTTTCTGAATTATTCAAATTCCAATTTAAGTTGCTATGCAAATAGGCAGATTGAAGATGTAATCAACAGCGGTTTTTGTATAGAAACAAGGTGCTCGTTAGCTTATCTCTCACTGTCACTGACGCCGCCACCGAGTGCCGAGTGCGCTGATAACTTGGCGATTGTAATGCACTTTTTGCGCTCATGCACAGAATTTTATTATTGTTCACCCATTGAACAGCAGTAGCTGCTTGTTTTTTATATTTAAACGCATGTCAGTCGATTGTCTTGCGAGTGGCTGCATTCCGCCATTATTAAGGTCATAAAAATTCGCAGATTCTAAAGGTTTACTCTGCAGCATTGCTGCTTATCACTCCGGCTGCCTGAAATATTATATATGTGGTCCAAATAGTCGGTCATCTACCTTCAGCTGCTGCGTTCCAAGAGCTTGTTGTTGTTAGTATTTCTAGCGCTTATCAGCCGCAGACAAACCTGTTGTGGTTAAAACTTAAAAATAGCTCGCTTTGCTAAATTTAAAAACAATAATTGGAAGCAAATTTTATATAGATATTGCTGTTCTGTCCGAATTAAGTGAGTCACATAGGTCAAAGATTATCACTTTGATTTGCAACAGCTGCGTTGATATTCAACTCTTATATGTTATTTTGAAATTTCAGATTTGTTGATATGACGCATAACTAGGGCAACCGAAAATATGAAATTTCATAAATTATCAAACTATAAAAACATCAAAAATGGAACTTCAACCTCTAAGATTAAATTTCGATGAGTATAATGTTTCCATATAATCTGTATATTTATTGCATATAATCTGTATATTTATTTAATATATATGTTTCGGTTTCTTCCCGACACAACATTCTGGAATAATTCCAATCAACGCATCTCATCAAATCAATTCACATTGTATTTTAAAAGCGTTCATTTCGTGCTGCACCCAAAGCACTTTTTTGTATTGTTGGCTACTGATGTCACTTGCTCGTAATTCTCAGAGTTCGTTTCTTGTAAACAATTTATTTCAATTAAGCAAAACTCTGCGCATAAGCGAAGACCAATTTAATTGAAGATTTTCAATTCATTCACAGACATTGACATTGTACGAGCACAATAAGAATGGTGCCTTTAAGACATTTCTAAAATAAACAAATAAAATGAAAGGGGGAACGAACAAATTGTCGCGGCGTTAACCCACATTTTTTGGCGGGCAATGTCAAGGCCACCAAAGCATGCACTTTCGTTTTGGCAAAATATTCAAATTTGCTGCAGCGCCGTTAAGTAGAAGAGAAGCTAAATAATTGAAATAGTTTAAATGTTCTCTTCAATTGAATCAATCATTTATTATTTGCATGACTTGAAAGGTTGCTGCTGCTGAATTTCATTTGGAGCTCTACATTTTGCCGCATGTATTTCGCGGTTTGCATTAAGTCGACGACACGTTTAAATTGTTTTTCATTAAAATGCATTATCTTATCACTAAAACAATATCAAAATGGCAGATCAGGTTATTATAACATAGATAATGTAAAATATAGCAATGTTAGTTGTTGTTTTTACTGTTACAGTTCGACTTTACATTCCCGGAAGATCAAATACTGTTAATATACATAGTATATATGATTTTGTGTACTACACAATCATAAATTTTAATATTTTAAAACTATAATCAAGAATTTTTAATTTTTTGGATAAGATGTCACGAAATAAATTCTTTAATAAACATAATTTTTATAGAATATTAAAAGTTACATCTAAAAATAATCTATTCATATTTTTAAATGTTTTTAAAACTCTATTTCAAGAATTTTAAACATTTGTTAACCAAATATCTACCAAAAATGTCTTTAATGAAGAAGTATTTTTGAATTTACATCAGAAAGAAACTATTAGAATTGTTATTTGTTTTTAAAACTCTATTTCAAGAATTTCAAAGTTTTGTAGTGACGAAATAAATTCTTTAATATTCATTGTTTTTATAGAATATTGAAAGTTACATCTAAAAAAATGTAAAACTTTCAAAATATCGTTACATTTTTTAAGTCAAAATGCCGTTTAGTTCTATTTTGTATATTAAAAAAATGTAATCTCTTCAAACTGTTAGATGTTCGGCATTGGCACCGACAAAGTTGATCTCAACCAGTTCACACATCACTTTGTCTCTGCGCTCGGCACCAACGCCCAGTCCTGGGGCTTCTCCTACAACGGCAAAATTCAACACAACGGCGTCCGTCAGGCGTATGGACAAAAATTCTCACAAGGTTGCATTGTAGGCATCTATCTGGATCGTTCACGCGGTCATCTGGAATTCTTTCTCAATCGTCGTTCACTGGGCATCGCCTACACGAACATTCCCACCGATCCCGGTGTCAAGCTGTACCCGATGGTCTGTTCGACGGCCGCCAAATCTGTGGTGCGTCTCATCAATTCTACATCACAAGCGGAATGCCTGCAGTTGCGTGCATTCCAGGCGCTCTCCCGACAGCCGCAAGCACTGGAAGAGTTCCGTCAAATGCCCGGTCTACGCAGCATAATGCAGGACTACTGGTTCCTGACGCCACCCGTACGCTATTCGATGCGTTCGGCCGAGAACGAATTCGATATTGCCGATGAGGCTATTTTATCGTCGTCGAAAAATCGTTTGGGACGCAAACAGAAATTCAAAGGTTGAATTTTTAGCTGTGCTTGACTTGACGCCTTCTAAACAAGTTTTGCTCTCTCTCTCTCTTATTTTTTAGATGAAGATGTAGATATTAATGATCTCTATTCGAATGCGCACAAAATTGCATTGCATCGCAATGAGAGCGATGATGAGTGTGCATTGAATGAATATTTCGATGAATACTTTCATTATCTGTTCTAGCGTACGGATGTGGAGGATATGGTGCTGCTGCTGAACTACGAATGAAATTACTGCGACTTAATATGCCTACACTACAATAATTATATATATAGACTGTTTCCGGAGTTTAGGTGGTGCCAGCAGGTTTGTTTTTGGAGAAGCCATTCGAATGATGTCACCTCAAGGCTGCTGATGCTGCTGAATAAACGTACTACCATTAGTTTTTAAACTGTTTTTTGTAATTTTTATCTCTGTAAGTATTGTAGCATGTGTGAAGTAAATGTGTTTTATTTCTAATTAAGTAAAATAAAAATAATAAATCATCAAAAATGTGTTTAGCGTTTAATTTTTCTCTACTAATTTTTTATATTTTCATTATATTAAATTTATGGAATTCATCGTTAGAATGTTTGGAATTCCAAATTCTAAAATTAAATTTTACTTTAATTAAGAAAAGATTAAAATTGAAATTAAAATTTATTTCAATATTGCATTTCAAAAAATTCTCCATTCTCTGTGATGAAAAATAAAAACCAATTTTTAACAAACAACATGCACAAACTTGCAAAACTGAAAATACATCAGAACCACACATTTCAATATTGTTCTTCATTGTAGCTCCAAAAGCCTTGTCTTTTACATTTTCATGCAAAAGATTTTTCTATACGTTTGAAATGATTTCACTTTGTATTTGGTTAAAAAATATTTAAGTTCTTCAGTTTCCAATTCATTTTTAGGACAAGTTCCTCGAAAATGTCATTATTTTCTTTGCGAACCCATTAATTTATACATATACTGTACGATAAGTATTTTTATGCAGTTTTTATCAATTTTTCAGCAAATTAATGAAATGGACTAGATGTCTTTTTACACAAAAAACTTCAACTGTTTCTTTATTAAAATTTCTAGAAAATGATACTTATTCGAAAATGTAAATTCTGCACAAAATTGTTTTAAATTTTTAATTCTTATTCAGAATTTTTGCAAATCATCCTTGTAGAGTAAAACTACAAAAATTTCAATAGTTGTGTTACAAAAATCTATTTCTGTCGATTTATGTTCAATGACGTCAATTTTTGTATTAAATGATAAGCAAATGTTAATCTATCGAAGGGCAAACCACCACCTCAATAATCTTAAAACTGCATTTTTGAAAAATATTTATTTTGTTATTTTTACTTTTCAACTTAAATGAATGTTCTCTTGATAAATTCTCTTTTTTTATAATCAAGAATAATATTAATAGGGAAGCAAGATATCCGAGACTTCTTCTTCTTTGTCCTTTAATTCCTTGTGGAACATAGGGCATCAACAAAACTTTTCCATCTGTTTCGATCTCGAGCGATTATTTTAAGTTCTCTCCAACATTTTCCTGAGTCACGGATTTCCACATCAAGAGATCTCTTCCATGATATTTTTGGGCGGCCGCGTCTTCTGCTGCCCTGCGGATTCCACTCAAGCGCATGTGGGCACACTTCCGCTGTTGGCTTACGTAAGGTGTGACCAATCCACTTCCATTTTCGTCGTTTAATCTGGATCGCTACCAGATCCTGCCCACTTCTTCTCATCAATTCGATATTTGTTATCGTTTTTGGCCACCATGTTGTTAAAATACGGCGCAGGCATCCATTTATAAATATTTGCAGCATATTAAGCAAGACGTTGTTTGTCAGCCAAGTTTCGCACCCGTAGAGTAAGACTGATTTCACGTTGGATTCAAGAGACTACTTCTTTTATTTTTCAAAATTAAAAATATTGTTCTGTCAATAGTCCTTTTCACATAAAACATCAGAGCAACAATTATTAACGTCATGGCAGATTTTTTTTTATAGATAATCATCGCGTTTTACTAGAAAAACTCATTTTAAAATTTCCAATTATAGTTTTGCAAAAATCGTCATTTATCTGACAATTTCTCTAATCGATTATACAAAAATTACTCCCTATCGTTGAGAACATGTTAATCTTTCGAATTACATTTCAACATTTAAAATTCATATACTTCTTTTATAACATTAATTAAAAAAACTATAAAGCATTTAGCTTGGTCATTGCATGACAGAAATATCAATCATGGCATTCGATGTCTTCCGATTTTGATGAAATTTTGTGGAGAGATAGTCCTTCAGAAATATCAAATAACCATCGTTTTTTTTTATTCGACATAAATGTAGAACCCAAAAAATAATCTTTGCTCAAAACAATTTTAGTTTCCAAACACAATTCTTCGCCGAACCATTCCTCCCATGACGATTGTTTTCAGAGTTAGCTTTTTCCCAAAGACAATTCATTCTCTGAGAATTCTTCTCTGGACATGTATACCCCAATATTACACCCAGAAAACTTATTCTTTACTGAGACATTTTTTTCCCGAAATATTCTTTTCTGGAGAATTATTCCTCGAGCAATTTTTCCTTTCCATTTGAGCAGCACATCGAAGGTGTTTCACATTTCTATAGATTTTATAGAAATCCCTATCATAATTACATCATTATTGCGTATTAAAGATGTAGGTTGTATAAAGCCCAGTAGTCCAATTCGGAACATACATGGAAAAATTCACAAATATATAATAATAAAATATGTATTTGCAAAATGCTTTTGAATATTTTTTAATATCAAATATTACATTATATTACGGTAGTACACCATTTCAAACTGAAATTGAGAAAAACTTTAATTTATGAAAATTACAAATAAAATTTAAATTTTCTTATCAAATTATGAAGAAACCAAACAAATTGAGATTTTTGCATTTTAAATTTTCAATCTGTAATGGAAAATTTCACTTCATTTTGAATTTTATAATATAATTTGTAAAAAAAAATATTTTTAATTTGTCCGTTTATGATTTTAAAATAACTTTACCCATAAAATTCTCCAACAAAAAAACACCACATAGTTTCTATATTTTTGTAAGTTTTATTGATTAAATCTGTTTGCCTGTAGGATATACTTTATATAATTTTTGCCATTAAATGCTTTTGCATTTTCCAAATCTACGAACTAATACTAAGTAAATGTTTCAAATTGATTTTTTGTATTTTAATAATTTATGTCATTTAATGAAATTTTAAGCAATAATTATGTTTGTAAGCATAAATGCAATATTTACGAGCCAAATATTTGTTTTGCCAAAATCTGTGATATCATGTCGTATATCAGTTTTTATAACGCCTATGCGTTGTGGTTTTTCAAAATTTGTATTTCTTAGCTGCTTTTTCACTGTAACCAGCACTGCATCAATTTAATTATATATTTTTTACAATTTTTGTAAAATTTTGAATTTTGCAACTCCTTCTCAAAACCCCGTAGGTAGTTCGTGTATTTTGAATTTCATAATTTATTTTTTTTATAACATACAAATTACACGGTACTTGAAGCATGTAGCTTGAAAATTAAAACAAAGTAGAATAACTTAATATACATGCTAACCGCAGCGGAGAATAGACAATTTCCATAGAATTAAATACTTAAATTAAAATAAATTGCCATGAAAGAGAAGCACGAAACAAGAAGAAAGCAAGTTGAATAGTAGTATAAAAACAATAGTTGAGGAGGCCCCTTAAATTAAAAACCCTTCAAGTGTTGTTGTTGTTGCTATTCAACGCGAATACAACACCCAACGGCAGCTAATCCATGTCGTCGTCATCATCATCGGAAATTGTGTACTTCTTTTGTGAGCGCTTGCGACGCGTTTGCTTCTTGCTGCTCGATGTAGCACTGACCAGTGGTGTGGCCGCTGCAGCCGCCGACTGTGCTGAGGGTGTGGGTGTCGCTGGTGCGCTAGTCATTGACTTGTTTAGCTTCAATTTCATTTTGACCGCTGCCGCTGAGGTGGTTGCAATCTCCTCGTCATCCGAATTGCCGTCCGGTTCGTCATCGTCGTCGTTATCCGAATTGTCAGGCGTTGCGGGCTCCGCACTGGCAGCAGCAGCCACCACGCGTGTTCTGGCACCCACGAACACCTTTTGCAACTCCATTGAATCCATATAAATAAGCGAAGCCTCCTCATTGTAGATCTGTGCATTCTGACACAGCTGCACAAAATCCTTTTCCAGTTCGGCAATGGCGCCGTACTTGCAGTCATCGATGCGCTGTATTATCTTCTTGATGTCGACGGGACGCTTGATGATCTCGTAGTAATCAGGCAGACGTTGCCGCGAGGGCAACTTCATGAACGGCTCCGACAGCGTGCGTCCATCCTCGTTCGTGTATTTCACGACAGCGGACATGATTTTGTTCATTTGCTTCTTCAGCGGCTTGTCGACGCTCTGTTTGCGACGGCGTTTCAAAATAACCGAATCGTCGTCCGATTCCTCTTTGCGATTCTTGCGCCTGCGTCGCTTGCGCTTGGCGTCCTCATCCTCTTCTTCCTCCTCGAATTCGGCGCCGTCATCGATGGCCTTCAACCACTCCTTCTCGGTGAGGCTGTCGGTGTAGTCGACTTCTTTGCGCTGACGCGAACCGCGACCTTTAGAATTTGAGGAAATTAGAAATATTTTTATTAAAAGCAATATTTGCTGCACTTACCCAGTATAGTATCCTCGTCGTATGTGTGCCAACGCTCAACCTCGTCATCATCCTTTGTCAACCAATCGGGCAACTCGGATTCGTCAATCAGACGCTCACGCCCCGGATGTATCTGCTGATCCTCTATCTTGCGATCATCATCCATCTTCTTAAAAAGCTCTAATTCGCCCTCGCTGCGCGCAATCATCATGTTGACCACCTCGTCGTCGGGCACCTCGTTTTCCTCTTCCTCCTCGCCATCGTCCTGATGCAGAATCGTCTGCAAAAACTGCTGTCGCTCGCTGCCCGTTGACTTTTGATCGAACATGCCGGCCTGTATAACCTTCTCGTCCATGTTCAGCTTATAGCGCGCCGCCGCCAGAATGCGCTCCTCCACGGAGTTGACTGTCATCAGACGCAGCACGCGCACCTCATTACGCTGCCCGATACGATGCGCACGATCCTGCGCCTGCAAATCCTGATGCGGATTCCAATCGGAGTCGAAGATGACAACCGTGTCGGCCGTCTGCAAGTTGAGACCCAAACCGCCAGCGCGCGTGGACAGCAAGAATACAAAGTACTCGGAGCCCTTGGCGTTGAACTTGCGCAGCAGCTCACCACGATCCTCCGCCTTTGTGGTACCATCCAGACGCAAGTAGCCGAACTGGCGCCAACTCAAATAATCTTCGATAATGGTCATGCACTGCGTCATCTGACAGAAAAGCAACACGCGATGGTTGCTCGCCTTGAGCTTGGGCAATATGCGATCTAGCAACTCAAACTTGCCCGAAACGCGATACAGATCAGGGCCGGAGACCTGACCATGGCCGCCTGTATGATCGCAAAACTTCTCCTCGATATGCTGAAACATGAAGGGATGATTGCAGAGCTTGCGCAATTGCACGATTGTGTTCATGAGCGCCTTGGCACCGCCCTTGCCTTGTTTGCCCTTCTCGGAGCCGTCTGTCAGCAGCACGCCCTTGCTCTGCATGTGTTTGTACAGCACACGCTGCAGCCCGGACATGTCGCACTTGATGATGTACTCAACCTTGTCGGGCAACTGATGTTCGACCTCTTTCTTGAGACGACGCAGCAAGAATGGACGCAGCACTTTGTGCAGACGACGAATAATCAAAATGGTTTCTTCCTCGTTCAGTTCGACCTTTTCGCCGGTGGTGGCGAAGGGTGCATTGAACCACTGCTCGAAGGTGGAGCAAGACTTGAAGATTGAGGGCAGCAAGAAATTCAGCAGCGCCCACAACTCGGGCAGCTTGTTCTGCAGCGGTGTGCCCGTGAGTAGCAAACGATATGGTGCAATGTAGTGCGTATTGAGTACTTGCGTCAACTTGCAGTGATGATTCTTCATGCGATGACCTTCGTCGATGATCATGTACTTCCATTGGATCTTTGCAAGCACCGCCTTGTCTTTTATGACGTACTCGTAGGTGGTGAGCAACACGTTGAATTTTGTGGCGCGCATTTGATTCTGAAGGAGGCGTCGGCCCTGTGGGCTGCCCTTGTAGCTGACCACACTAACCGATGGCGCCCACTTCTCGAACTCCAGCATCCAATTTGGCAGAGTGGAGAGTGGTACGATGATCAAGAAGGGACCCATTACCTGAAAAGGATGAAATAAAAAAATATTAAAAAAAATGTTCACTAAAAATTCAATTTTTCACTCAAATTAAATTTTTCACTAAAAAATTCTGCACTTTAATCCAATTTTCACTAAAACTTCAAGTTTTCACTAAAAAATAAAAATCCCCGAAAAATTCAAATTTTTCACTATTAAAAAATTAAATTTTTATTTTTAAATTTACCTTTTTTCGATCCATCAAATAGGTCACCAACGATATGGTTTGAATAGTCTTTCCCAGACCCATTTCGTCGGCCAAGATACCATTCAAATTGTTATTGTACAGCGATACCAACCACTCGAGGCCCTTGATCTGGTATTCTTTGAGTTGGCCATTGACCAAAATAGCGGACTGCTCGTAGACCTTCTCGTGCACAGTATGTGCAATGCTGTAATACGTTTGCTCCTCGGTACGATATTCGTCATCCTCAACTTTGGCCTTGTGCATGAATGCATTTGGATCTGTATCATCTTTTGGCGCAGCGTCCTGGAAATGCAACACAAATAAAGTCACAATTAAAACGCAAAAAGTGACATTTTAACGAAACCTACCTCCATCGCCGCTTTTTTCTTTTCATACTCCTCCGCTTCTGCAGCCTGCTTTCGGCGGTCGCGCTCCTCCTTCTGCTGTTCATCCTCATCATCTGAATCGGACTCTACCCAGTCCCAGCCAGGATGTTGCTCTAACCAGCGATGCAAATGCTTTAGCATCGGTGCCTCCTCGCCTGTCAGCCGCTGCCCGGTGGCCTGTTCGAGAACAGTGACACGAAAATCTGCCACAATAGAGCTCTCGTCGACATTGATGTATTCGCCGCTCATCAGCAGCTCCTTCTTGTACATCATCAGACGTTTGCTCTCGTCCTCCTTCTTTTTCTTCTGATCGTCTTTGTGCTGTTTCACCATCTGTGTGAGATTGCCAATGTATTCGTCGGTCTGCGACAGCAAGAAGGCCAATCGCTTGTCCTTTTTCTGATCGATAAGCTTGCGGTAGCCCTCCTCATCCTCGGCCATGAGGCGACGCATACGCTCCTTTTCGATGCGCTCCTGTTCCTTCTTCTGTTCGCGTTCCGCATTCGCGTGGTAGTTCATGATGGACTTGTTGACTCGTGCAAGTTGAGCCTACGACAAAATGCACACCAAATTTTAATTTTTGAATATAAATTTACAAAAAAAGGATTTTAGTTACTAAAATAGTAAAATTTAACGTCTTCCAAATAATACCTTGTTGTTGCGATGATATTCCTTAAAGTCTTTGCCATGCTGCAGCACGGCCGCAAGGAACTCCTGATGCTTTTGACGTCGTTTGCGCTCTGCCTCCAGCTTTTGCTGCTTCTCCAGCTTCTCGGTAGCGCGTGCTTCGCGCAGCCCCTGCCGTTTGGTGCGCTTGTAAGCCTTGATATTGACAGCTGTCTCGAGTGTAGTGTCGCGTCGCGTGCATTGCACAATCTCTGAGCGCAATTGCCGCTGAAAATTTAGCACACGTAACGCACGCAGCTCGATGGCGGCCTGCAAACGCAAATCTTCCGGCATAGTGGCCGGCAGACGCTGCAGCTCTTGCATGCGTAACGCAATACGCGAGGCTATGCGATTCTCGCGTTCCTGCAGCAGCGTTATGGGATCCAGACCGACTGGTTTCGCAACGGTGGTGATGCGATTAGGCTTGGGCATTGGTTGTTGCTGTGGCGGCGGTGCACCTGCCTTGGGACCGGCCTGTTGCATAGGCGGAGCACCACCACCGGGTGGCGCTGAACCGGGTGCCATGCCTGGACGAATGCCTTGTGCCATTGTGGCAGGCATTGGCGCTGAAATTGGCGGCTGGCCACCACCCATCATCGGACCTGTGGGTTTACCGCCATTTGGTGGCATTTGATGCGGATCTTGTGGTTGCGGTAAGCCTGCTGCGCCACTGGGAGGCATTTGTTGTGGCTGTTGTTGTTGCTGCTGTTGTTGTTGTTGCTGCGCATGTGGCGGCTGCATTTTAGGCGCGCCTGGTTGGCCATAAGCGCCCGCAGGCGGTGTGGGACATTGTGGCGGTACACCTGCTGCGCCGGGCGGCAACTGTTGCTGCTGCCCCGGAGGACCTGGCGGACCTTGCTGCCCCGCATGCATGCCTGGCTGTTGACCGGGCACTGGTAAACCTGCAGACTGTGGTGGTGGTTGCTGTTGTTGCTGCTGTTGCACTACATTAGCCTGCTGCAGCATTTGCTGCATTTGTATGGAAATTGGTTTGTTGCGCGCCAACTGACGGTAGACAGCAATTTGCGTGCGCAACATATTCACTTGATTTGCTGTCAGATGCTGATGCTTTGAGGTGGCGCGCATCGCCAGCAAGTGCGAGTAGCGCGGATCCTCTTGGAGACCCTTCTCCTCCATGGTGTCGATGGCACGTTGCAGTGCATTGAGATTTTCCTGACCGGCACGTTCGGCGCCGGGTGGTGGACCCTGGCCGGGCGCGGGAGGTCCCTGTAAAAGAGGGAGAGCGTGTGTGAGGTATTTTTTTAAGAGTTTGCACAAAAGACTTGATTTGAATAAACATTTCGGTAGTCAAATTAACTACAACAACAGCCGCTGTCAGCCGTCAAGTCAAAGCAAATGTTAACAGCGAAGACGTTGATAAAAAATACAAGCTAAATTATTGAAACATTGAGATAACTTGTGGGCTAGTTGAACTACAGTTGGTCTGGAACGAATTTTTTCAAAAATGAATTTTTTGAATAAAAAATTATTATAAATTTGATCATTTTGTGAGATATTTAAATTTTTATGAAATTTTAGAAAATGTTTCTTATCACAATTTTAAGTTTTTGTGAGATTTATGTGAATTTTGTTTTATGGTTTCTATGCAAATTTCAAGTATTTTGTGAGAATTATGGGTATTTTGTGATAAGTGTAAATAACATCGCATTCATTTATTTTGTGATAAAAATGTAGTTTGTGATAAAAATGTATTTTTGTGACTATTATGAATATTTCGTAATATAATGGAATTACAAGCGATTTTAACGTAATTTGGTAGAATTTTAGCTATATTGTGAGAATTTGCTGAATATGAAAAGTGCATTATGCATATTAAATTCAAATTCTATCAAAACAAACCTATTTTTGAAAAAACATTTGAAATTGTTCATTTTCTAAAATGTTTCTAAAAGTACATTTTATTATGACATTCTTGAATATGAGTAAGTATTTTGTGAGGATTTGTTTGTGGTTGCAAAAGTGCATAAAACAGTGATAGACAAACAAAATATTTTATAAAAACTTTAAAAAAAATGGTACAAATATAAAATATGATCTATGCTGCGAACTCAAGAGCTATCATCAAACGAGATTATAAATAACACTGTCGTCTTCTTGTGCTGATAATCAAGTGCATTGCATACCCTACATTAATTTCGACAAACGTTGATATATAAAATCGTAGACGTTTTGACATTATTTTTAAATATGCGACGCACGGTGAACAAAAAAGCACTTTTTTTGAACAAAATTATATAACTTCAAAACAAATCGGTAGATTTCGTTGATTTTTTTTTTACTTAATAAAAAAAATGTCAGGGTATAGTTATGCTTTACAAAATGTCTTCTATTGATTCACAAAAGTTATGTAAAAATAATTTAACTTCGAGAATTTTGTGGAAATTTTTGACATGTGATTTTTTAAAATCTGGAGCCAATATCGGTATGATTTATTTTTTATTTTTGACCACATTGATTATGATTAGAAAAAAGTTAGTGCGAACGAAGGATATCGCTTGCAGTCCTTGGTATAAATTTACAAAATGAGAAACAAATGTATAAAAAAATGGTAATTTTTGCCATGTAAATTCTCCTAATCCGGGAACGATATGGGAATGATATATTTTTATTTTTTACCACATTGATTGTGATTAGAAAAAAGATAATGCGAACAGAGGATATCGCTTAAAGTCCTTGGAATAAATTTACAAAAAAGGCACAAATGTATGAAATTAGAATAAAAAAGGTAATTTTTGACACGTAATTTATCCTAATCCGGGAAAGATATCGCTATGAATTTTTTTTTATTTTTCACCACATTAATTGTGATTAGAAAACAGTTAGCGCGTGTGAGGGATATCTGTAGGTTTAATTGATATACAATTTTTACACTAAACGCTTTAAATCAAATAAGTAAATTTCTTACGAAAATGGTAGTATT
Source organism: Dryomyza anilis (assembly GCA_951804985.1). Lineage (NCBI taxonomy): Eukaryota > Metazoa > Arthropoda > Insecta > Diptera > Dryomyzidae > Dryomyza > Dryomyza anilis. Next base: position 874,224 of record OX638134.1, read on the forward strand.
TCACAACAATTTTCATGTAAACCGGAGCAAACCGGAAGCTACTTTTTTTACAGAATGTGTATTTTGTAATAGCCTAAATACAATTTTAAGGATTTGAGAGGATATGCAAGGATATTTTAGTTATGTTCCAATATGTATTTCCATATATTTTTGTATGGAATGCAATTTGTTTCCTAACTTTGAAGGCTCATATCTCTTAATCTGTTAATTTTATATGAAAAATGGTTACAGATTATTCTTAGTAGGTCTTTTACGTATGTAACAGTAAAAAAAAAAATTGAAAATTTAAAAATAAAAAAATGGCGTTTTGTTCAAAAATTTCGTTATTTTGTTCACCGTGCGACGGGTCTAGTAACTTTTAATCGCATCGGGCTGTTTTAGTGAGCTCGCAGAATTACTCAACGTTTGACGAAGAACGAATGAAACTGGTTTTATTGTTTATAAATAATTTCAAACAATTGCAAATTGTATAAAACACGTTAGTGAATTGTTTAGTCGTTTAGTAGCTGTGTATTACGTTAGACAGACAAGAGGCAGGCAGACAGTCAGCAGCAGCATAAAATAACTATTTAGATAAAATTCAATGACAACGATGGCGACCAATAGCAAAGAATTGATCGATGCCTATTATGAGTTTATTTATCCGCTGGCTGTGCGCGCGGGTGAAATGCTGCTCGAGGGCTATCAGAGCGAACGGCGGAAGCGTGTCAATATCAAGACAGACTTTTACGATGTTGTCACCGAGTATGACAACAAAATCGAAGAGTTTCTTATAAGTGAAATATTGAAAAAATATCCCGCGCACAAATTCATCGGCGAGGAAGATACGTCAACAAAGTGCAACAATGTAACAAAAGAGTTGACCGATGATCCGACCTGGATTATAGATCCCATTGATGGTACATCGAATTTTATTAAACAAATACCACACACTGTTGTCTCAATTGGTTTGGCCATCAATAAGGAGATTGTCTTGGGTTTGGTTAATAATCCAGTGCAACAGAAAATGTATTCGACCAAGTTGGGTCAAGGCGCATACTGCAATGGACAGCGCATACATGTGAGCGACTGTGAGAAAGTAAGTGAAGCGTCAAATATTTGTTAATTATTCTTAAATGAATGAATTGTGCATTAATTAATTGTTATGACTCTGGCTGTGTGTTACAGATGAATGACGCCAATGTGGCATACGAGGTCTCACTGCTACATGCTGCTAAAATACGCAACAAACATATAAAACGCATCTATCATATAGGAGCTTGTGCAAGAAGGTATATTTTTATATTTTATGACTCTAAAATATTTTAATCAAAAGTGTCAGTTTGCAAAATTTAGTACTATAAAAATAATGATGAATTTGTGAAACTAAATTTATAATATTCAACAATTGTCGTAGGATGTGAGATTTTTGTAGAATTTTAGAATTGTCTCCATAAAAAATTGAAATGGGGTAAACGGTAAAGTATTTGAATTGTAAATAGAGCCCCCCGAATCCAAACGATATTTTAACGATACCGTTTATAGGCGCAAATTGTCGTTTTGGATAATCTATAATGGTACGAAAACGATAAAAAAGAATCTTTCGAGAATGACATCGTTATTTTTGTATTTATACATATCGAGATGAATCGAAAATGGTTTTATTTTCGATTTTTGTCATTAGAGATATCGAGATGATATCGTAAATGGTTTTATTTTCGATTTTTGTCGTTATAGATATCGAGATGATATCGTAAATAGTTTTATTTTCGATTTTTGTCATTATAGATATCGAGATGATATCGTAAATGGTTTTATTTTCGATTTTTGTCGTTATAGATATCAAGATGATATCGTAAATAGTTTTATTTTCGATTTTTGTCATTATATATATCGCAATAATATCGTAAATGATTTTATTTTCGATTTTTGTCGTTATAGATATCGAGATGATATCGTAAATGGTTCTATTTTTCTGTTTTTATCATTATAGATATTGAGATGATATCAGAAATGGTTTTATTTTCGAATTTTGTCATTATAGATATCGTAAATGGTTTTATTTTCGACAAACAAATTTTATTTATTCAGAAAATTGTTGGTTTTTGACAAAAATTCTGAAGAACACACAATTCAATTTTCAAATACATCGAGTTTTATATCGAACTGTATTGAATTAAAAAATTATCGTTAAATGGTATTAAAATTTATATTTCAACAAATTTGTTTTCTTTTTCCAGAATTCGATCTTTTTTTTGTAGAAACATATTTTTTTTCAAAATTTGTTTTTTTCCATACCAAATGAACGAATTTCAATTGAAGATCTGTTCATGATATGTGCAACGAATGAAATTTAATTTTGGTTGTCCATTACTTGAATTCCAATAGTAAATAAATTTCAGAACATGACCGATAATAAAAGTATTCAATCGTTTCAAACCGTTCAAGTCATATAAAAGAAAATTCATGTTTGACTTTTTAGTCAAATGTTTAAATCGCCATCAAAACTAAATTGCAAAACACGTCCGATTATAAGAATTTTCTGAACTTGATAAATTAAAAACCATTTTTAAACATCGATTACTTTATAAGAATATATTGTATAATTGCGATGACCATTATTTCAGTAGGACATACATATAACTTAAAAAATATATGAACTTCATATTTAAAACAGTTGATTAAGAACAACACAATAACCTAGATATACATTTAAAGGGCCATGCCATGCCATTCTCCATGAATACACGGAAGCAGCCATGTACAAAATAACGTTCGAATCTCGCATGAGTTCACAAAAATCCAAAAAAGAATTTCTTCTCTAAAAAGAAATCAAAATTTGAACCTGAACGTATCAAATATACTTGGAAACTCTGTATTAACTCCCCTTCATTTATTTTATTCGATTGTATTACAGGGGTAACACAGGGGCAAAGTGTAATATGTTTTGAACCGCTTGTTTATTTCTTATTTAAAATTATAAAATAGATGAGATTTGCATTAAAGAAAAAAGTCTTTCAATGAGAATGTTAGAAACTCAAGTATAATAAAAACAAATATAAGAAGAACCATAGCAATATTAATGAAATAACAGATAACATTTATACTAGTTGTACGCACTATGTGCGACCTATTTTGAATAAGACTTATGCAATGCATGGTGCTTTATTGTATTTGCATTAAAGCAATGCAAATCTAAATTACAACAAATAAAATAAAACAATAAAAAAAGATTTATATTATTACAAAACATTTTTAGTACATTTTCATTCAGACACTCTGTAATTAGAGTTTTATGAACAATAATAAAAAGTGTTGAGTGTTTTAGTTAATTGCAGCTTTGTCGAGATTATTTAGCAATGATAAATATTAAAATCTTAATTCAGATATTTTTGTGCTTTAAATAAATCGCAGTCATAAACAAAAATAATAAACGGGTTTTGCAACTGAGAAGCAGATACTTGAGAAAAGTAAATAAAAACCTATGAAAATATTTCAGACTAGTTGCTTATTCTTGCGTTGTGGATTCGCTTTGCTTGGTGGCCGCTGGAAATCTAGATGCTTTTCACATCGAGGATATGTACCCTTGGGATATGGCAGCCGGCTCACTGCTGATACGCGAAGCGGGCGGTGTTATAACGCATCCGTACGGTGGACCCTTTGATATTATGAAACCGGACTTGATTTGCGCAGGCACCGAAAAGTTGCGCAGCGAAATAGAGCAGTTGATACGCAAGGCGGACCAAGAGAAATCGGTCGGTGGCGAAGAGTAATGAAGAGAAATACGTAAAATCGGTGCCGCCCGCTTAACGTATAATATTTATATTAAATATATAATTACCTCTATATTTAATGAAAACATTTGAAAAAAGTTTTGTTTAATATAAAGTAGTATTTTTAAAATTTACTAAAAATTGTCAAATGTGTCACTCACTAACAGCTGCTTTAATGCATTTACAATAGAATGCTTAAAGCATTTCATGTGTGAAAGAGGTAAAAAAGCTTTAGAGCTTTAACCTAAACCAAGTACGGAGAGTGCTTTGTCGGAAGAGCGCACAAATTTGTTTAAATTTTATGTATTTTGATTATTTTTTAATATCAACCGTTTTGAAATGATCAAAATTCTTTTTAAAGCTGTCTGCAATAATTTATTGCAAACTTCGTAGAGCTTTTTGTAGCCTGCATGTGGCAACTCTGTAGCAAGAATTTGACAGTCGAATTAAAGCGCTTTCATGCTAATGGAAAAAAACATGTTATACAATCGTAGTTATTTTCTCATATAACTGAAACAAAGCGCAGCGCTTTTAGCTTTAATAAATAGTTTAAGAAAGATCCACACACACACCGAGACACAGCGGCACTCTGACGCGTGAGTAGCTGACGAAAAGCTCATGACAAAGCGAAATTCTACAAACTAAAACACTATATAAAACACACGCATTGCTGAACTCAACGCCGACAGTCGATTTAGTTTCAATAAAACAACACAAACCCCCAAGAGTTGCAGTGCAAGCAAAAAAAAATAGAGAAAAAACCAACACAATATGGCGCACGTCGATGCAGAACAATTGGAAAAATACTATAATGTGGCCTTGACGTTGGTCACCAAATGTGGCCCTTTGATGCGTGAAGGTTATCAGAAAATCAAGGCGGACTATAAGGTCAAAAGCGCTTTCTTCGACCTGGTCACGGTGTACGATAAACAAATTGAAGATCTTTTAATAGCCGGTCTGAGCGAACATTTTCCGGAATCAAAATTCATTGGTGAAGAGGAATCGGCTGCCAGTCAGCGTGAGGCAGTGCTTACAGATGAACCCACCTGGATTATAGATCCCATTGATGGCACCACCAATTTTATACACAAAATTCCACATTGCTGCATTTCGGTGGGTCTAACCATTGGCAAAGAGCTAATGCTGGGCATTGTCTACAATCCGATTGCGAATGAAATGTATTCGGCATGGAAGGGACATGGTGCATATTTGAATGGACTGCCTATAAAAGCGACAAATTGCACAAAGGTAAAGAGAAATTTGAAATTTTGAAATTTTGACCATTTAAAACTAGGTGGAGTTTTTTAAATTGAGTTTTTTTGTTGCCCTCTTGATTTAGTTTTATCAAAGTTTTTACTTTCTGATAAGATTTCCTACAGCTGATTAGTACAGCAAAAACTGATTTAGCCCAAAAGTGTCAAGCAACCTAGGTCTAGGTGTATTTTCGTAAATTATATGCGATAAGGTGGTTAATATTATTACAATTGATAGAAAGAGCACGTAAATATGTTCGAAATAAAAGTGAAAACAAACTGTGAGAGCGACGTTTATTAATTGTAAACACTTGTAATAATTGTGTGCTTTAACTTAAATACTGTTGGCTTATACTCGAGTATTAAGTGATCAAATTGATAAGTTGTGCAAACAATTACTAAAATCTGCATAATTATGGTATGTGCTGTGCTATCTTTATGTGAATACTGCAAGCCGATAATTGTTCGCATAGCATATAAACAATTATAATATTGTTGAGGAATATTTTTTAAATTATGATAAAACTAGCTGAACCCGTTCACAGCGTTGCCCGTGATAAGTTTTTGTAAATGCAAAATTATATCTTTTTAAATTACAGCCTCTTTGCTCTTTTTAGTGCCTACGTCGCCCGCTCACGTGCCACTCCCTTTGTCCAATCCCGTTCACTTTCTACGTGAAGATTACAATGTTTAATATGATCATTTGTTTCGATTTTTACAACTCTACTCTTAGTATGTCAGGAGTTAAAGCAATTTTAATGTTTTGGTTATTTAAGAGGTGCCACGTCCCATGGTCCAATCTCGCCCATATTCTACGTGACGATTGGAATTTTAAATATGAACATTTGGTTCGATTTTTATAACTCTACTCTGAGTATGTCAGGATTTTAGCAAGTTTTAAAGTTTTGGTTATATGGGAGGTGCCACGCCCCGTGGTCAAATCCCGCCCATATTCTACGTGACGATTGGAATTTTAAATATGAATATGGGAGGTGCCACGCCCCGTGGTCCAATCCCGCCCACATTCTACGTGACGATTGGAGTTTTAAATATGAACATTTTGTTCGATTTGTATAACTCTACTCTGAGTATGTCAGGATTTATAGCAATTTTAATGTTTTGGTTATATGGGAGGTTCCACGCCTCATGGTCCAATCCCGCCCACATTTGGAAAAATGATAAACATCCACAATATACATCATTGGGCTAAATTTCATGACTGTGGCTATCTTAAGTACACAGATATTTGCATTTCAAAATTCAAGCTTGCCACGCCCATTTTTGTACCTTAGGGGGCGAATTTCAAAAAATCCCGCCTTAGTGCGCGCCTACGTCGGGAGATGAACACCCTGTCCAAATTTCATGTTCCTAGGTCTAAGGGTTTGGTCTGGGCGTTGATCGATCAGTCAGTCAGTCAATTAGGACTTGTTTTTTTATATATATAGATTATATATCTTAGTTATTTGCAAGCGATAATGCACTGTGCTATTTTACGTTTTTTTTGAACAATAGTAAAATTTACCAAATGTAAAATGAGACTTTTAAATTCAATTTTTCAGTGCACGTTTAAACGTAGTTTAAAAATTTCATCAAAACGCGCAAATGTTGTAAAATTTGACTGATAAAAGGACAATCAGTAGACAGTTAATTTGACATTTCAAATATTTGTTTTATGTTGACTAGAGACGAAATTAACCCCCTTATTTTGTGAAACAAAACGAAAAGTGACGCGTCAAAAATCCCAGTGACAGCATTTGTTTACTTGTTAATTTGTCCGTCGTTTGTTTCATTTAATGCAAAAAAAATCTGTCAATGGAATTTCTGACTTTTCGTTTTACAAAATATAGGGTGAGACTAGACTTTTAAACGTTTAATCAAAAATAAATTCATTAAAAAATCGACAGAGATTTAAATTAAAGGCAACAAAAATGCCGACGATATGAACATTGACAAAAACCTGTCAATGGAATTTTATTTCACGTTATAAGAGGTTAACCCCTTTATTATGTAAAACGAATCGAAAGGTGACTGGACAAAATTCCAATGACAGATTTTCTTTGCATTGAAGCTGTCTCTTTGACGCGCAACTTTTGTTTCGTTTTACAAAATAAGGGGGTAAGTTAAATTTGACAATCTGACTGTAAATCTGCACCTTTTTGTCAATAAAAATCGAAATTTATATTTATATTCGAAATTTTAATAGACATTTTTTTTTTTTTGTAATATAAATCAAAAATATCAGTGAATATTTTGGAAAAAGGTAAATTATGTTTTACTTGTACAGGGGATATATTCGATAGTGAATTTATATAGTATTGACATTTGAAATCCAAATGCAAAGTGATTTTATTATTTAAATTTCTTTTTATAACTGAATAATATTCAGGTTTTTCATTCAATTGAATTGAAATCTCGTCGTTTTAGTATTAATATTAAAACTTACAAAATATTTTATTTTCATTTTTTTTATTTTTGTGTTTTTGATTAATTTTATAAAAATCGGTTGTTTCCTTTAAAAGTAGAAATGTCTTTCGAACGATGTTCTTTTCAGTCGGTAACTATTTTGGACTTAACAATCATGAACAGGATAAAATGTAATTTTTATAAACCAAACTTTGAAATATTTAAAACGTAGTTTTTAAATTTGATTTCTACATCAGCGAATTGAATGCATTATGAATTTATGTAGTTTGCAAAAAAATATTTTTTAAGTGATTTTGTTACACAAATTGTTTATTTCAATTGAACATATTTCATAGATTATTTTCAAACAAAGTATCGTAAGATATTTAGCAAATGATTACAAAAGTAAAACCAATTTAAATACATTTAAAAATTATTTTACATTGAGCAATTAAATTATAAAATATTATTTAATGACAATGCGTCACCTGAGAATTTGCGTGGCTCATACGCCATTGTGTCGATTTCGAGAAAAACCATAGACAAGACTTGCATTTGCGTTAAATAGGAGCAAATTTGCGATTTGAAGCAAAGTGGATGCTGAATATTCGAAAAACGGATAACGGTATTAGAAAGATAATATATAAGTCATATATACCCAATTCCTAACTCCATTCCATTCACCGAAAAATGGCGTTTGAGCCAAAATAATTCTCAGGTGACGAATTGTCTTTGACAGCATCGTTTTCTTATTATCATATCGACACTACATACGAAAACTACCAAATACAAATTTTAGGCGATTCGTTTGGTGTCACTTCACTGAAATCACAAGATTTATTTGATTTTACAGTTAAAGAATATTTAAAATAGATTTTCAAATAAGAAAAAACCGGTCGTAGAATTTATTAATTGTTTCAAAGCAATGATTTAAATTAAAGGATTTAAATTTTTTTACTATTCGTGAAGTTTTCGATTCTGTAATTAAAAAATATGCTTTCACTCGAATTTATGATCATTTTTTTACCTATTTGTTTCGTTTTACGTTACCAGACTGATCATTTTATTATCAGGACGAACAAAATGACACTATTTATATAAATTTACATAGAGAAAATATAAAATTTAATATTTTTTTAATAAAATAATGAACATTTATCTGTTCGTGATAAAAGTAAAATAATAGTATTGTTTTTGAGAAAAAATTTTCAAAGTATTTTTAAGTTCGAATCACACGATTGACTAAATTATATTTTTGCAGTATTCACCAACACAAAAATATATGTATATCAGAACAAAATATATCGAAAATCGAATAAATGATATTTAACAAATTGAATAGATTGAATTGAATATATTGATTGAATGGATAAGCTGGCTTTACATGATTTATGTAAGAATTTTGTTTCTTTGCAATGATAAAAAGTACATTAAAGTTTTATAATTAAAATATATCAAAAAAATCATTTATTTATTAAGAAAAACTTTAATTCATATTGACAATTTAAAATTCTTAGTTTTTTTTTAATTTTCAATTTAAAATTTAGGAACTTTTATAAAAATAATAAGTATATCTGATCAACAGTGCTTTACATATATTAAAAAATACATTTTTTTAGATTTTAGAAATTTATAAGAACATTTTTAAAGCTTCACCTAAACGATTCGTCTGACACACTTGTCTGTTCATATAAATGCAAATTTTTGCAAAATTTTAATAATTGCTTCTCACAGATCAGCAACGCTGTCGTTGGCTATGAAATCTCATTGATACACGATGCACGTGTGCGCGACAAGAACGTCAAACGTTTGTGCAAATTAGCATCAAACTGCACTGGGTATGTTATGCGATCCACAACTTTGAAATCACATTTCAAAAAATGCTTTGAATTGTTTATTGAATGAAATTTTAAAATTTTAGCACACGCTGCATTGGCAGCGCCGCGCTGACACTGTGCTATGTGGCCAGCGGCAGCTTTGATTGCTACCACGTCGAAGATCTCAAGTCCTGGGACATTGCAGCCGGAGCGCTTATACTGCGCGAAGCGGGTGGCGTTATTTACAATGGCACCGGCGGTGAGTTTGATGTCATGAAACCGGACTTGGTGTGCGCTGCAACACCAGAACTGGCCAAGGAAGTGCTGCAATTGATTGAGGCAGCCAATCAGATCACAGAGTATACATTCAAGTAGTGCAAGCGTCGATTACTTTGCAGACTTTTAGCTTTTGTTTAATAATAAAGAAAAATACATACATTAGGCGGCATTCCGTGCGCTTGGTAGCCCATTGGTGGCATATTGGGTCCTTGGGGCGGCATTTGCATGCCCATGTGTGGTGCTAAAAGAAAATCAAAAAATATTATTTTTATTTTTACTACATTGTTGTATTTAACTCACCCATGCCTTGATGATGTGGCGGCATATGATGTCCTTGTGGCGGCCCTGGTGGACCGGGCGGTCCCTGTCCAGGCGGCCCGTTCATATGCGATGGCGGCGGTCCCTGCGCACCACCCTGTCCTTGTGGTTGCTGTGGTCCGGGTGGACCGTGCGGCACACCATGCGGCGGCCCATGTCCAGGTGCACCACCCACTGCAGAACCTGCACTGGGCGGTGGTGGGCCATGCTGACCCGGCGGTACTTGACTGTGTGGTGCGGGCGGTCCATGCGGCGGCATGCCATGTTGTCCGGGCGGGGGTGGGCCATGTTGCGCATGCTGTGGTCCTCCATGTGGCCCACCATGCGGCGGTCCATGTTGCATAGGATGTCCATATGGTGAACCGGGATGACCTGGTGGTGGACCATGATGTCCTGGTGGCGGTGGTCCATGTTGACCGGGCGGTGGGCCTTGCATATGTGGCGGACCTGACCCCGGTCCACCCGGTTGACCCTGCTGACCTTGTTGTTGTTGCTGCTGCTGTTGACCGACCGGCGGGCCTTGCGGTTGATGTGGATACGGACTATGTGGCGAGGGTGAAGGTGCCGGGCTCTGCGACGGTGGCCCCATGGGACTGGGCGCCTGCGGTGGTGGCATCGGACTGTTCGCCGGCGAGGGCGAAGCCATTTTTAAACAATTGATTTGGCGTTGGTTTTAGTTATGGCTGCAATTTGTGCGAATTGAAAGAAAATCTATCACAAAATCTGCACACGCACAATCGGCAAATTGATCAACTCACACTTTTGACGATTTTTTGCAACACTTTTAAAGCCACAAGAAATTGGAAGTTTACCACAAATTTTACACAGTTCGTTAGAAAATTCAATCTTCTATTCTTTTATGCACAAATTTATTGTTGATTTATATTTAATATGTAATAATTTTACTTTTTTCTTGAGTTTGTGCACGAAAAATTTTCTTCAGAAACGACGCGACAAAAACTTTAATGGCCGCCGCCTATTATGTGTGTGGCTGTTTAGATGGTGTGTGTTTTGCATTCAGAGGGAAATTTTTTATTGTGAATTTGGGAAATTTTATTTATAAAAATTTTATTATTAACTTTGCAAATTCTAAAAACTATAATTTTTTTTTAATTTTTGGGCATATTCATAAACAATGACTTTAAAATTAAAATCAGAATTATATTTTGCGTGACTCTAAATTGTCCATTAATATTTTGCCATGTTATCTGTTCTTCACTAAAATAATCAATTTTTAATTTTTAGTAAACATTTTATTCAGAAAAGAAATATTTACTAAAAATTTTATTATTTGCGAAAATAATAATTTATTTTTACTGTATTCTTTGCAATGTTTGCACGTTTAATTCAATTTATTACTAACAATTTTACTAAAAATAGTACAAAATACCATGGTTGAAATATATACAGTTCAGATCATCTGGCATACAGATCGTTGAGAATACTTACTTACTTAAATGGCCCTTACAACCGTGGGTCGGTTTTGGCCGCTGAGATGAAGCCGCGCCAGTCGGATCTGCTTTGCGCGCGCTGACGCCAGTTAGAAATACCAAGCGTTGCCAGGTTGTCCTCAACTTGGTCTTTCCAACGCAGATTTGGACGCCCTCTTCTACGCTGTCCACCTTCGAGTTTCGATTCAAGCACCTTCTTGGCTGGAGTGTTTTCATCCATTCGTTCGACATGACCTAGCCAGCGAAGCCGCTGGATCTTGATGCGCTTGACTATGTCAATGTCGTCGAATAACTCATATAGCTCGTGGTTCATCCTGATTCGATACTCGTTAGCAAAGCAGATAGGGCCAAAGATTTTACGGAGAATCTTTCTCTCGAACGCTCCCAGTACTCTCTCATCGGTGGTGGCCAGCGTCCATGTTTCTGCACCATAAAGTAGGACGGGCATGATGAGTGACTTGTAGAGCGTTATTTTTGTCCGGCGAGAGAGGGCTCTGCTTCTCAATTGCCTACTGAGCCCAAAGTAGCACCTGTTGGCAAGAGTTATTCTCCGTTTGATCTCCAGGCTGACGTCGTTGTTGCTGTTTACGCTGGATCCCAGATAGACGAAGTCCTTCACAATGTCGAACTTGTGGGTGTCAAAATCAGCTTTTTGTCCAAGACGCACGGACTCTTTTTTGCTTGTTGACACAAGGAACTTCGTCTTGTCCTCGTTCACCGCTAGACCCATTCGACGCGACTCTTTCTCCAATCTGGAGAATGCTGCGCTGACTGCTCGTGTGCTCCTGCCAATGATATCAATATCGTCGGCATATGCGAGCAGCATGACACTTTTGTTGAGGATAGTGCCGCTTTGACGGAGTTCGGCAGCTCGAACTATTTTCTCCATCAATAAGTTAAAAAAGTCGCACGATAGGGAGTCACCCTGTCTGAAACCTCGTTCGGTATGAAATGGCTCGGAGAGGTCTTTTCCTATTCTCACTGAGCAACGTGTGTTGCTCAGGGTCATCCTGCAAAGTCTTATAAGTTTCGCAGGTATACCGAACTCAGACATTGCGGCGTATAATCGTTCCCTTATCGGAGTGTCGAAGGCGGCTTTATAGTCGACTAATAGGTGGTAGGTGTCGATCTGTTTTTCTAGGGTCTTTTCCTGGATTAGGCGCAATGTGAAAATCTGGTCTATGGTGGACTTTCCAGGTCTGAAGCCGCACTGATAAGGTCCAATCAGTCTGTTGACGATGGGCTTCAGTCTTTCACATAATACGCTCGATAGAACCTTGTATGCGATATTGAGTAGGCTGATCCCACGGTAGTTGGCGCAGATAGTGGGATCCCCTTTCTTAAGGATTGGGCAGAGTACACTGAGGTTCCAGTCACTTGGCATGCTTTCATCCGACCATATTCTGCTTACGAGCTCGTGCATGCTCTCTATTAGCTCTTCGCCTCCGGTCTTAAACAATTCAGCAGGCAGGCCATCAGCACCTGCGGCTTTGTTGTTTTTCAGCCGAGCAATGGCTGTTCTGACCTCGTCATGGTCGGGTGGCGGAATCTCAACGTCGTCATCAAGTACTGGGGTTGCCGGGTTTGCTTCTCTATCGGTGGAATTGAGGTCATCATCACCGGTCAGCAGTTTAGAGAAGTGATCCCTCCATATTTTCAGTGTGCTCTGGATATCTGTCACTAGATTTCCGTTCTCATCTTTACAGGAAGAGGCTCCGGATTTCGAACCTCCGGCTAGGCGTCTTATTTTCTCGAAGAATTTTCGAGCCTCATTCCTGTCCCCATGCATCTCAATCTCCTCACACTCACGTCTTTCTGCCTCGCTTTTTTTTCGCCTGAAAAGACGTCTCTCTTCCCTCCTCTTCTCTTTGTATCGCTCCTTCGCAGCTCGCGTAGCTACTGACTGCAGGGTGGATTTGTACGCAGCGTCTTTCTCTGCAGTGGCCGCGCGACACTCTTGGTCATACCACTGATTCCTCAGGGGGCGTTGGAATCCAAGCACCTCTTCGGCAGCCGTACGCATAGAGCAGGAGATATGATTCCACTGCGCGCTTATATCATCGAGAGGAGGAGTGCTTTGTCTAAGCAGGTGTGAGAGTCGAGTGGAAAAGGCTTGCGTTGTCTGTTGTGATTGCAGCTTTCCGACGTCTAGCTTTCTCTGCGTTTGGTTCCGTACGTTCTTCGCAGCGCTTAAGCGTGTGCGGACCTTGGCTGCTACAAGGTAATGATCCGAGTCCATATTGGCACCTCGGATAGTGCGTACGTCCATCACGCTTGAAGAGTGCCTTCCGTCAATCACAACGTGATCAATTTGATTTCGAGTTTTTTGATCGGGCGACAACCATGTGGCCTTGTGGATATCGAAATGTTCGAATCTAGTGCTACTAACTACCATGTTTCGTGCTGCGGCGAAGTCGATTAGTCTCGTTCCGTTATCGGAAGTGTTGGCATGGAGGCTAAATTTTCCGATTGTGGGACAATAGATGGCTTCTCTGCCCACCTTGGCGTTAAAATCGCCTAGCACGATTTTGATATCGTGGCGGGGGCAGCGCTCGTATGCGTTGTCTAGGCGCTCGTAGAAGCGCTCTTTTGTCTCGTCATCTTTCTCGTTCGTCGGAGCGTGTGCACAAATTAGGCTGATATGGAAATATTTAGCCTTGATGCGGATTGTTGCCAGCCTTTCGTCCACGGGCGTGAACCTAGAGACAAGGTGGCGGAGTCTCTTGCCGACCACAAATCCACATCCAAATTCGTGTCTCTCCGCATGGCAGCTGTAGTAGATATCACAGGACGCTTGTTTCGAACAGCCCTGTCCCGTCCATCGCATCTCCTGGATAGCGGTGATGTCAGCCTTATATTTTTCGAGGACATCTGCCAGCTGGATAGAGGCACCTTCCCTATAAAGGGTCCGGACATTCCAGGTGCATATCCGTAAATCATGGTCCTTAAAACGTTTGCGTGGGTCGTCATCGTTGTAATCGGTCGTTATCCGAGGCTTCTTTTTTGTTTTCATTGGGCGCATAGGTTTTTTCCGTGGTGGGACCCAAACCCAACGCACGAACCCTCACTCTGAGGGAGATGCTCGCCACTCACTTTAGCCGACTTCTACACCGGGTGGTGTAGAGCGCCGTTTCCAGGGACTTCCACGAGGAGGACTTCCACCGAAGTGGAGGTGTCACCATTTGACAATTTGTCAATTCTGGTGACCAGTGAGTTGACTTGAGACGACACCTACAAGGATTGCGCTGGCTTCGCCATGTTGAAGCACTCAGACACGTTGCCTTGTGATAATCGCCCCCATAGTCCCCTATCGATCGTTGAGAATCCTAATAAGAAATTTTAAAAAATAAAAAAAATTAATTGTTATTTTAAACTTTACTTGACATTTGGCATTTTAATTTGGCTATTATACTAAAATTTCACTGCGTGCACTAATTCACTATTTCACTTTGAGCTCTTAAAAGATTTTAAAATTAATTTAGTTGAAACTTTTGATTGATGAATCTTTTAATGTAATTATGAGTGTAAACAAAGCATTAATGTTTTGTTTTAAATTTTTCGTAAGTCTTTCAAACAGTTTTCAAAAAAAAAAGTGAATTAATAATATTTAAAAAGTATTTCTTCTAACATAATTATTAATTTAAAAACGACACTTTTTTTAATAATTTCATCAAAAATAAATTTCCCAACTACTGTACAATTTATATTAAATGGTGTGCTGGTAATCCTAGCAACGAAAACAAATTTAACGACACGTCATAACCGCAAATCATCCACCAACATTACGTCAACTTTGACAGTTTTCGTACCGTTTCATTGTGAACTGTCAGAAGAAAAAGTGAAAAAGACGAAATTGATAAACTTTGATGGCAACATATTTTTTAATTTTTTGCAAATTTGCCACAAACATTGGACACAATTGCAACTAATTTATAAAACTGAATTTGCGATACGTGAACTCAAACTACTCAGAAACATTTAAGTGACAAAACAGTGCAGAAATCGTAGCAAACATGGGTGAGTTTTGCATTGGGGTTGAGGCGGTCATTGACAATGTTGCTGCACAATTCAGATAATTTCATCAAAAATTCAAGAATTTTAAAGATTAACAATGCATGTCGTACATTCACCATAACAGGTGGAGTGCTTAGTTATTTTCGTGGACTGCTGGGTTCACGGGAAATGCGCATCTTAATACTGGGACTTGATGGCGCCGGAAAGACTACGATACTCTATCGGCTGCAGGTGGGTGAAGTGGTGACAACGATACCGACCATTGGCTTCAATGTGGAGCAGGTGACATATAAGAATTTAAAATTCCAAGTTTGGGATCTGGGTGGCCAAACAAGTATTAGGTGCGTAGTTTTGTTGTAGTGCTTATGAGAAACTAAAAATTAATAAAAAAAATATATAGACCATATTGGCGCTGCTACTACAGCAATACAGATGCTATAATATATGTGGTTGACTCGGCAGATCGTGATAGAATAGGTATTTCTAAGGACGAACTGCTATATATGTTGAGGGTGAGTAGAGGATGAGAGTTGCTGCTCAAAGTAGAATTAACTATTGGAAAAACAATAGGAAGAGGAACTTGCCGGCGCTGTGCTCGTTGTACTGGCCAACAAACAGGATATGGAAGGCTGCATGACCGTCGCCGAGGTACATCATGCGCTGGGCTTAGAGAACTTAAAGAATCGCACTTTCCAAATATTCAAAACATCCGCGACCAAGGGCGAAGGTCTGGACCAGGCAATGGACTGGCTGTCCAATACATTGCAAAGTCGTAAATAGTCTACTTTTCTATATAAACACAATTTAATTAATTTTTTAAACAAGAAATAAACGTTATTATTAAGGAATGTCTGTCAGCAAGCAAATAAAATTAAAAACTATAACTAATTATTGTACGGTAATTCAATTGAACGAATTCATATGATTTACGGTTTGTTAAATACGACTTGAAACGTTTGCACTGAACACGTTCTTTATGTTAAAATAATATTTCCGTTCTAGCTTTAACTTTTAAATGTATCCCCCTCTAAGCGCATTTAGAAACAGCATAATTTATACATCTAATAAATTTATACAAAACTGTGTAAATTAATGAATTTTATTGTATAAAACGAAAGAAAACAAAACGATTCATTCACAAAGACAACTCGGACGCTGATTGTTCATTATCACCACTCGGGCAACCCGAAGCGTTGCACGCGCTTCTCCTGCGCATCCAGATCCATGCGTATCTTCTGGCGCATATAGAAAATGGGACAATCGCGATTGGAGCAGATCACCTCCTCGTGCAACGAGCCCTGACAACGTTGGCACTCGGTCCACAAGCGCGAGAAGTTGTCCTCGAGCGAACGCTTCGCAATGATCTCCTTCTGATAGAGCTCGCTCATCTTGGGCTCGCAGTGGGGACAGAGTGGCGCCTTGTCATAGCCGCTAGGCATGAGCGCTTTGCAGCCAAGGCATGAGGCTTTTTTAGTCATGAAGCCGGCAAGGCCACCAACCTTCGAGGTGACCACGGTGCGTGTGCGCGTATGTTCACCCTCTGAAAAAGTTGCATTCTCCATTAAGACAATTCGAAAAGCATTAAAAATAAACTAAATACTCAATAAAATCGACTCTGCACGATCGCCCAATATCGGCTCGAATATGCGTAAGAGCGGCTTGGACAGCTGCTGCTCCAGATAGTAGTTGGCATCGATGGGCACACAGTTCTCCAGCACAAACAGCGGATCCTCGGCCTTTGCATAGGCGGGCGTATTTTTCGCAGCGGCGCAGATGACATACGGCACACGATCACCTAGTTTTGGCGCGGTGCCCGCATCGCGTTTCTTCATTTTACTCGCCAACTCGACGTGCGCCTGCTTGGCGGTGTAGTCCGTCTTTGAGAGCTCTTTGGTGATGACCAGCTGCGAGATATCGATGCGATTGCAAAGCAAATCGGAAATAATTTGCTTGGCATAGGCGACGGCGCCATCCGGATCGCGTTCGATGAGCAGCTTTTGCAGGCAGGTGTTCATGAGATTCGCTACGAGCGGCGAGTTGTCGCGTCGCACAGTTTCGATGCCTTGGAAAATCGAATTTTGCTATAGAATTGTATTATAGATTTATTATTGATCCAAGCAAACCTTTGCAGTCCATTTTGTCATATGTCTCGGGTCGTGTGAAATACAGCCCTGCGTAGCGCTTCTTGTTGATTAGCAAATATGGATAGTAGACCTTCTCGAATTCGAGTTTTATGGGCCGCACAAATTTGGCGCTCACTCGCTCGGCCGCCTCACGTCCCAACTCCATGCTGCGCTCCAGCGATTTGACACCGAAATTCACCATCACCGAATCCGTGTCGCCGTAGATGACAACGGCGTCGTTTTCATAGCCATTGGCGCGTGTATAATGCGTCTCCACTTCGTTCTTCGTTAGCTCAATCATGGTACGTCCATAGGCGGTGACGCTGCCTGAGATTTCAAGGCAGGGCAGTTTGCCCACCTGCGCGCCAGTGAAGCCGTAAACAGAGTTGGCCGATATCTTCAAAGCCAGCTGACGACCATCGAGCACGGAGCGTTTGAAGGGATCTTTTTCGACCTAAAAGTTGTAAAAAATCGAGCAAATTAAAATATTTCGATTACTGATTGCATTTAAGGGAAGAATATATTAAAAATTCCGATCGAATTCGTTTTGAAATTTCCATTTGATCAAATTTGTTTTTTTCCTAATCGATTTTTCAATATGATAAAAGTATTTTAATCGAATTCAAATTCATTAAAGTTCTGTGAAACGAATTAAATATGATGTTTGTTATCAAATATTTGCATTCTTGATCAGAATTATGTCCCGAGTCGATTTAGCGATGTCCGTCTGTCTATTGAAATCACGATTACAGAAAAACTAGAAGAGCATGATTTATGAAACTTATAAATTAGATTACTTATATACCTACGCTGTCTGTCACAAAATGGGCATGATCGGTCGATTTTGTGTTGTATTTTCAGACTGCTTTAAAAAAATAAATAAACGTGTTAGTTTTCGTAATATAATCGAACTATATCTGATCGATTAAAACAAATTCTTCTCAGCTGATGAGATAATGTAAATCTTTCGAATGGTATTTTAACTTTTAAAATTCATCAACTAGTTTACATCATTACACAATAAAATTTTAAAGAAATCAAATTGCGATTTCATTATAAATTTAGGTTTTTGTATGTGACCATATTTCCAATATCATTCCCAACATTACTTTAATTTTGAACAACAACATATAATAACTTCGAACCTTTAAATCATTCTTGGCACGTTTTCGCGCTGCCAGCAGCGACTCCAAGATCTCCGGCAACAGTCCGCGTCGCACCTCCGCTTTGACAAACGTATTGTTCGAGGGTGTGCGCTCCACTTGATCATCGCGCAAACCCAACTTGTCACGTCCAGCCGGCTGCAATAGCGTTGTATAGCACAGATTATGCGCCATCATAATACTCGGATATAGCGAAGCAAAATCGAGCGTTGATATCGGATCCGCATAGTAGCCGCGCTTGGGCTCTATAACCGTCGCACCTTCGTATTGCTCATCCGAGCCTTGCGAGTGGTAGGCCGGCATGATATAGCCTTGCGTACGTGCCTTACGCAGCAATTGACTCAAGACCTTGATCTGCTGACCGCGTGTCAGCAGACACGCGAGTGTGACGCCCGTCACCCTGGCCATTTCCATGTAGTTGACAATGCACATTAGCTTGTTGAGCAGTCGCAGCGGCAGATAGGCATCTTTCAGACAGTACATAGCGAGGCGACGACGCGTCTGTTCATCGCCATTCTGCAGATCGGTGATGATACTGTGATGCACATCCTCTTTTTGCTCCTGCAGAAAATGATAGCTCACCGCATTCAGAGTGTACGAGCGTAGTTTGTAGTCGCGCAGCAACACAAACAGCAGATCGAATGGCACGCGGCCCTCAAAGTTGACGTATTTATTTTCGCGTCGTCCCATTTGTTTCGACTGCAGCACCTGCTCCTTGATGACGGAGCGTATGTTCTTAATGCGCCCCAAATACTCAAAATTGCGCACCTTTAAATGTGCAGCGCGGTTGAGCAGATAGGGAATATCGAAGTTGTTGATGTTGTAGCCGGTGAGAACGTCCGGATCCACCTCGCGCACAAAGTTGGACCACGCTTCAAAGAGTTCCTAGCAAGGAAATAAGTAATTTTATTAATTTAATAATTTCTTCTATATTATGCTATTTTTTTAAAATTATGAATTAAAATTTAAAACACTTTGTTGCAATTACCGATTCTTTGTCGAAACACAACACTTGCGAACCCACTATGGTCGCGCATTTCTTCAACGTGAAAACATTTCTTATAAAAGGCTCCGGATCTCCTTGTCGTATAACCATATTGGCAATTTGTATGACCGGATCCATTTTCGCCTCTGGAAAAATGCCCTTGCGTCCCGCGCACTCAATATCAAAGGATAAAATACGAAATGGCGCCACCTTCGACCACTCGTCCTCCGGCTGGTGCGAGATAAACTTATCGTAGGCCACATCGACTTCAATCTGACAACGTGAGAGCGGCAATGGTTTCGAGTTGCGTCCACGCTGGCGCCAAGTGCCCGCCGGCAACTCAATCCAATTGCAACCCACAACACTGGTGTCCACCATAAAACGTATGTCAAAATCAATATTACTCTCGAACGGACGACAATCCTGAAAATCGAATTTTGACGAAATCACCTCCTTTTTAAGCAGCCTACTGGCGGCTGCAATCAGACGCGGCATAGTCATTGTAATCTTTATATAGCGCTGCTGCGTGTCACCCTGATAGCCATAGATATTGAGCTTCTCTACGATCTGTACCTCGAGCACTGTTTCCTGTACGTTATCCTTGTTGCTGCGCATGTCGGCCAACACCTTTTTGTCCAACTGCTCGCGAAATTCATGACAATGTTTCTGTTCAAAACCTGTTGGCGCTGCTATATAGAAATACGGGCAGAAACCATGGACGTGACAGCACACCGAGTTGCCCTCCATAGTGATGCCGTACATGCGTATTATAGGAACAGGACCAATCTGTGAGCCTGGCATGCCGAGCATTGGCTGTCCTACGTAGTTTTCCACGTCGATCTGTTGAAATGTCAAGTCGTAGGTTTCGGGATCCAATTCGGGTGGATCTACGCGTGACCATTTTATTGAAGTTTGTTGATTTTCTGGACCATCGCCCAGAAACATTGACTCATCGAAGTCATCGTTTTCAAAGGCTGCCAGTTCTGCTTCGAAGCCTCCGCCACCCATATCATCGTCGTCATCATCAAAATTCCTGCAGTTCACGAAAAATCGTAGCATGAAATTAATTTTGACCAATTGTCCACTTACCGTGGTTTCTTCTGTGTAGAGCCACCAGCGCTATTGGCTGCAGCGGGTCCATTTACCTTGCGTTTGCCCGCAAAGCCACTCATGACTCTGATAATACAAATAAACAAATATATTAAATAATAAACAAAACGCCTGTGCTATTTTTGCCGACAGATGTGCAAATCCACAACAGCTTTTGCGCGGTTCAAAATTGCAACAATTCACAATAACAACTTGATAATTAATTTTGCCATCTACTGTGCAGTGTTGCAAATTTCAAAAATAGTAGTTTCGCACTATTTCCTCTTTAAGGTAATTATTTTCACAAAATTAACATTTTTGTTTAAATTTAGCCATCATTTATGGAATTGTTTACGTTGTACGATCAAAATGTGTTGTGGAGATACTACATGTCTTGCCATAAATGTCAAACATTTTGATATGACTAAAATGTCCTCATAATGTGTGCCATGACTATGACGTTTTGAAATAAATTCAAATCAAATTTATGACTTACAAATTTTTATTTCATCAATTTTTAATTTCAAATTGCGTTGAACAATTTCTTTAATAAATTTGCTGTGCAAATATCAGTGATACAGCGTGGCGTGAGCTGAAATATAAGTTTTCAAAAAAATTTTGTGACATAATTGGACCATATCGTTTTTGTCGACATAAACATAAAATGTGTCTGTCATTAACATGGACATAAGAAAGGGATAGTGGAAACCATTGACGTATGGAGACGCGGTGTTATATTTTAACTAATATAATTTGTTACAAATGCATTTTTAATAAATATGAAAAATCTAAGAAATATTGATATATCTAAGTTAGTCTATTAATTTAATTAAGAATTAAACCATTTTTTATAAATCGAAATTTAAAAAAATATAATAAAAGATACGTATAAAAATAACTCAAATTTGTATGAAATGTGTGAAAGTAATTAAATTGCCATTCAAAAAAATATATCGTTTAAAATTCATATTTTTTTCAAATTTATTGTTTAATAAAATTTAAAGTATTTATTTTAATGCGGATGATTTAATGTTAATAGATTAACAAAACTCATATTTTTACAACAATTCAGATAATTTAATTATTTTAATTTTGTTCTTTTGATAACATAAAATTTATATATAATAATACGATTTTCAATTTATTTCTTACACATTCAAAATAGGCCAAATATCCAATTAGACTCTATTGTGAATGGATTTGGATTAAAAACCACCCTCTGAGATCAGCAGAAATGTCACAACTGTCATCGACGATAAAAAAAATTACCAACTACAGCAAAATTTTTCCACTTTACGTGCTGCGAAAATTTCAACACTAAACTAATGTCTAAATTTGTGCAAAAGTGATAAAAAATACACTCATCGGTCGTAAATAAAGTGGACTCTGCGATAAGAGGCGCGATTTGCAAAGAATTGCATTTAAATGAAAAGGAAAACATCGAATGTGTAATGATTAGTGTTGAAATAAGAATTTAATGCGAGTCTTTGAAGGGTAAAAAAGGATTTAGCGAGGGGTTGCTTTTCACACACAACCGTCTGCGAGACTGCGGCCCAAGTGCAAGCGGCAGCACTAACTAACTCCCCCACACGGACTCGACGGCAACAAATTCCAAATTGAGCCGTAGCATGTATCAAAGTGCTTGCAATGCAGCCACGACAGGCTCTTGTGCGCCCGAGCCAGAACGCGAACAGCGCACTGCCGCCTTGATATCGCAAGAGCCGCCAACAGCGCCGATCGAGCCCGACTACAGCGGCTTCGACATCGTGAAGGCCACGCAATACGGCGCCATAGCGCGTGTTAAGGAGCTGATCGAGACAGGCTGGGACGTCAATCAGCCGGACAGCGAGACGGTGACACTGCTGCATTGGGCCGCTATCAACAATCGACGCGACATTATCAAATATTTTCTGGAAAAAGGCGCTGCCGTTGATGCAATTGGCGGTGAGCTGAATGCGACGCCGCTGCACTGGGCCACACGTCAGGGACATTTGGGAGCGGTGGTGCTGCTGATGACCGCTGGTGCTGATCCGAAAATACGCGACGCCGAAGGTTGCTCTTGCATACATATTGCGGCGCAGTTCGCGCACACAGCGCTTGTTGCATACTTCATAGCCAAGGGCGTTGATCCGGATCTGCAGGATCGCGGCGGCATGACGGCACTCATGTGGGCCTCGTGGAAGGTAGGCACCTGAATACTTTTAAGCCAATTAAAACAATTTCTTAATTTAAAATAGGTCTGCGCCTTGGATCCAGTACGTCTGCTGTTGACACTCGGCGCCAATCATGCCATGGTCGACTACACGCACGGCAACACCGCTCTGCACTGGGCCATACTCGCACGCAATGCCACCGCAATATCGACGCTCGTGTTGAAAAGTAAATCTTCCCTAGACGCACCCAATCTGCGCGGCGAAACGCCACTCTCCATGATGGACGCACAGTCGGGCGCCATCTGGATCGGCGGCAAAGTCATGGAGAAGGTGCGCGATGCCTCGCTCTCATCGCAGCAGCGACGTTCGTTTGTGACGCGCATTAAACACGACAAACGTCTGCGCTGGTGGACCATGGTTGCCTGTCCCTTCACCGCCTTCTACTTGACTGGCGTCGTGTTTACGTTGAATACGCTCTATATCATCAAGTTCTTTCTGCTCGGCTGTCTGTACGCCAGCTTCCATGCGATCGGCAAATCGCTGTTTGATGACCACCTCATGGCGCTGCTGCCGCTCAGCGTCTACTTGGCCACCAAACTGTGGTTCTACGTCACCTGGTTGCTGTACATTGTCGATGCGGTGTCGTTCGGTACGACGTTGGCGTTTTTGAGTTGCTCCGCAGGGCTGTGGCTGTGCTTCCTCAAGTCGTGGAAGGGCGACCCGGGCATCATTCGACCGACGCAGGAGCAGCGTTTCAGGGTAAGCACGTCAATTGACTTGGTGATTTATGTTTTTAAAAAATATTCAAAATATTTAGAGATTATTTGAATTTTTTAAGAATTTTACACATTTTGAATTTTTTTTTTAATTTTAATTTCGCTACTTTTTTAATAATGATTTTATATATATTATATAATAATTAGGACATTATTTATTATCGTTTTAAAGAATATTTTATTCGAAATTCCAGATTCTTTTCAGACACATTTTGTTGAATTTATACTAAGAATTGTAACTTTGATTGGTTCAGATTTCGGTTTCCTTCGTTTCGGTTACAGTTTGCTTGTTTTAGGTTTTATACCGTAATGGTTTAGTTTTGTTTATATTTTCAAAATTATTTTATTCAAAGATTTTCTCCCAATAAACATTTCTTCAAGCTCTGTCGAAATTTTTTTAATTTTCCTTATTCTCAATAATTGTTTTTGACTAGTCCCCAAGCTTTAATAACAATGTCGAATTCATGTACTGTATAGAGTTGAATACACCTAGATAAATAATTTATATGAACAATTTTAAAAATATCAAATCAAGTGTTTAAATCAAGTCTGTAAAAAGTTGAAATATACACGAATACTCAACTTTATAAAATTAACTTGAAAGCTGCTTCAAAATAAAGAACAACTTGGGTTGAAAACTTGTGTTCTATAAGCTCACTAACATTGAATATTCCACACTGTTTAAAAACTTGATAACAACTTGCCCAATAAGTATTTAAAAACATTACTTTTCACACTTGTGATACAGTATTGAGATTGGGTTGACGATTACTGTATACTCTATTTTATTTTGATTTAATGTTCGAAATGCTCAAACTTCAAACAGAAAAAATTCATTCATGTATGTGTTTGAAGTTTAAATGATAAAAGAAATCGCGAATACCACCACCAAATATTTAAAGAAATGTGTTCCTTAATTCAAGATTGTTAATTAGATAAATATAACATCCTTTAATGATACGTGGAAATCTAATGCTTTCTTCTATAGGTCTATAGAAATCGAACCACGGAATTTAAGAAAATAGAATTATTAATAATAACAGTGCGGCGGAGGCTCGATTCTTTAGTACATTTGACTACGAGTCGAAATGTTCTGTGTTTGATCCCAGCGACGGTTAATTATCATTTTATAGAAAAACATTTTTCTATCCGACGCATCCTCTCGACAGACAGTGCAAAACTTTGGAGAGTAAACACTGCCCATTAAAAGCTCTCACCCCGCCGTTCGAATTCGGAATTAAACGGTAGATTTCAGAACAATGCAAATACAACATGCACAGCTCAAATGTTGTGAGAGCTTGGCTTAAGTTCTTCAGGACTGTAGCGCCAAACTATTGTTATTAATATGGTTTATACCTAAGACTTCTTTGATGTTATACTCCATGTTCCATTTAAAATTGACTTTTCCATTTATGTTATTTTATTGCATTGCTATTCAAGACAAATATACGAATATGTTGAGAAATTTTATGATTATCAAGTTTTAAACTAGTGTAGTTTTCTTATTTAGTTTAATATGAATATCAACTACTTCAATAACCCAGCATACCACACGATATCGAAACGAATTCGAAACGATATCGTTTGAACGAACATTGTTATCGTTTTCGACTATCGTTAACGATTCGAGAATGATAACGTTCTCGAAAAAATGGCTCTAACGATATCGATATTGTATGACGATATCGATATTGTATGAATTCTCGATATCGAAAAGAATTCGAAAATTGATTCAATTTCGATATCTAGACGAATTCGAAAAATTATTCAATTTCGAAATCGAAACGAATTCGAAAAGCTTATTCAATTTCGATACTATTTAAATTAATTTGCCTTGAAATTATCTTTCATAGAGCTGTGCACCAGCATTCTATAGCATCCACAACATTAAAATTTTTTACCTAGTTTGGGATTAAAAATTAGTTTATCGATCCAGCAACAAAAAATGCATACTTACTAAATTTTAAGTTTCTAACAGTTGCGAAATTTTATCCAATTTAAAAATTTATTAAATTTTTTCATTGAACAGCTTTTTTTGACAAATAATTCAATACATTTTCTATTCAAATTTAACGATATCGTTACGAATTCGAAACGTTATCGAAATTTTATACAATCGAAACTATGTTTATTGGGAAGCTATTTATGATCCAAGATATGAGTGTGATTCTCAACTATAAGCATAGGGTAGAATTCAAGCAATTGTCAAGCTTATTCCGTAGCTTGAAATGTTAGTGCATATCGAATTGAATACCAAAATTCTTTTAAGTTTGGAAACTATACATATTTTAAGTTTGTTGTATCTTGGAATATAATTTGATAAAAAGACGTTTTGATTGAGAAGGCTATATTTCACAACTTTTAAAATACCGTTTTTCTACGCTATTCTCAATACAATAAATTGAGAAAAATACTTTTCATAAAATACTATTCAAGAGCAAATGTTTATTGGGTTGTAGTTAAAAATTAAAAAAAAAACATTTAAAATTTATTTTTCTGAAATTAACAACCAGATTTTGTATATCGATGTGACTAAGTTCTCTCACATCATCTGAAAAGTTGTATTTCATATCTTCACGCATTCCTTACGTTGATTTTGTTCCCTCTTACGTTCTGTGAAACCGCTGTAAACATCGAAACGTTACCAACAACCAAACTTGATTTAAAGAAAAATAAACATTTAGTCAAAATTGCCAAATTTTTGAATCTGGCAATACTAAAATCCATTTTATTTTAGCAAATACGCAAACCATTCATAATTTTGCGATGATTTGGTTTGGAAAATAGAAAAACATAGATTTTCGATAAACAAAAAACAGCTGTACGAGGAAAGATGTCAAATATTTGTTTGTCTGATTTTTTTTTTTTTGATGAAAAGAAATGTGTAGTGTATTAAAAAAATATTTTAAATTGTTTTGCATACTGTTTTGGTGCAATTAGTGCTTTGTTTCGTGAACATTTTGGTGAACGGAGCCAAAAAAGCGGCAGTCTAATTTGACACAATATTCGTGCGGTTTAGTTTTATGAAATACAATTTATTTCTTTTTTTTTATAATGTGGGATAAAAACTAGAGCCACAGCACTCAGATTTATTTCCTTACGTCGACGCAAACCGTGTGATGTCAGACGTTTTGCGCTTTACAAAATACAAAAAGTCAGTCACACAGGCGTGCGTGACTACTTTCGTCAATTATTGACTTACAATATCTGGCTGTATGTTTCGAAAACTATATTTTTATTTTATTCAAAAGTAATCCAAAAATAGTGAAAGAATACCTCCAAAATAATGTCTTTTGTATATATATTTTTTTTATCGAAATCATAAACTTCACTTTAAACAGATTTTCATTATAATTTAAATTTTTATTATAGTATTTATGGTATTTATTACTATTACTTGTACAATACTAGTTTGTCTTTTTTAAAATTGTACATTTTATATTAGACTATTGTGGAGCTCTCTGAGCGCGGCGGCATTGGTTTTGAGCCCGCCGCCTTTTGTTCTGCCTGTCTGGTGCGACGTCCGATACGTTCCAAGCACTGCAGCGTCTGCGATCGTTGTGTGGCACGTTTCGATCATCACTGTCCCTGGGTCGGAAATTGCATTGGACTCAACAACCACACCTACTTCATGGGCTTCCTGTGGGCGCTGCTCATCATGTGCTGTTGGATGGTTTACGGCGGCTCCAACTACTACATGAACGAGTGTCGTGTGGAGTTCAATGGTAAGTAGCGTTTATTATATTATTTAAGATTTTAATGGCAGATATTTTGTTTTGGTTTAAATAGTTCATGAAGTTGGTAGTGCACAATACAAACTTTTCTAGTTTTTCGTAAATAAAACTAAATTTAAGAATTTTTGTAGTTTCAAAAAAAATTATTTAAAAAAAAAACAAAATTATATTTGTAAAAAAAACATTTAAAATAAAAATAATTCAATTTTTTAAAATTTGTTTTTAAACATATATAATTTTATATTATTAAACGAAAAACAAAATGATTTTTTTTGTTTGAAAAAACATTTTTTTGTTTTTTTTAATAATAAAATAAAAATATATAATTTTATAACTCATTTTGTTGAAAAAAAAGAAACAAAAACATATTTTTTTATTAATAGAGAATTATTAATAGAAAAAGAATATATAGTCGTTGTAGAACGAAAAGTCACCAAATACATTTTTATGAAAATCTTAAATTTCAACTTTGTTGATAATTCTTACAAAAAGTAATTGATACATTTTTAAAGTTAAAATAACAATTGATAGATTCACATTTTCTTATCATTTGGTACAAATATTGAGCTCAGCTATCAAAAAATTGAAAGAATTATTTTTGTAAATGAACAATTTGCATTTTAAAAATGTAGTTGGTGACTTTTAGTTCTACAACGACTATATATTGTTTGCAAGAAAAACATCTTTCGCTTCCAAATCGACATTTTCGGCAACTCAAAATCAAGGGAGTATTTTTCAGATTGTCGCATGAAAACGAACTCGAGAATTGGGACCTGTATTCAAATTTTTTTCAAATTTGACTTTCAGAACATGTATTCAAGAAATTGCAATGATATTAAATATAGCTTTATTATTTATTTGTTTATTTATTATTTACTAGCTGGACCCGTGCACGACTCGTGCCAAGATTTTGTGAATTCAAACATTTTTATATATAAAAAACATTTTAATTATTTATATGAGGGGCCCGTGCTTAGCTGTTGAAGTTTTTTTTATTGGTTTTATAAATGTGGTAACCAAATAATAATTCTCCGCCAAAACAACTTTTCTCAAAGACAATTCTTTTTTAGACTGCGCTTCCCCGTAGAATTATTCCCAGTAGAAATCTTCCCCATTGAACGCTTTCCCGTAGAATTCATACCGATAGAATTTTTTTCCGTAGAGTTTTTCCCAGTAGAAGTTTTTGTGTGGTGAGTTTTAGTGTGGTGAACTTTACAATGGTGAGTTTTAGTGTGGTGAATTTTAGTGTGGTGAATTATAGTGTGGTGGGTTTTAGTGTGGTGAACTTTAGTGTGGTGAATTATAGTGTGGTGGATTTTTAGTGTGGTGAATTTTAGTGTTGTGAATTTTAGTGTGGCGAGTTTTAGTGTGGTGAATTTGAGTGTGGTGATTTTTAGTGTGGTGAATTATAGTGTGGCGGATTTTATTGTGGTGAACTTTATGGTGAATTTTAGTGTGGTGAGTTTGTTTTTCTTTTTCTTTTTTTTTGTTTTTCCTTTAGTTTGGATTGTAATTTTATGTGATTGTTTTTGTATTTATTTTTGCTTTTGTTTTGTGCTTTTGTGTTTTTGCTTTTAATTTTTTTTTTTTGTATTTGAGTTTTTTGTTTCATGTTCGTAGCTGGTAAAAGTGCCGACTTATATCGTTTTGAAAGTTTACGTTGTATTTCAAGAAAATCGGATTCGCCGTTTAGACGGAGAAGCGGAACAAACGTACAAACAGATTTATTATATTAATAGGATTATTTATTATTTATTTATTTTTCTGTCCTTACTGACAAAATTCACCATTATAATATTTCAACTGTTTTATTACATCAAATAGAAAATTGTTTTAATACTCCTTTCTACTTTGCAGATTTCTTGGAGGCCGCCTCGGCCATTGGCAATTGTAACGCCTGGGTCGGCTGGGTCATGGCCAATGCGCTGCTGCACATGTCCTGGGTCATACTGCTGACCATTTGCCAGACCTACCAGGTGATCTGCCTGGGCATGACCACCAACGAGCGCATGAATCGCGGACGTTATCGCCACTTTCAGGCGAAAGGCGGTCAGAGTCCGTTCACGCGTGGCCCGCTGCGCAATTTGATCGACTTTCTCGGTTGCTCCTGCTGTGGCCTGGTGCAGCCGCAGCGCATCGACTGGATGAACTACTACGACTACGACGTGCACAGCAACAAGACAATAGAACAGGAGCCGCTGCTGCGCGCGAACGCCGAGGGCGCGGATGGCGCCAACTATCAGTATGTGTAGGATAAGTCGAATCGGGATGCGATGACGCGCAAGGCACCAATTGCTAATGTTTAAGTTTGTATTTAGTTGTGTAATAGGTAGCTGCTGCAAGGAAATGCTAACCAAAAGATGCAAAAAAGAGAAAGAAAACGCGTAGAAAGTATTTAAAGTGACTGCTTTACAAATATGTTTAGTATTTAGCTATAGTTTATGTTATGTAGTTGTTTGCGTTTAATTTCGAAAATGTTCAATGATGAGAGACAATTTAGTTGCTTTTCCAAATGTGCTTTAATACTTAAGTTTGACGTATCATAAAACAGACAGACAAAACCACTTAGAACAAAATGGCAATGTAACACTTTAGTTAGGTATTGTGCTGATTGTGTAGATTATGAACTTCTTTATTTGTAAATATTTTATAAAACTGCGTAAATCTGCATTTTTTCTAGGTATTCCTAAAACGAACACTTTCGACACACACTAGGCAGGGTAACTTAAGGGACAGGACAAGTCATCGCAAACCGATTCCGAAAATGCTAATTTAATGAACAAACAAAAAGAAAAATAAAAACTAAAATTAATTTAAGCCTAAACTTAATATTTAATAGAACATAGAAATCAAAAATTTTCTAACGTAAAAAAAAACTCTTTACTTAACTTATTTCAAGCATAGAAAACAATTTAAAAACTTGAAATCTTGATGTATTTTTCTTTCTTTTAAAAAAAAAAAACACACACTAAATGTAACAAATTTTTGAGAAATCAATTTGGTCGGCAACAAATTGTGTTGCTTTGGATACTGCACTAAATAGCGCTATGCAAAAACGAAAACAAATGTAATAATTTTAAGTAATTTCCCCATGCCGACCGCGTGCTTTAACTCACAAATATCCACAAGTCAAGAAAAAGTTACAAACAAATGTTGCTCGGAAACAAAAGACAGTTTTACTTTAAGAGAACTTAAATTAAATTCTATACAATATACATATTTAACAGTGTCGTCAATGTCTAAATTAAAACGATAATAAATATTCGAGTTGATGTGTAATTATTATGTTTATATTAATGCCTAAGCATAACGTATTAAAGAAAAAATTAAATAAAATAGATAACAATATTGTAAACCCAGAACATTTTGCGCGTTACATTTAAAACAATTAAAAGCAATTTTGAAATACATTTTAAATTCCGTTCTAACAACCACAAAAAAGTACCTAACTCCAATTCTCTTAAACAAATTAAATAAAAAAAGGAATTTCTTCAAATGCAATGTTTTCTAAACGCACATTTTTAGAGTTTTACAAATTGTTCTATTAATAAATGTATTTTAATATTTTCCCAGAAAAAAAACACAAAAATTTAAAGTCTAAAAATAAATTAAAATTACAAACTTAGCAAACACCAAATTTACAATTGTTATAAAACAAAAGTATTGAATATCAATGTGTGCTGCGCATAAATTGTTTAAAATATCATAAAACACTCTAGTCACGCATAGAGACAGTACTAAATAAAGTAAATTACAGTAAAATCCAGCATAGATTTCTAAAATAATAATATTTGCAATAAATAAATATTAATATTTACGCAAAAATGAATAGACAAGAAATAATATGCGAGAAGACAAGAATTTTTATTTCCATTTAAACTGTATTTGCAATAAAAATCAATATTAAACGCATTTCTATTAAATTTTAGCTTTCTTACGTGTAGTTTTTGCTGCTTAAATTATACACCACACACAACCATATAAATAAAATTATATATTTTTTTGCTATTTTTATAAATGTTCAATCTTTGTTTAACCGAAACCGAAATAAACATATTTATGAAACATATACAGTTGTAATAAAATATAAAGAAATTAATAAATTATGTGTTTTAATTCATAGGCTCTGTTTTTTAAATTTCAGCATGTGTCAAATGTTTGCATATATCATATTTCAACATAACATTCGGGGCGTGTCTGCAGGCCAATTCCGCCTTTTTTATTTTTGTATTTTTCGGAAAGTCTTGGGCATTCTCCGGTCAAAATTTCATACAAATCGGTCGATCCGTTCAGTTTTTATAAATAAATATATCAACATGCATAAAACACCACGGCGGCTTTTTTTTTTCAAAAAGTCGAAATAATGAAAATCGCTAAAATGGTCAAAATACCAGGCACCCATAATCTGCAGCACGACGCCATCAAAATTTTTTGATTCCGACTGCGCAGTCGGCAGAAATCGGCTCTGGCGCATTTTCTGATTTACCAGGCTCCCAGAAAAAGTAGCAGGTGGCTGAAATAAAATGACGATGGTTCGAGTCTTAGCTAAATACATATGTGCAAAAAACATTGCATACTTCTAGGGTTGAAATTGGTTTTTATAGATTTATTTATAAAAACTAAACGGAATGGCCGATTGACATGAAATTTTGACTAGGCATACTTTAAAAGCTTCCGATAAATACAAAAATAACAAATTGACAGATATGTCCGGAATTTAAAATTTATAATGTGATGAATGAAGCATACTATTTTTGCTTATAACTTTTGAACGCATATGCCGATTTTCATAAAACTAATACCATACATTAGATCTGAAGATTAGTAATTACATTACCAAATATTTTGCAAATCGGTCAATAATTAAAAATAAAATAAATCAATTTACCAAAAACTTCATTCAATGATTTTCAACTTTAATTAACTCCGTGTTTCTGATCGTTTTTTCCGTCTTTTACATTTTTCTCATCATAAATACATCTTTTACTATTTATTAGTTCAAATTTTATGCAAATCGCTCAAACCGTTCTGTTTTTATAAATAAATATATACAAATAGCCAGTAACTAATTTTGATTACATATAAATGGCGTATCTGTCAATATATTCCTAAAATGTTATTTTTGTAATTGAGCTCAAATCGTTCGCAACCATGCTCTTAAATTTCATGACGATCGGTTGTTTCAGTAAAATTACATAAATCAATATATAATAGAAGTTGACATCATTTTTGCACATAACCTACTTCAATTTCAAATAGTGGGCGTGTCTGTTCGCCAACTTCGACCATTTTATATTTTTCGTATTAAACGAGATTTAGAAATTGTCTAGTACAAATTTCATGCAAATCGGTTGAACCGTTCAATTTTTATTTAAAAAAATGTTCAACAGTTGTGAAAAAGGTCGTGTTGTATTTTTGTCGAAAATTTTTAAAATTTCCAAAATATCAGGCGACCAGAAAAAGTAGCAGGTAGAGGCGAAAAAATTTTTAATGGCGGCCAAAAAATATATCCTAAATGTATGCAATGCTGCAATTAAGCCGAAACGTTCAATGAGCTTTTATTTTTGAGCATCGACTATATTTATTTATAAAAACTGAACGCCTGTACTGATTTGCATAAAATTTGGACCAGTGAATGTTCAAGGCTATCCAAAAAATACAAAAATAAAAGTAATGCACTAAACAGACCGGTACATCAGATATTTAAAATTTAAAATGGTATGCATGAAGCAAAATATTTTTGTTCATAACTTTTGAACGCATTAACCGATTTTCATAAAACTAATACTATACATTAGATCTGAAGATTAGTAATGACACTATAAAATATTTTGCAAATCGGTTAATAATTAAAAATAAAATAAATCAATTTACCAAAAACTTCATTCAATGATTTTAAACTTTAATTAACTCCGTGTTTCTGATCGTTTTTCCCGTCTTTTACATTTTTCTCATCATAAATACATCTTTTACTATTTATTAGTTCAAATTTTATGCAAATCGCTGAAACCGTTCTGTTTTTATAAATAAATATATACAAATAGCCAGTAACTAATTTTGATTACATATAAATGGCGTATCTGTCAATATATTCCTAAAATGTTATTTTTGTAATTGAGCTCAAATCGTTCGCAATCATGCTCTTAAATTTCATGACGATCGGTTGTTTCATTAAAATTACATAAATCAATATATGATTGAAGTTGTCATCATTTTTGCACATAACCTATTTCAATTTCAAATAGTGGGCGTGGCTGTTCGCCAACTTCGCCCATTTTATATTTTTCATATTAAGCGTCATTTTAGGTTTCATGTGCACAAATTTCATGCAAATCGGTTGAACCGTTCAATTTTTATTCAAAAAAATAATCAACAGTTGAGAAAAAATTCGTTTTAGTGGCTGTATTTTTGTCGATGAATTTGAAATTTTCCCAAAATACCAGGCGAACAGAAACGGCAGCACGACGTCATCAAAATTTTTTGATTCCGACTGCGCAGTCGGCAGAAGTCAGCACTGGCGCATTTTCTGATTTACCAGGCTCCCAGAAAAAGAAGCATGTGGCTGAAATAAAATGACGATGGTTCGAGTCTTAGCTAAACACAGCTGGACTAAAAAACATTGCATATTCTAGGGTTGAAATGGGTTTTTATATATTTTTTAATAAAAACTAAACGGATTGGCCGATTGTCATGAAATTTTGACTAGGCATACTTTAAAAGCTTCCGATAATTACAAAAATAACAAATTGACAGATATGTCCGGAATTTAAAATTTATAATGTGATGAATGAAGCGTAATATTTTTGCTTATAACTTTTGAACGCATATGCCGATTTTCATAAAACTTATTTTATACATTAGAACTGAAGATTAGTAATGACACTACCAAATATTTTGCAAATCGGTCAATAATTAAAAATAAAATAAATCAATTTACCAAAAACTTCATTCAATGATTTTCAACTTTAATTAACTCCGTGTTTCTTGTCGTATTTTCCGTCTTTTACATTTTTCTCATCATAAATACATCTTTTACTATTTATTAGTTCAAATTTTATGCAAATCGCTCAAACCGTTCTGTTTTTATAAATAAATATATACAAATAGCCGGTAACATATTTTGATTACATATAAATGGCGTATCTGTCAATATATTCTTAAAATGTAATTTTCGTAATTGAGCTCAAATCATTGGCAATCATGCTTCTAAATTTCATGACGACCGGTTGTTTCATTAAAATTACATAAATCAATATATGATTGAAGTTGTCATCATTTTTGCACATAACCTATTTCAATTTCAAATAGTGGGCGTGGCTGTTCGCCAACTTCGCCCATTTTATATTTTTCATATTAAGCGACATTTTAGGTTTCCTGTGTACAAATTTCATGCAAATCGGTTGAACCGTTCAATTTTTATTCAAAAAAATATTCAACAGTTGAGAAAAAATTCGTTTTAGTGGCTGTATTTTGGTCGAAAAAATTGAAATTTTCCAAAATACCAGGCGAACAGAAACGGCAGCATGTTCATTTTTTTTCCGGCAGCGCAGTTGGCAGAAATACGCTATGCCGATTTTTTTTAATACTAGGCGCCCAGAAAAAGTAGTAGGTAGAGACAAATTAAAATGGCCCCCAAAAAGTATGCAATGTTTTTTCAGCCTTAAAGCTGCAACGTTTTTCATTTATTTAGCAACTACTCGAACCAACGAGCTTTCATTTTGAGCCGAGACACAAACTCAACAAAGCTTTTGCTGTTATTTTCTATATTTATTTCTACAAACTAAACGGGTGGACCGATTTGCTTGAAAATTGAACCTGTGAATGTTCAAGACATTGCGATTAATACAAAAAATAAAAAAGACGAAATTAACAAACAGGCAGTACTCCCAGGACAGGCCTACTATAAATCCATTGGAGTGGCAATTTTAAACTTCGTAATACATATGAAAGTCCATTTTTCCTCTATAATGAATAAAAACACATTTTAAATTTATTTTTAAATATTTTTTTGTTTTTTTTTTTTATTGGTTTTTATATTCTGTTTGTTTTAATTTTTCATTTCTTTTAAATATTATGTTATTATAATATTTATTACTTTAATTTAATTTTTCCAGATTTTCTTTTATGTGTATACATAAATCAATTTAATTTTTGAATTTCTTTTGCGATTTTCGCATTATGACATCTTTAATTTATTTTTATTTTTAATGCTTACAACTTAAGATTCCATGTGGTAACTATTTATATATATATTTTTATATATGTATGTATTATGTTTTTATGTATGTATATGTATGGTATGTATGTGTGTGTCTGTTTCATGTAGTTGCTGCTAGAGCTGACATTGTTTTTTTTTTCTTATTTATGTTGTAATTGATTATTGCAAACACACGTTGACATTGAATACTAAAAATATTTTTTGTTTTTATTTATTTTCAGTATTTTTGTAATTTATTTATTTTAAATACTCATTTTATTTTTTTGGGTTTTTCGTTAGGCAAATTAAAATAATTCTTTATAATGTATTTACGCTTCAAATAATTTTTTTGCATTTTCTTAATCAGTCCTGGTTTTGGTATTTTTCTTTTTGTTTTTTTTTCTTTTTCATTTTAGTGAACATACAATGTTTGCCAGTGTTGCCATATACTACTGTATTTCAAATTTCAATGAACTGCTTTTTAGTTAAATTTACGTTTATTTTACAACATTTACGCATGTAAGTTTCATTTACACAACTTGAGTTTTCAACTGTCCCAATGATTTCTTGCGATCTCTTTAAATTTAATATTAAATTGTATTTAATAAAATTTCTAACACAATATACACTACTTTTTGCCGCACTGCACTTGGCAGTGTTGCCTAATTGCTATAATTCTATTTATTTATGATGCATTAATTAGTATTTTTTGTTCTTAGAGTTTTTTTGTTTTTTTTTTTGCAATATTTATACTTAGACTTAATTAATATAGAGTGTATTTTACAGGGTGTACTTTTCATAGAGTTTATATGAAAAATCTTACATAATTTAATAACGCTAAATATACGAAAAACAAACTACACGATTTGTAGTTACACAAAATAGTTTTTATTCAATTAAAATAAAATATAAAACTTTTAAATTAAATTTATAAAATGAGTTATTTAGTAAAAAAGAACTTAATTTATTAATTTATGGCTGAATTATTTCAATGATAAGCAATACATTGAGTTGAGTTTAATTGTGTAACTTAATACAACACTAAATCTTTACAAATGGCATTAATGTGTTGGGTAATCTCAAGTTTTAATTTCTCTTAAAATTTAAGTTGTGTATTTAAATATTGCAGTTTTTTTCTTGCTGTTTGCATAAATTAAAATTTAAAATCATAAAGCGTTAAGTGGAAAATAAATTATATATCATTTAATAATTATTTTAATATTTTGCATGCCTTGCTGTTTGTTTTAGTTTAAATTTATATAGAAATATATATCACAATTTGTAATTTTTTTTTTTTATATATGTTTTCAGTTAAAAATTACATTTTGAAAAATAAAAGCATCAAGGTAAAATAATTAAAAAGGCTTTAAGTAGGTAGTATATATGATGGTATTTAGTTAAAATGATAGGTAGTAGAATTTTATGTATTGGAAAATTTTTATTATATGTACAATAGAAAGTTAATTGAGTTGAGAATCAATTAAATTTGAAGTTAGCATAGTTTAAAGTTGAGTTATACATTGAAAAAAAAGAAATGAAAGTATTGAGTGAATCACTTTTAAGACTCAAATCGACTAAAAATGAAGAATTTTAAAAGTATTACAAAAAAATAAAATAAAAAGAAGAGAACTTTTAGAGCAGAGTACATTATGCTAATTTGAGTACATTTACATGCTACGCACATTGCTCCGTTTTGCTCTTTGCAAGCAAACGTCAACTGTCAGTTGTTTGTTTTACCAATTGTTTCACTATAATACACATTACTACATACTGTCATGTGAGTTTAACTAATTTCAATTGTTAATTGCTATTACACTGTATTAACATAATTTTTATATTTTATTTAATTTTCTGTTTTTCTTTCGTTTTCTTTTATTAATTATTTAATAATCATCACTTTAATCCAACATTTGAGTTAATTTCCAATCATACAAAATACTTTATCTCATCATTACAATAATTATCTTATTTATTTTACTTATTTAATGAATGCAGCTGTTGTGCGTTTCAAGAACGCATACAACACAATTTTATATTTTATACAAAACTATAGCACAAAACAAATCCTTTTGCTGGCTGCCCTCATTGAATACTCAAATAAAATCCAATATATGAAGTTGCGGATGGGGCCAACAGGCAGCCATCTTCAAATTTAGTTTTATGTCCATTGTTAGTTACCCTAGCCAGTTCTCTTTATAAATTTTTATAATAATTTTATATTATTATAGCTTGATTATTTTATTCTGTATGTCTGCTTCTTCATCTTCTGTCAGTTTCACTGTCAATTTCTTACTCTCTTTAAGTATTTTGCATATTAGTTTCTACCAAACCGCCTCTGCGTCTATCTGTGTCCCCTTCTTTTCTCAATACCTAAATAAGTCGTCTTCGTTAATGTTGTCGTCGTCGTAGTAGTCTTCGTCGTCATCGTCTTCTTCATCTTCTTCTCCGTCGTCTTCTTCACGTCTTTCATATTCTTCTTCATTGTAATCTCTATGCTTTACCTCTTCGTCTGTAACTGCATTGCTTCACGCACTGATATCCATCAGTTTCTGTTGTCGTCTCGCTTTGGCAGCACGATGACCGCTGCCGGTTTTCCTTCGTTTTCGTTTGGCATCTCGCTGAAAGGCCACATTTCCAGGATCATCCGCCAACTGTGGATACTTGTGTATGCTGTGTATATCGATACCAATCCAACCATCGACATCGCCATGCGACACCAGTTCTTCTTTCTCCTCCTCGGTCCAATCGCCGCGTCCCTGGAAACCGGCCGCCACCAGTTGCTTTTCCAACTCCCATGCACGTTCCACAGCACGTTTATGCGCGTGCTTCAGTATGCGATGACGTTCTTGCTCTGGATCAACGCCGTATTTGATAATAACCACTGCATCAGGTCCATGTAAACGCAATTCTTTGGCCGCTGAACCACCGTGATCGGTAATCTCATGTGTAGAAATGTTGAACATTCCGCCCAGTCTACGCAATTCTTCGTTATCATCGCGTAGTTTAAGCACATTGTCCTTAACAAAATAGAATACATCTTGATCGTGTATGCTGAAGTGTAGATCCAGGAAATACGAGTTGTTAAACACCGACGAGACAACGTCCTGCACCACGCTGTTGGAGCCATCGACCACACTGACCATGGCACGTCCACCAATGCGCGACAGTAAAACACCTTCGCCGAAAACACCGCGTCTATAGCTTATACGTGGCAGTAGATTTCTTGTCTTCGGTTCCATCTTCAGCAGTGGTTTGGGCACAAAATCAAAGTCACTGAACCGCTCGTTCGTCTTGTCGACAATGCATTCCAATCCGGATATCACACCAAAATCGGGCGCCAATGTATTGGATTTGATTGATGCATGTGGCAAATACTGTGAGTCTCTTGTGTATTTGGTGCTCTGAATCTTGCGGAGATCATAACCGAAAAGTTCTAACCACGACTCAAGATCAATCATATAGTTTTGTGGGTTGTTTGGATTGATGGGATCATTATTGTGATAACGATAGATGAATACATCTGTGGGATTAGACATTTCGGTGGCTAAAGTTTCCCAGAGCGGTGTCATCCATTGACCAACAGTTGGATCATAGATTCTGCCCTCGGTGTAGACTAGTTTCGTGTGCGGATCAAGTAGACCGCCATGGAAATCAATTGGTACAAAGAAGTCGGGATTTGTATCTTTAATAATGCGTCCAAATGGTGTACGTTTCATCTCCTTAACAATGCTGCCGTTTAAGTCGAAGAAAGCTAAGGGCGATCCGTTCTGATCGGTTGCCACGTAGAAACGTTGCTCGGAATTCTCGATAGCTATCAACATTTCACGATCATCGTAGAAGAATTTAATAGTTTTTGTCAATTTGGGGAAATGTACGTGTGTCAACAGATTTGGTGTTTTCGGATTGGCATAGTAATATTGTGTAACATTGCCCTTGCTGTCGTGCCACGCCACCAGGCGACCTCTGTCATCATAGTAGTACCAGGTTTGGAAGCGCTCTCGTTCGAAGGCGTGAATTAGTTGTCCGCGATTGTTGTATCGATATTTTTGCTCGCCACGACGTACAACATAACCACGTGCATCGTAATTGTTAAACTCAACCTCGCCTACTTGAATTACACGATCGCCAATATCATAACCTAAATTGGTCTTATCTCCCTGGTCCACGACGCCAACAGTATTGCCGTTCTCATCAAACAAATACTTCCAGTTGTTGGTACCCATTACCTCTATTACATGGCCGTCCGCATTGTAGCTGATTTTGTCGAAAGCCGTAGAACGTCCGAAGGTGGTTTTCTGTGACTTAATACGGTTGCGAAGATCATAGTCCAGTTCCAAACGGAAAACATCAAAGCTCTTGATATTCATAAGCACGCTCTTAACACGGCCGTGCTGGTCAAAATCGGTTATGGTAAAGAATTGTTTAGCTGAGTCTTGAATAACTGTTCGATTAAATGCATTTCGTGTAATTTTAAGGTCTTGCACAACCTCAAGTTGACCCAAATTCTGCCCGTACTTATAACGTGTCGTTGGTAGATCCTTGTCATCGATAGCCATCTCGATGCCACTCAATCGCGCGTTGCCATCATAGGAATATTTGTAATGAACCGAAGCTAATGAGTTTTTAGAACCGAATTTCAACTTCTCATCCTTTAGAATGCCAGCATGATATTTAAATTCACGTCTCAGCTCAAATCCTGGCTCCTGTACTTCAACGGACTTAACTAAGCTGGTGGTATCCTGGTAGGTGTAGTGTGTGCTTGAGAGACCAGCCAAAATAGTTTCCAAACGTCCCGATGAGTCATGCACAAAAGCAACCTTGCCTGCTTGGTGCGGGTGTATCTTTGCCAGGATTTGTCCTTCATCGTTGTAGAGAATTTCAAATGGATGACGGTTGATGGGTGAGAAATATTGATATTTAAAGAAACCAAGTGATGTTTGTAGCGAAAACGAGTGTATGTGACCACGTGGTGTGGTTAAACTCTGTAGAGCACCGGCATCATCATACTGCAGCAAGTAGTCGGAACGTCTTGGTGTTGTTACCTTCAATGGTAGCGAGCCAAACATATCCTTGAATGCATAAACCATAGAAGAGCCGTCACCATACTTTATTTCATTTAGACGACCATTGCGGTCAAAAGTATAGGCCTCTTGTAATACACCCCACTTCCAGCTGACTAGTCGACCAAAGCGATCATATTCCAAATCAACATCTGCATAATCACCAGATTGTGGACGGAAACTAACCGGGCGTGCGGTGCGATCATATGTCACATTAAGAAGTTCTTGCTT
This sequence comes from Dryomyza anilis, assembly GCA_951804985.1. Lineage (NCBI taxonomy): Eukaryota > Metazoa > Arthropoda > Insecta > Diptera > Dryomyzidae > Dryomyza > Dryomyza anilis. The sequence goes on from OX638134.1 coordinate 915,022, forward strand.
GTCGTCAACAAAGACCACAACAGATTGCGTATCGCGATCGTACTCCAGAGTGAGTACATTGTCACCATTCACACGTAGCTTACGACCGACTTGTGTAACAGGACGCTGACCTTTGCCTTGTTTGCCCTGCTGCATACGGCGCACAAAGTAACGCCATTCGAAACGGTTGGCCAGATCACCAGCAATTTCAGAGCGTTGTTTTGCAGGAACCGGATAACTTTCCCCAATAAGTGGATTGATCTCCGCTAGAACGGCATAAGGTACAACTTCCATCTGCAGAGTATGTCCCCAAGGTGTCAGACTGGTGGTTGAGCCATCCATTTCCACTTTGGTGCGTGATTCAGCTTCACCATTGCGCACCACCACAGAAGATCCTTGTATGAGCATTGAGATTTCTTTTTGTGCATTCTCGGAGACCTTGACTTGAGCGCCCTTCACACTGAGATCAAAGGTCAAATCAATGACACGACCAGTTGGTGTAACAGCCGAAGTAAGACGTCCAAATTCATCGTAGTTGTAGACATATGAACGACCGGTAGAGTCGAGTTTAGTTTTTAAGAGCCCTGTTGGACCATGGTACTCGAATGTTACGTTGTAGTTGTCCGGAGTACTCAACTCATGAAGCATTTTCATGCGCGTCATACGCAAGCGGCATTTTTGGCCCTTGGTATTCTCGATGGAATTCACTTGCGAAGTGTAATCGCGTAGCAGGAAGACTTTATTGCCGGCAGCATCAGTAACTGTGCTCAGTTTGCCATTCGATGTGTTCACATTGTAGGTGAAGACGTATGTGGTTTCGCCAGTCAGGATGTTACGAGTCGAAACATGTTGTCCGAAACGATTGAATATGTAAATTTCCTGCATGTCTGGTGCGTAGATTTCGTATTCGCGTGATGGACTCGCTTCGGGTATGCTGGACATTACGGAGCGAATGCGGTAATTGGCTTGATCGGCAATATGTACATGACCATCAGGTGTAACAGCCAATGCAGCAATGGTGTTGAATTTTGCGCTTGTGGCCAGATAATGGTCGGCCTCAAAACAATCACAACCACGTTCCAAGCAGTTACATTTTGACTCAGCGCCGGCAAAAGCAGAAATACGTCCGTCGGTGCCAATAACACGAACACGGTTAATGCGCTGTGAGTCACTCTCCGCGACATATAAGTTACCCATTGGTCCAAAGGCGATGGACTGTGGCATGACCAAGGTTGCGTGTGTTGCCAGATCGGTATCATATGCGGTGGTTGCAGTTGCGCAGTGTAGTGGACGTCCGGAGATGACGCGTACACGACCATCGGGAGTCATACGTAGAATCATGTGATCGTCAATAATATGCAAAGTGTTGTCAAGTGGATTAACTGCCAACTCAGTAGGCCAACGCAAGTGCATTTCTTCAAGTTTCAAAGTGCCCTCGCATGGTATGGGTTTCCAATGTGATTTATGCATATGGTTGCCAATAAGAGTGGTAACGATTCCATCGCGGTCGACCATACGTATGTTGGTGCCATCAGCAAAATAGAGAGTATTGTCGCTGGAAATTGCAATACCCTTTGGATATGCAAGTTTGGCATCCTTTGCCAGAGCGCCATCACCACAGTGCGCCTCATCCCCAGGAAGACAACGTTCACCCGAACCAACGATAGGTTCCCAATTCTTTTCCGGTTGTGAGAAGTCGTTCGTATCCCGCACGCGAATGATTTGATGTGATTCTGGATCAGATATGTACAAAATACCATCTAGTGGACTTAAAGCCATATGGTAACGATAGGAGACACGGGTGGCATTCAATTTAACGACGGTGCGTATGGTACCATCGGTCATTATGCGACGTATGTAGTTAAAATCGCCAACATAAAGACTGCCATCTGGTGAGGCAGCTAAAGCAACTGGTGCCAGTAGACGTTGTTTCATAGCAAGACCGTCGCAATCTGTGCAATCGAGCGGACGTTGATGACCATCACCCATTGTAGTAAGTATGACGCGAGGTTTCTGTCTTAAAAAGATGTTAGAGCCATCGCCTTTTTGCAAAATGCCCTCGTGGAAGTTATAGCGGTGATGTATATCGAGATTCCAACCTCCTACTTCAGAGATAGACATATCGTGGCCGGATAGTTTCGTTGTCTGTATATCCCAGATAATGTCCTTGCAGTCGGTGTACTGATAACCGACCTTTACCACAGCAGTAGTGACGCCATATACACGTTGACGATAGATATTCAAACGATTCCAGGCATAGGTAAACTTAATTCCGGGATCTGCCTCAAAGATACGTTCAAAAAGAATGCCCTCGATAGTAATGCGCAAGTGTATAAGATGCAAGGATTCGGGTATTTGGTCCGGTGTCAATTGCAGTTTAATGGTCGATAGATAGCCAGCGGCACGTGATGAATGATAGACTAGATTTAAACCAGTGCCAGGTATCTGTAGAGATTCCTGTATGACCTGAGACTCTGCGAGTATGGCACTGCGATCCGGACAGGCTCCCTGGAAACCATGCTTCCACGAGGCCAATACCACCGGTTTCATAACATCGTAATCGTGCGAAAAGCAAGTGTGCGCCGTTGTGGCCAAAGATTTCTCCTCTGACATAGACATTGTGACCACATCGATAATGATGACTTCGTTCCAGGGCACCTGCACAATGCGTGACTGCGGACGGAAAGGTGAGCGTCCGAATTGCAGGGTAACAGCGCCACCGCCATTGACCATTAAGTCAAACCAGCCATCGTCGCGTGTGAGCGTGAAGCCCTCAAGGAGGGTAGTCGTTGAAACGCGTACACCCACTAAGCCCATACCTAGTGAGGTGACGACACGACCACGTATAACAGCAGAGCGGCTGTGGGAAGGGATTGAAGGAAACATATAGAGATTAGTTAAAGAATATGTTATAATGTAATACTAGTTAATTAATAAAGAATTAGAAAAATGGTCTGTGACTAAAATATATTGTTCACAGAACTCGGATACATATTTATAAAAATACATAAGCTATATACAAAACATAAAAATAAAACATAAAAATAAATATTTAAATTCACACGCACAAAACACAAAAGATTTTTCAACACATGAGGTATTATAGTAGACGTTCTGTAGACTTCTGACCTATTTGATAGCACAGTTTTTGGTGTCATTATGTATTAGGTTGCTTGGGATTTGTTAAACAATGCGTTGAAAATGAATAATGAAAGGAAATGAAAAAGAAATCAACAATTAAGAAATATTACGGAGACTAACTACTATCAAAAATTAATTTATTAGTATTAAAAAAGTATTTTAGGAGTAAAAGATTTAAAAAATTTGACAAACTTTTAACAAAACAAAAGAGAAATAAATAAATATGATTACAGAAAACATTTTAACATTTAATGTTCACCAAACAACCAAGAAAAGTATGATGCTTAATATTAGTAGTGGTTAGTAGTAGTAGTAGTAGCACTTTAGCAAATTATTAGTAGTTTTGTTAAGTTGCTTGCTTTTGCTTACCTTGCATTGAAATAATTCCAAAAAACGCTGTTAGTTTTTGTTAAAAAAGCGTGGTGTCAAATTATGACAACGTTTATGTTAGCGGTTACAATTAAGTACATATTAGTACATTTAGTAGTAGTAGGTAGTAGTAGATATTTATTGGTTAGTAGTAGAGGAGCGCACGTGTAGAAGAAAAAGATGAGAGAAAAAGTTTCGATTAGCGTTTTATTCTTGTTTTAATGTGCTTGTTTTAAGAATGTTTTATAAAATTAGTATAAAAGTAGTTTTTAAACAAGTAAGAAACCCGTATGATGCCCAATATTATTGACACATGTTAGTATTTTATTTATGACATTTTCTCATTTCTTTTTGTTTTTTGATTGAATTTAGTAACGCGAACAATGATAAACCTGTAGTTAATATTATAGTGCGAGAATGCTATTTCATTTCTCTTCCGGCCACTTATTACTAAATGTTATCCCTAAACATTAAAACTATAACTTCGGTGCTTTAATAGTTTTTGTCCTTTTAATTTGACCAATGTTAAACTTGGGAATAGGAGGAATATTTGTTGACGGGTAAGGTTTAAACAAAGGAATTTGGGATAGTTTTTATTTACAACATAATAATAAGTATGTGGAATGATTTGCTATTGTTGGATTAAGGAGTATTTTAGACGTGGGCACAAAACATAAAATTCAAAACAAGTACATTTTGCAAACTATATATATACGGTATTTGTATTATTATTTTTTGAAATTTTTTTTTAAACTTATAAAAGCCCAATATTAAAAACGTTTTTTTTTTGTTTTAAAAATAATATTTAAAATTAAAGAAAAACCAAAGAAAAACTGTACACGAATAACATACCTTTCATTGAATGTCTCCAGCTTGGCATAGTTTTGCAAACTGCTTTCGTCAATCAAGAACTTCATGCGTTCGAAGAAGGATGCCGTAATTGCGGGTGGTTGCTTACGCAGCAGTACATCGATGGGCTTTGGAGCGGAGACACAAAGTTGCGAAGTCTTGCAAACGTGACTGGCACAGCATTCGGGATCCTCACAATCAACCAGACCATCTGCATTAAGAGAGTGTTAAAAAATCATATAAAATATGCATTCGATCACCTATATCTTAGGATTAAGCTCAGCAACAATAACTCACCTTTGTCGTTATCCTTGCTATCGCCACAGTTCAATTCCAATGCAATGCCACAATCGGGACCATCCCAGCCCTCGTAACAACGACACTCCCACTGGCCCTCACCGCTGACGCGACACTGTCCATGCGCGGAGCAACTATTTGGACAACCTTCGATGGTGCAATGCTTGCCATTCCAGCCGGTCACACAGAGACAAGTACCATTCTTGCACTGCCCGTGCTCATTACAACGTGTATCGCAGAGTTTTGTGTTGCAGAAGTCACCACCCCATTCGGGATCACAGGCGCAGGCATCGCCGACGCAACGTCCATGTTGGCCACAGTCCAGATCACAAAGCTCTTTCGAGCAGTCATCGCCACTCCATTTCGACTCGCAGCTACAGGTCTGCGTGTCCAAATCAAAGGTACCATGTCCCGAACAGTCGGGCAGACATTGTAGAGCATCCTGATCCATGATGGCGCAGTCAGCTCCCTTCCAGCCCTTGCGACAAATGCAGTTGCCGTCGGCACAAAAGCCATGACCAGAACAGGTGGGATGCGGGCAATCAACTGGTGCGGGAAAGAGAAAAATAAAAATAAATTATATAACCAAATTATATTTAAAATGGTTTTTTTTGTTTTACAGTAACTAAAATTATAAATGGAGCACTCTACTATATGCACTGTTGATCTAATGACTACTTCATCTACTGTGGTGTGTCATTAATACTGGCACAGTTTGCATTACCTTCTTCGCAGAATTTTCCTTTATAGCCGCGCATGCATTGACACTTGCCACTCATGCAATGTCCATGACCACTGCAATCAGCGATCTCACACTCATCGTGCCGCAAGGAACACTCTTTGCCCTTCCAACCCGGATTGCAAATGCACTCGCCGTTGATGTACTCGCCATGCTGAGAGCAAAGCACAGGACAAACACTTTCGCTGCAGTCGTCGCCACCAAAGCCCGGATTGCACTGACAGTGACCGAGCAAGCACTGGCCATTGCCGGAACAGCCGTTCGGGCAGTTTTGTGTCATGTCCTCCGCAATGGCGGCGTAGAAGGTGATCTCCTGCGCATCGCCGTCGTCGTTGTATAGCGAAACAAACCAGTGTCCGGGTTCCATGTACCGTGTTACTTCGCGTGTAATCGATAACTGCGGTGCACAGTAATCGATAGCAGTCGATATAAAGTCGTTAAAGCAGTCGCAAATGTAGTGGTGAAAATGGTTTGTGATGGATTAAAACGGGATGAGAAAACAGGTGAAAAGAGACAAAACAAGTAGGCGTTAGTCAAGAACATACAAAGGAACAATTTAATGATAAATAATAATAAAGTAATAACCACAAAAATAACATAAATACAACTATTTAAAGCATAGGTTAATACATTGCTTTCCCACATACTTATGTCCATTTTAACCCCGTTTACCGACTTTGCTACTTACATGAGTGGCACGCGCTGTGCGGCTATTTGCGCTAAAACCGCTCAGCACTTCCTTAAAGTGGTACTGCGTGTGTGTAGGCAGCGCATTTCGACGGCCATAGACACCAATTGAAGCGCCACGCGGTATCGAGTAGTCGAATTTCACGTAGGCCGGCTCCGATTGATAGAATTGCATGTTCCAATAGCTATAGGGTTGTATTTCCTTTGTGAGCTTCTGTCCCAGGGTGATTTGTCCGAATGTGGTGCCATCTGGTGGGAAACTGCGTGCAGGGAATGTGCGTGCTCCTATTTGTGTGTGTAACGAAGTTGCAGGGGGGAAGAGGATAGGTGGGAATGGACGAAAAAGAGAAAAAAAGGCTTGCGTGTGTTATTAAGCACATAGATAATAGTAACTTAAAACTAAGTAGATTATATAGTATAATACAAATACATTTCTCAACGTTTGATTTTTTAATTATTAAATTTCGATTATATATTTATATAGCCTTTCATTTGTACATTTAATAGGTATGTTCAATATGTAATATGAATAATAGATGACAGTGTTGAAACGAGTGTTTTTGGTTAAGGACGAATATAATGAATGGGGTGTGTCGTACGAGATGAAGAAATAGTCAAGTAATGATACGGTTGTAGTGAGGGAATGCGTGAGTAATGAGTACGAATTGTGATTGTTATGTACATTGTGATAATACCTAAGAAGGGTGTTTTGGTTGTTAATATTGCGAAATTTTCATTAGTAATTCCCAAGATAAAAAAATTAGAGATGTTTAGTAAAAGCTAGCAATATATGCAAAGCGTTAAGTATGCGTACTATATTTAGATATGTTAGTGGTTCACCAACTCAGATGACCCTAATACTGCTTATAAAAAGGTTAGTTGTTGTTAGTACCAATAGATACACCAAAATCACCTTCAAGTATTAAAATAGGCATAACATCAGGGCATGCAAACGGTTGTGCACCAGCATTGTTAGTAGTTGTGGATGAGAGAGTAGTGCTGTCCGCATAGGTTACATCAGGATTAATATTGGTGGTAGGCTCTGTCATGTAGGCGTTAAATCTAGTACTGCTGGCATGCATTAAGTCAGAGTCAGCGAGCGCGTCGTTAGGTAATGTAACACTTTCGAATGGGTCGGTTGAGTCCGAAGATGTTGTCGTTTCCGGCGCCATATATGTATGCCCATCACATGCACATATAGGACATTCCGGTATGGGTGGCGGCGGCTCCGGTATACAATATGGACTAATAATGGCAGCGTTTTGCGCATCATTTGAGTCACTCAATGGGGAATCAGTTGTGTGTCGCTCATGCGTCAGCACTTGCTCAACATCGTGATTACCGCCGGCGGCCGGTATGGCAACATGCAGTGTATAAACCGAACCGCTGCCATCATCGGTGGCAATTGTCAAATTGACGAGTATACGTTTTCCCGGTGAGTCATACGTTTCGCTGATGACAGGCTTCAATGGAAAGAGTTGCGTTGGTGCTGCTGTCGCGGTAGAAAGTGGCTTGAAAATCTCATTATCATGCTGTGGTGGTAGCGGTTTTTTGTGCGTTTTTGGCACAAAGTGCTGCGATTTTTTAGACGGCATGACAGCTGCATTCCTTGTATCAGCGCCATTAATGCCGATTGTTTTATAGACCTCATCCTCGGTTGAATGTTGATCTTCCAGTTTGACAATATCGATGTCATCGAGATTTTCGACTACATCTTCGGCATGAGATATAAAGCCTTCAACGCTAGTTAGCGGTATTAGACCATCATTCAACATTAAATCGTTCAGAGTGTCGTCTTTATCGTCGGCGGTGATGCTGCTGCCTCTTTGGCTGTCATTACTGTCACTGTTAGTGGAGGCCATAGTTAGTGCGGCTGGCTCTTGTGCGTTGTCTGGCGCACGAGTGTCTCGAGTCACCGCCTCATTTGTCTTAATCATTTGTCGTTCTGTCACAGCCGCACGCTTATCTGCTGCCACTCCCTCGCTGATATCTGTGTCCAATGATATGCGCTTATGATGGTCATTCAATTTGAATTTATCAAGTTTCTTATTGTAGTCGTTGATACCGATTGTGCTGGTACTGCTACTGGTGGTGGTTGCCATGATGATAGTGCTTGAGTCGTTGTCGTCGTCGTTGTTGCCGTCATCATTGATGTCAGCTAAATCGCGCTCATTATTGTCATCACTATCAAGACGTACATCATTGATATTGATTTGCGCATCATCCTCAGCGGAGTTTTGATTTTTCCATTCATCTGCCAAAGTACCATCTTCAGTGGTTTCAACATCAGGCATGTTTGTCGTATTATTATTGTCATCATCATCAATGATATTCTTCTCTATCTCTATCTCTTCCTTTTCCTTAACATTTTGCTGAAACTTTTCCAACGTCGTTGAATTTTTATTGTGCGTCAATGATTTACCTGCTTTTTTTGCTGGTATGCTGCTGAGTAAATTGCTGTTTAATGGATTGTCAACAATTTTCTGAGCTGCTATTGTTGCCGTTGTTTGGGGGTAGTTTGTCACAACTTCCAACTCATCATCTTTAGCCTCCGTCTGATACTCATCCCCCGTTTCATCTTTATTTGGAGCAGCATAGTTTTGAGCAATATTATAGCTTTCAGTTGTTGTAAAAGTTTTTAGCGAAATTGTAGCTGCTTTTGTCATTGCATCCGTGAAGTTTTCCGAATTATTACTTTCGGTATTAGTTTTCGCAACAGCAACAAACTCATTTACATCACCATCAGCATACTCATTTTGATTATCATCAGCAGCATCAACAAGATTATCGTTTGCCGCAGCAATTGTTCGCGCATTAATATTTCTCAAGTCCTCCAGTGTTGCTGCTGCTGTTGTCTCTCTTACCTGCTGCCGCTGGCTGTTTTCGTCATCATCAACAGTATTTAAATGTTGCCGTGCTACATCATCAACATCAACGGCATAATCTGCCAAATCTTTATAATCTGTTGCCTCATAATCAATAGCAACAACAGCAGCATCATCATTCTGCAAGTCCTTTGATAGTATTCCAATTTCTTCGTTTTTCTTTATGTACTCCTCTTGCACCGCTTTCACCAGTGCATGCCGATTTTTTGCCGCATGTTGCTCATCTTCCACTAGCTTTGACATTTCTTTGTCATTATTGCTTTGATTGAGATTTAATACGTTATTGATTTTCAAACTTTTGCCATCCCTGGCAAATTCATAATTACTTTCAGCAGCAACAACACTGTCATTGCGACGTTGTGTCATCTGCGACACTGGCGCCTTTGTTGCTGTCATCAATTTGAACTTTTTCACTGCCTCGCCCGCCTTTGCCGACATTTCAGCGCCATTTTCTTTTGGATTTTCACTTTGCTGCTGCGTAATTAAGTCGATGAAACTTTCAGCTGTTGATAAACTTCGTCGATAACGTTGTTGTCGTCTTCGTGCGCCAACTTCGTTACCTGCGCTTCCTGCCGAGGCGCCTACCTTGAAGCTCATTGCGTGTGCTGACATTTCGTTTGACAGTTGTTGCGTGGCTGCGGTTGCGTTGGCTTCAAACGTAACGTAACACATACGTAAGATTTTTTATTTCGATTTATAAAAGATATATATTTGACAAGGGGGTTGGGGACTTTATTTTGTTTAGGGGAGTGGGTATTTGTCTGTGTAGGGTGTGGTATCAGCTGCGGTTTGAGTTAAATTCGGGGAGCACTAAATACGTTTTTAATTTAATTTTCCAAAAATAAACTACAATTTCCTGGGGGCTGTCTGCATTTGAAACTAGCACATTTATTTGATTTAAGGTTTTATTTAATTTAACGTTTGAGAACACAGCTTTTGACATTAGAAGTGACAGTTGAAGGATCTAGGATCACGTGTGTGTTGTATTATTTTTAGCTTTTTCTTTTAAAATCAATTGTTAAAAATATGCAAAAGGTTCAGTATTTTTAGACTTTACAACGAAGTCTCGCATTTTACTCAAGTGCCAAACCATTTGCCTTACCATTGTCATTTAGTGCGAAATTAACATTTTTTAATTAAAAAAGAAATCATTAACTTTGCAGAGTTTCAAGCATTCCAATAACAATGCCAAGTAGAACTTGACCTTTAATTAAGTTTTGCAGATGTCATTAACAATTGTTGCGCGGCAGCACGGCCAGTGTTGGGGAACGTTCGTATTAAAATTTTAAGTGTTTATATCAGGGCTTGAAACCGTAATGGAAAATGATATTCTTTTAAAATTTATATTTTCAATTCGAAATTATAACTGAAACTATTAAATAAAAACGAAAAACCGATATAACGTAAGTTTACAAAATTCGTAAGTTTACAAGATTCGTCATTTCAGTTTTTTGTTATTAAGAATGATTTTAAAACAGATATTGGAACCGCGACCGTAATTTAGAACTGGTAAATTTTTTATATTAGGGTTTAAAACCGTAATCGAAGTCAAAACCGATATATTTTTTTTATTTTTAGAACTTCAACCGTAACCGAAACCATTAAATAAAAATCAGACAACCGAAATAACGCAAGTTTACAACGTCCATCACATTGAGTTCGAAAAACTAATTCTCATTCTTCTTTTTTAAATTGCGGGTGATTTATAAAATAGGTACGGGTGATTTAAAAAAAAACAGAAATCGAAAACGAAATAGTATCTTGGAACTGGTAGTCCGAACCCATTTCGTTATCAAACTTAAAACCTTACAAAACAAAAACGAGATAGAAAATTATTGTTTTATACTATGAAATAAAAATAGTTAATGTTACAGATATTTTTCCAATTGCAAAGTTAAGTTAAATTCCGCGAATTTTTGCCCCTCGGTGGCTCAATTCGGCTCAATTCGAATAACAACAAACTTGTCTCCGAAGTCCTTTTGCAGTGCATATCTTCTATTTAACGCCCCCATTATTTGTCCATCTTCTATATTTTTATAACATCTATCTGTTGTTTATGTTATCTTTTATTTTCTTTTTATTTTATTCAGCTCTATGCGCTGTGTTCATTACTTTTGCGCTTCGCTTATCAGAGAATGCGCGCGCGTCGGTCGGTCGGTACAATTTATTTGAGTTCGAAAAACTCATTTAAAAATAATTAAAACTTGAGTATAATTACCTCCATTATTGCCATTTGCCAAGGACGCTGACAGCGAGGACGACGGTGCAGACGATGCGGCCAACGACGATGCCGATGTCGATTGGAATGCCGACGATGGCGAGGCGGCGGCCGACAGCGATGACGTTGCCGACGAGGTCGATGTGGACGACGAGGAGGTGGCCGATGCTGCTCCCGCCGCCGCAGCTGAGGCGGCGGTCACCGTTATTGTTTGGCCGGTCTTGGAACGTAGCGAGGTGTTGTGCAGTTTCGATAGATCCGTGTTGGTGCTTTTGGCGGCCGTCACTTCGGCGGCCTCATTGCCGACTAGAACTGTGCAGGGGGCGGAGGGCGACCAGTGCAGTACACCGAATCCTAGTGAAAAATTAAAAATTCAAATATCAGTCAAGAAGCCCATTTTATTAAATTCATTTTAAAATTCGTTTTACATACCTGTTAAAAATATTAAAAGCACACACAACGTCGCAAATATCGATATCGAAACGATGGCCACGCACTTGGCCGAGCAGCGCGCCGCCAAATCCTTGCGGAAGTTCATCGGAGCGGAATAGTGATGCGATTGTATGCCGGGCATAACACTGCGTGGTGGCAGCACCGGGCCCATGCAACCCTGCGTGCTGCGTTCGTAGCCTTTGAGTGTTTCCTTAGTGGGTGTGGAGCAGGCCGAGCCGCTTTTGTAATCGATGGGGGAGCCTTTGTTGATATCTGCAAGAAAGACGAAAGACGAAGGCAGCAGCAATTAGTGATTGTACGTTTGGCACATTTTAGATTTTATGAGCTGAGAAATAACTTGTTTAAAAAGGGTCGCTGAAATCAGTCAAATGGTGTATGAACTCAATTAAATATATGAAATATATAAATTTATAATAAAGCCTCTAATAGTAGCCTAATGACAGACAGAAAATAGAGCAGTCAAACGATTTTCCAACAAAATAAAATACAGAGTACGCAAACATGTCAACATGACTTTCATTTTCCCCATACTCGCTATTATGCTTTTAATTCCAATGCATGTTGGACATGGAAAAGAAATAAAAAAAAATAAATCTTCAAAACTTTCAGCATGATTTGCAGCATTGAAAACTTTTGCCGCCTGTGCTGTTCTGCAGTTCTTCACTTCTCCAGACTGTCTAGCTGTCTGTTCAAACATATCGAGACCATTCAAGACAAACATGAATATTTTGCACTCTATTTAAATCAGATGCAGAATAGTTGGGCGTGGGGCTTACCACCGTCGTACCGTCTACCGCCTGCCTAGCTGCCGGACGGCAGTGGTGTGGTGTGGAGCAAAGCTTATCTAACGTCTATGCGACTTGATTTCATTTATGAGACACAACATTGGCAGACATTTTTACGGTATGTCGAAGGTACAAAAAGCAGGGATGTTAAATTTAGCAAAAAATAAAACATGATTCTTGCATTATATGATGAAATGTCGACATTTTTGCATTATAGATGATGATGATGGTACGAAAAAATGTAGCCGCTATAGAGAGTGACTTGAATTGAATTGAACAAAATGAATGAATGCATGACTGGGTTGTGCGGCGGGTTGATGAAATAAAATCTGACTAAACGCTGGGCTATAAAATAAGCAAAAGTTTTATAAAAAAACGAAATAACAGAAAATACAGCAAATCCAATTTTTGTACATTGCTCAGAATATAAAAAAGCAGCAAGAGTAAAATATAAGAAAAAAATGGTTCAAACGAAAATTTGTCCTTCGATCAAGGTTGAGCGTATATATTTTTTGTGTATTTCAGAGAGTGTTAGGGGTGGTTGGCAGACAGACAGACAAGCAGACAGACTGATGTAAAAATTGTAAATTTTTATATATTACTACATTTTTCTATAATTTTTAATAAAGCCTTATTTTAATGCGCCTTTATATTTCGTAAAATTGCAATTATTATAAATTACAACATTAAAAAAATTTAAAAAAGAATTAAAAATGCTGCTTATAAGGAAAAATTGCGCAAATTAATTTTAATTTCAATTTATTTTTCCGCAAGTTCTTTTTAAAGCGATTATAAAAAAAACCCGACATGAACCATTAGCCACATGTGTGCCACACACAATTACGAACAAATCGTAGCATAATTACAGGCGGCGGCACACACTGCGAATCACATGGAGCGAACGCCACCGCCAACGAATGAAAGAAAGAATGAACGAACGAACGAATGAAAAAACCGTTTATAACTTCTAAGTGAATAATAGATGAACTAACGAAAGACATTCTGCAAGAAATGAAGTGAACTTTAGAAGACACGACGCTCGGGCGGACAGACGGTCGCATCAGATTCATTTAAAGCAAACGAAAAAGTTAATTGATTGGATAAAACAGCATAAAGTGGCAACCGATATAAAAATAAAACTAAATTACACCAAATAAAAATACACTAAATAAACAAAAAAAAAAAACAAAAAAATTGAATGAAAATGGTGAAATCTACCACTTTGTGCGCATTCAATGGAATGGTCAGCCGTAATGAGAAATTGATAGTTTAATGAAAATGATAGACAAAAAATAAAATAAAAATAAATTAAATAAAAATAAAGTTAGATAGCAGACGCAATGTGTTTTCCAAGGAGCATACTTTGGAGTTTCAAATGTGCTCGGTAATGGGACTGAGTAGTGATTCGGGAAAAACTATTTAGCAGTTGCAGTTAAAGAAACCACAAAATTCACGAGTTCAATGGCTAAAGCTGCAGAGAGAAAAAATGTTCTTTATATAGAAGAATTTCGTTCTTCAAAGCATGATTCACATAGTATTGAAGAATAATTCATAATATTGAGCACTACAAAACATCAATGTTATGAATTCAACATCAATTTGCTGAATGATTGAAAAAGTGTTCTTCAATTTGAGGCAGTGTATGCGAAAGACTATGTTTCATCACATTAATGAACAAATACATAAGACACATAATATATGTACATCATATTGAAGAATTTTGTTCATTAAACTAATATTAATCAACAATTTTTTTTCGTTATATATTTTAAATTTTTTTTGGAATTTTTTTTTTTTTCAAAAATAAAGAATTTTTGATTTTTTTTATTTTCGAATAAAAATTCGAAAAAAAGGATTTATTTTTACTTCGAAATATATTTTATTTGGAAAAAAAATATTTTCAAATTATAAAAAACGATTTGTTTAATCTTCGAAAAATATTTTTTTCCAAATAATTTTTGTTTTCATTTTTTTTTATTATCGAAAAAATATTTTTTTTACCGTTATTGTTTTCATGTTTTTTTATTTTTGATAAAAACAAATTTCGAAATTAGAAAAAATTGAAAACAAAAATTTTCCGAAAAAAAAATATTTTTCAAAAATAAAACAAGTCGGTTTTTTTCTAATTTGGAACAAAAATATGTTTGAAAATATTTTTTTTTCAAAAATAAATATTTTTCAAAACATTTATTTTTTTCGATTTTTTTTATAAATTAGAAAAAAAAAATTTTTGTCCAAAAAAAAATATTTTTCGAAAGTAAAAAAAAATCATATATTTCGTTTTTTTTTAATTTGAAAAAAAAACAAATATATTTTTTCGCACATTTTTTTTTTAGAAAATTTTTATTTTTCTGGAATTTTTTTTTACTATAAATTTTGTAACTATTTAAAAAAATATATATTTTTTAAAAATTAAACGTAGAATTTTTAGCTCGTTATTATCCCATGTACGTTTTAAAACCTGTTAAAAAAATTAAAAACCCGAAAGCATTCAGTGCTGTTTTTCGAAATGGTTAAATGCTGATTTTTGTTTAAACGTTTCGTTTATAGTTCGGTGTTTTTTTTCTTATAAAACATGAGGAAATATGGTCAACGTTAGTTAAATTTTGCTGACTGCATGAAACTTTATACATGGTACTATATATATATGTACAAATCTCTATGTATTTTAGTGGGTGGGTGGGTATAACGCATGATAATGTCTTGCCATGAAAACTTATCCCGTCTCAATGCTCAATTGAGTTTGATAAATGCGCTTAATTGCAATTAAATGGCATTTCAATGAACTTTCCTTGTGGGTGTGGCGTCGGCTACGTGAAAATTGACGTTTAGAGTGTGGGCGGACTGGACTGGCTGGGTTGGTGGTGGCAATAATTGCGCTGATGAAAAGCCAGAAAAATACGCGCACATCGAAACTTTTACGAGTTTGCAGTAAATCAAATTCGTTAGTTTCACAGCCCGTCGTCCTTTTTTTTTTGTTGGTTGAAATTAGAAAATAAGAAAACTTTTGTGAAACTATTTCTTTAGTTAGTTTTAGTTATTTCGGTTTCGTTTTTTTTTTTTATTTTGGAAATTCTATGGTTTTTCAGCTGTGCACCGCGCGTAGTTGCTATAATTATGACAGCTGTCAAAGTTAATAGCGACATTTGTGCTGCTTTGAGTTTTATATTAAAAGTTTTACCCGAATGGCATTGCAATAATTCGATGCAATAATATTGGAAATTTCATTAGCAATGTAATGCGCAGCAACTTAAAATCCGCAGTTGGCGAAATAATGCGAAAACTTGAAAATAAACTTGGCTTTTGTGCGCTGCCACATATTCTCTAAAAAAATAATAAAATATTAAAGACTTTTGTGGAATTTTGAACTAAGAATTTAATTAAATTGCAAAAATTGCGCATGCAGAAAATTGTGCATGAATTATGTTGGTTGGTCGGAAACAGGCTCTGTTTTTGCTTGTATATACACTAAGAAAATAAGTTCCTAATATTAAGATAAAATCAATTTGAAATAGCGAGCCAACTTGAAGCTTATTTTGAAAACATAAATTGCCTATTTTAAAATAATTTAAATATATGAAATCGTTATTTTTAGTACAAAATTTCCACTAAAAAAGTAACTTTCCACTAGGCGCTATTGCAAGTTTAATTTTTCCTTAATGTTTGGCATCTATTTATTTAGAGAGACAGTTTTCTGAAATTTTAAACGCAAATTTCCGGATTATTCTGGTTACGCCTCTTTAAAATCTTTCGAATGTTAATTTGAAAATGCCTTAAGCTTGCCAAAAATTTTGTCTAGAGTTTGAAAACTGTTTTCTGAGTGTAGTATAGAGAAAAGCAATTGTCGAGTGGCCCAGATAAATTTGCATATTTCTTAATTAATTACGCAACATGGCTGCGTAACAACAAAGAGCGTTAAAAATCTATCCGTTCTTATCAAAACGCACTTCCGTCGTACAGCAGAGACCTAGAGTTGACCCGGCTCTAGTCTTCTCATTTCTGCATACAATGTACACAATGTATACAGCGTTGTCTCTCTCGCTCTAGCTCTCTTTCAACCACAGAGTGAAAATTCACAGGCACTCAAGTGAAAAATCAAGTTTAATTTGTTTTCCAAGCGAATGATTATTTGAAAATTAATGCAGGATTAAAATGGGAAACAAAGAAAAACAATTTTATTTTAATATAATATGCTTAAAATGCAGCAAAATATGTTTTAATTACGTAGGAAACTATTTGAAGTGTGCAATGTTATCTTTTAGTTATCTTAAATTTATTCACAATTTTGTCAATTTAAAAAAAATCAACAATAAACCGATAACCAAAATCGATATAAACGATTTTACAACGGTTTTAGAAGGGTTTATTTAAATTTATAACCCAAAATAAAGACATACTTCAAAAATGAAATCCTTGTAGGATTCTGTTTTATTCCTTGCATTTAAGTAGTCATTTTTTAATTAAGTTTAATAACATTTTATGCCTTTTTCATCATACCACATGTGCTGAAGTAAAGTAAATATAAAAACATATAAAAATTTAAATAAATTAAGTTGAAAGGTGTACAGCACAGACCGTAAAACAGCAGCCCCACTTTCCCAAACTTCGCACTTAAATGTTCTAAATTCCGCAAAGGATTGCGAGCTCAAGCCGCAAGGATTTTCAGCAATTTTTGACTGCCCGTCCGTCCGTCGTGCGCATTCATATCCACGTCTTTGCCAGCAAATTTATTAACACGTTTTATGAGGCATCCTTCAGCGGCTGCAGGGCAACAGCAACGAAGGAGTAGCACGATGAGGAGGACGACACAAATAAATGTTTAGTCAAGTGTTTACAGATCAAACATAACCTCTGGGAAAAATCACGTAATTCACGTTTCAAGTGTAATAAACACATTTTCGGCAGGTGTGCTAGACAGAGATGGCGCCTAAAAGCACACATAAAAAGATAGAGACAGATGGAGAGGCAGCCAGACAGACAGACAGTCAAAAAGACAGATATGCCGCAGTGCAGAGCAGCCATATAGCAGATATGAAAATTATATGGTTTTATAGGTTTCTGTTTTTATGTTGCCGTAATTCAGAGGCATCCAGTGTACCCCATTCTGCGCCATACTCCCCTGCCATGCTGTGTTGCTATTTGGGGGGAGGAGGTGAGGTTTAGTGGGTGCTGACGACGACGCTGAGTGCTTTAATTTTAATTGATTTAAAGTGCAGATTTTCTCTAGTTTATGTTAAAATTTCATTTATGTGGTAATAAAATTTGTGCGCAAAGTGTTTTGGCTGCTGGGAATACTTGATGGATAAGTTGGCGTTTAGAAGTGACGTTTGAGCGTGGCGCAGAGAGAATGTGACGTTTGCGAAAAGAATCTACAATGTGAAAAATAATCAAAATACCACAAAAAGCAGTTAAATTTACGGAAAATATTTATTATTAATGACTAAAGTTTGCACAGAAATCTCACTAAATCCGCAGCGTCATAAAATCAATATTTGCCATAGTATGCGGCCTAAATAAGACTGGCCAGAGTTTCGAAAACTATATAAGCGACATGTTTAAGCCTTTTGTTAGACATTTTAATATATATTACAATAAAATAAAGCTTAATGTGTGTGCTTTAGATCAAAGTCTTGGCAAGCATATGCAAAGAAATCATTAGGATGCTGCATATTTTAGATATTAGTCGTTTGCCGAACTGAAAAGGTCGAAAACTATTACATGTTCTATATACGCAACAAACTATGCCAACAAAAACCGAGCCTAATGAGCTTTTGTCTTTTGCCTCGAAGACAGACCGACAGACAGCAAAACATCGAAGAAAAGTCGGCTAGCTTCTTATTTTAAGAATATTTGACACTTAGATAAAATCTATTGTAGCCTTTGGGTGTATAGTGAATTTGTTGTTGTGGTTTTGCTGGCCAAATAACATTTTAAGCTTGAGAAAAACTTAAATATTGACACAGTTTTCGTGTGCTTTCGTGCACATCAAGGAGTGGAATGATGCCTGGGTAGGAGAAAAACAATTAATTTTACAAATTAGAAATCAGTGAGGCCCAAGACGTAGTACAAGACGAAAAGGCATCCGAGGATGTTGAAGAAAATGACAACGAAGCAGAGGTAAAAGTTGTCGGAAGTAGTAGTAGTACCAACCGGAAACCATTGAACTTTAGAAGCTTCAAGTGACATTTGCTAAAATATGACAAAATAAGCGATATGATGCTGTATTTAGGGAAATTGCTGTTTACAGAGCCTAAAATATTGACAATATTATGTATTTATTTGAGCTGTTGACTGGAAATAATGTCATATTGATGCGGTATTAATATAGAAGCATTTAATTAAATTTGCGTTTGATTGAAGGAATGGGAAAAATTAAAGGGGAAATTTTCGACAAATTAATGAAGGTCAGCAATTCAGAATAGTAGGGAGAATATTATAAATTTTTAAAGCACAAAAAATTTTTAAAGCACAAAATTGGAGATTTGAATTGTGGGATTTTGACGAAATTCGGGCAAATGATTAGGGTATATCCAACCCTAATTTAGAAAATTCAAAGTTGTATTTTGTGTCAAATGAATTTTCGACGCGAGTATTTTTGGTATTACCTATTATTTTTAAATATTACGAACATTTTACTCATTTTTAAAATATAATTAACATCACATTGACGCATTACAAGCAATCACTGTACGATAAGTATTGCTAAAGACATGCCAAGTAATAGCTACATAAGGATCAGACAACTACACATCAATTTAATATTTCGCACAATGGGCGATAATATTATTTGAAGAACGCAAGGCCAATGCAAATGCAAATCTATGCAATATCCGTCGGTTCAAATGTTTGTGCCATGCACAAACCATAGACAAACATTTACACATCGACAAATACAATATAGACGAAAATTTAACGAAAATTCATACATCAAAGTCGAGCATCTAATTCGATGCTGTTGAACTGTCGCTCTGTCTATATCATTCTAACAAACATGTGGCAACACTGATTGTCTGTCTGTCTGTCTGGGATGTGTAGCATCCATGTTCGTGTGAAGGAATTACAAGCCATCGACATTTTGCAATTTTATGCAGAGGCAGCAGCAGCAAAACTTTGCAAATCGAGAATTGTTATAATTTCCTTTGCACTGCGGCAACACTGGCAGCAGCACTACCACACACACATAAATGTGTCTGTTTGGCGCACATAAATCATAATCATTGATGCAATTTTCAGGACTTGTATCCTTTTAAGTACGTACAGCAAGCAGCAACTGCAACAGCACAAGTCGCAGGAGACGCAAACGTTTGAAGGAGACGCAAACGCAAACGGAGCAGCTGCAGCGTAAGAGGTGGCTGCTTGGCATATGCCAAACCATATGCGAATCATATGCGCAATGAGGGCAAATGCTGCAGTGGGCGTGAGAGTGAGTTATGCGAAGGATATGCTGATGATATGCAAAAGCCAGGCGAATGATCTGCGAAGTGTAGCTGCTGCATAAGCGGATGATTTGCGGCATGCAAGACATGCGACAGCACAAAGGACGGACGACAGAACAGTCGGACATACGTACGGTATCGTATCGATAGTTAACATAGACAGAGATAGAGAAAGATGCTCTGGGGTCAAGTGGTTGCGGTGCGATTTTTAGTTTCTTTTTTTGTTTGTTTTTGGGTTTTGTGCGACGCTGCACCAAATTTTATTGTTTCGATTCTATGATTGCAGTTGTGGCTGTCATTGTTGTTGTTGTTGGAAGAGGAAATTGAAAAGTTCAAAAGGCATTGCTGATTTTTATGCTAAGAAAATGCAATTTGCGTTAAATGCGGAGATATATGGAAACAATTAAATTTAAAAACAAATATATGTTATGAGAAAAATTTTATTGAAAATTTAGTGAAAATTTTAATTTAGAGAGAAAAATTGAATTTGGATGAAAAAATGGTGAAATTTTTTTTTAAATTGAATTTATGTGCATAATTGAATTTTTAGTGAAAAATTTAATTTATAGTGAAAAATTGAATTATTAGTGAAAATTGAATTTTTAGTGAAAATTTGAATTTATAGTGAAAAATTTATTTTTTAGTAAACATTTTATTTTTTAATGAAAAATTTAATTTTTAGTGAAAAATTTAACTTTTAGTGAAAAATTGAACTTTTAGTGAAAAATTTGATTTTTAGTGAAAATTTTAATTTTTAATGAAAAATTGAATTTTTTAGTGAAAAATTGAATTTTAAGTGAAAATTGAATTTTTAATGAAAATTTGAATTTTTAGTGAAAATTTGAATTTTTAGTAAAAATTTTATTTTTCAATGAAAAATTTAAATTTTAGTGAAAAATTGAATTTTTAGTGAAAAATTGAATTTTTAACGAAAAATTGAATTTTTAACGAAAAATTGAATTTTTAGTGATAAATAGAATTTTTAGTGAATAATTGAATTTTAAGTGAAAATTGAATTTTTAATGAAAATTTGAATTTTTAGTGAAAAATTGAACTTTCAATGAAAAATGGAATTTTGAGTGAAAATTTGAACTTTCAATGAAAAATGGAATTTTGAGTGAAAATTTGAATTTTTAACTGAAAGTTTTATTTTTTGTAGATAAATTAAAATTCTCTGTTCGAAATTAAATAATTAAATTCAAAATTTAAATTAAATTTGTAGTGAAGAATTAAATTTCTATTTAAATATTAAATTTTATGCAATTAATTAAATACCTTTCAATTATTTGTAGTCCATAGCAACACATAAAATATCAAATAAATAATAAAAAATGATGCACAATATGAATATATAAAAAAAAAAATATTTACAAAAATAATTATGCTAAAAATAGCTGTAATGAGCCTGCAAAAATGTGCAAATTATGCATAAATATTGCAGCAACAGCAGAGGCAGCAACTAAGTGGATTAAAATTATTTATTATTTTTTTGTATGCATGTTGTAGCCGCGACTAAAAATGTCGCTTGAAGTGTTTTGTAAATAGGTTTTTTTGTATATTTATTTTCATTATGCGTTGAATGCTAAATTTACGGCGGCAACACATTTTAAAGTAGCAACATATAAATCAGGCGCAATGGCGGCGCACGTCGCATGACGTGGGCGGCAACAATATAACGTTGTTAAGCAGTAGTAGTAGCAATTGTTGTTGCTGTTGTAGTAGCCAAACGTTTACAGCTGCTAAATGCTAAAACACAGAACAGGACAGAACAGACAGACACACATACTATGCACGCACACAGAGCAACAAATAAACGCACACATGCAAATATGGCGGCAAATTGTTAAAATAAACGCACGTAGCAAAGTAAATGTGCAACGGCAGCAATATCAACAGCAACAACAATAATAATAGCAACAGCAACAATAGCAGTAGCAACGGCAGCAGCAGCAACTGTGCAAATTTGCTATGCAATGCGTGTGCAACTTAATAAAATTGCAATTCTGCTCATTTGCATTTTAATAATCAGACAACATCACCAGCAGCAGTTGCAGTTGCAGTACTAGCAGTACCAAGCAACAGCAGCAACCCAGCTACCAGCAATATCAACAGCATTGCCCACATCTCTGGCACATCAACAACATAGCGATGTTGCTGCCGTAGCTGCTCAGAAAACCAATACGCATCGCAACATTCAACATCATTATAATTATTATTATTATCATCGTCATAAGCATTATCACAATTACAAATTACTGCAAAGTACCTACATGATACAAATTTGCACAAGCACACTGTAGGAAATGCAAAAGATTTTTGGTAAAGCACATGTAAAATATGAATTCTTTAAATTTTTATTATTATATTTTAAAGAACAACTTCATAAAAGCACTCAAAAACTAGAGAAAATTATTTTATTAAATTTATACATCATTTTCCTACCATTATTATGTATTACATATTATTGTTTCAAACTTCTTTAAACTGAGAAAACAATTTCCTAATATTCAGCAAAATTGAAATTGATTATTAAATTAAATTTTCAAATTTTCATGAAGTTAAATATATGAAAATGAAAAAAAAAACCATTTTCTAATTTAAAGGACACAGATATTCCTACCATTGCATATTATATACAACTATTTCTGCTTTACTGCTTTAAACTCAGACAACAGTTTCCTAATATTAAGAAATATTTAAAGTGAATTAAATTTGTGGATAAATTTGATTTATTTTAAATAAGTTAAACATATTAAAATGTAAAATGCATTTGAAGGACATTTTTTCCTACCATTACATATTACATACATCTATGTCATAGTTTGTTAAACTGAGAAATAAGTTTCCTAATATCAAGAATAATTTAAAATGAATACAATTTTAGCAAAATTTTACTTATTTGAAAGAAGTAATATATATGAAAATGAATAATGCTTTTCCTACATTGAAGGACAAATAGTTCCTAATATTACATATAGCTATTTCAAACTTCTTTTAACACAGAAAACAGTTTCTTAATATTAATAAAATTATAAATGAATTAAGTTTTTGTTAAATTGTACTTATTTTAAAATAGTTAACACATGAAAATAAAAGAATTAATAAAAAATTAAATTAAAGTAAAATGTTTTCTACTGCTACACTGAAAAAAATACTACATTATATTTATCTAATTTGTTTATTAAATCTCAACCAAGTACAAAAATCATAAAAATTTTGAATAATTCATAATACTAATGAATTAGTCATGGTATTTTTAAAGTGTTATTACTTTTTATTAATGTTTTCATTAATATATTAAACCTGGTGTTTTTAATGAATATTTTCATCCATATTATTAAAATGTTTGCTATGTATTTTAGTTTTTATTCGGAATTTTCTAATGGGTTTTTAAAACTCAATATTATCACTTATTAAAGAATTTATTTAAAATATATTTTTGCATTTGAATTTGCTGCTACCTAGGTGCTACATAGGAGCGCCTTTTGCAACAGTTTTGATATAATCAAAAATATTTATTATTCCTCTTGCATACGTTGATTGCCGTTAATTTTAATTTAAAAACCTACTTAAAGTGCATGGATGTGTCGTCGTCGTAGTGTGTGTTCATATTCAATGACAGCTATAAAAATTGACAGCTGCACAAAATGGCAGACAAACTGTCAGTTAAGCTGCATGGTAAAATTGACATTTTAAGTTAATTACAAAATTAACATATAGGATGCTTTTGCCGGAAATGAAATGCATGGCCGTAGAATTGTCAGGCCATTGTATATGGTATCCTTTTTTTGCAGTTTCATATTTAATGCAGCTTTCAGTGAAATACATCAATGCATTTATAATAATACATAATGCAAACGAATATGACAATTTTTTTCACATTATTTATATTAATGCATGTTGTACGAGTTCATAATTAATTGAGGTGTTTTATGTTCGGGTAGTGTGAAATTAACCCATTAAAGGCGGAGCATTGATTTGGATGAAACTGACAGGCAATATTTTGGATATTTATTTTGACTTGGTATTTTGTTTTCTGTTAAATGTTACCACTGATATTTTCGAATATTATGGTTTTATTTTTGAATGTAATAAATTCAATTTTCGAATAAAATTTTTCAACTTTATAATTTTACATATTTCTCAATCGCTAACTACTCCCTCAAAGCATGATATTATATGCACTAAAATTTAACTTAATTAGTCCTATGCTTCTTCTACCCGATATTGAAAACCAATTTAAGATATCTCTCACCCGGCTTTAGCTAGATTTTTTTCAAATATCGCTCTTTTATTTGGTTATAATTCCTCCCATTAGTCATTAATGGGTTAATTACATTCAAGTGTAAATTAAATTTGTGCACTCAAAGCTTTCTTTGACATGTCAGCAACAGCAACAGCTGTTGCGCCAAAGCTGAGATTAACGGTAGGCCTCAAGTGTTGCCAGGCATTAATTTTAATTATTTTGTAATATAAGCAATCTGCATCGAATTTATTTTTTACATTTGCAATTATTTGCATAACTTGCCGTTTTCTTAATTGATTTGCATCTAATTTACACACATGACAGACACATCAAAGTAAATGTGTGCAAATTATTTTGTCGATAATTTTGTGTTTGTGCTTTTAATGTAATTAAACATTTATTTGACTTGGAAATTACGAAAATCCAATTTACACGAATCCTTCAAAGTGCGTGCAGCCGATCGAGCACACATATCGTATAAAGCAACGAATATCTATATAAAATAAATATGCAACACACATATTATTGATATGCAACAAATTTGCAATATATTTGCTAAATTTTGTAAATTTGTGTAATACTCGATAGAATATTGTGGGAGGCAATAACTTAAATTAATAGACTAGATGGGGGCGAAAAAAGAAGTAATGAAAAATAGTATCAGAAAAGTATGTAGTATGTCAGACAGTGCGAATGAATATTAGCAAACGTATGGCATAAAGCAATCGTCAATCGACAGGAGCAGAAGCAACAAAAATATCGTCAACATTTTAGAGCAACTGCAGCAGTTGCTATTGCTACTACTATTGCTGTCGGCAAATGCAGCCAACTTCGACTCTAATCGAGTGCATTTACTGCATATGTAAATTTTCTAAAATTGCACACTTTTACATGCGTCAGAGAGAGAGATAACGAGGGGGCGATGCGCGCTGCTTGTTTGCAGTGCGAGCGAGATGCTTGTAGTGTGTAGTAACCATAACAAGAAGAGAAAGAGGGAGCAAACAAATGGGCGCAGAGCAGCAACAGCAGCTGCCTTGTTATTTTAGTTGAGTTGCATTTGCAATTTAAATTAAATTGCATTGAGTGTTTGTTTTTGGCCAAACTATATGCAACATATGTGTGCGGCAATATAAGCAGTAGCAGCAACAGCAACAGCAACATAACCAAAAATACTGCTTTTAATCAACATATGAGTTAAATAATTGCAATCCACAGAGTAACAAAACTTACTGCAAAATTTAAATTTAAATTTGCAGTTAAACGGTTGTGCTGGGCGAACAGAAAAAATTAAATGCAGATGTTGTCTCTTTTTATTTACTTTATAAAGTTAAATAAACACAAAATGTAGTAAAAATAAATGCAGATGTAGTAATATTTCTGAATATTTATATATGTAGTTATTTTAAATATAAATGTAGTAAAATTTTGTAAACATCTGCTTTCAATTGTTTAATAAAGAAATAAAACGAAAATAGTACAATTTATAAATAATACAATTTATCTAATATATTTCTGGATGTAGTTATCTATAATACAAATGTAGTAAAAATTTGTAAAAAGGCAGCTTTTCATTGTTTGACAGAAATATATAAGAAAAAGTGTACACTTTATAAATAGCAGATATTTTACTACATGTTTCCGGATATAGAGTTTTTTCAATACAAATGTAGTAACAATTTGTAAATGCAGATTTTTAGTATTAACAGAAAATGTAACGAAAAGAGTATAATTATAAATAGTGCAATTTTTCTACATAAATCTGGATGTAGTTATTTTTAATTGTAGTAAAATGTCTGTAAGAAGCTGCTTTCCTTTTTAAACGAAATTGAAATGGAAAGAGTACAATTTATAAACTACTCAATCTAAATATTTAAAAAATAAAAAACATAAAGTATAATAAAAATTATTTTTTTATTTCTTCAACAATTCCAAAAAATTCGATAAATTAAATTGTATATCAAATGATGAGTAATAAACTTGAAAAAAAAGTTTTTCACAACAACGAAACAGTATTATTTTCATAGTATATAGTACTATTAAAAAGTAGCTTTGAATTCCTTAATTCCCAATGTATTTTCAGCCACCCTGTGTTTTGCAATTAGTGCAGCGCGTTAAGTGCTCTGCACAGCATTGCCAAGCATAACTTTTTAAATAAATATTTCTATTGTTTTTCATTTATTTTATAACAAAAGCTTGTTGTTTTTTTTATATTTTGTTGCTGCTGCTGCTTTGTTTTTCGAACCTTTTGACTCTTTGGTAACTTTTTGTTTGAAATTTTAATTGAACCGCCAACAATCACAACTGACTGCAGCAGCTGTGTCATCGGTGACTCCAATGGTTGGCGACTCCATTGGAAATGCGATATCAATCTGGCCAGCGTCCAGCAAATCGTGTTGTTGTTTTAGTTTTTTTTTTTGCTGTTGTGCGAATTCAGTCAGAGTATGAAGCAGGCAGGGCAGATACAATATGAAGGCTAAGAAGCAGTTGTTGGCCATGTTAAATATTTGCGCTATACTGTGTGACAGACTGATAGAGTTGGAGAAATGTGGAGTTATAGAGATGAAGTGCCAAACGTAATGTACCACGGTACACAGAAAAATATATCATAGAATTTATAGTTTTTTTTTACTATTAATAGTATAAATTATTATTGTATGCAGTAAAAAGCATTATTTACTACAAAATACTATTACGGATGTGTGCGAATTTGTGTACATTTGAAGTCTTAACTACATTTGTCGGTAATGCAGTGTGTGGTATACAATTTTGCACATTTTAAAGCAATTTAAATTGATCTAAATTCAATGACTGCAAACAAACATATAATTATACGACTGAGTATCGACTGTAGAAATTGAAAATTCGACAATTTAATTTAGTATTCAAATTTAGACAAACTCGCACACACCCTTAGTAGTATTTTGTAGCATTTAATTATGTTTTACCCATTAAAATAAATATTTATCCTATTGACGAATGAAAACACCAATAATAATCCAATTGACAATTTTTAAGAGATTTTTTTCTCTGACTGTATCAAGGGCCGTACTTGATGACCGCAAACTGCGGGTGGTCGTTTCTTTGTATTATTCATAAAACATACATTTTTCAACCACTCACAGTTTTGCGACATTATCTTGCGTTATTTCTTTAGAAATGAAAAATAAAAAATAAACTGAAAAAATCATATCACTTAATAGATTGCAAAAGTGTTGAACGTCGAAGTCACGTTGTGACTTGATTGGAGTTGAGTTGAAAAGTTTGCCATTAAAATGAAATATTTGTGACAAAAGATTTGACTTTTTCGATTATAATTCAAAGGTGAAAGATTTTGCAAAAATCTCAGAAATGAACTCTGAACTGATGACTGCGTGATTTATTTATGAATATTTGGCATACATTTATTATAATTAACAGTGGAAATATTAGCATTTTTATGGGTGGCACAGTAAAAACTGAACTAAAACAAATATTGAAGAAAATAAATCAACCAAAGTCAAAATTAGGGCGTTGGCTATAGCAGTAAAACACATCAAATCATTTAAGGAAAAAAATGTGGCAACACTGCTGGACGTATTGCTGACGTATGGCCAACATTGCCGCAGGCTAATTACAAATTAATCAAGCGCAAATGTGGGCCAACAAAAATTCAAGAAGTCAGCAGTGAAAAATTCAAGTTAAAAAAAATCAGACTTTATGGCGCACGACTCAGCTGTGTGCGCGCCGGAAAAGGATGTAACGGAAGCGGAAATGTCGTAAAGGAAATGGTAAACGTCAGATTCTACGCAAAATAATGCAATGTTAATGAGAAATTGAAAAAATCAGCGACATTTTGTAGATATTAAGCGTGGCGAAAAGAAATGCAGAGTTGTGTAAAAAATTTAAATAAAAAAAAGAAATATAAAAAAAGAAAATTAAATATAAAAAAACGCAATTGAAATAAATGAATGTTGACAGGACAGCCAATAATTGTTTTATTTTTTCTGCGTTTTTTTTTTTGTTGAGAAGCTCTTAAAACATTTTACTTAAGCTGTCTGATTTTAATTAGCAAATCAGCAGCAAACCGTAGACACCACCCTCTTAAGCCATAAATACGCAAATTAAAACCATATTAGGCTGAGTGTTTTTTGATTTTTTGAGAGCCTCGAATAAAAAGGAGATTTTAAAGAAGATATGGAAATTTTAAGCTTTTTAAATTGCACGCATTTGCGGCTTCAAATAAATAGAATTTGGAGGTAAAAAAAAAAGAAAAATGTTTTATAAGCTTTTGCTTATTTGCGCTCTAAATATTCGCACAAGTTGGCCTGCAAAAAGGAAAAAAATGCCTGGTGTTGCCAGGCAAAATAAATTTAATTAATAAAACCTTTTTTTTTCGTTGATTCCTTTGACTTGTTGTTAATTCAAATTAACATAATGTGCGCAGGTGTTTGCGGCATTCAAGATAACAGCAAAAATCCGAAAGTAAAATCAAAAATAAACGAATTGTTAAAAGATTTTGTATTAAATATTTGAGGGTAAAAAAATCCGCTTAGTTTTGTTGGGTGTTTGCCAAATTACGCACAAAAGTGCAGCTTAAATGAATATTTAATTAAAATTTGTAAATTATATTTAAAAGTAAAAAGACTTGGCAACACGGTTAGATGGTTTGTGGTTAATTTGAAAGATTTGCGAAAGAAAAGTAGGCGGAAATTAACAGCTGAAATACAATTTCTATTATTAAGAAGAAAAATTGAATTGAATTCGTTTTATAGAATTTCAATGGTATGAAATTTATTTAAAATGCTGTATTTGATATTGAAAAGTTGAATTCTGGTATATTTTATAATAAATTCTCTCTAATGTAAATTGGAACACGCCATTTTAGTTATTTTTAAAATTAGCAAATAATTATTTTTCTTTAGCACGCTATTGCGATATTCAAGTTCTATATTTAGTGTAATAATTTTTCTCAATGTTATTTGCATATTTGCGCCATTTAGTAGTATTTTTGTCGGCAATAAACGCCATAATTTCGCTAAATGCTGTTTGGCGAATTTTTACAGCCGTTTCAAGAGCCATCATAAAAATGAAAGAAAATCAAAAACGATTAGAGAATTAATGGTGTTGGGCAATTAATACGAGTCATGCCTAAAATAAAAGAAAATGAAAAAATAATGACCTCGAACAATAGTTAGAAGCAGGAGCGGAATTGAAAAATCGAAAATGAAAATGTATTAAATAAAATAAATTAAAATAAAATGGAATGTAAAAAAAAATAAATGAAATGAAATGGAATAAAAAGGAAAGAAAAAAGAAATGTAATGAGAAAAATGTAATAAAAAGGAACGAAATGAAAAAAATATATTAAAATTAAGTAATAAAATTAACAATATTATTTGAAATAAATAAAAAAGAAATCAAATAAAATAAAAAAATGAAAGAAAATTAAATAGAAAAATAAAAAATAAATGAAATAAAATAAATTAAAATGAAATAAAATAAAATAAAACTAAATAAGTAAAATGAAATAAAATGAGACAAAAATTCAATAAAATGGAATGTAAAAAAGAATTAATAAAATGGAATGGAATAAAAATGAAATATAATGGAATGGAATGAGAAAAAATTAAATAAAAAAGGAATGGAATGAAAAAATGCAATAAAATGAAATGGAATAAAAATGAAATATACTGGAATGGAATGTGAAAAATGAAATAAAAAGGATTGGAATGAAAAAATATATTAAAATGAAATAAAAAGTAGTAAATCAAATAAAATTATTTATAATAAATAAAAAAAAAAATTAAATAAAACGGAATACAATAATAAAAAAATAAATAAAATGAAATTAATTGAAAGAAAATGAAAAAATAAATGAAATAAAATAAAAAGTGAATAAAATGGAATGGATTGGAAAAAATTAAATAAAATGGAATGTAATGAAAAAAATGAAATAAATAAAATTGTATAAAATAAAATGAAATAATCTAAAAAAATGAAATAAAATAAAATATAAAAACTAAAAATAATTAAAATAAAATTATATAAAATGAAAAAAAAAAATAGAAAATAAAATAAAAAAAAAATAGGAAATGAAATAAAATAAAATAGAATGAAAATAAATAAAATAAAACAAAATAAAATGACAACATAAAATGAAATATTCCGATTTTTCATGATTTATCCAAAAGATATTTTTAAAATTCTTCTAAGTCCTACAAATTCTCGTGTTTATTTCTGACTAAATTCTATATATTTATAGAGTAGCCGTCGGAGGGAAGCTCCTTTGTTCAGTGCGCCCCTGTTGACCTCTAGAAGTATTTTTGGAATTCCAATGAATAGGGTTTTGAAAGCGCAAAAGTTTTTATTTTAACGCAGGAAAGTTTATATTTACACTTTCTATTACTACACTAAAATACACCAACCATTAAATTATAAAGCACTTTAGCGTAGAGGGGAGAAAGCAAAAAGCACACTTTTCAAACAAAGATTAATGAAATCGATAAAAATGTAATTTATGTTTGCCACAATAAAATCGCTATACAACTCTATTCCTAATAATAGACTAAAATTGTATAAATTTAGCAATTTCACAAAATGTTTTTGCACACACAACCGGAAATTGATTTTGATTGTATTAACAAAATGACATAAATTACATTAAGTCTCTCACACTTTTTGTTGTTGCTATTTTTAGTATGTTTGCTGTAATAGTTATTGTTGTTGCAAGCATTTAACTTTTGTGTAAACTAAAATACACACATAATTTACTTAATTACATTTTTATTATGCAATACAGTGTGCATTTTTTAATGGTTGCATTTCAAATGTCAACTCAGTGTCGAGCATGTCGTGTGTGTGTTTATCGAGAGAGAGAGACAGAGAGAGGAGAGAGATAGAGAGAGAGGAGAGAGGGTTATGTGTGTAACAGCGGGCAAGTGCATACCGTATGTTGCTGTAGCGTAGCGCGGTGTGGGAAAACGCGTACATCAAAATGTTGTACGCTTCAAGGCTATTAATAAATTATACAAAACTTGTTCGGAAAAGCCTGTTTATATAACTTTAATGCAGTGGTATGTGTAGCAATTGATGCTTGTGTGTGTCAGTCACTCAAAACGGAAATGAAAAACATTTTTTTTTTTGGGTTTTACGTTATTTTTTCTGATATTTGTGCAGTTAGGCAAAAACGGATGCGGATGTCATGGCGAATTATTAAGTATTTGTTGGCAGTTGTCATGGCGCAAAATTGTCAAATGAACAAATCTATTTTTCATTAGACATTTATTGCAATGGAGGGCGAAATAAAAAAAAGAATGTTTGATAAAATAATGTTTGATATTTTGCAATAGATAAAATATTAAAAAATAAAAATAGCTATAAAAATATGCTATACTAAAATATAAATTAAATATTTAAAATAAAGTGACTGCTTTAAAAATTTATTATTTTAAAAATGAATGCATTTTTTAATTCACTGACATTTTGTTGTCACATCACACATTCTAGTGTCAGCAATTTCCACGCGTTTGGCAGCTGCTTTGAGCGCTTTCAATATTTCAGTTTGTGTATTTTTGAAAATTCCTTTTGTATGCATTTGCATAATACCCGCATGTAGTTGGTATTTAGCTGGCAGACGATTAGCGCAAATTGATAACATGATGTGAAACATGTATTAAACAGCTTTCGTTCGTTCGTTCGTATTGTCTAAAGCGCAATTTTAATTAAATACGCGGCAACAGTGGTAGTAGGGTTTTGTGTAATTTTATTAGTAGGTACACTCAAAATAAACAAATTAAACAAATGTAGAAATTCTAATTTCAATATTTGAGCTAATTTTAAATAATAATGACAGCATGCTTTCATTTGAAATAGAGCACTATTTGCTATAAAATTTAGTTGTATAGAGTAAAAAGAAACGCGCTGGTTGCCAAAAGAGATGCAAGAGAGGACTAATTTGCACACAGCTGCTGTTGTCGCTATAGTTCGCAACCCCTTTTTTCTATGTTCGTGCAGAGGTTAAGTATTAGAATATAATATAGTATGGAAAAATGTTTAATATATATTAGCAAATATTAATCTATTGATACAGATACAGTTTTTCCTATTTTTACTAGATTTGCTATTTAATTTTTTCATTATTTACAAAAATTTATGATCAAACATATTTTAATTGAGTTTATTTTTAAATTTCGTACAAATTTTATGAAATTTATGTTTATAATATTTTTCAAAATTATTTTAATTATTTTGAATAATTTGTACTTAAACAATTAATTAAAATGTGTAATAAACGCATATGAAAATGTAGCTGCTAATTGCTGCTGTTTAAATGCAAACAAATGAAAATCATGCCAACGTTAAAAAAAGACGTTAACGACAATGTCGTTAAAACGCAGGCAGACAAGCGTTAAAATTAATAAAAAAAATAAATGTAATAAATGCCGACAGACAGTCAACCATATGGACAGACATTTCAAAAAGACAGCCATTTCAAAAGGACAGAAATTTCAAAAAGACAGACATTTAAAAGGCAGCTCTCCCAGAAAGACAAAAACACAGCAAATTATTTTTATTTTATTTGTTGCTGCACAATTATTATTATTATGATTACAATTAATGTCATTTTACAAACACCTTCACTTCGTACAAACACAAAACGCACAGCAAAATAAATAAAATAAAAATAAAAACACCCAGTAGAAAAACGCATTAATATCATGCAGTCAGCAGCTACTGCGCAGTGTTTTGCCGCCGGGGGATCGCCAACAATTTCACGCAGTCATCAGCGAAGCGTTAGCAAAATATTTCATTTTTAATGTGATTTTACAACAGAGCTGAACTGAACTGAACAGACGTATATGTCGTAACGACCACCACCAACACAATTGACAGCCACCCACACCAATACTAAGGGCTATACATTCACACAGTCACACATACACTTGTCGCCACACACACACATACACAGCAGCGGCAAACATGTCATTAAACTTTGGCGCGCTACAGTGTATTTCAAATTAATTGAAATTAATGATCAAAAATGCTTCTTATTACAAATTACTTTTATGTTTTGTTTTTGTTTTCGTTTTCGTTTTCGTTTTCATGTTTTTTATGCAGTGACTTTATTTAGTATTTGTGGCATTTTAAATTGTACAAAAATGAACTTTATATTTTGGTGCATGTTTCAATTACTAATGATTTAGTAAATGATATGTTTTGTGTTAAAAAATGAATTCCGAGTTTATAAAATAAAAGAAAATTGCGCATTATTAAAACACAGAGCACAGAAATTGGTTGCGACAACCAACCCATTGCTCACACTCACAGAAGAAACATGATTGCCTCCATCTTCTGACGGTATCATTAAAATGATTGGAATTATTATTAAAGTAATCATGCTTAGTGACCGCATTGCAGAAATCATTGTATGATTGCAACCAATTAACAACTGCAACCAACTCATTCGGTTCCAGCAACTGTTAAATCGTTTCTTAAAACCAAAACTAAAAGGGTTATGATTAGGTTAAATGTTGCGACAGAAGCCTCACATAGACCAGACTAGGTACAAAGTAAAAAGGTTCTATTAATTCAATTAACAACGGAATATATCTGTTCTATCAACTAATTTATAGAATTTGGTTGTAACAACTAACTTTAAAATAGACAACCTCATGCAAAAGGTGTACTTTCTCTTTTGGTTTGAGGTTTCAATTACCGCTTTTTACTGAATGACTTGGGTTGTTACAAAACAACTTTTTCATTTTTTCAATTTCATGCTAAAAGTGTGACTTTACAGCTATTTACAGCAAACATAATATTGTTTTTTTAGCAAATACATTTTAACAAAATTTTGATATAAATTTGGTAAAGTGTTTGAGGAATTTAATGTTCTGCTCAATTATTTAAAGTATTAAATTGTTTGAAATTTGTAGTTATATAAAAATATGTTTAAACTAATTACTTAAATTATTAAATATTGTTTTATAAAAATTCATTAATCAATTATAATACAAGCAAATATTTTAAGTACCAGATAATTATTAAAAAATAAAAAAAAGTGACATTTAAATAATATCTAATAAAATTATTATAAAATGCACTGATATATGATTGAAGCAAACATAATATATGCTCTATGCTATATATTTATGAATTTCATACAAAAATGCATATTTTTATTAAAGATTAAAATTGATAATTATTAAAAAAGGAAATCATTTAATAAAAAGAAGCTGGTATTTAAATATAATCCAATAAAATCGTTATAAAATGCAATGATATAAGCTTGCAGCAAACATAATATATGCTCCATGCAATATAATGATGAATTTGATGCAAAACTGCATAGTTTTATTGAAAATGAGGTATAATATAATTTTATAACTAAAAAATAAATATTTTAAATGCACAATAATGATTGCAGCAAACGAAGAACTGGTTTAATTGTGGGCTAACAATATTTTAAAATCCAAATAATTATTAAAACAGCCAATTATTTGATTAAAAAAAGCCCCATTTTAAATATTACTTATATACAAAAGTTAATATAAAACACAATAATATATGCTTATCGCAAACATAATAATTGTGCTATGCGCTATATTTAGTATTTATATACATTTTTTATTAAATGGTAACGGTAATTAGATAAATATGAAATTATATATTTTATAATTAAAAAGCAAACCTTTAAAATGCACTATAATAATTGCGTCAAACAACAAATTAGGTTAATTGGAATTTTACAATATTTGCAATTATTATATATATTAATAATGCATATAATTACTTCATTTTAATTATATATTTGAGTTTAATGTATAAACAAACTAAACAGCTCTAAAATTAAAAAAAAAGAAATATAAATAAAAATTTCAATTAAAATTTAATTAATAAGCTGTGCCTAATCAACTGCTGCAATAAAATTTGTTGCTACATATTACGTTGAATTTATTTAATTATAAAATTAACAATTTAAATATAATAGCTATTTTATTATTTAAAAGCATTGAAGTGTCATTAAAATGTGGTTTTTATTTTTTTTCGTAGCTTTAACTGTTGGCAATATTAGGCAGCAGGAGCAGCAACATCACACCTAATAAACATCAATTTGTTTAAATTGTCATATTTTGCGAAATTAGTTAATGAAATTATTTACATTATTTGACAGCAAATAAATTAGTTTTAGATTTATTTATTTATTCATTGACTGGCTTGTCAATTATGCGCGAATAGAGTTTATTTGACAACAATTGAAATTTTGTGCAATTTAATTGCAGCCCAACAACTCATGGAGTATGCATTAGGCAGTCATTCAAGTTATCTAATTAAAATGACGTTTAAACTAATGCAATTTGCTAAAAATTTAATAATTAAATAATTTGCTAAAATACAAACAAAAAAATATAGCGTTAATTTGTGTTGTCAATTGATTGCTTATCAGCGCCAACAATAGCAGCAACGTAAAACATGGCTTTTAATTAAATGCCAAAATGTGTCAGCCTTAATAAAATATGCTGCAAATATATAAAACTTGAATAAAAAAATAAAACGAAAAAAATTTAAAATATTTATTTAAAAATAATTTCATAAAATACTATGCCAGCAAACATCAATTAAAAGCATTTAAAAAATTATATTTAAACAGAAAATAAAAACAATGTTGGCAATTTGATTATTTTGCAATTTTCATTATTTCATTTTTTTCCTGACGCGATTTATTAGCGTTTGTTAGCATATTTTTCGTTGCATATGCAACGGCGCCAATGCGGGTTCGACTGTTTATTGCTGTTGCAGTTATTATTATGGCAAATTTATTGCGTTTTTTGCGCTGTTTAAATTCTCGGTTCATTAAATGCTGCCAGATCAATTATTTGTATTTTTGCAAAATAAAAAAAAAACAAGCTGAAATATTAAAAAAACCCAAAGTTTGTCCGTTTACTATAGAACATGTGCACAAATTTAATAATAATTTATGCACAATAAGCGCGATAATTATCTGGTGTGAATGCAACTGCAAAACGTTGCGAAAAATGAAAAACAATTTTTATTTTTTCATTAAATAATTAAAGTTTATGCGTCGCTGCATTTTATGCTATATTATCATTGTTTTTTTTTTTTTGTATTTTTGTTCATGTTGCTGGCAGCATAATCAAATTATAAAACAGGGCTCTGTGAAAATTGTGCATGGTAAAAAATTCCAAATGTTATTAATTTTAATGTGCGCGTTATGGGCAGTGAGAAGTGCGTCGCACAGGCTGTTGCCAGCATATTGAAAATGCGCTTTAACTTGATGACAATAATTGTAATAAAAATAAAAAAAAAGGAAACAAAAATTTAAATAAAAACATAAAAAATGTGTTTTTATTAATAACAATAATTACAACAAAAAAATTAAAAAAAAACAAAAATAATCATTATATAAAATAGTGCATTTTTAACTTTAAAAATTCTAAAAATAAATTCAAATTTAAAACATGAAAAATAGATTTATTGCAGTACAAAAGATAACAAAAGAACAAAAAAATAAATAAAACTTTAAAAAATATTTTGTATTAATGGCAATTATTACAAAAACAAAATTTAAAAAATAATACAAATAATTAAAAAAATATATAAAATATATTTTTTATAAATGACAATAATTGCAATAAAAATATTTAAAAAATAGAAAATTACTGAATTAAAAATAAAAACCTGGTAGTATATCAGAAGATTTCTGACAAAAAGTCAGTATTCTGACAGTTTTTACGTAGGACACAGCATGCCCTACTTACTATTTTTATCAGACAAAGCCGAACACTAAGAGCAGTCTATTTTTTGCATATACCCAAACAAATCTATATTCTGCCAGATTTTTCGAAGGGTAGAAAGCTAGACAAATTTTAAAAAAAAATGTAATTAAAAAAATAAAACCTTAAAATATACATTTATGGCAGTATATTGATAGATTTCTGACAAAAGTCAGTATTGTTCAGCAGAGAAAGACGAAAACTAAACATTTTCCAAAACCTACCATTGTTCATCAAACAAAGACGGACTTTATATCAATAGCTCTCTTTTTTCTATTAAACTATTAAATTTCCTTTTTTGTCTACCCCTAGTGAAATGGCAGTATATCGAAGATGTCTGGCAAAAAGCAGTATTCAGGTAGATTATAAGTTGAGCACAAAATGATGTATACAATTATTTCAGAAAAGTAACATTTTAAAAAATTAAACCTTAATTTTTGTACCTGGCAGTACATTGGAAGATTTCTAACAAAAAGACAGTATTCGGACAGTGTTACTTAGGGCATAGATACAATTTTCATTATCCAAAGGTGAACTTTGTATCAAATGGTATCGATTGTCTGTCCATACCCACAATATGATGGGAATAAGCATTTAAATTCCATTATTTTTATTGCCCTTAACAAATTGCTTTATATTGGAAGGTTTCTGATAAAAAATCAGTATTCTGGTAGATTTCTGGTAAAAAATCAGTATTCTGGAAGATCCTGCGTAGGGCACAGAATGCCTTAGTAAATATCTGCAGCAGTGAAAGACGAAAAATCGACTACCTGTTAAACATTTTCTAAAATCTACCATTGTGTTTTTGCCGGAAATTTGCCCAAAATATGCCTGAAAAATATTAGAAATTTTGTTTCGGATGTAGTTTGATATTCCATAAAAAACACCATCCTATGTTTTACGCAGTTAATCGGCATCCTTTAAAAATTGTGCATTTGTGCTATGGTAGATTTATGAAATTGTTTGAAATTCTATTTAAAATAGTCTACCAGATTTTACGACACTTCAAAAATGATGCAGTACTAGAAACTTTTTGTACGCAGATTTTAATGCAAACTTCGTTTTTTCTGATGTAAACCTGCCAAAAAATCAACAGATTTTCCCTGCTTACGACCTGATGTATTTGTCTGCTTTTTGTCTACCGTATATTTTGTATGTCGCAATATTAATAATTTTAAATGTAAAAACTAAATTTATATTAGAAAACATAAATGAATTAAATTTCTTTTAAAGTCAGTGTTTTTTTTTTGTTGTTGTTGTTCTTGTTGCAAAAATATAAAACCCACTCAAATGCTGCTTGTTTTTCACTTAGCGCGCCAAGTGAAATTTAATGCGCCTAAAGCTATGCAAAGAAAAATTATGTTTAAATGCGCAGCTGTTAATAATGGCTTTTGTGCGGTTCAACACGCAAGAATCTAAATTGCTGCTGCTGCTGCTGCTCCTGTTGTGTGCAGCAACACCACCAACAACAACCACAATAATAGCAACAACGAAAATGCGGTAACAACTGTCTGCCTTATTATTTGACAAAGCCGAAGACGTAGCAAAAGCGGTAAGTTGTGCCGCAGCAACAAAAGTTGCTTTTAATAAAAAACTACTCGGCACTTTTATTAAAAATTTTAATGGGCCATAAAAAATATGCTTATGACAAATATATATTTTTTGTTGTATGTCTCAAATATGCGACAAAGCATTAAAGTGGTTAAGTGTTTTATGTGAATATTAATATAAGTTTTTTTAAGCTCTGCTAAAAATTTAATTGAATAGTTAAATTTTAAGCGCCATAAATATTAAATTTGAAATATAGCTAACGTTACTTTTTAAGCCTTAATTTTGACAGCCCTTTGCCGGATTTTACACTTGCCTAAACATTGAGAAAAACCCTTCGGTCGCACTGAAATTGCGGACTTTGAGTGTCGATAACATTTATCAGATACTAATGAAGTTAGAAAGGTGCGTCGTTCGTTACTTTGTTAGAGGGTATATAGTAAAAACTTATTAAATGACGTTAATTTATTCTACTTATCGGCAAAGCGAAGAAAAAGAAGATTTATGCCGCAGGGGGTTTTCGAAAGTGTGGAGGCTCTTAGAACGCAAAGTGTGTAAAAGAGAGCAAAGGTAGTTTTAGGTGAGAAGGCAAGCAGTCTGACGTTTTCGCTGTACTTCCGACTGACTGTCTATTTGTCTTTCGTTCTGTTAGCCATCTAAGC
Source organism: Dryomyza anilis (assembly GCA_951804985.1). NCBI lineage: Eukaryota > Metazoa > Arthropoda > Insecta > Diptera > Dryomyzidae > Dryomyza > Dryomyza anilis. The sequence goes on from OX638134.1 coordinate 954,086, forward strand.
AGGCAGGCAATTAATTTGCATGCAAATCATTTAAAAGTTTGTTAAGCAAAAACTTTGCCTAATATTTCAAGTAATTTTAAACACTTTTTTGGGGGTGACGTGGCATCGACTGTGGGGTGGGTGTTAAGTTCGGCAACGTGTTAAGTGCCGGCAGCCACAGTAGTGGCGCGCTTGATTTATTGAGCGTTTTAATGTATATTTTTCTTTTCGAATGAAATTAAATTCGAAAACTAAGTAGTTTTGGTAGCTGCTGGCAACTCTAAAAAAAGAGGCAACATTGTTGAATAGACAGAGAGAGGGAGGCATTAATTTAGAATATTTAATACAAAAAATAAAAAAAAATTAATAAAATATAATGCATAGTTTTAGGCAAATTGCTGAAATTGCCAAAAACTGTACTTGGAAACTTTGCATATTATAAGGTTTCACGTTTATTGATTTAAAATTTGTTGCATACTTTTGAACGAAATTTTGTGATTTCACATATTAAACAATAAATTATTTTATTTTTATTTTTAACCATAAAAAGTTTTATTTAATATTATTTCATATTTTAACGGGCTTCTTAAATAATCTAAAAAGTTAGCATGCCTTGAGGCAAATTTAAAATTATCAATTATATTTTTTATAATTTTCATTTGCATTGTTTTTTTCATTTGCATTGTTTTTAAATATTAATTTATTATTATTTAATTTATTTTTAATTATTAAATTTTCTTATTCACTTTTAATTTTATTTTTTACTTTAAAAGGAAAAAAATTTTATAAAAGAATAAATTTTATAAAATATCACTGCATATTTTGAGGTATTTATTTAATTTTGTTTTCTATTTTAAATTTCTATTTTTTACATTAACTCTATAAAAAAGATAATAATAATGCAGCCGAATTTTCGATTTGATAGATTTAAAAAAATATTGCATATTTTAAGGTTTTTTATAAGTCATTGCATACTTTTAGTAATATTTTTTATTTACACTGCCAAAACATTAAATAGTGTAACATAAATTTACAGCAAATTTATTTTGTTGTACTTTGAATGTTTTGACTTTGGACTGAAACAAATCGAAGAAGTTTTGCGTTGTACGCCGTAACCCTCACCAGCGAAGGCGCTTATCTGGCGGCATCTCTGCAGGGACCCCTGAACTAAACTGAGCGCAGGGCTGGGTTGGTTGAGTTTTGGGCGAGGGTTGCCGCTGCTGGTTCAACAACCATTTAACTGATTGCATGGGTGTGTGTTTTTTTTTTCTACTCTGGTACATATTTTGTTTTTCTCTTTTGGTTTTGTATGTGGCTGTGGATATTTTTCTTTTATTTCTTTATTTTTTATTTGTTATATTCCTTGGTTTTACTTTTTTGGTGTATTTTTGATTTGCAATTCACCTGGGAATGCGAGAGAATTTAGGATTTGGCAAACGAAATAAATTGACTGTGCGTGCAGTAATTGTAAATGCGATGCGATGTGATGCGAAGGCACAAAGTGCCAAGTGGCTGGGGGTTCGGATTGGGTGTTGGGTGAGTGGGGTGACTATGTTTGTCGAAAGCTTAGCAGCAATTGAAGTGTTTTTTTTCTTTTGGATTTTGGTTTATTTTGTGAAAAGCAAGATTTATTGCGGCGCAAAGTATGCAATATTATTTGTTTTAGATGGAAAACGATTTAAATTAAGGCAATGTAAAGTCAGAGTTGTTAAGATGGACAGAAAAAAATATATATTTTAAATTATTTCGCAGTAGATAAAGTTATTTTAAAGTAAAAATATCATACTGCGAAAAAGAAAATTCGGAAGAAAAATTTAATATATAGCAAAAAATTTAATTTGAAGAAAATTTGAATTTTTAGTAAAAAAAAAATATAATTTTTAGTGTAATTTGATTTTTTAGTGAACATTTGAATTTTTAGTGAAAAATATAATTTTTAGTGAAAAATTCAATTTTAGTAAAAAAATCAATTTTTAGTGCAAAATTCCATTTTTAGTGCAAAATTGAATTTTTAGTGAAAAATTTAATTTATAGTGAAACATTGAATTTTTAGTTAAAATTTTTTAATGATAAATTGAACTTGAGTAAACATTTTAATTTTGAGTGCTAAAATAAGACCTGCTTTTTCTTATCCGCCTAGCAATCATTTGGCTGGCGCGCAACATTCCAATATATATACATCACGCCAGCAACATCGACCAACATTCTAAGGTACACAGATACTAACACATACAAAAGTATTAATATCTGTGTCTGTATCTATAACTGTAGGGCTGCCTCAATCCTTGCGCGCTTCTAAACTGACTGACGCCTTGTTAAATTTCTATGCTCTGCCGCTGTTGCCGTTGCCCCGCAGCAGCACATTGATTGCTGTGTCTGCGGCTGTGGCTCCTGCTGTGCGGCACGTTATTTCTTGACGTTACGTGACGTGACATGACGCCGCGCGACGATTGCGCCTCGTCTCGTACCGCCGAGCAGCACAACTCAACTAGCAAATAGTACAATGATTTCTGGTACGTGTGTCGGCGCCTTTAAAACGTTGCCGCAAAGTATGCAACACAAGACGACGACGGCGTCGTTGCTTCGACGTCTTCTACGTTTATCGCTGACGTGTGTGCGGTTCGGGCGATGTATTTGTGCGAATAATAAATCAACCCTGATTCATTTCAACTGTTTTTTGTTTGAGTTCGCTTTTTTGTTCGAGCTGTTTTGGCCAAAAATAAGTTTTTTTTTCGCTACTAAAAGTATGCAGCATGATTTGCCAAGAAGCCGCCAAAGCGTCTTCGAAAAGAATTGAAGCACCAAAAGAAATACGTCGTTTTTATTTTTATTTCTATTTCTGTTTTGTTTTTTCTGTTTTCTTTTGAATCTTTTTATAGCTCATGCTACGTATGTTTAACGTAGAGCGTAACGTGAACGCTAACGAACGAATACCCGCAGGAGTTTTATTTTCTCAAAATTATACTGTTGTTCTTCTTGTTGTTGCTTTCAATTGTTTGCAGCGCTTTGTATTTTACGCTATTTGCTCGGTTGCATTTTGTAACGACGACCGACCAGCGGGACTACGCTAGACAAAACACGTTACGTTACGTTACTTTATGTTGCGTTACGTTAGATAGACTGTGCACTACGTACTCCGAACTTAAGCTTTAAACTGCGTTCAATCTTTGGGACGCTTGTCGAACAGCATTGATTTAGTGCAGCATACTTTTAGGCTTTTCAAAATATAAAATAAAACCAATTTTAGCATATTTTTTTTCTTTTACTTAATTTATGCATATTTTTGGGCAGCTCAATATTTATTGCATTGTTTTGTGCGCATTTTGCAATTTATTATGTTGCCCAACACAACGGCCATTGTTTTATTGCCGCAGCAGCAGCCCAAAAGTATGCAAAGTATTTTGATGTTAGAATTTTTCGTTGCTTCAGCATCGCACTGAATGGAAAGAGCAAAGTGATTAAGAGAGAGCGAGAGAGAGATAGAGTGCAAAAGAGGGTGACACTGAGAGTGTATTAAATACGCCTCATTTTGTCAGGCTTTCTTTTTGTTTATGGCAAAATTAGGTCAAAAGTTTATTGGCTGACAGTGTATGCGCTGATAAATATGCTTTGATAATTTTTAGAATTTAAAATTTATGATGTTTTAATAATGTAGCAGGCTTTAAGGCGTTGAGCTAAATTGAAAAGTGTCGAAATTTCAAATGAAAATTGCATTTTTTAATGAAAACTCGATGAAGTTTTAGTGAAAAATGGACATTTTTGGGAAAAAAAATTAATTTCTAGATAAAAATTGAATTTTTAGTGAAAAATTGAATTTTTAATATGTAATTGGATTTGTAGTGAAAAATTGAATTTTTAGTGAGAAATTGATTTTATAGAGGAAATTTAAATTTTGAATGAAAAATGCAAATTTTAGTGATAAATGGAATTTTTAGTGAAAAATTAAATTTTTAGTGAAAAATTTAATTTTAAATGTAATTTTTAATGAAAAATTAAATAAAAATTAAATTTTTAGTGAAAAATTAAATAAAAATTAAATTTTTAGAGAAAATTTGAATTTTTAGTGAAAAATTTAAATTCTAATGAAAAATTGAATTTTTAATGAAAAATTTAATTTTAAATGAAAAATGTAATTTTTAATGAAAAATTAAATTTTTAATGAAAAATTAAATTTTGAATGAAAAATTAAATTTTTAATGTAAAATTAAATGTTTAGTGAAAATTGAATTTTTAATGTGAAATTGAAATTTTGGTGAAAATTTAAATTTTGTTGAAAATTGTAATTTTTAATGCAAAATTGCATTGGAAATTGAATTTTCAGTGAAAAATTAAATATTTAGTGAAAAATGAATTTTTAGTGCAAAATTTTGGAGAAAGTAAATTTTTATTTAAAAATTTAAAATTTTTAGTGATATTTTGAAAATTAAAATTTGAAATATAGAAATTAAATATTTTGAAATAAGCCTGTCACCGTGCAGTGCAACTCCCAAAAATGAAAGCATGCTTTTAGGCGCGCAAAATATTCATAAACTCCGCATAAATAATGCGTACGACAGCCAGGCGAGCCTTTGAATTTCATTAAGCCTGCAGAGGCTTTCTTTCAATTGAAACATACGCCCGAATGAATCAACCAACCGACGAACGAACGAACTACCGATTGAATGTATCAATTATTTATTTGTTTCATGCCAAATGCCATGACGCAAAATCTACAACAATTTGCTGTCAAAATATTAATTAAGCTGAAACCGTGCTGAATCGTTGCAGGCGAATAAAATAAAATATGCATGAGCGATATATAGGTGAATGGGAGGCAGTCGAACTTATTTAGAACTATGAGAAAAACAAAAAGTGGCTTTAGTTAATGTAGCCAAAAAAAAAGGTGGCCTGTCCTGCCCAATAAGCATAGCAAATTAACCTAAATTAGAATCAGGACGACGATGACGTTGTCAAGGTTTCTCATTTAGGTTTCTCATTTTCATTGAGTTTTTCGCAAGCAACACACGTGTGCCAGAGCGAGACAAAGCGTTGGCCTGTCAAACTTTCGCTGCTACGCCGTCAATTAATTGTGTGGCCGTGCGAGAAAGGGTTGCCAAATCACTTTTGTCTCTAACCCTGCACTCCCTGCCGCTCTCATCTGTCATTTGAGTTAATTTTCTTAGATGTCATGACATAAATAGACAGACAGGCAGACCCACAGACAGACGCAGACATTTATTTATGGTTTGTCATTTGATTTGGCCATCAGTTTGGCTTTAATTAGCCATGTCTTTGGCATGCATGTGACGTTGTGTGTTTGTTGTAGCTGTCTTGATATTGTTTTTGTTGTTATTGTAATATTTATGTTTGTGGTTCATGTGGTTGTCGTGTGTAATACGACATAAGCAAGGCTTTAATTACTGTCATTAAATGTGAACGCGTGCTGACATTACAAACGCTTTTTTGCGCAAAGAATACAGTGGAGTGAGTAGCTTAAAATGGCTGCAAATATACAATATATTTTATATTTTTAATTTAAAATTGTTTTCAATTATTTCTTTATTTCTTTGTTTCTTTATTTCTTTATTTCTTTATTTCTTTATTTCTTTAATTCTTTAATTCTTTAATTCTTTAATTCTTTAATTCTTTAATTCTTTAATTCTTTATTTCTTTATTTCTTTATTTCTTCCTTTCTTTATTTCTTTAATTCTTTAATTCTTTAATTCTTTAATTCTTTAATTCTTTAATTCTTTAATTCTTTAATTCTTTATTTCTTTATTTCTTTATTTCTTTATTTCTTTATTTCTTTATTTCTTTATTTCTTTATTTCTTTATTTCTTTATTTCTTTATTTCTTTATTTCTTTATTTCTTTATTTCTTTATTTCTTTATTTCTTTATTTCTTTATTTCTTTATTTCTTTATTTCTTTATTTCTTTATTTCTTTATTTCTTTATTTCTTTATTTCTTTATTTCTTTATTTCTTTATTTCTTTATTTCTTTATTTCTTTATTTCTTTATTTCTTTATTTCTTTATTTCTTTATTTCTTTATTTCTTTATTTCTTTATTTCTTTATTTCTTTATTTCTTTATTTCTTTATTTCTTTATTTCTTTATTTCTTTATTTCTTTATTTCTTTATTTCTTTATTTCTTTATTTCTTTATTTCTTTATTTCTTTATTTCTTTATTTCTTTATTTCTTTATTTCTTTATTTCTTTATTTCTTTATTTCTTTATTTCTTTATTTCTTTATTTCTTTATTTCTTTATTTCTTTATTTCTTTATTTCTTTATTTCTTTATTTCTTTATTTCTTTATTTCTTTATTTCTTTATTTCTTTATTTCTTTATTTCTTTATTTCTTTATTTCTTTATTTCTTTATTTCTTTATTTCTTTATTTCTTTATTTCTTTATTTCTTTATTTCTTTATTTCTTTATTTCTTTATTTCTTTATTTCTTTATTTCTTTATTTCTTTATTTCTTTATTTCTTTATTTCTTTATTTCTTTATTTCTTTATTTCTTTATTTCTTTATTTCTTTATTTCTTTATTTCTTTATTTCTTTATTTCTTTATTTCTTTATTTCTTTATTTCTTTATTTCTTTATTTCTTTATTTCTTTATTTCTTTATTTCTTTATTTCTTTATTTCTTTATTTCTTTATTTCTTTATTTCTTTATTTCTTTATTTCTTTATTTCTTTATTTCTTTATTTCTTTATTTCTTTATTTCTTTATTTCTTTATTTCTTTATTTGTTTATTTGTTTATTTGTTTATTTGTTTATTTCTTTATTTCTTTATTTCTTTATTTCTTTATTTCTTTATTTCTTTATTTCTTTATTTCTTTATTTCTTTATTTCTTTATTTCTTTATTTCTTTATTTCTTTATTTCTTTATTTCTTTATTTCTTTATTTCTTTATTTCTTTATTTCTTTATTTCTTTATTTCTTTATTTCTTTATTTCTTTATTTCTTTATTTCTTTATTTCTTTATTTCTTTATTTCTTTATTTCTTTATTTCTTTATTTCTTTATTTCTTTATTTCTTTATTTCTTTATTTCTTTATTTCTTTATTTCTTTATTTCTTTATTTCTTTATTTCTTTATTTCTTTATTTCTTTATTTCTTTATTTCTTTATTTCTTTATTTCTTTATTTCTTTATTTCTTTATTTCTTTATTTCTTTATTTCTTTATTTCTTTATTTCTTTATTTCTTTATTTCTTTATTTCTTTATTTCTTTATTTCTTTATTTGTTTATTTGTTTATTTGTTTATTTGTTTATTTCTTTATTTCTTTATTTCTTTATTTCTTTATTTCTTTATTTCTTTATTTCTTTATTTCTTTATTTCTTTATTTCTTTATTTCTTTATTTCTTTATTTCTTTATTTCTTTATTTCTTTATTTCTTTATTTCTTTATTTCTTTATTTCTTTATTTCTTTATTTCTTTATTTCTTTATTTCTTTATTTCTTTATTTCTTTATTTCTTTATTTCTTTATTTCTTTATTTCTTTATTTCTTTATTTCTTTATTTCTTTATTTCTTTATTTCTTTATTTCTTTATTTCTTTATTTCTTTATTTCTTTATTTCTTTATTTCGTTATTTCTTTATTTCGTTATTTCGTTATTTCTTTATTTCTTTATTTCTTTATTTCTTTATTTCTTTATTTCTTTATTTCTTTATTTCTTTATTTCTTTATTTCTTTATTTCTTTATTTCTTTATTTCTTTATTTCTTTATTTCTTTATTTCTTTATTTCTTTATTTCTTTATTTCTTTATTTCTTTATTTCTTTATTTCTTTATTTCTTTATTTCTTTATTTCTTTATTTCTTTATTTCTTTATTTCTTTATTTCTTTATTTCTTTATTTCTTTATTTCTTTATTTCTTTATTTCTTTATTTCTTTATTTCTTTATTTCTTTATTTCTTTATTTCTTTATTTCTTTATTTCTTTATTTCTTTATTTCTTTATTTCTTTATTTCTTTATTTCTTTATTTCTTTATTTCTTTATTTCTTTATTTCTTTATTTCTTTATTTCTTTATTTCTTTATTTCTTTATTTCTTTATTTCTTTATTTCTTTATTTCTTTTTTTCTTTATTTCTTTATTTCTTTATTTCTTTATTTCTTTATTTCTTTATTTCTTTATTTGTTTATTTGTTTATTTGTTTATTTGTTTATTTGTTTATTTGTTTATTTGTTTATTTGTTTATTTCTTTATTTCTTTATTTCTTTATTTCTTTATTTCTTTATTTCTTTATTTCTTTATTTCTTTATTTCTTTATTTCTTTATTTCTTTATTTCTTTATTTCTTTATTTCTTTATTTCGTTATTTCTTTATTTCTTTATTTCTTTATTTCTTTATTTCTTTATTTCTTTATTTCTTTATTTCTTTATTTCTTTATTTCTTTATTTCTTTATTTCTTTATTTCTTTATTTCTTTATTTCTTTATTTCTTTATTTCTTTATTTCTTTATTTCTTTATTTCTTTATTTCTTTATTTCTTTATTTCTTTATTTCTTTATTTCTTTATTTCTTTATTTCTTTATTTCTTTATTTCTTTATTTCTTTATTTCTTTATTTCTTTATTTCTTTATTTCTTTATTTCTTTATTTCTTTATTTCTTTATTTCTTTATTTCTTTATTTCTTTATTTCTTTATTTCTTTATTTCTTTATTTCTTTATTTCTTTATTTCTTTATTTCTTTATTTCTTTATTTCTTTATTTCTTTATTTCTTTATTTCTTTATTTCTTTATTTCTTTATTTCTTTATTTCTTTATTTCTTTATTTCTTTATTTCTTTATTTCTTTATTTCTTTATTTCTTTATTTCTTTATTTCTTTATTTCTTTATTTCTTTATTTCTTTATTTCTTTATTTCTTTATTTCTTTATTTCTTTATTTCTTTATTTCTTTATTTCTTTATTTCTTTATTTCTTTATTTCTTTATTTCTTTATTTCTTTATTTCTTTATTTCTTTATTTCTTTATTTCTTTATTTCTTTATTTCTTTATTTCTTTATTTCTTTATTTCTTTATTTCTTTATTTCTTTATTTCTTTATTTCTTTATTTCTTTATTTCTTTATTTCTTTATTTCTTTATTTCTTTATTTCTTTATTTCTTTATTTCTTTATTTCTTTATTTCTTTATTTCTTTATTTCTTTATTTCTTTATTTCTTTATTTCTTTATTTCTTTATTTCTTTATTTCTTTATTTCTTTATTTCTTTATTTCTTTATTTCTTTATTTCTTTATTTCTTTATTTCTTTATTTCTTTATTTCTTTATTTCTTTATTTCTTTATTTCTTTATTTCTTTATTTCTTTATTTCTTTATTTCTTTATTTCTTTATTTCTTTATTTCTTTATTTCTTTATTTCTTTATTTCTTTATTTCTTTATTTCTTTATTTCTTTATTTCTTTATTTCTTTATTTCTTTATTTCTTTATTTCTTTATTTCTTTATTTCTTTATTTCTTTATTTCTTTATTTCTTTATTTCTTTATTTCTTTATTTGTTTATTTGTTTATTTGTTTATTTGTTTATTTGTTTATTTGTTTATTTCTTTATTTCTTTATTTCTTTATTTCTTTATTTCTTTATTTCTTTATTTCTTTATTTCTTTATTTCTTTATTTCTTTATTTCTTTATTTCTTTATTTCTTTATTTCTTTATTTCTTTATTTCTTTATTTCTTTATTTCTTTTTTTCTTTATTTCTTTATTTCTTTATTTCTTTATTTCTTTATTTCATTATTTCTTTATTTCTTTATTTCTTTATTTCTTAATTTCTTAATTTCTTAATTTCTTTATTTCTTTATTTCTTTATTTCTTTATTTTTTATTTCGTTATTTTTATTGAATATATTTCTGTATTTCTTATCTAATTTAAAATTCTTATTTTTACTGCTTTTATTTTTATTTTCATTTTTTATTTTTTTTTCAGCTTCATTTAAAATCATTTTTATATGAATTTTTGTTTTGCTTCAAAATAAAAATTAGTCGAAAAAGTGTCAAAAAGTTGCGCATAAAATAAACATTTTTATCTAAACGTTTTCACTGCACCCTGGAGGCTTTGTTTTTATTTTTATCGCGCATTTTTATTGTATTCTTGTTTTACATTTGGGTTGCTATTTTAGTTTTAAACATTTCTTGTTTTTTTTTATATTTTCATATATATTTTTTTTTCTATTCTTTAGTATATTTGTATTTTTATTTTATTTTAATTTTATTATTATTTTTATATATTTTCCTTATTGTAATTTTTTATATTTTATTTTTTTCCTTTATTTTGGTTTTTTTCTTATTTAATTTAATTTTCTTTCTTTTTTATATATTTAAATTTTTTGTATTTTAAATTTTCCTTTTTCTTCTTTTTGTTCACTTCAGTTTTCCCCATTTTAAAATGCGAAAATCCTTTAAAATAATAAATGCCAGCAGCTGAACGCGCACAGAACAAACACCAGCTCCAAAAACACCAACAAAAACAGCTAAATAACATAAACTACAACAACAATAACAAAAGTAGTCCCGAAAGTTTACTTTTTTTTTTGTTTTGTGGAGTTTGTTGTATTTGTTATGTTTTTGCAGCGCCAGCCATTTTGTTGAACAACATTTGCATGGCGGCTATATGTGTTCGTTGGTTACTGTCTGTCTGTCTGTCCTTCTGTTTGTCTGTCTATTTGTTAGTGTGTTTTTTGTTGTTGTTGTATATGTTGACATATCCTTCAGCATCTCAAAATGCTGCTTAACAAGCATGCATTGCATATGGAGCGCTGCCACCTCGAGCAAAATATGTTGCCGCCACTTTGCAGCGATTTATTGTGCAACTTGAGGTTTTTGCGAAAGAGTAAAGTTTTATAAATAGTTTTAAATTTTCAAAGAAAATTTAAAAAAAATTATTATTAAAAATTGATATAAAAAAAAAACATTTTCAAAGAAATTGCTGATCTTTAATAATTTTTTTAGAAAAATTCAAAATATTGTAATATATTTTTATATTTAAATTCTAATTTTTAGATATTATTTATTATTATTATTTAAAATTATCTAATTTAAAAATGTTTTCTTAATTTAAAATTTTAATTTTTTGACAGCTGTCTTAATTGCACATCGCACACAAATCAGCTGTCACTTTTCGGAACGACTGCAATTTATGCTGGTTGCTGGCAACACTGGCGCAGCGCTGTACGTAGCGCGCGCGCAAATAATTTAAAAATAGTTTGGGGTTTCTTCGTCGCGTTGTGGCACATTGTTTGCATATATTAAGCGTACACTAACACATATACATTTAACTCAACATACACACAAACACATTAAGTTTAACACATATAATATATGTGTGTGTTGTGCGCTTAGTTTTTGTGGCTTTGCCCTGCTTAGATTTCATTACAGCTGAGGGCGCCGCCTGCTGCCTGGTGCCTGATGTGGCCTGACGTGTGCAAAGTGGGCGGCAGAGTGGGCGTGTACAACATGGGGTCTATGCGGTTGTCAAGGCAACGTAAAAAGCGAGGAATCTGCGCCAGCTGAATGTCGCATAATTTATGGAGTGCGGCAATATGTTGTGTTCTTCATTAGTTTTCTAGGTTTTGTTTGTTGCCCTTCGTCGTTGGCTGTGGCTGGGATAAGATACCTCCCCTCCTGCCTCCGTATGTTGGAGCCTGTTTGGGATTTAAGCGCAAGGCTAAAGTTTTGCTGCCAGTTGAAGGAGCGCAAAAACAGACAAAAAGTAGTACAAAACAAAAAAGCAGTTGAGGCAGCAGCAGCAGAGGCTTTAAGCAAGATTTATTAAGCAATGTCATTAGATTAAAGACATTATTACTGGGTGACGGGAATGATAATAATGTTTTGGCGCATTTTTAATTTTAATTTAAATATTTAAAGTTTTGAGTAATTTTTTAAAAATTTAAATGAAATTGAATTTTAGATATTCTTCTTTAAACTTTCGATCTGAAATGTATTTAAAATTTAAATTCGTTTGAATTTGATTTTTCATTACAAAAATTATGTTTTTCAATTAAGTTTAAGATAAAAAATTAAAAAATTTTATTTTAAAATACAAAATTCATGTTTTTTAATTAAATTAAAAGTGAAATTTATTCCGTTAGCAATTTTTTTTTGTATTATATTTTAATAAAAAAAATAAAAAAAAATATAAATAAAAAAATAAAAATAAAAAAATTAAAAAAAAATATAAATAAAAAAAAAACATAATTAAAAGTTCTTCTAAAATTTCAGAAATCGGACTTGTATATTGGCCATACCAATCTATTTTCATATCTCATTCTTGAAATTCAATAAATATGAGAAACTCGGGTAAAGTGGGAAACTATTTCAGCTGCCTTCAAAAAAAGTACATTTAAATAATTTTACATATTTTTTTTTACATTAACAGAATACAATTTATATGTGTTTTGATTGATTTTTGGACGATTTTTTAAAAAAGCTTTTTTTTGGACCTCTTAAAAAATCCTGGGGTAAACTGGGATATGTTAATAATTTTACAAAGAGTCAAATAATTTGTTCTTTCTCTTTTATTTCACTTTTATTTAACACATAAACAATATAAATACTTAAAGAAAAAATTAATTGTAATAAAAAAAAAAGTGATAATTTCTATTCGCAACTTTTTGTCCCGTCCGAAACTTGTCTGTGATTTATTATGAAAAAACTAAAAATTTTATGAACAAAGTGTAAATATACAAAGAAAGCTCACAATTTCAGCTATTTTTTAAAATAATTAAAAAAAAATGTGAACGCGAAATTCGCTGATTTTTGGAATTTCTATATGAACCGCGACATGCACTTCCTACTATTTCATTTATATCTTTTGATCTACCATATAGAATTATCTAGTTTTTCGCAGATGTTTAGTTCTATTTAAATACTACTTGCACAAAAATTCATTAATTTTCCATTGAAATATTAAAGTTTTAGGCGTACCAATGCCCCGTCCGGAACCCGTGGAAAGGTCCATTGCAGTATACAATGAATTTTAACTTATTAAAAATGTTCAAAATGCACACTTTTTGAAAGCTAAAAAATTTTTAAATACATTATTTTCACTTGTTCTCGAAAAGCAATAAGCATGATATAAAATTTATTAACACCGTGGATAAAAATGTTGGTAATACTTGACAGTTTGTTTTTTTTTTGTCTAAAAATGAAAAAGCAATTTTCCATATTATCTCATGTCCCACTTTACCCAAGATTTGTATATATTTTTCGTCTTTCTCATAATTTCTCATTTTTATATAATTTGAATAAAGCCAATATAAGTTTTTGATAATTTTTATAGAAAACCATATAGTTTCCATGCCAAATATTTATTTAATTAAAAAAAATATATTTTTCTTTACATTTTAAGTTATTTGAAAGTTTAGTTTTGCACATTTTTTTTTGCATTTTTTTAATAATTTTAATGAAAAATTGAATTCTTTATATTTTTCTTGTTCTTGTGCTGTATTCAATTTATTTTTTTTTAATTTATTAAAATTTCATATTTTTAAAAATGCTTTCATCAACAAATTCTTTAGTAATTTCCATAAAAATAATTAAGATTTGTCATGCCTCTAATAGCAGGCAACAACAACAACAACAGCAACAACCTGAGTACACTTTTGTATGCGACAAATAATTATGCAATCTGCTGCTTTTTTATTTTTGCAACCCACACAACAGAGTACGTCGTACTTGTCGGCAGCTCCACTCAAGTGGATTTTCCGCAATTATTTTTTTTTGCTTTTTTTCTTAACACACACAACTTTTCAAGTTCATAATTATGTTTATGCCAAGTACATATATCGTAGAGTGTGTGTGTAAAGGACACACACACACAAACAGACGGACAGACAGACATATCTCATACATATTTAATGCATTTTCATCATATCAACATCTTTAATTTATTTTATGCAATACGCGTGCAGTAGCAGCAGCACACAAAGCCGCCAAGGCAGCGGATGTTGAAAAAAAGAGAAAAAAATACAAAATGGCGCATTCATTAATTTCCCGCGTCATGGCGGCACATTTCCCGCGACGACGACAACGACGTCGTTGCTGTTTACATTTTTCTTTGCATTGCTGGCGCTTCTTCGGCATCATGTTGCTGGCTGTCTGTGTTTTTTACAGCAGCAGCAACAACAGCAGTAACAGCAGATTTTTGTAAAGCATCAAAAACAAAACACATACAAAATGGCGACAAAGCATGAAGCTGCATAAAACAGCACAAAAAAAAATAAATATAAATATTTTTAATTAACATATTTATGCAGCACTTACTTGATGCCGCTGTTAGTGCTGCTGCCTGCCTCAATGTATGCAATGTTTAATGTTTTTGTATGTGTTGCTCATATGCATAATTATGATGCATGTCTTTATTTTTTCATTTATAAATTTATATTATTTTTACAAAAAAAGCAACGCAGCACATAGCACAAAACAGCATGCAATGTTAGGCTGTTGCATACTTTTAGGCATGGCCATATTTTTTAGCGTTCATTTTTATGTTAAACTTTGCAGTAATATTTATCAAAATTATATAAATTAAATGCTTTAATTTTAGACATTAAATTTGTTATTTTTATTTGCTCTGTTGCAAAAAAAAACGATAAAACATTGCATGCATTTGGGCGCCAAAGACTCAAGTGTTGCCACAAGTGCTGCCAACTTAAACACAAACAAAGAGAGTCGGCAACTAAAATGGCGTTGAATACAGCGAAACAAATTATACTGTTATGTTGCACAAATACAAATATATATGTATTATATTAAATAACACTGACAGACATATTTTGTAAATCTCTGTGAAACGAAATTCAAATATTTGACAAACATCGCACAGCACTTGAAAGAATTATAATTTGATTGAAATATGTACATTTTGTAGTGAAAAATTCAAAGGAATTACAATTTTTAAAGTATTTTCTTTCGAAAGTTAAAATATGTCAAAAGTCTACAAAGAGAAACAGTATTTTTTGCTAATAAATATTTTCTATTGTATATAATTCGAGCTAAAATATTAATTTGCTATTTATTTAAACATTTAAAGTGTTATGAAAAAACAAAATTTGCAGTCAAAAACTGCAAATTCAGTTTGTCTCTAACAATTTTAAAGTAAATAGCAAAGAAATATTTTAGCCTTTTGAAGACATTTTTTGGTATAAAAATTAGACAACTTTATTGAAGTGCTTTTGCAAAAAAATTAAATGCCAATTTATTAATTTTTTATTAATTTATTTCAATTTATTAAAAAATTATTAATTTTTTAATATCTGTTCTACTTTCTCGAATATACTCTTTTCCGCTGACTATGTTTTTAAGTAAAAAGTATTGAACTTTCAGGCACTTTTTTGGATAGAAAAATTACACCACTTTATAGAATGTCTGTGCTATAAAACTTTAAATGTAATTTTTCTTGTAATTATCAAGGTTAATTTTTGATTTGATTTGAAATTATTCCAATTAGTTTTCAAGATATTAATAGCTAAACTCTGAAAATTTTTTTTTTTTTAGACTTTTATTTAATTTTGTTTTTGTATGTAAGACCTTAATTCTAAAAGAAAATGTGGCATATGGTTTTCTATAAAATTGTTCAAACTTATGTACAGAACTACTAATTTTCTAATATCTGTTCTATTTTTTTGAAATATGCCCTTTCAAACAGCGTATGCTTTTAAAATCAAGTTACTCGAAATATATACAAATGATGCCCATTGCAAAAAATTCGGAAAAACACTAAAAGTGTACTGTGCACATTGCACTAAGTTGCGCCTAAAAATACATTTTCAGTAAAATATTTTTATTTTTTATTTTTAAAGGGTTTTAAAGGTAGGCACAAACTGTACAACTGAACAGCAAAACAATAAAATATGTAAAAAAAGTGTCTACTGGACACTGCTCGCCGTATACGCGGTACAACCAGAATACCAGACAAGGCTGCCTAAAAGTATGCAGTCGTTTTGTTTATGGCTGTGTTATTTTTTGTTTGGAGCTCGGTGCAAAGTGCAAAAATCAAGCTGTAATAAAATGATAAATGTCAATGGAAACGTTGCAATACTATTTTTGTTGTTGCTATTATTGTTGTTGTAATTATTGTATGTTGTAGTTGTTGTTGCAGTTGCTGCTGAAAATGTAGGGTAGCGGAAAATGCAAAGTCAACGGACGAATGAACAAGTGCAGCAGTAAAGTGCACTACTCAGCTGATGGAATGGAAGAGGGCATTCGCAATTGAAACACTTTTGCTACTACTGATTTTAGGATATGCTTTAGAAGTTTTAATATATTTTTAAAAAAGTAATTTTTATTTTACTATTGATTTATTTATTTTTTAAATTTATTTATTTTTTATAATTATTTTACTTTTTAGTCAAATAAATCTGGAATTCGTTATAAATTCTTTTTTAGTATTCTTTTTAGTTTTTTCCTACTTTATGTAATATTTTTGTTTACTTTACTACTATATTTAACAACTATTTTTTAAATGAATTTTTACCCTTTTTTATATTTTATTAGTAATTTTTTATTTTACTTTTTTGTTACTAATTTTAATACCTTTGTACTACTATTTTGATTACTTTTTTAATTTCTGAATATTGACATCTATTTTGCAACCACTGTATTCATACATTCTGAAAAATTTAACCCTTTTATTTTAATAAGTGGAAATGTAACTACTAATAAAAAAAATAGTACTAAATTTACTACTATTTTAAAAATAGTTTTTATTTTGCTTTTTTGATAAAAAAAATATATGTTGCTCATGCATAATATTACAACATTTATTTTTCGCTGTAACTTTATTTTTAAAATTTTTATTTTGTTGTTTTATTATTTTATTTTAATAAACAAAAAATATATATTTCAACTATTTTCTTAATTTGCGCTTTTCAACGTATTTACACAATGCACTGCAATATTTATGAAAAACTATAAAATAAAGTACCTTTTTGTGATTGCACACATTTTCGCATGCACATAAAAAAAAACTCGTAAACGTAGCCTTTTTGACTTGCATTAAAAAGTCAAAAAGCTGCGCCAAAAAAACAAACAACTGCTACCGTTGCAGTTAAAGCGAACCCGCATTTTTGGCAGCACTTTACATTGACCATTGCAACGGCGCTAAAAAGTGTTGGCAGCAACTGTTGAAAATTGCACAGAATTATTTTTGGTTTTTATTTTTTTTTAAATTTTTTATTATGTTTTATTAAATCAGCGCCAGCCAGCAACATATGCAACAGCAAAAGCAACACAAATAGTAGCAGACAAAATGGCAAAGTGCAGCGAAAAAAAAAACCGGCGATTTTTTGCATAAATAAAATGTAACATTAAAAAAATAGCGCAACGTTGAATATTGCAGTAAAAATGCAAAAATCTCAATTGACAAAAATACAAAAATGCGACATAAAATAAATATTTTTTTTTTGTTGTGTTTTTTGTTTGCATTATTTATTTAAGATTTAATTGTATTACTTGAAGCGTTGCGCCTGTAGGTATGCAATGCAAATATTTGCATACAGCGGGAGGAGTCGATTGAGTGCTGCAAAATATGTCTACACAAAAATATTTTTTGCAAAAGTATTTAAAACTTTTTGCTAGAAACTTTTAAATAAAGGCGAGACGAATTTTAAAATAATGATGCAAAATTTTAATGCATACTACTGGGTAATTGAAAAAGTAAAATTGTTTTAAAATGCTTTTCTATTTGCCTAAAAGTATGTATTAAAAAATTTGCGTAAAATGAGCTGCAATTTGGCAGCAAAAAGCAATAAAAGATTAAAGCGCGTCTAAAAGTATGCAACGATTTTTTTTTGTTTTGTTTTCGTGTGTTTGTGTCACCGCTAACCGCTTTAATTGAAGTTGTTTTTGTTGTTGTTGTTATTTCAACAATTTCCTTGAATGTTTTTGTTGTTGTTGCACTGGACCTGAGCATCCATATAACAGCGCATTTCCCGTTATGATTTTGCATGGCCTTTGAAAGCAGCCGACAAAAATGCCAAACAGCGCAAAAACTCCGTCGTGTGCATGTTGTAGGGTGCAAGGTGTACAGAGTGCAAAAATGTACCAGATTCGCACAAAATAACAGCAACAACAACTACGACGGCTATAGCAAAAACGTCAGAAATAATGGCCAAAACCAATAACAGCAACGAGAGCGAGCGAGCGCACGCAAAAAAAACGTTCGTATTGAATTTTATGAAACACGCAAAAAATGGCTCATTTTAATCGATAAACGGACAAGGAGTACGAGGACTGGCAGTTGGGTGGCTGGCAGACAGAGGAACAAACGTGCGGACAGACAGACATACGATGGGTGCTGCTAGTGACGCAGGCAGGCCACAGGAGCAGCAGCAGGAACAGAAACAACTACCACAACAAAAACTTACGCTGTTCATCGAATCGAGAGTTGAAGGACATTTTCTTCTTCTTCTTGCTACGTATGAAATTTTGCAAACAAAAAAAAAAGCACATGAAAAATATCAACAAACAATGCTGAATGTGTGCATGTTTCCATGTGTGTGTATGGCTCTTTTTGTATGTGTGTGTGTTTGAGTATGTGCATGTGCTTTTGTGTGCGTACCAATTGAAATACGTAGTGAGTGTGTGTTGGAATTGCGTATAACGTTCGTTGTACTTTTTCAGTAGTTGCGAAAGGTGGGTATAAGTTTGCGGGCATTAATTTTTTTATTCCTTTTTTACTACTTTTTTCACTACTATTTTTTACTACTCTTTTTAATACTTTTTTAAAAATATTTTGAAAAAATTTTTAAAATTTTTTTTCGATTCTTTTAACAACTTTGGAATAAGTTTGTTGGCATTTTTGGCCTTATTTTATTGTTACCTTTTTCAATACCTTTTTCTCTACTATTTTTACTACTCTATATTAAATCAATTTTTTTACGTTTATTTAAACCTTTTTTTGTTTTTTTTTTGGTAAAATATTTCACTACATTCTATACTGTCTTCTTTGCAAATATTTGTTATACCCTACACCTATGAGGTACAGGGTATATTAACTTTGTGCATATATTGTAACGCCCCTTAGGAGGCGTGTCCGGTATGAAAAAGTATATATATTCTTGATCAGCACCACTACCCGAGTCCGTTTAGCCATGTCCGTCTGTCTGTCTGTCCGTCTTGCTGTCTTGCTGTCTTGCTGTCCGAATACAGAATAACTTGAGAAATACTGATCAGAATGCGATGAAATTTCGTCTCAATATATTTTAGCCAAAAGTAGGAACTGAGTTTGAAAATGAGATAAATCGGTCAACGGACACGCCCACCTCCCATACAAGTCACTTTTATATAACTCTTTCGGAACTAATAACTCGAAAAGTATTCAAGGTATAGTTATAAAATTTAAAACGTATTGTTAGAATTCACCTATGAATATGTGGTCCAAAAATGGGCGTGATCCGCCCACTTTTTTTTTTCATTATTTCCCGGGTTTTCATAGTGGAAATTTGATCCGTAAATTATTAAATTCAAATCTATGAAATATTAGCCTTTCAAAATTTTAAATATAGGCGTGGTCCGCCCAATTACATTTTTAAAATTTTTTTTTTTTTAGTTTTTTACACTTTATATAATTTTTTTAATTTATGGGGATATAAGATGTAAATTTTTGATATATGAATAATATTCTGAGGGTTAATATCCCCACCAAAGGTGTAGGGTATTCCATAGTCGGGCCCGACCGACTATAAAAATCCGCCCCATGTGACCGAACTTACCCATGTGACCTAACTTTCCCAACTCGTTTTTACTATTTACTTTACTACTTTTTACCAAATACACTTTTGAACAACTAAATTTTTTAAACATTTTTTCACTGCTCTTGTTTATTACTCTTTTTACTACTCTTTTTATACTCTTTTCACTACTATTTTTTCTAATCTTTTTACTACTCTTTTTACTACACTTTTTACGACTCTTTTTAGTACACTTTTTACTACTCTTTTTAATACACTTTTAACTACTCTTTTGTTATGTTTTATTTATTTTAGGTCGAAAAACAAACAAAAATTTATTTTTTTATAACTTAATTAACAACTACATTTTTTGACCTTGTTGTATGCTAGTTTTTTGATACTTTTTACTATTTCTTTTTAATAATATTTTTACTACTCTTTTCATTATTTCTTTTTAATTTTTCATTATGTTTTATTATCTACATTTTACTATTTTTTGTGTGTTTTTTCATATTGTTCCATTTTACTCCATATTTTCTTTATTTCAATATTTTTCATATCGTTAACACTACTATTTTACTACTTATGTTTATCACTCTTTTCTAATTTTTCTTTTCAGTAATTTTTCTTTTCACTACATTTTTTCTACTATTGTTCCAATACTTTTAGATCATTTCAACTTTTCACTACTATTTTGACTACTTTTTAATACTATTTTATAATTTTGTTTCCTAAATTTATTTACTTCTTTTTTGAACTACTATTTTTTTTAACAACTATTTTTTTGTACATTTTTGACAACCCTGTCACTCTTTTTCCATTACTTTTTTCAACCACATTTTTTTTGTTTGCTACTTTTTTTTCCAATATTTTCCTTGCGTTATTTTGGTTCTTTTTCAACTTTCTACAATTTTTTGTATTATTTGTTCAGCTAGTTGTTTATTTGTTTTGTTTACAAGTTTTTCTCAATGCTTGTTTGTATTTATTATTTTTGCTTTTATACTCGATTTTTATTTTTGGTGCTTTTAGTCATGGTTGTAAAAACTTTTAAACTGTTGAAAAATATTTTTTATGCACGTACACATTTTGTGCTGATACAGAGAGTGGAGTGTATTAAAAATATGTGTTGCAGTAAATATCCTTTACGGGGTCATACAAATCTTTAAAAAGTATAGAGTTGCAAAAAATAATTCAAAATACGTAGTACTTTGTCAAAAAATTATTTAAAATTTTAGGATTTAGTTTTTGTGAAGATAAATATATAAAATAAAAATATAAAATTGTCCCTGAAGAGAAATGTCGTGAGAAAAAATTTACTGGGCGAAGATTTACCTAATGAAGAATTTTCTCGGGGAAAAAATTTCAAGGGGCAGAACTTTCTTGAGGAAGAAATGTCACGAAGAAGTATTTTCTAAGGGAAGATTTGTCTGATGAAGAATTTTCACGGGGAAGAAGTGTCTGATAAAGAATTTTCTTGGGAAAGAATTGTCATAGACTTATGAAATGACATTTGAATTGTCTTCCGAA
This sequence comes from Dryomyza anilis, assembly GCA_951804985.1. NCBI lineage: Eukaryota > Metazoa > Arthropoda > Insecta > Diptera > Dryomyzidae > Dryomyza > Dryomyza anilis. The sequence goes on from OX638134.1 coordinate 975,240, forward strand.
ATATTTTCCTGATCGATCGTTAAATGAGCGATGTATAAATATTTTAATGTACTAATTATTGAAATATTTTAAGTATTGAAAAAGTCGAAATGTAATTCATTCAGACATTGAATTTAAAATTTTTCAAAATTGTCTAAATTATAGATTTTGCTTCGATATTAAAAAAAATGAATTTTTGAAATTTAAAAAAAACAACTCTAACAATATCAATGTTTAAACATCTGTGACTAACTAAAGAGTTGTTGCCAAAGCATTGCAATAATGTTGCCACAATAAACGTTTATCATTGCGCGAAACAAAAAAATTAAAAAAAGGTAGAATTGGCAGCATGATTAATGTGCCTGATGCGCCGCAACACGCTTTTTAATGGCTTTTAATAAACTTGCAGCAAGAAGGAACGAACGAACGAATGGCAACTGCAACAAATTAAAAGTTATTTGTGAAAATTAGGGCGCGTTACACAGTTGGCGCTGTTATAATTTAGCCTACCCAGGACTACCCTGCTGCACTCCCATATACCCTATGATACAACAAGCGGTAGCGCACCTGTAACTCTCTGACATAATTAGAAACAATTTCGCAAATGTGTGTGGCAGTGGCAGCAATTAAAAGGCAAAACTTTTTGTATTATGGTTTGGTTTTTAAAACTACGAAATCAAGTTGCACCCTCCCCATCGAAGACCCCAACTCGTGTAGTTTGTAAAAATATACGGTTCATATTTGTTACGGTAATGTGGTACTTACTTAAATTACCGCTCGGAATGTAAACGTTGCCCGACGGCGTGCGCACCAGACACGATGGCTCAAAATCGACGCCCAAATCGTTCGGATTGGCAGCGACTAGGCGACCGTTGTTCATGCGATTCATTGTTTGGTTCCGCGGTGGGACATCCGGTGGGGCCGAGGGCGTGACTCCCTCAAGGAGAAAGCCTAAAAATAAGAGAGAAAATAGAGGTATTAGTTTTTATAAAATATATTAATATAAATTTCTAAATTTATAATACTTTAATTTAACCAAAAAATGTTAGAATTTTTGATATAATTTTAAAATGCTAAAATTTCGAATGGTTGAATGGGGAATTTAAGAACCAAAAAATAGGAATTTAGTGTATTATACAAAAAAAGAACTTGTACAATTAATTAATTTCGTTCTTTGCATCATAATAATTCATAATATTCATCAATGTTATGAATCCATCATCAATTTGATGAATGAATGAAAAAGTATTCTGCAAATTGAGAAAGTGTTTGCAAGGACTATGTTTCATCACATTAATGAACAAATACACAAAACACTAAATATATGTACATCATTTGAATAAATTTTATTCATCAAACTAAAGTTCAATTAAAATATTTATTTCGAATAGTTAAATGGGAAATTTAAAACCAAATGATAAGACTTTAGTATATTATACAAAATACAAAATGGTTTAAATTAATAAATTTCGTTCTTTACATCATGAATAACAATTCATAATATTCATCAAAAAGTGTTTTACAAATTGAGAAAGTGTACGTTTCATCACATTAATGAACAAATACACAAAACAATATATATATATGTACATCATTTTAATGAATTTTGTTCACCAAACCAAAGTTCAATCAAAATGTTAAATTTGTTCATTCTGTTTTTGCCATATTTAAGGTTCTAAATTAGAAAAATATTTTGGAATATATTTATTTATAAAAAAAAATATATTTTATACATTTTTTTATAGGATTTTTTGTCGAAAATATTTTTTTTTCGAAAATATTTTTATTTTTTTATATTAATTTTTTTTTTTTTTTTTAATATTTGAAACATTTTTTTTTTATTAATTTGTTTTGTACTGAACTATTAAAAAAAAAACTGTTCACATAAAATTTGAAAAATTTAAAATTATGCGAAGAAATGTATTTTATAAATTATGATGTTGGTCTTGTAACGTATCGGTTTATGACAAGAATAAAATTCAATGATCAGTTGTGCTCGATAACAGCCCTAGAATACTTTCTACTAGAGACTACAATTATAGCATAAATAGTAGTATTTATGAATGCACATTTTTTTTAATAAACATTTTACAATGTATAATTTTTAATTCGTAGATGTCACGATTAAGCAACTTGAATTATTTTCTGCCAATTTAATTTTATAAATTTTTGCATTTTGTTGATATAATCAGCAAACCCTACACACACGCAAAGCCACAAAGACGTTGTGGACAAAATGTTAATTACAAAACAAGAGGGTCAGAAAAGGATGAAGAAACTGAAGAATAGGGAGAAGTAGCGCTTCCTATGAACGACAGCGCCCAGTAGCGCAGAGGGCGCTGCAAACGCCAAAGTTCAAGCAAAACGTTGACCTCTTTTTAACTGCTTAATTTTGTTACGTATTTTCTGTTGTTGTAGCCGGTTCTTATTGTTGTGGTTATTATTATCATTGTTGTTGTTGCTGTTATTGTACATCGCTGCAATTTCTTCCCTACAATCTTTAGCAGGGTTTTATGTGTTTCTTTTCTTGTACTTCTTCTTGTACTTCTTTTTGTACTTTTCCTTTTTCCAGTGATTTTATCTTTATGTCTTTTTGCATGGTTTTTTGGTTTTGGCCATTTCGCTGCTGCTGCTTCTGTCATTGTTGTTGTTGTTGTTGACCATTTTTATTTCATTTCATTTGGTTTCATTTCATTATTATCTATGATTAAGTTGGCCACAAAAAGCAAAAAAATAATCAGCAGCAGGAGGCAACTCATGTTGAAGCAGAAGAAGTAGTCAGCAGCAGTCAAAGCTCCCAACGCAAACGCGCGCTGATGAAGAGCTCAACGAAGCTGCCACCAAATCCCGGGAAATGCGCTGCAGCAATAGCAACAAAACAAGAATAGCAGCAGCAACAACAAAAATACCATTACATTGGCGAGCAGCGACGCAATGAAGATAAGCAGCTTATCGCCGCTTTAGAAGCAGTTGGCAACGCTTGGTTTGGTTTGGTTTGGTTTGGTGCGGCTCGGTTTGGCTTGACTTGGCGCGCGCATTGCTGCCACTGCTGATGATGATGTTGCTGCTGTTGTTGTTGTCATTCACTGCTGCTGCTACTACTGCTCTAAAATGTGATTTTGGCAGCAGCAGCAACAACAGCAACTTTGTTGAATATTAACTAAAAGTGTAGCAAATGTGTTGTTTTTGTAAGTGTTTGTGACAGTGTTTTTGTATGTGTCTCCAGAGCGTATTATGCTCAGTGTCTGTGTGTGTGTATTTTTTTTGCATTTTTTTTTATTACATAAAAATGTAAATACTTTTGCCGCTTGGGATGCGTTTTTAGCATTTTTAAATGAAGCCATTTTCAAGAGTGCAAAATGCTTAAGATAAGCGAGATTATAAAGATGAAAAAGAAAATGCAACAAATTTGGGAGCAGCTTATGTTCAAATTTTGGTCAAATTTAAAAATAGTAGTAGTAACGTTGAATGTTAAGTGAAAAAATAAGTTTTTTTTAATCAGTTTTTATAAGTTATATGTAAAGCAACTAATAGAAAAATAGCAGAAAAAGTAGTAGAAAAGCAGTAGAGAAGTAGTAGAAAAAGTAGTAAAAAAGTAGTAGATAAAGTAGTAGAAAAATTAGTAGAAAAGTGGTTAAAAATATTAGAAAAGTAGTAGAAAAAGTAGATGTAAAAGGTGTAGAAAAAGTAGTACAAAAATAGTAGGAAGAGTAGTAGAAAAAGTCAGAAAAAGTAGTAGATAAAAGAGTAGAAATTGTATCGAAAAATTGTAGAAAATATAGTAAAACAAACAAAAAAAAAGGGTAAAGTGGAAAGTAAAAAAGGTAGTATGAAATTCATAAAATTTATCATATTCATAAAACTCATTTATAAAATTTATAAAATTCAACAAAATTCATATAACTCAAAAAATTTATATATATCATAAAATTCGTAAATGTCATAAATATCATTAAATTCATATATATTATAAAATTCATCAAAATTCGTACAGTTCCTAAAATTCATACAAATTCAGCAAAATTCAAAAAATCTGTAAAATTTATCAAAATTCATGAAATATTAATATAATTCGCAACATTCATACAATTCATCAAAAATTATAAAATTCATCAAAATTCATAAAATTCATCAATATTCAACAAAATTCATCAAAATTCAAAAAATTCATCAAAATTCACAAAATCCATAAAATTCATAACATTCATAAAAATCATCAAAATTTACCAAAATTCATCACAATTCATCAAAATTTCTAACATTCATTAAATTCACAAAGTTTACAAAAATTCATCAACATTATTTAATTAAATACATAAAAATTCACAAAATTCACAAAATTCATAAATCAAAATTCATAAAATTCATAACATCAAAATTCACAAAATTCGTAAAATTTAATAAAATTTATAAAATTGATTAAAAACATAATTAAAAACATATTTATGACATTGTAATAAATATAAAAAGTGGATAAAATATCTGGTTAAATTTTATATTTTTCACCACCAAAATTTTAAATTTGGATAATAAAAAAAGAGCAATTTTTAACTTTTTGACACATTTTTTTTTTGCAATTTTTCGTTGCTTGTATCGTCTTTGCCAATTTTTGTTTATTCGTTTACTCTATGCCCTGTGTGTGCAACCTGTCCAAATCTGACGCAACGCGCGCAAATATTGACAAACAACTCAAGTTGGCGTCAATTGCGTTGATGCGTTCGGTGCTACTGCCAAAAGTGTTTATTAAGTTTTCGCAGTGGCAACAAAGATTGTCTTCTATATGTTTGTCTGTCTGTCTATCAAGTTGACAGCTATTGTCGAGACAAACAGACGAAAAAAAGAGAGAGACAGCTATCAAACGTATCCACACGCAAAAGAGATAGCGACAGCACTAAACGAAAGCTGCTTAAAGCAGCTCCTGATTGTGTATGTGTGTGTGTGAGTGTCTAAAAGTATGCAATTGAATTTAGAGCAAATAAATAAAGCGCACTTTCAGGCGCAAAGCAAATAAGAATTCGACATACTTTGTAAACTCAATAAAAACGCCAAAAAAAAAACAAAATATACGCTAAATTGAAAAAAGGTAACACATTTTCAGGCAACATTGTAAGCCAAATAGAGCGGTTTTATAGAGCATACTTTTAGGTGTCTTTATTAATTAGCAATGCATGCGTTATTTCGTAGCATAACTTGAGACGGCCTACTTATAAAACTGAAAGTTTTGATATTTTTTGCGGCACTTAATAATTAACACTTGCTGCTGCATATTTCTAGGCATTGGCGGAAAAAAGGCAAGCAATCATGTAATAAAGCTCGCATAAATTCGTTGCATATCTTTAGGCATGACTTTTATTGCATTTGCCGTGCGATAGCTGGCCGCAACACTGCGGCTTTGACTACGTCGCATAATCCGCGGCGTGCAAATTTTGCAACACGCCAAAGTCGTCGACGAGCGTCGACGGCGCATTAAAAATAATAATTACAAGTTGAGTCAAAGAACGAACGCAGCAAAAGACGGACAGACAAAAAGCTGAAATTGTGCTGCAAAAATAGTCTAAAATTTCATTGTGGCTGCTTTTAACCGCACGAAATAATCTGCGGCACAGCGTTGGCATTGAAGCCTTACAAGTCAGGGCAGAACAGTGCAGAGAGAGACATGGTGTAGCGCCAAAGCAAGGATAACAAGGCGAATGCATAATGAAAGGATGTTGCCTGTGGGGCAGGAGGTAAAAATATCATATTTTCCGCGGATTAAATTTAGCCGCAGTTGACGTTGCGACGCGCTATTTGAGGGTGGCCGGCTTTGATTATGCTGCTGATGATGATGATGCTGAAAATTCCAGCAATTACAACAAAACGCAACACAAAGGCAACACTACAATGATAATAATAATCATAAGTTGGCAACAAAATGTAGTAGTTGAATAAAATAATAAAATGTAAAATGCAAATTTCATTGCCGCTTTTTAGGCGTCTGCTGCTGCTGCTGATGCTGCAAAGCTAACGTCTGGCTTGATTACAGCGATTATTAACGACTGAGTGGTGGCGCAACTCAGTCACAGTGCTCATCGTCGCCCTCAACTGCAAATCTTTGTAAGTTTTATTTTTTATTTTTCATTTTGTCGTTGAAAATTTCGGCGTTGCTCTAAGCCTATAAATAGGCTTACAATTTTCAATGCCAATGCTTGCGAAATTTATTATATGCGCCGACAACTCTACTCCGCATTGGAACGCATTTGAATATCAAATTGAGCGCCAACGAAAATTTATAGAGGCGCTGAATTTTATTTTATATTTTATTTTCGAGGTTTTGTGTTTTTTTTATTTTATTATTTTTCTTTTTTTTTTATTATTTTTCGCTTGTTAATTTTCTGGCTGTCTTTTGCAATTTGGAGCGCGCGTTGGCAGCCATCTTTAATTTTGCTTTTGACTCCTAGTTGTATGCAGTGAAATATGGTATGTATTATATGCGCATATAAAGTGCTGGCTGTAGTGGCGAAGTGTGTTGCATACTTTTTGGCGTATTTTCGAAATGCAAACAAATTGGATTTTCGCAGGCAGCGCCAGCCAACAAAAAAGCAGCAGGAGTAGCAGAATTTTACAGTCGAGTGAAAATTTACAATTTTATGTAATAATTTAAAGTTGCGCCTAATAAAGCTGCTGCCTTTTATATAAAAACGTAGTAGATTGTGGGCGGCAAACAATAAACTTTTATTTATTGAGTGAATTTGCTTTTATTGTGCGAATTTATAGTAAAAAGAATAATACATAATTTTAGGCAGCTGCAAAAAAATATAAATTGTTGCAACATACTTTTAGGGTGCACTGCTAAAATGTTATTGATCAAAATATATTAATAAAATGATAAAAACATAAATTGAAGCATACTTTTAAGAAACTGCAGGGAATTTTAATTTTTAAAGCATACTTTTAGGAATTTTCGATTTATCAAAGTTGTAGAAAAAGCACTGATTTTTAAATCTTAATCGAAAGTGAAAAATATTAAAAATAAAGGTGAAAAATTAAAAAAAAAAATCAAACTTTAAAGCATACTTTGAGGAAACTGCATAGTAAAATTAAATTTTTCCAAAATTTAGCCTTATCAAAGTTTGTGCAAAAGTCACCTAATTTATGCGCCTTAATCCAAAGTGAAAAGTATATAAAACATAGAAAGCATAACACGTGAGCAGCTTTGCACAGTACGTATTTGATATGCGCGGCTAGCTGTCAACCTGACAACTACTGACAGACCACAAAATTATTCCTGACACCTAGGTGGTAGGGTGTTTGTTGCTTATTTTGTGCGTGTCGCCAACATATATCATTGGAATTTTGTTAGATGTTTGCAATAACTTTCTTAATTTTGTCACGGGCTATATACTTTAAGGCAAAATACGTAACTTGGTGGTTGCCAACTTTTAGGCGCAAACACTAATTCCACGCGGCTTTGCTATGAGAGTCACGTGTGCAAGGCGGCAGCAGCTTAGTCAGAACTGTCCGAATGTAGAAAAAGTTGTGCTGCCCTAAAGTATGCAGTGTTTTGTTAAATATGTTTTTTTTATAGCTTCAGACTTACTAGAAGTTGCTTTAAAGCCATAATTGCGTTAGTTACTATAAACTTGCAGTTTGCTGTGCGCCTAAAAGTAGGCAATGTTATTTTGTGTGTGCTGTGAATAATACTTCTTCTTTGCGTGCTACTTCTTTGTGTCACGATTTGTGAAATCACAAAAGAAAACACATTTGAAATGCACAGTTGGTTGGCACCAAAATGTCACTCAATCATGTGCTGTGCGTGCCTAAAAGTAGGCTTTAACTTTTTAGTATATTTTAAATTTAAACTTAAATGGCATATGTTGCAAATAGTTATGTTGTAGGTATTTACAAAAAACTACGTTGGCACATAATGTTTGTTAATATTATTTTCAGATGAAACAGAAAGTACATTGATGCTACAAAGTATGCAACGTTTTAAAGCAAAAAGCGTTAATAAACATGCACAGATTTTAAACCATCTTTAGGTCACAATTAAGTGTCACAAAGGTGTTTTATAATAATATTAACCCATTAACGGTCAAGAGCAAAAATATAAAATTCAATAAAATAGAAAAGAACACTAAATATACAGAATACGTTCTCATTGTAGCACAGAATTCTTTGTCGTATTTTCAAATAAATCATAAATGCACGAAATACAGTTGACCTCATTTGGTTCCAATAGGCATATAAGGGTTAAATTAGAAAAGACACATACAATGCATTCAGAGAGAATGAGTCACATAATTGGCTGCGGCCTACACATTAAGGGTCGCCTCACGTTGATATTAACACAGAGACACTATATGACACAGCGCCATCTATCTTTGAACTTTGGCGCTTAAAGCCGCCCCTACTAGAAATTAACACAGAGATAGAAAGAGAGTGTCAAGCGGCGTCGTCGTCGTGTGCTTAACCTGCTTTCGCAAAAGGTGCTTGACATGACGTCGCATGGCACTCACCTCTTACCCTCACTCTGTGAAGCGCTCATCGCGCTCATTTGCAGTCACACTGACAGCTACTTAAACCTACAATTTCTACAACTGTCCTTGTCTAGTTTGCTACTACTACTACTTTCTTTTTTTGTTTGTTATCGCCCACTGCGGTCGGTTGTTCTGCTCTGTGGTATTAGAGTCGTTGCTCCGGCGGCGTCTACGCCGTTTGTGTAAAAAGGAATTAAATTTTTATTTAGATCCTCCACGCTCTCATCCCCAGGCCATGGGCCAAGTGCAGCTAGCGTATTTTAGGTTAACTCTTGAAAAAATTTACTAGCTCGTGGGGCCAGTTAACAAAGGCAAGTAAGGGTTGCCATAAAAAAAAGTAGTAGTAGTGGTTGCTAGTGCTACTAGGTTCTAGTAGTAGACATTGTGCACTTAAGTAGTAAATGTCTCGTGTGTTTACATAAACCAACTATTGTTGTTGCTGTTGCAAAAAGGATACAAAGGAAAAAATCTATCTTTTTTTATTGTTGCTTTATTTTGCAGTTGAGTGCTTAACTGTAAAGCGCACCCATACAAACAGACGAATGGATGGACACTTACATACTACATTCTGCAATAAGTGGCTTTTGCAATGCGATTTCAATGCAATTTTACTAGAAGTTTTTTCATTTTTTTCATTTTTCGCTTTGTTGCTATTGTATTTTGTTGTTACAGAGAGCTTATATAGTTAGTTTTACTTTTTGACTTTTTTAAGTTGGCAAATTTTAAAAATGTTGAAAATTTTTAGAAAAATTAATTTTTGTTTATTTTTTTGCTACATTTTATATAACTGATATTTTTTGCAATTTTTTCTCTTATTTTTAGTGCTTTTTCTACTACTTTTCTATAGCTTTAACTACTTTTTTTGATTTGTACTATTTTGAAATATTATTTTCTACTACTCATTTTTACTACTATTACTAGTATCAATTATTTCCAACTAAATTTTTATACGAAAAACAAATTTTTTACTGCTATTTTATACTTTTATTTTTATACTACTATTTTTTAATACTTTTTCCTAATACCAAATTTTTTATTATGAATATTAAAATTATTTTTTCTTTACAAATATAGCAAATTTTTGCTATATTTGTTTTTTTTTCTATATTTTTATGGATATATTTAATTATGCTTGTTTCAAACTAGTTTTTAAAAGGCTATTTTGCAATATGCTTTTTTAATACTATTTTGTGATACTAATTTTTACTATTATTTTATAGTCCTTTTTCTACTACTGTTAATCACTAATATTTTTCACTACTGCTTTTCAATATTATCTTTAACTATTATTTTCTAATACTATTTATATTATTTTTTTTACTACTATTTTGCACTACCAAAATATTTTTTATTAGTATTATACAGTATTATTTTATAATTCTATTTTCCACTACTATTTTCCACTACTATTTTCTACTACTTTTTCTACTACTTTTTCTGCTACTATTTCTACTACTATTTTTCACTACTATTTTACTAATATTTTTCAAGTTTGAGAGTGCAAATCTAATATAAGACCATAAAATTTCAGTCATTTTTTCTCAAAGAACTTGAAATAAATACTGCTTGTACGCTTAAAAAGCGTCTAGCAGCACCAAATACATTTTATATGCTCATATTTCATAGTCTTTACACTGGCACTGCTCTGCATTTTAATAACACACTCGCTCATTTGTTGCTACTTGGCTGTTTCATTTCATTTCATTTTGTTTTGTTCTGTTTTGCTTTCTTTGGCTTCGAGTGGAAAATCGTTTAACCTAGATTTTTCTGGAAAATTTCTATACAAATAAAGACGTATTAAATGCAACCTTGTGCATTGTTGCCATTGTTGTTACTGCATTGTTAAAGCATTTGCGTTGCTTTTAAGCCCCGAGTGTTTTAAGTAAATCTTTTAAAATATTTATTATTTTTAGTACATACTACTTTTCTCAAGAGTAGCTTTAAAATTAAATTTATTTGAGTATGTAAATTATTTCGAAAGCAAAACTTTGCATTTAATGCATTCTTTTTTTTTTATTACATTTCAACTTTAAAATAATAAAAAGCATAGAAAACGAAAAAAATGACTTTGGCCAAACACTTGAAAAATAGCTGCCCTTTAAATGAAGCAGTTTTATGCAAATAACTTTTGCTCTTGAAATTGAGAACCGCACGGAATGTGATACTCACCCCCCAGACAGACGCAGGAGTAAAACTTTTAAATGAGCTGCAGCATTGCAGAAAGCAAAAAAAAACTTAATAAAAAAGGAAATAAAAATAATAAAAAAGTAAAAAAAAATACAAAAAAATATATTAAGAAAAGCAAAGAAAACGCAGCGCAACTTTTCCCCCGAGCAATGTCAGCCGAAAATATAGTGAAAAATTACGCTGTGCGGCTGGCAGACTTTACGACTCTCAAAAGTGTTGTAAAAACAAGACTAATACAAAAAGTAGTAAAGCATTAACGAACAAAAAAAAAAGGAAAGAAAAAAATCAAATTTTTAATAAAAGCAGATTTAGTAGAAACGCAGAAAATGTTCAATATGAAAGTTTAAAGCTTTAAATGTGGTGTATTTTCGAGGAGTTATATTCCATATTAAAAGTCAATATATAAAATCAAATGGTACAAAATCCTGCCAAACGAAATTCAACTTTCATACAAAATCCATTTAAATTATTAATTTCAATAATGATTCTAAGAAAAAGTAATATTTAAAAGTCATTTCTAAGAACAAAATAATTAAAATTCAAAATTTTCCTTTTTTAAAAACAAAAACAAAATTATCTTTTTAAGGATCAAATTTACTAAATAATTCATTTGAATTTTATCTGTTTGGCACAGGCACTTTTTGTATAATCTGCAGCAAGTGCTGCTTCCTCGGCTACTACTTCATTTCTACCTCTTCTACGTCTTGTCGTCTGCTTCTTTTCCTCGCTTTTTACTTCTACCTGTCATAACTCGCCGCATTACTTACTCCACTTTAATTTGCTCTTTAATGAAGGAACTAAAATGCTCTTAAGTATGAAAATTAACTGCTGCTTGATATGAAGAGCCCGTCGACCGTCGGCACACAACAATGTTGGCGACATTCGCGTCGCACCACACCGTACAACTTACGCCTATTAGGTGAGGCGCCGAACAGTAGTCCGAAGGAGTAGTCAGAGCAATCGGTGGCATTGGTGCAAGTAGTAGTTTGCAGTGCAAAGTAGCTGCGTCGTCTTGACGTCGAGTGGCAGCACAAATAATAAATAAAACGAGAAACATAAATACAGCCGAAGCCTGCAACTCGTTGAAGACTGAGGACAAACACGAGGACGAAGACGAGCATGAGACCGACGAACGTCGAACCACTTCAAGAGCAATCATTAAAAAAAATAAAAAAATAGAGTGGCTCAACAAAATTGCAGAAAAAAAAGAACTAAAAAGTAATGAAAAAATAATATAAAAAAATATATAATAAACAAGAAAAACACACAATAAACGTAGAAAAACTCTGCATAGAACATTTTGCGGCGGAAAAGCATTGTTTGTCGTTGGAAAACTTGCAAAGTCTTTGATGGGGGTTAAAAGCTATGCGGTTCATGAGGGGGTGCACACAAAACATGAAATGATGAAATAAAAAAATTATCGTATTTATGCATTAAAATTGTACGTGTTTTTATTTGGAATTTCAAATATTGCGGCAAAGTTTTTGTGTGATCTTTGCTAGCAGCAGCACCAGACGGCATAATTAGCTTAAAAGCTTTTTTCGTGCAAACAACTCTGGGGCTTGCGTTGGTGTTGTTTGATGGCTTCAAATTGTTGAAATATCGTATATGAATTTTTAAAAATACTAAAGCGATGTGAAAAATTCATATAAAAACCCTATGAAAATTTAAAGCTTTTAACTAAATACAGCGTTTGATGCATTTTATAGCAGACAAACATATTTATGCTATATATAGAGATTCTAATCGTTGGCAAATTTTTCTTTAAAGGAATTTTTTCAATTATTTTTCAAGTCCAGCAACAGCGTGCAATTAATTATCGTAAAAATGGCGACCATCTGAAATGCCACACATGCTTGTTGCTGCTGTTGTTGCTGCCGTGGCACCAAAATTGGCCAAAAACTGCAGCTCATCGTTTAACGAGGCACACCGCACAATCTGCGCTTTAAAATCTAAATGCTGCAGCTGTATTTGGCTCGAAAGGTAAGAAATTGGCTAATAAGAAGCGGTCGCAGCCAAAGTTAAAGAAAATTGCTAAATTTTGATAGAGCAATATTTAAGTGCTGGGCTCTTTGAACGGACAACAATTTCGTAAAAGTAGTCGGTAATAAAGGATGAAGAAGGCTAAGAAAAGATAAGCTATTAGTTGCTGCGGCTGCTACTGCTCTTGTTGGTTGCGTGGGCTACAGTAAAAGCAGTAACGAGGCAATATTATGGTTGCTGTGCTGTAAGGTTGTTTTATGTTGTGTATTGTTAATACAAAAAAGAAGCTCTTTTTTAGAATCTCAAGGCTTTTTAAAAAGTTTAACATTTTTAAAAGCGTAATTAGCAAAAAGTTTTTTTTGAAAGCTTTTAAGAAAGCTTAACGTTTTTTAAGAAAGCTTAAGGCTTTTAAGAAAGCTTAAAGCTTTTAAGAAAGCTTAAAGCTTTTAAGAAAGCTTAAGGCTTTAAGGAAATCTTAAGAAAGCTTAAAGCTTTTAAGAAAGCTTAAAGCTTTTAAGAAAGCTTTTCATAAATTTTAGAGCTATTAAGAAAGATTATAGCTTTTAAGAAAGCTCAAAATATTTAAAGGTACTTTTAAATCATTTCTTTGGCTGTAAGACACAATTGAGCATAAGTTAAGGAGACAATGAACAATGAACAATGAGGATGATGATCATGATATGAAAATGATGATCGTCGAGGGTGTTTTATTTGTATGTCATACACGCTTTAATAAGTAATAACACATGCTTGATGCGAATTTAAACCCATGGAGTCGTCATACAGCAGAAGAGCAGAAAAGTAACATGGCGAAACAGAGCAACAGATGGTGCAGGTGAAGCAGCGGTACGCATAACTAAGGTGGATGACGTGAAGCAGACTTCGATGTGGCCGCAAGCCGGACGCACGATTCGCGATCCCGACCACCTTCATCCACAAACTCAGCATCTTCTCTATAAATTTTTTCAACATGATTGCAATAAAAAAAGGGGCTGGATTGCATGCAGTTGCAATTGAGTTGAAATAGTTCTTTTTTTTGTTGTTGTGTACCTTAAATGTAGCCCAAGATGTTGCTGAGGAGGAAGAAGAAGGAGCGGCCGGGTCGACTCCGTCGCATTATTGCGGATGTGTTCAGTGCGCAGAGCGCATGTGTAGCATATTGCATGGCATTGTTGTACACGATGGATGGATGTTGTCGTTGAATTCTTGCAATTCGTTCGTTCTTTAGTATTTCCGCGTGGGGGTCATTTGCAAGATTTTTATATGCTGATTAGACGATGTAGACGACGAAAAAATGCAAGGAGACCTCATGCATAAATGTTGAATTATTATTGCTGTAGTGGTTGTAGGCGGTATTTTGCATCGCATGTTTATTATTTGCTTGTTAATGAAGTGCATTACAATTGCTTATTGTGGCTGTTTACGAGTTTATGCTTTTCACTGAAGAGCAATAATTGAATCAAGTGGGCAGCAAGTGCAAAAAAACACATTTATCTTGATCATGATCAAGAGTAAATTTTGTTATAATTTAAAAAAGATATATAACATAAATTTTGAAAATTATAAATTAGCGCAATTTATGCTCAATTGAAAAATTATGAAAAAAGCTGCGTTTCAATTCATTATTTTTTAACTTTGAAAATATTGTGAATGAAATCGATTTTTTAAAAACAGTTTTTTTCAAAGTTGAATTTCATATTTAAGCTTTAAAAATATTAAAGTTTTTTAAATATTTTTAATTAATTTTTTACAAGCCTCATTGTTTTTATTAGTGAACAAGCGCTAATATAATTAGAAAAATGTGCAAAATCCTGCAACAGCATAACAAGCTGTCATTTAAAATGTCAAGCACAGAAAAAGCTGCGCTCTTGCAGCGTCCTTCTCCAATTCTCACTGGCCTGCTTGTTCTACGGTGCCATTCATTGTAATTTCTGTCGTTGTGTCCTGGCGCTGTTTATTAAATTGTGTCATAATTCAATTTAAATTTGTTTTTGTGGTCAACCGCAATGCGCCATTTTTTGATGCTGAGCTTTTTGCCGCCATTGTTCGTTCATGCTGCTGCGCTGCTGCTTGTTGTGTTATGCGCTTTTGTGGTTCAAATGGTTTTTTTTTTATTTTTTGCTATTGTCAACAAATTTTTAGTCACCTTTTTACGTATTTTTTGCTGTTTTTATAAATTATGTTTTGTTGTTTGGCAAATACATTTCTACGTTTTTTTTTCAATTATTTAGGTGAAAGAAACTAACGTGCCTAATGCCTTTGTCCGATTCTTTAGTTAATCGCATGCATTAATGGAGAATATTTTTCAAATTTTTTACGCAATTCGAATGCTTTCATAATTCAATGCAATTCATTGCAACTTTCACCGCATGCAATCGATTCAGTCAGTGAATGCAATCTTGAGAAAATATATTGCTGTCATTAGGCAACAACAATCACGAAAAAATTGTCAACCATTTTGAGGTGATTTTTCTTGTTTCATTTGCATTTATTTCAAGTTCCAATCAACTGTCAAAAATGATCAATTAAAGCGACTTGTTTCACACATAAACTCCCATAGCGCACTCTCACACCTGCTGCCGTCTGTCTGGTTCGCTCACTCACTCTGCACTCAATGCATTGTTAGCGCGCGCTCTTTTGTTATGCAAAACTGACATTTCTCCAGTGTCATTTTGACATTTGCGCCCTAAGCATGACATTTGCATTTCTACACACAAAACTTTCTATTCAAAAGTTGTCTGTGCTTTTTTTCATATAATTTTCCCTCACTTTTTCACGATTTGTAACTTGATCAAGTTTTAGCCATTTTTATGGTTTGTTTTACACAGATTTTAATTAATTAAGCATGTGATTTGTTATCAGCTGTCAACGTTGTGACAGTTGTCAGCGTGCCGTAGCATTTGCATTACGTTGTAACATGTTACGTTGCAGTTTGTCTGTCTTTTTTGTTTTTTTGTTGTTTTTTGTTATTTTAATTTTTAATGTTTTGTTTGGGAAAATGTTTTTCAAATGAGCCGATAAAATTGTTAATTTTTCAATAAAAATTTATGCAAATCATAGTTATTTTTTTATAAATTTTTGTGTAATATGTGACAATCTATGATTTGTTGTTGTAGGCTTAATGAGTTTTTTTGGGAAGTGCATTAATTAAATGCCAGTTAATGGCGCTAATTTATGCATTTTAAATAAGCTTTTGATTTGTATTCTGTATTAGTGCTAAAATTATATTAAATATTAATAAAATATTTTAGTTAAATCTGTTTAAAGCGGCATTATGTAGTGGTTTTAAAAAAGACTAAAAAATATTAGATAATTGTTGCAGGTGTTTGATTGAGGTTTTAGGTACATAAATTAAAATATTTCGGGTAAATTAAATTTTTTTATTTTATATATTTTTTTTAATAAAATTTTTAGTAATTAAGATTTTGAATTATTTAAATTGTTTTAATATAAAATTCTTTTCTCCTTTAATTTGTTAGAAAATAATATTTTTTTTAAGTTTTTATTTTGAAAAGTTTTTTATTAGTAAAATATTTTTTTGGAAAAATAAATTTTATTTTTTTTTATTTAGAAAAATTATTTTAATTTTTTTCTAAAAGTGATCATTTTTTTAAACTTTAATAATAATTCTTTTGTTAATTTTCATTTAAATTTTTTTTTGAAAATAATTTTTTCTTTCATTTTTTATATATTTTTTTTAATTATATATACATTTTTTTCTGATTAAAAAAAAAGATTTTCAAAAAGCTTAAAGCTTTTGAGAAAGCTTAAAGCTTTAAATAATGCTTAAAACTTTCTTAAAAGCTTACAGCTTTAAAGAAAGCTTTAAGCTTATAAGAAATCTTAAAGCTTATAAGAAAGCTTAAAGCTTTTAAGAAAGCTTTTAATAAAACCTAAAGCTTTTAAGAAAGCTTAAAGCTTTTAAGAAAGCCGAAAGCTTTTAAGAATGCTTAAAGCTTTTAAGAAAGCTTTAAGCTTTTAAGAAAGCTTAAAGATTTTAAGAAACCTTAAAGCGTTTAAGAAAGCTTAAAGCTTTTAAGAAAGATTAAAGCGTTTAAGAAAGCTTTAAGCTTTTAAGAAAGCTGAAAGCTTTTAAATAAGCTTTATAAAAGCTTAACGCTTAAAGCTTTTAAGAAAGCCTAAAGCTTTAAAGGTTTTTGAAAAAACTTTTTTACAGGTATTTTAAAATGTATTTTTTTAAAGCTTTTTTTTTAATTATATATATTTTTATGGAAAATAGAAAATGTGTGACTGTTTTTTTGTCAGATATTTCTATTAAATACATGTTTTTATAATAATTTTATTTTATATACATTTTAAACTTTATAGAATTTTACATTAAGTAAATTTGATTTATTTTGCATTCCGCATAAAATCGAATTTTAATTATCCAATAATTTAGCGCTGAAAATCACTCTATTTTTTTGTTGTTCCACACCGCTTAATTGAGCTGTCAATTTATAAACGTCATTTAACGCGTTACCACCACCACGCGCACTTAAGAGCTGCCAGATTACTTAAAAACTCATTATTGTGCAGAAAACAATCGTATCGCCGAAGACGAGACGACGACGACGAAACGAAATGAAACGAGGAAAGATCAATTTTGCCACAAACAACCAAAGTAATGTATTTTTAATTTGCTCTGAAGCGCATGAAGCAATTACAACAAAATTTTACAACAATAATCATCGTTTTGAGCGCTTCATTTGTGTTGTTGTCATCGTCGTCGTCGTCAGTGCGTTGCCAGAAAATGTTATTAAAATTAATATTAATGACAATGTGGCCCGAATGTGCGGTTAGCTGTCTGTCAGACTGACTGTCTCTGGCCTTCCTTGCGTCCGTCTGATTGTCTACTTGGCTGGGTGCCTTTTTTCTCTTTATCCCCACCCCCTCCTCAACTACTTCTTGGTATTCTTTAGCCTCTACTTCTAAATAAAACTATTTATAATTAAGGCTAACAGCAGCAACAGCAGCACAATAGCAGCAACAAATTGCTTAACTATTACAATTACATTCATCCGCAGCAAAGTCAACGGTGGCACTAAACTCATTATAGTTCATCTCAGCGAATTTTTCAAATTAGACAAAAAAATAAAAACAAAAATTAAAAATGAGCTGAAAAGTTTTAAACAAAACAAAGCAGCATTTTTAAATAGAGTTTAACAGTTGAGTTAAACGAAAAATGGTTTTTGGCACAAATGCCGCATCTTCTTCTTTTTTTGTTCATCTTTTGGCAAAAGTTCAATTAGAAAGTTACGCCTAACCTATTTTTTGCAGGCCAATTGTTACTCTGTTTGGCTACTGCTGCGAGGTTGCTGCATGAACTTTTGAACGCTTTAACCCATTAACAGCTATAGGGTAGAAAAATACCCAACAATGTTATAGCAAACTTTTAAAAAATCTAGCTGGAGTTAGGTGAGAGATACCGTGAATTGGTTTTTAGAGATCGATAGAGAAATGATCGGACTAATTAAATATTATTTTGAATTTGTATAGTATCTTGTCTGGAGAGGTAGTTAGCGGAATACAAAAAAGTAAAAATTACAAATTTCAACAAATTACATAAAAAATATCTGTGAAAATTTGGCGGTGAGGAAATATCTGAATTTCCTTTTAAAGATATGTAGAAAAACATATCAAAGTATTAAAAATTTAATAGAAATCAAAAAAAAAAGAGTGATAAAGACTTTATGATAAAGACTTTATTTTAATGAGTTAAATAGAGTTTAAATTTAGCAAAGGCAAAAAAAGGCAAAGGTTTAATGCTCATTTCAGATTTCTCAGCACTATGAAAACGTCGTTGTAGTAGTAAAACTAACGAAACCATTTTTATTGAAGATTTTAATTACAAGATTTAAATAATTTTTTAATAATGGTTGATGAATTTCGAAAATGGAAATGCTATTTAATAGAATGACATTATCTCATCATTTCATACAAATATGGACTTCATCCATCAAAATTTGTTTCTATTGGACCTATAATAATAATTTTTGGACCTATAATAAAATTTAAAAATTTAGTTGTTAAGTTTTACTTCTTTAACGACGAAATACTGTTACTAAAAATATACTTTGAGAATTTTCTATTTATTTGCTGCAACTTTTTTTTTGCGTTAGCGCGATTTTTAGCTGATTTTATGATTTTTGTGAAGCATTAGCCGATATTTCACAGCAGCAATTAATAATCATTAAGTGAAGCAACCAACAAAAGGGGGGAACAAAAGTGAAAGGTTTTTCGGAAACTCTTTATTTGCGGGTTCTTTTTTTAATTAATACTAATAATTATGATGCTTAACGATATGAGGATGACGCGTTTAGTTTTGGTACTTAACCAAACGTAAAGAATTTTATATATTTTATAGATACGCTCGACTGAGTACAGAGAATTTAGATTTCTAATTAAAAAAATTATTTATTTTCAATAATATTCGTCATATAGATGTCTCAGAAAAAAAAGCTTTGAAAAAATTACAGTTTCGAATATCGCAAAACTTAAAATACTTAGTGAATGCACAAAAATGTAACTTATTGCAAATAAAATAAGAACTATGACCTTTTTACCACTGAAAACTATAATAACTTCATAAATATTGAACCTAATTCCAGAGAGTACTTTAAAATGTCATCAATCGTAGCCAAATTATTGCCTGTCTTCGGTTGACTGACTTTTCTTTTTTGTTGTAGGCCACTTTATGCATGGATCCGAATTTTATACTTCTTGTTCTTGCATTTCTTCTTTTTTGGTACTGTACAACATTTAGCTGTCGAGCTGTCATTTTCTTCAAGCCCAAGCTGAGGCAGTGCCAGAAGCCGAAGAAGAATAGCAGAATTATTTTTGACAGCTGCGCTGAATGCGATTCCATGCTAAATCATCAGCAGTAAAGTGGCAAAGTTTGTTGATTTCTGATGTTCTTCTGCCAGTTTTTTTGTAGTTGTTGTTGTTGTTTAAGTGTAGCTGTCATTTTTATTTTGACACATACGAAATTCATACAACTAACACAACACAAATGCATAAATCTCATAAATGTCCATCATTCTTTGAGGGGCTCTACAGCGAGCGGTAGAACCCATACCATATTTTGAGATGTCCTACCGTACTGTAGCGTACCGTCCCGTTCGACTGTCGACTATTGTAATAGATTTTTGTTTTAGCATTTTTTGTATTTTGTATTTTGGCATTGTTTTATTTCATTTCATTAAGTTTGACCAGTGTGCTGCTGGCTTTTGTCTCTAATGCCGCTACTTTCAGTGTTACCAACTGGTGGCGCCTTTTTTGCGCAGTGTATGCGGTACGTGGCGTGAGTGATGACTTAAGCTGACATTTTCATTAGTGGCATTAAGTTGCAATATCATGGTATATAATCCCAAATATGTAGTCTATATGTGTTACTTATATAATGTATAAATATTATATGTGGCGCATGATTTTGGCAGCCATTTTGTTAATAGTTGGAGCTGTCAAAAACAATGCATGGCTCGTCGTTCGTCGTTTCCTGTGTGGGCCAAGTTGTGCGTTGTCCTGCTCATGTTTGTCCTGGATTTTCGCCGCTAATTTAATTTACTTGGCTTAAAAGTCTGAGGTCCAGTCCCCTCCCGTTCTGTTCACACATCGCACGTGTGGTTCATGTTTAATGATGAAAGTTTTGACGAGAAATTCAAGCCAATTTGTGATTTAGCTAATTTGTTGCAGAAACTTATTAAATTAACTTGACATATTTATTATAAATTGGAAATTTTTTAAAATTTGTTAAACAAAACCGAAAAGTTCACTTTTAACGAAAAATGGACCGTAATTGAAAATTTAATTTTTATTGGAAATTTGAATTTTTAGTGAAAAATTGAATTTTTAGTGAAAAATTGAATTTTTAGTAAAAAATTGAATTTTTAGTGAAAAATTTAATTTTTAGTGAAAAATTGAATTTTTAGTGAAAAATTGAATTTTTAGTGAAAAATTGAATTTTTATTGAAAAATTGAATTTTTAGTGAAAAATTGAATTTTTAATGAAAAATTGAATTTTTAGTGAAAAATTGAATTTTTAGTGAAAAATTGAATTTTTAGTGAAAAATTTAATTTTTAGTGAAAAATTGAATTTTTAGTAAAAAATTGAATTTTGAGTGAACATTTTTAATTTTTAGTGAAAAATTGAATTATTAGTGATAAATTGAATTTGAAGTGAACAATTAAAATTTAAGTGTAAAATTGAAATTCAATTGAAATTGGAATTTTTAGTGAAAAATTTATTTTTTAGTTGAAAATTGATTTTTTTATTGTTTCCCGTTATATTTTTTCATTAGTTTCACAAACTCCACAAAATTATCAGGCATTCATATAATTGTTGTTGCTGCCCAGTTCTAATTGCGACTTCCTGTGCTGCCACCTGCCTCCACCAACACACCACCGCTGCGTTATTGAGTGTCATATTTCTTCCGTAGTAATGCCTAATTTCATTTCCTCTGAGTAGACTGCAGAGTGCAGTCTCTTCGACAAAGTTATTGTCATATTTATGCGCACATGTGTCAACGTCTTGCAGTCGATAACTTAAGTTGTCAGCAACTACTAGACGCAGCTAGAGCAATAGCAATATCTATGTTGCTGCCCCCACGGCGCTGCCAAGGAACAACTTAATTACAAATTAATTTTCATCAATTTTCTGTTGGATTTTTGGCTTGTTATTGACATAAAAACCCTGGTACTGCTGCTGCTGCTGCTCTCTACGATGTCGATAAAGCAGCTTTATCCTTTATGTTGTCGGCAGCTGCTGTGATGTTGCTGCCGTACGTTGTTGGTGGCTTTGGCAGACATTAAATTCGATATATTGTGAATTATTAAGTAACATAAAGCAAGAAAATTGGCAAACACAGTCAATAGAACGAAATCAACCCAATTCAAGCGAACACAACTGGAGAGGGTCCTTAAACAGAGGAAGTAGAGAAGAAAGTAACAAGAAATAAGGCTACCAAATAGATTCATATAAACGTGTAAGTTATGGAGGGCGTTATGGCAACCGCCCGGCATAAGTTTGTGGGGGTCTGCAAAATACAATAAATATAAATTGCGGCTAAATAACTGGCGCAGCAGTGATAAGCAATCGAGGCACTGCCAACCAACAAAAAAACACATATAATAAACGAAAACGAAATCGGAATCGAAATAGAAATGAAATCAAAATGAAAAAAAAGGACGAACGCAGCATTTCTAAGCAACAAATCGATTTTATGACCCAAAAAAAGGAGAAGAAAAAAAATCAAGCAAAATTCATTAAAATACCAACCTTGAGTTAGAGCAACCCACATACAAAAATAATAAATATATTATTGAAAATAAATGTAAAGCCTATTTTCGTTTTGGACAGAATAGGGGTATTCACAATCCCGGAATTCCATACAGAAATAGTACTGAAAATACCGAAATTATTCAGTCTCAGAGTGGATCTTCCGGATAAAAGAATAGAAATCCGAAACGTTTTATTACATAAAGAATACCAATCGATCGAGGGATTTTATAAATCAAAGCCAAATTAATCTAAAAGTGGGGGGGGGGGCTTTAATTCCCAAATCCCTGATGAAAATCAATGCCATAAATCCCGAAATTGTTCGGTCCCAAAAATATTTATAAAAAATCAGTTTTATCAATAAAATATCGCATAAATATCAACAATATTTCCGAAATTATTCAGTCTCAGAGTGGGTCATTGAATTCCGAAATCTCTGAAGAAATCTGCATCCCGATATAATTCCTAAATTATTCCGTTCTTGTAATGAAGAAATTCATGAAGAAATAGCAAAGAGTCCCGATAAAATTCCGTAGTACTGGATTTTCAGTTAGAACCCCAATTCTTCAGAGCTTCCAACGCATAAACGTCATTGAAATGAAGTAAAAGTGTTGCCAACCAACTGTCAATTGGCTGACAGCTGAAGAGAAAGAGAGACAGAGAGCTACTGCTGCTTGACAGCTATTTAAATTTGCACTTGCTACAAAATCAATTTGTCAAAATTGTCATTATTTACTACACGACATAAGCGGCTTTAGGCAGCCATTTTTTATTAGATTTTTTTTATTTTTTTGCTTTTGCATATTTTGCCTACGCTCTATATTCAATATAATTATTTTGATTTTGCGACACACACACACAAAATTCGCAAACAATTCAATAACAAAATGCTGATAAACGACGACAGACGTCGTAAAAGAAGTGAAAATGAAAGCAGCTGAAAAGGGTGGCAACCCCCAAACACTTTTGTATGTATTTTTGTGTGTGTGTAAATCAAATTATAATATGACATATATGCGTATTAAGCATGTATTGTGTTGTAAGTGCTTTTTTTCTGTGGATGACGACCATGGAAAAGTTGCTGCTGCTGCGCTTGTGATTGAATTGGATTAAAATATATAAATATTAAAGGCTTACCAAGGCGAAGTGTTTTTAAATAAATAAAATGTTGTATACTTTAAGCATAAAATTTACCTGTAAAGAGAAGAAAAATAAAAGTTAGATTTTTTTATTTTAAAATTGTAAAAAAAGTGTATAAAAAATGCGTTAAAATTTGATTTTAAAAATAGATTTGAATTTATTTATAATTTTAAAGAAAATGAGAACCACAATTTCGGACACTTTTAGCACTTGCTATAAAATTATAGCAACTTTGAAAACTCTATATTTCTACTTTTCATACCTTACTAATGCTAAAAGTGCAATGCAAAGACCTTTATTATATTTTAGCACTTGCTATAAAATTATAGTAACTTTGAAAACGCTATATTTTATCTATTTATACTTTATCAATGCTAATACTGCATTAAAATAACATTTAGGTATATTAAATCACTTGCTATAAAATTATAGCAACTTTTAAAATTCCATATTTTGTCATTTTAAACTGTTTTGAAGTTAAAACTGCAATTAAAATGTACTTTAGTTGCATTTAAGCACTTACTATAATATTATAGCAACTTTTAAAACTCTATATTTAGTTATTTTAAATTGTGCTGCTCTTAATACTTAATACTCTTAATAAAAACATGCTAAAGTTGCATTTAAGCACTTGCTATAAAATTATAGCAACTGTAAAATCGTTACAACCGGCAAACAAACAAAAATAAACAAACAATTGCATTCTACCGCAGTCTTAAGTCTCCACTCTGGCGCAGACCAGCGGCTAAACAAAAGCAATCTTTTACAATTTTCAGCACACAAAAGCATTAAATTGAAATGTTCAAATAAATATTTAATAAAAAGAAAAGAATTGAAGTCGAAGATGCAGAAAATCAACAAACGATGTTGAACTGAAAATGATTCCTTTTTATTTGCAACGAACAGACGAACGCACGAACGAACGTCCTCGAAATGTTCGTTTACTTATTAAAAAATAGAAGAATTGAAGAAAAACAAAATGCAAACAAATTCCTCAATGGATAGCAAAGAAGAAAAAAAAATTGTGCGGAAAACCGGAAATCGCCAGACACTTGAGATTTTGATGCAAGGCATTTTATATAGCAAAAGAAGAAATGGCAAAAACAAAATAAAACATAAAAAGAAAGAATATTGAAATAATAAGAAAAGGTTGTATGCTGCTAGTTTTTCTGAAAAATATCCAACTATTTATTTTAGTATAGAGCAAGCCATAGCCAGAAAGGCTAAAGAACGACGAACCTCTAAAAAAATTGTAGGCTGCCAGGAAGTAAATGACGCTTTTTAACCTCTGTCAAAAAAACAGAGGTTTAAAAGTACAGAAAATATTGAAAATGTATACGGAGAAATAAAGGGCTTTAAATTTTAAAGTTGACACTATTAATTTCAAGGTTTGTAGATTAAATATTACACTTAAAAATTCAATTTGAAACAATTTTTATTCGAGCTTATAAAACATAGTTCATAGTCCTAAATTTGATGAATTAATGAAAAGATCAATGATGAGAAATAAAACGAGATAATGCAGGTCATTGGACTTTCTAAAGTTTTAAATATGGAACTTCTTTACTATAAAAATGGAAACTTTAAAATTTAAACCTAAAAGATTCAATTTAAAATTTATTTGAATTTTAAAATTTTAAACTATTTTTAGATATAAAATATTTTTTATAGAGCAAATGTTAAATTTTAAAATATAAAAAAAAAATGTAAAAACTACAAAATTAGCACAGTTTGTTTTAAATAAATGCATCAACTACAGGCTTTTATGCACCATGATTTATCTGCATATTTTCCGTATGCAAAAAGAGACAATAAAACCCATGGATTACACTACATTTCTAACCAGTGGGGGCCAACAACGGGTTGACCAAGTATAACTATAAAACATCGATCAATTGTTATTGCTCTCCTGTGTATATTTGCAACAATAAATAAATATTTTTATGCAAAATACAAAATGAAAAAATTAAAAAAGAATAAATAAAAATATAAAAATTTGGTAAAAAAATTTAGTAGCAGCAACATTTTTAATCTTTCGACGTTGCTTTATTTATTGTTGCAAATTTTACTGCAGTATCAATTGTTCTTTTTATTTGTATGAATATACACTGAAAAAAATTGAATATAGGTGCAAATAATAGTTTACAATCTAGAAGTTAAAATAAGCAAATAAATATTTTCAAAAAAACATTTTATGGATTTATATAGAAAAATGTAATTGATATATATTAAAATCTAATACACCAATCGAAAGGTTATGCAATTAGCTTTCAATTGAAAATATTATTAACACAAACTGATATTTATATATCACGTTCTTTTGCAAAACACTTGGTCGACTACAAAGACAGTATGGAATTCATAGTTTTTCTACTATAAACATTTGGTAATAGCATTAATTATAATATTAAACGGTAGTTACTATAGAATACTGCAAAATATTTTTGAAATAGCATAAATTTTACTTTTCAATGGTAAATTCGACGCCATACTATTAAATTTATATTGCATTTATATTAAAATAATGTATTAAATACTATTAAATCAATAGTATCTTTTTTTTAGAGTGTATTTTATAGTTATTTTGCAGCAACAGTGGCCAGTTGACTGTCGATAAATTATTGCAGTTATTATGGCATTTTTTATAATCTCTCTCTCTACATTTTTTTTAATGTTTGTTTGAGAAATATTTTCAGTTTTTTGTGTATTTCGGCAAACGCATCGTTTTAATATTTATAGCAAATGCAATTATTACAACAACAAATAGTTGTTGTAGTAATAATAATCGCAATAAACTCGCGGAAACTGCAGCCCGCGAAAATGAGGTCAGCGCCATATTCGAGTTTGCCATAAATAAATTATGGCAAAGTTCATGCATAGCACATACAACCAGCTAAGTTTTAACATAATTAATTTCAATGCAATTTGGCAGCAGCACTGCGTATGGCGGATGGATATTTTTAATGGCATTAGAAATGGCATAAATAATGCGTTGCATTTTGCATTAATATAATGAAGCATTTGCGACAAAAACCACAAAAAAAAATTAAACTAAAAATGAAATTTGCACATATTGAAATTTGGCAACGTGCTCTTTCTGAAATTGCGCTGTTAAAGCAGTATTTAAAATAATACAAAAAACTTAATAAGCAGAAAAAAACACGCTTTTCAAATTAGTAACGATCGCTCATAAGTGAACTGTCAGACTGACAGCGGCGCGCACGTTATGCCTTTTATTTGCTGCTTTTCAAAACTATTTTCACACGTACTACGCGGATTTGTCTGCTGTTTGAAAGTTGTGTAAAGTATACAAAAAAAAAAAGAAGTAAAAAAGCAGTAAAAAAGCAGAAATAGTAGCATTGATGTCAGAAAAGAAACAAACAATCGACTGTCACAATTTGACAAATGACAATTAATGACCAAAGAGCATAAAAAGTACTTCAAACTAAAATTTATTTGTAATACTTTTTTTATAGAATTTTCATATTTTTTTCTGTGACAGCCAACTCACACTGTAACTGTCTAAGTTTAGTTGTCAAAAATTACAGTCAAAGCATAAATTTGATGCTTTTTATCGTCACTTTTAGCGCATTAAACAAAGAACATAAAACAAATGAAAAAATACAAAAAAAAAACACCCAAATTGATTATTTTGCGCAAAAATATATAGTAAAAAGAAGAAGCAAAGAATTTTACGACAAAACTTAACGCTTCATTAAGTTTTATAGTAAAATTTGGTAAAGTCATTATAGCACTTGGTAGGGAGCTTAGGAGTATTGTATAAATAGCATTGATGGAGTGGAAAGAAGAGCAAAGGACGACGGTGGTAGCAGAGCCAAATGAAAGAGCAATTTTAGCATTGTGGAGAAAACAAGACAAATGCTGTCATTAGGCATTAAAAAAGGCGCTACAAAAGAAACTCCAAATAAATTAAAACTCAAAAAATAACAGAATATGTAAAAAAACTTCAAATTTGTTCATATTTTGTGTATTTTCATATCATTGTTTTGCTCTTTTTTTTGTAATTCATCTACTACACTCAAGGTCCGTACTTTATAATCACATTTTGGTATTTTTTTTATTATTTCTAAATATATTATATAATGTTTTAGTTTTGGCCCCAATTTTCTAGATGTCTATTATATACTTTTGTTGAAAGACTTTAAAAAATGTATCCAACCGACTTCTTCCTTCGAAGAAAATGTCCCATTAACTACTTAATGGACTATTTATTTTATGGATCAAGCATTAATAGGATTTTCGTATTAAATCAGAAGTTTTCTATTTAGTTTTATAGTATGTCTTGAATTCAGTACTATTAATTGAATAATTTCATCAGTATAGAATGTTTAACAATGCATACTATTAATATTATCAGAAATACTATTAAGTTTATAGTATTTCATCAATTATTTTTATAATATAATTCTATTGATTTAAGGTTTCAATTTTATTACTGGGTAATAGTATAAATACTATTGTTTTTTTGTATAAATACTATATGTTTAATGAAAAAGTAAAGGAAATTTCATTGGGTTTCTTTTTCGTAGCACTCCAAACTCAAAACTAGATGACGCTGTTTTTAAGCACCCCGGTTTATGTTAAGAATTTGAGACTTTATGCATTTTAAGGTGATTTTTTTAAATGTCATTTTACTTTTGAGCCAATTTTTTAAGCATTTAATTTTATGTTGTCATTTATTTTAAGTCAACTACGAAAAAATTGCAGCGCATTTGCTACTTTTTATTTTAGTGCTGCCTATAAATAATGAAAATAATGCCATTTTTACACGCCAACATGTCGTGTGTTGCAATTTTTATATTTTTTTCTTTTATTTTATCATTTATTTTTTTAGTTCTTATAAGCAACGCCATCGCTAAAAGCGCACTTAATGCCTTCTTAGCGCGCATTTAAGTAATTTTATTTATTATCTCGACACTGGATGAAGTACGTGAAGTTAAATAATTCGCGAATTTAGCGAATACACAAACCATAATTTTTTAACAGAGGCACTGTTAAATAAATATACTGACTGTCATATGGAGAGTACTGTGATGAAATGACCACTGTGGCCAGTCCAGGAGGCCTGTGCGCTAACTTCTTATATGCCATTCGAAAGGTATTGACTTGTACTTTCCAACGACACTATCCGCTAATCAAAAGCTATACGTTTGGTATTTTTAACAATTTTTTGAAAAAATGTCTTTTTTGGATGGAAAATCGAACATGATGAAGTGGCCACTGGCCAGTCCAGGAGGCCTGTGCGCTAACTTCTCATATGTCATTCGAAAGGTATTGACTTGTACTTTCCAACGACACTATCCGCTAATCAAAAGCTATACGTTTGGTATTTTTAACAATTTTTTGAAAAAATGTCTTTTTTGGATGGAAAATCGAACATGATGAAGTGGCCACTGGCCAGTCCAGGAGGCCTGTGCGCTAACTTCTCATATGTCATTCGAAAGGTATTGACTTGTACTTTCCAACGACACTATCTGCTAATCAAAAGCTATACGTTTGGTATTTTTAACAATTTTTTGAAAAATGTCTTTTTTTGGATGGAAAATCGAACATGAAGAAGTGGCCACTGGCCAGTCCAGGAGGCCTGTGCGCTAACTTCTCATATGTCACTCGAAAGGTATTGGGTTGTACTTTCCAACGACACTATTCCCTAGTAAAAAGCTATACGTTTGGTATTTTTAACTATTTTTTGAAAAATTTAAATAATTTAAACTAAATGATCTTAGAACACAGGGATTAGTTTCAATGTTAAAAATTCGCGATAATTAACAGAGCGGTTATTTTCATTGTATACTGAAAATAAAAATCATAGTATGATGAAGTAACCACTGGCCAGTCCAGGAGGCCTGTGCGCTAACTTCTTATATGTCATTCGAAAGGTAACGACTTGTACTTTCCAACGACGCTATCCGCTAATCAAAAGCTATACGTTTGGTATTTTTAACAATTTTTTGAAAAAATGTCTTTTTTGGATGGAAAATCGAATATGATGAAGTGGCCACTGGCCAGTCCAGGAGGCCTGTGCGCTAACTTCTAATATGTCATTCGAAAGGTATTGACTTGTACTTTCCAACGACACTATCCGCTAATCAAAAGCTATACGTTTGGTATTTTTAACAATTTTTTGAAAAAATTTCTTTTTTGGATGGAAAATCGAACATGATGAAGTGGCCACTGGCCAGTCCAGGAGGCCTGTGCGCTAACTTCTCATATGTCATTCGAAAGGTATTGACTTGTACTTTCCAACGACACTATCCGCTAGTAAAAAGCTATACGTTTGGTATTTTTAACTATTTTTTGAAAAATTGTCTTTTTTGGATGAAAAATCGAACATGATGAAGTGGCCACTGGGCAGTCCAGGAGGCCTGTGCGCTAACTTCTCATATGTCATTCGAAAGGTATAGACTTGTACTTTCCAACGACACTATCCCCTAGTAAAAAGCTATACGTTTGGTATTTTTAACTATTTTTTGAAAAATTTAAATAATTTAAACTAAATGATCTTAGAACACAGGGATGAGTTTCAATGTTAAAAATTCGCGATAATTAACAGAGCGGTTATTTTCATTGTATACTGAAAATAAAAATCATAGTATGATGAAGTAACCACTGGCCAGTCCAGGAGGCCTGTGCGCTAACTTCTTATATGTCATTCGAAAGGTAATGACTTGTACTTTCCAACGACACTATCTGCTAATCAAAAGCTATACGTTTGGTATTTTTAACAATTTTTTGAAAAATGTCTTTTTTTGGATGGAAAATCGAACATGATGAAGTGGCCACTGGCCAGTCCAGGAGGCCTGTGCGCTAACTTCTCATATGTCACTCGAAAGGTATTGGGTTATACTTTCCAACGACACTATTCCCTAGTAAAAAGCTATACGTTTGGTATTTTTAACTATTTTTTGAAAAATTTAAATAATTTAAACTAAATGATCTTAGAACACAGGGATGAGTTTCAATGTTAAAAATTCGCGATAATTAACAGAGCGGTTATTTTCATTGTATACTGAAAATAAAAATCATAGTATGATGAAGTAACCACTGGCCAGTCCAGGAGGCCTGTGCGCTAACTTCTTATATGTCATTCGAAAGGTATTGACTTGTACTTTCCAACGACACTATCCGCTAGTAAAAAGCTATACGTTTGGTATTTTTAACAATTTTTTGAAAAAATGTCTTTTTTGGATGGAAAATCGAACATGATGAAGTGGCCACTGGCCAGTCCCGGAGGCCTGTGCGCTAACTTCTTATATGTCATTCGAAAGGTAATGATTTGTACTTTCCAACGACACTATCCGCTAATCAAAAGCTATACGTTTGGTATTTTTAACAATTTTTTGAAAAAAAGTCTTTTTTGGATGAAAAATCGAACATGATGAAGTGGCCACTGGCCAGTCCAGGAGGACTGTGCGCTAACTTCTCATATGTCATTCGAAAGGTATTGACTTGTACTTTCCAACGACACTATCCCCTAGTAAAAAGCTATACGTTTGGTATTTTTAACTATTTTTTGAAAAATTTAAATAATTTAAACTAAATGATCTTAGAACACAGGGATGAGGTTCAATGTTAAAAATTCGCGATAATTAACAGAGCGGTTATTTTCATTGTATACTGAAAATAAAAATCATAGTATGATAAAGTAACCACTGGCCAGTCCAG
The DNA here is from genome assembly GCA_951804985.1 of Dryomyza anilis. Classification (NCBI taxonomy): domain Eukaryota; kingdom Metazoa; phylum Arthropoda; class Insecta; order Diptera; family Dryomyzidae; genus Dryomyza; species Dryomyza anilis. The sequence goes on from OX638134.1 coordinate 1,006,008, forward strand.
GAGGCCTGTGCGCTAACTTCTTATATGTCATTCGAAAGGTAATGACTTGTACTTTCCAACGACACTATCCGCTAATCAAAAGCTATATGTTTGGTATTTTTAACAATTTTTTGAAAAAATGTCTTTTTTGGATGGAAAACCGAACACGATGAAGTGGCCACTGGCCAGTCCAGGAGGCCTGTGCGCTAACTTCTTATATGTCATTCGAAAGGTAATGACTTGTACTTTCCAACGACACTATCCGCTAATCAAAAGCTATACGTTTGGTATTTTTAACAATTTTTTGAAAAAATGTATTTTTTGGATGGAAAATCGAACATGATGCAGTGGCCACTGGCCAGTTAAGGAGGCCTGTGCGCTAACTTCTTATATGTCATTCGAAAGGTAATGACTTGTACTTTCCAACGACACTATCCGCTAATCAAAAGCTATACGTTTGGTATTTTTTACAATTTTTTGAAAAAATGTCTTTTTTTTATTGAAAATCGAACATGATGAAGTGGCCACTGGCCAGTCCAGGAGGCCTGTGCGCTAACTTCTCATATGTCATTCGAAAGGTAATGACTTGTACTTTCCAACGACACTATCCGCTAATCAAAAGCTATACGTTTGGTATTTTTAACAATTTTTTGAAAAAATGTCTTTTTTGGATGGAAAACCGAACACGATGAAGTGGCCACTGGCCAGTCCAGGAGGCCTGTGCGCTAACTTCTTATATGTCATTCGAAAGGTAATGACTTGTACTTTCCAACGACACTATCCGCTAATCAAAAGCTATACGTTTGGTATTTTTAACAATTTTTTGAAAAAATGTATTTTTTGGATGGAAAATCGAACATGATGCAGTGGCCACTGGCCAGTTAAGGAGGCCTGTGCGCTAACTTCTTATATGTCATTCGAAAGGTATTGACTTGTACTTTCCAACGACTTTATCCGCTAGTAAAAAGCTATACGTTTGGTATTTTTAACTATTTTTTGAAAAATTGTCTTTTTTGGATGAAAAATCGAACATGATGAAGTGGCCACTGGGCAGTCCAGGAGGCCTGTGCGCTAACTTCTCATATGTCATTCGAAAGGTATAGACTTGTACTTTCCAACGACACTATCCCCTAGTAAAAAGCTATACGTTTGGTATTTTTAACTATTTTTTGAAAAATTTAAATAATTTAAACTAAATGATCTTAGAACACAGGGATGAGTTTCAATGTTAAAAATTCGCGATAATTAACAGAGCGGTTATTTTCATTGTATACTGAAAATAAAAATCATAGTATGATGAAGTAACCACTGGCCAGTCCAGGAGGCCTGTGCGCTAACTTCTTATATGTCATTCGAAAGGTAATGACTTGTACTTTCCAACGACACTATCTGCTAATCAAAAGCTATACGTTTGGTATTTTTAACAATTTTTTGAAAAATGTCTTTTTTTGGATGGAAAATCGAACATGATGAAGTGGCCACTGGCCAGTCCAGGAGGCCTGTGCGCTAACTTCTCATATGTCACTCGAAAGGTATTGGGTTATACTTTCCAACGACACTATTCCCTAGTAAAAAGCTATACGTTTGGTATTTTTAACTATTTTTTGAAAAATTTAAATAATTTAAACTAAATGATCTTAGAACACAGGGATGAGTTTCAATGTTAAAAATTCGCGATAATTAACAGAGCGGTTATTTTCATTGTATACTGAAAATAAAAATCATAGTATGATGAAGTAACCACTGGCCAGTCCAGGAGGCCTGTGCGCTAACTTCTTATATGTCATTCGAAAGGTATTGACTTGTACTTTCCAACGACACTATCCGCTAGTAAAAAGCTATACGTTTGGTATTTTTAACAATTTTTTGAAAAAATGTCTTTTTTGGATGGAAAACCGAACACGATGAAGTGGCCACTGGCCAGTCCAGGAGGCCTGTGCGCTAACTTCTTATATGTCATTCGAAAGGTAATGACTTGTATTTTCCAACGACACTATCCGCTAATCAAAAGCTATACGTTTGGTATTTTTAACAATTTTTTGAAAAAAAGTCTTTTTTGGATGAAAAATCGAACATGATGAAGTGGCCACTGGCCAGTCCAGGAGCCCTGTGCGCTAACTTCTCATATGTCATTCGAAAGGTATTGACTTGTACTTTCCAACGACACTATCCGCTAATCAAAAGCTATACGTTTGGTACTTTTAACTATTTTTTGAAAAATTTAAATAATTTAAACTAAATGATCTTAGAACACAGGGATGAGTTTCAATGTTAAAAATTCGCGATAATTAACAAGGCGGTTATTTTCATTGTATACTGAAAATAAAAATCATAGTATGATGAAGTAACCACTGGCCAGTCCAGGAGGCCTGTGCGCTAACTTCTTATATGTCATTCGAAAGGTAATGACTTGTACTTTCCAACGACACTATCCGCTAATCAAAAGCTATACGTTTGGTATTTTTAACAATTTTTTGAAAAAATGTCTTTTTTGGATGGAAAATCGAACATGATGAAGTGGCCACTGGCCAGTCCAGGAGGCCTGTGCGCTAACTTCTCATATGTCATTCGAAAGGTATTGACTTGTACTTTCCAACGACACTATCCGCTAGTAAAAAGCTATACGTTTGGTATTTTTAACTATTTTTTGAAAAATTGTCTTTTTTGGATGAAAAATCGAACATGATGAAGTGGCCACTGGGCAGTCCAGGAGGCCTGTGCGCTAACTTCTCATATGTCATTCGAAAGGTATAGACTTGTACTTTCCAACGACACTATCCCCTAGTAAAAAGCTATACGTTTGGTATTTTTAACTATTTTTTGAAAAATTGAAATAATTTAAACTAAATGATCTTAGAACACAGGGATGAGTTTCAATGTTCAAAATTCGCGATAATTAACAAGGCGGTTATTTTCATTGTATACTGAAAATAAAAATCATAGTATGATGAAGTAACCACTGGCCAGTCCAGGAGGCCTGTGCGCTAACTTCTTATATGTCATTCGAAAGGTAATGACTTGTACTTTCCAACGACACTATCCGCTAATCAAAAGCTATACGTTTGGTATTTTTAACAATTTTTTGAAAAAATGTCTTTTTTGGATGGAAAATCGAACATGATGAAGTGGCCACTGGCCAGTCCAGGAGGACTGTGCGCTAACTTCTCATATGTCATTCGAAAGGTATTGACTTGTACTTTCCAACGACACTATCCCCTAGTAAAAAGCTATACGTTTGGTATTTTTAACTATTTTTTGAAAAATTTAAATAATTTAAACTAAATGATCTTAGAACACAGGGATGAGTTTCAATGTTAAAAATTCGCGATAATTAACAGAGCGGTTATTTTCATTGTATACTGAAAATAAAAATCATAGTATGATAAAGTAACCACTGGCCAGTCCAGGAGGCCTGTGCGCTAACTTCTTATATGTCATTCGAAAGGTAATGACTTGTACTTTCCAACGACACTATCCGCTAATCAAAAGCTATACGTTTGGTATTTTTAACAATTTTTTGAAAAAATGTCTTTTTTGGATGGAAAACCGAACACGATGAAGTGGCCACTGGCCAGTCCAGGAGGCCTGTGCGCTAACTTCTTATATGTCATTCGAAAGGTAATGACTTGTACTTTCCAACGACACTATCCGCTAATCAAAAGCTATACGTTTGGTATTTTTAACAATTTTTTGAAAAAAAGTCTTTTTTGGATGAAAAATCGAACATGATGAAGTGGCCACTGGCCAGTCCAGGAGCCCTGTGCGCTAACTTCTCATATGTCATTCGAAAGGTATTGACTTGTACTTTCCAACGACACTATCCGCTAATCAAAAGCTATACGTTTGGTACTTTTAACTATTTTTTGAAAAATTTAAATAATTTAAACTAAATGATCTTAGAACACAGGGATGAGTTTCAATGTTAAAAATTCGCGATAATTAACAAGGCGGTTATTTTCATTGTATACTGAAAATAAAAATCATAGTATGATGAAGTAACCACTGGCCAGTCCAGGAGGCCTGTGCGCTAACTTCTTATATGTCATTCGAAAGGTAATGACTTGTACTTTCCAACGACACTATCCGCTAATCAAAAGCTATACGTTTGGTATTTTTAACAATTTTTTGAAAAAATGTCTTTTTTGGATGGAAAATCGAACATGATGAAGTGGCCACTGGCCAGTCCAGGAGGCCTGTGCGCTAACTTCTCATATGTCATTCGAAAGGTATTGACTTGTACTTTCCAACGACACTATCCGCTAGTAAAAAGCTATACGTTTGGTATTTTTAACTATTTTTTGAAAAATTGTCTTTTTTGGATGAAAAATCGAACATGATGAAGTGGCCACTGGGCAGTCCAGGAGGCCTGTGCGCTAACTTCTCATATGTCATTCGAAAGGTATAGACTTGTACTTTCCAACGACACTATCCCCTAGTAAAAAGCTATACGTTTGGTATTTTTAACTATTTTTTGAAAAATTGAAATAATTTAAACTAAATGATCTTAGAACACAGGGATGAGTTTCAATGTTAAAAATTCGCGATAATTAACAAGGCGGTTATTTTCATTGTATACTGAAAATAAAAATCATAGTATGATGAAGTAACCACTGGCCAGTCCAGGAGGCCTGTGCGCTAACTTCTTATATGTCATTCGAAAGGTAATGACTTGTACTTTCCAACGACACTATCCGCTAATCAAAAGCTATACGTTTGGTATTTTTAACAATTTTTTGAAAAAATGTCTTTTTTGGATGGAAAATCGAACATGATGAAGTGGCCACTGGCCAGTCCAGGAGGCCTGTGCGCTAACTTCTCATATGTCATTCGAAAGGTATTGACTTGTACTTTCCAACGACACTATCCGCTAATCAAAAGCTATACGTTTGGTATTTTTAACAATTTTTTGAAAAAATGTCTTTTTTGGATAGAAAATCGAACATGATGAAGTGGCCACTGGCCAGTCCAGGAGGCCTGTGCGCTAACTTCTTATATGTCATTCGAAAGGTAATGACTTGTACTTTCCAACGACACTATCCGCTAATCAAAAGCTATACGTTTGGTATTTTTAACAATTTTTTGAAAAAATGTCTTTTTTTTATGGAAAATCGAACATGATGAAGTGGCCACTGGCCAGTCCAGGAGGCCTGTGCGCTAACTTCTTATATGTCATTCGAAAGGTAATGATTTTCCAACGACACTATCCGCTAATCAAAAGCTATACGTTTGGTATTTTTAACAATTTTTTGAAAAAATGTCTTTTTTGGATGGAAAATCGAACATGATGAAGTGGCCACTGGCCAGTCCAGGAGGCCTGTGCGCTAACTTCTCATATGGCATTCGAAAGGTATTGACTTGTACTTTCCAACGACACTATCCGCTAATCAAAAGCTATACGTTTGGTATTTTTTACAATTTTTTGAAAAAATGTCTTTTTTTTATTGAAAATCGAACATGATGAAGTGGCCACTGGCCAGTCCAGGAGGCCTGTGCGCTAACTTCTCATATGTCATTCGAAAGGTAATGACTTGTACTTTCCAACGACACTATCCGCTAATCAAAAGCTATACGTTTGGTATTTTTAACAATTTTTTGAAAAAATGTATTTTTTGGATGGAAAATCGAACATGATGCAGTGGCCACTGGCCAGTTAAGGAGGCCTGTGCGCTAACTTCTTATATGTCATTCGAAAGGTAATGACTTGTACTTTCCAACGACACTATCCGCTAATCAAAAGCTATACGTTTGGTATTTTTAACAATTTTTTGAAAAAATGTATTTTTTGGATGGAAAATCGAACATGATGCAGTGGCCACTGGCCAGTTAAGGAGGCCTGTGCGCTAACTTCTTATATGTCATTCGAAAGGTAATGACTTGTACTTTCCAACGACACTATCCGCTAATCAAAAGCTATACGTTTGGTATTTTTAACAATTTTTTGAAAAAATGTATTTTTTGGATGGAAAATCGAACATGATGCAGTGGCCACTGGCCAGTTAAGGAGGCCTGTGCGCTAACTTCTCATATGTCATTCGAAAGGTATAGACTTGTACTTTCCAACGACACTATCCCCTAGTAAAAAGCTATACGTTTGGTATTTTTAACTATTTTTTGAAAAATTTAAATAATTTAAACTAAATGATCTTAGAACACAGGGATGAGTTTCAATGTTAAAAATTCGCGATAATTAACAGAGCGGTTATTTTCATTGTATACTGAAAATAAAAATCATAGTATGATAAAGTAACCACTGGCCAGTCCAGGAGGCCTGTGCGCTAACTTCTTATATGTCATTCGAAAGGTAATGACTTGTACTTTCCAACGACACTATCCGCTAATCAAAAGCTATACGTTTGGTATTTTTAACAATTTTTTGAAAAAATGTCTTTTTTGGATGGAAAACCGAACACGATGAAGTGGCCACTGGCCAGTCCAGGAGGCCTGTGCGCTAACTTCTTATATGTCATTCGAAAGGTAATGACTTGTACTTTCCAACGACACTATCCGCTAATCAAAAGCTATACGTTTGGTATTTTTAACAATTTTTTGAAAAAATGTATTTTTTGGATGGAAAATCGAACATGATGCAGTGGCCACTGGCCAGTTAAGGAGGCCTGTGCGCTAACTTCTTATATGTCATTCGAAAGGTAATGACTTGTACTTTCCAACGACACTATCCGCTAATCAAAAGCTATACGTTTGGTATTTTTTACAATTTTTTGAAAAAATGTCTTTTTTTTATTGAAAATCGAACATGATGAAGTGGCCACTGGCCAGTCCAGGAGGCCTGTGCGCTAACTTCTCATATGTCATTCGAAAGGTATTGAGTTGTACTTTCCAACGACACTATCCGCTAATCAAAAGCTATACGTTTGGTATTTTTAACAATTTTTTGAAAAAAAGTCTTTTTTGGATGAAAAATCGAACATGATGAAGTGGCCACTGGCCAGTCCAGGAGGCCTGTGCGCTAACTTCTCATATGTCATTCGAAAGGTATTGAGTTGTACTTTCCAACGACACTATCCGCTAATCAAAAGCTATACGTTTGGTATTTTTAACAATTTTTTGAAAAAATGTCTTTTTTTTATGGAAAATGGAACATGATGAAGTGGCCACTGGCCAGTCCAGGAGGCCTGTGCGCTAACTTCTCATATGTCATTCGAAAGGTATTGAGTTGTACTTTCCAACGACACTATCCCCTAGTAAGAAGCTATACGTTTGGTATTTTTAACTATTTTTTGAAAAATTTAAATAATTTAAACTAAATGATCTTAGAACACAGGGATGAGTTTCAATGTTAAAAATTCGCGATAATTAACAGAGCGGTTATTTTCATTGTATACTGAAAATAAAAATCATAGTATGATGAAGTAACCACTGGCCAGTCCAGGAGGCCTGTGCGCTAACTTCTTATATGTCATTCGAAAGGTATTGACTTGTACTTTCCAACGACACTATCCCCTAGTAAAAAGCTATACGTTTGGTATTTTTAACTATTTTTTGAAAAATTTAAATAATTTAAACTAAATGATCTTAGAACACAGGGATGAGTTTCAATGTTAAAAATTCGCGATAATTAACAGAGCGGTTATTTTCATTGTATACTGAAAATAAAAATCATAGTATGATGAAGTAACCACTGGCCAGTCCAGGAGGCCTGTGCGCTAACTTCTTATATGTCATTCGAAAGGTAATGACTTGTACTTTCCAACGACACTATCCGCTAATCAAAAGCTATACGTTTGGTATTTTTAACAACTTCATCATGTTCGATTTTCCATCCAAAAAAGACATTTTTTCAAAAAATTGTTAAAAATACCAAACGTATAGCTTTTGATTAGCGGATAGTGTCGTTGGAAAGTACAAGTCATTACCTTTCGAATGACATATAAGAAGTTAGCGCACAGGCCTCCTGGACTGGCCAGTGGTTACTTCATCATACTATGATTTTTATTTTCAGTATACAATGAAAATAACCGCTCTGTTAATTATCGCGAATTTTTAACATTGAAACTCATCCCTGTGTTCTAAGATCATTTAGTTTAAATTATTTAAATTTTTCAAAAAATAGTTAAAAATACCAAACGTATAGCTTTTTACTAGGGGATAGTGTCGTTGGAAAGTACAAGTCAATACCTTTCGAATGACATATAAGAAGTTAGCGCACAGGCCTCCTGGACTGGCCAGTGGTTACTTCATCATACTATGATTTTTATTTTCAGTATACAATGAAAATAACCGCTCTGTTAATTATCGCGAATTTTTAACATTGAAACTCATCCCTGTGTTCTAAGATCATTTACTTTAAATTATTTAAATTTTTCAAAAAATAGTTAAAAATACCAAACGTATAGCATTTTACTAGGGGATAGTGTCGTTGGAAAGTACAAGTCTATACCTTTCGAATGACATATGAGAAGTTAGCGCACAGGCCTCCTGGACTGGCCAGTGGTTACTTCATCATACTATGATTTTTATTTTCAGTATACAATGAAAATAACCGCTCTGTTAATTATCGCGAATTTTTAACATTGAAACTCATCCCTGTGTTCTAAGATCATTTAGTTTAAATTATTTAAATTTTTCAAAAAATAGTTAAAAATACCAAACGTATAGCTTTTTACTAGGGGATAGTGTCGTTGGAAAGTACAAGTCAATACCTTTCGAATGACATATGAGAAGTTAGCGCACAGGCCTCCTGGACTGGCCAGTGGCCACTTCATCATGTTCGATTTTCCATCCAAAAAAGACATTTTTTCAAAAAATTGTTAAAAATACCAAACGTATAGCTTTTGATTAGCGGATAGTGTCGTTGGAAAGTACAAGTCAATACCTTTCGAATGACATATGAGAAGTTAGCGCACAGGCCTCCTGGACTGGCCAGTGGCCACTTCATCATGTTCGATTTTCCATCCAAAAAAGACATTTTTTCAAAAAATTGTTAAAAATACCAAACGCATAGCTTTTGATTAGCGGATAGTGTCGTTGGAAAGTACAAATCATTACCTTTCGAATGACATATAAGAAGTTAGCGCACAGGCCTCCTGGACTGGCCAGTGGTTACTTCATCATACTATGATTTTTATTTTCAGTATACAATGAAAATAACCGCTCTGTTAATTATCGCGAATTTTTAACATTGAAACTAATCCCTGTGTTCTAAGATCATTTAGTTTAAATTATTTAAATTTTTCAAAAAATAGTTAAAAATACCAAACGTATAGCTTTTTACTAGGGAATAGTGTCGTTGGAAAGTACAACTCAATACCTTTCGAATGACATATGAGAAGTTAGCGCACAGGCCTCCTGGACTGGCCAGTGGCCACTTCATCATGTTCGATTTTCAATAAAAAAAAGACATTTTTTCAAAAAATTGTAAAAAATACCAAACGTATAGCTTTTGATTAGCGGATAGTGTCGTTGGAAAGTACAAGTCATTACCTTTCGAATGACATATAAGAAGTTAGCGCACAGGCCTCCTTAACTGGCCAGTGGCCACTTCATCATGTTCGATTTTCCATCCAAAAAAGACATTTTTTCAAAAAATTGTTAAAAATACCAAACGTATAGCTTTTGATTAGCGGATAGTGTCGTTGGAAAGTACAAGTCATTACCTTTCGAATGACATATAAGAAGTTAGCGCACAGGCCTCCTGGACTGGCCAGTGGCCACTTCATCATGTTCGATTTTCCATCCAAAAAAGACATTTTTTCAAAAAATTGTTAAAAATACCAAACGTATAGCTTTTGATTAGCGGATAGTGTCGTTGGAAAGTACAAGTCATTACCTTTCGAATGACATATAAGAAGTTAGCGCACAGGCCTCCTGGACTGGCCAGTGGTTACTTTATCATACTATGATTTTTATTTTCAGTATACAATGAAAATAACCGCTCTGTTAATTATCGCGAATTTTTAACATTGAAACTCATCCCTGTGTTCTAAGATCATTTAGTTTAAATTATTTAAATTTTTCAATAAATAGTTAAAAATACCAAACGTATAGCTTTTTACTAGGGGATAGTGTCGTTGGAAAGTACAAGTCAATACCTTTCGAATGACATATGAGAAGTTAGCGCACAGTCCTCCTGGACTGGCCAGTGGCCACTTCATCATGTTCGATTTTCCATCCAAAAAAGACATTTTTTCAAAAAATTGTTAAAAATACCAAACGTATAGCTTTTGATTAGCGGATAGTGTCGTTGGAAAGTACAAATCATTACCTTTCGAATGACATATAAGAAGTTAGCGCACAGGCCTCCTGGACTGGCCAGTGGCCACTTCATCATGTTCGATTTTCCATAAAAAAAAGACATTTTTTCAAAAAATTGTTAAAAATACCAAACGTATAGCTTTTGATTAGCGGATAGTGTCGTTGGAAAGTACAAGTCATTACCTTTCGAATGACATATAAGAAGTTAGCGCACAGGCCTCCTTAACTGGCCAGTGGCCACTTCATCATGTTCGGTTTTCCATCCAAAAAAGACATTTTTTCAAAAAATTGTTAAAAATACCAAACGTATAGCTTTTGATTAGCGGATAGTGTCGTTGGAAAGTACAAGTCATTACCTTTCGAATGACATATTAGAAGTTAGCGCACAGGCCTCCTGGACTGGCCAGTGGCCACTTCATCATGTTCGATTTTCCATCCAAAAAAGACATTTTTTCAAAAAATTGTTAAAAATACCAAACGTATAGCTTTTGATTAGCGGATAGTGTCGTTGGAAAGTACAAGTCATTACCTTTCGAATGACATATAAGAAGTTAGCGCACAGGCCTCCTGGACTGGCCAGTGGTTACTTCATCATACTATGATTTTTATTTTCAGTATACAATGAAAATAACCGCCTTGTTAATTATCGCGAATTTTTAACATTGAAACTCATCCCTGTGTTCTAAGATCATTTAGTTTAAATTATTTAAATTTTTCAAAAAATAGTTAAAAATACCAAACGTATAGCTTTTTACTAGGGGATAGTGTCGTTGGAAAGTACAAGTCAATACCTTTCGAATGCCATATGAGAAGTTAGCGCACAGGCCTCCTGGACTGGCCAGTGGCCACTTCATCATGTTCGATTTTTCATCCAAAAAAGACAATTTTTCAAAAAATAGTTAAAAATACCAAACGTATAGCTTTTTACTAGGGGATAGTGTCGTTGGAAAGTACAAGTCAATACCTTTCGAATGACATATGAGAAGTTAGCGCACAGGCCTCCTGGACTGGCCAGTGGCCACTTCATCATGTTCGATTTTCCATCCAAAAAAGATATTTTTTCAAAAAATTGTTAAAAATACCAAACGTATAGCTTTTGATTAGCGGATAGTGTCGTTGGAAAGTACAAGTCATTACCTTTCGAATGACATATAAGAAGTTAGCGCACAGGCCTCCTGGACTGGCCAGTGGTTACTTTATCATACTATGATTTTTATTTTCAGTATACAATGAAAATAACCGCTCTGTTAATTATCGCGAATTTTTAACATTGAAACTCATCCCTGTGTTCTAAGATCATTTAGTTTAAATTATTTAAATTTTTCAAAAAATAGTTAAAAATACCAAACGTATAGCTTTTTACTAGGGGATAGTGTCGTTGGAAAGTACAAGTCAATACCTTTCGAATGACATATGAGAAGTTAGCGCACAGGCCTCCTGGACTGGCCAGTGGCCACTTCATCATGTTCGATTTTCCATCCAAAAAAGACATTTTTTCAAAAAATTGTTAAAAATACCAAACGTATAGCTTTTGATTAGCGGATAGTGTCGTTGGAAAGTACAAGTCAATACCTTTCGAATGACATATGAGAAGTTAGCGCACAGGCCTCCTGGACTGGCCAGTGGCCACTTCATCATGTTCGATTTTCCATCCAAAAAAGACATTTTTTCAAAAAATTGTTAAAAATACCAAACGTATAGCTTTTGATTAGCGGATAGCGTCGTTGGAAAGTACAAGTCATTACCTTTCGAATGACATATAAGAAGTTAGCGCACAGGCCTCCTGGACTGGCCAGGGGTTACTTCATCATACTATGATTTTTATTTTCAGTATACAATGAAAATAACCGCTCTGTTAATTATCGCGAATTTTTAACATTGAAACTCATCCCTGTGTTCTAAGATCATTTAGTTTAAATTATTTCAATTTTTCAAAAAATAGTTAAAAATACCAAACGTATAGCTTTTTACTAGGGGATAGTGTCGTTGGAAAGTACAAGTCTATACCTTTCGAATGACATATGAGAAGTTAGCGCGCAGGCCTCCTGGACTGCCCAGTGGCCACTTCATCATGTTCGATTTTTCATCCAAAAAAGACAATTTTTCAAAAACGTATAGCTTTTGATTAGCGGATAGTGTCGTTGGAAAGTACAAGTCATTACCTTTCGAATGACATATAAGAAGTTAGCGCACAGGCCTCCTGGACTGGCCAGTGGCCACTTCATCATGTTCGATTTTCCATCCAAAAAAGACATTTTTTCAAAAAATTGTTAAAAATACCAAACGTATAGCTTTTGATTAGCGGATAGTGTCGTTGGAAAGTACAAGTCATTACCTTTCGAATGACATATAAGAAGTTAGCGCACAGGCCTCCTGGACGGGCCAGTGGTTACTTCATCATACTATGATTTTTATTTTCAGTATACAATGAAAATAACCGCCTTGTTAATTATCGCGAATTTTTAACATTGAAACTCATCCCTGTGTTCTAAGATCATTTAGTTTAAATTATTTAAATTTTTCAAAAAATAGTTAAAAATACCAAACGTATAGCTTTTTACTAGGGGATAGTGTCGTTGGAAAGTACAAGTCAATACCTTTCGAATGCCATATGAGAAGTTAGCGCACAGGCCTCCTGGACTGGCCAGTGGCCACTTCATCATGTTCGATTTTTCATCCAAAAAAGACAATTTTTCAAAAAATAGTTAAAAATACCAAACGTATAGCTTTTGATTAGCGGATAGTGTCGTTGGAAAGTACAAGTCATTACCTTTCGAATGACATATAAGAAGTTAGCGCACAGGCCTCCTGGACGGGCCAGTGGTTACTTCATCATACTATGATTTTTATTTTCAGTATACAATGAAAATAACCGCCTTGTTAATTATCGCGAATTTTTAACATTGAAACTCATCCCTGTGTTCTAAGATCATTTAGATTAAATTATTTAAATTTTTCAAAAAATAGTTAAAAATACCAAACGTATAGCTTTTTACTAGGGAATAGTGTCGTTGGAAAGTACGACTCAATACCTTTCGAATGACATATGAGAAGTTAGCGCACAGGCCTCCTGGACTGGCCAGTGGCCACTTCATCATGTTCGATTTTCCATCCAAAAAAGACATTTTTTCAAAAAATTGTTAAAAATACCAAACGTATAGCTTTTGATTAGCGGATAGTGTCGTTGGAAAGTACAAATCATTACCTTTCGAATGACATATAAGAAGTTAGCGCACAGGCCTCCTGGACTGGCCAGTGGTTACTTTATCATACTATGATTTTTATTTTCAGTATACAATGAAAATAACCGCTCTGTTAATTATCGCGAATTTTTAACATTGAAACTCATCCCTGTGTTCTAAGATCATTTAGTTTAAATTATTTAAATTTTTCAAAAAATAGTTAAAAATACCAAACGTATAGCTTTTTACTAGGGGATAGTGTCGTTGGAAAGTACAAGTCAATACCTTTCGAATGACATATGAGAAGTTAGCGCACAGTCCTCCTGGACTGGCCAGTGGCCACTTCATCATGTTCGATTTTCCATCCAAAAAAGACATTTTTTCAAAAAATTGTTAAAAATACCAAACGTATAGCTTTTGATTAGCGGATAGTGTCTTTGGAAAGTACAAATCATTACCTTTCGAATGACATATAAGAAGTTAGCGCGCAGGCCTCCTGGACTGGCCAGTGGCCACTTCATCATGTTCGATTTTCCATAAAAAAAAGACATTTTTTCAAAAAATTGTTAAAAATACCAAACGTATAGCTTTTGATTAGCGGATAGTGTCGTTGGAAAGTACAAGTCATTACCTTTCGAATGACATATAAGAAGTTAGCGCACAGGCCTCCTTAACTGGCCAGTGGCCACTTCATCATGTTCGGTTTTCCATCCAAAAAAGACATTTTTTCAAAAAATTGTTAAAAATACCAAACGTATAGCTTTTGATTAGCGGATAGTGTCGTTGGAAAGTACAAGTCATTACCTTTCGAATGACATATAAGAAGTTAGCGCACAGGCCTCCTGGACTGGCCAGTGGCCACTTCATCATGTTCGATTTTCCATCCAAAAAAGACATTTTTTCAAAAAATTGTTAAAAATACCAAACGTATAGCTTTTGATTAGCGGATAGTGTCGTTGGAAAGTACAAGTCATTACCTTTCGAATGACATATAAGAAGTTAGCGCACAGGCCTCCTGGACGGGCCAGTGGTTACTTCATCATACTATGATTTTTATTTTCAGTATACAATGAAAATAACCGCCTTGTTAATTATCGCGAATTTTTAACATTGAAACTCATCCCTGTGTTCTAAGATCATTTAGTTTAAATTATTTAAATTTTTCAAAAAATAGTTAAAAATACCAAACGTATAGCTTTTTACTAGGGGATAGTGTCGTTGGAAAGTACAAGTCAATACCTTTCGAATGCCATATGAGAAGTTAGCGCACAGGCCTCCTGGACTGGCCAGTGGCCACTTCATCATGTTCGATTTTTCATCCAAAAAAGACAATTTTTCAAAAAATAGTTAAAAATACCAAACGTATAGCTTTTTACTAGGGGATAGTGTCGTTGGAAAGTACAAGTCAATACCTTTCGAATGACATATGAGAAGTTAGCGCACAGGCCTCCTGGACTGGCCAGTGGCCACTTCATCATGTTCGATTTTCCATCCAAAAAAGATATTTTTTCAAAAAATTGTTAAAAATACCAAACGTATAGCTTTTGATTAGCGGATAGTGTCGTTGGAAAGTACAAGTCATTACCTTTCGAATGACATATAAGAAGTTAGCGCACAGGCCTCCTGGACTGGCCACAGTGGTCATTTGATCACAGTACTCTCCATATGGCAGTCAGTATATTAATTTAACAGTGCCTCTGTTAAAAAATTATGGTTTGTGTATTCGCTAAATTCGCGAATTATTTAACTTCACGTACTTCACTGGATGCTGCGTAAGTGGCGTTAATTTCAGTTTTAGCATCGCAGGCGCACGACGTCATTTAGTTGGTTGGCGGCGAGGTGTTGCCAACTTGATTTTTTTTATTGTGTGCTCTTTTTGTGCTGTTTTTGTGCGCTTTGTTGGCACTTAAGTGGCCTATAAAGTGTGTTTGTGAGGTGTGTAGCTGTTTTAAGATTTTTATCGTGAATATGTAATCAAAGTGCAGCAGTTAAATTGAAGTTTTAAGTTTTAGGATTTAATATTTTTTTCTTTGCTTTAAGCTTAAGTTCAACGCACTGCGGCAAATTCAAATTTAGTGCACTCTCACTTCAAGTTGCTTTGGCAACACTTGCTGCTTCGTATCCTTGAGCAGCCAAATATTAATTAAAATTCTACATAAATTTCTGCGCCAAAATGTATGCAAATATTTTTTTGCTACGACAGAGCGCAATGAAAATCGAACTAATTCATACAAAATTTGAGGCAAACGCCCACTGCAGAGCGATAGAGAGAGAAAGAGAGAGCGAGAAGGAGAGTTAGGAAGTGAGAAAGCAAACTATTGCAGGCAGGCAAGGCGGCAACAGCTGGCAGTAAAGTCAGAAATTATTATTTTTTGATGCATATATTTGGGCGAGCAAGCATTTGCACTGCCAACGGCTAGCGTCGTGCAACTTGCGGCAACGAAGAGCATAAGAGCGTCAGTGAGAGAGAGAGTGAAAGAGTATGAGTGAGCGCAGCAGACAAGTGTGAGCGAGAAACTAATGTGTATGCTGTGGGGTTTTGTGTGCGAAACTTCCGAAAATATTTAAAATGAATTTAAGCAAACATGTTGCAATGCGGCTCCAGAACTGGGTCTGGGACTGTTGCCAGTAGTGGGGATCCGTTGCCGGCGGTCTGTGTGCTGGCTAAATATTTGTGTAATTGCAAAATTTTCTAAATTATGATGGAAATTTTAGAGAGTACTGCTGTGTGCGACACGGCCAACGATTTTGTTAGAAAAGTATGCAGTTTTTTTTTGTTTTAATTGAATTCTTTTTTTTTTTTTTTGTCTACTTCCACTAGCGAATACTTGAAAAAATTGAAATTCTTTTGAAATTCAAATTTAAGTACAACTTAAGGCACTTAGAGAGTTTTGTCAAATGACACATGCCAGCAAAACTTTAAAAAGTTTTGCAGCAAACTTTGCAATCAATGAATTTTACATTTTCACAGCTTAAATGAATTAGAAAAAGAGCTTAGTTCGAAAACAGAGCGTGTGCGAGGGAGACAAAAAGACTGCTGCACGTGTGCGATATGTAAATTTGAAATTTATGTCTGCCAACGATATGCGGCAATAAAGTAACCTGCAACATTTCGCTAAAATGATTAATGTTTTTTTTTTGCACAGTGTCCAAAACTTTGCGCCACTGAAAAGTTACAGCTTAAACTTAAAGCTGCAAATGTTTTTAAGCGCCAAACAATTTGCAGCAGCTTAAAAGCTTAATGCATATTAAAAAAAAGTCAACTGTCACTTTGACATTTGGCCGGTCGCATGCAGCTGTCAAAACATGTCACAGCATTAGGCTAATTTTCGTTTGAATTAATTGAGAAAACAGCGAAACATGTGTTTGCAATATGGCTGCCGTCGAAGAGATTTAAGTGAAGTTGACAGCATAGATCAAACAACTAAACTCCTCACACAAAAAGAGAAGAAAAACAATCAGTGCACAAAAATACAGCGTGACATGAATTTACGAGTGTCATGCAAGTCGCTAAAACAATAAAAACAATATGACGATCATGCTGTTGCATGCGATCAGCACAGCACAGCACGCAGTGTTAGTAGAGAGCAAAAGAGATGCGCAAGAAGAGGCCAGCATCTTCTATTTGTTTTGTGGGGCAGCAGTTGCTCCCTCTTCCACTACTTTTTCTCCTCAATAGTTTTATTTATTTTATGTCCCCCGTGTCGTTGTTGTTTTAGTTTTTGTGTGTGGTGCGACACAACTGATCGCACACGTATTTATTGCATGCGATCAGCATTAAAACAACATTACAACATATTGTTATGTTTATTGTTGTTGTTGCTGCTGTTAAAACATGCGATCTTTGTTGTTTCATTTTACTGGCTGGCTGGCTTAAAAGTTGTCGTCATTTCAATTTTATGTTGCATGTCTTAAGCCATCAACTAGCAACAATAAATACAAACGCCCACTAGCAATAGCAGCAGCAGAAATATTGTTGCTGCCTATGTTGTTCTTACGTTTTTTTTAATGACAGCAAAACTATACAGTAAAAAACCTGAGAAAATAATAAAAGCTTTTATTTTTTGACAATCTCCAGAGACTTCTGCGACCCCAAATGAATGCTAATGATCTTCATTTTTTACTAATCACCAAAAAACAAATAATGGCACTTGGATGACATATAATTAATTTAATGAATAGTGTCCGCAAAACTAAGAGGAAGCTTTGTTTTTATAAAAAAAAAAATTAATTATAATTTACGACTATTTTTAAAATTCTTTGGGTACCATAATCTATTTTTACTGTAATATAACAAAAATGATTTTTTTTTAATATTAAGAAATCTAATAATACTCTTAAAGTTGTTAGGTCTTTAAAATAGAATTCAGAAATCCTAAGCTGTGTTGAGAAAGATTTCATCACGAAAAAACGCAACGTTGTTCTCTTTACAACGCATATATCAAAGCCGTAATTTTCTCTATTACATCTTCATATTGATGAATTTCGTGCTCTAAACCATGATTAGTTGTATTGATCCAATGTATTCTTCAATATAATGAAGTGTATGTGAAGTATACGTTTAATCATATTAACGAACAAATACGTAAAATACAACATATATGTACATCATATTAATTTTTTCTGCAATTTTTTTCGGAGAATTTATTATAATATTTTTTTTTGATAAACATGTTTTTTGGGACAACATTTTTTTCCAATTTTTATTATTGTAAATTTTTCTTTTCGGAGAATTTATTATTTTTTTTTTTGATAAAATCATTTTTTGGACAACATTTTTTTCGACATTTTTTTTTTTTTTTGAAAAATTAGTAAAAAAAAATCTACCAATCAATTGATGAAGCTTTGTGAAGAAATTCATAATATTTATGAATAAAATCATCATATTGAAGATTTTTTTCTGTGTAGGGTAGAAATGATAATGGCTAGCTCATGTTGATAAAATAACAGTTCTCGTTGAGATAAGGCAACATATTCCATAATCATATCCTAATCATGGCCTTATTTCATAATACATTTTAAATTTAGAGGACAACGGAAAGTAATTTTATGCTGAAATTTTGAAATTAGATCGAGTAACAATTCTCTGTTTTTTAATATTTTGAAGATACTATGAAAAATTACAAAATTTATACACTTTATGCCGCCGATTTGTGAGAATATCACTGAAGATCTTTTCGTCTTTGTTAATTTTATTGGCGACTGACACTAATCGGTGGATAAAACCTAGAAGTATTTAAAAATTATTTTTTAGTATTCAGTGCTATTTAATTAATAAATTGTTTTAAAAAACTAATAATGGAATATTTTCCAGATTGCTCAATATTTCTAATATTTTACATATTTACACATTGTTCTAACAAATTAATGTCAAATTTAACAAGTCATAAATTTATCAAACAAAATATCAAACGTTAAACAATTAGCAAAATGAATAAAAAAATAAATAAAAAAATAACCAAAAATAAACAAAAATAAAAACCAAACAATCAAAACCACATATGTAGTAGCTTTTGTGATATTTAATGATCGCACCCAAAACTAAAATTTCAAAAAACCAAAAATCAAAAATTGGCAGGCGGTAGCTAATTGTTTGTTTATCGTATATAATACGAGAAAACAGTAATTTTATGAAACACGGCGCACCCTGGCCAAAATCGGTGATCGGCACGCTAGTTATTTGCTAAAATGGCTACAAATAATAAAAACAAACCGTGAATAAACAAATGTAAAACCGCTGAAGTTCAGTAATACATATATAGGGTCTTTTATAGTCGAAAAGACGCATCAACGAACGACATGTCAAAACAGGGCAACGGAAGAACTCTTAAAATGCATGACTCTCGGGTATTTTAGTAGGGTTTTTTATACGGTAAACAGTGGAATAAATATTGGACACTGAGTAGCTGTGGACGGCGAGTGTAAAATATTTGAAATTAAGGCTATGACTGGACAGTATTTTACATTAGCGTTAAATAAACGTAAATGTAACGTAAAATAAGCTAAGGTTAGGCAAGGTTATGTCGAGTGGTAAATGTCATGGGGTAAATGAGGGTCCGTTTGAGGCTTGAGTCTTGAGGTTTAAGACTGATATGTGCAGGTGACCATTAAATTGTAGAGGGCGTATTGAGGGAAATGATAACCGAAACAGGTAGTCGTACCCCGACACAAGTGGATAATGAATAGTTACGTCCACTCGCATGGTTATATGTTGTAGATGATGGATGACGTTTTTACATACTACATGAGCGCCAAGCATGTAATTATGTTCTAAGCATTTAATTGTTGTGGCAATACATATTTATAAACTGTTGAACAATTGAAAAGTTTAAAAGATTTTGTAAACTTTTCACAGCCAAGACAAAGAAAAAGACAAAAAGTAAAAAGAAATTTCCAAAATACAGAAAGTTGCTAAAAGTTTAGAGAGTTTATAATGTTTAATACTGTCGACAGTATTAATTTAAATTTATACATACTTTTGCTATCTTACGACTTTAAGACCTTCAAAGCCTTTGAAATACTTTAATTTATAGAGTCATAAAAATATATAATGCAACCCTTTTTAATAAGTATTAAATGCAAATACAGCCATTAAAAACTGGCGCTACGAAAAACGAAAAAACAAAAAATGCCAAAGGATTTCGTTGATCTGCGTATTTTTTCGAAATAGTCATAAAAATGTGAAATAAAATTTAATGACATTAAAAACAAAATGCGCTAGAGTTTATTTTGTTTTTTTGTTTCTTTTCTGAAAAGCAATTAAAAACTATGCATGGTGGCGATCAAAACGACAGATATGACATACTCAAAAAAATAAAAATGTTGAAAAAGAAATGGAAAGAAAAACCTTTAAAAACAACTGTAACTTTGACGTTTAACTGTCAGTGAAGCGATGCCGCAAATGTCAATAAATGTATAAACAAATTTCTGAAGGTTTTTATAGCGACTTTATAACCTTTTTGGACCTTTCTTTGTTTAATTTTTTATTGCTTCTATTTTGTGTGTATCTTGAGTCGTTTTTCCGGTTGTCAGGTTCCGCTTTGTAGCTCTGTAATTATGGGTTATCAGTACGCTTTGCGTAAATATTTAATTTCTGTTGTTTCTTGGGCTGTCGACGACATTTTATTACCTGATACAACAAGGCTTTGACGGAGTGACTAAAATTACGCGTAACCAGCGAGGCGTAACTGCATGGGACTAGGTCAAAACTATTTATATATGGTGGGCACTTTTACTAAAAGGTCATAGGTATTTAAGTTAAGCATCTTTTATACAATTTATTGTTATGACTGCTTTAATAGGTTACGTTGATTTGCAATCAATATGAAAATCGATTAATTTATCACTTGATTGAGTACGTTCGCTCCGTTAGGGTCGTGACTTAAAGTTGAAGCCATCAAGCAGTAGAACGTCGCCTGAGTCCTCAGCGCTTGACCGACCAGGTCTAATCAAACCAATCATGTGTGCAACCGTGCAATGTTGCCGCCGCCGTCGTCACTGCCGCAAAGTATCCAATTACCTGGAGCTATAAGCGGTCTGAGTACTTTATGCAGTACTTATATATAAAAGATACCTGTATAAATGATAATATGTGGCACGGCGGAGAGACAGACGACTTATTTGGAGGGTAGTGCCGTTGGCAGACACGTTTCTTTTTTTTCCAAAGTTGTTATTGTTGTTATAATCAAGCTATTGTTGTTGTTGTATTGCTCTTTGTTGTTATGATTCTATCAAATTACATGTTTATTAATACAACGTAAGAATGAAAAGTATTTTTTATATAAAATCAAAAGCCTAACGCAATGATATCGTGTGTCCTGACGTGACGTAAAGTGAATGCGAGAGTGAGTGAGTGAAGCACGTAAATAACGTTATTCTATATAATGAAAAACAACAATAATGTAAAAAAATCAGTCACTGACAAGTCATGTCAAAACTGCTTAAGTTATCGGCTTTACCATCAAGATATCAATGCTTTTTTTTTTGTTAAAAAAGGATCTAATAGACGGCAGACAATTTGATATATATATACCATTTTGTTTTAAATACCAATAATTCAAAGCAAAGCTATTGATATTGATGACATTGAATGATATTCAGAGAAGGTGTCCAAAAATCTAAAATTTTTGAATAAGCGTCAACTTTGATTTTAAATTCACGTAATAGGAATAAGAGGCATACCTCAAGTTATGCTCAAATTTTAGTACAAAATGTAGCATATTTGTGTAAATTCCTATTTTTATTTCAAAGTGTCATTAAAACTTTATCTATTGATAAAAATTATTTTGCAATCGATTGATCTGTTACTGAGATATAAATATTTATGTAAAACACTAACTCGCATTTTGAGTGCGCTTCACAACTTTATTTTTTACCAAAAAGAGAGGATTATAATTAAGAACTGATAATTAAACTTGTCTATCTGAGAAGACGCCCAAAAATCTATAATTTTTGAATCAACGTCAATTTGACACAATGATTTTAAATTTTCGTAATAGGAATAAGAGGTATACCTCAAGTTGTGGCCGAATTTTAGTACAAAAAGTAACATATTTGAGTAAATTCACATTTTTATTTCAAAGTGTCATAAAAACTTTATCTATTGATATAAATTATTTTGAAATCGATTTATCTGTTACTGAGATATAAATATTTATGTAAAACACTAACTTGCATTTTGAGTGCGCTTCACAATTTAATTTTTTTTTTGCCAAAAAAGAGTGGATTATAATTGAGAACTGATATTTAAACTTGTCTATCTGAGAAGATGCCCAAAAATTTATAATTTTTGAATCAACGTCAATTTGAGACAATGATTTTAAATTTTCGTATAGGAATAAGAGGTATACCTCAAGTTGTGGCCGAATTTTAGTACAAAAAGTAGCATATTTGTGTAAATTCATATTTTTATTTCAAAGTGTCATAAAAACTTTATCTATTGATATAAATTATTTTGCAATCGATTGATCTGTTACTGAGATATAAATATTTATGTAAAACACTAACTTGCATTTTTAGTGCGCTTACAATTTTATTTTTTTCTAAAAAATGATGAACTGATAATAGGGCAAAGTTCTACCAGATATTCTGAAATAAATTATAAAATTTCTTACTTTTCAGTGAAATAATAAAATT
The DNA here is from genome assembly GCA_951804985.1 of Dryomyza anilis. Taxonomy (NCBI): domain Eukaryota; kingdom Metazoa; phylum Arthropoda; class Insecta; order Diptera; family Dryomyzidae; genus Dryomyza; species Dryomyza anilis. The sequence continues at coordinate 1,028,516 of OX638134.1, forward strand.
TGAAATTCAGATTTTTAAATCCATAGCATTTGAAGTAACTAATCTTATAAAACTTAAACAAATTTGCAAATCTATAAAATCGAAAAAATTAATTTTCCCTATGATATAGCGCTAGTTAAAATCACACTTAAACTATTCATTCTCTGAATATATTTTAACATATAATAGTTAAACAGCTGCCTATAGTTGAAAATCTCATCTCTATTGATACAGGCTTCAATTTCATTTTGTCATTTGTCAAAGAAGCCACTATAAAATACATTAAAATTTAGTTTTGAAAAGTCCCTACGCTCTTATCTTATAAATCTCGACTTGTTTGCTTTAATGGCAATGGTATTTTAGAACCATGCCAAACAATTAAAACCACTTAAATGCATTTAAGCTAAAACAAATATTGTCACTGTGCTGTGTGTAGATCCTGACAACACGTGTGATGTATTTACTATGTGATTTTCGTGGAAAATGCATTCAATGCACTGCGGTTTTTATTTCAGTTGCCATTGAAGTCTGATGTTTATCTGAGGTACCAACCAACCTAAAAACCAACCCCTATGCGCAGGATCGGTTGAACATTTTGTTGATATTGGGATTTACTCGAAGGTAAGTGTTTGCAGAGGTATTTAGCAGTTGAGAATTTAAATAGGTTTTAATGTGATTTTAATGGCGATAAAATTTAAAACATAATTTATTTTGTTTGTTTTGTATACTGTATATATATTTTAAAATATCGTCGTCGTAAAAGAAATACTAAACAAATACTAAATTTTCAAAAACGTATATTTTTGAAATTATAGTTTAATTTATAAAAACAAAATTATAATTTTTAAAGTTTCAAATATCATTAGCCTCTTAGATCAGAAACTGTAAATGATTTTTGTAAACCTTATTTTGAACGACTTAAAATGTAGTTGGTGACATTTACTTTTAAAACGCTGATATTTAAAAATTATAAAAATTGTTATTTTCCAGAAATTCTAATAACAATCAGCACCGAACGGGATGTTATTACTACCCACGTTCACCATAGCACGTTGTACATTTCCGTTGTTCCATTAGTCAGCGCTGAATCTAATTTTATCGAGAGCTAAATTTTTTATAAACCACCAACTGATTAAATGTGGGTTTAATATAGGCGCAACTTAGAAGTACTTTGCATTTCTGAGAAAGACCTTATCAGCGTTTCAAAAAGAAGTAATATAATGTTCTAATACGGCCACGGAAGTGGTTATACATTAAACTTTATTGAAATCATTTTATTTGTAATTTTTATTAATTTTTTTATTATTATTTTCCAAAGTCGATTTATGTATTTTTTATTTTATTGAAAACCACTAAAAAAAAGCGCGGTTATTCACAGAAATAAATCTTGATATTTAAAATTGTTTTCTTATCACAAATTAATATTGTATAATATGGTGACTAAAGAGGGCATAGTGTCATTTGAAGGTCTTTGAAGTGATTTCTTGATATGAGCAATGAGTATTTTTAGGTTAAGGCTATATTTTAAATTTGTGTTGTATATTAAAAAACAAAGAATTTATACATAAACTACATGTTTTATAAATTTTACCAGAATATGCCATAAAATTACTTCTCTTCAAGACGTATAGAAAGAATATATATATATCTAATAGTGCAATATACTCTAATAGAAATGTACCCTATTTGGGTAGAACTTAACACGACCACATCGGGTTATGACAAAAAATATATTCAATAATCAATTCTCAGTCAGGACCCTAAAACAATTTCCCTGCGGTAGACAAATGCATATTCTGACTTTAAAAATATCGATGTACCAGTGTTTAAGACTTGTTTCTTGGGGATCTGAAAGATCGATATAAATGCAAAATGACTGGTTTTATGCGCGGTGTCAATTTAGAATTAAAATGGGTCGAAATATAATTTTAGTGGGGCGGTGGGTTTTTATGACCTGAATAGTCTAGACTTCACTAAAAAATGAAATTATATTTTTCACTAAAAATTAAATTTTTCACTAAAAACTCAAATTTTCACTAAAAACTCAAATTTTCACTAAAAATTAAAATTTTCACTAAAAATGCAATTTTTCACAAAAATTAAATTTTTCACTAAAAATTCAATTTTTCCCTAAAAATTCAATTTTTCACTCAAAATTGAATTTTTCATTAAAAATTAAATTTTTCAGTAAAAATTAAATTTTTCAGTAAAAATTAAATTTTTAAGTAAAAATTCAGTTTTTCACTCAAAATTGAATTTTTCATTAAAAATTCAATTTTTCACTAAAAATTCAATTTTTCATTAAAAATTCAAATTCTCACTAAAAATTCAAATTTTCACTAAAAATTTATAATTTTAACTAAAAATCCAATTTTTCAGTAAAAATTCAGTTTTTCATTAAAAATTAAATTTTTCATTAAAAAATCAAATTTTCACTAAAAATTCAATTTTTCATTGAAAATTAAATTTTTCACTAAAAATTCAATTTTTCACTGAAAATTCAAATTTTCACTAAAAATTAAATTTTTCAATAAAAATTCCATTTTTCACTAAAAATTTAAATTTTCACTAAAAATCCAAAATTCAATTTTTCACTAAAAATTCAATTTTTCACTAAAAATTAAATTTTTCAATAGAAATGCAATTTTTCACTAAAAATTAAAATTTTCACTAAAAACCCAATTTTTCACTAAAATTTAAATTTTTCACTAAAAATACAATTTTTCACTAAAAATACAATTTTTCACTAAAAATACAATTTTTCACTAAAAATACAATTTTTAATAAAAATTAAAATTTTCACTAAAAATTCAAATTTTCACTAAAAATTCTAACAAATCCTTTTCTCTGTAAAAATTTAATATTTCAGCAAAAATTAAAATTTTCAATAAATTAAAATTGACCCTGATAGAATTCAATTTTTTATTGCAATATTTTTAAATTATTTTAAGTATATAACGGTTTCCCTATAATCCACTCAATTTAGTGCTTATCATCTCGAAAATGTGCATTTGTCAATGATAAATTGTAGCTGACATTTGAGCTGTCACTTTAATGTTGCCAACTAACTATAAATTCAGTAAATTAAAATTCCTGATATTATGTGACATGCAGATGACATTTCAATCAAGCCAACTGAACTCTCTGTCTGCACCACCTCGCATTTTCAAATACTATTAACCTAAATTTAAAGAATAACAAATTAAGATATTACAAAATTAGAGAATGTGCTGTTTAATGGCATTCTTTGTAGTGTTTAACCCTAACAATTTGAAAAGACATAGCATGATTTTGAACACATAATAAAAAGACACACTTAAAGAAATTAAAATGAAATTTTTATGCGCGACATTAAGCAGCACCCACACGTCAGAGAAATTCTGGATGATGCGGTCGGTGGAAGATGTTTTGGACAATATTTGGAAAATGCCAAAGCAATTTTCTAAAGGCAGCACAGCACAGTAGCAACAATAGCCTCTTCTGCAGCTCAGCTCAAGTATCAATTTGACATTTCAATTGAAGCTTTTGTTGGCAGAGTCACAAAAAGAAAATACAAAATACAAAAATGTGTCTAATATTTGTTGTGCCAGTACGGCATAACTGAAGCAGGAGATGATGATGAAGCACAGATACAAGTGGCATTAGAAGAGTAGACAACGTAGAAGGGAATCATGACAGACAATGAGTAGAAAAGTGCTCTGCACTGTGTTTAGACAAGTGCGCTCGATTGTTGGGTCTCTCGTTTGCCCTGTCTTCTCTCCCCCCCCCCCTAAACTACAACAAACATCAGCAACTGCTGTCGATATCAAGTAATGTAATCGATATTTTGCTGGTTTAAAAATAATAAAAATGAAAGAAAATATAAAAAAAATTATAAAACAAAAAAAAAATTAAAGATGATGCAAATGTTTGACTGTGTGTAAAACATGTTGTAAACAAGTGTTTTTCTGTTTTTTTTTTGTTTGCCTCGTTATCAACTCAAGAACAAGTTGCAGCCAAAGACGTCCAGCAGCTGTTTCACATATTTTTCTCTATTTATATGAAATACATGTGTATTTTATACAGCGATATTATTATAAATTTAATATGGCAACTATACTGACTTCCGGTTGCGATAGCAACGCGACTCAACACTCCCGCGCTACACAGAGGAAATGCGCGCCGCATGTAGTCGAAGTGCAAGATTACGCAGAAATGAAAAAAAAATATATATAAAAAATGTCAAGAATTTTTATAAATTTAAAGTGTTTTGTTTAGGATTGCAATAATAGAATTCTATTAATTTTTTTGTAATGTTTTTAGTATTTTCTAAAAATATCAATTATGAAAATAATCAAGCTAAAATATATTTTTGTCCATAATCCACATTTTATAAAAATTAATTTATAATTTTAATATTTTGTAAAAAGTTTTTCATAATTATTTTAGAGGATATTTTTCTTGCAAATATTTTTTTTTGAATATATGTTTTTATAACATTTTTTATGCAAACAAAAATGTTTCTGAAAAAATGAAAAAAAACGAAAAAAAAAATCGAAAGCATTTTGAAAGATTTTTTGTATTTTAAAAGACATTTTTTAATTTTTTTTTTAAATATTTTTTAATTTTCGAAAAAATTGTTTTTTTTTAAATCTTTTTTATATAATATTTTTTTATATTTCTTTGGAAATACAACTTAATTTTCGAAAAATAATTTCTTCGTAATATTTTTTGTAATCTTTTTTTATAACATTTTTTATTCAAACAAATATGTTTCGGAAAAAAATGTTCGAATGCATTTTTTTTTTATTTTGAAATATTTTTTTTTATATTTTTTAATTTTCGAATAAAATATTTTTTATATAATTTTTTTCTTTATATTTTTTTGTAAGTTTCGAAAAATAATTTCTTCGTAACATTTTTTTTTTGAATTTTTTTTATTTTTTTTGAATTTTATTTATTTTTTTTAAAACAATATATATATTTTTTTTTAATATTTTTGAATTTTCATATTGAAAATGCTTATTAAAAACTTTTTATTTTTAAATTTTAACTGCTATTTTATGTCATCTGATAATTTAGCTAAATCTAATTTATTGCATTATACAATTTATTACATTTTTTATATATATTTTACGCTAAATATTTTCATTTGATTTTATGACTTTTAATGCCTAACAACATAATAAGTTCCAGCGAAGTGCTAACAAAACTTTGCTCTTTAGCTGTCAGCTGTCCAAACGTCAAAATGATATTCGTATTGCATCGATATGCGAGCGAAAGTGTCAAAAATTCAGTCATCGATAAACTGACCGAATGTGGCAACATTGGTCTAGTAACTAATGGCAACATTGGAAAAAACAAATCTCGCAATACTTTTAATTAATGTTGATGCTTTTGCTGTTGAATATTTGTATAAAAACGATGAGCGCCACATCAATCAATTAATGAGCTGCCAAAATTATGACAGCTGCAAAAATTCTAATAAAACAAAGTTTAACTTTCGACGGCTGAGAGAAAAAAACGCAAGTTTAAGCAGCTGCAAAGAGAGAAAAGAGCGCAGCAGAGTAAGCGTGACACATGCATCATTTACGACGCTGACAGTTGGCAAATTTTCATTACGTTTCATTATGCGGCAACGTAACGTTACGCGCGTACGTAACCGAGTGTCATTTGCGTTGTGTCAAAAGTCATGAATGATGATTGATTTACGAGTATCGTATGTGTGAATGCGGCATTTGAGGTCGTCTGATTTCTAAACTAGTGGACACAGTAGTAATACAAACGTCATGTCGTTGAGCATGAAAAGACGGAGATGATGATGATGATGATGACAGAGATAGAGCTGCAACAATGGCTAAACAGCTGTCAAAGTGTTTTTCGTGGTTTACAACGAAAATGTACGCAGAAAGTTTTGCATTATTTTACACAAGTTTACTATTAAAATTACCCCCCAGAATTATGTGTTGCTGCCAGAAGGGAAGACAAACCGAACGAGAAGACAGTACACAGACAGACGCAATTTGAGTCACTTGTCATACTCATGCTCTTATACTCATCATCGTCATCATCATCATCATTGTAATCAACAAAACTAGCAACACATGCAGCGACAAGACAAGTGTTGTTGACAAAAATAGCAGCAACTTTTGTGCTCAAGTATAGGCAAGAACATGGTACCGGGTACAAAATCACCCTACTTTTCGAAACGCGGGTTTTAAGTGTAGGCCAGCACTTTATGCATATTTCATGCAGTTGACAGCTGAAGAAGCCGAAGAAGAAGAAGAAGGCAAAACTGCGCAGTACATTGTGCAAAAAAAGTGCAATGAAAACTGCATTTTTTCACATTGTGCTGCAGACAAAGGCAGCCAAAACACTGAAAATACTAACGCAACAGTAGTAGGGGTAATAGGAACTAGCAGTAGCAAGGTTTATTAGCAAAATAACTTAAAATAAATATTTAAGTTGGCTATATTTTATGTAAATATAGTGTGGGAAAAATGTTTAGGTTTTTGAACTTGCAAATAACCTTCGGAACACCGAAACTGTTGTTGATTCTTCAAGCAAATCCGCTTAATTTTACCTAATGCGTTACAAAATACAAAAACCCAATAGATAAAGTAGAACAAGCGCTTAAAACAAAAAGGTTCATCGCATAGAGGACTATAATACTTCATAAATAATGCGTTAAATGTTTCCACTTTGACAGCTGATTACGCCCTATGTTTGAGACCGTGGTACGTTGTACATTTTGTACCTACTTTGGCTTACGTTGCCCTCGTTTATTGGGATTTCAGAATAAATTTGTTATAATTTAAAATTAATGAACTGAACTGAAAGAAGAAACAACAAAAAAAACAAAAACGAGCCAGCACAGCGTTAATTAATAAAAAATGATGTGGAAATAATGTGTGGATCGTAAAATAAGTGATTAGTTCGACAAACTTAACAAATAAATAATGAGCAGCAGTTCGATTTGAGACTTTTGTTTTTCGGGCAATATACATATTAAAGTATAAACAAAAATAGAATACTAAAAATTTGTACAGCTATATTTAATTCGAGTACTTTGCAATTTCTGCTATATGTAGTGGTTCTTTTCGAACGTTCGTCTAACCTCTGCTATAACCATTGTGCAACAAGTAAAATACATTTAATAGACATGTCAGAAAACTATATTGCGGTTGACATTTTAATTGCTGCAATATATGGCGTTGACAAAAACGACGTTGATCATTATCATCATCGTCGTCATCGTTGTCGTTGGCCTGTCAAACGCAATTTTAATGCCAAATGCTCTTGCATCAGTCAATTTTAGTCTGACGTATTTATAGATTTTTGTTCGTATTACGTATGAATGTCAGTGCAAAATATGCAGTGGCAACATTGAAAATCCTTGAATCAGAAACGTAATTGCGATTGATTCCAATCGTTTTGTAGTGGTTTGCGATGAACATGTTCAATAAAAATGGACAAATTGTACACATTAGTTTATATTTGATGTGTACACTGCGAGGAAATAATATTCTTTAGAAATTATCTGATACAGAATAATTAAATTGGTAATTTATATCAACAAAGATACACACAAAGTTAAAAAACTGTAGAACTATTATTTTTAAATCATTTTTTAAGATTATTATTATTTTCGTACATTAAAATTCTTTGACGAGATACGATATTTAAACATTTATCAAATCGATATCGTAATATTTTTCGCAGCAATCTCGAACTATAATCATTTTTTTTTTCGATATCGTTCCGATTTCTAAAATTTCTCGTTTCGAGAAAACTCCGACAGAACATTTCGATATCTTCACCCAGAAAAAAATCCCTCAAATCCCATTAAATTTGGTCAATAGGACAATTATTGATTTAATAGTATACAAAAAATAAATTTTCTCATATAAACTCAATGGCAATGTCATGGTATTTTCTAGTATTTAATGGTATTTTCCGATTAAAATAATAATTTATCCTATTGACTATTTTTAATAGTAAAAAACTATTATTTATATAGTATTTTTTTCTGGGTGTTCCTACCATTTAGGTCCAATTGGAAGATCGATATCGTTACGAGAATGGGTTCGATATCGTGTGATTTCTCCATCTACTCGCATTGATCTCGTAACGATATCGATACGAATGGCATACCTACTGGGTTATTATTATTTATAATGTATAATAAATAAATATGAAAACTATCCTTTTTATATGCTTAACTTTTCCTCATTGATATTTTCTTTAATTTATGCCCCATTCGGTAATTCTTCTCCGTCTGTATAAATTCAAAATTGTCGTGTTTGTAAACTGTTCTAAATGAAAAACTTTCGATATAAATGTGTTAAATATGAAATTGAAATATTACACATTAAATTTAGTTTATAAGTCTTAAAATTTAATTTTTCTGTGTAAATTTGTATTACGACATACATGTGCATTTTAAAATTCTATATATACTATATATATTTTTCTAAATTTGATATGCATGAGTTTTTCATGTTTTTTCAATTTATTCTAATTCGTTTTCTCATATTTTACTATTTTTGGTGTTAATTTCAAATGCGTTAGAAATCGATATATTAATTAGTGTACATTTTTTTATGATGGAAATTTGATATTTTGGTGGAATTTTGTTGTTATTTGAAATGTACGTTGATTTTGTTGAGTGGCATTAAAATGTTTATGCATTTTAAAGCCTAGATTTTTGACTATATCATCATATCGAATTGAAATTGAGAGCATACCGAATGAAATTGAGAAAAAATTCAAAATGAAATTCAGATATTTCAATTCAAATCGTTAAAACTCAAAATGAAATTGGGAAACTTTAAAATGAAATTGAGGTATTTCAATTCAAATCTATAAAACTCAATATGAAATTTAGATTTTTCAATTAAATTAAAATAAAAAAGCAGGTTTTTCCATTGAGTTTTTCAACTTTCATTGAAATCTTTGCATTTCAAAATGGGAAATCTCAATTTCATTTAAAATACTACAATTCATAATTGAAAAGAACTATTTTGCATTTGGAAAGGGTTCTATTTCTCAAAGTAATATCTATATTTAACTATTTCTTAACTAAAAATAAAAAAGCTCAGGTTTTTTGTGATTTCTTTTTGAAATTTCAAATGGAATAAATCAATTTTATTACAAATTATCCATTTTTGAAATGGGAAATCCTAAATTAATTTAGTTGTATAGTTTATATCAAGCGCAATTTCTTGCAAATTTTAAATATTTGCTCACGCCACTAAATATTTAACTTTTCTATAAAATCCACGCTGTTTTTGTGCACCTGTTTTTCAAAAGTTTTCGCATTTCTACTGCTTTTATTTTAGTATTTATGCATTTTTTAAATGCTGCTCGTTGACAAGTCAAAAGTAAGCAAGAAAGTATCTATCTACTTTGCTCTGGCAGAGCATTTTATGCAAATATTTTAAATAGGTTAAGTAACTGCAAATAGCGACCGATGACGACGAGGACGACGCGACGACCATGGCCACCAACGCGCGGTGCGTTACGTCTTCGCACGGAAGCGGATGTGCGCCCAGATTCCTGGCACTTCCTAGGTTTTGTTCTAGTTTTTAAAAATTTAAACACTTTTTTTATTCTTTCGCCTGTTGTTTGTGTATTTAAATAGCATAGAGCACTTTAAGCTATGACAGCACTTTGTTGTGCCTCAATATATGATGGTGGCAACACTTTTTTTTTGATTTTTTGCGCTGAAGTGGCAAGGCTAAAATCAACAACAGAGCGCAACAACAGCTGCAGCGACGCAAAAGCCGGATGCAAAATGCGAAATACTTAAAAATGGCGGTTGCAACTTGAAAAAACAAATAACAAAGAACCAAAAAATAAAAAAAGGAGTAGCTTGAATAATAAAAAAATAGTAGTAGAAAAAAATGGCGGCCACTATGTTGGTTTTATTCTAGTACATTAATGACTAAAAGGAAGCTACGTGTACTTTTTTATATTTTGTTGACTTGCAGCTTTTTAATTTTTTTGTTTAATTTTTCTTTTTTAGTTGTTTGTATTATTTATATGCGTTTTAAGCACGGCATTTCGTATTTTTTCCGCCATTTTTTTTTGTTTAAATTTATTTCAGCGCGCATAAAATTTTGATTTACGCTACACTTATACAGCAAAACTCATGTAAAACTTGTATAAGTTGTTTATAAATAATTTGTAGCTTAAAGCATTTTACAGCAGCACTTTTAATCCAATTTGTAATAGCAAATTTAATGAACAACAACAGCAATTCGAGCGCATAATTTTACATACTAGAAAACAAACCAAAAAAATACAAATTTTATAAAATAAAAAGGTACAAAAAAAAATGCTGCCAAATTTGCAAATTACACAACATACTTTGAGTAGTGCAGAAAAGTAGGTTTTTAGTTTGTGGCTGTTTGCATGGATGATGCACAGACACAGAACAACTGGGGGTTTTAATCCCGAGATCCGAAAAACTCGTGACCAACACTGCAGTAAAAAGAAGTTGGTACTCGATAAATAAACATCACTGCTTGAAGAGTTCGGAGGCGTTTAAAAAACATAGGCGGTGGCTTAATTTACGTAGAAACGATTTCTAAAGCTTTACTTTTCGAATAAAATCTAATTTCATTATTTATTTTTTTATTTCCTTTTATTAATTTACAAAAGTGACTAAATTCAATTCGTATAAAAGAATTTTTCTTCCTAAATTTGCAAGAAATGCAAGAGTCTTGCATTTACCCAGTGAGTATTAGAAAATATCGATCTGCCGATGCAAGAACAAGAACGACTATTCAACAGCAAGTGCAAGAACACGACTAACATTTCGCGTAGTTGTTCTTGCATTTGATGATTTCTTTCCGGAATTGTCAAAATGCAAGACTTGCCCGGCAAGAACTAGAACAAGATCGGCCAGCCGAAGCAAGAACAAAACAAAAACAAATGTCCTTGGATTTACTCATTTATTTCTGTGATTGTCAAAATGTAAGAGTAGTAGGGTAGTAAGAATAAGATCGACATAGTCGTGACTACCATATTGATTACTTATTCTCGAATTTGCTGATTTATTCTCGTAATTTTCAAAATGTAAGACTAACCCTGTTAGAACTAAATAAAGATCGGCCAGTGAATGTAAGAACAAGAATGACGCTGAAGGAAGAAAAGCAAATCAAGAGCAAGAACATGACTATCAGGTCGTGTAAATGTTCTTGGATTTGCTCATTTGTTCCCGTGATTGTCAAAATGTAAGAGTTGTAGGGTTGTACGAATAAGATCGACCAACCAATGCAAAAACAAGAACGACAGTCATGATTAACATGTCGATTGCTCGTTCTTGCATTTGCTGATTTATTCCCGGAATTGTCAAAATGCAAGACTTACCCTGTAAGAACTAAATAAAGATCGGCCAGCCAATGCAAGAACAAGAACGAAGCTGCAAGCACAAGCAAAAGTCGTAGAGCAAGAACATGACTACTATATCGTGTACTTGCTCTTGCCTTTGCTGTTCTTGCTTTGCGGGATTGTCAAAATGTTATGGGATTTGAACCCCCACAACATATGCTGCTGCAACATGCATCAGTTGCATCAGTAGTTGCACAAGTGGCAGCAGCCAGGCAGGCAGGCAGCCACTTGCAACAACTACAGCTTTATACAACATTTACACAGGCAAAAACACATGTTTGCGTGGGCGCCTCATCCTTTAGCCAGAGGCTGGCTTGGCTGCCTGGCATCCATTGAAATGCTGTCATGCTGAACTTTTTTAACATACCTGCAAATAGAAAAAAGAAGTAGAAATGAGTGAGTGAATGGTAGAAAGCAAAGTTTTATTTTTTTTAATAAATTAGTTATAGATTTAGTAGTAGTTTGTAGGGCTTTTATTTTATTTTCACTACAGCTTTTTTGCATTTATGAAAAGGTTGTTGATGACTTTCCATAGAATTCTGACTAAAAGCATTGCAAATGGCTGCACAAAAACAAACAAGTGCAACAAATTGTAATAGATTTTTTTTTTATTACATTTTCAGTTTACATGACATGCAGCAAAAGATTTTGCGCATATTTTCGAGTTTTGCATTTTGCAAAATTTGCTGCCTTTCGAAAATTGCAGCGGCGCTTCAGTTACCATTAACTTTTTAGTTGTAATTAAATAATTTTATAGCATATTTACTGCAGTTGAGTGTAATAGATGTAAGCAAGTTAATTAAATTAAATGGCTTTGCATGTGGTGAGGAGTGCGTGCGTCGTATAATGGGGGCGGTGTTGCATTTTCGGTCTGGCAATGCTTTTTTGTTTGTTTGAGTTTTTTGATTTTCTTATGTGCGTGTGTTGCTTTATGGCTTTTTAATTAAATTTTTGTAATTTTATAGAAATTTCTATGTTGACCCATATAAAACAAAGGTCGACCGCAAGCACCCCTTTTACAACATATATCCTACCACATAGATGTGGCTTGTTTTGTGTGTGTGTAAAATTATTTTCATTTATTTAATGTGTTATTTGTGTACTTTATAAATGTTGTAAATATAAAAAATAAGTTTTTTTTTGTTACTAAAATGTTGAATATATATAAATATTTTGATATTGATAATGACATGATTTGGCAAAACTTTTAAAGGTACTTTGCAAAATACTTGAACTTATTTACGGCTTGATAAATATATAAAAAATACTATTAAAAATTTTACTTTTACCATAGAATGTTTTTCCCAAGAAATAAAAACATTTCTCTTTTCTATGTTTTCTACAAAACACATCTGGTTTTTTTTATCTTTGTGCGTTTGTAAAAAGAATTCAATTTCATTTCTACACTTTTTCTCAAATACGTTTTCCATCCGTTTTGCTACTACTTTGTGCTCAAAAGCACGTAAAACACAGACGTTGGACAGGAATGAATGCTTTTTGTTCGCACTGCCGGCCATAATCTATCTATCTAACTATCTAGCTATCTATCGAACGTACGTCTATCTGTCTGTCTGTCTGCCCAAAGGCTTTGCTGTCTGTTCAACGTCTCGTCCGGCAAAGGCAGCATTTGCTGTGCCTCATCCATGACATTCATTTGTTTGCTTGAGTTGAAAAGCAGCAAATGTTGTACAGCGCTGATGCAGCATAAACATATTTGAGAACACAAAAATAAAGAAGAAAGAAACTTGTTTGGCAGCACTTTTTCTTGATTCGTACATTCGAAAAAAAAAAAAAATAGTTCTCATCGACTGAGGAAAGTCTTGCCAACGATACATGTATTTGCTTGATTTGTTCCCAAAGGCATCTGTGGTGGTTGGCAGTTGTCTAAAATATTAGTAAAGTTTGATAAACTTTTTGTCTAATACTTCAAATATTTTTAATAAAACATAGTACTCATCTAATATACATAAAATATAAGATTTGTTAGAAATGGTAAAGTCGGTTTACTTCCAAAAAACAGTCTCTTGTTTATCATAGATGACACGGTAATTGAGGCAAAATAATCCTATAACATCTAAAATTTGTATTTTTCAAATTATAGAACTCGCGCAATTCGGTAAAATTTAAAAATATCACTTTTCAGTTTGATAAAGAATTCTATACACTTTTTACTCCATCATATTTTTATTTCTATTCTATATTGAAACTGTAATCGATTCTCTATGATACCAGATAGTAATCACTGAAATCAATTCAAATTTGATTGAGCTATAAATGAAAATGTGCATAAATGCGTGGGCACATCGAGTACAAAATGAGCCTTTGCTTTAACTTTTTTTAACTTCATCAAATTTCGCTCGATTAAAGTGTTTGATATCTTATTTTACGTAGTATCATTTACCTTTTCATCGTGTAATAAGTGTAAAATATACATGCTGTAAAATTATGCATTAAATGATATCAAACTTGAAAATGTGTGATAAACTATAATAATTTTATAATGTTGTCAAATTGAATTTGGTGACTTCTTGTGATAGAAACGATAGATGTCAATTAAAAGACCTATTGTTTTTCTATAAAGTGCTCTATATGAAAATATAAATTAAAATAGTCAAATCCAGATCCTGGCTTTAGAACACTTCTATTAGGATAAATCTATTACTTTTCTGTAATTTCAGTATTATTTTAGAAAAAATGTAGGAAAACACATTGATAAATGCTAGTTTGTTTGTTGGAAACGTAAAAAAGATCATCAGGTATTGTGAAATTAAAAAGCCAGAATTACGGCATATTTTGAGGAAAACTGACAGGACACAAACTCTGACTTTGTCGGTTTAACATCTCTAATAAAACTAGTTAAGAATTTACATATATATTTTTTGCAAAATCATTTAAATTAAATAGTTTGACGTCTAAAAAGTGCCTGTCCTTTTTGTTAATTATTCTATTACAATTTCCATGTCCCCAATTATATTGACCACTGTGCGATGGACAGCCAGTCAGTCAGTCAGTTAAGTCAGCCTGCCTCGTGCAATTGTGTCAATAATAATTTATTTATTTCCAATCATTGTTGCTGTTGTCGAAGTAGTTGTCGTTATTGTGCCAGCTAATCTAAGTATGTTGGTGCTGCAGGCAGTAGCAGCAGCATGTTGCACGTAGTTGCCGTGACACATGTTCTAGTACAATTTAACAAACATAGAAAAACAACAGCAATTTGAAAATGTGCTGTGGCAGCAATTAGTTGCTCGTGGTTGCTATTGTTGCAGCAATGTTGTTGCTATGTTGTTATACGTTGCTGCTATAAGGTTTTTGCAATTTTGCAATTGCTATTGCTGTTGCTGCTGAGTTTCTTGTTCAGTAATTATCTTAAACGCGCAAATACCTTGCTGTACGCGCAGTTTGTAGGAATTTCTTTGCGGCAACGAAAATTAAAACGTCACTTGTTACCTGTATCGTGCGCACGTAATAACTGTACATACTATTGTTTTTTATAGTACACACTATTGCTTCTATAGTACATAATATTTATTTCTTCCATTTCCATTGTTTTATAGTAGGAATTATTATTTTAATAGTACATACTATTGTTTTTAAAGTATATACAATTGTTTATATGGTACATATTATTATTTTAATAGTATATACAATCGTTTTAATTATAACATTGTTTTTATAATACGCCATATTTTTTTCATAGTGTATGCTATGGTTTTTACAGTTTATTCTATTATTTTAATGGTGCATTTTATTATTTTTATAGTACATACATTGAATTTATACACTTTTGTTTTTATAGAGAATATTTGTTTTTACAAAACATATTATTATTATTTTAATAATGCATACTATTGTTTTTAAAGTACGGACTATTTTTTTGGTATATGCTTTTGTTTTTTAAGTATATACTATTATTTTAAAAATGCATAATATTGTTTTAATAGTTCACACTACTGTTTTAATATTATATACTATTGTTTTTATAATATATACTATTGTTTTAATAGTATATACTATAGTTTTAATAGTAAATAATATTATTTTTATAGTATCAGCGAACTAAGACGGCTTTACAAAACAAAAATAAAGTAAAATGTGATATAAATTCTAAAGTCCAAAGCAAATAATAACAAAAAGAATTTCATACAACTAAGCTTTTGCATTGCCGGCCTCAGCAGTCCAGAGGTAGCGCGCTGGACTTGCATTCTGAAGGTCTCGGGTTCGAATCCCGGCTTGGGCATGGGCGCTCGTGGTGATATTAACCACAAAATTGTAGGGAATAGATTTCACAGTACAATGGATATAGTCTGTCTGAGTGCTGTGGATCTTAGTAGATATTCCAAAAAAAAAAAAAAAAAAAAAAAAAAAAAAAAGCTTTTGCATTACGATTTCTATTTGTATTTGTATGTGTTGCCAAGTTAATTGTCTTTGTGTTTGTGTGTGTGTGCAAATGTGTGAGTAGTTTTAGCCAACTTTGCTGCCATGCATGTTGACAATAAAGTTGTAAAGCTGGCAACTCCGTGTATTAGTTGTTGCTGACATTGTTCGTTATTTGCTATGTGTGAGCAGAAGGAACGGAACAGAACGGATTGCTGTGCAGGTAACTGTAAAAAGACCCCTGGTAAAATTACAACAATGCAGCAGCAAAAGTTTACACAAAAGCTGCGCTAAACTAACGATGAATGCGTCTGTTTTTTTCTTTTCTCTTCGTTGCCATTAGTTTATATTATTTTTTGTATTTTTTTATGTTTGGTTCTTTGTGTTCATGGTTTTTGCTAGAAATTTCATTAATTTAATGTTTGTTTTCTTTTGTGCGTTGTTGTTTTATTTTAAAATTTAATAAGAGTACAAAATTTAGTTTTGTTTTGATTTCATTTAATTGACAACTCAAAGTTTAAGTCATTTGCTAATTAAACAAAAAGTTGAATTTGGGAAATTATAATACTTGATTAATTTTCTTTATATTTTAAAATAATGAAAACATATTCTTTTTCATAAAATGCTTAAAATTTGGAAATAATTAGTAAGATAATAAAAATATTATTAAAAATTATAAAAAATTATAAAAAGTATAAAAAAAATGAATTATATAAAAATGAATATTATAAAAAATTATAAAAAAAAGAAAATTAAATAATTAAAATAATAAAAAACAAAAAATTAATATATTTAAAAAAAAAATTATAAAAAAATTAAAAAAATAAATTAAAAAATTTAAAAAAGAAATAAAAAAAAATTATACAAAATTTTAAATATTATAAAAAATTATAAAAATTATTAAAAATTATAAAAAATTATAAAAAATTATAAAAAATTATAAAAAATTATAAAAAATTATAAAAAAACTAAAAAATTATAAAAAAATTATAAAAAATTATAAAAAATTATAAAAAATTATAAAAAATTATAAAAAATTATAATAAATTATAAAAAATTATAAAAGATTATAAAATATTATAAAATAATTATAAAAATTATAAAAACTTATAAAAAATTATAGAAAATTATAAAAAATTATAAAAAATGATAAAAAATTATAAAAAATTATAAAAAATTATAAAAAATTATAAAAAATTAAAAAATTATAAAAAAATTATAAAAAATTATGAAAAACTTTAAAAAATTATAAAAAAATTATAAAAATTATAAAAATTATAAAAATTATAAAAATTATAAAAATTATAAAAATTATTAAAAATTATTTAAAATTATAAAAAATTATAAAAAATTATAAAAAATTATAAAAAAATTATAAAAAATTATAAAAATTATAAGAAATTATAAAAAATTATAAAAAATTACAAAATATATGTATAAAATAAATATATAAAAATGAATAGTAGAATAAGTTAAGAAACACAAATTTCAAAAAATCAATTAAATTAATTAAACAAAAACTTTTGGTTCTATAATTTCCTTGACTGCAATGTTAAGGGGCAACGCGCCTTAAAGCACGCAACACAAACTCGCAACTCATTTCCCGAAACGCAGTTTTCCACGAAATTCCTGCATAATTGCAAGAAAAACTTAACTTTCAGGGTGTGTTTGTCTGTATGTGTGTGTTGCATGCATGCATTGTATGTGTTTGTTTTCGTGTTCGCTTTAAGTGTGTTTATTACCGTTATGCAGTGGGTTAGTGTGCGTGTGGAATGTGTGCGTGTGTGTGGCCTCAATATTGTGCCAATGACTTTTGTGGCACTTGGTACGGCATGGCACCAAAATTACCCCAACAACAACAACAATAAACAATACAAATTGAACAATAGGTGATGCGTTCTAATGCCTCGCGTTGCCGATATGCTCCAACACACATGGTGTATGGCAACGCATTCAATAAATAAAATACGTTAGCTTTTAAATTTTTATTTATTTTTCTTATTTCTTACTAATTCTTTTTTAATTTTTGGCATTATTATTTTCATATTTTTTTCTCCTTTTTCGTTTCCGTTTCGTTCGTTTTTTTACATTTATTTTTTGTTAAATTTTTATATTATTTTTTTTTTAAATAAATACTAAAAATAACACATTTCCCTATTTCCAGGTAACATTTAGAATTCAGACCTCTGCATCTTCGGTCTCCACTACTTTTTCTTCTTCTCTGTTCCTAATACTTCTTCCTTCCATGTCGCTGCTTCTTCTTTTCCCGTTTCTGCATTTTATTTTTCGACGCCGCTCCTGCTTCTCCTTTAAATTTTACGATTGCGCGATATGCGCCGCACATAAAATTCTATGTGCTGCGCCTAAGTTGTCGGGTGGCCTATTGTGTTTGGTTGCCAACAATGCAGCAACAACATTAATAACAATAACAACAACAACAAAAGCAATAACCACAACTAGCAGCAGAAATGGCTAAAATCGCGAATGCCAAACGAACGCAAAACAGGTCGACGACGAGTCGCAGCCAAAAAGATATGCGCCCGATGAAAAATACGAAGAATAAGCAGAAGAGGCCGTTAAGCCTTTTGCTAGGCTACTCCATGGCGTCTCTGTGCCGTGCGACCACCGTGCGAAGGGTAGACCGAAGAGGGGGCGGGCGACTGCTGACTGATGAGGCACTTTAAGCCATCGTCATTGTTGGCAAAAATTGTATGCGAGCCATAAAAGTTGAAATTGTTGCCATAATTGAATGCGTGCCGCAGTGTCTCTGTGTGTGTGTCTGAGTGTGTGAGAGAGTGGGCGATGATTGTAAAGGCAAAATTATTGTAATAGATTTTGCCTATTGTTGCCTAAATGGGCCGACAGGCTGTGCGGCTACGAGGCAGCCTGGCATTAGCGTTTAAATGCCATGAGAAATCAATTTGAAGCGCTTTTATGCGAAGTGGAAATGAGCAGCTTTTAAAATCGCTTTTAAAGCACTTTTCAGAGCGACTTTTACAGCTCTTTTAAAGCCGCTTTTAATGCATTAAACACGACATAAATGTAATAGATTGTTTGCGTTTAAATTTAATTACATAGTTTTGTAAAACCAACAACATAATAGTTTTTTTTTGTGATTCAATTAAATTTGAGAATTTTCACATTTTTAAAAACCCACACAAATCAACAGCTATCGCTGCGATCAATCTCAAAGCTCTAAACAATCTACGTAACAACGAAATATAAAAAATAAATAAATCACTGACTTGTCATAAATAATTGCTTCATTATCGTGCCTCAATTCAACATGTTGCTGCTGATGATGATCACCATCATCATCGTCATCAGTATTATCGACACTGCGCCTTTGGAAACTCCTCCACAAAGCAAAAGTACGAACTCATTGCTTTTAATTTAGGTTTCCAAAATACATGCGGAAAAATTACGTTTTTTTTCTGCTTTTTTTGGAAGACAAAGCGACAGCCAATGTTTGCCACCTACGCAGGGACAACCATAGCAACATGTTGCTCTTGCTCTTGTACAGGCAGACGGACAAACATCACGCGTGCATGTTGCATGCAGCACCTACAAGGCTATTAAAGTAATTTCAGAGACAGCAACAAGGTAAATTTTTCATTTATCTTTTTTTCATTTATTTTAGTTCGAATGTTTCTACTTTTTTTCTGCTTACTTAAAGCACATTTTAAGTGAAAAGACGCAGGGCGAAAAATGCTTCATTGCGCAGCCGCCACGGGCAGCTGCAATTAAAGCAACATGCGCGCAATGTTCGGGCAATGTTGTCGTTGTTGGGCTCTGTTGCTTCTACTTCTTCTTTAGAGCGACACCCACGCAGCAAATGTTGCTAAAGCGTACTTTGTCGTGTTCTTGTCGAGGTTAAAAGTTTAAAAATAAAAAAAATAATAAATTAAAAAATAAAATTACAACATTCCAAAAGAAGAAGTAACAATATTTTCTCACACTGTGCAGTTAAAAGATTTTTTTGTTTAGTGTAATGAGTGTAACATGTTATTGATTTTGAAAACATATTCTTTGTAACAAATTCTGTTGGTTATATAAATTTTTCTTTGCTTTTTAATGAACCACATGAACATGAAATATGAACAACATGAACCTAATACATTGTACTCAATTATAAATAATACGTACCAAAAAAAAAATTAAACAAAAAAAAATTATATAAAAAATCTTTTTCTGCAAAAAAACTTTGACAGCTTTTTGTTAAAAAGATCTCTTTAAAAAAACTGTTTCTATAAAAAAAAGTTTTTTTCTTAAAAAATAACTTCAAATGCTTTTTCTATAAAAAAAAGCTTTTTCTGTAAAAAGCATTTAAAGCTTTTCTATAAAAAGCTTTAAAAACGTTTTCTTTAAAAGATTTTCTATAAAGAATGATTTAAAGGATTTTCTATAAAAAAAGCTTTAAATGCTTTTTCTATAAAAAAAGCTTCTTCTGTAAAAAGCATTTAAAGCTTTTCTATAAAAGCTTTAAAAGCGTTTTCTTTAAAAGCTTTTCTATAAAGAAAGATTTCAAACATTTTCTATAAAGAAAGCTTTAATAGCTTTTCTATAAAGAAATCTTTAAAGAACGCTTTAAAAGCTTTTCTATAAAGAGAGCTATAAAAGCTTTTCTATAAAGAGAGCTTTAAAAGCATTTCTATAAAGAAAGATTTAAAAGCTTTTCTATAAAGAAAGCTTAAAAGCTATTCTATAAAGAGAGCTTTAAAAGCTTTTCTATAAAGAAAGCTTTAAAGCTTTTCTATAAAAAAAAACTTTCAAAGCTTTTCTATAAAATAGGCTTTAAAAGGGTTGTCTATAAAGAAATCTTTAAAAACTTTTCCAGAAAAAAAGAATTAAAAGATTGTTCCATAAAAAGCTTTAATTATTTTGTTTAAGAGCTTTAAAGATTTTTGTAGTAAAAAACTTTGAAGTTTGACTTTGAAGTTAGATGCTTTCTTATCAAAGCATGACACATACAAAACTTTATTATGTATGTCTTGAACGACTTTTAAATTTTAATTACTATATACGTAGTAAAACTAACACGTTCATCGCATTTGCTGCTGCCGCACAAAAAACGAATGAGCGTGCGGCATGTGACGCGCATATCTACGAACTACGGACCCTCGTTGCCATTTTGCGTTTCATTTTTGTTATACTTCTTGTGTGAAATAAAATCACAGTGCGTGGTGCGTGCAGCAAAATGTGGCACGAAATGCTTTTTGCCAACATGCTACATTTGCTGGCATTAGTAGCAGCAACATTAAGAGCAACAACAAGAAAAACAAAGACTACAGAGCAACACATGCCTGAAAAACGCAAAGACAACGCAGTGCGGACATTGAGCAATGTATTCAAATCTTTGACAATAATTTGCCAACAACAGAAGCAGGAGCAATCGTTGCAGTCCAATGCTTTCAGCGCCCTTTAATCAATGTTGTTCGTCGTCGCGACGGTGCCCTCAGTCAACTCACATCATGTCATTTCGCCGACTGACACATTCTTTTGTCTTGTGCGCGTTCCTCACAAACCAATTTAAATAAATAATTAATTTCCTTCAATTAACCGCAAGGGCGCTGCTGTCGATATGTCTTAGTCGTTGAAGCAACAGCAATGTCTTCGTCTTTGTCTTCTGCTGCTGTTGCTGCTGGTATTGGCAGCAGCATCAGTCAACAACCGGCTGCATTTGCTGCCAGCCGCTTCTTTAGCTGCTTCCTTCCAACGAGTCATGGTCGAATGCCGCAACCGCTTGCACTTGCTCTTGCAACCCGAAATAATGAACTTTTGCTGCTGACATCGTCGTCGTTGTCGTCGTCGAACCCGTTGTTGTTGCTGTGTTTCTCATTCATTTCATGTTGTTCGCATTTTATTTTTGCCCGCCGTTATTTTTGTTTGCATACTTGACTTTGTAGACGCCAAAAATTACAAAAAGCATAAAAACGAGAAATAAAAAAATCTCTGTGGTTTTGCTTTATTTTTGCGCATTGAAGTCACACGGGGGCGGCAAGTGCACGTCGCAACGCACTTGAATTAAAATTATGTGTTGGCGGCCATGTGCTCTTGGCTGCGCTATGCGCTGCTCTGTACATTTTTAGTATGTCAAGAATGAATTATCGCACAGATATGAGTAATTTCGCTAAATCAATTGCATAAAGTTTAATTTTGAGTTAAATAATTTGTTTTTCTTAGAAATAATCAGTGTTTTTGTAAAATTCCATATCGTTAAAACAGGTTTTAGAGCTTAATTTCAACTTTCAATACTCTTAATTTAGATTTTAAACAGCTGCAATCAGTTTTATATAATGTTCCAGAAATTCCATTTTGTTCCATCATATTTTAAAGCTTAATTTTTACTTAAAATGCATTGTATTTCAATTTTAAACAGTTTTTAATTAATTTTATACAATGTTCCAATGTTCCATTTTGTTCCATTATATTAAAAAGCGTAATTTTCACTTTAAATACATTTGTTAATAATTTTAAACAGTTTTCCACCAACTTTAAGCAATGTTCCAAAATGCCATTTTGTTCCAACATTTTTTAAAGCTTAATTTTCACTTAAAATACATGTACAATAAATTTAAATAGTTTTCAAGCAATTTTATGCAATGTTCCATTAATTCCATTTTGTTCCACTATCAAATTTAATCCATCTGCTTATTAAAGTGCCAACACTGTTGCCATTCCCAACGTAATTTTTATTTTTTCCACTTGCATTCGCATTCCTTCAGCTGCATCGTATTTATTACACATTACATACAGCCACTTGCAGCGGGTTTGGCAAACTGGTCGTTGCCGCTTGGCATTTATTTTGTGGGTGCGTGTGTGGTGCATGCATTCTGTTTTCTTTTTGTCGTTTTTTGTTGATATGAGATACTTGAATTTTTTGGATTTTGTTTTTATTTAATTTTCGAAATCATGATCATGAATAACATCAGTGACTTGTCGAACATGGCTAAGAGGCAATTTGCGGCAATAACGTAAAAAAGGCCCTTTCAAAAACCAACAACATCGGCATGAAGATGAACCGCCCACTATGCGCCGCCGCACCCATGTCTGTGGCCCGCCTAGTATTGCCTGCAATTGAGTCGCTTTTTGGCCTTTGCCTCAGAGCAAATTAGTTAAAATGCTGTTGACGCACATGTCGCACAAGGCTCGGGGGCCACCATGTTTAGTATGCTGCTGGAGTTGCCAGATTGACTGCACGCTCAAAAGCCATAACATGGCATAGGAAAAATAGAAAAAAAACATCTGATTTCACATGCAAATATTCGAAAAGCTTTCTAATAAAGCAATAAAAGAAATATAAAAAACACAAAATAAAATCATAAAATAGAAAAGAGTACAAAAAAGCGCTGCTGGCAACACTGCATGCGTTGCATACGAAATTAGCCGCGAAGTCTTGTCGTCGTCGTGCCGCCATCGTGTGTCGCCATCTAAATGCGCGTTTTTCTGGTCTGCATTATGTGTTGGCTCCAATGACGTCTGTCTGCAATGAGCCCCCATAGGCCTGCCCTGCAGCCTATTTGTAGCAACTGCGAAAATCACAGTTTTGACGCGGCGCTGCACAAATCAGAGTTTTACGTCATTCTGACAGTTCCATCGAATTTTATGTGCTGTGACATTTAGCTGTCACTCTGATGTCTGGTCAAAACAGCGCTGACATGAATGACGTTCGACTCTTTTAATAGCTATTTAGAGAGACATAATTCTGTGAAAAACACACATAAAATAATAAATGTCTGCTGATAGTAATTGCCATTAGTTAGTCCACAAAATGGTTTCTATATTTCAGTCTTTAAGAGTTTTTAATCTTTTTTTCT
This sequence comes from Dryomyza anilis, assembly GCA_951804985.1. Lineage (NCBI taxonomy): Eukaryota > Metazoa > Arthropoda > Insecta > Diptera > Dryomyzidae > Dryomyza > Dryomyza anilis. The sequence goes on from OX638134.1 coordinate 1,052,062, forward strand.
TTTTGTATTTTTTATTTTAATTTGAAAAAAAGTCCAAGTAAGTCGCAGCAAACTCCCTCCGTCTGAGACTACTTTGTGTCGAGAGATTATCATTAAAAATGATTTCCGTGCATCGAAGTGACTGTGTCTTTGCTACATCTTCGTTACAACTACGACGCGTCTTCGTTGGCGGCACTATAAGCATCGGGTTGTCTCACTCTGTTGCCGCAAAGTCATTACTAAGCTGCTGCTGATGATGATGAATAATATGGCATCGGTTTTTTGTGAAATTTCTGAATGCACTCGGAAAACGTGGCCGACCTTTTGTTTTAATCCTTTTATGCAGAGTAGCAGAGTAGCGAAGATTGAAACGCGCATGAGGGAAAGCGCAAGAGGGGGGGGTATGAAAGCAAACAAACGGGACAGCTAGCTATTTTTAATGTTATGCACATTATCAAGAGGCCCCTACCCGACGACTACGACGACGACTTCGACTAACGATTCCCGGTTGACGTTTGCTATTCATGAATTTCTTGTGGCGCTCACTCCCATGAACAGGCTATGAATGGAAAATTATTATTAATAACTTTTTGCAGCTCATGCTTCATTTGTTCAGTGTAGAGAATAAAGTTATTACTATGTAAGAGTGAGTCTGGCAAAATGACTGAATGACAGAGGGAAAGACAGACCGACCGACTGACAAGTGAAAAACAAAAAAAAAACGGCAGACGTATTAGCTGAGTGAGTGGCTGAGTGCTCCGTTGTCTCTGGACCACATGTGTTTAACCCATTAAAGGCTATTGGGTTGAAAAATACCCAAAAATAGGAGCTATCTTATTAAAAAATCTAGCAAGAGTCAGATGAAAGATAACGCGATTTAGGTTTCAGGAAGTGATAGAGATAGGAATAGACTAATTTAAGATAATTTTATAATCATATAGCATAATGTCTTGGGGTGGTAATAAGCGGGTCTAAAATTAACACATTTTAAATACCCTAAAAAGGGGCAATCTTAGCAAAAACTCTAGCATGACCTAGGTGAAAGATATCGCGAATTAGGTTTCATGAAGAGATAGAGAAAGGAATAGACTAATTTAAGATATTTTAAAATCATATAGGGTGGTAGTAAACGTGTTTAAAGTTACACATTTTAAATACCCTAAAAAAGGAGCAATCTTAGCATTAACTCTAGCAAGACCCAGGTGAAAGATCTCGCAAATTAGGTGTCATGAAGAGATAGAAAGAGGAATAGACTAATTTAAAATAATTTTAAAATCATATAACATAATGTATTGGTGTGGTAGTAACTGGGTCTACATTTTAAAAGTAGGAAATCTTGATGATTGTACTTTGAGGATTGCAAAACACATGAAATACGGAAAAACACATGAAATATATGTAAAATTTTAGCTAAATCGAAATAATGCATCAGAGATTAGTCTTTACCCTAGTAGAAATTATTCAAAGACCATGATCGATTTTGATTTTGTACCTTGTCAAAGCCCAATGATTGTCAAGACCAATATGATCATGTTTTCCCTAATATAGTAAATTTCTACTAGTTCAATGATGTTAGAGCGCGAATTTAGTATAATTTGACAGCTATGAGTTTTAAAAATGAATGCGCCAAGATATTAAACATGATGTTTTCAATTTTAAAACTCACAGTTGTCAAATTCTACTATTAAATGCCATCAATTAAGCGAGAATTTAATAAATTTAGACAAAAGTTAACAGTTGTCTAGCGCTAATGCTGCATTTAATACTTTTCAAACCACAATAATCATTATTGCTTTTCTTTTGTCATTAATAATGCCATCATCAACATCACTATCATCACTAACACAGCAGCCAGCACGATCATTGTGGGATTATGCGACAAAGCCTACCGCACCAACCCCTGATTTTGGCTTCCTCTCACCTCCCCCCACACACATAATATCACAGCTCATTGCTGATAACTTTCTGACCACATGTCAACATAATTAATGCCAAACACACAATGCCAATAAAAACAGTAATAATGAAAATATATACATCACAGCTTAATATATGCAAAATTTTACAATAAACGCGCGCGCCCTTCCTCCGGGGCACTATAAATTTTTGTAGTGTCACCACTACTTTTCTCATTTGTAATACATGACCTATAAAACTAACAGCAACAACAACAACAACAAGAGTACTCTTTTGATAACTCCCCGTACACTTTGATTCTGACACTGACACTCCCCTCACAATTTTGTAACCTACTTTTGTGCATTGCATTTTTATTGCTTTTTTTTGCACATTTTACAATTATTAATTGTTTGCAGCAAAGCAATTTAAAAACGTCTCGAATGGCGCCATATGCAACCATGTGTCAAATACAAATGTCATGCGTTTGAAGAGCAGAGCGCAGGAGAGAGAGTGAGTGAGAAAGAGCGCGCGTCACTACAGTGGTCACCCCTAACAATTATTACTGTTCCCTACAACAGTTGTTGCAATAATAATAATGGCAATAAAAATGATGACAATTCGATACGAGAAATTAACGCAAAACGTAATTTCTCTTTTTGACACTTGCAACAGCAGTAGTAGCAGTAGCAATTGCCGTCATTGTTGCTGACAAATAATGCTGCAGCAATTGCGCAAAAATTCGAAAAAAAGGAAAATCCAATTGAGTCACTGGGTCGTTTGCACGATCAGTTTAATTTATGACACCCATGCAAGGGTTTTTATTTTGCACTTAATGTGCGCCGCCCGTGCTGCCATAATGTCAAAGTGACAGTTTGATGGCTGTTGTCCCGACTGTTATTTCGCTATAAATGACTCTTTAGTTTATCTGTGATTTCGTACAAATGAGCGGCGATTTGGCACTTTTTATGCCTCATAAAATGTATATATGGCACATTTAAATGTGTCTCAAAAGTAGTGGCAGAAAATGGTGAAAATTAAATACAGCTTAAGGTGTTAAAAAGAATTCTATTTGATTATACTATGATGTATATGATGTGTATATTCGTAAATATGTGATTTTCATTAAAAAGAATTTATGGGAATTTCAAAGGAAATTTAATTAAATTAATTCCTTAAGGAAAAATTAAAAAATAACAATAGGTTATAACAACCACCCCAAATTATTTAAACTCACCACACCGAAATTCACCATACCAAAACTCACCACACTGAAACTTAACACACTGAAACTCACCACACTGAAACTCACCACACTGAAACTCAGCACATTAAAACTCAGCACACTGAAACTCACAATACCAAAACTCACAAAACTAAAACTCAACGCACTGAAAATTACACTAATACTTCTACGGAGAAAAGCTCTACGCGGAATAATTCTACGGGGAAGAATCCTACTGGGAAAATTTCTACGGGGAAGTAATCAAGTAATACATTTAAATAATTTTTTATCTTTTTTACAGCTTCAATTTTATTTCATACCACTGTGCGAGGCTCGATATCGATGGCTTGTTTTTGGTGGCCATTAAGTCTACCATGTTAACGCGCATTAATTTTAGGTAATTAAGAAGGAACATCGTAAAATTGTACAGGCATTAGTATAACTTATAATTTTTGCTGCTTAAGCAGCCAAAAATTCTTCTTTTTTTATTTTACGAAGAAAGTGCTAAAGAAAGCAAAGCTGAAAAAACCACAACAGCCGAGTGATGAATTGCCGTCGTTTTGTGAAGACTACGAACGCATACAGCATAGAAAAAAATGACATTCGTTGAAGTCATTGATAATGCCTGTCAAAGTGAGGAAACACTAGCCGCCTGTCTGAAACAGCAGCAGCAGTCGAAGCAGTAGAAGCTTCAAGAACACGAAGGGTCAGCTTTTGCTTTCAAAGCATACATTTGACTATATGTGTTTCAAGGACCCCCTTCCACTTCTAACAAACACTTTATGTTTTTGCTTAAATATTGCGACTCAAGCTGAACATTATTTAATGTCACACGGAGCAACATCTTTGTCTGTTGTTGCTATTGCTGCTGAATCGATAATGCTGTCCGTTAATGACAAGATGCATAAATCATTTGCGCCTCAGCACTGACAGCCTACAGAAAAAAATGAAATGAAAAAAATTGTTGTGGTTTTCATTTCATACTCGAGCATATTTTCATAATGAAAGCAAAATTGTTTTTTTTTCTTCTATTTTTTTTTTTGAAAAATATTTGAAAAATGACTAAAACGTTTGTTTAAGTAGGCAAAATAGCAGATTTTTTTTTTCAAGATATTGTTGCCCTTTTTTTCGACATAGACTATTTATTGTTGTTGCTGGGAATGCCTCCAGTAGGCTGCTGGTGCCAACATATGACACCAGCAGACGTCATGCCCTAAATAAGCGCAGAAATAATAAAATAAAAGAAAATAAGTACAGCAAACTACTGAAAGAAAACAGATTTTTGATGCAGAAAGCAGAGAAAAAGTAGATTTAAAAGAGGCTTCAAAAATTTTAAATTAAAAAAAAAAAATTTGCTTAATTATTCTTGTACAACGTTGATATATAACTTTTTTATAATTATTTTTGAAGTTTATGTTGAATTTAGCGACTAGGAAGACTATATAATTAATTCTGCTTCCTTTAATTAAAATTATACCATAAAGTCTATGCTTTTGGAATGCCTGCTTTTGCTGTCTTTTAATTATTTAATTAATAAAAATATAAAAAATAAAAATGTCAAAAAACAGCGCATCTAATGAAAGAGTTTAGTGCTGTTTTTTTTTTTTGTACTTCCGCTGAATTTATGCGCAACACTCAGCATATTCTTGATTAAAAATTCAGCTGACATTAAAAATACGCTGATAAAAGGTTTAATTAAAGATGCAAAATGGCATGCTGTATGGAAATGTCAAAAAATTACAAAACAAAAAACGAGATGAATGTTCAAGTGCAAATGTTGAATAAAAGTAAATTATTTAAAAAACTCATATAAAATTAAATATGTTTTAAAGTTTTGTAACAAAAGAGCTTTTGTAAAACGAATACGAAACGAATTAAATATGTTTTAAAGTTTTGTAACAAAAGAAATTTGGTAAAACGAATACATGAAGTGCATTTTTTTTTCTCAGATATACTGTGCCAAAATCGTGTGTGGTTTTGTTGAATATTGCTAGACATAACCAAAAGGGAGAATTTGAAAAATTGAAAATCTTGTCATGCCAGAAGGGCGTATCTTTTCGTTAAATTGCCATAATTTTTTACTGGTACAAGATAAAATAGTGATATAAAGTTATAAATTGTTCGTTTTTAAAGCACCTATCGATTGGCATCATTATTTTTGGAATTTTTGTTATTTGCAAGAAAAATGTTTGGAAAATTATTTATGCCAATTGATAAATGCTTTAAAAACCAACAACTAATTGCTTTACAGTTCTATTTTATTTTGTACCAATAAAAAGTTATATCAAAAAAACGAAAAGATTCGCCCTTTTAGATTTTTAATTTTCCGAATTTAGTTATTTGCAAGCGATAACTTCTTATTGGTAAAAGAGAAAATAGTTATGTAAAGGCATTAATTGTTTGTTTTTAAAGCACCTTTCGATTGGCATCATTATTTAAAAATATTTTGTTTGGAATTTTTGTTATTTGCCTGAAAAATGTTTGGCAAATTATTTTCAAATAATGATGCCAATTGATAGGTGCATTAAAAACTAACAATTAATGCTTCTACATTAATATTTGATCTTGCACCCATGAAAAGTTATGCCAAAAAACAAAAATATTTGCGTTTTGGTCAGAATATAGCCACACAAAATAAGTATTTATAATTCTGTAATTTGTCCAAATCACAAACTACTTAATACACTTTATGCTAATTGATAAATAAACTAAAATAAAAAAAAAAATTGAAAATACTAAATATTTTTTACTTATTTTTAAAGCAATTCAAACTTTATAATTTGATTTTACAACATTTTTAAAAATGCATGTTTTGTTTTGTATTTCGGTTCATTTGGAATTTTTTCTATAATGGTTATAGTTTCGGCTTTAAAAAGATCTCAGGTTTTAAACAGATCTCCGTTTCCCTTTCATTCTATGGTTATCACTTCAAAAATATGAGCTCTTTTATACAATTACAGTAAATTTATAGTAACTAATCTATATTAGCATTTAGATACTTGGCCACAAACACAATATGCTGCTGTGCTATTTTTCTACAAATTTCCAACACAGCTGGGAGTCACTTTATGCAGCAAATGCATAGATGAAAGTGAAACATGGCAACACTGCGGGCAGCAGCCCATAGAGATTGAAGTGAAACATGGCAACGATGCAGAGTAACAGACATGCAAAATGTGGTCAGCAACAACAACAACAACAAGTATAATATTAAAAAAAGGGTGCGCATTACTAATTGTTACAACAAAAATACATAGAAAACTGAACAGAAAAAAAACTATTGCTGAGAATAATACATGTTGTATGTTTTTGTGCTGTTTAAATTGTAGTCAAACAACAGCAGAGCAAAATTCTATTTAAAAATGTCAAGTTCGCATTTGATTGATTACAGAATTTAACAAGCGATGCGTAAAAAGATGATGGAGTTGCTGATGAGGACGAGCTGCTGCAGAGGATGTGCAGCAGATGAGCAGCAACACACAAACATTTTCGACATAATGATGCTGCCGACACAAGAGGCCAAAAAAGAGGAAAACAAAAAATGTGCGAGGGGGGCGAAAAAATGACGACAGATTCACAAGAGCAACGCTGCCTTTGGTTGTTAAATTAAAAGCCACTCAGCTGTGCAGCAGCAGCAACAGCAATAGCAACAACTGGGGGAACAACAGTAGCAACATCAACCAATGCAAATTTTCTTTGATGCACAATGCAGCAGCCAAAACAAAGTGATTCATCATGAATTTCTGTTAAAAAAGGATTTACAAAAATGAAATTGTGGAATTCATTGTCAGTTGAGTGTGAAAACAGTCAGAGTAAACTGATGTCATGCAAAATACAAAATACATGAAAGATGAAAAACGAAAAACATTAAAACATGCACTGCAGCCATAGCATTTTATTGCAACATGACTTTGGATTATTTTTGATTTATGTGTGAGGTCGGCAACACATTTTATTTACAGTTAATTAGGTCGTACCGTGTATGAAGTGTCAAAAATGACAGATCAGACGGTTAGTGCTGGGAATTGTCAAATATTTGAATTTAAACAACGACATGTTTTGCACTTTGACCCGCATTTGCAGCAGAAATGTCACTCTGGCTCATCTGTCATCATCTATAGTACAAACGTTTTGTTAAATAGAAATACTAGAAATAATGAGTATAGATTTCAAAACGAATTTTAGATATTTCCATTAGTTTTGCAGTTGAAATGTATTGTGAAAAAATGTAGCTATATGTATTATAAATACTGATTTAAATAGGGTGAATATTTCGAGTTAACTATATAGATTTCAGATCTCCAGGAAGCATAGATTTTATTCTACGCGTATCTTACATATTCGAAACATGTTACTCTTTTTGTTCAAACTTAGTTTTTTCAAATTGTGACTTAGTGAATATTAAAAATTCTAAATAAAATTTAAACTATTTTTAGTTTAGAGCATAGTTTGACAGTTGCCAGCCATATTAGGAAAATGTTTGCTGCGCTCTTGTCAAACTGACTATCTGCCTGTCTGACATATGCAAAAACTGACATTTCTATCTGCAAACACATATATTATACGAGTGCCTGTGCTTCTTTAACTCAAAATCACAAAAAAGCACATCTCGATAGTTGACAGTTAAATATTGCTTTATAGTATGTGCAACAACTACACGGTGTCAGTTCTGCTGCACATCAACTTAATTCACAATAAAATGGCAGCATTTTGGCGCCATGTTTTTTGACGTTTGCATAATAAAAGAAAAAAACTTAGCACTCACAAAAACATGAAATAAATCATGAAAAACGCACACGATTTTTTGATCACGTTTGCTGGCGAGAATATTTTCAAATAAATTTTTTATCAAGATTTAAGCATGTCGTCGTTTGGAAAATGAGGAAACAGTGAGGATGTTGCCAATTAATCAAATATAAAAGAAATGAATGGAGATAGATTTTTGCAGTGATTTTTTTAGATTATTTGACTAAAAATTCAAATGTTCACTAAAAATTTAAATTTTCACTAAAAATTCAATTTATCACTATAAATTCAATTTTTCACTATATATTAAATTTTTCACTAAAAATTCAATTTTTCACAAAAAATTCATATTTTCACTAAAAATTGAATTTTTCACTATAAATTGAATTTTTCACTAAAAATTGAATTTTTCACTAAAAATTGAATTTTTCACAAAAAATTGAATTTATCACTAAAAATTGAATTTATCACTAAAAATTGAATTTTTCACTAAAAATTGAATTTTTCACTAAAAATTAATTTTTTTCATAAAAAAACAATTTTTCACTAAAAATTCAATTTTTACTTAAAATTAAAATTTTGACTTAAAATTAAAATTTTGACTAAAAATTCACATTTAAACTATAAAATTAATTATTTCACTTAAAATTAAATTTTTATTTAAAAGTTCAAATTGACACTAAAAATTTAATTTTTCACTGAAAATCAAATTTTTTTTACTACAATTTCCATTTTTTCACTAAATATTAATTTTTCAATAAGAACTCTAAATTTCAATGAAATAACAAAATTTTTCCAAAAATCTAAAAATTGTACATAAAATGAGAATTTTCTTCTGCCTTTAAAAAAATCCTCATTACTCTATTCTTGACCCTAAAAGGTTTTAATTTTTGTACAACTTCAAGTGCATTGAAAATGCAAATTGATTGTCTGTCAGTCAGTCAAGTTAGTGTGATGCATTTGACTGCCATTCAGTGCTGCTGCCAATTAGCGTTATTAATTACGCCAAAAAACTGTTCGCTCAAGTGGCGCAAAAACCCCATGGAATTCGCAGGCAAACAACTGTCGATGGAGGTCATTAAAAATGAACGTTGCAGCAACCAACGGCGGCGCAACGATGGCACATTGAATGATGGACATGTTGCAGAAACAGCACAGACAAAGCAACCCAAACCAAACGAAGAACAGAAGTAGCCTCAACAGCAGCAGCAGAAGCAACAACATTAGGCTCGGTACTCGGCAAAATATGCTTGGCCAAAATGCATTGGTCAGACACTAAATCAATGGCAAAGCAGAACCTTTTTGGGGCAATATTGCTGCCCAAAAGTAGCAGCATATTTCAAGCTATTAGCAGCAGCAGCTAAAAGTAGAAAAAAAGTAGAAGAAAAGCAGAAAAAAAGCAGTAAACAGTGCCTCCTAAGTACAAGTTAAACAAGATGAAGTAGGCACTGGCAACGAATATGGCAACACTGGCAAGTAGCAAGTACCACAAGAGCAACATCAATCGACAACAACAGCTACAGTATAAGCAGCAGCAACATGCCATATGTATGCCACAATTGCAGCAACTATTCGGCGGCTTGTGCAAAACTTATCGGCTAAAGCCAGCATTCATCCATCAGTCAGTCAGTAAGTGAGTCGACGAGCCTTTGTTTTCTTATATGGCAACGCTGTTCCTCAAATGCTCAAGCCGTGCATTATTTATTGGTTTTCCTATGCTCTAAGAGGCTCTTGCGACTGCTTTTTAGCCGAGAGCAGCAGCAGCAGCAGTTATGCTTAAAAGTGGCAATATTGCTGGCATCATTTTTCCGCAGCGGCAGCAACAGCAGCAGCAACATCAATTTTGCTGGCTTGGAATAGAATTTTTCGAGTTGCTGCTGATGATGATTGACCTCCTAATGACCTCGTCGCTGCACTGGCTCCATAGTCAGCTACAAAACATTCGCAGCAGCAGCAACATTTGAAATTTATCAAAATGTTAAACACAACAAAACAGAAAAACATCAAAAAAAAAAAAAAACTAAAAACAAGCATAAAAATGTGAAAACTTGTGTTTCTCCAGCATCTGGCAGCACTGGCCAACATATTGGCAGCACTTGCTGTGCTGGCATCTGCTTGATTAGCAGTCGGTCTGGGCTACGAGTTGCAGTTTGCACAGCACAGAGAAATTAGAATTTATTTCTTTTTTTATAAATTTTTGCAGCTTCTTCCTTCTATGAATTGGCTGTGTGAAAGTTGCGTGTGAAAATTATTTTATGATGGATATTATAATGCGTTACAGCGACGGTTTTTTTAAATGATTTTTTAAAATAATTCTGAAAAATTAAAAATTTAAATTTTTACAAAATTTTGATTTTCACTAAAAATTAAATTTTTCAATTAAAATTCAATTTTTCAGCTAAAATTAAAATTTTCACTTAAAAATCAATTTATCACTTAAAATTTAATTATTTTCATTAAAAATCAACATTTTCACTAAAAATTAAATTTTTTCACTAAAATTCAATTTTTCACTAAAAATTCAATTTTGCACTAAAAATTCAATTTTTCACTAAAAATTTAATTTTTCACTAAAAATTCAATTTTTCACTAAAAATTTAATTTTTCACTAAAAATTCAATTTTTCACTAAAAATTAAAATTTTCACTAAAAATTCAATTTTTACTAAAAATTAAAATTTTCTCTAAAAATTCTGTTTTTCAAAATTCAATTTTTTACTAAAAATTCAATTTTTCACTAAAAATTCTATTTTTCACTAAAAATTCAATTTTTCACTAAAAATTCAATTTTCACTAAAAATTCAATTTTTCACTAAAAATTCGATTTTTATCTAAAAATTCAATTTTTCACTAAAATTCAATTTTTACTAAAAATTCAATTTTTTACTAAAAATTCAATTTTTCACTAAAAATTCAATTTTTTCACTAAAATTCAATTTTTCTTTAAAACAAAAAAAATTCTTTAAAATCTAAGAATTAATAAAAATAGTCTGTAATTCATTGGTTTAAAGCGGCCCTTTCTAGCAATTGCAATTTACATTGTCACCGGAAGCAATTGCCAAATAAGCTGCACAGGCACAGTCCAGAGCTGCCAAAAATACCCCAATCAATGATCGCAGCAGCAACTGCTGCAACAGCATATCCTCGAATGGCATTTGGAAATTATCTTCCATCGAATACATGACCAAAAGCGGCTAAAATTATGGTGCGCCGCAAGGAGAAGCGCATAAATAAAACTAGACGAACAGCAAAATAAAAAATTAAAAACCAAATAGAGTTAAAAAAAAACAGCAGAAACTGGCGGTCACATTAAAAGCAACAGCATTGCCATGCATAAATGTTGCTGGCATGCTGTGGGGCTTGAGAACAACGCATTGAAAATAATGGGGCTGTACATGAGGTAAAAAAAAAACCTAATAAAAAATATAAGTAGTAGAAGGATGAGGTTTCTGACCATATATAGAGGAAGGCAGGCAAAATTATGGTTGTGGCAACTATAATGCGTTGTTGCGGAGACTGTTGAGGAGAGAGAGAGATGGTTTTGAAAACTGGAATAGGCTAAGAAACCGAAAAGGGGAAGGAATACAAAAATAAAAACTAAAAATTTAGAAATAGCATAGAGCGAAAAAGGCGCCTAATAGAGAAAAGAAGTAGTTGTGGTAAACAAAAAAAAAATTGAACTCGCCAAATAGGAAACGAAAACTCAAATGGCAGCTATAGATCGTTTCAGCGATCGATTGTGTGATCGTTGAACGCAGCAACGATTGATAATCAAAAGAACAAAAACATCAAGAACAAAGCATACATTGCAGATCACGTCAAGAGCAAGTAGAAGAACAAGTACTGGCCAAGAGTGAAATACGAAAAGACAAAGCGCGAAATAGCCAGCCACAGTTGCAGTCAGAGCAACGCGCTGAGGGCCGCCATATTAGCCACATAACGATCAAGCGATCAATCGTTTGATCGTTGAACGTTGTAATTTTTATATAATGTTGTTGTTGCTGTTATTATTGTTGTCTGTCTGTCTGTCTTTTTTTATACACAACATAAACTAAGTTGGCTGCTGCGACGACGATCATTTGTACGCTTGATCGAAAAACTTATATTGTTGTTACTATTGTTTTTGTTTCTGCAACGTAGAGCAACACAAACGTGCAGCAATTTTGCGTTTTCTGCCGTTTTTTTTTTTTACTTTGATGTTGCTGCCTGTTTTTGCGCAAGCAAAAAATGCTGCTGCGCGATCCGCTGTCGATCGTTGCTTGATTTTCAATGAATTTTGCTGCTGGGCGCAAGCGTGTTTTTCGCATTGTTGCTGTTGCTGAAACTGCACAAATTATTGCTGTTGAAAACTTGTTGCTCGTTGTAGCAGCAACTTTATTTTTATTGACGCTCTGTCAATTTGATTGGTTTTTATTCTTTATTTTATATTTTTTCTTTATTTTATTTATTTTTTATGTAGTTTTGTAAGAATTTTAAATGTTTTATTTTGGTCGTGTGATTGCGGCGCAGCAGGACCTTGAAATTCAGCAGCATTTTTTTTTTGTGTCGCTTATTCTGTTGACGTTAAGTTCAATAATAAACGTCAAAATGTCGGTATTGTAGCAGCAGCAGACACAGAGATGTAGTTTGTTGTGGCAACCAATTATATGGTTCTAACAACTAATGCGGTTGTGGTAAATTGCGAATAAATCTTTGGAAAACAAATATTTTGGTGCTGTCAATACTAACTTCAAATAGTTCCATTATTGTTGATACAACCTACTATTAAAAATGTTCGTTGCCACAACCGCATATAGTTGATTCACGGAAACGTACTAATTTACATATATCACTTCAACCGGTAGTGAATATGATGAATAAAAATGAAAATGATGAACTTTTGAAAAATATGGACTTTGAAGAGATTTTGTTACCTAACAGTTTTACGAAATCGAATTTGTTTTGTAGACATCTTTAATAAGATGCTGGTAACCGAGTTGATGTTAGATATGATGTTACCGTTTGTCATTTAATTCTTTTCATCTTACCAAAAACAATGATATTACAATTTTGAGGTGACACCAACCGAATGTGAATTTACGTATGTTTAAAAATCGGTTATAGTAACATAATTATGATTTAAAGGAGTTTACAACAAATATATTTCGGTTGCCATAATGAAATTTCGTTTCGTTGAACCTCATGTCAAATAACTTCTGTGTGTAGTTGACGTAAAGTCGTGATATGCTTTCAGGCGTTTAAGCGCGCTATTTGTAATACAAATATTGAAAGTGCCCCTGCGGCCTGTGTAAAGTTCAAATAAATATTGCCAAATACACCACTAATTTTCAAAGAGTTGCTGACAGCCAAAAATGAAAAAAAAAACCAAACAAATAAAAGAAAATTAAAATTTTGAAATTTTTCAATAAATTATATGCAACAACAAACATGTACTAATCGTTTTTATTTATGAGCCACTCAACTGCCTACAACGGGCCCATGCAACTGCCAAGAAACTTAAAATTAATGTGCGAAAAATGTTTTGTAGTCGCGACGCGGCACAACTTGAAATAAAAGAAAAAAAAAATATAAAAAAAAAATAAATTCATGTTTTTGCTTTTGTTGTTGCTGCTGGCAACGAGACCCAATCAAAGCTCTGTTCAATAAACACCGAAAAGCACTGGCAGGCGGCCGACCGGGCCCACGTCCCACGCGAGCAGCAGCAATTAAGACGCGCACGGCTCAAGTTGACCGAGAAATCGCTGGAAGACAATTTAATGGAATTAAAAGAAAATAAACAGCGTTGTAATTAGAAACAGCTGATTCGGTTACTGTTGTTGTTGTTTTTTTTAATGTCTTTTTAGCTAATGAAGTTATGTTGTTGTTCTTGGTTGATGGGGATGGGTGCGCGATTTAAGAAATAACTTTAATTAATAATGATGCGCCGAACGATGACACACATTGGCCGCTCGTTAGATGATGAGCAATAGAGTTGTGATATTCTTGAGTACTCAATATGTTAGATTCGGTATTCAAAAAAAATCGATTACCAAATATTTGCATTAAAGAAATATTTGAAATAAAAATTTATTTTCCATTACAAATTTATGGAACACATGATCATTTCAAAATCATCTTGATCATGGAACTAGTCGGGTAGTAATAATGAGAAAAAAATAATTATTACTTCCCGATCATGATGCTTTTACTATTTCTACTAGGGTAATGACTGACTCTCGATTTCGATGAAACAAATTAATTTGAAATATTATATTCCAAAAAGGGCATCTTTTTCTATTTATTGAATACAATTTTTATTTAATTAAATATTAAATATATTAAATCTCGCATTTTTACTTAAAAACTAATATTTTGGATAGCGAAATAATCTATAGTATTTAATAGTAAACTCATTATTCTTAGGAATTTATTAAAACAGGTACCTGTATTGGTTATCTATATTATACCTATATTGGGTACCCTTATTATCAAAAAGTATCGCTATATTATATCACTACTGAGAAGGTACCTTATTGGTTATCTATATTATACCTATATTGGGTACCCTTATTATCAAAAAGTATCGCTATATTACATCACTACTGAGAAAAGTATGGCTGAAAATATTGTAGAAAAGTAAAAGAAGTGGAGTGTAGAGTGAATGTAACAGTAACCAAAATCAGTGTAGCCTACGCACTATTCTGTCAAATATTGGGGACGCTTTAAATGAGTAGAAATCATTTAAAATGGGGAAAAACTGAGTAATAACAAAATTGCACTTGAAAAGTGTCAAACTATGAGGTGACCGCAATACAGAGAGCGAGGGAGTTTTGTGAGATTCTAATGCCACTTCAAATTCTGCAAAATAAATTTTTGACAGTTGCCTTTAACTTACCACACTTGACGTTAGATGTTTAAAATTCAAATTAAAGTTTTCAACATACCTGCAAAGAATAGAAAAAAGCAAAAGATTAGTTTTAGCTGTCTGTCATATAATTAATTAATATAAGGTAATAATTTTACAGAAAACAATAAAATATTTAATTTCTATTTAATGTCAATCATTCACACTGACAAGTGTCACAAAGAATATCAAATAATCACACCACACTTTAACTCATTTCACCACAATTCAACAAAATGTTTAGCTAAATATTTACTGCATAATTTATGTGGTCGGTAAGCAGCAGCAGTGAATTCTTTCAGCGCTGTCATTAAATTATGTAATTAACACCTTGTTGTTTTTTGCGATAAGCCATATTCAAAAAAAAAATACATGCAACAAAACTGTCACTTGCTATTACTACGAACAGCTGTCAATTATGACAGCGCGCGCGCGCCTCGCAACCTCATGTATCTCTGATATTTTAATTATGCATGCAGTTAATTGATTAATGAATGCTTTTGTTTTTACAAATTTTAGCTAAAGACTTTATTTAGTTATTTTTATTTTTTATTTTGTTACTCGTTTAGAGCATAATATTGGCATGTCTAATTTTAATTGTTATGCGGCTGTCAAAAGTATTTAAATTAATATACTAAAATTAATATTAATGGGTTTAACTAATATTTTAAATGGTATACGACAATATTTGGTCAATAATTTGTTAAATATATTGAAAACTAAACGATTAAATAATGAACTATGAAATTTATGCAAATTGTAGAAATGAAAAATGTAAATTAAAATATTGAGTAGGTGTTTAAGAAAATATGTTTTTATGAAAATACAATATAGGGCCTTTTTAATATTTCTACAAGGGTAATTTCTAATTTTAATCGAACGGAATTTTTTAATGTTTTGTGTCATAAATTCAAATCGAATTTCAAATTCTGTTTTTTTAATGAATTTGAATTTCGGACTCTATGAAAGACCCCTAAAACTATTTTTTAATCTGCACTCACTCAAAATATTTAAGTTTTTCGTTATAAATATCTTTGGCAAAAACATTTCAATGCGTTGCCCATCGAAATCACTATATTTAGCTGTTGCTGATCTGCATGCGCCAAATGGTAGCAACAAAAACTTCAGAAGCATGTTAAGCATGCTGCATAATTATTTTAAGCCCGTTCATTATTTTTAATATAGAGTGGGCTAAAAATACCTGCGGCTGCAACGAATTTCGCTTTCGTTGTGGTGGCAGCAACAACAGCCGCAAGTGTTGCATGTCAGCAGCACATTCTTCAGGCGCTGAAATCTAATCAACAACAAATACAGCAGCAGTAACAGCAAAAAATCAGAAAAAAGTAAAATCTAAAAATGCATAAAAAATTACTTATTTTTAGTGCTTTCTTGAGTTTGCATTTTAACGGCTTTTAGTTTGACTGCCACCGCCGTCGCAGCTATTGCTACTAATTTTTGCATATTTCCACAAGCATTACATGCAAATTGCCTGCGAATTGTTGCCAACACGGGGCGAAAATAAATCACCCCGGCTGGCAGCAAGTGCAAAAATAATAGAAATGTCTTCATGTCGAAACAAAATGCAAAAAATAAAAAACTATGTAGAAAAAAATAAAATAATCTAAAAAAATTAAACAAAAAATTATGCAAATTTTTATGCTGTCGCGCCATAAAATAAAAATCTAGTACAATTTACTTGTTAGCGTTGCCAGATGGCCGGGTTGACAATAGGCACCCATTACATTTTTTTTTCGCATAGTACCGAACGAAAGTGGTAACGCAAACGAAAGTTCGTGTCAGCGAGTCGTTGCGACAGAATTGCCAACATATTGTTGTTGCACTGCTGCTGCTGCTGACGTACTTAAACTTTTTACGCCATTAGTTTTGCCACACATGCACAAAACTATTTAAAGTTATCGTTAAAAAGGCACCTTCCAATTGTGAATTATTAATGGTTTTTCGCAATAAATTTTGTTAAAAGGTTCTTTGCTAAATTTGGTATTAAAAGTTTCTATGCATTCGATAATTTTAATTAAAAGTTTATAATTGGAATTTTATTATTCAATAATTTTGTAATTTATATACAGAATATAGATTTTTCATAATAATTTATTAAGTTTCTACTGTTTAAATTACAACGGCAAGGTGTTTTCAGTGAAATTCTGGTAAAAACTGTTTTTACATTTTATGAGGGAAATATATATATAAAAATTATAACCGATATTATGCTCTGTATAATGAAAAATAAGTTTCTTACTTATTATTCGATCTAAAAGTTGAAAAAAATCACACAAAATAGTCCACAAAAAATCGAGTTTCGATTCGAATATCATAAAAAAAATATCAAAATATTATCATTTCTTGAAATATTAAAATTAGTCATGACAATGGGTAGAAAAAGTGTATTTACTAGTTTTCGGAAAACTACTTTAATATGGTACTAAAATTTGTTTACTCAAAAGAGTGGTTGAAAAGGTCGTAAAACCTTGATAGACATTTTCTCCAAAACGATACGTAATAAAAAAATACTGAGTATGCAGTCAAAATCAGCACTTATGAATTATAAAGAAATGATGTGTGGAATCTCTATAGACAATTATTTTTATAATTTTTTTAATCAGTGTATTTTGTTAAGTTGTTCCATTCAGTTGTTCATTTCATACTATAAAGCATTTTAAATTCTCCATATGCCCATGCAAATCCATTCAATCATCCAGTCAATTCAAATATCAATAAATATCCTGCAAAATTGACAACTGTTTGTCATGAGACTTTCATCTGTCTATTCTCAAGTCTCTGAATCGCATTCGACGTCTTGCCTTGAGCTGTCGTCTGCGGCAAAGTTATTAAAACTTTTGACAATATGTTCAGCTATAAAAACAATATGAGGAAGTACGCAAATATTGACAATGATAACAAGGACGTTGTATTAAAAAAAAAAGAAAAAACATAACCTCAAAATACGCAGCACAAAATGTCTACCAGTCAGCGATGTCAAAAAATTAAAATAACAAAATTTTCTTTTCATTTGCGACAAAATATAACAAAGCAGCTCCAACCTAAACATTTTTTGAAATAAAAAAAAAAATAATAAATTTGCTCGGAGCTATTTTCGCAGGCTAATGGAGCGCAAGCAAGTAGCTTAAGAAAGCGCCGTTCACTCTCTCTCTCTCTTAGTCTTTCACTGACACTGACAGTGTGTGTGTCAGCGCGCGCGTGAGTGAGACAAACATATATGCGCTATTTTTTAATTTCTCATGCCAGCGAAATTTGAATTTTTAAGTTTGAGCGCGCGCGTTTTTTTTTCAGCAATTTGTCGTCGGCAGCGGCAGCTTATAAAGCAAGCCGGAAGCAGCCGCCAACAAAAACGAACAGAAAAAAAAACAAAAATAATTTTAAAAAATACAACATGGCGGCGGCATGCGTTTACAACAACAAATGCCGCCACATTATGTGCTTGTGTAAACAAGTTGAACGTTTTGTTGAGCATACTTTTAGGCATGTTGGCGGGGGTCACGTCTCCTTTCCCAACATTGCCATGTTTTAATAAAATGTTGACGTTGCAAAATCACAGCGCGTCGAGTAAGAAACGAATGAAAAAAAAAAACAGCCGTAGAGCGTGTCATGTTTGCCATTGTTCGGCGCGCAACGACGCCTTTATGCGGCGCTCACACCTAAAAATATGCAAGGAAAAATGAAAATAAAACAAATACCCACGATAATGAAAACAACGCATAAATCGAGGCATTACAAAGTAGTCCCCAATGAAATAACGCACAATTATTGTTAAGAGACGGCAAGAAAAAGACATGGCAGTCATGTTCTTGCACTTGTTCTTGACTCTCTTCCGTTCTTGTGCTTGCATTGGCTTTTGCACTTGCTCTTGTCGTTGCATTTGCGTTTGTTCTTGCGCTTCTTCTCGTTTTAGCTTTTGTTCTTGCTCTTGTTCTTGCTCTTGTACTTGCTCTTGTCTTTGCTCTTGTTCTTGTCCCTGCTCTTGTTCTTGTTTATCTTCTTATTTATCCTGTGATTTTTGCTCTTGTTATTGCTCCTATACTAGCTCTTGTTCTTGTTTTTGCTCGTGTTCTTTTCCTTGCTCTTCATCTTGTGCTTTGTTTTACTCATGCTCTTGTTATTGCTCTTGTTCTTGCTCTTGTTCTTGCTCTTGTTTTTGCTCTTGTTCTTGCTCTTGTTCTTGCTCTTTTTCATCCTCTTGGGCTTGTTTTGGGCTCTTCATCTTGTGCTTTGTCTTGCTCATGTTCCTGATGTTGCTCTTGTTCTTGTTCATGCTCTTGTCTTTGCTCTTGTTTTTGCTCCTGTACAATCTCTTGTCCTTACTGTTCTTCTTGTGCTCTTTTTTGTATACATTAATTAACTATGCCCCCTATTTATGCAATGAATAGATGATCGCAGAAAACGATCATAGGTTAGAGGAAGGGAAAAAAAGATGGAGTAGTGTCGGTGGATGTTTGTTTTGAATTTGCAAATATCAAAAATGTGTAGAAAATTGTAAAAAGATTGTTCCTACTATAAATGCAAACGTATCGAACGACTGAATAACGAATTCCGTCTGTATAGCGAGGTTCTGTTTAGAGTCGAGTGTACTACGAAGCGGTGCTCTTGCAAAAACTGCATGAACAAGAACAGGTGTCTTGCATTATTGCGCAAGAAAATTAAACCTCATCAAAATTAAGCATTCCCTACGCAAAATATATGAAACATTCCCCAATGAAATCGTTAAAATAATTTTTGGAATTTTTGTTCTTTTCATTTTTGAGTTTTATTTCATTTGGGGTTTATTTCGTAGCACCATAAATCGACTCTCGGCGAACCGAAACAACATCAACAAATATAAGAAAAGTGCGAAAATATAACAAATTTTATATGCGCTCTGCTCAGGGGCTGCATAATTTTAGGCGCGTCGAAGCAACTTACAAATGTTCTACAGCTCACCACAGTAGTTGTTGTTTTTGGCTGCCTAATTTATGTTTTTGTTTACTATAAAGACCCTCCAACTCCCGAAAAAACCTAAAAAAAACATTCAAAAACCCAAAAAGTTTTTGATGAAAAATGTGCGTGTTTTATAACGTACAGGAGTGTCAAATACACACTGTGTGTGTCGTCTGTATCTGGGGAATCTAAGCTCTATAGTTGAATAATACAGCTCTATAGGTCCTTGAAGACGCGTAGACAGAATTTATCGATTTTTTAACACGCTGCGATGCGTTTCGCACAGCCTACTACGTCACCCGCTTCAATTCACGCATATAACCCTCTTTATTTTGCATTATGGTGTTGGAATTCCCCCCGTTTTTACCGTTTTCATACAAAGTCTATCCCCCACTTAAGCAATACATTGTTTTTTTAAGAAATGTTTGTCTTTGGATTTGCATGCATGTTGTTGTAAGGGTATTTTTGATATCGGGTTCAGTCAGAGACTGCTTTGCACCTTGAAATGCTGCCACACTTGACGACTTTATTCCATCAGCTGTTGGTTTTTTATGCATTTTTTTATATTTTTTTTATATGCTATGCTATTGTGGGGAGTTTAGTATTTTTCGAATGCCAAACCCTTTTGTGACTGTGACTTTGACTTTTTGTATTAGCAGGGAATTTGCAGCAATTGTTGTTGATATTGTTGTCAGCAGCCCCCTAATAAAGCCTTTTTTGTGTAAAAATGCGCAGTGATTTTTTGGGTTTTTTATTTCTGTTTAGCAAAATCGTTAAATTAAAGCCTAACAAAATCTTTTAATCTAAATGCAATTGTTATGCGATACCCTTAAGATTAATCAGCTTCAATAAACTCACTGAAAAATACGCCTACAATTGTCATCAATCAACTGTCAAATGTCTGAGCACTTGAAAATATCTCAATTATTAGGGAATAAAATCGTAAATTTATGCAAATCAATTGAATTTTGCAATTAAGCGTGAGTTTTGACATTTTTTGGCGCGTCTATAGCTTTTGACGTTGTGTTTTACTCCCCAAAGTCATTAGGAGGTGTTGGCGCAATCAGCGCCATTTTGTTTTTTTGATGTTTGCTGATTTTTTTTTTAATTTTTTGATACATTTTTTTGTTTGTTTAAGTAGAAAATACTAAAAAGCCTTGAGAAAATGAACATGTCGAAAAGTAAGAAAGTTCTTCGAAGTGCAATTAAAACAGTCGCTGTCAAAAGTGCAAGGTTAAAGACAAATTACTTAGTCGCTCTCATTAACGTATGACTTGTCATTACTCGTGTCAGTCTCATTTATATTTTTAATATATAATAGTTTTAAAAGTTAAAAAGGAGTTCTGCATCTTCATCTAATACTTAGTATATCTGGAAATTTACACGGTACCCCCCAACTTCATTAAAATGTTGAAATTTGAGTATATTCCATACCATATTATTTCCTACCATTCGTTTATAATATGAATTTGTAATACTTAATTATAATTTTAATATATCATTTAGAAAATGTTCATAATATTCCCGGAAAAATCACCAAATTGATAAAATTTTCTATAAGCACTTCATAAAAATTAACCAGTGAATTTTTCATAACATTGATGAATATTTCATTAAATTGATGAATTTCTATACGTCAATATTATGAATATATGAATTATTCAACATATATTGTAAAACTTCATCAAAAATATTACTTTTTCCTTACGGAATTTGACAGCAATGCTGCCTAATATCATCACATTGATGAAAACTTTATTAAAATGATGAATTTGTATATATTAGTATTATGAATATGTGAATTATTCAACATATACTTTTAAATTTCATCAAAATTAATGAATGTTATGAATTATTAATGTTATGAACTTGTGAATTTTTGGTCAATAATATGAATTTATCACGACATTCATGAATATTTCATAAAATTGATGAATTTCTATACATTAATATGATGAATATATGAATTATTCAACATATACCCTTAAATTTCATCAAAATTAATGAATATTATGAATTATTAATTTTATAAACTGGTGAATTTTTCATCAATAATATAAATATGTGAATAATTCAAAATATACTGTAAAATTTCATAAAAATGATGAATTTTTCCCTACGAAATTTGACAACAATGGCGCGCAACATTATCATCAAAAAAACACCATCCCCCACAATAAAAATATCATGGTTTTTAATACGATTTTTGATAAATATTTGTTTTGCTTTCTTCCGAAGAATACTTCCGCTTTTTGCGTGTGTGTACGTCAGAACATCTCTCTTATATAAAACCCCCTACCATCAAAAATGTCAAAAACATAATATGTTCTTAAACATATTTATTATGTTGTGCGAAGTATTATAAAATGTTACGACATTTGTTGTGTGTTTCTTGGTACTATGAAAAATTAACATATTTGTGGAAATATTTTGGCGTGAAGAAATTACATATTTTGTGAAATACTTTGATGCTATAACTGAGCTCCAAATACTTTGAATATAAAAAACTATGGTTGAGTGCAAAAAAGTTTATTCAATAAAAATTATGTAGTTTAGTTGAAAATCTGCGTAGCATAGTAAATCTGGCCACATGTTTGCAAAAAAAAAAAAAAAAATAGCAAAAACTTTGCAATAGTAATAATAATAATAATAATCAGTAGAAGGAGAAAAAACTAAATACCAACTTTTGGTCAAACCATAGCAAACAAACTTTGCCTTGAGCTGTAGTAATAGCGAAAAACTGCAGCAAACACTGGCAAAAATTGCGCCGAATATCGAAACGGAAAGTAGCAAAAACAAAAAAAAAGTTGGAAATAGAAATAATGTTCTTGCTGGTCCACTTCATCATCGTCAGCAGCAGTATGAACATCTTGTGCAACATAACGAGGTAATGTCCTGCAGGACGAGGTGGCCGCAAACTTTTTTCAACTGCCACCCAGGCAGTCAGGCAGTCAGTCAGTATTGATTGCAGAATTGAATCAATATAACAAAAAATAAAATTTAATAATAAAAGAGATGACAAAAACTTTGAGCAGTTATTTGCGCAATGAAAAGATGGGATTTTTTTTTGGTACATTCAGTTTGGACTAATATTGTTATAAATGTTGACATGCGTTTGTTTTCCATTTGCAGTGCAATTTCTAGTTGGAGACTTTTGTTATCTCAATATAACCGAGTAGAAATTATACAAGGATTATAAGAAATTTAATTCCCTTTCATAATCCGAACAGAAACAATTCGGCCTGTTCATTGTGCTATCTATCCTAACAGGTTATTAATCTAAAAGAGTTGTTGCTTTAGCCTTTTTGTAATAACAGCAAAATGTTTGTTAATTTTGACAAATTCTTTGCTGTTGCTGCAACAAGATTTGTTGCTGCTACAAGATTTGTTGCTGCCAAGGTCGTGACCGATAATAGAGTAAAAGTGCAGACCAAACTTTGTAGTACGTAGTAAATAATGCAATTTTGTTGGCTGCTTTGTAGTAGATTTGCTATTTGTTTTTTTATTTACTACCATTTTTTTTGTTGTTTTCTGAAAAATTGCTATAACAAGCACATGTTGACGATGTTGCCATATTTTGATTTTTCTTTTTTTTTAGGTTTTTGTTGCAATTTTTTGCTGGTTTGTTGCAAGAAAACAAATATAGTTAGAATGGAGCAGGAGCCGGAACAATACTAAGCTGAATAACAGAATAGCAAAGGGGAGAAAAAGCAACCAATTGAATTTTGTGTTTGACAATCGCAGAGAAATGTCAAGAGTTTTGTAATAGAATTTTACAGTAGTTTGTGGAGAGCGACGAGCACAAGAAAATAAAATACAAAAAAATCTATATAATGAAATTTCGAAAGCAAAGCTGAAAACAAGTTGTGTTCGGTAATAAAGAGCTACTGAAAAAGCAGGCAAAGGGTGTGGTTTATAGAAATTCAGGGAGAATTAAGGAGTTTTGTGAGAAGAAGTTATGTGCTAAAGAAATATGTTGCGATTTGTTTAAGAGACAAGAGAAATCTATTAAAAAAACTGATTATTATGAAATACAAATATCAAAAATAATAAAAAAAAACAATAAATTTTTAAAACAAAATTAAAAAAAAAACTCAACAGAAGGAAAAAATAAGTTTCCTTAAAACATGTCAAACATCATTTCTATAATTCGCAGTTGCTAATTTAGAAATAGAGGCCATTCATCGGGATAAAGTTTGAATGAATTTTGTTTCTTGTATTTATGATTGCCAATATATTATGTTTGCTGCTAACAAATCTTTTTCCTATGTGCATGAATTGAACTCAGCAGAAGACGTGTGTTTGTTTTTTTGTTCGATTTAGCGCTACACAAGTATTCGAAGAAAGCTATAACAAAACATATGCAAAGTTCGGACTACAGTTACGCAAACAAAAACAATTTCTTATTGTTTCTGTTGTTGGCGTAATGAGCCTAGTTGGGTTTAAAGAGCATATTTAAAATAGAGCAGATATCTCAAAGTTATCATTTTTTATCGTTAGTTTAAAATATGTTCTAAATAATAAAAAAAAGTATTTCTTTTTTTCTTTCAATATAATATACTAAAACAATGATTCAAAAATATTTAAAAAAAAAATAAAAAAAAATCGTGTTTAGATGCGAATATCTTTAAAACTGATTGAAATATTGCTATTTATTTATATATTGAATTTAGTCATGTGAATTTAGAGTAAAATAGCCTATAAAGTTTTGAAGTAAATCAATGTTGTAAGTGACGGTAATTTTTTGTATTAAAAATAGTGACCCGAATGTTTCTAACAGTACATTTTTTGTAAAAACCTTACGTGATATCAAAAAACTGAGTACGCAATCAAAATCAGCAGCCACGAATTATATAGAAATGATAGCCAGAAAATAATGTGTTGAGTATAATTAGTGCCTTTTAAATACTGCCCTCATTTAAAAGCCAATTTAGGTCGTGGTTTTCTGCAACTCTACAACCCTTACCTATGTTACCCTAACCTATGCAACATTTTGTCACCCATTTGGCCTTTATTAGATCGCATAAACAACACTTTCGATTTCAAATATTTTATTATGAAAACATAAAAGTCGCACATTTCAACGTAGTTGCCCCAACCACTGTCGGCAGACATGCTTAAACCCACCACGCCGCCGACACCCCATAAATGGTTAGCCAAAGATGTCATTGACGCCTGACAGCAACACCTTCCACCCAACTACCAACTGACTGCCTTCGGAAAAACATATAAGACGCACAAATTCAGTCTAGAATTTAATAACGAAATATGAAGGTGTGATATTATTATGGCAAATACATAATGTTAGAGCCCGCGCGAAAGGAAAGAAACGGCTGAAGCCGACAATGGCGGACATGGATGAGGCCAAGAAATATGATTATTAATTCAAGTGCGGCAGCCAGCAGTCAACGACGACGACGAGCACGGAAGGAAATAATGTCTGGCACTATATGTGCGAAGAACGCAAAAAAACAAAAAAAATAATGGAAAAACTTTGCAGTTGTGAAGACAATAAAAAGAATTGAAAAATAATAAAATGTAGAAATTTAAAGGTACTAGAGGTTGGTGCTATACAGCACCACATAACAGGTGAAGAAAAGGTGAAGACACATTGTCGAAGATGATGTTGAACTGAAGTGGAGACGAGTGAGTGAAGTGGTGTGAAGTGCAAAATATTTCATAAATTTAATCTAAAGGTAAGATTTGCCGTAGAGCGAAAGTAGAAAATAGAAGATGCTATATATACGAATAGGAAGGAAGTCGACAACGTGTACAGCAGAGCAGCGCCGGAAAAGTGCGACGAAGTGCTATAAAAGGATAGGGTATGAAAATTCCTTTAAGACGGTTATGGCAACTGGAAAACCAGAAAAAGACATACCAAGTTATTAATGTTGGGATGTTAGGGAAACAGGGTAAAACTAAGGTATTTGCCCAAAGAGAGAATGTCTTAAATAAAGGTAAAATACTTTAACTGCAGGGCATACCGCTCAAATGGTGTGATTATAATATTTCTCAGCCGAAATTCCAATTTAACGCCTTCTGACAGGCATACCTTAAACAGGCAGAACCTCCTGAAGAAGACATTACACCAAATAGTTGCTGTCTACCTAAATAAGGAAACCAAGGTTAAGAACCTACCATGTATATTGTAAAAGTACTATGGAAGCTTTAATGGCTAAAGACAAAAACAAATTAGTTAGAGGTGTTTGGAATTTCATTAATATTTAATGAGTTTTTATTTGTTTTTGTGTGAGTGTGTGTGGCACGAAAAATCAATAAAATTCCATGTTCAATTAAATTGGGCTCGTGTACAGACAGACACAGTACATATTGATTATTGTGTATTAATTTGAAAATTTAAATAAGTACCACATAATTGAAACATAAAATTACTTGGTAATGCGTGTAAAAACTTGGAATGAGTTTTTGGCGCCACAACGCATATTAAATGTTTCAGAACTTTGGAGCATACTCCGTTGTGGTTTTGAGAATTGTAAAAAGATAGAAATAAAATTCAACACTCCACCAAGTGTGAAAAGCAGCAAATAAAAAGTTTTGGTGCCTTCGATTTTTCACGCCTTTTGAAATTCAATTCAGCAATACCACGTGTTGTTGGTAACCCTAGGATTGTGCAAAACTTTTGCCAAAACGTATTTCACAGCATTGGCGACTTGAATTACAGTTTGGACCAGTACTACCCGGCGGTTGGGTGGGGGTAGGTATGAGGGTGCGGTAAAGCTATGTCCCGTAGTTGCTTAACAAAAAATTGTTTTTTTTTTCTTTTCAAAAAATACGTGCGAAATGTACACTTTTTAGTTTCTGTAGCATAGAGTTGGCAACAACGCTATATAAAGTTGCAATTATTTACAGAGTTTACACGTGCATAAAATGTGAAAACCAAATGTGGTGTTCATGCCTATAAATTGTCTGTATTTTAGCATATTTTCGGCATCGAGTGCCAAATGTTGCACAATCTTATTGCAATAAACTTACCACAGTGTAAAACATATTAACATATTTTGGTAAAGTGTGTACATACCTGCAATGAAAAAGAATAGTTTTCTTCATTAGAAATGTTGATTTTGAAAGTGAAAATAGTATTTATTGTTTTAGCAAAATTTTACAGAAGTGTTTCTCGATGGTATGTGGTACTGGACCATGTTCTTTGATAATGACACGTTCCCATTTTTAAAAGGTTCTTTAGAAATAGTAGGAGAAGTACATAATACAGCATTTAAAAGAAGATACATGGTGCTACATAAAAAAGCATAACAATCATTTTTGGAATTTTTTTTAACAAATAATAAAAAAAAAAATTATTAAAAAAATTTATAACTTTTTGCATAGTTTTAATTTTCTTTTGCCTATATTTCGCAAACTAAAATTTTGTCACATAAAATAACATTTTTCGTTTATAGCACAAGGTTCTCCGGTTCTAATGCAGAAAAGATATTCTTATTCTTGTCATTAGTTGGAATATAAAAAATAATACAAGAGCAGAACTATGAGAACCTACGAAAATGGGCTACATCTCAAAAACTAGAGCCAATATGAAAAAACCGATGGCATTTTCGGAATCAGCATCACAATTTTAACTAAAAAATGCTGCAATTTTACTTGCACCTCAGTTATTATAATAATATATTTCAGAGACTTTATTAAAAATTGAAGTTCGGAATAGTCGTTATTCTTAGGTTTCTATTTCAGAAATGGTACGTGTTGGAGAATTTATTTGTTTGGAGACCCTAGCTCATTTTAAAAGACCAATATTTTCTCCAAAGACATTATGATAGTTTTTTGACTTTTCTACTGGTTATAACTCTTAAACGGAATTATTATACGAAATATATCAAAAATAGTGTTTAATCGTTAAGTTACAAACTTAAAGTGTTCGGTGGAAATCATCCTTAGAGAGTTGGCTATAATCGCTTCTTAGATATAAGAAACGTACAATGAACCATTTTGCTACAAAATGGTGAACTATATCGGTATTTTTTTGAAATAATTCGTACCATTCTGCGCCTAGCCCTGACGGTGTAGGGCTATAAGTTTATACTACAAGTTTTATCAGTAGACCATATAGAAGCACAAAATTAAAAAATCGGAGTTCAATTGAAAATGTTGTAGTTTTGCCGAACAGTGCTATAGGTATACCTTAAAATTTATATTATTTGTGTTTGACAGGTCATAACATTGTTCATATCTATCCGCATTTCATTGGATTGATTTTAAAATATTAACTGAAGTATTCTAAATGGAATATGGAAGAAACCAGACAGACAATTCAAATTGCAAAGATGCCAAAGTTTAAATTTACTGAAAAAACACGCGAAATCCCATATTTGTTTTACTTAATAACTCAAAAACTGTAGGCGATATTAAAAAAACAGAGTATGGGATCTTTATTAAAACCTTGACATCCATCAGAAAATCATACCAAGATCGTGGATAAAAAAATATACAAATCGGTAGTTTTGCCGCACATTGTCAAAGGTACACCTTAAAATTTATATTATTTGCGTTTGACTTGTCATAACTTTGTTCATAACTATTCGAATTTCATTGGATTGGTTTCAAAATTTTAAATGAAGTATTCTAAATAAAATACAAAAGAAACCGGACAGAAATTTCAAATTGCTAAGAAGCTAAAGTTCAAAATATATTGAAAAACACGAGAATTACCATTTTTTTTGTTTTAATAACTAACTCAAAAATTGTAGACGATATCAAAAAATTGAGCATGAGGTCTTTATTAGAATTTTCAACTCCATCGGAAAATCATACTAAGAATGTGAATAAAAAAAATACAAATCGGAGTTGTAGTTTTGCCACACAGTGTCATAGGTACACCTTAAAATTTATATTATTTGCGTTTGACTTGTCATAACTTTGTTCATAGCTATACGAATTTCATTGGATTGATTTCAAAATATTAACTGAAGTATTATAAATGGAATACAGAAGAAACTAGACAGAAAATTTAAATTGCAAATATGCCAAAGTTCAAAATTTATCGAAAAACACGCGAAATCCCATATTTGTTTTACTGAATAACTCAAAAATGTAGGCGATATCAATAAACTGAGTATGAGGTCTTTATTAGAATCTTGCACTCCAACGAAAGATCATAACAACATCATGGATAATCCATTCTTTATAATATAATTTAATATCTCAAGTGAGAAAATTTCAAGTGTGAATTTATGACATCAAAAATAATAAAATTAGGCAGTTTTTTTTAGAAATAGTCACTGAATAAAATAAAATACTTAAGTTATAAAATGAAACTGAAAAAAATCACGGTATTCGCACAAATACATCAAATGACTACAGTGCCCTCAGCGCCCAAACAGCCGCCACTGCTTATCAGTGAAATCGCCTAAAAGCATGCAACACCAAAAAAAAATAAGAACTATAAAAAATTCAAAGCAAATTCAAGGCTCATCGCTTTAAGCCGCTTTAATGCGAATTCTATGTACGAAAAACACATAAACCGAAAAAGAGCAAATAATAAAATAAGATTTTATTTCATGCACATGGACACACAACAGTAAAATAAAATATACATATAAAAAAAAAAATCTCAAACAGAAAAATACCAAACGCCCAAAAATCGCAATGACGCCTACGAACTGAACACGCAATGACAAAAATCTCAACAAGATACAAAGTGATTTTGCCATTTTATTTTTGTTGTTTTTTGTTTTTTTGGTTTTTACTGACACTTTAGTTTGTCTGCGATTTCATGCGTGTTGCGAGAAAATTAAAGAGACAGCAGGACAATGGCAAAAACGTGCGGGGTTTACAGGGGCAGACAGGTCGAGAGGCCAATAGACAGTCAGACTAACTGACAGGCAGACAGACAGGGACCTGGTCCAAGATATAAAAATGCACTCAACATTAACAGCAAAAAAAAATAGTTATAGAAACTGCATGGGCTTTGGTTCGGTTTGACAACCGAATGGTGACAACAACAATAACAAGAACTACTTGTACTAAAATAGCCCACGCACTTATTGATGCTAAAGTGGAGACGGATATATAGAGAGAGGCAGGGAGAGCGCAACTTCAAAAAGCAACAAGAACAACAAAACACTACAAAATCTGAGTAACCACAGCACCAACAAAAAATAATCATAAAAGAAAAACCCGAAAAGAACAATGAAAAAGTACAAAAATACACACAGGATCACAGGAGAGCACAAAAAGGTGTCTAAAACAACAACAATTCAATGGGTGACAGCGCTACAAGAACAACAAACGTTGAAGCCACCTTGGCTGCTTTTAACTATGACCGTGCAGAGAGAGAAAGACCTATAGAAAATGCGTTAATGGAACTTTTATGACCGACGTGTATAAAAATCCCACAGTATTCGTTATACGAAGTAAAACAAAAAACAAAAAGAAAGAAGAAAAAATCTCGACACAAAAGTCTCACAAAAAAAAGTCTATGCAAATCGAGTGTGAACATGTTAAAACAAGACATGTACAAAACAGTTACAAAAAATGAGTGAAAAACCTATTTGATTTTTTTTTAGTTAGAATGAAACGCGCATTTTCAAATAGTTTAAAGGTTACCAATGTCTTTTGTCAGACAATAAAGTTCACGCCAAACATAGAATTTTTCGAAAAAAAAAACCAAAAAAGATGCTGTAAAACAAACAAAATACATGAAACAGGTAGTAAAAATAACTAGAGCGCGCGGCATTTAGTATTAAAGTAGAATTGAAGAAAAATATTGATGGATGAAGGGTCCATACAACAACATACAACAACAATTTGAAAACAGGTACCCCGCGTCATAACGTACGATGTAACATTGCTGAGGGTCGTCGTCGTTGGTTCAAAGGTCTTCAAAAGAAAACATCAAATAAAATGAGAAATTTCAAGGTTTTACTAGATGTTTCCCCTATTTGATTAGCTGTCAAGCGGTCTTATTTTTTTTCAGATGCTCAAACATTAGCGATATTGGTTGTGTTTCAAATTTTTTGATTGTCTTGCGGTAGAAAATTCCAGGAATATTTGTATTTCATTGAAACTATTTGAGAATAAATATTTTTTTGTTAATGTGCGACAATTATTTAGTAGCTATAACAATTAATAAAAATAATTGTTTCAGTTTTAATGAGAAATGTAAACAAAATTAGTTGCAAATTATAAAAGTTGATATGCCTTTTGTTTGGAAAACATATATTCGTTAAATGGATACATGTTTCAGCTTTCGATCGATTTCCAAACGTATTTGGTATAAATTTTTCGAACCAATGGTTCAAACTCGATGTCAGAATACAAACTGAAAATTCAAATTTTCACTAAAATTTAAATTTTTCATAAAAATTCAAATTTTCACTAAAAATTAAAATGTTCACTAAAAATTAAAATTTTCACAAAAATTCAATTTTTCACTAAAAATTCAATTTTGCATTAAAAATTCAATTTTTCACTAAAAATTCAATTTTTCACTAAAAATTCAATTTTTCCTAAAATTCAATTTTTCCCGAAAAATTCAGTTTTTCACTATAAATTCTTTTTTTTTTGCACTAAAAATTCAATGTTTCACTAAAATTGAGTTTTTCACTAAACACATTTTGCTAATTTTCATATAAAATTCGAACTGAATTCGATCGGAAACTGGAACATGACTCATAATATATATTTTGAATTCGAATTGTTGAAATTTTCATAATGAAATTAGTGAGTTTAACTTGTAGCACAACAATATCATAAAAACTATAAGAATGTCATAAGAACTATAATATTTTCCATTCTCTAAGGTTTTAATTTTAAACCCAAATGTCACACAATCCTTTTATACGATACCCTTTCAGAAATATCCCAAA
This sequence comes from Dryomyza anilis, assembly GCA_951804985.1. Taxonomy (NCBI): domain Eukaryota; kingdom Metazoa; phylum Arthropoda; class Insecta; order Diptera; family Dryomyzidae; genus Dryomyza; species Dryomyza anilis. The sequence goes on from OX638134.1 coordinate 1,083,580, forward strand.
TCTACTTTGCTAATCCCGTTTTTTAACTCTGACGCACAGTTCTACCTGTGTGTTCTATACAAAGTATTGAAATGAAATGCTTTACCATGACGTAAAACTCGTACCGCTCAGAGGATTATGCACCGAACAAAAGGATACCCACAAATGTCTCTAATGACAGTGGCAGCTGTGCCTTTCTTCTCGGGATTTCTTCGGAGACATACACGCGCAATTATTATAAAATTTCTATAGAGTTTTCTTGTAATTTAAGATTGTGAGAAAAACTAGCAGCAAATGAAGCGTAAAACTAGCAGAGAAAATAGTATTGAAAGCAAATTTGAAGTGTCTGTTACACTTTGGAGACTTTGATATTTTGATATATGACAGACTTTCATACTTTTTTGATGTTTTGACAATTTAAATAATATCCTGAATTTTATTTAGCAAGGACTTGGATTGAAAACTCATTTTTCTTAATGCTCTTCAAAGCCACATTCGTACGTTTGGCTTTCGCAATGTTTATGTAAATTTTTTGACAGCTGTCAGAATATTTTTTGCAATGCTTTTGCCATTGACATGCTTTCAATTCTTCAACTGACGCTGCTGACGCTTCAAACACACAAAAATCTTGTGACTTTTTGTTTTTGTAATAAAATAAAGTAGCAAAAATAATCTAAAAGAAATGAAAATAAAATAAAGTAGCTTAAAGAAGTAATGAAGTGTACTGTGTATGCAAAAAATTTGACATTTCCGACAAAGTTGTACAAAATGTTTTGAGGCATTCTATGCATTGAGCTCACTAATGACAGCTGTCATTAAAACAATTTGACAGCTGACAAGTGTTGCCATGTAGTGGAGTTGGATTGGCCGTAAAGTACTGAAATTTCTTTCGTTTTAATAAATTAAAGCGCATATTTCTCATAACCCCAACACACTAAAGCGAAGTCTTGATTTTTTTACGATGTTGTTTTGTTCATTTTGTTAATCACAAGTAGGACAGATTTGTCAGTGACACTTTGTATTGTCAAAGTTAACGACTTTTCCAGCGACCAAGTCATAAAATGATGTTTGAAGTGTGTGGTTTTATTTCGCGTTGAATCATGTTGGCAATAAAAAAAAATAATTTTTTGATTGTAAAATCAAAACATAGACTCAGAGAGACTCAGTTCCGCGAATTGTATTGCATTGGAATTTTAAAAATGCATTAAAATTTCTATATTTCTTTTATTTTCACTACAAAGGCAAATGATTTATGAGCCATACCAAATGAATACGCAAATGTGGATACTGCCCGGAAAATATACGTCTTCCACAATGCGCCCATTAATTTTGTCTAATTTTAAGTGTGTGCTCCACAAATAATAAAAACAATTCGTAGTTTTTTTTCGTTTTCTTTTTTGTTGGCGGTTTCTAAACAAAAAAATTAAATTTAAACACAACACAAGTATGAAAATTTGTTTATTTCTGTTGTATGGGTTTGGGAAAACATTTCGCAAAAAGTCATTCACAGCTGGCGGCGAGTTAAGCGCATTAATTAAACAAAGCGGGCAGCACAAAACCAAACCAAACACTTCTGGCAACGCCACATACTAAACTGAGCCCCATAAACAGAGCAAAAATGTGAAGTGGAGACCAAAAAAGAAACAAAAAAATAGTTGGTGATTCGACCTTGTTCAAATTTTTTCAAAAACAAATAGAACAGATGCTAAATTTTGATGAAATTATTAGAAATAAAATAAATAACGAGACTTCGAAGATGCTGATGTAGTGGGAAATTCTATTTGGAGAATTTTTATTGTTTAGGGGTAAAATTTGATTATTTAAATTGGGGAGATGAACCATAATGTTTTAAATTTGTTATTAGCTATAGCACTATTATACTAACGAGTTGCAGATGAAACTATTGGAAATATAATAAATAAGAGTAGACTTTAAAGATGAAGATGTAGTGGAAAAATTGAAATTTTAGTGTTTAGGTTTAATATTTGGTATGTAATTTGGAAGGAAGAATCATAATGCAGAAATTTTGATATTAGTTATAGAACTATTACAAGGAGGTATATTAGAAAATTCAGTTTTGATTTAAATTCAAATATTTTATAAAGAAAATCGTAGGAAATTCCACAGAATATGGACTTGTATTAAAAAATCGAATGCTGGAACCCCCAAAAACAAATTCGATCGAATTGAATTTTGAAGAAGTTGTACTAATACTCATTAAAATGTCAATAAGATTTAAAAATTTGAGAAATAGCTAAGTTAATATTAAAAAATGATATTAAAACCCCAATCTGGTATGTTCTGAAAGTCACATTCGATCGAAATTTAAATATTTGATAAGGAAAATCGCATCACAGAACTAGAACTATTCGAATTCTATGGAAGAACCTAAATTTAGTATTGAAATATACAAATTCTCGAACACAAAAAAAAACAAATTCTATCGACAAGATTTCAATCGGAATTTGATGTAATAATTGAAGAAATTTGCGAAACTTAAAAATGATAATAAAAGCTATAAACCAAATTTTATTAATGCCTATTTTTCGTTATTGGAACTTCCAATTTTTGCCTCATCATAAACAATGTTGAAAAATAAATTTAAAGAACTTTTATTGTTCGGGAATAAAATATTATTAGTTGATATTAGAAATTATTACAAATGGGAATTCCGATGGAAATTCAAATATTTAACAAATAAAATTGTATTTAATTCGTATCTATCATATTTTGACATACTCTTCTGATGGATATTCAAATATTTAAATAACAATATCGTATTAAATTCGTATCAAAGGACTTTTCTATGGAAAAACCTTTATTTTATATTGAAAAATCGCATACTGAAACAGCAAAAAACAAATTCAATCTAATTAAATATTGAAAAATGATATCAAATGTATGTTGTAATATCACAAAATAATCAGTTTTTCAGACACTCCTCTGAAATTTCAATAAATTTATGATAAATTCAAGAAATTAAAAAAAAAAATTAAAAATTATAATAAAAGCCATAAAAGAAATTTTATTGCTGCCAAATGTTGTTGCTGTGAATTGAAAACAGTTGCTGCAATTCACTTTTGTTCATATATTTGCTTAACGGATTTTATTTTATTTTTTTATATTTATTTTTTGCATGATTTTTTTCACGCGTTTCCATCTTCTTTGCGTGCAATAAAATTTGCTCGAATTTTTTGGTTTTTCGTAATTTACGAGCGGAACGCGCCATTTTTTCACAGTTGTTTCGGGGGTTTTATGTTTTTCTTTTTTTTTTTTTTGCATTTCGCTATAGTTGTTACCGTCTTGTTTTTCATTTTTTTTTTGTTGTGTGTGAAAATTCATTGTTTATGGCTTTTCACAGTGTAGGTAGGAATATGTAGTATGTATATTTGGCGAATTTGTAGCAAAAATTTATTGCCTTGAGTCATTGAATTTATTTGTTTATAAAAAGAATTGAATTGAAACAATTTGGCGTTTTTCTTAAGTAGCATTTTTTGTTATGACGTACCGCAAGTGTTGGGCTTTGCTTTTTATATTTATCGAATGGATTTTCAAAAGTCTAAACAATGCAGATGTTTTTGTTTGTGCTGTTTTCATTTAATTTAAGTATTAGCTTGGATTTGGATTTTCAACAGACACAATCAGAAAACTTGAAAAGAAAAATAAACTTGAAAAAGCGTTAAGAAAAAAGTTTCTTTATAATAAGAAAATGAGATACATTAAGAACAAGAAAATATTCCTCCTTTAATGTTTTCATAATAAGAAAATGTTGCTTTTTCAGAGGAAAGCATTTTTTTTAAAGGAATTTTTTTCTTTATATTAAGAAAATATTTTCTTTTAATGTGCCGTCTTCTAAGGTAAATGTTTTCTTGCAATAAGAATTTTTCCTTATTTCATGATAATCTCTTATTTATATATTTCATATAATAAAAACATTTATATATTTTAAGAAAACATTTTCCAATAATAATAAAATATTTCCCCTTAAGGAAAACGTTTTCGTATAAGGTAAACTTATTTTAAGGTAAACTTTCATTTGTTTTATAAAATGTTTCTTTATTTTCAGAAAACATTTTCTTATAATAAAAAATAAGTAATCTCATTTTAAGAAAACATTTTCTTATTATGCGAAAATGTTTTTAAAATAAAGAAAACTAAACTTCTTTCAATTTTAAGAATATTATTTTCTGTGCACTGCATGTCACAAACCAAAACATGTCTAATTTGTCATTTCAACTGTCAAATTAGGTCTACAAATGCGCATTGCCTGCTTTAACAGTAGATCAAAGAATTTAAAATAAAAGGATGTTTTTAAAACTACTTTAAATCTGCTAATCTGATTTGCTGTGCATTCGAAGACCACTCGAGACTTAGTGCCGCAAAATACACAAGTAGTAAGAAGTACAATAAATGCCCTGGGCAGACATTGTCCTGCTTTTGCTATTCTTTGCTTTGCTCACTTCCTTCCATAGCAACTTAAGAAACTTATGACAGGATTAGGCATTTTTAGAAGACTGCCTTTTTGCTGCTACCTAAGCAATGTAGTTAGGTTCTTAAATTTTATGCAGCTACTTTTTATACGCATTCAACTTTTTCGCTATTGATTGCGTGCAGCAAAAATCTTGACTTTAATTAAGTTTCGTAATAGGGGTAACGCGTTAGCTCAAGCGGAAAAATCACAAATTTTGGAAAAGGTGACAGCGCAACATAAAAATTTGTTTGCAGCTAAATTCTGTATGGCATAAGGTTTTAATTTTGTTGTATTTAGAATTTAGCGTATTCGATTTTGGAAACGCGCTCAATTGGAAGCGTTCTTTTTTTGGCTGCTTTTTTTTATGACGCTGACTCGAGTGCACAATGTGAGCACATAATTTGTACGAGTTTAAAGTGGATTTAGAACCAGATTGAGTTTTATTTTTTTTGCCATTTCTAGGTCGTTTACTTGCCTTGTCTGCCGTGTGTCCGCGTTGCAGTATTTGCCTCGTGCGGCCGCTGCAAATGCTGATACTCGTAGTCGTAGTGTGATTGTTGTTGCTGTTGCAACTGCAGATTCTGCTGATTCTGTTGCAGGGTGTTGTGCTGACTGCTCGGTGCGGACAATTGTTGCAATTGTTGCTGCTGTTGCACAATGCCGCGCAAAACTCCCCCACCACCACCGCTGTTTGCGTTCAGACCCGGACCGGGTCCACGATTATCGTCGCGACAGTCGAGCGTTGTCTCGTACTCATAGGGATTCATGTTCGATTCCAAAGGACATTCGTCGTCGTCGGTGTCGGTGCCACCGTCGTAGATGTTCTCCGTGTGGTGGCGATGATGATAGTTTCCCTTGGAGAACTTAATTTTGCTGGTTTTGTGTAACCGGGTTGGGCGAAGAAAGATAGTGCGAGAGAGAGATAGAGAGGTAGAAAGCGTTAAACGTACACAGCACTTTCTGTTTTTTTTCGGTGCTTTTGCAAAGAATTTCCAAGAATTAAACTATGCGAACTATAAAAAATAGCGTTTGTGCCTCAAAGGCTGCTGCACACTTTATACACTTTGTTTTGGTATATTTATTTGAATTTTATTTTTTTTTCGACTTTGTTGTTTATTTTTGCACAAGCACAAAATTCGCAGCTACTGCCTCTTTGCACTTGGAACTTTTCTGCTTCACGGCGTCGAAACTTTGCGCGTCGAAAAATTTTCTTTATTGCTGCATAACTTGAGGCGTTACTTAAATGCTTTTCATTATACGTGCACATATACCGAGGGCACCACCAGCATTTTTCGTAGGTGTTACTTTGTGAAATTTTCTTGCAAATTTTCCACTTGAATTACATACTTTCAGGCGCTACTGCCAGCTACTTTCGATGTGCGAATAATAACACTTTCTGGCATATTTGAGTTGTTGCAATTTTTGCAAAAACGCACACTTTATATTGGGCTTCCAAAAAAAAAATTACAAAAAAAACAGTTTTTAATCCTTGTTGGTATTTTAATTTTTTTTATAAACCGTTTTAATATTTTTTGTTGATAAACACAATTTTCAATAAGATTTTTTATTCTTTTTGCAAAGTTTGAATCCCACTTGCAGTTGGAATAATTTCAAATTTTTTTCGTAAACACTTTGCACAACTTTCAAAATTACTATGGTTCACGTTACTTCAACCAAACTAAATGCGACGAGTTGTTGTGTGATTAAACGTTACGCGCGATACAGCGACTACGACGCGTTCATACAGAGCGAGCGATGTTTCAAGACTGAATCGTTAAATTTTGTGTATCTTTGGAGGAGGCAATAGCGGCGGCTGCTTCCACAGCCAAGCAGGCAGGCAAAAAACATTGCCAGCGAGAGAGAGAGTACACGGTGATTGTGGTGGGTGAGAGCGCGCGCGCCTGTTCTCAAATGCACAGAAACACAGGCGAACGCAATAGGCAGGAGAGCGAGATACACTGAACGAAGGCTAGGAGAAGAGCAGAGTACAGAGCGCGAAACAAGAAAACACTGCGTGTGGTGCTGGCAGGCAGGCAGCTAGCTCATCGATTTTATTTGTTGTTTGACCAACAATATTACGTATCATTGGTACAAAGTTAAATGTATCTGCGACAAACGTTTCGTTAAGTTCTAAGTCAAGAAGTTATATAGAGCTCAATGTAGCGTATGCAATAAAGAGCAATTGGAAATTATGCGCAGGTTTCTGCAGCGGCAGAGGACTCGCGAAGTTTCGTCAAGTGTATTCAAAACATGCAGAGCGCAAATACCTAACGAAAATTCATGCGTAGATGCAGCACACACACAGATTGACTTAACGAAGCACACATGCATGCGCTGCTCTTGCTCTTACCTTGCTAATTTGAGAGCACGAGCACTAAAAGAGCAAAGTTGCTGCAGAGCGTAAAATGAAAAGAGCGCAAAATCTGCAGAGCACGATTATTACATGGTTTCGTTGAGTTTATCTAAAACATAGCTGTAATGTTACTTTCCCCGCTTTCCGGTTTGTCACACTTTATAATGTTAAATTTATGTTGTGCTCTTTAATGCACTACATCTCATCGCAATCTCTGTGAGCGGCGGCGACCCAACATTGCGCTGACAAAGCGCCTCAAGTTATGCTAAAAGTTTGCAAATTGTTTGAGCACTATTTTACGATGCCCTGCAGGAAATTCAAACGCGTCGCGTTTACTTTAAACGAGTTAATTGGCGTGCGGAAATATTTTTCTACTTTTTTTGCAACATTTTTTGTAATGGTTTTAGAGCAGTGAAGCGCATCAAGAGTTTATAGAGCAAATATTTGCTAAAACTCCCGAGTACTTTAATGGCTTAGAAGCAGTACTTTCCAAAAAATACACATGGGAAGTCAACACTTAAAACAATGTAGTCATTCTTGCCATTCGACAAATTTCCTATTGCCACATAAAATACATAACTAAAAGCACTTTTTAACTTCTTCAACGAGCGCGCTGGCTGCATTTCCAGTTGATTGCAATTCCCAGCAACATTTCGCCACCAACGCAGTCCATTAATTTCTCCGTTTGTCTGAATGTCTGTCTGTTGGTCTATGGACCCGTTGCGCCATCAAAGCGCCAAAAATGCAAAAACATGCTGCCAAAGCGACGACATCAAACTGACGAGAAATCATCGCAAAAATCCCACATACTACATGTGCTGCATGAGGCAGACGGAGAAGCAGTCGTCTATCTGAAACTGGGAGGGAGTGAGGTGTGGGTGAGTGTTCTTTTTTTTTTTCCAAAAATTACTGCCAGGTCCAGTTCCTGTTGATGTCTCTGACTTTGTGTCTGTGCTGATGTTGATTGTGGGATGTCGTTTTGACGGAATTGTTACAGTTGTGACCATTGTGTGGAGTCGGAGACAAGCATTCGGGTCTAGTGATGTGCAACGAGATATTGAGAAAAACGTACACGGTTCGTATGCGATATTCGTTTGTGGTTATCGAGTAACTATTATCTAATTAAATTGAAAATGTTTTCCTATTTAGCAATGATAAGTGATTCAAAGGGTGTATCAAAATATGGAATAGTTTTGGTATCTGCGTTAGTTTGGTAACCATAATTTCACAGTTGGAATTCCCATTTAGCTAATACACGTTTCTCGTGTTTTTTTCAAAATGACATAACATGGACTTCGGCATTTTTGATTCCCAACGCATCATATATTCTTGAAATGCCATAGCATGTCCTTAGTCATTTTTAATTCCCAACGTCTCATATATTTAATTAATACAATGTTTGAATTCATGCAGATATATAGATGACGAGTACTACTGTATTAGAGTTATGTAGGATTTCAACTTTGTATACCCTACACTCAAACTGAAAGGGTATATTCAATTTGAACAATCTTTTTTAACCCTGAGATGGTGTAGTGTTCGATATAGAACAGTCATTGTCAGTCTATATATCTGTCTGTTGAAATCATGATTGCAGGAAAATAATTATATCTCAAACTCAAAACGTGTCTGACCAGTATTCTGGCTCTGCCTGGTATTGAAAATGACCGTGAACGGAGACCTATAATACCCCCATTTTTATACATATATTTTCAACATGAAATAACATGGACTTAGTCATTTTTGATTCCCAACATTTCTTATATATTATTAATGCCAATTTCGAATTGATGCAAATAAAAGGATGACGTGTAATACTACATAAGAGTTATGTAGGATTTCAACTTTTTATACCCTATACTAAAACTGAAAGGGTATATTCAATTTGAACAATCTTTTTTAACCCTCAGACGGATTGTTGTCCTGTATAGAACAGTATATGTTCCTGATCTGTGCCACCTTCTAAGTCCATGTTCGTCCATCTATCTCTCTGTTGAAATCATGATTGCAGGAAAACAAGAAAAACTAAACCCAGAAAACTGAAAACTTGGATTATATGTATTCTAACTCTGTCCTGTTTTGAAAATGAGCCATATCGGAGACCTAAAATACCCCCATTAATACAGTATCAGCACAAGAAATTAAAATTCGGTTAGGTATACCCAATTTCAGTGCCTTGAGCTGATAATGTAAAAGTGCTGTATGTATAAAAATGGGAGTATTACAGGTCTCCCATATGGCTTATTTTCAGAACCACAAAGTAAAAGGCATCCGGAATTCGCAAAATTTGGTGAACTCTGAACATCTTCATTTAAACAGTAATTGATGGGTAAATTAATTATATTCTATTCCGATCATAATTCTTACTAATATCAAAATGGTCCTACTTCGAGTTCCCCATGTGATCAATCCGGTTTAATTTCCCATTCCAGACTTTGCTAAGGGCTCTACTTGATTAAAGAAGTTCGTAAAGCTAAATAATAATAATTTACTGCATATATTTAAAGAACTTGAGTTCATGGTTCGTCAAAAATAACGAGTAAAGTATTAAGTATTTCCGTTTCCCATAGTTCAGCAATTCTGCACAGCCGTTTAGAGCTGCGCTGTCTGTCTGTCTGTCTGTCTCGGTGCGGTGTCTATGAACCACAAGTGCTGGGGACATTTACGAGTTACCAATTTTCTTCACGCTTCACATTAAACCCGCCGCGAGGTAGAATCGGAGGTGCAATGATTCTCATACGCATTTCTCGCATGCCACACAAGAGCGAATGTTTTCCGCACCAATTTCACATATTGTGGTGGCAGAGGCAGAGGTAGAGTCAGAGGTGCTGATGGCATTGAGGAGAATGACGACGTGAACTACGATGACGACGCCGTTGGCGTTTGATGCTGTTGGTGGCTATAAATAGAAAATCGTCGAAATTGGGAAAATATGGTAAATTGCTGGATGCAGATGCAGGGTCGCAGCATGCAACATGCGTACATTTTTAAGTGCTGCTGTCGTCAGCGACACTTTGGAGTTAGACGTCGTCGTCATCGTCAGTCGTTGGAGTCACGTCGTTGCTGTGATGTCAACGTAAAAGTTGATGCCGAACGTTGAGCAGCGTAGCCTCGTAATTCGATTAACACCTTTGCGGCGACCGAATGCCAGTTAATTGGTTATCACTCGGCAAAGAGACGGGAGTAGAGTTTTCAGTAAAGCACCATCCAGATGATGCATCTGTCGCGGCTGCTACATGCATCATGCATCACTTGATGTGACTCGAAACGTTTGAATGGATTTTAAGTGCGGAAATCTTTATTGATTGTTCGTGGCTCGATGTGGCTGCGGCTTCGGAGGGAATTGTTATTATTTTATTGTTTTTGTTGATAAGAATTTTCTTTCAATTAGTGCAAAGCCTGCATCTAAGTGGCATTCGTTCTTCATTGCAATACGTCTACGTGCGGCAGCAGGGTAACCGGGTGCTCCATGCTTTGGTATGTCACGGTAAGGCATCGCATGTCAGCAGCTGTTTTGTGGGCGCACATTGAAATTTTAATTGCCGAACGTTGTTTGTTTTGCTATCGAATGACTTCGATGATTTTAATTTTAATTTCAATATCGGCAGACGAAGGGCTTTCGAGTAGTTTTGCCTCGAGTGCGTCTGGATTGTGTGGAGTATATAGAGTGGTGCATCATTTAAATGATGTCGTGATGTTTTGGAATTTAACTATGTGAAGAGTAGCATAATCGCTTTATCATCAACCAGATAACTATGTTAAATATTAATGTAATTCCCAAGAGTTGACTTTAGCTTTGATGCTCTTCAATATTGTCAAGAATCTTACAATAATAACCCAGCATATTTTTGTGCTGTCTCTGTTAGATCTTTGCTTAAAATATTTATATTAATCGACTTTCTTTATTTTTTTTCACTATGATATATAGTACTCTTACTCGTCAGCACAATTCTTTGAAATAATTTGCAAATGACTTTTTCCTTCCTTCCATTTCATTAAGTTGTTCCCCTCCTATGAACGAGTTTTAAGCAGTTTACTACTTATTCTTCTTTTTTTCTATTTTATTTGCAGTAACTTAAATTATACACCGTGAAAAAATAAAGAACTAAATATTCGCTCGTAGACAACCACAATTCCACATCATCATCGTCATTGTCAACGCAGTCCTCGTCGTCATCATTGCCATCATCATCATTCGTCAGTGAATTTTTCATTTCCGCTTTCGTCCTTGTGCTTTCAGGTGCTTTTTTCTGTTCATTTTTTTACTACATGTCTCGGTTTGAGCCAGCAGACTTTTTCATTGAATGCCAGGTGTACCGCAGGAAGAATTGCAGTAGGAAACAGCAAAGAACGAACATTACACGCTTGGTTTGATGACTTCCTTAATACAGGTTGCAAGAAAACATCCACAGCATCTGGAGGAGTAGCACCGACAAACGTTGGTGCATTCATTCATTCTTTCATTCCTACATTGCGTCTAGTATTTCATCCATTCTATGCGATTCGTGTAACCAACACACGGCAATGGAGACGAGCAACATTATTCTAGCCTCAATCATCATCAGCATCATCCGCCTCATCATCCTTAGCTGCGACGTCTTTGTCTTCGTAGTTCCTACAGCATAGAATTGCAGATTCATTTCATTCCACTTGATGTGTTGGTGGCGTCGATTCAATATCCAGATGGCACAGCGTCGAGTTTCGTTTGCATTCAGTTCCTCGTGTCCCGGAGACTCGTATTGAATGTAGGAACGCAAAATCTATTTGAGAAACGCAACGAGCACTTGACTTTTTCTTGTGTAGGTGGGAATTGTAGTGGGAGTGGTATCTATGAGAGTGCGCCAAGATTTACTGAGAAGCGCTTGGTTGGATGCAAACGCATAAATCATAATAATCTTTGGGTAATGCACAAAGAGAAAATTGCAATAATTTAAATATTAAATTAAAAGATCTTATGTAAAACAACTCCTGCATAGTTCGGAGAAAAGAAAACGATACGTTGAACCTAGAGCTAATCTTTATTAATACGTCTTGGACCCAAAGTTTTCTGGGGTATGCTCGCGAGTTTGCATCCTGTAACAACTATTTTAGCTTTCAACTCTTTGAAAAATGCTATAACAGGGCCGGACTTGGACAAAATGGTACCTAACTTTTAGTTTTTAATCAATCCACAAATTATTTATCTATAAAGAACGATTTCATTTAAGAATCTACTTTATAACTCTTTTTATCATTTCCAAATACATGTAGAGCCTTTCAACGTTGTGTCTCGACAGAACAGGCCTTTTTTTTTATATAAAAGCAAGACACCAAAAGTAAAAGGGTATATCAAATTTTGTTCAACCGTTAGTAATACCCAGGAGAAGGAGGAGCGGGTGTGGAAAAGAATGTATTCTAGATCAGCGTCACCTCTTGAGTCTGTTCGTCTACTGTAATCACGATTTCAGAAAAACAAGAATAGTTAATTTCATGAAGCAGTTTACTTGTATAACTAGGATATCGTGTATTGAAAGTAAGTTACAATCTACCCATTTATGTAACTCTACCTTAAATAGCATATACTAAAATCTACGTGAGAATTACACCTTACCGGCCGAAGTGAACTTTAAACAAAACGTATTTTAAATTATGATCAAATATATAATTTGTAGTGCCCAAAAAAATGGATATGCAGTACATGTACTATAAGCATATGTACTAAAAAAAAAGTTATTTCAGGATTCGTAAACCCTTTTGACGTTTGTACTACGTAAAATGATAGCCGAGTGTGATGTTCTTCCCTTCTTAAGCCGACTGCAACTTTTACAATTCTTACACCTCCCAGTCTACCATGTCTGGGAGACATTCGATAACTCAAAGCTTTCCCGAACTAACTTTGATAAATAAAAGTTCGATTTCGTATCTTTATTGCATATCATTTTTAAAATTTCTCATACATTCAAATTTAAGGATATTTGAATATTCGATAGTCTCTAACTTTGACTAAATTTTCTTCAATATCGTTTCGATTTCGAAGAATTTCAAGTACCGAGAAATTTCCGACAGAATGTACGTCCAATTTGACGTTCGGTATCGTTACTAGAATGGGTTCGATAGGTATGTGAAATCTCCATCCCCTCTCACTGATCTCGTAACGATATCGAAACGAATGGCATACTGGGCTACAATCAAAATATCCCTAATTTATATTTTCCATGTGACCTATCCTTCCTTAATAATTAGAATAGTTTGGCACTACAGTCCTATAAGAACTTATATTTGTACTCAAAGTGGTGGGACCTACAGTATACTGCCGAATCCGAACGGCGGGTCAGAGCTTTTCATAGGCAATGTTTACTCTCGTATGTTTGCCATTTACTGCCGAGAGGTAGCGCGGTATAGAAAAATGTTTCTATGAAAAGATGTTGTTAGTCCCAGTTCCAGGCTTGAACCGGAGACCTTTCGGCTCGCAGTCCAATGCACTAACCACTGAGCTACCGCGGCTACCTATCCTTCCTTTCTGGGTTTATTTAGAGAGACCTTTCAGTTCCACAAAATGATCATTCCTCAGTGACAGCAGTCCTTGGAAACTAGTAAATCGGCCGATTTCTGTACGGGACGTAGAAACGGGATCTATAAACTGGACCTATAAACGAGACTCATAAACAAGATATATAATTTGAATAAATTTCACAAATTCTAGTGCATTTATCTGTATTATATAATTATTGACCGACACATCGAGGGCAGCACGATTATCTCTTATTCCAAAGTTCGCCCCTGTTCTACATAAATTTCCCTTCAGTATTCTTACAGTGTCATTGTCACAAGGCAAACGTATTAAAACAAATGAAAAGAAAAATAATCATCATAAAAATATTTGTAAAGTGAGAGAATGAAATGCGATGAAGGCGATGATGAAGCGGAAACGGATATGGAAATGTGAAAAACGCCACAATGTAAATGAGACTTTGGCGCAAAGGGGAGATTTATGTGTGATGCCAATATGGAGGATGCAGGGATAATAAGCAAATTGAAATAAATGCATTTATTAGAGCGTATTAAGCGGTTGTAAAAAGAAACAAAGAAAGGCTATACTGCAGGAACAGTGCTTAATATGCATTAAAATGAAGATGTCTAATTTTACTTAATAAAAAAAAAACTAATAATAAATAATAATAAAAACCCCTTTTAAGTGTTGCAGCAAATAATCATTGGAAAAAATTAGTTTTGCATAATGCATCAAGTCATTTGCCACATCCTTTTCTGCATTTCAACCGAATTTCTACCCCCAAACAGCGCCATCTAGCGTTTTTTTTTTTAATATACACTGCAGCACAACAAAAAGCATAATTGAATATTTATTAGTGTTGCCACTTCGTTTGTGACTACCATATCTAGTACTTTTTGTACTTTATTCTTTGTTACTATTTGTACTGCCTCTGTTTTTTGTTGATTTCTTGCATTACTTTTTAACTACTTTTGCATAAAATTCGATTTAGTTTTTTTCGCGCAAACTTTTATATTTTGCACATTTTTATTTTATTAACGCTGGCATCACTGGTAGATACTACTATGTACTACGCGAAAGCGGAATGAATCGCGTATAATTTTAATGTAATTATCTGAATGTAGAACTGAATGAATGAATTGTGTGGGTAAATTGCATTAAAATTTGAATTTTTATTATTCACTTGCTAAAGAATGCAAAAAAGAATTCAATTAGAAAGTCATTGGAGGCGACAGCTGTCGGGGAATTCATTAAGTAGTGGCGACAAAATCGCAAATAAACAGCTAAAATATTTGGAATGTTTTTTTGTAACTACTTTTAGCATACTGCGTTGAAATTTGACAATATAGCATAGTTATATAAAAAAAATACTAAAGTTTTAAAGTAATAATAAAAATTGTTTTAAATGACTAATTTGGATTTGGTTTAATCAAATGTTTGAAGTTTGGCAACAATGCATTATTGTTCGTGGAAATTTGACAACATTGCGTGGAAATTTGGAAACATTGCATTCTTCTATAGAAGATATATTAATTTTAAAATACAAATAAGCAATATTTTGAATGACAAAATTGAATTTTGGTTGATTAAAGTTTGAAGTTTGGCAACAATGCATTATTGTTAATAACATGTTGGCAATATTTCCTGTAAATTTCGGAACATTGCACTATTTCATACAAGATATATTAACTTTAAAATATGAATAAGGCTTCATTACAGTGACTATAATGGTATTTGCTGATAACATAGCGTGGAAATTTGGCAACATAACATTCTTATATAATAAATTTGATAATTTTAAAATAAGTAAAAGGGTATTTAAAATGAATAAATGGTATGATGGACGACAAAATTTTGAAATTTGGAATATAATGAATTTAAAATATGAACAGATTCAGATATGTTTGAATTTTGGCAACATTGCATTGTTTTTAGTATATTTTGGCTATATGGCATTCTTTAAAATGGTATTACAACTTAAATGTGAATAAGCATACTTTTGAATAACTTAACATTCAATTTCTAATGTTGTTTTGATAAAAAAATTGTAAAAATAAGAGAAAATTACAATAAGAAATTTGGCAACATTGCGTTCAGGTAAAAAATAATTTAAAAAATAGTTGAATTGTGATTTTTTTTTGTACATACCAACTAAAAGTTACGATATAATTCTAGAGGTAAATGTAATTTTTGAAACTTGGCAACATTTCATTGTCAACAACACCGCACAAATGTAATGCTAAGTGATGACTCTATTTTTCACTACTTTCTCAGTCCTTCATTCAATTTTTCGCTCTTTTTTGTCCTCTTTTATACCCTCGCTGAAACTAATTCAAAAGTTTAAACCAAATTTAGTTCGGCTCTCTCGACCGAGTATACGATCCTCCTAACGTCGAAGCGTCCTTGCGCTTAATTTCTCATTACAGACGACTCTACCCTGCAGTAACCGTAGAGGAAAGAATTAGAACGAACCTGCACAAGTTATGGTCCAAAATATGAAAAGTCATCGCCGCACTGGGAGCCTGCAGGAATTGCTCCATTTTGCAGAGGTCCTTTTCAGCGCTTAGGTTTTTATAAACACGCAGCTGGCGAAAAACCAGAAATAAAAATAAAATAAAAATTGCAAGTTGAACTTTAAGCAAGACAAGGTTGACAGCAACTACAACGGCGTGTTTTTCCTTTTTTTTTTTTAGCTTCTTCATATTTGCTGCAGTGCATGTCCTTGGCGCTGTTTTGGCCTGCATGGCTTTTGCTACTCCTTTGTTGACTGCATTTTGTTGTTTGTGTGACACACATATTCCCTGAGCGACGTCGTCGTCCTGGCACATCCTTCGCACTCATGCAGTCGCTGCGCGCAAAGTCAGCGCCACAATAAAAGGATAAAATTTATACCTCGCCCACATTTGCACTGTCTCTGCGCACATTTAGATTATTTGTCTTCTTTGTAGAATCATTTTTTTTTGTAATATTTTTTATTCCTGCTAAAGGTTAAGCTAAATTTACACAGGGGCTACCTGTCAGCAGACCTTGGACCAGCAGCGCACCGCATCCCCGGGCTCACTGTGGCAAGAACTAAGGCAGGTTCTGCACTAAATCCCGCTTAAGACGTCGAGGGACGTGGTAAGTGCAAGACGATTGTAAGCCATAAAAATGACGAAGTGAAGCACCGAACAAAATGCACTTTCTTGCCATGTGTTTGTGTCTTTGTTACCTTCCTGTACGCGTCCTGGCGCAGCCTCTCTGTCTCTCTTTCACTCTTCCAGTCTGTCTGTCCGTTGCTCTGTGGTGCTGGGTTTGTATGCGTTGCAGGCTTTGTCCTTTAGAAGCAGCAGCTCCTCTTTGATATGTGGAATTTTGCAATTTCTTTGGGAATTCAAAATTGGTTTTTCCCCAGCATTTTTCTATGCCATTCAACGTTTTCTATTTTCTTCTTGGTTTTTCTTCAACATCGATCAAGAAAAATTACTTTTGCCTGGTTTTCATTGAAAATAATTGAAATTTTCTGCTCGATATTGATGGAGGCGGCGGTAACGGCGGTGCAGCGGCAGCAATCAACAGGATATTATTTTGTGTGTGTGTGGATTGGTTCGTCCTTGCGTCGAGTTGGGCTACCACATCGAGCGGATAACATACGCAATTTAAACGGGTATTGATGGCAGTTCAATTTGAGCGTATTTTAAAAGAGCCAAAGCGAAGAAATTGATGATGTATCAGCGAATTATTTAAATGCGCAGCAATAGATAGCTCTGCCGGCGAGGATATCCATATCCTTATAAATAAATGGTGAAAATTGGCAACATAGCATTTACGGTGAAAAATTGACACAGTTTTGTTAAAGAATTACTGTAGTATTCGATAATGGCAAAAAATAGGGATTTGTTTTAAGGTAAAAAAAAATTCAGTAAAAATTGGAATTAAATTTTTCACTAAAAATTAAATATTTCATCAAAAATTAAATTTGTCATTAAAAATTTAATTTTTCATTAAAAATTTAAATTTTCATTACAAAATCAATTTTTCATTAAAAAAAAAACAAATTTTCACTACAAATTAATTTTTTCACTAAAAATTCAATTTTTCACTAAAAATTAAAATTTTCACTAAAAATTCAATTTTTCACTAAAAATTAAATTTTTCACTATATATTCAATTTTTTATTAAAAAATGAATTTTTTACTAAAATTTAAATTTTTCATTTAAAATTCAAATTTTCACTAAAAATTTAAATTTTCACTAAAAATTCAAATTTTCACTAAAAATTCAATTTTTCACTAAAAATTCAAATTTTCACTAAAAATTCAAATGTTCACTAAAAATTCAACTTTTCACTAAAAATTCAAATGTTCACTAAAAATTCAAATTTTCACTAAAAATTTAAATTTTCACTAAAAATTTTATTTTTCACTACAAATTCAATTTTACACCAAAAATTTAATTTTTTACAAAAAATGTAAATTTTTTCTAAAATTTTACATTTTAAATAAAAATTTTAATTTTCACTTGAAACTAAATTTGTCACCAAAAATTCAATAAAAATTTAATTTTCATTAAATATTAAATTTAATGATTTAATATTCAATGTAAATTCCAATAGAAAAACTTTCACCTCAAATACCTTTGATTGGTCGTAGGATTAAAATAATGACAAATAGCTGAAAATAATGTAGTCATTACAACAACATGTAGCGGACTAAAAACATTTATCAGCTTAATGAATAAAAAAAGCGTTATACAAAAAAAGACAAAAATAACTGAATAAAAACAAACAATTCGAAAATTTTGAATAATTGAGCATGAATCATTGAACAAAATGACAAAAAGAACAAAGTGAAAAAAAAAAATACGCGGAAAACCAGCAACATTTGTTAGGCAACCCTTGAAACAACAACAACTGCAGCAGCAGCAACATGCGCAATCCGTGGTCCGAACTATGCATTGTCGTTAAGTTGTTGGCTGCAGCCAAAAAGCTGGCGGCAATGCGTCGCGTGGTCACGTTTGGACAAGGCATAACATGTTGTTGTTGTTGTGGTGGTTTTTGTATTATCCTAATTGTTTGTCATACGAAAAAAAAAAGTAGAAGAAGCAGAAAAAAACAGAACAAATGAAAAATTGTCACACATGCGCCGCGCTACACAAAAACCACGAAAAACCCATGAAATGCGCATAAAACCCCAATAAAGAGTGCTGCGCAGTCGCGTTGCATTTTTTCTTGGCTATGGTTGTTGTTGTTGTGAAAATTTATAGCTTACGGCTGTTTTGTTGTAATTTGTTATTGTTGTTGTACATGATTGCTTATCGCTTTGGTTACAATTGCGCTTGAATGGTATAGTTTCAGAATGGTATGAGTACCAGAAAATGACTGCATTTGCGTGGTATACAGTGTTTCCCAAATGTGGGAGAAATTATATATACAGCATATCGAAGTTTAATTCAAAAAATATTAAATTGATATTCAAAATAGAGCAATTGTAATTCAGAAATTCCATTCGAAATTCAGAATACATCAATTAATATTCATATTTTCCATTTAGATATCAGAATTTATCAATTGAAATTCATAATTTTTCATTTTCTGAATTCCAAATGGAAAATATGTGAATTTTAATTGGTATTCTCAGTATTTCAAATGGAATGTTATGAATATCAATTAATGTATTCTGAAAATAAAATATCACAATTACAATTGATGTGTTTCGAATTTCAAATGGAATTTATTAATTTGTTAATGTAAGTGGTATAGAGTAGTGATGATCAAGACCTAAATTATCTAATTTTTGAATTAGTATTTCGCAATTCTGAAAATTTACCAAATATTACCAAATTCCAATTGGTGATTTTTTATTTTAAACCCAAAACTATTTTCCCAAAACTATTGTTAGTAGTGCAGTTATATTTTCTAGTAAATGATCGATCTTGCGATGCAAGAACAAGAACGAGACAAACCTTGCGCAAAATCAAGAATCTCGTAAAACTGAGAACCTATTCGTAGAACTGAATTTGGCTCCTAAAATGTACAAGAAATAACAGACTCTGCAAGAACAAGATCTACCTTGCAATAACAAGAACGAAATTAACCGTGTACAAAAACAAGAATCTCGCAAAACTGAATACCGTTTCGTTGAACTGAATTTGACCCATATAATGTACAAGATATGAAAGACTCTGCAAGAACACGACCTACCCTGCAAGAACAAGAACGAGACTAACTTTGCACAAAATCAGAATTCTCGGAACACTGAAAACTCTGTCTTAAAACCGATTTGGCCCCTAAAATGTACAAGAACTAAAAGACTCCGCAAGAACATGAACAAGATCGAACTGCTGATGCAAGTACAAGTGCAATAACATGAATAACATGTCTTGTTATTGCATATACCGATCACCAGAGTGGAATTTTAAAGGCAGATTCCAGGCATCTAAAAAAAAGCTTCGAAAATACCCCTTTATAAAAGGTTTTTCAATCAAAGCGCTACAAATGTTTTTTTCAAGGGTTTTTCAACAGGGACAGAAGTAGAGCGACAGGGACAGCAAACGACGCCATTTCATGATGGAAAGATATACGAGCCAACAATGAGTCGAAATTATTAAAATTTACTACTGAAATTCGAATTCGTATTTCTTTTCATCATTAAATGGCAAACCGTACTAAAGAGAAATGTCAAAAGAGCGGCAAGAAATATGGCGTCGTTTGCTGTCCCAGTCGCTCTACTTTTGTAGCGTCCCTGTTGAAAAACCCTTTATAGGAAATCATCGATATTTTAAAAACAAAGAATTCTTGTTTTTATTTTCATTCCGCATATATTCAGCTATTAATTTGCAATCACTAAAAGTTTGTGCATCTCTGCGTATTTTAGCAGCCCATAAAAAGCATTTTATGTTTTACAGTTTTTTTTGTCCTTCTTTTTCTTCTAAACACATTTCAGCTACTTTGTTTTTATCAATCGCTGACATTTTTTTCGTCGCAGCGCATTTTATTTAAGACACAAAAACATGTTGAGAAAAAAAAAAGAAATAACAAAAATAAAAATCAAAAAACCGTTTTATTGATAGCTATCGCTGAGTTGCGTTGTAGCGCGGCGTTGCCACTTTGTCACGTAAGCGAGCGACAATGACTGGCTGGCCGCATTGGTCAGTGCATAATTAAGCGCATAAAAAGAAATAACGGTGGCGGTGACTATGACGGTGGCTGTGACTATGGCGAACAATCTGGCCAAATTGTTGCAGTTGTTCAGTACAGTTTTGGCTTTGTTCTTTGACTGCAATAAAAATGGTTGGGACTTTTGGTATTGGCAAAACAGCTGGATTAGCTCATGTGCTCGGCAACCACATTTGTCTGTTTTTATTTTAGTCCAATGTGATGCAATTGGTATTTAAAACATTCTGAGTCATTTTAAGAAAACAGTCTTCTGTATTAAATGTAAAACCTCTGATGATTGTCATGAACATATTCGTTTTTAGTTTAGTCAAAAGTTGTTTAGATTATAATTTATGGCCTTATATTGTTATTAAAATATTTATTTTAAAAATCTAGAAATTGGAAAATATGGTTGCATCCAAAATACGTTTTGTGTAGCCTCAGAAAAATACAATTAAATCTCAAATTGGTCATAGGATAGTTACACAAAGTATAAACATTTTTATTTGTATAGTATTTATACCATTGACCATTTTTGGGAATAAAAATCAGTTAACTGAATCGGACATATTTCTTAGTATAAATTTTAATATTTTTATTTGGTTTTTCAATGTGAGCTATTATTTTTCAAAAAATATAAACGCCTTTGGTTGAGAGATATTTTTTATTTAAAAAAATAAAGGTCCGTGGTTGAGAGTTATTTAAAAACTTTTAATTTAAATTTCTTTGTTTAATGATTGAATAAAATTCAATTGGTCTCATTAATAGGGAATTTTTTGTTGTTGTTTGGAAGATATATAAAAATAAGTTGTTGGAATATGGTGATTTCGACCATTGCGTTGTTTTTGTCGTCCAACATTTTTTTTTCATTCTTTTTTCGAACATTCATGTTTTTGTCGAATAAAACATTATTTTGTAAAATGCTGATTTCTACAGTGAATTGCTTTTGTCGTCTAAATTTTTTTTTCTGTTGTTTTTATCATCCAAAAATTTGAACTGTTTTTGACGTACAAAAAAAAAAATTGTTTTCTAAATTTTTCGAACATATTTTTTTTGTCGATTTCTTTGGAAAATGGTGCATTCGAATCTCGATTCGTTTTTGTCGCTCAACAATTTTTTAAAAATTTCCCTTTTTCAACATTTTTCGTACATTTTCGTCCCATACTTTTTTTTGTTGATGGAATATGTTGTTTTCGAACATTGCGTTGTTTTTGTCGCCCAAAATTTTTTTTTTCGAACATTCTTTTTTTGTCGAATACATTTTTTTGATGGAATGTGTTATTTTCGAACATTGTCATTTTTGTAGACCAAACACTTTTTTCAATAATTTTTTTTTATTTTAGCTTTAGAGTTTTATTCAAAAATAAGTTACCATCAGTCAGTAGTCCAGAAATAGTCGGAGTCATCTGAAAAGCGAATTGTGCATCAAGCTTCTCAGATTCTCAAAAATTACTACTGAGAGATATATTTTGTTAATCTTCATATCTCTCGCTGTTCAACCGCAACCAAATTTTTTCATATATAAAGTTTTCTCTCAGACCAAAACATCTTTATTTGTTTTCTTTATTTTTGGGTTTTCAGTGATATATTTAATAAATGTTAATTATTTAGTGAGAGTTATTCATTAACCTCCAAAAAGGTTAACATTTATCTCTGACTTCTGGTACAAAACATCAATGTTATGAATTCATCATCAATTTGATGAATGGCTGAAAAGGTGTTCTTCAAATTGAGAAAGTTTATGCATAGAAAGAGAAAACTATGGAAGCGCTTTAAATGAGAGAATGAGATGGGAGTAGCATGCTCGAAAAGTGTAGAAGCTTCTCGAAACGTGTCGAACTGATTAATGCAGTATAAGGGGGGGCCGCATCTGAGGCGCAGAACTCAGTAGTGACTTTTAACAATCAAACTATATATTTTTTAATTATTTTATTTTAATTATTTTTTTTCTATGTTTTGTAGAACACATCTCAAATTGGTTGAATTTACTAAAAATTATTGAATCTTATAGTTAGCAGAAATATATATTGCTTGACATATGTTTGCTGTGAACAACTGCGATACTGAGCAAGAATTATTCCGAAATTAAAATTTAATTTTAGCGGCGCTACATTTTAGAATATCAACCTCGTTCGTTATGGCCTTTTTGCAAATTAACCACGCGCGGATCGCAGCATAAATCATCGATTGTAATTTGTTGTTGGTGCAAAGAACTTTGTGATTATTCATGAAGTGCTGTTGCTGCCGCAGTGCAGCCACTGCATTTTCATTTTGGACAATTATTTGTGTGTGGCTAATGAAAAGTTAGTGAGTGTGTGGGTGTTTGCGAGCGAGAGAGTGCGATTGTTTGCGGTGCTTAATTAAGGGCGGGGTGGGCGTGACAGCAGCGCATTGCAATCGTTGATTTAATGCGCCCGAAAGTATGCACTTCATTTGTAGTTAGTTTTGTTCGTTGTTCTCGTTGGTGGTGATGCTGCGCGCCACTATTTGTAGTTGTTATAGCACGGTTAACCAGTTTGCATTTTCATTACTTTAGATGACCACGCACACATGAACACAGATATTTATATATATATGTCCACTTATATATTGTAGTATGTGTGTGTCTAAAGTCAACAACTCGAGTGGATTTTCAAGTGCAGCGCGTCGTTTGCTTAATGCAAATGAAAACTACGTCCGGCCACAGACACCGACCGAGCTACCGACCGACCGACAGACGGACCCAACCCACCTATTGCACGCCCACTTGCGGTCGTTTGTAGAGCACTTTTGCAGCGGCTGCAGCTGCTTTAATTAATTAAGTTAAGCAAATTGTTTTGTTTGGCACTGCGTCGTTTGTATTTCGTATTTGTATTGAGTTTAAAATTTAAATTTCGGCGAATTTCACGAAAATGTGTAAAGACTAACTTGAGGCGTCTATTTACACAGGTGCAGGGGCAGACTGACAATCCCTAGTAGAAATTTGCCCGATGCGCCATCGGGTAAGTCCTATTAGAGAAAATATGATCATGCATTTGCATGCCCTTATCATGCTTACCATACCAGGGTTTGCATTATCTAAATAGTCAATGTTCCTGATCATAGCTACATTATTTGTTCCTCATAACGAAATGACATCAGACAATGATCGATATTTAATGAGAGAAACCCTATTATGCTCGGGCTCTGACAAGGCAATTGTCGGATAAATAATAAAATGGGGAATTGCCCGATCAGTACATGATCATGGCCTGAGGTCAGTACATGATCATGACACTGCCTTACAAGGACATTATGGGCCTCGTCATATCCCGATCATCTCAAATAATGACATGATCACTTCATGACCATGGCCCTACCCTACGAGGCACGCAAAATTTATAAAAAAATGGGTGGTCATTTTTCCAAAAAAAAATAAATTTTCACTAAAATTTAAATTTATCACTAAAATTTAAATTTTTCACTAAAAATTCAATTTTTAGCTAAAAATTCAATTTTTCACTAAAAATTTAATTTTTCACTAAAAATTCATTTTTTCACTAAAAATTTAATTTTTCACTAAAAATTCAATTTTTCACTATAAAAATTCAATTGTTCACTAAAAATTCAATTTTTCACTATAAAAATTCAATTGTTCACTAAAAATTCAATTTTTCACTAAAAATTCAATTTTTCACTAAAAATTCAATTTTTCACTAAAAATTCAATTTTTCACTAAAAATTCAATTTTTCAGTAAAAATTCAATTTTTCACTAAAAATTCAATTTTTCAGTAAAAATTCAATTTTTCACTAAAAATTCAATTTTCACTAAAAATTCAATTTTTCACTAAAAATTCAATTTTTCACTAAAAATTCAATTTTTCACTAAAAATTCAATTTTTCACTAAAAATTCAATTTTTCACTAAAAATTCAATTTTTCACTAAAAATTCAATTTTTCACTAAAAATTCAATTTTTCACTAAAAATTCAATTTTTCACTAAAAATTCAATTTTTCACTAAAAATTCAATTTTTCACTAAAAATTCAATTTTTCACTAAAAATTCAATTTTTCACTAAAAATTCAATTTTTCACTAAAAATTCAATTTTTCACTAAAAATTCAATTTTTCACTAAAAATTCAATTTTTCAGTAAAAATTCAATTTTTCACTAAAAATTCAATTTTTCACTAAAAATTCAATTTTTCACTAAAAATTCAATTTTTCACTAAAAATTCAATTTTTCACTAAAAATTCAATTTTTCACTAAAAATTCAATTTTTCACTAAAAATTCAATTTTTCACTAAAAATTCAATTTTTCACTAAAAATTCAATTTTTCACTAAAAATTCAATTTTTCACTAAAAATTCAATTTTTCACTAAAAATTCAATTTTTCACTAAAAATTCAATTTTTCACTAAAAATTCAATTTTTCACTAAAAATTCAATTTTTCACTAAAAATTCAATTTTTCACTAAAAATTCAATTTTTCACTAAAAAATAAATTTTTCCCTAAAAAAATGCAAGAACATGACAATTTTTCACTATAAATTCTATTTTTCACTAAAAATTTTATTTTTCACTATAAATTCAATTTTTCACTAAAAATTTTATTTTTCACTATAAATTCTATTTTTCACTAAAAATTAAATTTTTCACTATAATATATGTTTTTCACTACAAAATTTAATTTTTCACTAAAATTCTATTTTTCACTAAACATTCTATTTTTAACTATAAATTCTAATTTTCACTAAGAATTCAATTTTTCACTATAAATTCAATTTTTCACTAAAAATTTTATTTTTCACTATAAATTCAATTTTTCACTAAAAATTTTATTTTTCACTATAAATTCTATTTTTCACTAAAAATTAAATTTTTCACTATAAATTATGTTTTTCACTACAAAATTTAATTTTTCACTAAAAATTCAATTTTTCACTAAAAATTCAATTTTTCACTAAAAATTCAATTTTTCACTAAAAATTCAATTTTTCACTAATAATTCTATTTTTTACTATAAATTCCATTTTTCACTAAAAAATAAATGTTTCCCTAAAAAAATGCAAGAACATGACATATCAATCCTGGTCTTGCATGGTCGTTCTTGTTCTTGCATACCAAGTCCAACTTGTTTTTGCAGAGTCAGTCTTGTTCTTGCAGTAAGTGTTTTGCTTTTCTTGCAAATTGTGGGAGTCTGAATTGTAGGAGTCTAATTTAGTAGTAATATTATAAGAAAATTTAAAAAAAGTCTTCAAAATAAAATTTGCATGGGTTGATTTTATTTTTTTTTTGGTTTAAAATAAAAAGCACAATATGATTTGTATCATCACAGTCCGCTCCTGCACCGGAAAATCATTTGACGTCATTGCGCACCATCTTTTCAACATCTATATTAAGTGTTGGCAATTTTATCGACAAGTTCAACTTTATGCTAAACAAAGAGTTCTATTAAAAAAAGAAAATCTCACAATTATAAACAAAATGTTATTTTTAAAATTTACAAAAAAAAATGTTTTTCATTTGCAGAAACAGCCCCCCAAATAAACACAGCTGGCCCACAATCATGCTGGCCGATCAGATCCACATGTTGATCGTATCACTCAGCATGACTCAGAGCGAATACTCGCACGCTTAGTCTCTTCGCTTCGCTTTATTTGCGCACTTCACTCCCGCAACAATTCGATCGCATTGATCTGCTCTCTGCACAGATCTCTTTGACTCACCACCACCCCCGTTTAATCGAAAACGTCCACACTACATGTAACGAGTTTCATGGCACATTTGGAATTGTGTTTTTTTTTCTCATTCATACTTTTATGCTGTCCGTTGGTTGTCCAGTCGAACGATTAGTCACTGGACGGCTGTGTTTATGGCTGCTGTGGCTTCGACTGGACAATCGACTCTTTTCTTATTCCAATGACCCGCACGCAGCTCAAATCAACTCAACTTAGCTCAGCTCGATTTTGATAACCTCACGCTTTGTTTTGTTGACTGCAATGCTTGAGCAATAATTGATTCGATCGCGAGCAAAAGAACATCGCGCACTTACCCGAGATAAAGGCAACGACAAACCCAACAAGAACAGCTATAAAATGCGACATTACGATAACCTTTAGCTTATATTTAGAATGACAGTCTGCGGAAGACTAAGAAATCTAATACGAGCGATGCAAAATGAATGAATTGAATAACAATGTATTGGAAAATATTCCCTGAATTGACTAATAATTAAATGTTTCACTAAAAATAACATTTTAAATTAAAATAAAATTTCAAACGTAAAATTCAAATATTCTCTAAAAATTCAATTTTTCATTAAAAAAATAAAAATTCAATTTTTCACTATAAATTCAATTTTTCACTAAAAAATTCAATTTTTCACTAAAAATTAAATTTTTCACAAAAAAAAAATAAAAATTCAATTTTTCACTAAAAATTCAATTTTTCACTAAAAATTCAATTTTTCACTAAAAATTCAATTTTTCACAAAAAATTTAATTTTTCACAAAAAAATTAAATTTTCACTAAAAATTCAATTTTTCACTAATAATTCAATTTTTCACTAAAAATTCAATTTTTCACTAAAAATTCAATTTTTCACTAAAAATTCAATTTTTCACTAAAAATTCAATTTTTCACTAAAAATTCAATTTTTCACTAAAAATTCAATTTTTCACTAAAAATTCAATTTTTCACTAAAAATTCAATTTTTCATTACATATCTGTTTTTCACTAAAAATTAAATTTTCACCAAAATAGAATTTCTCACTAAAAATTCAATTTTTTACTAAAATTTGTTTTTCACTAAAAATTAAATTTTTCACTCATTATTAAAATTTTCACTAAAAATTCAATATTTTACTGAAATTACAATTTCACTAAAAATTCAATTTCACTCAAAAATCAATTTTTAACTAAAATTATTTGGTTAATAATTCAATATTTATCTAAAATTCAATTATTAACTACAAATTCAATTTTCACTAAAATTTGAGTTTTTTTTTTATTAAAAATTCATTTTTCACTAAAATTTCAATTTTTCACTAAAAATAAAGTTTTTACTAAAAATAAAAGTTGAAGTCTTAAAGTTTAAGTGTAAAATGGAATTTTAAGTGAAAAGTTTAATTTTCAGTGAAAATTTAAATTTTAGTGAAAAATTGAATTTTTACAAGTGAAAAATTGAATTTTTAGTGAACATTTAAATTTTTAGAGAAAATTAGAGTTTTTTTTTTAGATAAAAATTGAAAAATTAACTAAAAATATCAATTTTTAACTAAAATTAAATTTTTCATTTATAATTCCATTTTACACTTCTTATTTCATTTTTCTTTAAATATTAAATATCTTAAAATTCAATTAAGCTACCTTTAAAACAATCTATTAAATACCTCTAAATATAAAAATATAAAAATAAAATATTTAATAGAAACTAAATACGTTTTTCTTTGATCAAACAATTTAGATAATTGTTGCGTCAAATTAACGATTTAGCCCGATAAGGTCATTCAAGCCAGGCTGGCTTGTCTGGCTGTGCCTTGTCCATTTTCTATGTTGGCCGATGTTTGCTTGAGAACCGGTTGTTGTGCTTAGAATTTATTCATTTCCTAAGCATCATATGAGCCTCAGTTGCATTCGAGCCCAACCCAACCATGTTGGCGCAATGCGTTGTTGCCCGGCGCAAGTTCGCCAGCGTTGAGACATCTACGATGACTGCACCATTCATGGACATGCCAAAGATCATTGTGCTTCGAGTGTTGTATGAACAGTGGCGGACTGGAACTAAAATTACAGAGATTTTTATTTTTAATTGGCTCACAAAACTGTATTTCGATTTTTGGCGATTTCTGTTATAGATCTCTTAATAATAAATTTGTTTTGATCATTTCCAATGGTGCTTAATTTCATTTTTATTCATATATCGTTCATTCTTAAACTTTTTTTATTTCTATCGATCTTTTAAAATCTCAAAATGAACGTTCCAGATTCGGGATGGGCCCTTGAAACTGCTACATCGTCCGTAGAATCTTGAACAGACCTTTGTCTATATAGACCTAATAGATAAAAACATCTGGAAAGTACATCGCCAATTAGTAATTTCAGTTCTTTTAACAATTTCTGTAATATTTATTTATATCCTTATTACCTCTTCGAGAAATTATATATATATCTTAACCGGCCTATCGAAGTAACCTCAATTTTCTCATATGTTCAGTCCGCCCTCTGAGCATAGATTTTATGTTGGCACTGCTAAACAACAAAAAATCTTTTTTTTTTTGTTATTATTTTGTGTTTCTCTAAATCGTGTAATTTAAGCAAAGTTATGCGCATGTTTTGGGGCGATCGACTGGTTAATTGCGCGGTCAATTGCTTAGATTTTGAGGCTTGTTAAAAGATCGTTGACAAGTCGTAAATTTTGTTGCATTTTTTTCTAAGGCTAATCTTAGTTTCAATTTCATATTCGTATTGTATTCAATTAACAAAATGTTTGGCAATAGTTGAATTATTCATTACACATACCTGGAATAGAAGAAATAAGAATAATTAATAAAAAATAATTAAATTTATTTATTTACATTTTATGTAAAATATAAAACTAATTTGAAGTAAAACAATATTGAGTTTAAGAGCATGAAATGCGTTACCATTAAAAGGACACGATTTTGCACTTTGTTAAAATTCTACTGTGGTAAAGGTGCTGGAAAGGATGCAGGTAGCATCAAAGATCTAACGTTATTTTCTTCATTTTCGATGCTATAAAGCAGACGTAACAAATGCTATGAAAAACTAAAAACTTTCGTTGAAAAATAAATACTAAAGACTGCTTAACGTAAAAGTAAAATAAAACTAAAAGAGCAATAACAAAAAAAAAACGAAGAAAACGTCGCAAAACTTTTACAGAATGTGCGCGAAATCAATACAAATCAGTAAAGACATATATGACAAAGTATTTTACGTAAAGAATACAACAATCTTATGAAAGATTTATACAATATGTAAAAGTATTTTTAAAAATAATTATTATGATATTGCTTTTGTCGATATTGCTTTTGTCGAATAGTTTGTAGAAATTGGTTTTATTTAATATTAACAAATAATGCAAAAAAAAATTATTAAAGCCAAATTAATCACATAAATGGATATGAGTAAATTTCGTTCTACTGCATTCTTTAAATATTTGTATTGATTTTAATTTATTTTACCAGAAAAAAGGTTTAAAAATAAACTTTTACTTAGAAAAGATATATCAAGCATTTTCATTTTTCACATAATTAATAATGAACTAAAGGCTTATATTTTTCACACAACGGCAAAGTCAAAATTGGATTTTTGGATCTCGCGAATGAATTGTGTCGAGAAAAAAAATTATCGGGTGAAGAATTAGCTCGGCTGAAAATGAATTCGCGATGAATTGTCCGTAGAGAAATTGAATCGGTGAAGAATGTTTTGGTAATGGATTGTCCCGAAAAAGATTGGATTCGGGAAAAAAAAATACTTTTTTGAAGAAGAATTGTCTGGTTATTAATTGTCTCGAAAAAGATTGGATTCGGGAAAAAATTGTCCGGTGATGAATGGACTCGGTGCAGAATCGTTTGGTGATAACTTTGTCGAATAAAAGATGATCGGAAGAAGAATGACTTATAATAGAATTGTTTGGGAATGCATCGTCCGGCGAAATATTTTACGGGGAATAATTAATTTGAAAAATTGGGAAAGAGTGATCTTGAAGGGGTCAGCATGAATAGGTCAGCATGAATAGTCATTTAAAAACATTTTTAGGGGTAGAATTTGTGCTGAAGAATTGTCTTAGAAATATATGGACATAAGAAAGAATTGTCCCATGACGAACATGAAGAATTGGGTAAAATGGTGATGATAGTAATAGGATTGTCTCGAGGAAAATTTGTTTTATAAAAAATAACCCGACGAAATTTTATCGATACGCAGAAGAATTGTCCAGGAATGGGTTGTATTTGGGGGTGAATTGTCTATGGTAAGAATTGTTCGTGCATAAATTGTTTTGTTGAACTGTTTTGTTTTAAGAAAAACACCTCGACGTAATATTAACAATGCGTAGAAAAATTATTCGTAAATGAGTAGTATTGGGGACCTGACTTATTGAATTATTATGAATTATTATTTTCAATAAATTGCTTGAGGAAGAATTATATCGGGAAAGAGTGGTATTGAAGATAAATTGTTGCGAAGATGAATTATATTGGAGAGGAATTGTTTCGAGAAATAATTGTGTAAGTAAAAATTGTCTGGTACAGAGTTTTCTGTATATATTTTTCCGAGGTGGAACTATCTTGGCGAAGATGGCTTTTCGGAAGAATTTTGCTCTGCGCTAATGTTGTCGGGTAAGAATTGCCGAAGAAAAATTGTGTATGATATTAATAGTCTTGGAAAGAAATGTCTGGGAGAAAAATAGTCTTAGGAAGATTTGTTTGGAGAGGAATTTCGGGATAAAAATTGATTCAAAGTGAATTGTCTGGAGAAAAATATTCTTGGGAAAGAATAGTAAGAAGAATGATAGAAGAAGGATTGATCATGGCGAAGAATGGTTCGGAGTATATAATTTTGGGAAAGAAGGGTCTTGAGGAGGTATGGGCTGAAAAAGAAATGGTCTGAAGGAAGAATTGTTCGGGGAAAATCGTTCGCAGTAGAATAGTTTGAAAAAATATAGTCCAGAGAGTAATAGTCTGGGGAATAATTGCTTTGGGAAGAATTGTCTCAGGGTGAAATGCCTCAGGACGTATTGTCTGAGGAAGGATTTTTCTCGAGGAAGATACGTCTGGAGAATAATTACTTTGAGTAAGAATTGTCTTCACGATAACTTGTCTCGGGGGAAAATGGTATCGTGTATGAATTGAGCGGGGACAAATTGTGTTCTAGAGAAAGAAATGTATGGGAGAAGAATATTCGTAAGTAAGATTTGCTTAGAGTGGAATAGAGAAGAATGAATTAAGGATGAAACATTGTCCTGGGCAAAAATGTTCTTGAAAATAATGGTATTTAGAAAGAATGATCCGGAGGAAGAATGGTAGGAATGGTCTGCAGGAAGAATGGTAGAAATGGTATGAAGGGAAGAAAATCTTTGTGTAAAAAAATGCTCTTGGGAAATAATGGCATGGAGGAAGAATGGTAGGAATGGCCGGAAGGAAGAAAAATATGGAAAATATGATCTTGGGAAATAATGGTTTGGAGGGAAAATGGTCTGGATGAAGAAAGAATATTGAAAAATTGTTCCTGAAAAAAAAGTTCTTTGTCGAGGTAGGTATGGAGATAGAATGGTCGGAAAGAAGCATGGTCTCGGACAAAAATTATTCGTGGAATAATAGTCCTGAGAAGAATAGTCTTGGAAAGAATTGTTCCGGGAAGAATTGTCTCAGCGTGAATTGTCACAGAATAAATTGTCTAAGGAAGAATTTTGTTGAGAAAGAATTGTCTTACAAAGAAATTGTACGACGAAAAATTTGTTCGAGTAAATATTCTCTCCGGGAAGAATTGTAGAAATGAAGAATAGTTGTCATTTCTTTGATTTTAAAGAAATATTTTATTTTTACTTTACTTTTATCTCATTATTATTTTCGGTGTATATTTATATCACAATACTATGTAAGAGCAACAATAAAAGAAAGTCAAGGCTTATGCTGAGCCATGAAATAACTTTACATTCGCTTACATTCTCCTTCCCAAATTGTGTATTGTATTTGGGAAGGAGAAGGAAATTCAACTCTTTCAAGTGTCTAAAAAGTTTTCATTGCATGCATTTAGGCATTAAGCCTACACAAAAATGCTGAGGCATTGAAGTCTCAGATACTTCAGTTTCAATGCTGCTCAATCGTACAAATTTTTTGTTATAGTTATTTTTTTTTTTTTTTTTCATGTTTGTCTGTCTTGTTTGCTGTACAGATTAAGGCCTTTAAAACACTTTGAAACAACAACTGGAATTGTTCAATTTTCTTATTGTTTTTTTTTGGATTTTTTGATTTTTTTGGGTTAAGCTTGAAAAGTTTATATATTTTTTTTCTCATTTACTTTCTCTACTACATTTTAAAGCAATTTCTTGTTTTTGTGCTGCTTGTTGCTTTGTATAAAAAGTAAATTCAATTTCTACTGCATACATTGAGGCGCAGGCACCAGCACTCAAGTGTTTGCCTGCTATGCTTTTAATTTGCTTTTGCTGTAGAGTTTTCATTATTGTTATAGTTAAAAAGAATTTAAAAGAAGGGTAGCTCAGCCATGAGTAAGCAGTACGATTTAAATAATGAAAGAAAGGGTGAAAAATAGAGAAAACCTCTTTAAAAGTGTTAAATGCATGCGAATGAATTTTTAAAACAATGTTTTTCAAATAAATTTACTTCAATTGTAATATTTGGAAGTCTATTTCAACATCTTTTAAATAATGAAAAACTCAATTTTGCTGCAAATAGAAAAGTAAAAGTAGTAAATACAAATATAACAAAGTAAATAATTGTATCAAACAAGATATTTGCTATTTACAGATTTTTCGTATTTCATATAGTATTTGTATAATGCGGTATTATTGACCTAGTAAAGACCAGTAAATAGATTGAAGATCAGTGAAGTTAAAACATGAGTGTGAGATGGTGTGTGAACAACACTGATTCTTGACTAGTGTAGAAGTTTGTGGAAACATCGAGCTATGAACTGCGCGTAAGTGTAACAGAGAGAGATATGGTATACAAGAAATACGAATTCTGGTGATGTGTATATATTTGTGTAAAATTTTAGAAAGATCCTAATAGCATTTTCGAAACTTTTAATACTTTTAAACTTTTAATGAAATCATACAAATTTTCCTATGGTAATCCCATACATCAGTTATATATAATTCGTGGGTGTTGGTCTGAATACTCTTTTTTATCATATCATACAACGTTTATCTGAAAAATTGTATCGAAAATCAAGACCCATCTCAACCGCTTTTTAGAATAAAAAATATTTCCACTTAAAAATCTAAATTTTCAAAAAATTGTAAACGCAATCTTTCTTCTAATTATCAAGAATTATTATAATACATCAAAAATGATAATATTTCGTTATGTTTTTAAGATATTTTGATCTAACTCGAAAATTTAAATTTTTGGTTTAGACTATTTTTGGTTGATTTTTAGCATTTCAGACGAAATGTTAAATAAGGAAATAATTTATGGTTTACAGAGCATAGTCCAAATTAATTACCAAAAATACTAATAATACTAAATAATAATAATAGTTTGGCACTACAGTCCTATAAGAACTTAGGCCGAGCTCTCTCACCATTTTGTGCTGTGCGTGTTATATTTGTACTCAAAGTGGTGGGACCTACAGTTTATTGCCAACTCCGAACGGCGGGTGAGAGCTTTTCATAGGCAATGTTTTACTCTCGTAGGTTTGCCATTTACTGCCGAGAGGTAGCGCGGTATAGAAAAATGTTTCTATGAAAAGATGATGTTAGCCCCAGTCCGGGCTTGAACCGGGGAACTTTCGGTTCGCAGTCCAGCGCACTAACTATTGAGCTACCGCGGTTTCAAATAAGCCCTATCAAATACAGTTTCGGTCGAAGAATATTTAAACTATTTGTCCAAAAATATTGAAACGCAGTTTTTCGTTTAAATGTCAGAACTTATTTTATTATTTAAGTAAATGCTAATATTCCAATACAGTTTCAAAATATTTTAATCTAAACTCGAAAAAATGTAAATTTTTTTACACTATTATTGGATGATTTTTTAGCATTTTGGATCTAATGATAAATAAGAAAATGATTTATGGTTATACGGAGTATAGTCCAGACTAACGATCAAAACTACTAACTTTTTTCCATCGGTTCTAATTTTTATAATATGCCCTATACTATTAATACAGTTTAACTTTTAATTTTTTAGATTATTTTAGATTGATTTTTTTACATTTTGGTTGGAATGATTATGTCGAGCATATCACAAAACAAATATCGAAATTGCTAACTTTTTTCCATCGGCTATAATTTTTAAAATATGCCCAGTTTCTTTCGAAAATGTTAAAATTTTTAGAAATTTAAAATATTTGTATATTTTACATAATAATTACTCGATTTAACAGTAATTATGATGTAAAATATAAAAGTATTTTATAAAGTGTTTACCAATTTTTCTCAGAAATGTAAAAATCTGAGTATACAGTTAAAATCAACACCATCGAATTATATATAATTGATGTATGGGATATCCAGAGAAAATAATCGTGTTCAGTAGTGCATTTCATCCAGTACTCTAAATTCTTCAAATACTATCAAATTTTATGGAAAACATTCAAATAAATGTGAAAAATTTAACTAATAACCGTAGTAGAAATTTGTCTGGGGTCTGAATAAAAATTGATCAAGGAATTTGTATTTCTTGACATATCCAAACCAATTACAAGACAAACATGTAATGGGATATTTTTTCTGAGTGTAGTAATCTAAATAGTTTGAACTACTATTTATCAAAAATGACATTTCCTGTTATCTCATCTTCTTTTTAAATATGCTCTTTAAATAAAAATTAAGTCTGGAATGTAAATAGGAAAATCTTATTCTCGATTTTTAGTTCGAGTTCATTTTTTTATTATGACTACACTTAATTCGCACTGATTTCTTTTGCGTTTTTTAGCAAGCTTTGCATAGAGTTTTATTTTTTTATATTTTCGCTTCTCTCCCACACTATATAGATATTTCTTTTGATCCAATCTAGTGTTTCGAAAATTGTTTAATTTTCTTTTATCTGTTATTTTTGTGGAATTTGTCAGTGCTGCTTTTTCAGAGCGCGCCAAATTAAATTAAGCTGTTGTTGTTCCGTGCACCACTTTCATGCACTTGTGTCACTTAATTGAGCAAAAGAGTGTTGCACAGTGGAGCCAGTGTTGCGCAGCGCACAAAGAATAGTTTTTAAAAGGTCGAGCGATGCTTTAATAAAATTTAAATTGTATGAAAAAAGCACTTAAAATGGTTGAAAAAGAAAATATAATTGCAATAAAAAAATAAAATACAAAAAAAAGTGAATTGTATTCTTACAAAATACACAAAAAGTAAATATTGTTATTGTTTTGAAGCACAAACAATTCAGCAAAAATATAAAAAACGCGCAGAAAAAACATCGCAAATGAGATTTTCACTTGTATTTTCTGTTGCACATTTTCTTCGTGAAATATCCTTGCACAAAGGATAACTGGGTTAACAAGTTGATTGTTGTTGCAGTTCTTTTGTTGCATTTTCAGCATATTATTTTTCTGTGTTTTTTCATTTATTCGTATGCATTCGTAGAACCTCCATCTCCACCTTCTTTGGGTTTAATATTAACTTTTGATATAATTTTATAATTTTTATTTTTACTACATAGTGGGAGGCGAGGTTAACTATTTTTATTTTTGTTGTTATTTAAATTAAAACTACGCAAGAGTGCGGAAAATCATGTCGCACCCTTTGCGAAAACAAAGTCGCGTCCTTTTGTCTCCGACAATTGCATAAATAAAATAGTAAATATTTGAATAACAGCATAAGTACTTGAAAACTTGTAGAGAATCGGAATTAATTAATTTTTGGAGAACATTTGCATTTTTAGAGAAAATTTATTTTTCAAATGATATTTTAGTGAAACATTCAATTTTTAGTGAAAAATTGAATATTTAGTGAAAAATTGAATTTTTAATGAAAATTTTAATTTTTAGTGAAAAATTTAATTTTTAGTGAAAAATTGAATTTTTAGTGAAAAATAGAATTTTTAGTGAAAAATTGAATTTTTAGTGAAAAATAGAATTTTTAGTGAAAAATTGAATTTGTAGTGAAAAATTGAATTTTTAGTGAAAAATTGAATTTTTAGTGAAAAATTGAATTTTTAGTGAAAAATTGAATTTTTAGTGAAAAATTGAATTTTTAGTGAAAAATTGAATTTTTAGTGAAAAATTGAATTTTTAGTGAAAAATTGAATTTTTAGTGAAAAATTGAATTTTTAGTGAAAAATTGAATTTTAGTGAAAAATTGAATTTTTAGTGAAAAATTGAATTTTTAGTGAAAAATTGAATTTTTAGTGAAAAATTGAATTTTGTAGTGAAAAATTGAATTTTGTAGTGAAAAATTGAATTTTAGTGAAAAATTGAATTTTAGTGAAAAATTGAATTTTTAGTGAAAAATTCAAGTTTTAGTGAAAAATTGAATTTTTAGTGAAAAATTGAATTTTTAGTGAAAAATTAAATTTTTAGAAAAATTGAATTTTTTGTGAAAAATTAAATTTTTATTGAAAAATTGAATTTTTCGTGAAAATTTGAATTTTTCGTGAAAAATTGAATTTTTAGTGAAAAATTGAATTTTTAATGAAAAATTGAATTTTTAGTGAAAAATTGAATTTTTAGTGAAAAATTTAATTTTTAGTGAAAAAAATAATTTTTAGTGAAAAATTTAATTGTTAGTGAAAATTTTAATTTTTAGTAATAAATTAAATTTATAATGAACATTTTTCATTAAATTTTGAATGAAAATTGTAATTTTAAGTGAGACATTAAATTTTTAATTAATTTCAACTTTTAATAAATAATTTTTTTTATATGCTTGATTTTTAATTAGTTGCCGATCAATTAAAAGTTTGTTGCAAAATAATTTAAATGCAGCAAAAGTTACATTATTTAATACAATAATAAAAACTACTCTGCCAGCCAAAGCAATGAATTTTTACAATTACGAAATGAAAGAAATGCAAACAACGTGGCAAAGAAAAAGTCACTCAATGCCGTCGTTATCCTTTAAATTAAAAAACTTTATTTAAATAAAATCAGAAACAGCGCCGCACTCAGTGCAGTGCAGTGAGTGAATAATTGAGTGGGATGGAGGTTGAAGCATGGGGGTGACGTGACATGAGGCAAGGGCGGCAAAGGAGGCCGTGCGCTGCGGAAAGAACACGTTTGCCATTGAAAGTGAAATCCACGCAAACATGTGAAATGAAGTGAAAAAAGTTTGCACTGCATGAGCTGCAAATAAAATAGGCTGCAGGACGTGGCTGCTGCTGCTGCTGTGGATCATGACAGCAAAATGCGAGAGGACATTTGCGAGCATCTAAAAAAAACAAAAAACTTTAAATAAGACAGAGACAGACGATAGAGCGAGACAACAGTGTGAGCCGAACGGAAGTTGGGTCCTACAAAGTTTTGCGCAATATTGTTGAGTTCCTGGAGCTCAGCGCCTGCAGCATCCGACGGTGGCGGATGCAGCGACAGCTGAGGGACGGCAACGGCAGCAGCACTGACAGAGACAGACGGACAGACAGGCAGATGGCGGAAGGCACAGTTGAATGGTTGCCTGAATGTATAGACAGCAGTGGCAGCAGCAGCATCAACAGCAGCACCAGAAGCAGAAAAAGTAGAAAAAGCTGTCGCACAAAATGCCGCATTGAAAATACGCCAAAATCGGCCAACGGCAACGAGACTGAACAACAGCAACAACAAATTTCGAAATGTCTAACGGAAGCGCAGTCGTCGGGACCAAGTTCCGTCGCTTGTGTGAGGAGTCAGAAAAATGTTTAAATTGAATTCAATGAATGAATAAATGGATGGATGGCGCTACGAAATGAACACCAAATGAAATAAAGCAAAACAAAAAATAAATTAAAAGAAGCCCTTAAAATTTACATCAATTCCATTTATTTCGTGGGTGCTGATTTTAAATGCATACTCAGTTTTTTAATATTACTTAACGTTTTTAAGAAAATTTCTTTCGAATTCTTAGCCATTTTTCGGACCTTCTGATAGTAATAAAAAAATGTTGTACTTTAGAAAATTAGTTGTCCAAAATACTTTAAATGCTGTTTTTCTTGTTTGTACTAATTTTAATATATAAATAAATGCTAATATTCCATTACAGTTTCAAGATATTCGAATCTAAACTCGAAAATGTTTCATTTTTTGTACACTTTTATTCGATGATTTTTTAGAAATTTGGATCTAATGCTAAGCAAGAAAATAATCATTGGTTATGTAGAGCGTAGTCCAAACTAACGATCAAAATTACTAACTTTTTTCCAACGGTCATAATTTTTAAAATATGCCCTATCATTACAGTTTCCGTCCTATAAAGTTTAAGTTTTTAATTTTTTTTATTTAATTTTTGGTTATTTTTTTAGCATTTCGTATGGAATGATAATACTGTAATGATTTGTACTTATGTAGAGCATAGTCCAGCTAACATGCAAAATTACTAACTTTTTTTCATCGGTTCTAATTTTAAAAAATATCACCTATTAAAACAGTTTTGATATTAAATTTGGACATTATTTTATTTGTTTTGACATATATTTCTGTAAGTTTTGGGATTGGGATTTTTTTTTTGTTGGATTGGAGGAATATTCAATTTGGTTTTGGATGCTTTTTTAATTATTTGTGATTATTTTATTTAATTTGGAATTATTTCAATGCAAACAATTTGGGACTTATATTAAAATTGAGCACATTTTAATTAGTTTTGGGCATTTTGTGATTGTTTCAGGGTTATTTTCTTTTTGTTATAAGGATTTTCTTGTTTTGGTAATTATTTCATTATGATTTTTTTATTTATTTTATGCTTCTTCATTTTGTTCGGCATAATAAACCTTTTTTTTTTTGGGAAATATAACTTTTTTAAGGTTTATTTTATTCAGTATTATTCCATTGGGGGTTATTTTGTAGCGTTGAATATAAGAATCCTTGAAACTGCAGAAACATGTAGTAGTTGAAGTATTTTAGAGTTTTTCTACCCACAATTTTGCCATATAAAAGTAAAACAAAAATACAAAATTCCAAAAATAACACATAATTGCATTGCTGACGCATGCATCATTATCCTTAAAATATTATCCTTGCAACAATAATAGAAAATAATAAAAAACTTTTCGCAGAGTTCATAAATCACTTTCGCCCAAAGTTCTGTGCACGCGGAGTATGTCGCTATTTCACTTTTAAGTTGCGCGGCACTATCTCGCCAACATTCAGTGCAGGACCACACACACAGCAAGGATAACAAGGACAACGAACCCTGCCGCTCAAGTGGCAGTGCAGCGACAAATAAACGTGCGGCAAAACGTCAGACGTATGGCAAACAAACGCAAGATTATATGAAAAACTAAAAGAAATTCGAAGATAAAATAATGTCCTTTGTGGTAGATAAATCCTGGCGGCGCATATATTGTTTAGCATATGCATTACAAACGAATACACAGAATGCAAGAAGAACAACACACACAAACGAGCGTTTAAAATAAAAACAAAAATTGAAAATTTATTTTGTAGCCTGCAAAACATTTCAAGTGCAGCGCGCGGCGAATTTTTCCACGCAAACACTCAAGTGGCAGAAGGATGTGAACGGCAGGGCGCACTTGAAATTATTCTTTTTTTTTATTTCTGTTGTTTTTTTGTAGTTGTCGTACCTAATAGGCCGACAGCGCTGTTTGGTTTGTTATCCTATATATCCTGTTTGAGTTATCACATGTGCGATTTAGTTGTTACAACCGCATTAGGCTCCGAGCAGCTTGCTCTAAAAGTGTTTGAGAAGTAGGAGCAGTCGAATTTAATTTCTTTAGTATTTCTAAAGGTATATAATAGAAAGATTTTGAAAAAAATATTATTTTATAAAATATACATTTAGAGAAAACACAAAGTCGGTTGAACTAACCAAAACTTTAGTTTTTTGAATATTTGTATACAAAAATATTAAAGTTGTTAAAAAATCTAGCAACTGATACTTCAGTCGAATTTAGATTTTTGTTTTATATTTAAACTTGCTGTAATTTCTCATAAAATTACTGCTCAAAAATTAAAAATATTGTTGTCATAACCGAAAAGTGTTGTTTGTTGATTTATAGTTTGTATTTAATACAAATTTCAATACAATTGTTATGCGAACCTCAAAAATGTTTGTATGAAGAAAAAGAAAAAGAAAAAAAAGCACAATTTGGCATATTTAAAATAAATGTGACCTCTGTTGTTGTAATTATAAATTTTGTTTTTAATTTTTGTACAAATTATGCGCACATTCACAAAATTATTGCTTCGTAGAAATATAAATATTCACTGAATGCATAATTTCAAGCAGTTTCAAACGTTTTGCCAAAGTTAGTCCTTGACACAAACAAACCCTACAAATTAACAGGCATTACAAAAAAAAAAATGGAAAAAAGCACAACTCATTCAGACTACATTTCACACATTTTCAGTGAAATTCTAAAAACACAAAAAATAAAAAAAAAAATAAACGTGCAAAAGTATAAACAACTCATTTTGGTATTTCATATGGGGAAAAAGGACGACAACGAATCATACATGTGTTTGTGCGTATAAAAGTTGTCTGCATAATAAATTTGTTGCTGATTTGTACAACGAATTTGTTGGTTTTTGGCATTAGTTGACAGTTAAAACGGCTACCACACAACAGTTGAAGTTTGATTGTACACGTAAATGAGTCATTGTCGAGTTTTGAATCAGACGACAATGATTGTTAGGCACGTGTGATTAAACAGTATTTGGTATTATTTAAAAAGTAATATTTTATATAAAAATACAAAAATATGAGCGCTAGTTGGTATAAATTTAGAAAGATATCGTTAGTTGAAAGTACTATAGTATATAGAATACACAACTTTCAAGTTTGAAAGGATATACAAAAATAACAGTCTAATGAATTTTATTTTTTTTTCAAAAATTGCAATTTAAATAATTGATTTCTAAAAAATTTCAAAAGAAATTATGTTTTTATATAGTTTATTTAAAAAGTTATAATTATTTGATTAATATTAAAATGCAAAGTTGCGAAATTTTTAAGTTTGAGTGGGATTTAAAAAAAAAACGGTATATGAATTTTAATATTTTAAAAAATTACAACTTTTGTAATGAATTTTGAATAAAGTACAATATAAATTATGTTTATATTTAGTTTATTTAAAAAAATAGAATTATTTGATTATTATAAAAACGCAAAGATCAATTAACGAAATTGCTTATTTAATTGCGCAGTATCCATATAATAATTTGTATATCCTACACTAAAAGTGAAAGAGAATATTCTATTTAGTCTTCCTTGTAACTCCTAGAAGGATAAAGTTTTTTTTCTTCTTTTTTTTTTCTTGATAAGTAGTTTTAGCGATGTCCATTAGATATCTGAACAAATGTATTTGAAGTTCCCCCTGCTAAATATGCACTATGGCACACTGCTGCATATAGTGCATTTTGCAAAGGCAGTAGACAGTATTATAGCGAAGTCTCTCCAGCGACTACACTTCACTGCAGTATTTGTTTCATTGATGTCAAGTAGTGTCAAGACATTCAATGTTTTGAAAAACAAAACCAAACGACACTACTGTCGCTGCACATGCAACGAATACAGTGAGTGTAGCGAGTGAGCGGAACGAGTGAGAAGACGAACATTGAAATCAACAATAAATCTGTTCATTACAGTATTTGAATTTTGATTGCACATCACATTATAACCTCTTCACTATAACTACGTCTTGTTTGTATTTTGTTTTGACACTACTTGTGCTTTGTTGCTGTGAGCAACACATTCATTTGATTTTCAAGCATACAGTTGTCGACAGTACATGTCGTGAAATAAAATGAATGTCTTGAAGTGAGTTTCAAATGCATATGTGCAGATGCCCAATGTTTAATTATATGTCTACTTAAATAACGATTACTGAAAAACAATAAGAGCTAGATCAATAAAATTTTTAATTTAGATTAGATTTAAGTAAGCCTATGCTGCCTAGTATTGAAAATGGGGGTGAACGATTTACCTCTTTAAGCACGATTTTAATTGCCATAAATTAATATAACCTATAGCACAAACTATAAAAAATAGCAAAATTTCAAATCTCATCTAAACATTTTATGGTTTTTATTGCCTTTAATGTCTTTTTATTCATTTAGAGCACTAGTCCCAAAAACATGGTACAGCTTTTTTGAATTTTAAGTCAGTTTTATTTAGATATATCGTAGTTTTTTAAGCTTTTTGATATTTCTAAAATAAACAGTTTATGAAAATATAGTAAATGATAAATATATTTATTTTCTAGAAAATGTATAATTTTTCTTTTAGAAAAATATGATTTTTTTTTATTATTTATAGTGAAAATTCCACTTATTTGGTTAAATTATATAAATTATATCTCCCACAATTTTTTATTTATTTTAAATAGCCATTCATGGATTTTTGAAATTTGAGTTTAAAATTTAAACTAAATTCTCTGTAGAATAAATGAATTTACAATATTGTGAGAATCAACTGATATAAACGCATAATCCTTTCAAATACAAAGCAATTCAATAGCAAGACGAATGTGTTTTCAATTGTTCGCTTAACAAAAAACAAGATAAGCTAATATCCTATAAAAGATGCGCCAGACAATGCGCCACATAACAGCACAATAGAGCGCTAGATGGATAGACTGAAAACC
The DNA here is from genome assembly GCA_951804985.1 of Dryomyza anilis. Lineage (NCBI taxonomy): Eukaryota > Metazoa > Arthropoda > Insecta > Diptera > Dryomyzidae > Dryomyza > Dryomyza anilis. Next base: position 1,126,406 of record OX638134.1, read on the forward strand.
ATTACAAATTAACATGGAACTGAAGTGAATTTCAAGCAAAAACTACAGTGTCTTCAGTGGCGCTTCAATTGACATAGGAGCACTCAATGCAATTGACGAAAATAAAAAATGGAAAACAAAAATACGGAAAACAATTTAATGCGCAGTACTACCTAACATGATTTTCAAAATGTTTCTAAAATGGAAATTGACTTGCGATTGACAGCGGTCCACAACGTGCATACATTAACGCTGACTGACATTTGAAAATGTCAAAATGACAGCAACATAACAAACGTCAGAAATTAAGCATTTTCCAGTTTGCTCGAGGGTGAGTTTTTCATACTTTGTTGATTGATTAATGCTTTTATTTCATTTTCAAATTCGATTTATTGTGACTTTTTATGGAGCTCATAAAAGAATAAGATCGAGCACGAACGAAGAAAATGATCGAGTTTTATTTTATGGTTAAGAAATTAGCTGCCGATTGACGCAGGCCATGCGTTGGGTAGGTTTTGCGGTAACCTTTGACCACACAGCGGTTTATCGGCGGTCAGGCAGTCGAGCAGTCATTCGAGCCAGCCAGTCAGTCAACCGAGCCACATTTCTGACGCGGGTGCAACGCCTTACACAGCTGATCCTCGTTTTTCTTATCACTCGAAATCCATTAAATTTATTTTTATTTTTATGCTCGTTTTTATATTTAGTTCTAATTTAATTTTTACGATTGTTTTGCTGCTCGCATTTATGATAAATTGTGCTCGCACTCGATTCACACATTCATTATGAGGCCCCTAAAGTGAGGCGTTCTCTGTGTTCCATACGTTCTTCGTCCGTTCGTTCTATCATTCTTAATGGCGCGTAATTATAATTTGCTGATAAGCCTGGCTCCAACTTATAATCTGCCATTAGTGCAGATGAGTCTAGTGCATTTGTGACCCAGTCTAAGTGCGTTGCCTGCCTGAGCACAAAATCACTTCCGGACGCAATTGAGAGGCATATTTTGTTCAGATCTTGGAATTTATAGTATGTAAGTTCTATTTATTTTGTCGTTGTAGAAGAAGAATTTACCAAATATATTTAATATATATAATTATTGGACAAAACGGGAAAGCAATAACAAAAGCAAAAACAAAAGCAAAGAAAAAAAAAACATACAAAACAAAAGCAAACACAAATAAGAGCAAACAAAAAGAAGAGCAAAATCAAAAACCTAAAAAAATGGAAATACAAAAGCAAAACAAGAGCTAAAACACAAAAACAGAACAATAACCAAAAAAAAAAAAACAAAAGCACAAACACCAAAAAAAAGCAATAACAAAAGAAAGAAAAAACAAAACTAAAAATACAAAATAACATCAAATACAAAAAAAAAACACACAAACAAACAAAAACAAGAGCAAAATAAAAAAAAAACCAATGGAAAAACAAAAGTAAAAGCAAAAACAAAAACACTAAATAGAAAAGCAATAACAAATTCAAAAACAAGAGCAAAAATACAAAAAAGCAAAGACAAAACAAAAGCAAACACAAAGCAAAATCAAAAAAGACAAAACCACAAAAACAAAACAAAAAAAAAGCAAAACAAAAACAAAAAATAAAAGAAAAAGCAAAATCGCAAAAACAAAAGCAAACACACAAAAATGAAAAACAAAAGCATAAACAGAAAAACAAAAGTAAAAACCATAGCAAAAAAACCGAAAATAAAAGCAATAAGAAAAGCAAATCAAAAAATACAATCTAAATAAAAAATATCAAAAATAATATCAAACACTAAAGAAAACAAAAACAAACACACAAGCAAACAAAAACAAGATCAAAATATAGAACAAAAACACAAAACCAAATTAAAACACAAAACCAAAGCAAAATAAAAAACAAAAACAAATACTAAAAGAAATAGAATAAACTAAAAAACCTAAAAACAAAAGCAAACGCAAACACAAAGCAAAACACAAAATACAAAAGCAAAAATTAAAATCAAAAAAATCATAAAATCAAAAATCATAAACAAAAAAACAAAAGTAAAAGCAAAAATACAAAATAATATCAAAAGAAAAAAAATTAAAAAAAAGCAAAAACACTAAATCAAAAACAAAAAATTAAATAAAAAAACAACATAAAAAAAACAATAAACAGCTATGGTTTAAAAAATAAACAAAGTTAAGATAATTTTAATGTCATTTAAAAAAAAAAACAATAATTTATATCTAAGTACTTTTGCAAACTAATAATTGTAAATTTTAAAATACCATTTGGTAAATTTCACTACTACAGCGATGCTATTTTAACTGAAACTTTATGGTTAAAGTGCATATTTTAAGTAGATTAATGGCGCAGCAAACCTATACAAAATGCTATTAAAAATGCTCGAAATAACTCGAAAATGTAGAAACCGCCAACGACCCAGTTTAAATTGATTGTTCTTCCTGCAGACATCAAGTAGATGCCAGCAGCTCAGAGGCGATGCACTCAAGTCTGCAAAGTTAATTTCCTCATTGCCAGGCCAACCTAACCACCAGAAATGTAGCTCAAAGGACGATGATGACGACGATGACGACGACGAGAATGACGACTTTAAAACGGCCCCAAAATATTTCTGCCAAAAACTTAATTTTATGCAGCTCAAGCAGCAGCAATAGCAACAGCAAAAGCAAAATTCAAGCAAATGTTTTGCGTACGCAGTGCAGGGTCCTTTGGCGACAACCGAAGCAAGTTTGTTTGTGTCTGTGTCGGTGTGTCCAACGGTTGCCACAGACAGTGACCAACGAGTGACCGAAGAGCCGCAGCACGACAACCAACAGGCAGCAGCAACAGCAACAGAAAAAGCAAAATAGCAATAGCAAAAGCAACAGGGTGGCAAATGTGCTGAAGCGCGTCTTACAGGGTGTCTGTCATACCTACGTTCGTTAAATTGTTTGGTTGTTGCTGCTCCTGGCGAAATTGCTGGCTGCCGTGTGATGCTTGACAGTCAAAGTGTTCAAAGGAAAAAAGTCAACAATGCAGCAACACCAGCAACAACAACAACAGCAGCAGCAACACCAACTGCAACAACTAATGGCCATGGCTTTGCTCGGCACAGGAAGCATTGCCAAAGGAAGCGCTGCAGCAGTGGTCAGCATGTGTATGAGTGCAATTTACACACATACACAGTGACAGGAGGCAGTCATGGCAGGCAGGCAGCAGTGCCGGCGCTACGGGCCGGTTGCTGTGTATCTGAAGTATCACTTGTCAGATTAATTTACGTGTTTATGCTACAGCCGCAACTGCAACAACAACAAAAACAATATTTACAACAACATCAAGTACTACAACAACAAGTACTACAACTAAAACAAGCACAACAACAACATCAACGAAACCTCGTGCCCTCCAACAAAGAAATTCGCAAAAGCAGGCCAAGTCCTTCCTTGTACTAAGGACTAAGCTCAAAGCACCAAGTCCAGAAATAGGCGCCCTGCTTGTTTCTCCATCTCCATCTGCATCTCTCTCTCTGTGTGTTTGTGTGTGAATATAATTAAAAAAACACACATACATGCCAGCGCACTCACGCATACAAATGCATAAAATTCAAATTTTAAATTAAAAGGTTTTTGTTTATCATTAAAATGTTTCAATTTGTTTGCGGAAGCGCTGAACGTTCACAGTATCCTTACTGCGTTGTGTCCTTGCTGCTCTACGTTTTGTCCTCAAGTTTTAATTTATGCAAATTGTGTTTGTATTTGTAATTATTTTTGCTGCAATTGGCGATTGCAGTGTCTGACATTTTTTTAAAATTTTAATTTTTAAATAAAATCAATTTTATTTTATTGTAAGTGCTTTTTTGAATCATCAACGTATACTAAACATTTTTAGAATAAAAGCTAATATATATATTTTTTTAATAACCATAAAAAATTTAGCAAGAAAAAACCAACGCTTAATACACAGAATACAAATAATCTTCAATATGATGAATTTATTCATAAATATTATGAATTTTTTCAACAACTACCAGATTCATCATATTGATACCACCGTTCATTAAATGACATATATATATGAACAAAATATTCAATACAATGAATTTGAATTGTCATATTTGTTCATAATATTTTTCAAATAACATTTCTTTTTTAATAATTCGAAAAAAAGTGTTGTAAATATTTTATTTAAAAAATAACAGTAAAAAAAAAATTAAAAATTATACGAAAAAAAAAATTCGGACAAAAAAAAATTGTTGCAAATAAATTTTTTTTTCGAAAAAATATTTTTTTTGAAAAAAAAAATTGTTTGTAACAAAAAATGTTGTCGAAAAAATAATAATTTTTTTTTTTTTTTCAAAAATATATTTTTTATTAATAAAAATTATAATAAATATATTACATAACTACTTGAGAACTGCGAAGTACGGCAAAAAATGAACGAAAAAAATTGTTTTAAAAAACAGCGTTCTTCAGTATGATGAACATATATGTTGTATTTTATATTTTGGTTCATTAATATGATGAAACGTATTCTTCACATACAGTTCATCATATTGAAGAACACTTTTTCGACAGTTACCAAGCGTTCTTCATATTAATGATAGCATTCAAAACAATAATGGCGTTAGTCATTAATATTATGAATGGTTCTTCAATACAATGAATAATGGTTTTGGTTTCACCATTTTGAGCTGTGCGTGTTATAGTGGTGGGACCTACAGTTTATTGCCGAATCCGAACGGCGGGTGAGAGCTTTTCATAGGCAATGTTTTACTGCCGAGAGGTAGCGTGGTATAGAAAAATGTTTCTATGAAAACATGTTGTTAGCCCCAGTCCAGACTTGAACCGGGGACCTTTCGGCTCGCAGTCCAACGCACTAACCACTGAGCTACCGCGGCTACGAAACACCACATTATGTTTATTAAATAATATTAATTTATGTCAATTTCATAAATTTGATATGCAATGAAATATTCGTAATCTATGAAAATACGTTGAAATAATTAATTACACTACCGAACACGATTTTTGCCATGGATACCCCACACATGAATTATATATAATTCGATGGTGCTGAGTTTGACTGCATACTAAATTTTTTTATATTTTATAACGTTTTTGAAAAAATTGCAAAAGTATTTTTAAGCCGTTCTCAACCACTACTTAGAATAAAAAAAATTAGTTCTGTTGAAAAATAGTTATACAAAAAACTTAAACTCGATTTTTCTTTCAATTGTCTAAGTTAATTTTAATATACTAACGAATGGCAATATTCTAATACATTTTTAAGATAACTGAATTTAAACTCGGAAAATTTTATTTTTCTGATTTTCTGATTTTTTAAGGCATATTTTAAAAATGACAACCGATACAAAAAATATAACAAATTTCATCGATAGCTTGAACTACGTAGAACATAACCATAAATCATTTTCTTAATGATCTTTATATCCAAAATACAAAAAAAATCGTCCACAAATATTTTAAATAAAACTGAATTTTTTGATTTTAAATTCAAATATCTTAAAAACCTATCGGAATAATAGTATGTGTCGTTATATTCTCAATAGTCTTGACAATGTAAATAAAAATTGCGTTTACAGTTTTTTGGTAAACTAGTTGTGTAAGGGACAGTAATTTTTTAATTGTAAAAAGTGGCTGACAAGAGACAAAAATATCGATAACAATTTTCTTAAAAAACGTTAGGTAATAGAAAAACTGTTATATAGAATTGATGTATGGGAAGTCCATAGCAAACATTTTTGACTCTTTGTTCAGTAGGTTTATACGCCATACATCCGTAAGGCACAAAGATATATTAACATCACTCAGTTGTCCATCTGTCTGTCTGATAGTCTGTCTGTCTTTTAGGCCACGTGTGGGTACCAGACATACCAAGTCTTAAAGCCAACTAACGAACTTATGAGCCAAACGTCCAATGTGACCAGACTGCAAAAAGACACAAATTGATTTGCGGAGCACCTACGCAAATTTGTATTTCCAAAATCATTGCAATAGGAAGTACAGAAATTGGTTTTTGCACAACTTTATGATGGACATAAAAATGGTGAAAAGTTAACGAAGGAGCACCTACAACATAAGAAGTTGAAGGAAGTGAAGGAGTTTGCAAATGGCAAACGGCCCAGAAGGGACAGTCGAGAAAACCAAATATCTATGCAAATTTTATGAAGTCGCTTTTCTGACACCTTGACGTGTTGTGCGCATAAAAAACGCCGTGAAATGCCGTGAGTCATGTGCGCAGGCGCAAATGCAGCTGCACTGCTGTGGATTTCAACGCAATGTATTTCAGCGCATTGAATTTTGATTGAATGCGTGCAAACGCAAAAATTATAAATAAAATAAAAATTATTCTAAATTTCAAAATTATGCTAATTTAACTGAAAAAAAAAACTGAGTGAGGTACGTGCGCTCAGTCTATGCCACACACCTCGAACATGCGGCCTGGAACATTCGGCCTGGACTGGCCTGTTTTTCAACGGATGGCATCAACAGAATGCCAAGTAATGGTAGAGAATACAACAAATACAACAAACACTAAAATGCAGTCACGACGTAGTCACGACGCACTCGCAAATGCGTGAATAGTTCACAGAAACAATAACAATAAATGAGCCACAGATAATCGATGGCGATAACAGCGTTGCCAGACATTTGAAGCACAGCCATACTGAATACCGTATGCGTCTCCATGTAGCCATCAAACGGTAGTTGAGATTGAAATCGGGTCTCCGTCGCTGCAATAGTTGTTTGGAGCCGTATTAAGTATTGCTATCGATGAATAGCGTTTTGGGCCGATATTTCATGTCATTGTTGTTGACGCCGACAACTGAAGCAGCTGATTTGCATATGAAGCAGTTGTTGATGTTCAATTCATTTTTTGGTTTTTCTATATTTTTTTTTTGTATAAATAATACAAATGAAATGACCATGTTTGGAGTCTAAAAAAAAAGAGTTGCATGATGCGGCAGAAAATCGAAAGGGCGTTGTTGTGGTTTAAGTTTCTGTGGGAAATACTTGTAAAAGTATATTTGAAATAGAAGTTATATTTCATGACATACCCAATTGTTATATAGCATATATCGCCACTGTCATGTCAAAGGGGTGAATATGCCTTTTTAGAAATGTTGGGAAATCAAATTTACAAGTTTGAAGTGCTTTAAAATTAGTAAAATTTAGATTTTTTTTCAAATTTTTCTGTTATTTTAGTTTATTTATCAATTATTTTAAAGTATATAAATTATCTTTAGATTTGGATGACTTACATATTGATGTAAAGGCATTAATTGTTTGTTTTTAAAGCACATATCGATTGGTATCATTATTTGAAAATATTTTGCCAAACATTAATTTGCTGCTGTTATCTGCAAAAAAAATGCTTGGCAAAATAATTTTAAATAATCATACCAATCGATAGGTGCTTTAAAAACTAACAATTAATGCCTTTACACCACCTTTTTAACTTGCACCAATAAAGAGTTATAGCAAAAAAACGAAAAATTTTGAAAATGGAAGATCTTGTCATGCCAAAAGGGCGAATCTTTTCGTTTTTTTGCTATAACTCTTTATTGGTGCCAGATAAAATAGTGATGTTAAGGCATTAATTGTTTGTTTTCAAAGCACCTATCGTTTGGCATCATTAGTGTTTGGTTCCCGAGCATTTTTTGGTAAGTTACAGTGAAATGTTCAAATTTCATTTTCGAACATCCACTTCGATTGCCAATTTTAAGATTATGGACGAGTAAACTTCTAGGAAGTTATAAAAATAATGTTTTGACATTCATTCCAAAGCCTACTACATAACATTTTTTAATTTTGTACTATTTTTAAAAAAGATATAGTAAATAATGTGATGGACAATTTTTTTGTGAGCAGTTTTAATCTTAAGAACTCAGGGTGAGCTCTTACCATTGGTGGTGGGTTCTACTGTTTATTTTCAAATTCCTCAATTTTAGACTAATGGAATTTTTCATTTATAATATTTTCCGAAATTAAGAAAGTTACTTATAATTTGGAAAACATAGAACAAATATAGCTTTTTATAGCTTTTCTTATAATTTTAACATGTATCACTTTTAAAATTTCTTTAAATTTAAAAAAAAATTAAGAACCTTGACTTTATAAAATATTTAATACAATTTTCTTGTTTTTTTTGTAATGTTGTCATTTAATTCAGCCTGATTATTCCTGCGACCTCAACGCTGAGTCGCCTCTTGAGCAGGTTCAATAGGAGCCCCTATAAAAACACAACGACAATGAAAATCTTACTCTTGTCTTCTTGTATTCTTCGTCGTCTTCATCGTCATCTACATCATCTTGTCTGTGTGTCTTCTTTATAGTCTTCCAGCTTGTTACCATTATGACCATATAGCGCGTGTCAATGCCAAGAGGGTACACAATAAACTAGAGCATTTTTATGAGGGCCACACAATGGACGGTGGTCTGGTCTTCCAAGTCTCCTGTAGAGGTTGTCGTTAAATCAACGGTTAGAACATGGAAAACCTTTTAAAGGTGAACTAGTGTCTGAGTGTGCACCGTAAAATCAGTTGAATTAGGTGTTTAATTGGTTCATAAAAATCAGAACAATTCCAATTTGGGTACAAAACCAACACCTTTCATGGTAATGCACAAAACAAAAAAAAAAAAAGAATGCATAGATCGAAGAAGTTATTGAGATTAAAATCACATAAAACATTAACTAATATTGATAATAAAATGATAGCATTGTTTAAAAAGCAATAAGAAAATAGAAATTCTTATTTCAAAATATTGATATGTAATATGTTTTGAAACAAATTTTAAATAGAGACTTCATTAATGAATGCATAGAGATCTGCGTTATCTATTTATGATAATTGATAATGTTTTAAAAAGCAATACAAAAAGATATTTCTATTTAAAATAAGATAACTTTATGTGTTTTGAACCAATTCCTATTTTAAATAAAATAACTTTATGTGTTTTGAACCCATATCGCTGCTATGAAACTCATTAATTAGAATTCCATTTCTGAATATCTCTTTTTGAATATCCTCCCCTTGTTAATTTTTCGTTGATATTTAACAAAATCCAAACAATAACAAAAAAAAAAATGTCAACAGCATATAACTAATTAAATGTTAAGCACCAAATCAATCATCTTGCTGGAAAAATACCAACATTTCTTGCATTTCTACGGCTCATTTCCCAAAAAAGTGATCACATTGTAAACACTTGAAATGCCACAAACAAAAATTAAAACATTAAATTTATATTCTTCAACCGACCGAGCGAGTCGACAGTGAAATGCAGAAATTTTAATATACAGAATGAGTAGAAAAAAAATTGTATATAACACATATGGGGAAAACATTAAATGAAAATGAAATTCAATATTTAAATGAAGGCACTTCAGGGTGAACTGCCCATGAAAGGCAGCGAAAAATGCATCGTTGAGTGATCGAAGCCAGAGAAATCAACCAACGCACGAAAGGGGGAACTTTAACTTGTACCCAATGTCAGCGCACTCGATATTATCAATAATAATAATTATTGTTTTTGTTGAGTCAAATTGGAAATTTCGTTTTAATGAAACATGAAATGCACAATCGTAGGACCTGCCAGTAATACTAACTATGAATGGATTGATGTTGGAATGGAATGGTGTAGCGAAAGTGGTTCTTGGGTACTACACATGAGTGGGGGGACACGACTCAATTAAATACTATTTCGGAAGTGTGGAACGAAATTTATTTTGGACAAAAGTAATGGAATATATAAAATTATTTGAAGGGTTCTTTAAATTTAAATGTTGGAGAGAGTTGAATATTATAAAATTTTAATGTATTAAGTAATAAAACATTTTATTGAAAGTAAACTATAGAAAAAATCGAATATATAACATTAGCACTGAAAATACTTATAATGGGAATTATTATAAATTTAATGTATTTTGAAATTTAGACGTTGAATATATTATATCAATGAAAAATACAATAAAATTAATAAAATTATGATAAACAAAATAACATCCTACATTAAAAGTGAAGGGGTATATAACATTTGGTAATGCGTTTGTAACAGTTAGTGTTCTGGATCGCCGTTATTGTCTAGGACGATTTAGGAATGTTCTATGCTAGGCTCGTCCGTTTAGCTCTCGGTTTAAATCACGATGTCGTAAAACAAAAAGAGCTTGATCAATAAAGCTTAATATTTAGATTACTCGAATAGCTGTGCTTGCTATTAAATATATATTTTTTCGCTCTAGAGATATTTTTGAACTTTACGATTTTGTACATATATCTCATATGGCACTCAAATCTACGGAAGACTTTTGCTTTACCGCGGAGAGTAAAATTTAATTTAAATACACCTTTAATAATCTCATTAAGTAATGATGATCATAGTAAAATAATGTTTTTCTTTTTAAATTCTGGTACTCTAAAGAAAAAAAAATCTAAATTCGGTATATCTAATAATAATAGTTTGGCATTACAGTCCTATAAGAACTTAGGCCGAGCTCTATTACCAATTTTGAGCTGTGCGTGTTATATTTGTACTCAAAGCGGTGGGACCTGCAGTTTATTTCCGAATCCGGCAGGTGAGAGCTTTTCATAAGTTTTACTCTCGTAGGTTTGCATTTTCTGCCGAGAGGTAGTGCGATATAGAAAAATGCTTCTATGAAAAGATGTTGTCAGTCCAGGCTCGAACCGGGGACCTTTCAGCTCGCAGTCCAACGCACTAACCACTGAGCTACCTGAGCTGCCGTGGTATATCTAGCCATTCATATATATGGGTCTCCAAAGAAAAGTAATTTTCACTCATTTAAAAGTGTGCAGATATATTCAGGATTCGAAAATTCTGTTGACACTTCGAATAATCTTCATTTATTGTTTTGTTTTACTCAATAATCAATTTTATACTAACAATTAAAATTTTCACTAAAAATCAATTTTTCACTAAAAATTTATTTTTCACCAACACTTCAAATTATTCACTAAAATTAAATTTTTCACTAAAAATTAAATTTTTCACTAAAAATTAAATTTTTCACTAAAAATTCAATTTTTCACTAAAATTCAATTTTGCACTAAAAATTCAATTTTTCACTAAAATTCAATTTTTCACTAAAAATTCAAATTTTCACTAAAAAATCAAATTTTCACTAAAAATTTATTTTTCACCAACATTTCAAATTATTCACTAAAAATTAAATGTTCACTAAAAATTAAATTTTTCACTAGAAACTCAATTTTTCACTAAAATTTAAATTTTTTACTAGAAACTAAATTTTTCACTAAAAATTGAATTTTTCACTAAAAATTGAATTTTTCACTAAAAATTGAATTTTTCACTAAAAATTGAATTTTTCACTAAAAATTTAATTTTTCACTAAAAATTGAATTTTTCACTAAAAATTTAATTTTTCACTAAAAATTGAATTTTTCACTAAAAATTGAATGTTTCACTAAAAATTCAATTTTTCACTAGAAACTCAATTTTTTACTAAAATTTTAATTTTTCACTAAAAATTGAATTTTTCACTAAAAATGGAATTTTTCACTAAAAATTGAATTTTTTACTAAAAATTGAATTTTTCACTAAAAATTCTATTTTTCACTAAAAAATCAATTTTTCACTAAAAACCAATTTTTCACTTAAAATTAAAATTTTCACTATAAATTAAATTTTTCACTAAAATTCAATTTTGCACTAAAAAATTCAATTTTTCACTAAAAATTCAATTTTTCACTAAAAATTGAAATTTTTACTAAAAATTGATTTTTTCACTAAATATTCAATTTTTCACTAAAAATTCAATTTTTCACTAAAAAAAATTCAATTTTTCACTAAAAATTCAAGTTTTCACTAAAATTCAATTTTTTACTAAAAATTCAATTTTTCACTAAAAATTTAATTTTCACAAAAATTCAAATTTTCACTAATATTAAATTTTTCACTAAAAATTAAATATTTCATTCAGGATTAAATTTTTTCATTAAAGTTCAGTCTTCACAAGAAAATCAGTGTTTCAACTAAAAATTAATATTTTCAATAAAAATTATTTTTTTTTTAATTTTTTTATTAAAAATTCAATTTTTCACTAAAAAAATTAAATTTTCACTGTAGATTAATTTTATAATCTACATTATAGAATTTAAATACGATATATACTGACTAAAAATTCTTACTGAACCTAGTAGAAATGGAGGAAAGATGGAGTCTGTATTATAAGCTGTATGTTTTCTGTCCGTTCCCAAAATATGCCGAGAATCTGACCATAAAATTTCATAAAACTTGATAATCTACAATACGTTTCCCACAAACTTTCATTTACCTGTGTGTTTCACAGAAATATACCTGAAAAATGTCAGACATATTTTTCTCGGTACCTTAGATAAATTTTGTTGCCGTGTCGATGCAATTTAGACACATTTTCTCAAATAGACTGTCTGTATCACAAGCTGTCTATTTTCTGTAATTTCTCAAAATATGCCGTGAATATGCCAGTAAAATTCCAAAAAAATTGACAACCTGCTATATTCCATTTAGCTGAGTCTTTGTCAGAAATATGTCCGAAATCGGGTAGATTATCAAATTGTGTGGAGTTTTAAAGTCAGATTCCCGGCATATTTTGGGTACGGATAGAAAATAGGCAGCTTTTAATACAAATTTCTATGAGCCTGCCATAAATTTTGACTAGGGTTGTTCACACTAGGGTATCACTGGTCGGATTATGGCAAGGATAATATTCAACAAACAGTTCCCGATCATGGTTATAGAATAATATCAACTACGAAATTTCATAAACACTTTAAATGTACCTACTTCAAAATTTTCTCATGATCCCTAACCTTTCTTATTGGTTTTACTTAAATTGAACTTTAGAAACATTTTTTTTTGTAAAAAAAAGCTGTTAGTTCATTTTTCACCCTGGCAATAAAAACATCTCCTGACCAAAAAGAGCCACCTGTCAATGTCAGTGCAATAATGGGACCAAAGCTGCTGCTGCATAACAAAAAAAAATCCCAAAACAAATATCGTCTGTGATGAACAAACATGATATTCGCCAGCACTTACAGTCAAACTGCTAAGCGCATTTTCTAAAAAGCCAAACCCAACGAAAAAATAAACGGAAAAAAAAACAGCCCTGCTGTTTAAAAATGGAATTTTAATCAACTGCGGATATGGAAGTGGCAGCCATATTGTCTGCTGGTCAAACTGAGCAGGAATTTGCAATGTGCTGACCCCAACATGCATCTCAAGCAGGGTGGCCCCGGAAACGCACCCTGTTTGACTGACTGCCTGACAGAAAGACAGTCGGACGGACACGTTTGCAATTAAACGTTGCAGTTCAGGGCAGCGTTAAAGGGTTTTAAGCGTTTGGCAAATAATGCAACGAGGTCTCTTATAAATCAACTTGGTCTGTGCCATTTATTCAAAACCCCCTTTGTTTTTTGATGCAACATTTGTGTATTAATGAATTTTAAATCAATTTTGCATGCATTTGCATAATAAAAACTACTCGCGAAGTGAGTATGTGTTAATTTTTGATTTCTCACAAAATTTTTATTGACTCGTTTTCGGTGCTTTTTTATGAGGGTAATAAAAATACTAAATGGATTAATTCTGTGAATTGCAAGCGAATCATAATCATAAAAGCTACTTGGGATTTAAATACATTAAAATTTAATTCGTTAGAAAAATTTATATAAAGTTTGTTTTAGCTGAATAATTTAAATTTTTACTAAAAAAAATTAAATTTTTACTCTAAAATCAATTTTTCACAAAAAAAAATAAAATGTTCACTATAAAAACAAATTTTTACTAAAAAAATAAAATATCACTAAAAATTTAAGTGTTCACTAAAAATTCAAATTTTCACTAAAAATCCAATTTTTCACTAAAAATTCAAATTTTTACTAAAAATTAAATTGTTCAATTTTTTACTAAAAATTTACATTTTTCACTTAAATTTCATTAAAATTCAATTTTTCATTACAAATTCAATTTTTCATTAAAAATTCAATTTTTTATTAAAAATTCAATTTTTCACTAAAAATTCAATTTTTCACTAAAAATTCAATTTTTCATTAAAAATTCAATTTTTCATTAAAAATTCAATTTTTCATTAAAAATTCAATTTTTCACTATAAATTCAATTTTTCACTAAAATTTCAATTTTTCACTAAAAATTCAAATTTCACTAAAAATTCAATTTTCACAAAAAATTCAATTTTTCACAAAAAATTCAATTTTTCACAAAAAATTCAATTTTTCACTAAAAAATTTAATTTTTCACTAAAAATTCAATTTTTCACTTAAAATTCAAATTTTCACTAAAAATTAAATTTTTCACTAAAAATTCAATTTTTAACTAAATATTAGTTTTTCACTACAAATTCAAATTTTCACTAAAAATTCAATTTTTTACTAAAAATTCAATTTTTCACTAAAAAATAAAATTTTTCACTAAAAAATAAAATTTTTCACTAAAAAATTCAATTTTTTACTAAAATTTCAATTTTTCACTAAAATTTCAATTTTTCCCTAAAAATCCAATTTTTCACTAAAATTATATTTTTTACTGTTAATTCCATTTTTCAATAATGAATTTTTCACTTTAAATTCAATTTTTCATTAAAAATTCATTGCAATTTTGCAGAAAAAAAAATCAATTTTTTAAAATAAAATTAAAATTTTCACTAAAAATCACTTTTCACTAAAATTCAATTTTTCACTAAAAATTATATTTTTCAATATAAATTAAAATTTCACTACAAATTAATTTTCACTAAAAAATTCAATTTTTTACTAAGAATTTCATTTTTTTTACTAAAAATTCAATTTTTTACTAAAAATTCAATTGTTCACTCAAAATTCAATTTTTCACTAAAAATTCAATTTTTCACTAAAAATTCAATTTTTACTAAAAATTAAATTTTTCACTAAAAAATTAAATTTCTCACTATAAATTCAATTTTTCACTAAAAATTCAATTTTTCACTAAAAATTCAATTTTTCACTAAAAATTCAATTTTTCACTAAAATTCAATTTAGCATTAAGAATTAGATTTTGCATTAAAAATTCAATTTTTCACTAAAAATTATATTTTTTACTATAAATTAAAATTTCACTAAAAATTCAATTATTCACTAAAAATTCAATTTTTCACTAAAAATTAAATTTTTCACTAAAAATTCAATTTTTCACTAAAAATTCAATTTTTCACTAAAAATTCAATTTTCACTAAAAATTAAATTTTTCACTAAAAATTAAATTTTTCATTAAAAATTCAATTTTTCACTAAAAATTCAATTATTCACTAAAAATTCAATTTTTCACTCAAAATTAAATTTTTCATTAAAAATTCAATTTTTCACTAAAAATTCAAATTTTCACTAAAAATTCAATTTGTCAGTATTTTTGGATTAAAATTTAAATTTAGTCTATCTACTCTTCCTTTCCATCTTTAGAAACCACCCACTACTTCCAAGACAAAATCAAGTAGGTATTTTTAATATGAATTATTTTGATGGAATTCTCATAAATCAAATTTTGTCTCGTCTAGCAGTGCGTCCGTCGTATGTAGAAAACTGCGGTAGGCTTTTGAGGTTCCATCCAATACCGCGCGCATGCATCATTCGTAAGTTACAATCCTCGCGCCAACTTTTTTGCAATTTAATATTTTTTTTTTTCATTTTTTAATTCTTTTTGCATTTTCAGTTGAGTTGAGTTCAGTGCTGTCGAGTTTTTCATATCAGCTCATATTCGCAAAGTTGACATTTTTCGGGGTAACCAAAGGAATTTGTGCTCCTGCCGGCTGACTGACAACTCCTCCTGGCTGCTGGTGGCCGTATGGCATGCGACTTACACTACATCGAAAAATGGTACTACGTTGACTGTCAACATATGTTGCCGGTGGAGTGATGCAGCAATTGTTGTTGTTGATGATTACACTATCGTGGTGGGGTACGCGTTATTTCCTCGTATTACGCTTTGTAGTTGTCGAAAAAAAAATTACAAAAAGAAAATGAATTCATCTCATTTTTCGTATTTTTTTTCCAACTCTTTGCTTTTGTGCATTTTATGCGTTTTTTTAAAATACGTACAAAATTTGCTTTAAATTCTTCAATTTTTTAAAATTTTATTTTTATTATTTTTACTTTTGTTCGCACAAAGAAAAGGGTTAATTTAATTTAAGGATTTTAAGTGCATATTTATTTCTGAAGCTGCGCAGGAATTTCTTTAGTTGAAGAACAGAAATAGGGGACGTGTATATATGAGGGTTATCGTGTATGGTAGGGTTCAAGATTTTAATACAAAATTGAATTCTATAGATGCAAGACTCAATAACATGCTAAATAAAAGTTTTCTTAAGTGCTTCGTTGGAATAAACATATTTTATATTACATACTAACTGAATAATTAACCCATAGTTGAATGGAAATTTCGCTGAAAATGAATCATAGCGAAATTCTGCGTAAATACAACCGCAAAAAGACATGCAAAATATATTATTTAAATTTAAAAACATCTCACGAATTACACTCTGAAAAAATTCACCAACAAAATAATATAATTTAAAGTTTTTGTTATTATTTCCATAGTTTTTACTTTTAAAAATTGAAGATAGTATAAATTATTCCTTTAAATATGTAAAAACCATCAATATATTGTAAAATTCAGAATACTACACACAAAAAATGGCATCAAGTTGAAAGAACGAACAAAAGTTAGTTGTAACAACCAACTTTATTTGCATAAAACGAAATTTCTACAAATTGGTTGATGAAACGGTAAAAACTATTGAATCTTATGGAAAACTATTAAAAATAACTGAATACTACACATCGAAAAATGACACGTGATTAAAAGAACGAGAAAATGTTAGTTGATACAACCAACATCATTTGCATAAAACGAAATTTCTACAAATTGGTTGATGAAATGGCAAAAACTATTAAATCATATAAAAAAACTATTGAAAAAAACTGAATACTACAAATGGAAAAATGGCACGTTGTTGAAAGAACGATAAAATGTTAGTTGATACAACCAACTTCTTGCACTTAAACGAGATCTCTACAAATTGTTTGATGAAACGGTAAAAACTATTAAATCTTATGAAAAACTATTGAAAAAACTGAACACTACACATCGAAAAATGGCACGTGATTGAAAAAACGAGAAAATGTTAGTTGATACAACCAACTACATTTACATAAAACGAAATTTCTACAAATTGGTTGATGAAATGGCAAAAACTATTAAATGTTATAAAAAACTATTTAAAAAAACTGAATACTACACATCGAAAAATGGCACGTTGTTGAAAGAACGAGAAAATATTAGTTGATATAACCAACTTCTTGCACTTAAACGAAATTTTTACAAATGGTTTGATGAAACGTTTGAAAATAACTGAATACTACACATCGAAGAATAGCACGTGATTGAAAGAACGAGTAAATGTTAGTTGATACAATCAACTTCATGTATTAAAATGAAATTTCTACAAATTGTTTGTTGGAACTACCATATTTGGTTGTCGCTTATCATGTACACACACCAAATTGTTCTAAAACTTGGCTTCTGTGTTATAATACAAACTACTGCCGTTTATAATTGTTGAGAGAACCGAATTTGACAGTAAATTTATTGAATTTATATTTTATTGTACTATATATTTTATTGCAGGAACGGTAAAAACCCATTAAATACTACAAAACACTATTAAAAAATTCTGAATACTGCACAAAGAAAAATAGCATGAGGTTGAGCGGACAAAAAAAGTTGTTATTACAACCAAATACATTTGTTTAAATGAAATTTCCACAAATTGTTTATTGGAACTACCATATTTGGTTGTCGCTTATCATGTACACACCCCAAATAGTTTTAAAACTTCTCATAATGTGTTATAATACAAACTACTGTCTTTTTTAATTGTTGAGAGAACCGAATTTGACAGAAATTTTATTGAATTTATATTTTATTGAATTATTTTTAAATTTGTATTCAATTTAAAATTTTTAAGTGTACTGGCGCTTTCCAGAACACACAAAACAATTCACTGAATTCAATGCCAATAAATACATTGCAACGAATTGCTAATACGTGATTTTATAAAACAAAATATTGTTTGAAAAAATTCAAAAAGAAAAAAAAACAAAATATAATAAACAAAAAGAATATACAGAAAACTTAACGAAAGCGTAGAATAAACAAAAGTGCGCGCTGGGAAAAAAGCAAATGATGAATTTGTATTTTATATTAATTGCTGCTCAATGTACGCGGAGCACGATTCCAGAGCACCACGGTGCCCGTTCGACCAATACGATACACCCCACTCCGCGTCCCATCTTTGGTATGTTATGCGTCAGACATTTATTGACCATTTCTTTTCTTTTTTTTTTTGTACATTTTGGCGCGTTGTTCAATTTGCATTTCAATAAAAATAATTTCTATAAATAAAGTACTTGTGCAGAATATTAATTAATTAATTGTAGCCAATATGCAAACGTTTCATTGTTGTTTATTTTATTGCTTAAAGAAGAAACAAAAAAGAATAGTGTGTGGAACTTTGTTTAAAATGGTATATCAAATATATTATTTGGAATATAAATAGATATAATATGAAGTTATAATATGAATAAATCACGAAATATGGAATAATAAACCGCCTATGAGGTAATGTGGCAAAATTTGTTGCGCCAACCAACTTTTCGGTTCTGTCAACCATTGAGTCGGTTTTTGCAGCCAAAACTAAAAGAGTTGTAGTTTGGACTACAATCAATTTCGAAAGTTTTAGAGCAAGTTCGGATCGTTTTAGAAAATTTAGGGGTGTGTATACACAGAAAAAAAAATCAAGTTGATGTATTTTGTTCCTTAAGAACGATTCATAATATTGTTAACTACAAAACATCAATGTTATGAATTCATTATCAATTTGATGAATGGCTGAAAAAGTGTTCTTCAATATGATGAGTGTATGTGAAGATACGTTTCATTATATTAATGAACAAATACATAAAATACAACATATATGTACATCATATCGAAGAATGCTGTTCATCGAAGCAAAATTATATAAAACATGTTTATTGTTCGTTCATTTTTTGCTACAGTTAGAGTTCTCAAGATTGTCTTGGGTATTATTCCTTATATTATTCTACCAACAACCAGTATTCATCACACTGATGAATTCAATCATTGAAATAAAATCGTTTTTCATTGATAATATTTATTTTAACATTAAATTTCAAACAAAAATTTGTCTCTATTTACACATTTGTGTATTTATAATACTTATAAGTTTTACAATATTTAATTTCAAATTATGCCAAGACTCCATTTCATCATATTAATGAACACGTGTACATCATATAGACGAATGTTGTTCATCAAACCATATTTATTTAAATTTCATAAATCTTATCATAATTATAAATACATAAATGTTTAAATGGAGACAAATTTTAGTTTAAAATTTGATGTTATAAATAATATTTAAAGTGGAAAACATTGAAAATATACGATTTTAGTTCGATGAATGAAATCATCAATATGATGAATACTGGTTGTTGGTAAAAGTTTTTATGTGTAGATAATTGCTACGTAAAAATGATATATTTTGAAATGCTCAAAATTCAATATCTAATTGCAGTTCTAGAATACGTCTCCGGCTCCAAATAAATTTTTTCATAAAGTGGACCTAAACATTATTAAACCCAGAGGTCTCAGGTAAAGACGTAAAACATATTAATTTGTACAATGCTTTTGGACAAGTGATAAGTTTTACTAAGTGTTTCCATTAAGGAGAGCTAATGATGTTCCACACCAAAACACAAAAATTTCGTTTCGCACAAAATTCCTTTATAAAGAAAGCGTTGTTGCAATGTACAACATACATAAAACATATTACATTGAAAAACCGACATTAATGACTTTAGTTTGCCGCTCTGAAATATTAATGAATCACTAAGAAAAAGTTGCACGGCAGATAATCAAACCGCCGATCGTGTCAAACAACTTAAGGCCCCCAAAAGATGCAGCAGCTCTCAAGACAAGACCGACCGACAACGCGACCCCTCTATGCGATGCGGCACCATCTATATAGCTTAGCCGATGCATATATCTTCGGCACTGACAGCAAAACATCACACTGTGAATATTAATGATGCCTGTTTTTGGTGCATTTTGCGTGGTAACGCATCGTAACTCATTTGCGTTGATCGTCGTCGTTCGTTCTGCAAGGATACCGCTTGTAAAGCACTGCTGGAAGTCATGATCTACAGGAAACTTATTAAAAATTTGAGCTGGAGAAAACCAAAAAAAAAGTATTCAATCATCTTGCAGCCCACGTGACGTGGGTCCGCTTCGTTTCGTTTCTTTCGTCGTTCATTCATTGTATACGAAAATTTGCAAATAAATTTCAAATCTGAGATTAAAATTTTGACACTAAATTTACATGTCAGTCATAAGGTTTAAAAAGCAATTAATTTTTTTATAGCAGCAGCAGAAACTTCTAAGAATTGTATTTTTGCTCTGTTTGATTTGTGCGCGCCGATCTTTAACGATCTTGTTTGATTGTTTTTTTTTTTTTTATTATTTTTATTAGTGCTGCATATTTTGTAGGCACTCATCGAATTATGCTTTAAATTTAAATTTGTTTTTTATAAATTTCATTTTGCGTTGCGATTTCGCAATTTATTATGATCGACGGTGAAGCGCATATTTGGGGTCGAACTTTGGCTGTGCTGTGCACGTCTATTTTATTGGCTGGAAAAGTAATTTATTTTAAATGGACAGCTACGATTCCCCGGAATTTTGTACAGCTGTTTTGTTACTCATAGACGTGCATAATTAATTGGATAAATATTTAACCTTTAAGAGAATTTAATCATTTATAAAAACCCTATACATCGGAAAAATGATCTTTTCCGATGATGTTGGAAGTATGAAGAAATTAGTTCCACAACCAATTGAATACTTTTAAAACACAATTTCTACAAATTGGTTGATCGAACTTCCAAAACAAAAATTTACTAGGCAGCTCAAATACTGCTAAGTTTCTCGTAGAAAATTGAAGAATATTTAGTCGTCAGTGAATACTAGTCGACGAAACCTTGTCAGTTTCTGGTAGGGATTGGAAGTGTATATCCCCGCCAGTAGAAATAATCCGAAACTGGTCTGTCCCCAGTAACGCTAGTTAAAAATTGGTCGGTTACTGGTTGA
The DNA here is from genome assembly GCA_951804985.1 of Dryomyza anilis. Lineage (NCBI taxonomy): Eukaryota > Metazoa > Arthropoda > Insecta > Diptera > Dryomyzidae > Dryomyza > Dryomyza anilis. The sequence continues at coordinate 1,147,589 of OX638134.1, forward strand.
GATTTGAGGAGTAGATCCCTTTCAGTAAAACTAGACAACAAACTGGTCTGTTGCCAGTAAAACTGGTCAAAAACTGGTTGCAAGTTAAACTATTAAGGAAATGTCCAGAAACCGAAGAGTTTGACTGGCTAGCTGCTGGTCAAAAACTGGTCTGTCCCCAGTAGAACTGGTCAAAAGCAGGTCGGTTTTTAATAGGAAAATGCCCAGAAATCGAAGAGTTCCTGTTTTTGGTCAAAAACTGGTCTGTCCCCAGTAGAACTAGTCAAAAACTGGTCGGTTACTGGTAGGGATTTGAAAAGTAGAAATCTTGTCAGTAAAACTAGTCAATAACTGGTCAGTTACTGCTGGAAAATGTCCAGAAACCGAAGAATCTGACTAGGATTTAAAGAGTAGATCCCTGCCAGTAAAGCTAGTCAAGAAATGGTCGGTTACTGTTAGGGAAATGTTCAGAAATCCAAGAAATTGACCGCCTAGTTTATATTTTTGGTTAAAAACTGATCTGTCCCTAGTAAAACTAGTCAAAAACTATTCGGTTACTGGTAGAGAATTGAAGAGTAGATGTCTGCCAGGAATTGAAGAGTAGATCTCTGCCAGTAAAACTGGTCAAGAAATGGTCGGTTACTGTTAGGGAAATGTCCAGAAACCGAAGAGTTGGACTGGCTAGCTTCTGGTAAATAACTGGACTGTCCCCAGTAGAACTAGTCAAAGACGTGTCTGTTAAAGGTAGAGATTTGAAGAGTACATCCCTGCCAGTAAAACTAATCATTAACTGGTCGGTTACGGTTAGGAAAGTGCGTTAGGGAAATGAGTTTCCTTGGAAAGTTTCTGTTTTTGGTAAAAAAACTGGTCTGTCCCCAGTAAAACTAGTCAAAAACTGGTCGGTTACTAGTAGGGATTTGAAGAGTAGACATTCCTGCCTGTAAAACTAGTCAATAACTGGTCAGTTACTGCTGGGAAATGTCCAGAAACCGAAGAGTCTGACTGACTAGTTTCTGTTTCTGGTCAACTACTGATCTGTTCCAAATTAAACTAGTCAAAGACGTTTCAGTTATTGATAGGTGTTTGAAGAATAGATCCCTGATAGTAAAACTGGTCAAGAAATGGTCGGTTACTGTTAGGGAAATGTCCAGAAACGGAAGAGTTCTGGCTAGTTTGTATTGTTTGTCAAAAACTGCTCTGTCTCCAGTAAAACTAGTCAAAAACTGGTCGGTTTCTGGTAAGATATTCGTGGGAATTATTACTTGTATGCTATATTTGATAGGTGCTTAGCATGTACACGCACCAAATGATTATACAACTGTTCTAAATTGGTTGCTGTTCATACTACATCCTTTTAGATTTGGTTATAAGAAACGACGTAGTAGTTAAGAGAACTGAATAAGCAGATAAGAGAAAGAAAAATATAGTAAATAACGTTAATCATGGCCATTTCATTTTAGTCAGTGTTCAGATTTTGTCAAGGAAAAATACAATGATCAGTATTTTTAAAAACTTCAAGATTCTAATCATACCAAGATTTTTGATATACCTAAAGTTTTGAGTCAGTACGTAAAATAAATATATGACAATCTATGAGTTTTTCTATATATTTTAAACTTAAGCTTTGAGATTAAAATTCCTTACAATTTGTATTTTTTGCGTTTGACTGATAATAAGTCCGGTCAGATCCATCCGAATTTCGTTCGGTTTATTTCAAAAAACTAACAGAATAGAAACTATATCCGATTGAAAACTCAAAATTTTAAAAAGTTAAAGTACAAAATATATAGAAAAACAGAAGAATTTCAATTTCTGTTTTTGCTTTACGTAATAACTCGAAAATTTTAGGCAATTTAAAAAAAACTGAAAATGAGGTTCTGATTATAATCTTGATGTCAGAAAATTATACCAAGATCGCGAAAATTCTTTTTTGTGGTGCTGTGTAAATGAATTTATAAAAACTTAATATTAAATTTGAAATCTTAAAATACCATTCGAAAGATTTATATATTCTTATTATTTGACATAAATGTTGGTTTTATCGTTTAAAAATTGTCCGGAATAAAAAGCATTTAATATTTCAATAATTGAAATTAAAAAAATGTATTTCATGAGTTTTACCTCTACAACGAGTATAAATTATGCAAAACAGCTATAATTATTGTGATGTGCCGCATAATTAAACAGTAGGCAACACACATTAGGCAGGACCTTTCTGAACTGAGACCCCATAATTGAAATTGTCGTCGGCGCATTAAATAAAACTGGTTGAACAGCATGTAAACATGGCCAACATGCGACATGATCAGCAAATAAATAGCAGAGTGCTGCACGAAATACTAAACAAGACTTTGACTGGAAAAAAAGATGGTCAAAAGAATCACGAAAATGTAAACGAGAAATACAGAAAATTGCAAAAAGAGACCTTGAAGTTTCAAGACTGACTCCAGACCACAAGAACCATTGATATAACTACAGAGTCAACAACATCCCGCCGCCGCCACCAACAAGTCGAAGACATTGAAAAATCATTAAACGAATTTATTGAATTGCGAGCCAGCGATAGCGTCGCGGCAACTGACAACCTGTTGCAGCCAACCTAACTCGAAGAACTGTGTCGGGCAGATCAGTAACGATCGTGCACAATGCAATGCGCCCCATCCGGTGCTGTGAGAATCTTTGGCCAGCCACAGAGTTGCAGCCAAAGTTGTTGTTAAATAATTTACAAAGTTATTGATTTATCAACTGAGAATCAGGCTGCAGTCAGGCAGGGTTGCATGTCTGACGAAATGCAAAAAGAAAAAAGCACACCAAAAAAAGGGATACAAAAAAGATCTGCAAGATCAGCAAAGTTCATTGCTAAAAGTTCAGCAAAGATCGCAAAATTGCAAAATTGAAAAACACACAGACACAAACCATCCAAACCAAGTGGCGAAAGGTCCATCATGAAATATGGCTTAAATGCAGCAATGTAGCCTCCAATTTCTGCCGAACTGATCTTCGTGAACCGCAAGAGTTGCGTGCGTATCGCCTTTGCTGCTACTCATGCTCATGGGCAATGCTTACATACGACAACTACATTGTTGAGATCTTGGCAAGAGTGGTGCTCAGGAACAGTAATTGATCGATTATTATGGTGCCCGTATTTTGGTCTTTTTGTGTGTGTCTGTCTTTCGTGGTAAATGGTTTGGCGTTGGATGGGACAGCCTCAGACAGTATGGCAATGGGACACGCAATGCGTGCTGAATTTATGTTGTTGATATTGTTGTGATAGGACATGCAGAGGCGAATCCGATCAGAGATTTATTAATTTAAACAGTTTATAAATATATTAAATAAAATGATTCGGTACAAACGTATTAAATATAGGCGCGGCATAAAATTTTAAAGTATTTAATCAATGAGTCCGTTATATTTTTGTTAGGTCGGTTCTAATAAGATTTTATTTTATGAATTGTTGCTCAATTATACAGCTTCAAACATTTTTTTAAAGATTTTCACGGAGTTCATTTTTATCTAAACTATTTTCGTGCAGTTTTCACAACAATTGTTTATACCGTAACACTTTTGATATTCACAAAGTTATATAATATGATTTGTTTAATAAACTTCGTAATACATGTAATTTGAAAATGTCATATCCAGGATCTTATAGTCAAAATCTGGATTCATGTATTTATTCTACTAATTGTTACTAAAGCCTGAATCACACAATCAACTTTTGTGATTGCCAAATTTTTGTATGGAATATCCATTATATTGCATGTTGATTCTGTCTAGAAGATAAAGAAACTCTGAACACATCTTGAAAAGATATACAGCGCTTATACTTTCAAGAATTAGTCTTACTTATACTACTTGAGTCTCCACAACCGAGTCCAAGTACGCATAAATAAAATCATCTCAATATTAATTTCGTTCTTTAAACCATGATTCATTGTATTGATGTACAATTCATAATATTAATAGCTACAAAACATCAATGTTATGAATTCATTATAAATTTGATGAATGACTGAAAAGTACAAAATTTATGTACTGCATATTATTCATCAAACAAAATATCAATCAAAATATTTATTTTTACTTCATTTTTGGTCATACTTCTCAGTTCTCAAGTAGTTCTTGCTTATTATTTCTTATATCATGTTTGCTCGATAAATTATATATTTATAATTACTACATTTTATTAATAAAAAGTTATATAAACGTATATAAAAAATTATATATTAAAAAAAAAAATTGTATGATTTTTTTTTTGAAAACTAATTTTTTTGGACAATTTTTTTTTTCGAAAAAATATTTTTTTCGAATTTTTTTTTAAGTAAATTCTTTTTTGTGAATTTTTTATTCGAAAAAAATATTTTTTTTTCGATCATTTTTTATGGAAAAAAAAATTTAAGGTATCTTTTTTTGCGATTTTTTTTGAAAAACATTTTTTTTTAATTCGTTAAAAATCTATTTTTTCTATTAATTAATTTATTTAAAAAAAAAATTAGTTTTTTTCAAAATTATATTTTATATATTGTTACGAAAAGAGGTAATTTGCCCCACTGTGCAAGCATTCAACAATAATAAATGAGACGCAAGACAATTCAGCGCACTAAGCAATGTGTTAGAAAGAGACGGAAGATCATTCAGCAGGTTAAAACACATGAGTGCGAATGAGATGCCAATAGCAGCGTCATTCACGAAACGAGTAGAAGGTTCTCGAAACAAGTCGAAGCTTGTCGAAACGTGTCGAACTGATGCCTGCAGTATATAGTGCCGCGCATCTGAGGCACTGTACTTCAGTAGTGATTGTAAAGTGGTCGAGTACATCTCGTGTGATAAATGTCAAGTTAAATTGTGGACATGCAGCAGTTGTTAGAATTTGTTATTAGTAAAGTTGTTTATTAAAGTGAATTAATAAAGTTAATTGTTATAATTTAAACCAAACACTCTTATGTGTTTTTATTTTGTACACAATCCAGAGATACGAACTCGTAGAACAGTTTTCCGTAGACTGAATTTTCGTAACAATATCAAGCAGCACTATTTTACAATTAGATACATAAACCTTACAGGAATTATAAATCTGTTTATTTGATGTTATTAAAAACATTAAATTGAAATTCAGTGAATGAAATCTTCCATATGACGAATCTGATAGTTGATGAAAAAATTCACAACATTTATGAATAAAATCATAATATTGAAGATGTTTTCTGTATATAAGGCATTCATATAATTTTAAAAATATTATTCAATATTCTATACCTTAAAAGAATGTAATATCTTAAATTTCATTCTTTTCCAATTCCGCTTTTCTTTACAACTTAATATATGTGATTATCTTGTGTTATAAAAAGAAAACTTTTTGATATACATAAATATTAAAGAACCCAAATTAAACTGTTTCAGGTAACATGCGTAAATTTCCACAAATGTGTAGACAATCACATAAAAGTAACAAAAAGCTTCCCGACAAAGTTCTTTGTATACGAATTTTCCCATGCCTCCTGGGTCTAGACTTTGACTACACATCGAAACAAGATTTCTATTGATGATGCCCTTATTTGATGACGATGACGACGTGCCCGAAACAATACATCCCACCAACCAGGTCTGCCAGAAGGAGTAGTACGAAGACACGTGAGACACGCAATGTTAAGAAAAATCAAAGAGAGTTCGATAAAGTAGAGGAGTACAAGAAAAAAAAAACACACATGAAAAAAAAAAAAACAAAAGTTGGGGACAACGAGTATGGGCACAGACAGACAAACAGTGAAATAGACATAAAACACGCGTACAAGAGACAATAAAAATATACAAAACAATAATAAAAGTGGCAACACAAAATCGAGCACAAAAACTAAAACTAAAACACGATCACAGAAATAGCAAAAACATGCGAAATACATCGATTTTGTGCGTTTTTATAAAGGCGAAGGACACACACATAAATTAAGGCAATGCCAGGAGGTACTAGAGCTGGAGGCGAGCGAACAAATGGCAGCATGTAGTTTTAGTGCCCGAGGGCCCAAGTTGTAGACAAACAACACCTTTATCGTCGCTGCGCCCCCTTTTGCACAATTGGTACCTTGTACGCAGCAAAAGGAGCCGAAGTAAAAACTTGTGTCAATAATTTATGCGAAACAAATCAGTGAACATGAGAATTGTCGCCTAGCACAAGGGTCTTCTTGTATTGGACAATTTACCTGGTATTGCAAATGGAATTTAAACGAAGATTTTTAAAGGATTTGTTGCGAAGAAACATGCAAATTTATTGTGGGTTGATTGAAATTATTAGCAATTGATTTCAAGATCTTTTTACAAGTTTATTAAATAAAATTGAATTAGTTGGTATAAAGTGCAAGACTATTTTGATAAAGAGTACTTGAATTATATGGACTTTATGGTCTGATAGTGAAAATCAAAATATATAGTTAGTTCGTTCTAGCTAGTTTGTTTTTCGACACTTTAGACTATTCTTTAGACTAGACATAAGACTATACTTCAGACTATATTTCTGACTATATTTTAGACTATATTTTAGACTATACTTTCGACTTAACTTTTCGCTGTTCTATAGAATATACTTTAGACTATTTTATAGACTATACTTTGGACTATACTTTGGACTACACTTTGGACTATACTTTAGACTATATTTTAGACTATGCTTTAGACTATACTTTAGACTATACTTTAGACTATGCTTCAGACTATGTTTTAGACTATAGTTTAGACTATTCTTTAGACTATAATTTAGACTATACTTTAGACTATGCATCAGACAAAACTTTAGACTATGCTTTAGACTTTGTTGTAGACTATTCTTTAGACTATACAGTAGACTATACTTTAAACTATTCTTTAACCTATACTTTAGACTATTCTGTAGACTATGCATTAGACTACACTTTAAACTATTCTTTAGACTATACTTTAGACTATACTTTAAACTATACTTTAGACTATACTTTGGACTATACTTTGGACTATACTTTGGACTATACTTTAGACTATACTTTAGACTATACTTTGGACTATACTTTAGGATAAACTTTAGACTATATTTCTGACTATTTTTTAGACTATACGTTGGACTATACTTTGGACTATACTTTGGACTATACTTTGGACTACACTTTGGACTATACTTTAGACTATGCTTAGACCATTCTTTAGACTATGCTTCAGACTATACTTTAGACTATACTTTGGACTATACTTTAGGATAAACTTTAGACTATGCTTTAGACTATGTTGTAGACTATTCTTTAGACTATACTTTGGATTATACTTTAGACTATGCTTAGACCATTCTTTAGACTATGCTTCAGACTATGCTTTAGACTATATTTTAGACTATTCTTTAGACTATACTTTGGACTATACTTTAGGATAAACTTTGGACTATATTTCTGACTATTTTTTAGACTATACGTTGGACTATACTTTGGACTATACTTTGGACTACACTTTGGACTATACTTTAGACTATGCTTAGACCATTCCTTAGACTATGCTTCAGACTATACTTTAGACTATACTTTGGACTATACTTTAGGATAAACTTTAGACTATGCTTTAGACTATGTTGTAGACTATTCTTTAGACTATACTTTGGACTATACTTTAGACTATGCTTAGACCATTCTTTAGACTATGCTTCAGACTATGCTTTAGACTATATTTTAGACTATACTTTAGACTATACTTTGGACTATACTTTAGGATAAACTTTAGACTATATTTCTGACTATTTTTTAGACTATACGTTGGACTATACTTTGGACTATACTTTGGACTACACTTTGGACTATACTTTAGACTATGCTTAGACCATTCTTTAGACTATGCTTCAGACTATACTTTAAACTATACTTTGGACTATACTTTAGGATAAACTTTAGACTATGCTTTAGACTATGTTGTAGACTATTCTTTAGACTATACTTTAGACTATACTTTGGACTATACTTTGGACTAGACTTTAAACTATACTTTAGACTATACTTTAGACAATGCAATTTCTGAAGACTATTCATTAAACTTTTTTTACTATTTTTAGGTTATTATTTAGTCTATTCTTCGGACTTTACTTCAGGCTATTACTTAGACTTTTCAGAATATTATGCCTTTGACTACTATATTACTTTGAGTAGTATTTTTTTAAAGAATTCTTCAAACTAATCCTTACATTATTCTTCTATTTTTAAGACTTTAAGTAGTCTTTTTTTATGAATCTATAAACTCCATCTATAAACTTCCAACTCCAATATTGGTCTCAACGATGAGGTATTTTCATTTTTAAAACCTATTCATTTAGTTTTATATCTAAAACAACAATATTAATTAAATGTTTTTGATTTTTATTTCAACATTTATCTATTTTTTGTACTCTGCATACGGCAAAATAAATTTCCCCAAGAATGTCATTCAAGTTCATAGACAAAAAAATGCAGAGACACTAACAGCCTGGTAGACAAATTCCCAAAAATTGACAATCAACAGACAGTGTCGAAGTAGACCGAGAAGACCAAGCAAAAGGAGAGGACCGACCAAACGCTTTGGAGGATGAATAGTTGTCGGTCGTTGCATGGCACGTAGGGACAGCCCGAAATTGGGTTTGATTTAAATTGAGTTTGAACAGGACAATTTTAGTTTATTGTTGTTGTACTCGCCATTGACGTATGTCTCCGTCTCCATCTATCTAGTTCCAACTTGTGCACAGAGAGAGATTTTATACGAGATTTAAGACAGTTGAAGTTTTACGAAAACAGGACACGCTCAAGGGATCCTTGAGCGCGCGGAGTCGGTGTGTGTTGCGAGGGCGAATGTACTGAGCTCAACAAATGCCAAAGACAATAAAAAAGTTAAGTAGAGATTTTTTATTTTTCTTTTTTTTTGCCAACACAAATCAAAAACAATTTCGATTTTTATTTTTCGCACGGTTGCTGCTGGTTTAAAATTAAATGTGACCAAAACAAAAGAAACCTCAATAAAAATAAAATCTAAAAAGAATTCAACAGAAATGGCTAAAAGTAAAACTGCTTAAAGCCGCTTAAACAAACATAAAATATTTGAAACATTGAAACGTTGGGGGCTGAGTTCATAAAACCAAAGCCACAATGCACTTTATTGACTACGACGGTAACAAAGATTTTAATCATGATGACAACAGTTTAGAGCAGCAATAAAATGATTTTAGCTCTATAAAAAATAAATAAATACCCCAACCACAAGCAAAAGCACAAGCAAAGGCAACGGATTTGGCAGTAGAAGAAAAAGCAAAAAAAAGAACCTCCATCAACGGAAATGCCTGACTGTAAACTAAAATAGGTGTCAGTTAAAATGCACTTTTTAAGAGCCTCTTACAAATGCTGTTTATAATAAAGTTTTTATTATGCTGATCTGATCTGAGCTGATCATGGGCTTCATAAAAAATTTCTTTAAATGACACATAAAACGACGATCATTTCGCCTGAATGATTTTAATATTTACTGCCATTTAATGCAGCGCCCGCGCCATTGTAGGCCGGCTTTTAGGCGAGAAAAGCGGCGGGATGGAAGTGGCTGTGAAGTGGCAATAAAGCCATAATGCAAACGTTAAATATTTTGAGTCATAAATACCGCTTATAATTAAGACTGGCTTAGAGCGCGCCTCCGAAATCGATGACTGTTGTGGGAAAAGCTATGTAGAAGAGTAGCTTAAAGTATAGGCCTAGAAAACTTGCCAATGGCAACTAATTAAAGTATTAAGATGCGCGTGAATTTGTGCAACGATGGAATTTTTGACAGCTTAAAAATTAAAAAATCTACTTATTTCAAATTTCATAATTTTTTCTGTTATACCATAAAGCTGCTAAAGTATATTTTATAAACAGCAATGTGATTGAATGATATTAAAAGTGCTGCTAATGTTTCTCATCTTCTAAAATATTACGCATTTCAATACATAATATAAGGCTTTGGAGCATATGAAGAGTGCGCGAAAAACTACGCGAATTTTTTAAATTAAATGTTAAAATTGGAATTTATGAAGTTTTTTAGTAATATTAAATATTAAATCTGTTCATCTCACCTCGCCATATATTTTCTAATGACTACCTATAAAAAAGACAAACAGTAGGACAAAAAGAAACACATACAATTTTTTTTTGGCTTAAACGAAAAAAATACCTATAAAAAAACTGATTTGCATATGGTCTGCTGAAATTTTCTAGCACATAATTTCCGCATAATTTGGTTTGTATTAGAGTATTTTAAAGTGTTCGAAAAACTGCGCGAAATTTTAATTATATTGAAAAACTACTATTTAAAGAATTATTAAAATGTACCGACGATTTTTCGCCTGTCCTCATTTCAGCATGCATTTGAAATTAAAACGTTATATAGCAATAGTCGAACAAAAAGACACAAATAATAAATATAAGTTTTTGTTTGAAAGAAAGTACAATAATTAATAAAAAAAAAACTGTTAATAATGTCGCTGCAAAATCGCTGCATGGACGCATTTGAATGTGGTCGAAAACTGCACGAAATTCAAATTAAATTAAAAATAGTGCAATTTTAAAGTGGGTCATTAAGTTATGTCTCTGACTTCATTCCAAAAATATGCATCCGATTTTGAAAATTTATAAGAATAACAAAAAGTAAATGCAGATAAACAAAAAAGCAAAAACATTACTTAAAGAAACACCGATTCGAAACACGTATTCTTGATATAGTCCAATTATAGCATATTCTCTGTTGCAGGGAAGCAGTTAAGACTGCGCGAAAAACTATAATTTCAAGATTTTTTCAATAAGCAGTGCGTAGGACACAAATATTGAAAATTGTGCATTTCTGCAAAATTGAAAACATTGAAACATTTTAAAGTACGCGAAAAACTGCGCGAAAATGATAAAACAAAGGTTTGATGAGTTTTTATAATAATTTAAAGTTTTTAAGCGATTTTGTATCTGAACTTGAAATTTATAAGAATACGAAGAGTAAAAGGTATACAAGAAAATGTATATAAAAATGGAATATAAATTTTGGTATAGAAAAAAGCATAAATACTTTTAAATGAAGTACAAAGCGCAATATATAGTACATATTAGCATATTATGCGTTGCACGAAAATATTAAAACTGCGCGAAAAATTCGAAAAACTATAATTTTTCAAACGAAAAAAAAAAAATGAAATTTCATAGCAGGACAAAAAGACATAAAGAAAAAGTAATTTTTTAAATAATGGACAAAAGGTCATAAAAACCCTTATTTGCTTCATCAAATAAAAAAAAGGTATTAATTTGCTGTAGACTAATAAAATAATATATTTCAACACTAAATGGATGGATTGGAGCCTTTTAAAGTACACGAAAAACTGCGCGAAATTTGAATTAACTGATAAAACTACAGTTTGAGGAGTTATTATAATAATTTTGAAACAATGAGACACCTTCTGCGTCTGACTACATTCCAAAAATATGCATTTGAAAATGAGAACTTATAAAAAATAACTGATGAAAAAACTTCAAAAAATGTAAAGCTGACAAAATAAAATTTATAAACTGCTTTAAAGCACGTTTATCGCAAGCTGCATAAATTATAAATTTAAGCGAATTAACACATTTTGCCATAAAAATTGCAGTTTATAAAATTTACATAAATCACGCAAAAATTCAAAGGCAATAAAAGTTGATTTAAAGCAGCCAGAATAAGATGAAGCTGCACAGAAATAGCGGAACATGAGATAAAGAGTTGTAATAAATAATGGTGGCCTGTGTTTTGTGTGACACAAACAAATGACAAAAATGCAGTTCAAAAGAAAAGGGCAGCTTCTGGTGAAATACATAAAAAAACAGAACATGTGAATCATATAAGAGAAGAATGCACAATAAATACGAATTCCTCTAAATTGCATAAAACGCCTGAATGCAAAGCCGAATTAATTATATAAATAAGGATGCATTTAATGAGCTCTAAAAGTTTGTGAACTAAAAATCCGCACTTAACAGTTTCTTTATCTTGAGGTTACAATTTACCATAAATAAAATCTAAAAAATATATAAAGTTTTTATGTGTTTTCAATTCTAATGAAATGTTTATTTAATTTTTAATACCGCAACGAGAGTGCAACTGTAAGATACGCTACGCATCCGCACGTTCATTGAAGTATCTAAGAGCTCCCTGCCTTCATACATTAGCAAATGATTTGTCTGAACAATTAGCTCAGTTGTGCGCTCGGAAGGTGTAGTCAGCAGCAGCACCGCATAGATGCGATAGATACCGAGTAATGGTAACGCATGAGTGCAGCTGGAATGCATCCGACGCGCGCGCAACGTTATCTGTATCTATCATACGCGCCAATCGGAACAAGTACTAGCAACTCATAGTTGCGGCGCGTTCATCAGCATCATGCGGCGGCGGCATAGAAACCGCACTTCAAACGACAAGTGTAGTCGCTACAGTGGCACAAATTGGCAAAACATTCGCCAGCAACAGTCACTGATTTTGTGCACATCTCACGGTGTCTCACGGTGTCTCACTGCAAGTGCAGCCGAACTCGAAACAATTTACGGCACTTTAAATGTTTCGTCGGGTAGTCGTCGTGGAGAACGTTTGGCTCTCGGGGATGAATGTGTTGTGTCGAGGGAAGGAATGCCGTGGTTTTACTAGAATGCAACGTTGATTGATTTCAATTTTAGTTTTTGAATTGAATGCAATGCAATGAATAATGAAGAACGCAAAACGAACACAGACGAAAGTGTTCTACTTTCGATTGAGTGTGATTAAATGAAATGTGAGAAGATGCGGATGTTTTTCTTCTTCTAAAATAGTATAATTCAACACATAATATGAGTCATATGAAGCATTAGAGAGTACGCGAAAACTGAGCGAAAATTTAATTAAATGGAAAAAATAAAATTTGATGAGTAGTTATATTTAAAATTGCGCGAAACGTTAACTAAATTGCATAAATAGAATTTGTAGAGTTTTTGTTATACAATTTTAAAATCTAAAGTAGTCGTCTATTTGATAGAGCTGTATTTGATAATGAAATATTTTAAAATGACCGAGACATGAAGTTGTAATACAAATATACATAATACTTTGCCATTTCATCACTTTATGTGATATAGGAGCATATCAAATGTGCCCGAAAAACTGCACGAAATTTTGATTAGATGGTAAACTGTATTTTTTTGAGTATTTTTTAATAGTTGTAAGTAGTGTGGTATTGATTATGTGTCTTAAATCATTTCACCGTCCAGGATTTGATAATAAAAATAAATTGCCAATTCAAAACTTTTGTTGCATAGTGGGATAGCATATAAAAAGTGACCGAAAAAAAGGACGAAATTTTAATTGAAACAAAACAAATGACTCAAAATATACTTTACTTTTTTTAATACATTTTACGACTTGGCATTGAATAGCAGGATTTAAAAGTGCGCGAAAAACTGCAGGAAAATTTAATTCAATGGTTAAAACTCCAATTTAAACAGTATTTTTTATTATTTAAAATTTTGAAAAAGTACGCCAACGATTTATGCGTCTGACCTCATTACAGCGGCATGCATTTGATAATGAAAACCTATAAGAATAACAAAGAGCAAAAGTAGTAAGACAAAAATACAAAAATAATAAATACTCTTTGAAGCTTAGCCTGAAAGAAAGGGAACCATTGAAAGAAAAACCGACTTGCAATACAGTAGCTCGACTCAACGTTAAGCTCTACCAAAGACGCACGAGGGATCCATTAAAAAAAATAAAAACGTGGATATGACATTCATAAAGAAAACATAATAAACATGGGGGCCTCTGACGGTTGACTTCATGCCAACCACAACATGCTGCATTAATAAAGTGGGGACAGCCATGAGTCTGGGGGTTCGACCGACTGACTGACTAACTGACTCTCGTGGCATACTTCGCCTCTACTGCTGCGGTGTCATCGGATCGGATTGGATCGTGCAGCTGCGTTTCATATTGGAAAAAATTAACTATGCAGAATCGTGTTTAGCCACTTTTTGGCTGCACTTCGCGCACTTCTCTGGACTTTGTGCCATATCACTCAGTACTGTTCGAAGAGCTCTCAGCCGTTGTTCCCGTGCTTTATGAACTTCGTGCGCAGGCAGCTAGCTTTTTTATGAGTTTCGTGGTTATGGCTGCTTGACACTTGGTACTCGTGTTCTTGGCGCTTCTTCCTATTCGGAGGCGGTGGGTACTACATAATATGTGTGGGGGGCACACTTAATGCAGTGGTACTCTGTGTATGCATTGTAAGGGGGTCAAATTTGAGTATTTGTGTTTCATGTCAAAATGCTAATGAAGCGCATTTCAATTGAGCTGCCTGGCTGGCAGTTGGGGCCAAGCGCAGTTCTGCGTTGTGCCGTCGCACCACGTTTTGCATAATTTAGGCTCATTTTGAGAAAGCTATGTACATCACTTGGTGGCTCCTTTCTAAACGTGACGATTGCAATCACGGGTTATCAGCTAAAATCAAGAAACATATTTATTCTGGCCATAGTGTCAAACGATAAATTTTGCAATCAATTGAAGAGGATTCTGAATATTGCAAAACTGAAAATTTCAATGTTTAAATAATTCAACTTTTCAAAAAAAAATTATTTTCTCACTAAACATCTATTTTTCATTATAATTTTAGTTTTTCACTAAAAATTCAATTTTTCACTTAAAATTCAATTTTTCACTACAAATTCAATTTTTCACTAAAAATTCAATTTTTCACTAAAAATCTAATTTTTGACTAAAAATTCAATTTTTCACTAAAAATTCAATTTTTCACTAAAAATTCAATTTTTCACTAAAAATTCTAATTTTCACTAAAAATTCAATTTTTCACTAAAAATTTAATTTTTCACTAAAAATTAAATTTTTCATTAAAAATTCAATTTTTCACTAAAAATTCAATTTTTCACTAAAAATTCAAATTTTCACTAAAAATTCAAATTTTCACTAAAAATTCAATTTTTCACTAAAAATTCAATTTTTCACTAAGAATTCAAATTTTCACTAAGAATTCAAATTTTCATTAAAAATTCAAATTTTCACTAAAAATTCTAATTTTTACTAAAAATTAAAATTTTCACTAAAAAATTAAAATTTTCACTAAAAATTAAATTTTCACTATTAACTCAATTTTTCACAGAAAATTAAATTTTTAACTGAAATTATATTTTTCACTAAAAATTTAGTATCTCACTAAAAATTAAAGTTTTTACTAAATACAATTTATAACTCAAAATAAAATTTTTCAATACAAATTTTATGTACAATTTTAATTTACAAAATTTAAATTTCCGCACAAAATAAAAAATTCCATATTATATATATTTCTGTGAATAGATGTTATAACTATTGTAAAATAAAAAATGGGTTGGTTGAAGTGCAAAAAAAAAACCGATGATTTTTCCAGCGGCAATAATTTACATAAGCAAAATGTGTTTGAGGATTTGAAGAACGACGATGATGATGATCTTGTCTCCTGCTCACATATTAAACTGACAATTTTTGTGAAGCTAGTTTGAGCCAAAAATATAACAAAATACGAAAAAAGGATACGTTAAGAAAACTGCAAAAAGACGACAGACTCGCTACGAAAAACTTGGAGGAATATTATGTATTTGAAGGCAAGCAGCAGAAATGCTTATGAAAATAAGCAGAAATCCTGTCGGAATCACAGCATGTCAACGTGTTGTCAACAGAATGTTCGGCATTTTTGTTGCGAACACATTGAAGTTGCGCTCCCAGCAGGAATTGTCATTGTTGATGACAAGAACATAAATTGTACATGATGGGCATTTTGAAATTCTTCATGTCTACAAAGATTTCATAACAAATTATGTCACACGGAAATTTTGTAATATTTATTTTATATTTATTAAATTAATCTTATATGAAATATCAGTACCACATTAACCCATTAACGGCTGTTGTGTAGAAAAATACACAAAAATGGTGTAATCTTAGAAAAAATCTAGCTAGAACCAGTTGAGTGGTAACGCCTTTTATTTTTCATGGAATGGTAGAGTATAGCACCATTCAAAATTAATTTTATAGTCATGTAACCTTGGGTGGTTAAAACTAAGCAAGTTTAAAATGTCGGAAATACTGCATGAAAATGGTACTGGAAAAGGGGAGGGGGAGAGCAAAAATTTGAAGTCCATCTTGATGCCCAGAAGCCTTAGGTGTTACAACAATATATTTACGTCTGTGGGATCCCTTACCTAGTCTACATAAAGGATATAATGGCATTGGTATTTAAATACTTCATTCACTGTTAGTGGCTACCAAAATATACAGAATCTTGAATATTTTAATATAAAAATGCAACATTTTAAATGGAAAATAATTAAATTAAATAAATGTATTCGAAAAATATGTAAAAAAAACATAAAACATGGAAAATTGCCATTTCTGTATGGGTTAATGGGTTCACATATCGATGAATATAAAGAAAAACATGAGATTTGAAAAATACTACGTATTTGTATGGTTTTCCTAAATCTGGACGAATCAATCGAGGAACAGTCTTTAATGGGTTAAGGTTTATCGACAAATGCATGATGTGGTCAACATTTATATGATATTTTTAAAGGGTTAAAAAGCTATTGGTCATCTGTGTTTTTGACCTGACATAGAGAAATAATTGAGTAATGATTATGTACACTTCCTACTGGGTCTGCTGCTTCTATAGGGACTCGGCGATAAGCAGTCAGGATATGCAGCCAGTTTCTCCATACAGAAGCTATTGGCAGCTGAAAGGCTGCTGAAGGTGTCAGCTGAAGCAAGCTTTCAAGCTTACTTACTGTCAGGAAGTAGGCAAGAATACATAAAATACGAAATAAGTAAGAAAAAAAAACACGAAAACTACAAATGTGAACAGTGCCAAGAGCAGCAACTACTGCGGGTGAAGAGTCCTTTTTTTTTGGTCTGCTGCTGCTGCTCCTCGTTGGCAAGAGTTTCACATGCGAAACATGTTCAACATTTTGTTGACACACACATGAGTGCTCAGGCAGAGGCTTAAAATGCCGAACATGCGATGCAATGAGTTGAGTTGAGTTCGGTTGAATTGAGTTGAGTTGAGACGTGCAGCAAGGATTCAGACAAACCAATAGATGGATGACAGGCAGTCAGTCAGACGGACGGACAGACAGACAGGCAGACAGCGCCAGGCGAATGGCAGGCAACGCCTCAAGTTACAAAGCTCAAAATAGCAAAATTATGCCTTGTTTTGCATTTTACATAAATTTTCGAAAAGCAACAAAGTAGGCAGACTTGAAGGCTACTTTTTTATTTTCGCAAGTCTAGACTTTAAAGCCACACCACAGCGCGACTTAAGCTAATTTTAGTTTGTGTTTTAAAAAGAGAATTTCTACAGATATTAAAACGTAGTATTAAAATAGTAAAAGCTTACCATTAATTTCAAGTTGTAATTAAAAAGCTTTAGAACATACCTGAAATGAGAGAGAAAATGATAAAATTTTATTAATGTTTTTTGTATTTTTTAGTCATGCGAAAAAATAACTTAAAATATGAGCACAATATAGAGAAAATGATCAGCGTAAAGCACAAACGATCGCAAGCTTTCAAAGTTATCACCCTGTGCTTGCATGCGCAAAGCGACGGACAGTCTGAGAAGCACTGCAGTGGCGAGCTTTTGAGTCTGTACGAACTGCTGTTATTTGATAGCAAATATTTGGTTATAAAATAATTTAAAAACAAAAACATTTTTTGTTTTTATTTGTCTTTAAAAATTTAATTTTTCATAAGACATTAAAATATTTACCATAAATTTAATTTTCACTAAAAATTCAATTTTTCACTAAAAATTCAATTTTTCACTACAAATTCAATTTTTCACTATAAATTTAATTTTTCACTAAAAATTCAATTTTTCACTACAAATTCAATTTTTCACTATAAATTCAATTTTTCACTAAAAATTCAATTTTTCACTAAAAATTCAATTTTTCACTAAAAATTCAATTTTTCATTAAAAATTAAATTTTTCACTAAAAATTCAATTTTTCACTAAAAATTCAATTTTTCACTAAAAATTCAATTTTTCACTAAAAATTCAATTTTTCACTAAAAATTCAATTTTTCACTAAAAATTCAATTTTTCACTAAAAATTCAATTTTTCACTAAAAATTCAATTTTTCACTAAAAATTCAATTTTTCACTAAAAATTCAATTTTTCACTAAAAATTCAATTTTTCACTAAAAATTCAATTTTTCACTAAAAATTCAATTTTTCACTAAAAATTCAATTTTTCACTAAAAATTCAATTTTTCACTAAAAATTCAATTTTTCACTAAAAATTCAATTTTTCACTAAAAATTCAATTTTTCACTATATATTAAATTTTCTAATAAAAATACTATAAAATACTATAATACTATAAAAGTACTGTAAAATTAATAGTTTTTGCTATTAAAATGATTTAATAGGATAAATTATTATTTTAATAGGCACCAGGTTAAAAGTTAATAGGATAAATTATTTTAATAGGTAAATCCCATTAAATACTCCAAAAAACTATTATATGCTATTAAATTGTTTATTTTTTTGTATACTATTGAATCTATTGACCAATTTTAATTGGATTTGCTGAATGCATAGTTTTACACAATATTCAAACAAATACCGGGAACATGTCATAACTACATAAGTTGAACTCTGTACATTTGCACCGGGCCCCTAGAATTATAAATGACATTTTAAACTCAGAGAATTTATGAAGTCAAAATATAATTGTAAATATCAGAAATACCTTGTATAGTATAAATTAATATCATAGATGATTTTCTTACACTTAACGTAAACATTTTTTGTATGCCAAACGCAAATATTTTATCAGAAATATTTGTATTTTCTTTATCTCTTCGGAAGTTGTCGATATACAATATAGTAATATGTTTTGATGACAAATATTAGCAAATTCCATAGTATTGTGAAATGAATTTGAATTGATTTAGCAAATAAATAAATTTGTAAATAGCTATAAAGTCTAGGAAAGTTGCAAAATCTATTGAAATCTACTTCAAATGAGTACAAATTAAATAGTTAATTTTCAAACTAATTACCAAAGAAAAAATATAACTTTCGGTAAGTTAAGAATTTTATACATTTTACAAGTTTAAACTATACTACTTTGCCGATAACTCTTAAACATAGTAATTAATATCAAACTTTGCGAAGCCACAGAAGAAGCCGCTGAAATATTTTTGATTTTCTTAAAACAAAAACGAACAAAAACTTTGTAGAAACTGTGCAGATTTAAAGGCATCTGCTATAAAATATATAAAATGTTAGATTTTGAAATAAATTTTTTTAGTACGCATACAGGATAGAAAACTTTGTATGTGTCCGTCCGTCCGTTCATTCGTTCGTCATGTGCGTTGCTATGTTTACTGTGTTCGTCCTTTATTGCCATTGAAATAGAAATTGTGTATGTAGTTGTAGTTGAGTCGAGTGCAAACGTGTGTGCTGATGTGATTCCGAATGGGTGTAGGGTGCGGTGCGTGTGTGTGTGGAATGGCCTAATTGTTTGTCAAGTCAAAAACCTGAGCCGTGGCTGCTGGAGACGCAGTCGAAATCGGTGCTGGATACGTTCTGAACTGAGCGAATGCGAAACTAACGAATCATGAAATACGATAATTGAACCATATTCAGTTTTCTTTTGTTGCACGGAATATAAAAATGTTGTTTCCTAGTTGTTGATTACGAAGTCGTCAATATTGGTGACTATTTGGATGCAAACCGAAATGGGCGTGGGTGGCGCGCAATGGAAGTTGGTCAATAGGGAAATCGGGAAAATTATTTTCTTTCATTTTCATTTTGAACTAAAAATAATATTTTTTTTATTTCTCAAATATTTAACTAAAAAATTTAATTTTCACTAAAAATTAAATTTTTCACCAAAAATTCAATTTTAACTAAAAATTCAAATTTTCACTAAAAATTCAAATTTTCACTAAAAATTAAATTTTTCACTAAAAATTCAAATTTTTCACTTAAAATTAAATTTTGCACTAAAAATTAAATTTTTCATTAAAAATTCAATATTTCACTAAAAATTCAATTTTTCACTACAAATTCAAATTTTCACTATAAATTCAAATTTTCACTTAAAATTCAATTTTTCACTAAAAATTCAATTTTTCACTAAAAATTCAATTTTTCACTTAAAATTAAATTTTGCACTAAAAATTCAATTTTTCACTAAAAATTCAATTTTTCACTAAAATTAAAATTTTTAACTTAAAATTAATTTTTCACTAAAAATTCAATTTTGAACTAAAAATTAAATTTTTCACTAAAAATTCATTTTTCACTAAAAATTCAATTTTTCACTGAAATTAAAATTTTCATTACAAATTCAATTTTTCACTAAAAATTAATTTTTCACTAAAAATTCAATTTTTCACTAAAAATTATTTTTTGACTAAAAATTATTTTTTTCTCTAAAAATTCAAATTTTCACTAAAAATTCAATTTTTCACTAAAAATTCAATTTTTCACTAAAAATTCAATTTTTCACTAAAAATTCAATTTTTCACTAAAAATTAAATTTTTCACTAAAAATTCAATTTTTTACTAAAAATTTAAGTTTTCACTAAAAATTCAATTTTTCAGTAAAAATTCACTTTTTCACTAAAAATCCTATTTTTCACTAAAAATTCTATTTTTCACTAAAAATTCTATTTATCACTAAAAATTCTATTTTTCACTAAAAATTCTATTTTTCACTAAAAATTCTATTTTTCACTAAAAATTCATTTTTCACTAAAAATTCATTTTTCACTAAAAATTCAATTTTTCACTAAAAATTCAATTTTTCACTAAAAATTCAATTTTTCACTAAAAATTCAATTTTTCACTAAAAATTCAATTTTTCACTAAAAATTCAATTTTTCACTAAAAATTCAATTTTGCACTAAAATTAAAATTTTCACTAAAAATTCTATTTTTCACTAAAAATTCTATTTTTCACAAAAATTCAATTTTTCACTAAAAATTCTATTTTTCACTAAAAATTCATTTTTCACTAAAAATTCAATTTTTCACTGAAATTAAAATTTCCATTACAAATTCAATTTTTCACTAAAAATTAAATTTTTCACTAAAAATTAATTTTTTCACTAAAAATTAATTTTTTACTAAAAATTAATTTTTTCACTAAAAATTCATTTTTCCACTCAAAATTATATTTTTAAAATTCAACTTTTTACTAAAAATTTATTTTCAACCAAAAAAAAAAAATGCAATCTAAATAGCAAAAAGAACTGTAAAGCTCTTTTAAGTAATACATCCCCATTCACCTGCCAAAACATACAGACAAATCGCATTCATTGACCCTCATTAAAGAACAACAACAACAACAACAAAAAGATAACCAAATCCATAGTGAAGATGTTCTGTATTGCGTTCTAAATATTTCTATTGAATTTTCTGCTGATCAAATGAGACCCATTACGTTACAAAAATCCCAATGAAAAGGAAAAGTAGAAAATATAATGATGAATATGCATTCAGTGCCGGTTAATGATGGCCATGTCGACCGACCGAGGTGGCTGATGATGATGTTGCGGCCATGTGGACCAAAATGTGGCTGGACTCCTCATTATCAACAATTTCATTGTTGCGCAAATCCTGGCTGCTATTGCTGCCCCTCTGCGTCGTCCTTCCGTTGACTTTAACGTACGATTGAACACACGTCGAATTAAATGTTGGGTCATATATGGGACTCACTGCTCGCAACGGCGAATTCTTGAAGCATAGCAACTGTAGAAAACAAATTTCTTCAACAAAAAAATAGAAAAAAAAAATAGAATTCTATAGACACATGTGCACACTGAACAGTGGGTCGAATTAGTGCTATCTTAAGGAAGTCCAGTGGGACCGGTAGTTCTTCGTACTCCTCCTGCTGTTCTGTGAAGGACCCACATGGTTGGATGTTTTTGTGTGCAACTGCGTGTAATGAAGCGCTGTGTTGAGTGAAATGCTTCGATGAGCATTTTAAAGAATTGTGTCATGAATGTTAATAGTGCTATAGAATTATATCATCGATGATACAGCTCAACTGAAAAAGTCAATACAGCCTATGGACATGGAAAATTTACTATTCGCAAAAATATAAATTTAATATTTGCAATGTAGGGTATACTTAAATATACAAATGTATTAAAAAAAGGAAATTTTCAGAATATTCCGAAATTTTACTTAATCCTACACAGAAAAATTATTAAACGAAAATATAGCAACTCAGATTAATTGGTACAAAATATTTAATTCTATTAATATAATTAACTGGGTTGGTATATATGCTAAAATATATACATATATAGCATCGACACAAACCGAAAGTTTTAGAGTTACTACACAGTTATACACCAACACACAGTTTTAAATCCACTACACAGTGTTACAGACACTGTTGTACCGATTTCATTTGACATTGGTTCACGCTTTCCGATTCAGATCGTCGGATCGTTTTTCCGTACATCATGCATTATAACTTTGATATTCTTCTCCCGATGAAACAATTACAAATTAATTATATTGATACCGATGAAACAATTATAATGACTTTGATATTCTTCTCCCGATGAAACAATTACAAATTAATTTTATTGATACCGATGAAACTATTAAAAATTAATTGTATTGATACATTTTTTTGTTATATTTACACATATATTTTTTTTCTGTGTATATCAGCCATGTTCCGGCTTTTGATCGAATTCCGATCAAATTTCATATAAAATTTGTAAACAAACGGTTTTGAATTCGATGTCACAATACAAAAAATGTGTTTTTCAAACGAATTCAAATCGTTGAAGTCAACGCAAACGTATTGAATTCATTGAAAAAACTAATTTTTGTTCTGTGACATCGAATTTAAAACCGTTTGTTTACATTTTTATATGAAAATCGATTGAAATTCGATCGAAAATCGGAACATGGCCGTATGTTCTGCAATTTTTATTGAAAATATAAAATATACAGATAACATGGTATTAATATAAAAAATCAAAATGCGATCTTTTTGGGGGTCAATGTTAATATTTTGATGACCATACTAATTTAATGTTATCTGTATATATATATTTTTTTTGATGAAGGAAAAAATGTAAAATGCAATTTTGAATTAAATTCAGACCCATATACATTCTAAATAAAAATTCTATTTATTACTAAACATTAAATTTTTCACTTAAAATTCAATTTTTCACTAAAAATTCAAATTTTCACTAAAAATTCAATTTTTCACTTTTCACAAAAAAAAAAAATAATTTATCACTAAAATTCAATTTTTCAATAGAAAATTCAAATTTTCTATTAAAATTCAAATTTTTACTTAAATTTCAAATTTTCCTTTTTTTTACTAAAAATTTAATTTTTCACTGAAAATTAAATTTTTACCAAAATTCACATTTTTCATTTAAAAATCAAATTTTCACAAAAAAATGTTCACTACATTTTTTTTATGTCAATAGATCACACGGAGATTAAATAAACCATATAATTTTCTGCGTTTCTATATCAAATAATTTTAAATAAAACCCTTGAATATTATTTATAGTACAACCACTTAATCTTTATTTAACATTAAATAAATTAATACAAACAATGACTTAAATTAATTATTTACAATTGATACATAGCCTAATTTATTAAAAAAATTTGTTATTTATTATTTCTATATTTTGCAATTCAGGTCACATTCCATTGAATATGTATTATATAAATATAGAATTTATCGCTAATTTGATAAGTGTTCCTTGAAATAGCACATATTGAGTGCGTCTAAAACGTGACTCAATCTGGCAATACCTTTGCGAGTGACGTAGCCTGGCAACAGCGCAATAAATGCTCTACATTTTTCACATATTTTCACTTGTCGCACAATGACGCTTAAAACAAACAAACAAATAAATACTTAATAAATTAATTAAGGGGCGTCCGGCATTCATTCGATTGCTGATTATCACATGTTGCTGTTGCTTGTTTGCAAATCATACGCGGGTCGCAAAGACAGCCTCAAGTTGTCAGCACTGTCTGCAATTTGCACTCGCTGCTCTCGTCGCTGGGCACCAGCTGTTGCTGCTGCGACTCCTGTTGCTGCAGCTGTCGCCTGCCGCTGCTTGCACGCCGCGCCACAATACGTTCCTGTTGTCGTCCATCAGCTGACTTCGGCAGCAGCAAATCTCCCACATAGACAGCAGCCAATACAGCAAATGCCACGCCCATGAGCGCACCCGCCAAAACATCGGACCAGTGATGCCAATAGTCAGTGACGCGACTCAGTGCCACCGACCAGGCGAGCAGCAACAATAAAAATTGCAGCAAGTGACGCAGAAAACGGCAGCTGCCACGCCCACTCTGCCAGGCGGCATGCACGTAAAAGCAGAGAAATATCATGGCAAAGAAGGAGAGTGACGAGTGCGCCGACGGAAAGGAGACATGCAGTTCACGCAGTTGACGCGACGTCATATTACGATTGGTGCAGACGTAGCGCTCGATGTAGCGCAACTGATTGTCCGAGTCGTTGCAAGTGCTGCCGTCCAGCAGCCGCGGCTGACACGCCTCATAAAAGTGCGGACGCAGCCGGCCGATGATGTGCTTCGCGAGCTCTGTGCAGCTGTAGGTGGCGATAAAGCCGCCGCTGAAAGTCGCCAGATGACGCGCGACATTGCGCAGATAGCGACGCACACGAAAACTGCTGCAGATGCGTATGATTTCGACGACGCAGATGAAGAGCATCGGCATGAGCAGCATGCAGATCAGCAGCATGGGAATGCTGATGGTGCACTCGTTGTAGGGATAGCGCAGCGACTGATCGGCGCAGAAGAAGCCGCGTTGAAAGGTGCGCATTTTGGCGAATGTCGGCGGAACTGAAATCAGGCGCGAAGTTTCGAATGCTCTTGAGAGTTTTAAAGTTCTTGTGAAGATTTTCATCCAAATATTCTTTTCTGATATCAGAATATTTAAGAGTTTTCAAAAGTTCGTATTTTTCGGCAGTTAAAATATTTAAGAGTTCGAATTTTTAAGATTTTTCACGTATCGAAGGTTTAATGGTTTTGAGAGCAATTTTTACTATATAGTTTGCTTTTCAAAATTAATTCGCGCACTTTTTGTTTAAATAACCTGCAGATGTGGTTAATAGTTTTCGGAAATTCGAATTTTTAAGAGTTTTCCGAAGATAGAATATTTAGTAGTTTTCCAATGTTGAATGTTTATGTGTTCAATTGGATTTTTACGAATTTTCGCGCACTTCTTGCACAAATATTTTGCTGATCTGGATTTTCCCGAACTTAGAATATTTTTTCTCTTATCAAATGTTCGAATAATGGAATATTTAAGAGGAAAGTTGGATTATTTAACTGTATTGCTCGCTATACACAGTTATTTGATTGATATAGTTTTCGAAAATCCGATTATTTCTGAGTTTTCGAAACTTCGACTTTTTCGCGCACTTTTTGTTTGCCTTTTCGTGCACTTTTGTTTAAATGTTTTTCTGATCTGGTTCAAGTTTTTGGAAGTTTGAAATATTGGGAGTATTCTGAATAAATGTTTACGAGTTTTTTAAGTCATATATTTTTCCGAGTTTTTAGAATAAATGGCAAAAAAGTCGTATAAAATTCGCGCACTTTTCTTTTAAGTATTATTCTGATATGATTTTAAGATTTTCACAAATGTAAGATGTTTTGGAGTTATCAAATGTAAGAGTATATACGAAGAGTATTTAAGAGTTTTCGAAAGTTAAAATGTTTACGAATTTTTCAAGTATTGGAGTTCAACAAGTTTTGAGAGTAAATTACACAAGATTGTTTGCTCTATTATTCGCGCACTTTTTGTCCAATTATTTCGCTGATCTGGTCAAAACAAAAAACGCCAGTTTCCGGCCAACTGAAGACAAATTCACTGTTTACGTCTTTGCCAGTTCTAGGCATACAACTGACTGATTTACCGCACAACGTCAAATTAAATATATTTTTTGTTTTGAAATTAATTCAAATACACATTATCACGACGACGACAACAACAACAACAACAACGACGCCGCAGATTCGCATTTGATATTAAGTTACCGTCGCATAGAATTTCGTTATCAGCGGCGGCGACCAAAAATTAAGGGGAACTGAAAATTCAAATGTGAATTGTACTTTGAAGACAAAAACAAAACGCCAAGAAAACAGACGCCAAAACACGCGTTTTAAGTTTAGTTAACCCCAGTAACTAGTAGAACTTGTAGGATTTCTGGTTTTCAAGCACTGCGCGATCAACGAGTTACGAGTTACGAATTACGATGTAGGCGGTAATAAATAAGCGTGTCTTTTTGTTGTTGTGGTTGCAATGCACTGCATTTTGTTTGGCTGTCGTTTAAATTACAAATATTTTATAATAATACTTTTTTTTTATTAATTAATTATTTATTATTATTTTTAGAGATATTTCAGTGTCGCGTTTATAGTGTCTCGGCACTTGTTATCAGTCACACAAAGTCATCTTACTGTGAAATATTTTACTACGACAGTATCTACTATCAATAATTAACGGACAGCTTAATGTTTGTTTGTTTTACGAAGCTCTTGCGTTTTCAATACAACCAAGAAATTTCTACACACGATGCATGCGTGTATTGGAAAAAGCTGCCCCATCCGATAAGTAGTAAGTACAACACATAATGTCGAGAATTTATGGACGGTGTGCTTAATTAGTGCATTAGTGTAGACAATTGTTGAACACTGGGTTATTGATTGATAAGCGCCAGTAGATAACAGACAAAAGAGTTGGGCGCAACAATTCTACGAAAGCAAGAAGAAGCTTTGAAAGGTATTTCGGTTGGAGTTCCGGGTACTATGATACTATCGAAGTTCACTAAACAAGGTCGTTTACAAATAGATAATTGGCTATTTTAATTTCAGCAGTCAATGTAGTACATGTTAATAGAAGTATTAATGTGGTTGAGAATGGTAATAAACACAACTCACTATTCAAAAGTCACTAAATATTCATCGGCATTATTCTTACCAAACCTATGAGAACAAATTTGAACCTGTAAATATAACACCATGCGACGATTTAGGAAAGGGTGCTACAAGTATGTAGGAAAAGAAAATCTATTTGAAATTTCATTTATCACACACAGAAAACTGCTTTGTTACGCCAACCAACTCTTTGCCAAACCAACTTATACGGTTATCTCAACCGCTTATTCGGTTGTTCTTGTCAAAACTAAAAGAAGAATTTAGTTTAAGAAGAATTTAGTAAAGATTTAGAACCATTGGGAGTGTATATATGCTAATGTTTCAAACCCCAACCAAATATGGTAGTTGCGCCATCAAATTTGTAGGCAATTCGATTTAACCACACGAAGTTAATTGGTACAACTAACATTTTCGTTGTGACAACCTCATGCCAAAAGAGGATTTTTCTGTGTGCACAAATTCACCTTTTTACAATCCACATTTGACAGTACGGCTCCATATCTATCATGCCATGTAAGTCCAATTCCAGTCTGCCATGTCTCGGAGATCTTCTCTGTTCTCGAATAACTTTGATAACAAAAGTTTCGATTACCGTTACTCCAACAGAATGCATCGATATCTACCATGTATATCCAATTCGACCCTCGATATCGCTACGAGAACGCCACAAAATCCACCTACGAAGTTTCTTTCGTCACAAATTCATCATTCTACAGAATTCGGAAATCTTGAAATCCTCCTGCATGCGAATTTCTCCGTACAAAAGCCGAGAAAACTACAAAATGCTATTTTGGTTATTATTTTTGCTTTCGATATTGATTTGATTTCGTAAAAGGCGCCGAGAAAACTCGGAACGTACGGCTCGATATATACCTGCCATGTAAGTCCAATTCCAGTCTACCATGTCTCGGAGATCTTCTCTGTCTCGTAGCTTTCTCGAATAACTTTGATAAAAAAAGTTTCATCTCGTTGATTGATCGATTCTCATTTAAAATTCCTCTAACTTTTAAATTATTTTACAAGACACGATATTTAAACATGTATCACAATGGTATCGTAATATTTTTCGAAGCAATCTCGAAATTTGGTTATTTTTTCTGTGATAACGGTACAATCTCTTATCGAGAAAACTCTGATAAAATGCATCGATATCTACCACGTAGATCCGATTCGACGCTCGATATCGCTACGAGAATGTATCCGCTATCATGTGATTTCTTCATCTACTCACATTAATCTCGAAACGATATCGAAACGTATGGCATACATTCAAGCAAAATTTAGCAAAACCAAATCTGCTATTACTTGGAGATCTTCTCTGCCTCGAAGCTTTCTCGATAAAAAGTTCAATACCGTTGCTTTATCGCTTCTAATTTTTAAAATTCCTCATACTTTCAAATTATTTCACACGATACGATATTTTAACTGGTAACATATCGATATCGAAGCATTCTCGAACTTTGATTATTTATCTACGATATCTGTCCGATTTCGAAAAATGTCTCGTATCGAGAAAACTCCTAAAAAACGCAACGAAAACTACTTACCATCCCCGACAGCTAAGTCTCGGGGACCTCCTCGCTAAATTTTTTCAAAGCAATCTCGAACTTTGGTCGTTTTTTTCTTCGAAATAGTTCCGATTTAAAAAAAAAATCTCGTATCGAGGAAACTCCAATAGAACGCAGAGAAAGTTTTCGATGTTGTGCGTTGCCCAACTATTTTCTCCTTCTTCTCGCAATGATCTCGTAATGATATCAAAACGATTAGCATACTAGGATTTAGATCCAATTAGATGCTCGATATCGCTACGAGATTGCGTGATTTCTCCATCTACTCTCATTGATCTCGTAACGATATCGAAACGAATGGTCTACTGGAATTTGACGCTCGATATCGCTATGAGAAAGTGTTTGTTATCGTGTAAATTCTCCTGGATCAACACAATGGCATACTGGGATTTACTTCCGACAACATAACCGCTACAGAGTCACCCATTTAACATAAATACTGATTTAAATACCATAATAGTCAAAATTTGCATTAAAAATGCGAGTAATCCAGACGTAGTAAAGCAGAACGGATTGCAGATTTGAGAACACCAATCCCGAATTAGATAAAACAGGCGTTAGAGCAGGAGATAATGTTTTCCATTCCTAAATTTTGTTATTAATATCAACAATGGTACTAAAAACATGAAATTTAATATAACTCCTATTAAATATATATTGTATTGTTATAGATTTTGTGTTCAATGAATTTTCAATTCGGGAATTTTGTTGTGCTCCCGTATTAGCTAACATACAGTAATGATCTGTTCACAATTAGTGACATAAATTCCACTACCTTTCCCTACAAAAAAAAACTATAAAGTTAGAGCTTCGATTGCAACAGCATGCAACAATCAAAATTCATCTTACACTGCAGCAAAACAAACACACACCGTCTATATTTAGCCCAAACCGGAATTTCAACTACGTATCACATGCAATTAAGAAACATGAACAAAATGCAACAGGCAAATTCGCCAAAACACACAAAAAGCACACACAGAGCCAGCTATGGCTTTTTCCCATTCACAAACATAAAATAAACCCAAACCACAAAGAGTGACTGAGTCAAAGGCAGCACAAGAGAGCCACGGCTGGCGCAGGTAGCACACACGGCATACGACGGCGCTAATGAGGCACCAAACAAACTGCGCACCCGAGAGACGCGACTGTATTAAGTGAATTCGTGCCGAAGACAGCAACCAAAACCAGTTTCTGCGCGCATTTTAAACTCGTATCTCGTGTGGAATGCCAGTCTGCCAAACAAGCAGCCATGCAGACAGACAGACCGGACCGCGGGGCATCACCGCTCGACCTACTCAAACAGCTGAGCGGCGCACGAGTAGAAAGAAACCTGTGTCCGCTGCCAACACAAAAATCAAAACCGCACTCACATCGCAAGTAGGCAACAGCCAGCCGTAGCACCAAAGTTTCGAAATTCGGTCTTTCAGTCAGAAACGAAACGCCGTCCGGTCGCGAACACACCTTCGTACACGATGTCAAAACTTAAGAAAATCTCGCGCACCTGCCTTGATCTGTGCATCTTTGCGCTCGTCTGCTTCGCGGAATTCGCGATTAATCACTGGTTCGAGCCCTTTCGACGCGGTTTCTTCTGCGACGATGAGTCACTGCATTATCCGTTTCGTGAGAGCACCATCACGTTCAAGACACTGGCGATAGTGGTGCTGGCGGTGCCCACCTCCGTCATACTGGCCGTGGAACTGTTCAAGCGACTGGAGCCGCCGAAAAAAACCGTCACAACGAGTGGTGCGCAGATACCACGACGTCTGTTTGCGTGCTACAAGCAGATCGGTTGTTATCTCTTTGGACTCGGTCTGACGCTGCTGGCCACCGAGGTGGGCAAATACTCGACGGGACGCCTGCGACCGCACTTCTTTGCCGTGTGCCAGCCAGAGTTGCCAGATGGCAGCACTTGCGCTGATCGTCAGAACCATGGACTCTATATCGAGCAGTACACCTGTCGTGGCGAGAACTCCACGCAGCGTCAACTACAACAACTGGGTATGTCGTTTCCCAGCGGCCATGCCAGCACGCTCTTCTTTAGCATGCTCTACGCCGCCTTTTATCTGCAGTCGGCGCTGACAACGCGCGCCTCCAAACTGCTCAAGCATTTGCTGCAGTTCGTGTTTGTGATGTTCGCCTGGTTTGTGGCGCTGTCACGCATCGCCGACTACTGGCATCACTGGTCCGATGTGCTGGTCGGCATCTTGTTGGGCGTCTTGATGGCAGCATTGGTTGCAGTTTATATAGCCGATCTGTTTGGACGTCGTTCGGGTGGCAAGGGCGCCGAAACGCAGACGCGGAAGTTGGCGAAAGCATCGACGCCGCCAACATTGCCCTCGTATACGTTTGGCAGCATGCCGTATCTTGCCAATCAGTATGGACAACATTATCAAAACTACGGATAATATATAATAATAGTTTGGCGCTACAGTCCTGTGTAGAACTTCGGCTGAGCTCTCTCACCATTTTGAGCTGTGCATGTTATATTTGTACTCAATGTGGTGGGACCTACATTTTATTGCCGAATCCGAACGGCGGGTGAGAGCTTTTCATAGGCAATTTTTACTCTCGTAGGTTTGCCATTTACTGACGAGAGGTAGCGCGGTATAGAAAAATGTTTCTATGAAAAGATGTTGTTAGCCCCAGTCCAGGCTTGAACCGGGGACCTTTCGGCTCGCAGTCCAACGCACTAACCACTGAGCTACCGCGGCTACACGGCTACGGATACGTGTCGTGAAATGTCAGCGGTGCTGCGACAGAGGCATGTGGAAAGTAACGGGCAAAAGAGAGGGAGTGGTTGATTCAGCGTAGTGGACGCGGAGAAAGTTACGAGCATGGAATTTAGTAATAATTATTATTATTTATTTATAGTAGGCGAATTAAGTAGACTCTAATAAAGCGCAAGCGTGTTTATTATGTTTAATATTTGAGGTTTAATTCATGTGATGGGCGCGATGGAATGGAATCGATTAGTTGAGTGCTAATTAAAACCGGTTGCCACTGGGAGTGATTCAAATTTGAAAACAACAGTTATATAAAAAGTGATTTTTCTCTTATTTTGAAGCAATAATTCCCAGAGTTTGCAATTCATGTACCAAAGTTAATATTGGAAGTTCATTGGTAGTTTCAATGTTCAAAGGAATGAAACCTATTGAGGAATGTGCTAGATCAATTAAAACCCGTTTATTTTGCAATATACGTAATATTATTTCCTAGTTTTGAAACTTTTATATAAAATCAAAGGGTTACTTCAACACGGATGTGGTAGATGGACACCTCATAGAGGTCCTAAAACTGGTTGGATTCGTATAAAAGTGACAGAATTAGGACAGTTGATAAATTTTCAAATAGGGAAGTGATTAAATCTGCACTTTTGTAGAACATAGGTCAATGCAGTCTTAGTATTACTATTCCCTGTGACAAAGTTAATATTCTCTGTAACAATGTTCATATTTGAAGTTTATATTTTATGTTATATTTTAACTTTAATTCATTCGATGGAAATATATTCTATGGGGAAATGGAATTTATTGATAAAAACCTGTTTCTTTTACGAGTGAATTTTTTGTAAAGGCTTTAGTAATAAACCATACGGGAAAATTATATAAACTGACCTAGTTCTGACCCTTTTATATGAAAGCAAATGTTTACTTTAACAAGGAAGAGTTAAATTGGCACCTCATAGATATCTTTAGACCGGTAGAATTAGTACAGATCATAAATTTTCCTCTAGGGAAACGTTGAATCTTCTCTCGTGTCAACAATAGGTCAATATACTTCAAGAGTTATAATTTCTTGTGTCAAAGTTCATAGTTGGTAGTTATTATTTTAGTAATATTGAATTTTAATTAATGTTTTAGAAATGTCATCTATTGTGTAATGATATCTATTGTTTAAAACCTGTTTCTTTTGCGTGTAGTTGAAACCTAAAAATCACAGTTATACAAAAGGTCAAATCGTCTCCTTTGTACCTTCAACATAGAGCAATAAACTCCCAGAGTTCTCAACTCTTATGTCAAAGTTAACGAAGCCAATTTAATGATGTAAACAACAAATTGTCGAACAAAAGAATTGCCAAAAAAATCGCTGACTTCTCAAAGTTATTGTTCTCCGCGAGAGCTTATGCAAATCCCAAAGTTCTTCAATGAACAGTTACGAATTCTATGCTGCTTCAAAAGAATACCTGCATAAATAAAACCTTTTAAATTACCAAAATCAGCGCTTAATTCATGCATTCAATTTGCATTAATTTTCTATAGATTGGCGTTTCTAAACATCGCACGGCTCTTGGTTGGAACGCGCACTTTCCGGCGGTTAGTCTGTCGTTCAGCATCTTCCAGCGATGTACAGCAAGCCGTATTCATCGCCGTACGCCTGCGTCTATCCCAAAAAGCCCAGCACAACGCTGCAACTGGGGCGACTCATCATCGATCTGTTCGTGTTTTTGATGATCGCGTTGCTCGCGTATCTCGATCTCGCGCGTCTCTTGCCCAGCACGCAGCGCGGTTTCTTCTGCACGGATGCAACGTTGCGTTATCCTTACGACACCGCACATCAGAAGTCCTACCACAATAGTCGCGTACATCTGGCCGTCTTGGTGCTGGCGTTGCCAACCGCCGTTATCGTCGCCGGTGAGTTGCTGCACGGCGCCGTGCAGCAGCGCACAGTGCGTGTGCTGGGCCTGCGTCTGCCCTGTTACTTGGTCCAGTGGTATCGCCTACTGGGCATCTATCTGTTTGTGTTGGCGTTGCAGGAAATCACCGTTACTGCGACGAAGCAGTTGGTCGGCCGCTTGCGTCCACATTTTTGGCATGTCTGCGAACCGCTGCTTGCGGATGGCACAAGCGCATGCGCCGCTACAACAGAGTTAACGACGCCGCAGTACGTCGCACAGTTTAGCTGCGGTGCAACGATTATGACGCCGCATATTCTGCAGGAGCTGCGTCACTCTTTTCCCAGTCGACGCGCAGTGCTCGCCTGCTACGCGATGGCATTCGTGTTCATCTATCTGCAGGCGCGCATGCGCAAACGCATGTGGCGCTTGGTGCGTCTGCTGCTGCAGCTGGCATTTGCGACGCTGGCGGTGTTGGTGTCGCTGGGCGATGTCAGCGCTAATCTGCATCATTGGAGCGATGTGTTGGCAGGTGCGGCGATGGGCGTTACTTTTGCAGTATTTGCCGCCTGTGCGGTGGCGGCGCTCTTCAAGCGAACAGCGGTCAGCAAAGCGGAAAGTGCTG
This sequence comes from Dryomyza anilis, assembly GCA_951804985.1. Classification (NCBI taxonomy): domain Eukaryota; kingdom Metazoa; phylum Arthropoda; class Insecta; order Diptera; family Dryomyzidae; genus Dryomyza; species Dryomyza anilis. The sequence goes on from OX638134.1 coordinate 1,181,380, forward strand.
CGCCGCCGCCGCCAGTGGACAATGAAATTTACCATAGCGTGTATGGCGTGCTGCCGAGGCGTGCAAAGTATTATAAATATTAAATAAATAATAATTAAAATTAAAATTTAAAATATTAAACATAAAAATTGCTTTTTATTCCACTGTGCATGGTATTAATTAGTAGAATACATAAACATATTCTAAGTAAGTAGTACAACATGTATTAAGCTTTGCAAAAGCTTTCGTGTGATCCAAAGCTCTCGGAAAAAGCTTTAGCGCCCACATGCTTTGAACGACCCGACCCGCCGATTGTTTGCATTAATTTTTGCCACTTAACGAGTTAATTTCTTAATTGAATTACAAGGAATGCACATAATAAACAACACTTATAAATTCAAGTATTCACATTGCAAAATATATCTAAATGGAAAAAAGTGTCTACTAATCATGTCGAACAGTAGAGCAAAAAACAACAAAGCAATAAATAAAAAAGTGATTGTTTTAATTTACACAACCAGTTAATCAGGAATTATCAGAATGAAATATTTGCAATATAAGATATAGAAATAAAAATACTGATAATAATAGAATACAAGGAAAGTATTTTTATTACTTTAATGGGTTTGTTTATTAAAAATTTAGCAATTATTGTGACACCGTATGATATGAGGTGCTGAATTGGTAAAACGCAATATATAAAGTAGAGAAATATGATTAAAACAAAATCTGAAATAAACTGATTTGTCGTTTAATGATATTAAATATATTTGGGTAATTTATTAGAAATACAAAATGTTAAAAATATTAAAAAATATAAAAGAGACAAAGTTTGGCATACTTTGCAAATTTATCATTCTTTTGCCTATATCTTGCAAAGGAAAAATTTTCGCAAAAAATCAAATTTTTGTATTTTAGTGCAAGATTTACTCTGTCTAATGCCGAAAAAATAATTTAAATCTCATCTTTTGTTGAAATATTAAAAATGAACATTAAATCGAACTTAAGAGAAAAACAAAAATGATCCAAATCATAAAAACTAAAAACAATTTGACCAATTCAAAACCATTTTCGGAATCTGCATCACAAATGTATCCAATAATTACTGCAATTTTAAGTACACCAAATCTACATTTAATTTTTATTGGATAGTTTTTCGAAAATGCTATTGTATTTATAAAAAATATATTACCTATAATATTTGTATTTTATTGGATTTTTTTTTGTTGAACAAAAATTTTTAATTTCTTTAATAGAAAAAATTTATTGATATTTTATTTTCGAAAAATAAAAGTTCGAAAAAATTATACAAAAAAAAAAAAAAAAAAATTAGTGCAGACATTTTTTTTTATCGAATAATGTTTTTTTATTCAAAAAATTCGAATAAATCATTTTTTGTTTCTAAAAAAAAATGGTTTTGCGATCAATTATCGTCACAATCATACCAAAGGGGCGAATGTGTCATTTTTGACATTTGCTTTTTTTTACAATTTTGAATGTAGTTTTTCCTCAAGTATACTCTGCCAAAATCGTGTGTGGTTTTGTTGTATATTTCTAGCCACAATAGACAAAAAAGACGAATACAAAAAATTTAAAAATCTTTTCATGGCAAAAGGGCGAATTTTTTCGTTTTTTTGTCATTACATTTTACTGGTACAAGATAAAATAGTGATTTAAAGGCATGAATTGTTTTTTTTTTTAAAACACCTATCGATTGGCATCATTATTTAAAAATAATTTGACAACATATTTTGTATGTCTATTTTTCGATAAAAAAAAAGTTTTTATGGGAAAATTTTGCGAACAAATCTTTTTTTTTTGTTCGAAAACATTTTTGTTTACAACATTATTTATTCGATAAAACAAAATTATAAATAAATATTTTTCGACAAAAAAATATTATATTGGGAATGTTTTATATTCGAAAAAAAAAAAAAATGTATACAAATATTTTGTATTTCTTTTTTTCGAAAAAATAAATGTTTTGTGAAACAATGTTTTATTTCGAATACATTTTTTTTTAATTTTAATTATTCAATAAAACAAATTTTATTCCAAAATTAAAAGTAAATAAAAATGTTTTTTTCATAAAAAAATATATATCGAAAAAAATATATGTATAAAATTAGGAAAAAAACGAGATAAACTTTATAAATTTAGATATTTTTGTAAGTAAAAATACATAATATATTAGTATAGCGCCATTGTAAAAGTAAAATTTACGAAATATATTTTAAAAATTGCAATTAATGGTTTATAAAAATCTTAATGTCAAATTCCGATCGATGAAATCAGATTTTGATGACATGTATTAAAACGGTATGATATGCGCACACAATAATTTATTTTAAATTGTTTAAAATGCGTTTTATCCCAAATTACAACACTTGAATTTTTTATTTTTGAACAACTGAATTTAAAATTGGTATTACCGAAGTTGGTTGACGCAATAAATTTACATTCTCTATGTGGATTATGTACGAAATGTGTACCGGTTGATATTGATGATATTGTAGATTTAGTCTGTTGGTTTTCGTACGCAACCCACTAAAAACTAGAATTGCACACATATATTACACTCAGTCCCACTGTACAGCGGGCACGATTATCGCGGTTTAATGATCGTCGTCGCGAATGTCGAGACAAAAGCAAACAAACAACACGAGCGAGCGAGCCTAAACGACGATGTCTACAAACGACGAACAAACAACAAACGAAATAAATTGCAATGTTTACATATTTTGTTGTTACTACTACTATGGTGTGTTGTAGTTCTAACGGCGTGGTGCGCAAATAGCAAGCACAGGTTTTACGATTTGGCGGTGGCAAAACAAAAACCAAGATAACGATTTAGTTAGGAAGATAAATAATATAAACACATGCCTACATATGAGAATAGGGTATGGAAGTGGTAATTCCCAGTACTAATATTTAGAGAATACAAATAACATTTTGAATTTGCAGACGCACAGGTACTTTTGATAACAGGTACTTCAGATAGCAGGTAATACAGATAACCCTTGGTGGAAAATTTACTATATGACTTTTCAAATAGAATGCCTATTTTTACAGTGTCATTGTCTTCATTTTGCAAATTGAATTTGAGCAATCGTAGACTATATGCCGTCCATCTCATTCTCACTCTCGCACAGTGTAGCGCTTCGTTGCTCTTTTACAGCTCTCATTAACCCTCATCAAAAAAGGCGCTCAACTTTGACCATTCGTCCGCCGGACACCGCCGCCTGTAACCGCAGACGACCGAGTGACTGTGGCGTACAGACGACACAAATTTAGTTCAATTTAAGGTCGTGCTCGTTGTTGTTTAAATTTAATTTAAACGACGCACATACACACAATTTTAATGCAGCATAAAACAAAAGTGTGACGTCTCGTGGTTCCACATACACATCGTGTGGAACCTAAGTTGGTTTAATTGTCATGTTCCAAAACAAAACTTGTATAAATTGTGGGTGACTCAAAGATGATTTTCAAAATGCTGTCAAAATTCATAAAAATTATATATGCCTCTCTGATAAGTGTGACGGTTTAATGAATTGCAAAAAAACTAAGCAATACTATATGAGTGGATCTCTTCATTGATATGACGTTGATTAAATGATAAGACTGCCTAATGAGAGTGAGAGTCGAGAGAGAGGGAATAAGATAAGTGTTTTATCAACAAATTTAGAATACACTTAAATCTTTTAGTATTTATTTAGAACTAGAATTTAGCATTGATTAAGTGTTTGTCATAAAACAACCAAAACGTAGACTTTTTAAACTCCAAAGTGATAGACGAGAAAAGCATAAAATTTACAAACTTCCATAATTTTTAAACTTGAGAATTAGGACACCAATGTCTGCATAAAATGCGTATTAAAAACGCAGAATTTCTTCTTATAAAAGCAGTCATATTCGCTCGTAAACCGCTGCGTCTCGGTTAGAATAAAAATTTTACCATTCGACTTTAGTACCCAACTGTAGAACGAAGTATGTTAACCGCCGAAGTTAACACAAAGCGTCCTGGGCAGCTACGCAGCCTGCTGCTCGATCTTTTCGTCATGAATTTGCTGGTGCTGCCACTTTTGATCTGCGAATTGTTTATAGAACCGACGCGACGCGGTTTCTTCTGCGACGATGCGTCCATAAGTTATCCGTTCCATGAAGAAACCATCAAAAAATGGATGGTAGCTCTATTGCTGATGCCGTTTCCGATCCTGATCTTCATGTGCGTCGAGTACAAACGTTTCTATCGTACAGCAGAAACACGTCCGTTTATGTACTGGCGCGCTCCCGCTTGGCTGCTGGAAGCCGGACAACAGTTTCATCATCTCGCAACTGGCCTAATGCTCACTATTGATCTTGTGATCATTACAAAATATGTGCTCGGCAATTTGAGACCACATTTTCTTGCTGTCTGTCAACCAGAAATGCTGGATGGTACCAGGTGCGCCGATGCAGTTAATCATGGACGTTATATCGAGAATTATGTCTGCACATATGGCGGTGTAGAAGGGGTATTTACTGCGTCCGATGAGCGTCAGGCGCGTCTATCTTTTCCCAGTGGTCACACGAGTCCAGCTATCTTTGCGGTGGTCTACTTGGCTTTATATTTGCAAAAACGTATGACGTGGCGTGCAATGTGCATATTTTTGCAATTTACACTCTTGATGGTGGGTTGGTTCGTTGGTATGAGTCGCTATATCGATCACTGGCATCACGGCCTGGATGTGATGACCGCCGTTTTAATAGGCGGGGTGTGCGCATGGCTTATGGCGGTTTATATAGCAAAGTTGTTCAAAAATGAGTCGGTTCTGGAAATTAGACAAAGCTTGAAGTTGCAGGAGACACCAGAGCAGCCTCTAGATGTAGCGGGAACACCGCCCAATTCGCTGCAATCGACAGAGTCGCTGTCGAGCTTAAGTAATGAATCGAAAAATCCATAGAATAGAAATGTAATATAAAATTCTAGTCTGTTTTAAGTAGCTAATGATGCTGTACAAATGATAATAAATGATAAAGGTGTTTTTGTTTTATTAAAATTTATGAATTTCATTATTTATTGCAGAATAAAACTTATTTTGTTCAGTGCATTTCTAACGTTTTTTAATCGTGATTAATGAAGTGATATTCGAGTGCGCTCTCTAGCTCTCTTTGCTCTCTCCATTTCTCGCTGGCCCACCCTTTGCAACTCCGCATTAGCCATCATCATCGTACTTTTCGCAGTATGACCAGCAGCTTTTCTCAACATAAATTACATGAGCGCCGCCGTAGCCACTCAGTCACTCGACGACCTTACGACGCGCCTCGCTGAGCACAACGGGAACGCGAAAAACGAATAGTTAACGAATTAAAAACCAACTGCAAAAAGTCTGTTGCAAATTAAAAGCAGCAGAGGCGGCTCAAGTATCGTTGAACGTTTTGTTAGTTTTTCTCATATACAAATCAAAAAAAAAAAAAACAACTGCAACACAATGCAAACCACTGTGGACGCGACTGCCAATCGACGTCTCATACGTCGCATGCTGATCGATCTGCTGATCGTCAATGTGCTGCTGCTGCCCATCATCATCTGCGAGTTTGCCATCGAACCAACGCGTCGCGGTTTCTTCTGTGACGATGACTCTATTAAGTATCCATTCCGTGCGAACACCGTGGCGCCCTGGATGTTGGTGCCGTTGCTGGGTCTGTTGCCGCTCATCATCTTCGCCGGCGTCGAGTTTTTGTGCTTTAGTCGCGCACCCGAAATGCGTCCGTTTCTGTCGTGGCATCTGCCCTCCTGGCTGCTGGAGACCGGCAAGCAATTTTATTATCTTTCAATTGGACTATTGCTCACCATGGACGCCACCGAGTTGGGAAAGTTTACAATCGGACGCCTGCGTCCGCACTTCCGCGCCGTTTGCAGACCGCAAATGGAGGATGGCACGACGTGTGCCGATGCGGTTAACCAGGGACGCTATATCGAGGATTACTTCTGCACGATGAACGGCGAATTCAGTGCGCTGGATGTGCGTCAGGCGCATCTCTCTTTTCCCAGTGGACACTCGAGCCTCAGTTTTTGTGTGATGGTCTACTTGGCGATGTACTTGCAGCGCCGCCTGAAGCAGCACGTTTCTCCTATGACGCGTCACTTTTTGCAATTCGCACTGCTAATGCTGGCCTGGTATACGGCGCTTAGTCGCGTCATGGACTACTGGCATCACTGGTCAGATGTGCTCGTGGGCACGTTGTTGGGCATAGTCGGCGGCTGGCTGACGGCGGTATATATAGCAAAACTTTTCGACAAGCAGCAGGAGTATGATGTGAAAATGGTGCCAATGTTGGGCCAGACACGCGCTTCATATGATAGTTTTGGCAGGCGCAACTTTAAGGACGAATTGCCTCAATTGCAGCAGCAGCAACAGCAGCAGGAATTCGTTGTGCCGGTATTGGAAACGACGCCGCCCACACCACCGCCATATTCGCTGAATTCGCTGCACACAACAGAGTCATTGCCGAGTTTCAGCAACGAACAGTATTGCACTAAAGTCTAAAACACACACACTGAAGCACAGATACTTTAATAAAGACTATTTCTGCTAACAAACCAAAAAAAAAAATCTCATAGCATTATTTAGATTTGTAGAAAACACAGAAAAAATGATTTTTTTTGTTCAAAATTTACCAAAGAAACTATACAAAGACAATGAGAAAATATATGTTCAACATTCCAAGAAGTTAATTTGTTTTTATTACAGAGAGATTACTCAGTAGGCCTTTCGTTTCGATATAATTAAGAGATCTATGTGAAAAGCAGCTATAAGAGGATATTGGACCCTAGAAAACATTTTTAGCAAGTCGAGTCAGTTTTGTTTGTATCAAAAGCTGTCAAAATATGCCGTGAATCTGCCTTAAGATTCGTCAAAATTTTAAAACGATCTATTAGCTTCCCACAAACATCCATTTGTCTGTGTATTTGCCCGAAATATATCCAAAATATGACTGTACATTTTTTGAAATTTTAACTTGAGAACATATTTTGAATTAACCAAGATAACATTTTTTTCGACGCAGTTTAGAACGATTTTTACGAATGACTCTAAGCAGACAAAGACGAATTCGCATCAACAGCTGTCTGTTTTCTACCTGTTTCCAAAACATTCCGCGAATATACTTTTAATATTCCATGAAATTTTATAAACTGCATTTTCCTTCAAACGTCCTACCGGAAATATTCCTGAATAATACCAGACATTTTGTTTTGGAAAGAATTCGAGCAGACAAAGGTGGAGGTTGTAAAAAAAGCTTTTAATTTTCTTCCCATACTCAAAATACAACGGGAATCTGTCTTTAAAACTCCACAAAATTTGTTAACTTCCCGAGATAAAAATTCTAGCATTTTTCAGGAATATTTCGGACATATTTCCGGCAAACACACAGATAAATGGTATATTTTGGGAAGCTTATAGCAGGTCGTAAATTTTGTGGAATTTTATTGGAAGACTCAAGGCATATTTTGGGTACGGGAAGAAAACAGACAGCTTGTGATACAAACTTCGCCTTTGTCTATTTGAAACATCCCGAGACAAAATTTTTGACATTTTTCAAAAATATTTCGGGCATATTTCCGACACAGATAAATGGAATATTTTGGGAAGTGTATAGCAGCTTGTTAAAATTTGTGGAATTTTAATGGCAGATTCTCGTAATATTTGGGGAACGGACAAAAAATAGACAGCTGTTGATACAACCACAGCCTTTGTCTCTTTAAAATATGTCTAAAATATGTTTCTAAACTGTCTCGAATTTTTATCAAAGTTAGTTCGAGGACATAGCGGATGGAGACATCGACATTTTCTTAGACATAGCGGATTGATTGAATCGTCAAAAATTCTTCTAATGTTTTATATCTCATTTTATAATCCGTTTTTTTTTTCTGATCTTTTTTTATCAATTATTGATACTTTTTATTGAAAACTTTATCATTATTTGTTTTTTTTTAAGCTATTTAAATTTAGTCAAAAGTTAATTTGGTATTTTATATTTTATTTTTGTTTGTGTTTATTTGAAGCTATTGTTGAATTTAATAATTATTTGCTGATTCACCACACACCGTTTTAAAATACTTTTTTTGTGGTTTATCTATTTTGGTTTTATCACCTTTGATAATTACGCTGATAAATATATGTCATTATGTGTTCGTTGTGTGTTGTACAATATGTCATTCCATATATCAAATTGGGAATACTTTTAAAATTTGCGAAAAATTCTGGTGGTGGGCTGCAAGAATTTTACGCAATTTAAATCGAACGATGGCCTAAGTACGACAAAGCAATGTCGTTATATGCCAAAATTATCAATTTTAAAAAATCTATAATGATATGAAAAAGATAGGGGTTTCGATAAAATCCAACATTCAAGAACATTAACCATTTTCTTTAAGGGGGGTTTTTATTTCAAGTTGAATTAGCAAATCATTATTTCGAATTTAAAAATCATCGTCAAATAGTTGGAATGATGATAACGTTGTATATTGATATCATCGCTTATATGTAATATTGTTTTATAAAATTTGCGTAATTAAAGGTATATAAAGTATTTTCTACGTCATTCTTATCATCTAGCTAAGAATAATTTTAATGAATGTTTTGACTTGTGATAAAAATGGCTCTAATACTTGAAAAGATAATGTTTTATTTTATTTGACAATGTTTTATTGTATTTATAATTCAGATAATAAGTATAATTTAAAAATAACATTTGAAAGTTAATGAAATTTATAAAAAAATCTGAAGTTTACGAAAACACATCATCTTTTGAGGTTTATAATGTTGCTTAACCACCCTACGGGAAAATATTATGATTGGTCTTAGAGAATTTTAAACTGAATCAAATTGTCCAATTGAAGATCAGTAGAGGGAATGGTCTAAAGGGCTGTATGACGTTGACAACTAAAGGTCTGATAGCTGTTCATGTATTCCATACGTTCAGTACAGAATGACGTCCAACAACTTTGTCCGATTTGTATGAAACTTCACACATTACACTATTTAATAGGACATCTGACAATATCAAAAAGGCTACTACTGATTTAAAATGATTATTTTCTTATTGTTCAAATATAAAAAAGAATAATTTTATGTTTTCCCACATAAAATTCCATTTTATAAATGAATAAAATTATATATTTCATGTTATTTTCAAATTCTTTAACAAAGAAGCAAGATTTGAAGTACCCTTGCAATAAATATTGTCATGTAACTGGTCGAATTTTGACAAGGCAATAACGACTCCAGAACCGGTAGCGGAACCGTTCTGATTTTTGGAATCGTTATTTAAAAAAATGTTTGGAATCAAAACCGCAACCCATATAATTTGTTTGCTTAGAATGGGAATTCGAACCAGAACCGGAATTGATAATTTAATACCTGTCAGGGAGAACCTGAATTGGAACCGTTTCGATTTTTGGAACTGGAATCAGAACCATTATTAAGAAATATATGGAACTGTAATCGGAATCCATTTTTGTTGGAAACGGAACCACTATTTTAAAATTCTTGGAACCAGAACCAATATCGATTTCCAGAGGGTTTTAATGTCTGAAAAAATGAACAGTTCTCATTCATGCGATTAGTGAAATTTCTCATATGGTCTAGATCCACTTTACATCCATATTCCCGCGACATGATACTACACAAAAAAAAACTCATCAATATGATGAATTATTTCATAAATATTATGAATTTTTCTACCAACTACCAGATTCATCATATTGATACCACCGTTCATTAAATGACATAGTGATGAATGGATTCATTATATACATATGAATGTATTGATACTATCGAACATCATAGTAAATAACGAAATATTCAATACAATGAATTTGAATCGTCATATTGATAAATCATAATATTTATAAAGAATTTAAAATTTTATTTTTTTATGAATTATTCAAAAAAATATTTTTTTTTAGATAATAATTGTAATAAAATGTCTTAAAAAAAATGTCAAAAAAAACAAATTTTTTCGATAAAAAAATTTCCGAAAAAAAAAATGTGAAAAATATATTTCAAATTTTTTTTCCGAACTGAGAATTACGGCAAGAAATGAACGAAGTTAAAATATTTTAAATGAAATTATCTTTGATGAACAGCATTCTTAAATATGAAGAACATATATTTTTTATTTTATATTTTTGTTCATTAATATGATGAAACGTATTCTTCACATATTGAAGAACACTTTTGCGACAGTTACAAGCGTTCATCATATTTATGATCGCATTCATAACATTGATGTCGTTGGTAATAAATATTATGAATGGTTCTTCATATTGATGAATTTAGTTCTTCAAACCTGTTCACTGTATTGAAGAACAATTCATAACATTGATAACTACAAAACATCAATGTTATGAATTCATTAACAACTTGAAGAATGACCGAAAAAGTGTTCTTTAATTTGATGAACTGTATGTGAAAAATACGTTTCATCATATTAATGGACAAATAAACCAAATACAACATATATGTACATCACATTGAAGAATGCTGATCATCAAAGCAAATTTGAATCAAAATATATATTTTTTTAATATTTTTTTCTGAAATAATTTTTTTTGGGAAACAAATTTTTTTTCGTAAAAATTTTGTTGGGAATATTTTGTAATTTATATGAACATTTTTTAAAAATTAGGTCTGATATAAGATTGAGATGGAAAATATATAATTATTTAAAAAATATATATATTCAAAGAATTTTTTTTTTAATTTTTTTCGAAAAAAATGTTGTTGCAAATTTTATTTTTTATTTTTCAGAAAAATCTTTAAAAATTAGTTTCGATATAAGAGTGAGCTCGAATTTTTATATCGGCTATAATTCAAGAATTGTTCGTGGTAACTGAATGCTTCGAGTCATGGTCCTAGTTCTATTCTTCCTCTAACTGACCTTGAAGAAAACCAATTTGAGAAGCATCTGGCTCTAGTTATATGTTCCATATTCTAAATGGTCTAATTTAAATATTCTAAAATTAATGCGAATTTCGAGTTTAGTTTAAATTTGCAAGTTAATATTTAAGTTCGTTAAGTCCCAAAGCCTTCTTAATAATGCACATATTTTTAAAACCTTTTTAAGTGTACTTAAAGCCTCTTTTCACAGTAAAAACAAGAGCATCCTCCTTTCCACTGACCATTATTGAATTCTTCAACGCACATTTGAGGCTCTACGAGGACGCACAGAGTTTCGAGCACATTTCCGAAAGAAATTCCCAGTGAGCTCAGTCCCAAAGGCACAGCACGATGTTGTTCATAGCCAACAACGATGAATTAAAACTCAAGGAATGCGTTGAGTTCGGAAAACGTAACTCCAAATGAATGAATGTGAAAAAATCAACCAAAACAAATATGAAAAAATAAAAATAAATTTCGGCAGCAAACAAAAAAAAGGGCAAAAGCAGAAAATCAATAAACGCAAAAATTCAAGCTTAGCTGCTAAATTGGATTTGTGTAAATGGCTGAGTGGACCAACAGCATTGGGGACTATGGATGTCACATGCAACTTATGTAATATGGGGGGAAATATTGTAATTCATGAATATCCTTGTAATCATAACGAATAAATGAAACGAAATACTGATGATGACGACGACTTTTGTTTTTATGAGTGGTTGGTACATTGTAGTGTTGCAATTGAAGGGCTTAATACAAAAGTTGCTATAACTAACAAGTGCGAGAAATGGAAAGTTTTCAGAAAATGCTGTTTTTATTCTAGAGATATAAAAAAGTAGCAAATAGTATACGTTTATTAAACGTTTTTTTTTTTAACTTCATACAAGCTGAACGTAAAAATTTGCCATAATATTAACAACAATAAACACGCATAAACATTATTTTTAACGATAACGTCCTTTGCAGGACGCGCATCGCAGCTCACAATGAATGACAGCAATTAACGCGGTATAAACGACGACGCAGCAGCAACAAAAATAAAATAACCCGAGCAGTAGCAGCACGTAAAGCCCCTTATAAAAACGCACATTAGATGTCGTCGTCAAAGGAATTTGCAACAACAATAGAAGGATAGAGGACAGAGTGAGTGTAAAGTCCAACAAAACCTACGAGAAGAATTGTAAAAATCATGTCTGCCAACATTTGCGCCGCCATAACTACCAGCAGCCAACAACAAAGGCTCATCACTGCACTGAACGGGTTATCGTTATCACCACCAACAGGCGGCGGCGACGGCGGCGGCTCAGCCACAGTAGCCGCGAAAGCCGGCCGCTTCGAACGGCTCATGGCACAAAAATCCTCGTCATTTGCGTTCTCTAGAGAGCTGCGTCCTTAATGCTGCGAGTTGTGCAAAAGCCGCGTCATAAAAACTGAACTGGACATGTTCTGCGTTGCAAAAGGATAGTGACGATGCCAATTTGGTAATTATAGGTACCCAATACTTTGGGTACATTTGATCAAATGAATTCGGTTGCTATACTTTTTTAAAATTCAAAGTACTTTCTCTATTCTTCATTAAAAATGAAAGGGTGTATTCAATTTAGTCATCCATTTGTAATTACAGAATGTCTCAGTCGCCGGTATTCTTAGTGAAAATCACCCTATGCGTTGATATTGTCATGTCCACATGTCTTCTGTTCTGTCTCTTTGTCTGTATATTAACTGAAATCACAATGAAAGAAAAAAAACCCTTACAAAACTCTTCCAGACCCTTACAAAACCCTTACGAAACCCTTACAAAACCCTTACGAAACCCTTACGAAACCCTTACGAAACCCTTACGAAACCCTTACGAAACCCTTACGAAACCCTCACGAAACCCTTACGAAACACTTACGAAACACTTACGAAACCCTTACGAAACCCTTACGAAACCCTTATGAAACCCTTATGAAACCCTTACGAAACCTTTACGAACCCCTTACGAAACCCTTACAAAACCCTTACGAAACCTTACGAAACCCTTACGAAACCCATACAAAACCCTTACAAAACTCTTACAAAACCCTTGCAACGCCCTTAAAAAGCCCCAAAAACAATTACAATTATACTCATAACACACAGTTCTTGCATCCATATCGGTCAATCTATTGTCCGTCCACTTTTGTACATATTCCTTATATAGCACTAAAACAACGGGACACATTTATCGAATAAAATTACTTTTTTTTTAAAAACCTGTTTACTTTGTAGAGAATCAATGAGAAAATGTATTTGGTAAGTTTTTTCACGAATTGAGTTGTGGTGACCTTTGAAAAGTTGAAATTCGTTACACCGATCCATTCATACCCAATCGTTATTAAAGTTTGCAATTATTTCCAGCATTTTTTCTTTTAAACTCTAGATCATTTTGAAAGGATGATCATTTGATAACGATTTTTGATAAAGTACCGAATATATAGTATTGAGTACCCAAAAAAAAAATCATCCCTACAAATTGAGGCCAGCCTCCGTTGATTGTCGACGTTTTTGAGTTAGCGCCTTTTTATTGTCGCCATTTGTTCAGCTCCCTCGGCATTTACAGCAATATCGCTATGTCCCTATTTGCGCATTTTTCGAGAGCTCACATTACATTTTATGAGCAGCTACATACTGCAAATTCGTCGAGCTCAATTGAAGTGAATTGTTCTTCGGTTGTGCGACAGATAGATAGATAGACGGACAAACAAACAAACACACAATGTACACGAAAGTCTTGTAAATTATAATAAATATAAGCTAAAGTTAAACTTTGAAAAAAATTCTTCTTTATACGAATAACTTTTTTAGATTTACTTAAATCGCAGTTTGTTCAAATAATCGTACTGCGTCTGTTGATGGTAAAAATAGGAAAAAATGCCCCCTAACAAATGTCAATTAACAATCAAAGGCTAACAATCGAAATTTAAAGCTAATCCTGCCAGAGAAGTAGTAAAAACAAATCGAAAAAGAAAAACCCTCTAAATGGTAACGCAGGAATTTATGCTACAACGGTGGTTTTTGCTGCAACCGCAATTCTACTGGGAACCCAATAAAGTCTTCTTTTTCTACTAATCCTTTTTTACTAGCCATATATTTTATGGCCTTTAGTTATCTTTATTTTTACCAGTATGGAAATGTTTTATTTACGAACAGTCTACATTGAAATAGAAATAAATACAAAATTGGGGTTTTATTTCTCTATTTAATAAAAATTCAAATTTATATTATAAATTATCACTGAAATATTCACTAAAAGTTCAATTTCTGACCAGAAATTTAACTTTTTCGTAAAACAAAGACTTTTTAATATATATCCAATTTAACACAAAAAATTCAATTAATCACTAACATTTCAATTTTTGACTCAAAATCCAATTTTTCACCAGAAAATTCAAATTTTCACTAAAAATTAAATTTTTCGATAAAATTAAAATTTTCACTCAAAATAAAATTTTTTATTCAAAATTCAATTTTACACTCAAAATTCAATTTTTCACTCAATATTCATATTATTCACTTAATATTCATATTATTCACTCAAAATTCAATTTATCGCACAAATTCATCTTTTCACTCAAAATGAAATTTTTCATTAAAATTCAATTTTTCATTCAAAATTTAATTTTTCACTCAAAATTCAATTTCTTACTCAAAATTCACTTTTTCACTCCAAATTCAATTTTCACTCAAAATTCAACTTTTACCTCAAAATTATATTTTTCACTCATAACTTAATTTTCATTCAAATTTCAAATTTTTACTCAAAATTCCATTTTTCAAACAAAATTAAATTTTCACTCAAAATTAATTTTTTCATCAAAATTCTTTTTTTCACTCAAAATTAAATTTTTCACTCAAAATAAATTTTTCACTCAAATGAAATTTTCACTCAAAATTCTATTTTTTTTTTAATATATATTTAAAAATTAGCATCTTTTTCCAAAAATTTATTATTTTCTAAAAAATTAATTTTTCACTCAAAATCTCCACTTGTTTAATTTTTTTACGAAAAATTTAAATTTTAACTTAATTTTACTTTTTCACAAATATCAATAATTTTAGAAAAATGTTCGGAATATTGCATTCTAAACTAAAAACAAATAATTTTTCAATATATTTTTGTTTTTTATCGTAGATTGAAGAGAAGAGATTGTGGAGTGTTCAAAAATTCAAAATTTGCCTTGTTATTGATTCCCTAATCACAATTTCAAATAACTGTTAAAGACCTCGTTGGATCTACAACAAATTAGCAAGTATTACACGATTTGAGTGTCTCCTAAGCACTCGTCCAACTGCACGATGGAACACAAATTCTCGATGGATCAAAGTCATTTCCATTTCTGTGCTCATTGTCGATTTCATTCGTACAAATCGTCGCTATTTGGTCGCCCGTCTTGCTTGCATTAATCCCTATGTCTGTCCAACTGTCTGATGCCTCTCCGAATATCCATCTGTTCAATTGATTGCCTTCTATGGCAGAAATACAGAAGTAGTCGCCACAGGACCTCTTTTCAGCGATAATAAATCATGCTTGATAAGCATGGCCAACCACGTTGGAACCACAATTAAATTAGTTGCGGGCAGCAGCGCATCACGTGAGGCGAACAAAAAATTTACAACTTCAATGAGGTGTAAATTGAATTGGTGGTGAGTAAAAAAAAAATAATAAAAAATGGTCTAGTTTTTGATTGGTTTTTTTTACAATTCAATGTCTTCGTGTCTATGCAAATGATCCGGCAGTGTCCGTCTACTTCATCAATCAGTCTTCCTCATTTGAAAATTATTCTTTTAACCGTCAATCAGAATACAGCAATTTTTGTGTTCGTAATGGACCCCTGTGGGTCGTGTATTCCAAACATGTGTTTAATTGTAATGTCTGACAAATAATGCATTGATTGTCTAAATTCAAAATGAACTTGATGAAATATTCGATATCATATGATAAGGTATATCAATTTACACAATCCATATATTTCAAGATTTGATTGGCAAAGGTTTTGGAATTTTATCAGCACTGATAAGAAGTCAAGTGCAAATTTTCAAGGTCCTACATTCAGGTTCAGATTTCAGATTAACTTATCTCAAGAAATAAATCCACAAGATTATGTGAATGCGAACTTAAATTTACATAAAAAAAATTCCGTTATTAAAACTCAATTTTTCACTAAAAATTCAATTCTTCATTAGAAATTTAATTTTTCACTTAAAATTCAATTTATCACTAAAAACTCAATTTTTCATTGAAAATTCAATTTTTCACTTAAAATTCAATTTTTCACTAAAAATTCAAATTTTTCACTAAAAATTCAATTTTTCACTATAAAATCCATTTTTTCACTAAAAATTCAATTTTTCACTAAAAAATCAATTTACACTAAAAATTCAATTTTTCATTAAAAATTCAATTTTTCACTAAAAATTCAATATTTCACTTAAAAATTCAAAATTTTACTAAAAATTCAATTTTTCACTAAAAATTCATTTTTTTCACTAAAAATTAAATTTTTCACTAAAAAATCAATTTACACTAAAAATTCAATTTTTCATTAAAAATTCAATTTTTCACTAAAAATTCAATATTTCACTAAAAAATTCAAAATTTCACTAAAAATTCAATTTTTCATTGAAAATTCAATTTTTCACTAAAAATTAAATTTTTCACTAAAAATTAAATTTTTCACTAAAAATCAAATATTCTCTAAAAATAAAATTGTTCACTTAAAATTAAATTTTGCACTAAAAATTCAATTTTTCACTAAAAATTAATTTTTCACTAAAAATTCAATTTTTCACTAAAAATTCAAATTTTCACTAAAAATTTAATTATTCACTAAAAATTCAATTTTTCACTAAAAATTCAATTTTTCACTAAAAATTTAATATTTCAAAAAAATTCAATTTTTCAGTAAAAAATTTAATTTTCACTAAAAATTCAATTTTTCTATAAAAATTCCATTTTGCATTAAAAATTCTATTTTTCACTGAATATTCAATTTTTCACTAAAGATTCATTTTTCACTAAAAAATAATATTTTCACTTCAGGTTAATTTTTTGACTTGACTAATAAAAATTGTTTATTCACCCAAAAAATTTCTCTTAAAATTAAATTTACTATTCAAAATTCAATATTTAACTAAATAAAATATTTCAAAAACCTGTCTCTCAAATTTTTTTAGTTTCTATAACATTTAAAAATATCATCAGAATGCAGCAATCCCCTGGGCATTGAATAATTAAAAGCCGCAGCAAAAATCAAAGCAAATCAATGCGGCGAACTCACTTTGACTTTGCTGCTGCTCGTTGGCGGCGAAAGGACACTCGTTTTTTTAATGATTGTCGTATGACCTCTGCGCTTTTGCGGCGAACTGTTTGTCTATATTTGTATTGGACATGTGTTTGTTTACAACACATGCAAACAAAGGCAGGCGCACGCACACAAATAAACAACCAAATAAACGAACAAACAGACGGACGGACATACATATGGACAGACACACAGACAGACAGACAGACAGACAAACAGTCAAACAACAACCTACCGCAACTAATTAACATAATGGATTCAAATCACCTGGATCCCCACACACAAACACGAACACACTTGGCGGCCATATTTGATGAAAAATGAAGTGCTATGCAAATATAATGTGCGGAAATTTATGCTAATTTGCAAACAGTGAACCCTGCAAAAATAAAAACCAACAAATGCTACTAAAAATGAACAGGGCGCTTAACAAATATGACCTGTGTATGGCACAGAAATCCTTTGATGTGCCACTTTGACTGGACAGTCAGTCTGGAAGAGGGGCTGCTAATTTAAAGTGGCTTCTTTTTGATAGCACCCGGATTTTTTAGAACTTGGTGCATTTAGAAATTGAACTTACTACACACAAAATAGAAATTTGTTACGCCAACCAACTATTGCTCAACCAACCTATTCGGTTCTCTCAAATGTTAAGTTGTTTCTTATAGCCTCTTTGTAGTTTGGACTACAATCAATTTGGTATAATAATTGAATAATTTAGAGTGTGCAAAAAATATAATTTCATGTATCAACTGAAGATGTCTCAATTTGTAGACATCTTGTCTTATGAATTTGGTTGTCAGAACCAACATTTAGGTTGGAAGACCCTCATGCCAACGGTGTATTTTTCTGTATGTAGTAGCACTTAGTTCCAATTCAAAATTTTGCCTTTTTGTATCATAATATAGCATTGATTAAAGTAAATATTACAACCACTTTTAAACGTTTATTTAAAACTATACAATTTTTATAGTACCTGCTACTTTATTCAATTGAAATGCCACCGTTTTCCGCAAAATAAAATCGTGCATCAAAGTCCAATTAAAATGACGCTGCGCACTTTTTGAATTCTACCACGACATATAACGTATTTATGCCGAAAGGCTTTTTGCTGACTCAGTCGCCTTTCGTCCTCGTCCTCATACTCATCCTCATCCAATGCAATTAAAAGCACGAGTGCGTTGGTTGATCAAAATTTATGCGTTCGAGTTGAGTGCATAATTTAATTTACTCGCAAAGTTTATTAAGTATTTTTGCAATACATTTTTTTAAAATATTTTTCACTGTAATAATTATTACAATAGCAATTAGGTTTGTTGCGGCAAACCACTGGGAATTGATGGAAACTACGAACAAATTACATTTTTATTATAACTTTTGGAATTTAAGTGATACGAAGTTAAAATACATTGAGAATTTTTCAAATAAAACTACGAAAATTCCAAATAAAATACCATTTTACCATTTTAAATTGAGAAAACTTTAAATTGAGGTTTATCCATATCGAAATTCTATTTTAAGTTTGAATTTCACATTTAAAGCTTTTAAAAATCGAAATAAAATTGAGATTTTTCCTTTTAAATTTACAAAAATCAAAAAGAAATACAAAATTTGTTATGTACAGCAGTTTTTTTGTTTATTATCCAAGAGATAATTTCAATTTAGTTTCAAATTGTGTAGTTTCAAATGGAAAAAAATCATATTTTTAACAATTAAAATTGAGATTTCACATTTAAAACCAGTGGGGCAAATGCGTAAATTTTGACATTTGTATTTTTAAACATTTTTCTATGTAGTTTGTCCTCAAGAATACTGTGCCAAAATCATGAGTGCTTTTGTTGGATATGTCTAGCCACAAAAGACAAAACCAAAAGGGCGAATTTGAAAATTTTGAAAATTTTGTCCTGCCAAAAGGGCGAATCGCTTCGTTTTTTTGTCATAACTTTTTACTGGTACAAGATAAAATAGTGGTGTTTATGTATTTATTGTTTGTTTTTAATGCACCTATCGATTGGCATTATTATTTTAAAATATTTTTTAGAATTTTTGTTATGTGCAAGAAATTTTTTTGGCAAATAATTTTTTAATCATGATGCCAATTTATAATTGCTTTAAAAAGAAACAATTAATTGCTTTACACCACTATTTTATCTTGTAAAAAACAAAAATATTTGCATTTTGGTCAGAATATAGCCAAACAAAAGTTTCTTTTTGATATTTTAAATGAAAGACCTTGAAATGTCTAAAAAAAGATATGAAAAATCTCAATTGTATTTGAATTTTTCTCAATTTTAATTTTTATTTAAAACTTTTTGAGTTTTAAATAAAATAACTCAATTCGGTTTGGAATTATAAAGTTTTTGATGGAAACGGTATAGTGATATTTGGTACTTTAGGTCTAAATACTGCGCTGTTTAGGTCTAAAAACAAAAAATAAAAATATAAAATTATCCTTAGCATTCAAGAGATATGCGTTCCAAAGTTTAATTTCTAATACAACATTCATTCTCCAACTCTGTCTCTGTATCATAGACATTTTAATCCATTTACATAGGCTCAAAGTTTACGCCTAATAAATTAGAGTTTAATTTACTGCCACACTGAAATATTAATACCTTCACCCTGAACCCTGAGCAGTGCAGTGCCGATTGACTTTTGACCATTTGTATTCGGTACTGCTGCTGGTTGTTGCCCGACAACGATGACTGCATTTATTGCATTTACCGCATATACCCTGCTGCTTAATCAACGAAAGAGTGTTTTAATACATTGCAAATAATTCACATAAATTACATTACTTTGTTCAGTGCATAAGATTTTTGCCTCCCAACTACATCTGCTTTACGGATTTTATAACCTCCATAAAGTCCAGTTAACACCATGCGAACTGCATCCGAATGCCCGCCCGCAAGCGCTATTTCACCCCGCCCACCATACATTTTCAACTACTGATTTGCAGCACGCAGCATTTTATGCGGTTGTTACCCCCGCGCATATAGCCAAAGTGTTTATCATATCAAACAAGCTTTTAACGAAATTCCCCCATGGGGTGCCCTGGGGTCTGGGCGTGCAAAAGTGGGTTTGAGTCGTCGGGTAGTGAAATGCACAACGACGGCGAGTTGCGATGCATAAGCAAAATTGCATTTTACTTAGGCGATTGATATGTGAATGAAGAGGCAACGCAGAAGTGTAACGAGGGGTATTATGGGTTGTAAAGGGACCAATAAAAGGGGGGACTGTGAAAAGTGTGCGCACTCTGCACTGCGAAAAAATCAGTTCAAAAATCACTTTAGTGTTCTGTATTTCAGTGCTTTCCAATCTTGCATAAGATTTCTTCACACAGAAAAATCTTCTTTTGAAATATGGTTGGAAGAAAGAAAAATTAGCTCTAACAACCAAATTCATTCGATGAATACCGAAATTTTGACAAATTGGTTGATGGAACTGCCATATTCGGTTGGCACTTGGAAATACATACACCAAATTTACTTAAATTGGTTGTAGTCCAAACTATAACTCTTTTAATTTCAAATATTACAGACGTAACAGTTGAGATAACCGAATAGGTTGGTTATGCAAAGAGTTGGTTGCTGTGACAAATTCATATTTTGTGTTTTCTATTGTAACTACTTAAGTGTTCAACTAAAATGCATTCCAGTCCTTTTATTTTTGAGTGTATGCAATGTATTCCCGTGCGTAGTTTTCATATATTCCGAATGCATTCAAAACTCCACGACCACGAGTAGCCTGGGATGCATGGTTTTTATGTTTTGGTGCAAGCCATACATACAAAATATTCATATACTTTGAATGAATACAGACTAGCAGCACTTAACTGCACCCCTACCATGATAGTTTCTCCGAAAACTCATTGGCCAGGCTCAAGTCCAAGAGAATGAAACATGGATTCGCAATTTCAAATTCAAAATTCCACACCACAACCGAGTAATAAAACGCGAAATGAATATGTAGCCGAAAAATATGACTCACACTTCCGGTGGTTGGTGATGGTGCTGCTGCACTTACGGAAACTGTGGCGCTAACACACTTTCAGCCGGAGCGTGGCAATGCATGGCGATCTCCCAGTAAACTTGCGGAAAATGCGAACATTTTGGGAACTTCAACTGATTTGAAAAGAAAGTTTCTTCGGTATTAGTCTGGAGAATTGTAAAGAATTGGGGTGTGGGTTAGAGAGAAATGGGTTGAAAAATGTTGTTTGAGGTTTTTAAAAATAATCTGCTTCACGATAAAGAATAAGTTAAATAAGTCTCTCCAAATGTTAAGAAATTATTTTCGAAAAACTCTACTCTACCTTATCCAAAAACTTGCCGGGATTCTTCCTTTAAATTCAACAAAATTTGATAGCCTGCTATACCCTTTTTACAAACTCCCATTTATCTATGAGTTTCCTGAAAATATGTATTAAATATTCCTAGTATGTTTTGTCTCTGACTCTAGGCAAAATATATTCCAAAAACATACCGGAAATCTTCCTTTTATTTATACAAAATTTGATAGCCTGCTATACCCTTTTTACAAACTCCCATTGGCCTATGAGTTTCCTAAAAATATGTATTAAATATTTCTAGTATGTTTTGTCTCTGACTCTAGGCAAAATATATTCCAAAAACATACCGGAAATCTTCCTTTTATTTATACAAAATTTTATAACATGCTATACCCTTTTTACAAACTCCCATTGGCCTATGAGTTTCCTAAAAATATGTTTTAAATATTCTTAGAAACTTTTGTCTCTGACTCTAGACAAAAAATATTCCAAAAACATGCTGGAAATCTTCCTTTTATTTATACAAAATTTGATAGCCTGGCATACCCTGTTCACAAACTCCCATTTATCTGTGAGTTTCCCGAAAATATGATTTAAATATTTCTAGAAACTTTTGCCACTGGGGATTAAAGCAGTTTAGAAACATTTCATCAATGATTTTAAGCAGACAAAAGCCGAGTTGCATCTGCTAATTTTCTATCAATTTTCAAAATATATCAGGAGTAAGTCCGTTATATTCTACAAAATTTTAAAAACTGCTATAAACCTTCCAAAAATTCTATTTTATATTTCGTAATTGTGCATTCCATACCAATAATTCAACCGACAAATAGATATATAGTATATCCCAGAATATACACAAAATATTACTCAAAAAGTACACAGAGTTTGTCCAAGGTCTACCAAGAACACTTGAATTTTAAAGCTTTAATATCTCTTAATTCAAATTCAAATGGTACACTGGGTTGCCATGTTATGCCGCATACGAACCAGTCTATGGACCAGTTTGTGCGAGTGAGTGAAACACCCTGGCCAATTGCATTATAAAAACCGGGGCACTTACCCATTCAGTTTCAGTTTTTGAGGCTTGTAACTGCAATGGTTTTTGCTCATTGCCGTTCGACTCGTTGTTGTTTTTGGGGTTTTGGTTTTGCAAGCATAATAGCGAATCTATACCATTAACAATTTCGCGCACTGCAACAAATGACCCAACCCAACCAAGTCCATCCAACCCACTCCATCCAACGCAGGCCTTGCCCTTAAGGACTTTTTGCAAATGCCCCGAAAACCGGAGCGCAAGTAGACATAGTCAACGCGACGGTTCAGTCAATAGATAGCTAGAAGCAGTGCTGAAAAAGCACAGAGCAACTGCAGCGCAATGTTCATCAAAAGTTTGCCGAGGCCAGCAGATTCTTTATACAAACTGTCTGTCTATCTGACTGTCCATAGTACGGCTGTGCAATAGATGGGTCTCGTTTTTTAAGTCTGATTGTCAATGGGTTGTGTGTGTGTGTGTATTTCAGGCTGTCTGGCTTCTGTACCGCATATAAATTCAACAATTACATTTGCAGCATTCAACATTTAGGTTGCAGTAGCAAAAGCAAGTGCATTTGTTTCCATTATGCAACCCTGACGTTGGTCAGTGCCATTGAAACCGTGATAATTTTATTGTTGCTGTATTTTGGGGCTGGCGGCAAGAACCTGGGGTGCATTGCCATTTGCTGCTCTTGATGCTTAACCTAGTGGCATGAACTTTGACCCCGATGTCAGCGGTTCGCAGGCCACCGATGGAGGGCCTACTTGCATATTATGTCAGTGACTGCTATGGAATCGCACATAAACTGATTAAATGTGCACGAGCCGAAACGGAGAGTACGAAAATTGATATGGTAATTGAACAAGTCGTGAAGCCTCCATTGAAATGCGTTCAGATGTTTGCCTAAGGTCAGGGGGCGAACTGAGCATTCGAGAAAATTGAGTTTTCCTCGGTGAGCTAATCAATAATTATAGCATTTCACAAAGAATAAATAGTCATACAAATGGATATAGCAGATTTTGGAAGTTGTATCAAAATTACATAGGGCGAAGTTCCATCTAGACGTGGAAAATATCCTATTAATAAACATATATAATAGCCTCTTGCAGGCAAAGGTTTATTCTTATCTAATAGGACCATGCAGACAAATATCTATTCTTTTCGAAAAAGGCCAATGTACCAGTTTTAAGGGACTTCTCCGACAAAAGACCGTACATTTTCTGGATCCTAAAGATCGATGTGAATAAAATGAACATTGAACACGATGAATAAAAAGAACACTGGTTTTATTTGGAGGCTCGTATTAGGTTAAGAATGGATGATTGTAAAAATCGGAATACAGTTTTGTGGGCCGGATTTGTTAAAAACGAACATTTTAGTAGAATTTTTCTACCTACTCCATCCCTTATTGTAAGGCCGTCCCTATTAGTATAGGTTCAAAGCTCTGTAGGATTTAAAGCGAAGGTAAAGATCTAAAAATTCATATTCATCTATCTAATATGACCATGCAGACAAAGGTCTATTCTTATCTAATACGTCCATATATACAAATGTCTATTCTTTTCGAAAAAGATCAATGCATTAGTTTCAAGGGATTGCTCCGACTAAGGACCGACCATTTTTTGGATCTTAAATATCGATGAAAATAAAAAATACCGCTTGATCTGTTTGGAGGTTCGTATTAGGTTATGAATGCGCGTTAGTAAAAATCGGAATACAGTTATGTGGTTCGGATATCTTTAAAAGAAAAAGTTCCGTAGAATTTTTCATCCCACTCCGTCCCTTATTGTAGAACCGTCCCTATTAGTATAGGTTCAAAGCTCTGTGAAGTTTTAGGCGAAGATCTAGAAAAGTCATATTAATCTATCTAAAATGACCAGGCAGACAAAGGTCTGTTCTTATCTAAACAGACAAATGTGTATTCTTTCCGAAAAGACCGACCCTTTTCTGGATCTTAAAGATGGTTCGTATTAGGTTTAGAATGAATGATAGTAAAATCGGAATACAGTTTTGTGGGACGGCTATCTTTCAGTATTATTTTACATTCTATTTCGTCCCTGATTTACACTTCCATAGGTCCAAAACTATGTAGAATTTAAGGCGAAGATAAAGATATGATCTATCCATCCAGGCAAAGGTCTATTCTTATATAATATAACCAAGCAGTAAAACATCTCTTTCTCTGACGACGAAGAACATGCAATTTTGTGGAAATTAAAGATCGATATAAATAAAATAAGCCCACTGATTGTATGTGTAGGGCCAAATTAGGTTAAGAATGTATAATAGTTAAAAACGTAATAAAATTTATGGGACTGCTACCGTAAATCAAAAATCTCAATAGAATTTCCATCATACTCCGTCCCTTTTTAACTGCTCTATTAAATTAAGGCCCCTTAAATGCGGTCACTGCTATGCCTGTCGTAAGTGCAGCAATAATTAGTACGAAGAAAATGTCAAACGCACTTAAATTTTGATAGGCTCTTCATCAATTTCGATTTGCAACAGATCAGTTAAGTTCATGTTGACCTATTTTTCCTTAATGACAATGCCGAAACATGTGTGAAACAGTGATTTCAGGTAAAGAAACTACCTAAAGGACTCGAACTTAAATTAAAATGATGCCAAGAAATGAGAATTTATTACTTTCGACCACAAGAACAGGCCATGCCGTTCACCTCAGTGGCAGACAGCAGCACCAACACCAGCACTGTGCTAGATTGCCGCCGCCTACTCAGTCAGTCGGGTTCTTATTTTACCTCGACAATTAGTTGCCACTTTAGTTTCATTAGTTGAGAGTGTATGTCTGGTGTGTCCTGGCTACCTGTCGACCTCTCCCGAGAATGTCCTAGTTAATGTTTTTTTCGTTTCGTTTCGTTTTGTTTTGCTGCTGTCAGTCGGTTTCTTATTTTTCATCTTCCTTGCGAGCTGCTCTAATGATTTGTGGTTTTAATTTTCGCACCTTTTCTGGCAAAGCTTTACTTTTCTCATCGTCTCATGCACATCTTAGCCTTAATTTTGCCCTCATTTCGGCTAAACACTTGCAAAACTGACAACAATTTGCTGCTGCTGCTGTTGCCTCATGACAAAGTAGCGCACCTGATGCTGTCAACGTTTTTCCATTTCATTTTTACCTCTGCCTCTGTTGTGGTTCCGGATTCTGTAGCTCCGCACTAACCTCAATTCCTAGTTGTGGCACATACCCTTATCAACATCTTGCTTCTTCCTCATTTTTTTGTTTGGTTCTTTTCACCCATATTTGCGCGTCATTCGTTCGTCGGTTTGTTTCTTCGTTAATTGGATCATTTTAGAAATTTTCTTGATTTGCCTTTTGTTGTTGTTGAGGGTTCGTACAACCAGCCTTTTTCGAACCGCATGTACTTCTAGTTTTTATGATTAATTTGCTTTTGCACCTACCGTACGTACGTCTGTCCACCCGTCTGTTGGGTTAGTTAAGCGGGAAGGTCAGATGAAAGATAAATGCGCACAATTAGCCAAATGAAGACAGAAAATGTCAGCTGAGACTCGGGGTTCAGCGAATGAGCTATACAATGTGAAACATGTTGACCCATAAAAAGTTAGACCCAAATGAGTGGTTGACATTTGTAATGCTGGTCGTCGGTGGGCAGGTGATTCTACGCGTTGAACATTATTTTGTAATAAACAAATGTTTTATAATAAGACATTAATTAATTATATTAAT
Source organism: Dryomyza anilis (assembly GCA_951804985.1). Classification (NCBI taxonomy): domain Eukaryota; kingdom Metazoa; phylum Arthropoda; class Insecta; order Diptera; family Dryomyzidae; genus Dryomyza; species Dryomyza anilis. Next base: position 1,207,640 of record OX638134.1, read on the forward strand.
GTGAGTTCTAATTGAAACTCAAGTTGCTGTAGTGAAATTTTTATAATTATCGCAAAATAACATTTTTTGAATTTTCAGGAATTTAACGGAGTTTGTGTCAAGAGATGCCAATTGGTTTTGAGATCGGGAGAATAATGAATATGTGATATATGTGATTACTCCAAGTCCCACTACACAATTCCCTCGTATTTCTTTTACACTTTACACATTTTGATTTTTTCGTAAAAATCCCAAACTCTATCCCTGCATCTCTGGGTCATGGCAGCAATCATAATCCAATTAACACCAACTATTGACTGCATCCACAGTCCATGTGGCCCCGGTACATGAGACAGCACTCTTCTATAGCGCAGTGTTGCCCCCTCATGCGGCATGTGCAGAAATGCAAATTTAAAGCATTTAAAATTCAAATCATAGCAACGGAAAATGTGTTTTCCTATTTGGCCGCAAACACGTTAACTGGAGGACGACCAGACCAGAAACTGCGTCATTCATGATTTTTGGCGGTCGCGCGAAAGTCCAACGCATACGGAGACCAAATCCCCATTTGAGACCGGACCGACCAGAGTGGGTGGTTGGTTGGTTCGTTGTCAACCAGGTCGACTTTTTGCTGTACCAATGCAGCTGCTGGAGTAGCAAGGACGATTTTTTTTACGCTAGCGCACACAATTTAACGCTGCAGGATATTATTTCTGCTTATGTGTGAAAAAAAGGACTTGCTAGACTACGCTACATGTTGCACTGCGCTATTATTGCAATTTCAGCATTAATGCAGGCTGTTTTTGTGATTTAGCGCACACGACCCGGAGTCCGAGGGTCGCAAGGTGCGTATTTATGCCGTTGGCTTGTTGACTTCAGAATGTAGCATAATAATAGAGGTCGACACTTTCGGAGGGAGAACCTTGGCCCTCGATATATCTCTAGAGTCATATGTCATAGCTAGACAATGAATTTAAATGGCAGGAGATGAGAAAGTTGGATTCGTTGGTAATTTCCGAATGTCATATGGATTCGATGGTCTTCAATTGGAGAATTTTAAAATAAATCAAATTCTCCAATTGAAGACTAGTTCAGTGATAGGTCTAAAGGTCAGCATGAGGTGTTTTTTCACTCCCTTCTATGACAACGTCATGTTAAAGTTACCCTGTTGGTTTCATATAAAAGGGACAGAACTTGCACCGATTCATAATATTTTCCCGTAGGGTATTATTTTCATACGAAATTTTATTTTACCATATGGGCTTCAGATTCAAGATCATAGACCTATCGAACAGTGGTAAACCTCCGATAAACCTTTGATTAACTCTCATCCCTCTATTCGGATTCAGCATTAAACTGTAGGTGCCGTCATTTGGGTACACATAAAACATGTATTCCAATGGTGAAGTAGAGATCGGCCTAAGTTCTTCAGAGCGTAAGTGCTAAACAGTGATAATTTTGGTAACTTCAAGTATATGTTATAACTATTTCTACAATTACTACATTCCAAATTATGCCATCCCTTAAAATGAGATTGTACTCCAAACAATTCCTATTATTATTATTTGCGACTGTGTTAATCATTTCATTTTAGGTCATAAATTCTATTTAAAAGCAATCTTGCCTAGAACATGCTATGTACAAAAGAGGAAAAAAAATATTATTGCTCTCCTTCCGAAACACTTAATAAAACGCGAACTACGCATAAATGTGGCAGCCGAACGGCGGCGCGTCTGCCGCTTTTCATTGTATGCAAAAGTCACAGGAGTCTGCTGTGACTGTTATAAAGCACATCTCGGCAGGACATTTGGAAACGACACTGAACTAAAGTGACAAATGATGCTGCTAAATGAGAAGTTGATTGCATTCTTTTTCGACACGAACGCAGCAAGCAACAAAGAACATGGACGTGCTTGCAGGGAGTTGATGTTTTACAAATTTAAAACTTTGTTAATCGACTTTTTGGACTGAACGAAATGAATCAAATCCAATCTATAGAAATTCGAGAGTGGATAGTCTTGTAGATTACTTTAGAAATTTAATTTATGCAATTCTCCTGGAGAATTCGATATGATATTTGATGAATTAAAGCATTTAATTTAGATGCATTAAATCATAAAAATCTTATGTCAAGATTTTTGAGAAATACTTTATTGTGGAGTGAAGATGAGATTTGAGATGATGAAAAAACCATTTATAGTACATGAAATTTTAAGACATATTTCAGATATATAATATAAGAAACTCACATATGAATTCAAAATGAGAATTGAAATAAGGTAGCTCAGTGGTTAGTGCGTTAGACTGCGAGCCGAAAGGTCCCCGGTTCAAGACTGGACTGGGGCTAACAACATCTTTTCATAGAAACATTTTTCTATACCGCGCTACCTCTCGTCAGTAAATAACAAACCTACGAGAGTAAAAACATTGCCTATGAAAAGCTCTAACACTCCGTTCGGATTCGGCAATAAACTGTAGGTCCCACCACTTTGAGTACAAATATAACACGCACAGCTCAAAATGGTGAGAGAGCTCGGCCGAAGTTCTATACAGGACTGTAGCGCCAAACTATTATTATATATTAAACCTTTTCCTGTGGAGGATGTTTTGAGATGTTGTACAGATGTCGTATTCGAAATCAAGATTAGAGCAGGACAAATCTGTTGCAGTACAGGAAGTTTTGAGATATACTTGAGATGAGTTTACAGAAAATAGGACAAATTAAATGTCAAGATGATATAAGGTAAATATCGTTTGCAGTACATGAAGTTTTGTGATGTAGTTAAGAGGATACTTTATAGAAAGATTTCAGATTTGAAGTCCAGATTAGAAGAGGATCAAGATTTTGCTGTATATGAAGTTTTGACATGTAGTTACAATGAGTCTTTAGAAAAGTATGTCAAAATGTCAATTGCGAGAAGGAAACAGATATTGCAAGGAAGTTTATAGATGTAGTTATGATGAGTCTTTAGAGAAGGATGACACATTTGAAGTCAAAATGGGATTTGTGATAAGGAAAATGCTTTTACAGTATAGGAAGACGTAGTTGATTTGAGAGGAACATGTTTTTGCAGTACCGGAAGTTTTGTTATGTAGTTCTTTAGAGAATGATGTGAGAAAGAGATTTGAGAGAAGGAAACAGATATTACAGGAAAGCATAAAGAATAAGTTTAGAGAAATACCTCATATTTGAAGCCAAGATTGGATTTGAGATAGGAACAAATTTTATGCAATACAGGAACTTTGAGATATAGTTTAGATGAGTCTTCAGATGTCTTCTAGATGTCTTCAAGATGATATAAGGTAAATATATTTTAGAGTACATGAAGTTTTGTAATGTAGTTAATAGGATACTTCAGAGAAAGTTGTCACATTTGTTGTCCAGATGAGAACAGTTCATGATGTTTTGTGATGTAGTTAAGTGGATAATTTAGAGAAATTTGTCACATTTGAAGTCCAGAAGAGAACAGGAAAAATATGTTGCAGTATAGGAGGCTTTGAGATGTAGTTACAATGGGTCTTTATAAAAGGATATCAAAATGAGAATTGCGAGAAGGAAACTTATATTGCAAAGAAGTTTCTGGATGTAGTTAAGATGAGTCTTTAGAGAAAGATGACACATTTGAAGTCAAGAAGAGATTTGAGATAACGAAAAAGGTTTTGCAGTATCGGAAGTTGTCAGATGTAGTTGAGATGAGTATTAGGAGCAATAAGTAATTGTGGATATCATGAATGGATTTGAGAAAAGAAAACGTTTTTGCAGTACCGGAAGTTTTCAGAGGTAGTCCAGACGAGTCTTTAAGGAATTATGTCAAAATGAGATTTGAGAGAAAGATACAGATACTGCAGGATAGTAGTAGTTTACAGAAATAACTTATATTTGAAGACAAGTTGCGATTTGAGATAAGAACAAAATTTGGCAGTACCTAAAGTTTTGATATGTAGTTCTGATGAGTCTTTAGAGAAATAAGTCTTAAATACTGAAATCAATATGATATTTGAGCGAGTTTTGAGATGTAGTTAAGATGAGTATTTCAGAAAACATAGTATATATGAAGTCAATATGTTATTTAAGTTAAGAAGAAAGATTTGTAGCAAAGGAAATTTTGAGATTTTGAAGAGGCTAATATAAAAAAAGTACCAAATTTCAAGTATGTGATTTACCCCCTGGCAAAGGACGACTTTGGTTTATCCGGCAATACCTCTTAACCCCTTCCACGCCAAAAAGAGATCGCATGTCATGCTAAGTGACTGCAATGGCGTCATATACAACAACAACAACTACAATAACAACAATGCCACTGACAGCTACTACACGTTTTAAAGGAAGTGCAAACGAGCGGCTTAATAAAATGGCGTCGAGTCCATCCGAAATGAGCACGTGTTGCAGATGACTGCAAAAAAACGCAACTGAAATCGCCAGTCAGAAACTGTGACAGGACAGCATGAAAAAAATGTGGAGTCTGTAAAAAAGGCGTAAATTGCAAAGGTAAATGAAGCAAAACGAGTCAAAGACGAACGAAAAAAATAAACTGCCGACAAAACGAAATAAATTGCAAGGATTCAAACAAAAAAACATAAATGTACTAAAAAAAATAAAACGTAATAAAGATAAATGTACTGATTCACTGGCAAGTAGTCAACAGATAGAGCGAAGGAGTGCATAATACAAATGCATGTGAAAAAAACAAGATTAAGAACATTCAAAATGCAGAATAAAAAACGGTGGAAAACATGCTGCGAAAAGTAGTCAGGACACGACGTGTTGGCTTGTCAAATGTCAACGTAGTTTACGTCACTTACCAACGTCGCGCTCTAACGACTTCGATACACTGCTGTGTTTGTGCCGCCCAACAGAATATAGTTGAGTCCAGTCCAATCCAACGACTAGACTTTGTTTTGTATGGAGCAACACATAAAAAAGCAAATCAGCTGTAAGGAAGAGGCTTTGATGGTCCTAATGAAGAAGATAAATGGACCAGAACATGCGAGTGCAAAATGTTTTGTATTAAAAAATTGCGCAATAGATGACTGAGCGCAAGTTATGCAAATTGCAAGCAATAAAAGCGGGACCAAGTAAATTTTAAAATTTCTTTAAATAGCTATTGATTCACTTTGCACGCAGTCTAAGCCTTTTATGACAGAAGCAGAGCACTTAAATTGGTTTTAAGCTGCAGCCTTTGCATATAAAAGATGTCCTTTTAGTTTCAGAAGGTACAGAGACTGCGAGAGAGATAAGCCTTTCAGAAACTTCTTAGCAAACCGAAACACTTGGACGCATATGCGCCCGAGTTCAACAGCCTCGCAAATAGTTGTGCGTCCCATTTTAAAATTTCAACACGTATTTAAGCACAGCAGAGGAAGACGAGACGTTGAATGAACTGGCAATATTAATAAAGCAAATTCTAAACCTAGTGCCAGCTGACGCCGCGCGGCGACATTTGCAAAAATTTATCATAATTTCACAAAAATGTCCACAAACAATGGTAACGGTAAATCACGTGCTCAAAAAGGGATAAAATGGTATAGCATACAGAAAAAAAACCTAAAAGCAGGGGAACTATGGCTCGTTTAATTCCAACAACTGAAAGAAAGGCTCGAGAAAATATGTCACATGACATGCTGTTGCAGACAGCGCCCTCTGTCGTGTCGCAACATATTCCATGCATTTCAACATGTTGCCGCTTGTCGTCCTTTATGACAAAGGATATTCTTGCGCGAATATTTATTTGAATGCACGCATAAAGGTGCGAATAAGGCGCTGCGGCAGGACGAATGTCTTTTTTTCCACTCAAATTCTTAGCGAAAATTAAGGGTGATTATTTGCAGCGAAGCACAAGGCTTAGGAAGTACCGGGTCGTCAAATGGCAAGACAAGCAAATTTATTTCAAAATTATATTTTTTATTTTAATGCTGCATCTTCTTTTTCTTTTCGTTGGCAACCTTTTTAACGCGAAATAATGCGAATTATTTTTGCAAGCAGGGCTGCGAATTGTTGTGCATATTGTGGGTGCTGGAACTGGAACAGCGCCATAACTCATGGTCTTCAGGTTAAAGTGCAAAATGCTGTCAACTTAATCGGTGAATTAAAAAGATTTAGCAATGCGAGAGGAGGTGACGTGATAAAATTGCGCGTATCTTTGCAGTGGCAAATTTTAATAAAGTAAAGGACATTTTTTAAAAACTTAAAATATTCAATTTAGGTATTTGGATTACACTTAGGTTTCTGCTTGAAGATTTTCCTTTACCACTTCATAGAAATGTACGTCATATTGATGAATTCCGTTCTTCAAAACATGATTCATTGTATTGAAGAACCATTCATAATATTAATGAGTAAAGATATCAATGTTATGAATTCATTCATATATATGATGAACGCTTGGTAACTGTCGAAAAAGTGTTCTTCAATATGATGAACTGTATGTGAAGAATACGTTTAATCATATAAATGAACAAAAACATAAAATACAACATATATCGTCACTTGAAATCCAATTTTAAAGTTTGAAGTTCTTTAAAAATTAGCAAAATTTTTTTTTTTTTTTTTGTTTTTTTTGATTAATTTTTTGATTAATTTGTAATATTAAAATATCATTAGATTTGGACAACCTACTGAATTATAAATATGGATTTTGTGAGACTATATCCTGATCAAAACGCAAATATTTTTGTTTTTTATGGTATAACTATTTAATGGCGCTAAATAAAATAGTAATGTAAAGGCATTAATTATTTGATTTTAAAGCACCTATCGATTGACATCATTAATTAAAAATATTTTGTCAAACATTAATTTGCCATTTGTTATTTGCAGGAAAAAATGTTTTGCAAAATATTTTTAAATAATGATGCCAATCGATAGGTGCTTTAAAAACAAACAATAAATAGCTTTACACCACTATTTTATCTTGCACCAATAAAAAATATAGCAAAAAACGAAGAAATTTGAAAAATTGAAAATCTTGTCTTACCAAAAGGGCGAATCGTTTCGTTTTTTCGCCATAAATTTTTATTGGTATAAGATAAAATAGTAGTGTAAAGGCAATTATTGTTTGTTTTCAAAGCACCTATCGATCTGCATTATTAATTACAAATAGTTTGCCAAAAAAAAATCCCTGCAAATAACAAATGGCAAATTAATGTTTGGCAAAATATTTTTAATTAATCATGCAGATCGATAGGTGCTTTGAAAACAAACAATAAATGCATTCACAGTACTATTTTATCTTATACCAATAAAAAGTTATGGCAAAAATACGAAAATATTCGCCCTTTTGGCATGACAAGATTTTCAATTTTTCAAATTCGTCCTTTTGGTTTTGTCTATTGTGGCTAGAAATATCCAACAAAATGACACGCGATTTTGGCACAGCATACTTGAGGATAAACTACAATCAAAAATGTAAAAAAAACGCAAATGTCAAAAATTGCACTTTCACCCCTTTGGCATGATAGTGACGATATGTACTTCATATTGAAGAATGCTGTTCATCAATTCAAATTTTAATCAAAATATTTATTTTACATTCATCAGTTATGTCATTTAATGAACGGTGGCATCAATATGATGAATCTGGTAGTAGGAGGAAAAAATTCATAATCTTTATGAATAAATTCATCATATTGATGATTTTTTTTTCTGTGTATAAAAAAGGGAATTTTATCAATAGAAATTTGAATGATTTTTTTCGATCAATTTTTATTAATGTGTAAATGAAGACAAATTTGTGTTCGTATGATGACTCTGGTAGTTGGTAAAAATCTTCATAATATTTATGAATAAAATCATCATATTGAAGATTTTTTTTCTGGGTGTTTGAACATAAGTCACAGGTCGCAATCGACCGATCATGCCAATTTTCATTACCAGTCAACTCAGATGTATAAGTTACCTAACTTTGGAGTTTCATTAGTCCAGCGCTTCTATATTTCCTGTAATCGTGATTACAGGCTGACGGACATGGCTAAATCGACTCAGGAGCTTACGCTTCTGGAGTAACAAATGGATAAACAAATTGAATATATCCTTTCACTATTAATAAAGGATATAAAAATCCAAAACTTACGATTCTTCTGACTACAATCAAATTCGATATGCAAAACTTTTCATTTTCAGAAATCCATATCAGTGGAGAAGAAAGTAATGCTTGTCCCAGTCACAGTGTTTGATACAATATTTCATAAATATGTCAATTCAACAGATCGAATCGCAGGTGCTAAAAACAATCAAAATCAGATGCATTTTTCATACTATTTACAGCAAGAAGTGCTACATAATATGCACAACACAGAGAAAAAAAACATTCTTAAAGTGCATTTTTATGATGTGCGAGATGTTGAGCAAAAAGCCGACAAAAAAAAAACAAAAGCAAAAAAAAAAAATGGAACAACTGCTCCTTTCGCAAGGATTCAAACATATGCAGCATGCAGCGAAATAGGAAAAATCAACAACTGTGAGTGGGCGTTAAGTAGTGCAGGCAGGAGGGACTCTCGGTTGGTCGGTGTATGGAAACTGACAATCTGAATGTTGGCAACACCAATAGTGCAAATGGAAAATTGCAAAATTTTGCAGTTTTCTCGTATTATGTAGCTGCTGAATCAGCAGCAGCAATGAGTTTACAAAAATGTTGCTGGCAACTCTGTCGGCAATTTGGGTGTCGCATGCGCTCGCTTTGTTACACATGCTGTTCCAAATGCTATGGCAAATGTGCTGTTGCTGTTGTCTCGCTCGGCCATAAACTAAACATGAAAATGTTGTGAAAACTACAACGAAATTTAATTTTCAACTCGTTATACCGTTGCATATGCGACGTACAGAGCAGCAGCAGCATCAACGACGAGAAACATGTGATTGTTGTAACAACTACTTGCATCTGTAATAATTTGACCGTTGCCTGCCTGCAAGGATTCTGCGAAAAAAGAAGGGATTTCATTTTATTTAGCTTGGCGCACTTGAACAGCTGTTGCCACATTTATTTCTTTTTTTTTCTATTACTTTTTTTTTGTATATTTTGCGCTTTTTGTAAGCTTGTTATTATGTTTTCCTGCTTTGCGCAAATTTCTTCAAGTATGTCTGCCAAGTAAAGAAGTTGCCGATACTGCTGCTGCTGCCGCTGCCGCTTTGTCTTTGCTGCCAGTTCATATAAAAACGTTTTAAGTGCCAGACAGAAATTGTTTTCGCAATAGTTTTGTCTGCCATTTGCAGCATTTGGCAGCAAGTTATGAATTTTTCAATGCAGTAAACGAAAAACATCACACCACGTATTTAAAGATGGCCAAAGTGTTGAACATGTTATAAAATTGTCGAAGATTTTGAAAAGAATTGGCAGCATTTGTTTTTTAAAGTATTAATTAAATTTCAAAATTTATTAAATTTTTTAAAAATTTAAATTAAAAAATACCATGAGGCATCGCTGCCTAAAATCAACTGACATAATCCAGATCTTTGTTGATAATCCACGTATTGCAGTGATCTAAGAGCCTACTTAACTTAACCTCAGGAAAAATCTCATAAAATCCCATTAAAATTTGTCAATAGAACCGTTATTGATTTAATAGTATACAAAAAATAAATATTTTCACACAAAGTTTAAATCATTTTATAGTATTTTGTAGTATTTAATGGAGTTTACCGATTGTTTGAATAGTTTATCTTATTGATTAATTTCAATAGTAAAAACTATTAGTTTTATGGTATCTTTTTTCTCATTAAACTAACTATTTCAGTTCTATAAAAGGTGGTATTTTTATAGTTTAATATTAGAGTAAATACTTTTTACTTGTTCTTTTCGTTTTGTTCGAAATTCAAATATTTGACAACAGACATAGTTTTGAATGTATACCCACGGAGCGAAAATTATCAAGTTTGTTGGAACATTTTCACTGCATTCGAAATAGTTCTCACCAGAAAAACAACATATATGGCAGAGTCAGATTTGTAACTTAAACTGCTATATCAATCTGTCGTAGAGGCTCAAAATTATGCATATTTTATGAGGAAAAAATACTTTTTCAATAGGTTTTTAAATCTATATATATAAAACTCTTGGTCCGTCTGTCAGTCTGTCTGTCTGTCTGTCTGTCTGTCTGTCTGTCTGTTTGTTCCAGCATCACGTCTAAACCGCTGAACCGATTAAACTGGAGTCCGGAGGGTGTCATAGGCTATATATGGGCGAGATTGGAAAAAGGGGCTCCCATACAACCTAAACTTTCAAAACGACATAACTCGGCACATACACAAGCTAAGAAGATGAAACAAAAAACACAATTACAAAAAAAAATACAAAAGCAAAAACACTAAAACTCATCACACTAAAATTCACGACACTAAAACTCACCATACTAAAATTCACCACACTAAAATTTACCACACTCAAATTCACCACACTAAAACTCACCACACTAAAACTCACCATACTAAAATTCACCACACGAAAATTCACCACACTCAAATTGAACACACTAAAACACAAAACAATAAAATTCACTTCACTTGAACTCACCACACTAAAATTCGCTAAAACTCACCACACTAACACTAACCACACTAAAACTTCTACTGGGAAAAACTATACGGGGAAGAATTCTACGGGAAAGAATTCCACTGGAAAGAATTCTACGGGGAACCACAGTCTGAGAAAGAATTGTATATGAGAAAAGTTGTTTTAGCGGAGAATTAGTTTGGTATTGGTTACTACATTTATAAAACCAATCAAAAATACGTCCACGGGTCCCTGATATAAATAATAAAAATGTTATTTATATTAATAAAATTGCTCCATAACCTTGCATTCACAAAATCTTTGCACGAGTCGTGTACGGGTCCAGCTAGTTATTAAAATAAATTTACGGAGACCTGAGAAATCGAATGTTTAATTTTCAAAATTCACACAGAATTTGCAATCATACAGGAAACATTTTCTCGAGATTAAAACAAATTCATGTATTGAATTTATGAACGAGTTGAATTAGATTAAAAGTTGCATGTGGAAATAGCAAAAAAAAAAACAAATTTGATCGAAAATTCGAACGGGACACAGTATTCCAGAATTCTTCTATTATTTTAGTTACATTTTGAATATACTTTGGGATGTCGAGTTTAATGCCATTCTCTGTTTTTAAATTGATTAGAAGAAGTTAAAGATCACAGGTTACTAAAAGGAAGTTATTTCAAAATATTTTATTATTGATAATTTTAGTATTTTTGTGTGTTTTAGATACTGTGAATCCTGTATCATACAATAATTCATGGTCAAATATTGAAATAAAATATATTATTTAAAATTTGTATTTATTTTCGGGGTTCAAATAAAAGAATACATTATTTGACTCAAAAAGCACTCTAACCTGCGGATATGCAAGAAGTCGCAAAGGAAATCTAAACAGTCGACGATAATCAGATCCATGAGAAACCATTGAATCCCTAAAAACCCCTAACAGTAATGTAGTTGTAGTCCAAGATATTAAAAAAAGCTTTTTTTTATAAACTTTAAGTACGTTATATATCAGAGATCAGAAATAACTATTAATCTTAATTTTCTTTTCGTTTTTAAATGAAAGATATTATTTTTCAAAAAATAAAAGTCTTTGGTTGAGAGATATTTTTTATTTTTAAAAAATAAAGCGCTTTGGTTGAGAGTTTTATGAAAACCATTATTTTAAAGGTTTTTTGGAATATCTACTAAGATCCACAGCACTCAGACAGACTATATCCATTGTACTGTGAAATCTATTTCCTACAATTTTGTGGTTAATATCACCACGAGCGCCCATGCCCAAGCCGGGATTCGAACCCGAGACCTTCAGAATGCAAGTCCAGCGCGCTACCTCTAGACTGCTGAGGCCGGCAAAAAAAATGGATGTTATCATAAAATTCACTTCGTCTCATTGAAGAAATATACAAATTTGTTGTTGGAAAATGTTATTTCATTGCATTATTAATGTCGTTCATTTTTTTTTCAATTTGTTTTTCGAAATTTTTCGAACTTTACTGTTTTTGTCGAATAATTTTTTATTGAAAATAGTGATTTCGAACATAGCGTTGTTTTTATCGTTCAAAAATTTTATTACACAAACTATTTTTTGAAAATTTTCGAACATTGTTGTTTTTCGAATATTTATTTTTTGTCCATTGAGTTGTTTTGTTTTTCTCGTCCAACTTTTTTTTAACAAATTTTGTTTTCGAAAAGTTTCGAACATTGTTTGTTTCTTCCAATACAATTTTTTTTGGAATATGTTATTTTCGAAAATTGTTTTTGTCGTCCAATTAAAAAAAATCGAACATTTTTGAACATTTTTCTTTTTGTCGAATCATTTTACTTTGTTGGAATATGTTATTTTCGAACATTTCGAAATGCCTAAAAATACGCATTAGTGAACAAATTTCTAAACAAATGCTACAAAAATTAAATTTAATACTTTTTTGAATTTTTTGAATTTTTGAATTTTTATTTTCATTATAAAAATATTATGCTTCAAAAATAAAAAAAAAACGAGCAATACAAAATGTAAGTGCTGCCAAAAAATGAAAAAAATCTAGCATATTTAGAGGCGTCGAACACATGCAGGGTCGGTCGTACACAATATATTCAGGCTGATGACAAACCAGCTAACAGGGATGCGCCAAACAGGCAGCTGTCAGATTAGTTGTTGTTATTTTTGTTGTGCCCCGGTTTTGTGTCAACAGAAAAGAATTATAACAAAAAATAAAATAAAGCATAATATTTTTTTATAATATTTACGCAGGATTTGCTGTTTTTTTTTTTGTTCTTTTTGTCGGGTTTGTCATGTGAAAGGCGCCATTCTGCTACTGTAAATCTGACATTTTTTTTTGGTATTTTCAACGAGGCAAAGATATTGTAAGCTTACGTAGAAAACAAACGCACTTCATTGAAAACGTAATTTGACAGCGCGTTTTTCATTCATGAGCCAAATCTAACAAAAAAAAAAAAAGAAATGTCTAAAAAATGAACAACAGAAAAAAATCAAAAATAATTTGATTTGGTTTCATTTGCAAAACGTGCAGCATTTCTTACACAAATTTTTGTACAACCACAGCAGCAGTAACAGAATGTTCAAAATTACTGCGTAAAGTGGCAAAAAATGCTGCGGTGCGACGCGTATTTCAAAAGGTTCCATATCCTATACCACTTCCGTATTCAGCAGCAGCGGCAGTAGTCAACCCTGCAACCGCCTGACCGAACGAGAGACAGACAGACCGACCGGATACGTCCACCATATCCGACTGTCAATCCGCATTGAATCCTTTTTGCGCACTGTCGACGTCGTCATCAATTGAAAAAATTCTGTAAATTTAATTAATTTGCATTTTTTACATCCGTTTCTTGCGCTTCCTTCCGTTTTTAAACTTCTTTTGAATCGCAACGCAAATTAATTTGCAAAGACACAAATAAACGCCGCTCGACGTAGATATATTTGTCTCTTTTACGCGCCAGTGGCGTCGAGAAGTTTCTACACTAAGTAGGGTATAATGCAGAAAATATTTTTAAAACTTAGCATTAAAATGTTATTCGAAATAGTGCTGTCCCTCTCAAAAGTTGTGCTGCGCCCCTGCCGGTGGCATGTTCTCCGTGTAAAAACAAAGAAGAGAAATGCAAAAACTTAATGAATGGCGCACAAAAAGTGTTTTTGTCAAATTACTACGTGAGAATTTTCAATGGACAAACAACAGCACATTTTTTTAATGAAATGTTTTGCTCGAAATCCTTTTTTTTTGAATTTTCGCGCGTGCAATTCACAAATGAAAATCATGGTAGATAAGAAAAGAAAAAAAAAACTTAGAACATTCGTTGTCTGTTCAGCGTTAATTAGATTTATGTTAAAATGTCTACAAGAATTAGATAACATTTTTTTTTACCTTTCGTATACAATAAAAATTATATCGAAAACTACCCAATTTCTACTGTTACCCTTATCATTTTCCTCTACAACACCCTCTATCACACTCTAAACTTAACATTTTAAAGTTCGCGCCACACGTTGCTTAATTTGAATTTTGAATTGGTTCCAGCAATTGCAGTTGTTATAAATGTGCAGTAATAGTTGCCGCCAAGCGTCCCCAGGGAACTGAGGTATATATTGTCGCATTTTGAGTTCTGGTTCCTGTTCGTGTTGTGCTTGTACTTGTGGTTGTTTCAGTTTGTTACGTCAAAACAAAATACAGCATAAACTTCACGCGCTTTTATAAATTAAGCAACATAAATAACAATATTTTTGTAACTCCTGTCAAAGCAATAAAAACTACCTACTACAACACAGGGTTGCCAGCAATGATTTACATTTTTTCACGTTTCCTGCGATAAAATTTAAATTAAATTTTACATATTGCATCAAATAAATTAACCAAAAACTGCGTCATATCCTGCTTTGAAGGTTGAAAAAGTTAAAAAGCCGTTTAGCACCATATTATGCAGTTGTTTATGGCAGCACAACATGCAGTTCATATGATTTTTTTCACTGTTTCAGAGAGAATTTTTATTTTTTTGACAAAATTATTTTTTTTTGAAAAATTTATTTTTTCGTGAAAATTTACCTTTAAGTCAAAAATTTACGAATTTAAGTAAAAATTTAATTTTTTTAGGAAAAAATTAATTTTTGAGTTTGTCAAAATTTAATTTTTAATAAAAATTTAGTTTTTAGTTCAAAATTGAATATTTTGATGAATAATTTAATTTTTAGTGTAAAATTGAATTTTTAGTGAAAAAATGAATTTTTAATGAAAAATTAAATTAATAGTGAAAAATTGAATTTTTAGTGAAAATTGATTTTCTAGTGAAAAATTTAATTTTTAGTAAAAAAATTTAATTTTAAGTAAAAAAATAATTTTTAGTGAAAAATTTAATTTTCTGTGAAAAATTAAAATTGCAGTGAAAAATTTATTTTTAAGTTAAAAATTTAATTTTTTGTGATATAGTGAAAAAATGAATTTTTAATGAAAAATTGAATTTTTAGTGAAAATTGATTTTCTAGTAAAAAATTTAATTTTTAGTAAAAAAATTTAATTTTAAGTAAAAAAATAATTTTTAAATTTAATAAAAATTAAATTTTAAAATTTTTGTGACATATTGATTTTTTTTTTTTTTTTGTGAAAATTGAGTTTTTAGTGTAAAATTGAATTTTTAGTGAAAAATTGAATTTTAAGTGAAAAATTGAATTTTAAGTGAAAAATTGAATTTTAAGTGTAAAATTTAATGTTTAGTGAAAAATTGAATTTGTAGTGAAAAATTGAATTTTTAGTGAAAAATAGAATTTTTAGTAATAAATTGAATTTTTAGTGAAAAATTGAATTTATAGTGAAAAATTGAATTTTTAGTGAAAAATTGAATTTTTAGTGAAAAATTGAATTTTTAGTGAAAAATTGAATTTTTAGTGAAAAATTGAATTTTTAGTGAAAAATTGAATTTTTTAGTGAAAAATTGAATTTTTAGTGAAAAATTGAATTTTTAGTGAAAAATTGAATTTTTAGTGAAAAATTGAATTTTTAGTGAAAAATTGAATTTTTAGTGAAAAATTGAATTTTTAGTGAAAAATTGAATTTTTTAGTGAAAAATTGAATTTTTAGTGAAAAATTGAATTTTTAGTGAAAAATTGAATTTTTAGTGAAAAATTGAATTTTTAGTGAAAAATTGAATTTTTAGTGAAAAATTGAATTTTTAGTGAAAAATTGAATTTTTAGTGAAAAATTGAATTTTTAGTGAAAAATTGAACTTTTAGTGAAAAAGTGAATTTTTAGTGAAAAATTGAATTTTTAGTGAAAAATTGAATTTTTAGTGAAAAATTGAATTTTTAGTGAAAAATTGAATTTTTAGTGAAAAATTGAATTTTTAGTGAAAAATTGAATTTTTAGTGAAAAATTGAATTTTTAGTAAAAAATTGAATTTTTAGTGAAAAATTGAATTTTAGTGAAAAAATTTATTTTTAGTAAAAAATTAATTTTTAGGGAAAAATTGAATTTTTATTTAAAAATTGAATTTTTAGTGAAAAATTGAATTTTTAGTGTAAAATTGAATATTATGTGAAAATTTCAATTTTAAGTGAAAAATTGATTTTCGTGAAAAATTGAATTTTCAGTGAAACATTAATTTATAGTGAAAAATTGAATTTTTAGTGAAAATTTGATTTTTTATTGAAAAATGGAATTTTTAGTGAAAATTTGAATTTTTAGTGAAAAATTGAATTTTTAGTGAAAAATTGAATTTTTAGTGAAAAATTGAATTTTTAGTGAAAAATTGAATTTTTAGTGAAAAATTGAATTTTTAGTGAAAAATTGAATTTTTAGTGAAAAATTGAACTTTTAGTGAAAAAGTGAATTTTTAGTAAAAAATTGAATTTTTAGTGAAAAATTGAATTTTTAGTGAAAAATTGAATTTTTAGTGAAAAATTGAATTTTTAGTGAAAAATTGAATTTTTAGTGAAAAATTGAATTTTTAGTGAAAAATTGAATTTTTAGTAAAAAATTGAATTTTTAGTGAAAAATTGAATTTTAGTGAAAAAATTTATTTTTAGTAAAAAATTAATTTTTAGGGAAAAATTGAATTTTTATTTAAAAATTGAATTTTTAGTGAAAAATTGAAATTTTAGTGTAAAATTGAATATTATGTGAAAATTTCAATTTTAAGTGAAAAATTGATTTTCGTGAAAAATTGAATTTTCAGTGAAACATTAATTTATAGTGAAAAATTGAATTTTTAGTGAAAATTTGATTTTTTATTGAAAAATGGAATTTTTAGTGAAAATTTGAATTTTTAGTGAAAAATTGAATTTTTAGTGAAAAATTGAATTTTTAGTGAAAAATTGAATTTTTAGTGAAACATTGAATTTTTAGTGTAAAATTGAATATTATGTGAAAATTTCAATTTTAAGTGAAAAATTGATTTTCGTGAAAAATTGAATTTTCAGTGAAACATTAATTTATAGTGAAAAATTGAATTTTTAGTGAAAATTTGATTTTTTATTGAAAAATGGAATTTTTAGTGAAAATTTGAATTTTTAGTGAAAAATTGAATTTTTAGTGAAAAATTGAATTTTTAGTGAAAAATTGAATTTTTAGTGAAACATTGAATTTTTAGTGAAACATTGAATTTTTAGTGAAAAATTGAATTTGAATTTTTTAGTGAAAATTTATTTTTTTATTTTAAAATTAAATTTCTAGTAAAAAATAAAAGTTATTTTGAAAATTGAAATTTTGGCCGTAAAATAGAATTCCTATTCAACTGAGTATTTATTAAATTTGTTTGAAATTGCTTATTGAAGCTTTAAGCAAAATCACTCGTGCTTCCAACTGTTATTTATAATTGCAGCTTGTTGTCCGTCGTCTGTCCATCAGTCTGACGCACATTTTGGTCAACATTTTGGCTTTCAGTCGCACGCAGCACCCCGCGCTGCCGCCGGCCATCATTTTATGGTTCACACAACACAACAGTTACAAGAACAACCAGCTGAATTTGTAGCATATATTATCAATGGCGCCTGGCCGGTCGCCCGTGCGCCGCATAAATTTTTGTTGCATTTAGCAATTGCAGCATTTTTGCTGTTGCTGTTGCTGCTGCGGCATCTGCGGTTCACATTAAAATGTCCTGCACGGGCGTTGGGCATCGGGCGCCGCACTACATTAACGCATACTAGACACACTTAAAACATTTGCAAAATACATCGTTATTTCGTAATTCGTTGCATTTAAATTGCAGCATGTTGGCAACACTGTCGCTGCTGTTGCTGCCAAACGGTCATTGTTAATGAGTTGCTGCAGTCAGCCCAGCCGCTGAGTATTTTCAATAATTTCGGGCCCAACGCCAACACAGACGACGGACTACAACAATTTCACATTTGTTGCGTTGCAAGTGTCGGTCAACTGCGGCGTTGCTGTTTTTTCTGCTGCTGTCACTGTGGCTACTGCTGCAGCTGCTGCCGACTGCGCTCATTAAAATTCAATGCGAAATGTTTTTGGTTTCGGTTTTGTGTGCATTCATCTTTGCCAAAAATGTCAGTTAAAGCCATTGCAACAACAAACATGACTAAAATGTAAAGTGAAAAAAATAAATATACAAAACCAAAAAAAAAAAAAACAAAAATTCTGTTAAATTTGTTGATTGACTAAATGTCAGTTTGATTGGCAGCCAGTTACTGCTTTAATTTCTTTAAACATATTTAAAATATTTGCAACGCGTTGCCACCTCTTGTAATGCCACGAATTTGTAATGTTAACTGTTTTTGTTTTTGTTGCCTTCATTTCCACCAGTTAAACTGCTGCACTTTAGGTGTTTTTCTTATTTCACTTTAAAATTTATTACTTTGTGCTGGCTGACTGACAAACACGTTTCGTTTCACGCGCTGTAAACTCTGGCAGCACTACTTTTTCATACTACTCGTCTTCGTTTTATTCTCTTGCATGTATTTCTAATGATACTTTCCTAAATACCATACTCTACCTCCCTAGCATACCCTACCATTCCTAACCACTGTACATAAGATATCTTCTTTTTACGATACGCCATACTTCACCGTACCACACCGCACAATTCTATTCTTTAACATATTTATGGTATATTTAACATTTACCATACTCAAGCCAACCAACTGTACTACTTTTGTAAGGGCAATGCTTCTGTTACAATGTGCTGACTTTACAAACATTAAGAAAAAATGAATTTGTCCTTTTTTTTCTTAATAATCTTCTTTTTAATATTAATAAATCAAATTTATTCTCAGATTCTCCGATCACTTTGTGTGAAAATTATCCATACCATATCATCAATGTGCAAAAAATAATATGCCAGAAAAGTGTTTGGCAAAATATTTTTTAATAATGATGTCAATCGATACGTGCTTTAAAAACAAACAATGAATGCCTTTATACCACTATTTTATATAGTACCAATAAAGAGTTATGGCAAATCAACGAAACGGTTTTCAATTTTTCAAATTCGCCCTTTTGGTTTTGTCTTTTGTGGATAGAAATATCCAATGAAACCACACATACCATGTCATACCATATCAGATCATATCAGATCATATCATATCGTATCATACCATATCATATCATACCATATCATACCATATCATACCATATCATACTATATCATACCATACCATACCATACCATACCATATCATATCATATCATATCATATCATACCATATCATACCATATCATACTATATCATACCATATCATACTATATCATACCATATCATACCATATCATACCATATCATACCATATCATATCATATCATATCATATCATATCATATCATATCATACCATATCATACCATATCATACCTTATCATACCATATCATACCATATCATACCATATCATACCATATCATACCATATCATACCATATCATACCATATCATACCATATCACACCATATCATACCATATCATACCATATCATACCATGTTATACCCCTTTATTATACTATATCAACCTTCAAAATCTAGCCTCTTTTTTTTTTAAAAGATACTCAAATATTTGTATAAACTCTTTCGATGAGGAAATCTCAAATTGTATTTCCCAGCCATGGCAGTACGCTTTTTATATACCCTGTGTCACGTGGTTAAAAACACGCAGTGCTACATTTGGCATAACTTTAAATTTAGATCAACAACTACGTAGATAGCTGCAAGAATAATTATTTTCTTTTATTAAGAGTATAAAAAAAAAAGAGTTTTATGTATTCTCTGCCGACTTTTATTATAAAAACTCATATTAAAAGTCAGCCACAACATTTGGCAACCTTTGAACGAATGAACGAATGAACACCTACTGAATGCCATGCCGTGCCATGCAATTTCTACCGCCACCCAGCCATTCGTCAAGTTTTTAAACAGCAATTAGTCGGTTAATGACATGAAAAGTGTTATTGTAATTTTGCACGAATATATATCCTGTAGTATTTTAAGTATTTTTAAGCATGAGTGCAGGAATGCCAAGAGTTTCGAGACATAAACAGCAGGTAGCACTGTGCAATGGGTGGCAGGAAAAATGTATACCCTACGATAAACTCCATTTGGTTTTGTTTTCCTTATACTATGCCAGACTAGACGGTTTGTGAGTAAAAGGTTTGTGGATCTTTAAAGTTAATTTTTATGCAAAGAATTAAAATAGATAAATATTTTTGTTTATATATGAAAAAAGGTACAGTTTTAAAGCGCAAGTTTAAATTTAGTTTAAACTATTCCACATTTTTAAAATGTCTATAGGTCCTAAGCAAAACGGTCTAATTTCTTTAAATTTTGCAGTTAGATCGCCTTATTTTTATATAATAAAGTTTTCTGATGTAGATTTCAAATTAAAAATGTCCAAATAAAACATCTTCGTAATGAAAATAAAATGTGAGTGTCGAAATTTCGACGCACCCCGAAATAATCTCTTATTTCTTTGGTTCACCAATTTCATCCATCCACCACCCCCCATAAAAAAAAACAATCACCACACCGAAGGTGACGAATTTCGCGGCTAAGAGCAGCACAATAACCATAAAATAAATTGAGAAACATTCAAGTTGCACTGATTTCCACCGCTTTGACCACTGCTTCTTCCTGCTCTTTCTCTCGAGGGCGAATTTTCCATTAGGCAAAAATGAAGGGACTAAAAAATTAATTTACATGATACTGTGTTTTTTTCGAGGTTCGCTAATTTCTTCACATTTTTCTTTTACGCTGATGTTGGCGTAAATTTCTTTCGTTTTTTTATTGTTATTATTTTTTTTATTATTAAGAAAACGTTAGCCACAGCTACTGCAGAGACAACAAATCAAAATGCTGTCACATTTTGTGGTGGCAATAGGACGAACGTAGAAGGCATTGTCTGGAAATGGGGGGCTTTGAAGTCGACAAAAAATGCAGTCTTCGGAGTTTTTATAATTTGTTTGGTGTCGACTGAATTGAGTGGGGTGTGCAAACGGTAAACTGCATTTGAATTTATGTTTTTAATATCCTTTTCAAGATTATAGTAATAACAATAATTTCTTATTAACCGCAAGGTTTTGACAACAGGGGGGGGGGGGGGTTGTGGTGTAAAAGTTGGTAACCTATTTGCTGACTAGGTTAAATGCAAAATTGAGACAATCATTTCAGTTTCGTTTTCTTCACGTTTAAGTTACGGGTGCTATAACGAAAAGGTTTCGAAATATTGATACCAATTATGGCTTCGATTTCTGTTTTTGTATAAATGTTAGTTTTTCAAAATTATTTTAATATCTGGATCGACAACCGCATTATTTTATTAATTTAATTTTAACTTTCGACTCAAGATTAAAATGCGGTGGTTGATTTATATATTAAATTTAATTTTAAAAACTAACAAAAACCACATAAAAACAAATATGAAGTAAATAGCTTAAACTAAGTTTATAATTATAATTAAAAATTATAAAAAATAAATATTTAAAATTAATTTTACTAAAATTTAATTTTTGCATTCAGTTTTTCATACTATTTTTAAAACCGTTCTAAAACGTGATTTTAAAATCGGTTCATTTCTGATTTTTAAACTCTGTTTTAAAATGTGGTGGGTTTAAAGGGTATCGTTTCGATTTCAATCCCTGCTTTCAACATACGATTTAGGTTATTGTCTAAAATGACGACGTATTTCTCAAAAAGGTGGCTACATGTATTAGCGAATATCTCGTGTTTTATAGAACCGATATGCTCGAATTGTATATCAAATTAAAGGTAATTAGATAACCAATTCATATTGCATATTTTTCAGAAACTTTTAAAATTAATTTACTGGTTTAGAAGAACTCGATTTGTGAATTCGAAAAGTGTGATTTTTTCGACAGAAATTTAAGTCGAAAATGAAAAATTGGGAAAATCGAAACTGCAAAATGTATAATATTCCAAATTTAGTCCACAATTTTTCAAAGTAATCTTGAATAATGTTTTTCATTTTTTTTAACTAATTTTTGAATATAATATTTTTTATATTTTATTTTCGAATAATTTTTTTTTTTTGAACAATAAAATTTGGTTAAAATATTTTTTTCAACAATTTTATTATTTTTAATTTTAAGAAAAATTTATAAAGTATTTATTAAAAAATAAACATTTTTCTATGTGTTTAAGTAAAAATGTAATGAATTTGATATTTTATTTTTATTATTGAGAAAAATTGTTCAAGTGTTCGAAACTTTTCATTTGTTCAAATTTTTTTTAGATTTTTTTTTATATTTTTTTCAGTTTTTTTATTTATTTTTTAATCAAACAATTTTTAGATAATATTTTTTAAAAAATATGTATTATTTTTAATTTTCAGGCAAATTTTAAAAACCAAACTAAAATAGAGAATAAATTGTATATATTTATATTTTGTTTTTAATTTTTTTGTAATTTTTATTTTTTTATTCTCCTTAATAAAACCAAAAACTGCTGATAATTTGCAAACATTTAAATCATGCAATAGTTGCATTAAAACATAAACAAAACAATAAAATGCAAATTCGTTACGCAGGACATGCCGCAGGATCGAGTAGCAACAAGAAAGGAGCGCGGCAAGAAGACGTTAAAAGTCAAACAAACAATGCAAATTTTAACCAGCAGTAGTTAGAGCAAAAAGCTGGCAACAAATTAAATGCAAAATACCTGCAAAAATAGACAAAAACACAACAAGGACATTTTATGGCAAAGCAGCAGCAGCAGAACATTAACTTTTAACTGCAAGAACAACAACAACAATAAAAACAACAACAACAACAATAATATGCAATAACAACTGTCATGCATTTTACGGCAATAATTCAAATAAGATTTAACTCACATACACAATGCAACGACACAAACAAGCACAATGCATGTGAGTGTGTCTTAATATCTGTGTGTGTGTGAGTATGTCTTAAAATGTGTGTGACTGTGTGAGTGCAGTAAACGCGCAGTAAACGAGTCACAAGCGCTGCATTTAAGCAAAGAAAAGCAAACAAAAGCCTGCTTAGTTTGCCGCAAAGTATGCAACAATTTATTTAAATAACTGCAAACAAAAACAAGGCACACAACACAGACAGCAAAGACTACTACAATGGCAACCGGCAAATGTCTTTATAGAAAATGCAGCAGAGAGAGAGATAAAAAACCAACAAACACAGTAAGTGAGACAAGCAGACAGACGCCGCACAGTGGGGCAGCCAATTAAATTGTTCTCTAAAAATGCCATTTTTTTTCACTAAAAATTCAATTTTTTACTAAAAATTCAAATTTTCACTAAAAATTTAATTTTTCACTAAAAATTCAATTTTTCACTAAAAATTCAATTTTTCACTTAAAATTCAATTTTTCACTAAAAATTCAATTTTTCACTAAAAATTCAATTTTTCACTAAAAATTCAATTTTTCACTAAAAATTCAATTTTTCACTAAAAATTCCATTTTTCACTAAAAATTCAATTTTTCACTAAAAATTCAATTTTTCACTAAAAATTCAATTTTTCACTAAAAATTCAATTATTAACTAAAAATTCAATTTTTCACTAAAAATTCAATTTTTCATTAAAAATTCAATTTTTCACTAAAAATTCAATTTTTCACTAAAAATTCAATTTTTCACTAAAAATTCAATTTTTCACTAAAAATTCAATTTTTCACTAAAAATTCAATTTTTCACTAAAAATTTAATTTTTCACTAAAAATTCAATTTTTCACTAAAAATTTAATTTTTCACTAAAAATTCAATTTTTCACTAAAAAATCAATTTTTTACTAAAAATCAATTTTTCACTAAAAATTCAATTTTTCACTAAAAATTCAATTTTTCACTAAAAATTCAATTTTTCACTAAAAATTCAATTTTTCACTATAAATTCAATTTTTCACTATAAAATCAATTTTTCACTATAAATTCAATTTTTCACTAAAAATTAAATTTTTCACTTAAAATTCAATTTTTCACTAAAAATTCAATTTTTCACTAAAAATTCAATTTTTCACTAAAAATTCAATATTTCACTAAGAATTCAATTTTTAACTAAAAATTCAATTTTCACTAAAAATTCAATTTTTCACTTAAAATTAAATTTTTCACTAAAAATTCAATTTATCACTATAAATTAAATATTGCACAAAAATTCAATTTTTCACTAAAAATTCAATTTTTCACTAAAAATTCAATTTTTCACTAAATATTTAATTTTTCACTAAAAATTCAATTTTTCACTAAAAATTCAATTTTTCACTAAAAATTCAATTTTTCACTAAAAATTTAATTTTTCACTATAAATTCAATTTTTCACTAAAAATTTAATTTTTCACTAAAAATTCAATTTTTCACTAAAAATTCAATTTTTCACTAAAAAATCAATTTTTCACTAAAAAATCAATTTTTTACTATAAATCAATTTTTCACTAAAAATTCAATTTTTCACTAAAAATTCAATTTTTCACTAAAAATTCAAATTTTCACTAAAAATTCAATTTTTCACTAAAAATTCAAATTTTCACTAAAAATTCAATTTTTCACTAAAAATTCAATTTTTCACTATAAATTCAATTTTTCACTAAAAATTCAATTTTTCACTAAAAATTCAAATTTTCACTAAAAATTCAATTTTTCACTAAAAATTCAATTTTTCACTAAAAATTCAATTTTTCACTAAAAATTCAATTTTTCACTAAAAATTCAATTTTTCACTAAAAATTCAATTTTTCACTAAAAATTCAATTTTTCACTAAAAATTCAATTTTTCACTAAAAGAATTCAATTTTAAACTAAAAATTCAATTTATCACTAAACTAAACATTCAATTTTTCACTAAGAATTCAATTTTCACTAAAAATTCAATTTTTCACTTAAAATTAAATTTTTCACTAAAAATTCAATTTATCACTATAAATTAAATATTGCACAAAAAATCAATTTTTCACTAAAAATTCAATTTTTCACTAAAAATTCAATTTTTCACTATAAATTCAATTTTTCACTAAAAATTCAATTTTCACTAAAAATTCAATTTTTCACTAAGAATTCAATTTTTAACTAAAAATTCAATTTTACACTAAAAATTCAATTTTTCACTAAGAATTCAATTTTCACTAAAAAAAAATCAATTTGTCACTAAAAATTAAATTTTTCACTTAAAATTCAATTTTTCACTTAAAATTAAAATTTTCACTAAAAATTAAATTTTTCACTATAAATGAAATTTTTCACAAAAATTTAATTTTTAATTTAAAATTCAATTTTTCACTAAAAAAAAAAAAATTTGTCCCTACAAATTCAATTTTTCACTCATAAGAAAATTCACAAAAAAAAAAAATTAATTAAAAAAAAATTAAAATTTTCACTATAAATTAAAATTTTTGTTAAAAATTCAAATTTTTCCCTAAAAATTAAAATTTTCACTAAAAATTCAATTTTTCACTAAAAATTTAATTATTCACCATTAATTCAATTTTTCACTGAAAATTCAATTTTTCACTAAAAATTTCATTTATTACGAAAATTAAATTTTTCACATAAAAATAATTTTTTCACAAATGTTAAATTTTTCACTAAAAATCAAATTTTCACTAAAAAATCAAATTTTCACTAAAAATTCAAATTTTCAATAAAAATTCAAAATTTCACTAAAAATTCAATTTTACACTTAAAATTCAATTTTTCACTAAAAATTCAATTTTTCACTAAAAATTCAATTTTTCACTAAAAATTCAATTTTTCACTAAAAATTCAATTTTTCACTAAAAATTCAATTTTTCACTAAAAATTCAATTTTTCACTAAAATTTTTCACTAAAAATTCAATTTTTCACTAAAAATTCAATTTTTCACTAAAAATTCAATTTTTCACTAAAAATTCAATTTTTCACTAAAAATTCAATTTTTCACTAAAAATTCAATTTTTCACTAAAAATTCAATTTTTCACTAAAAATTCAATTTTTCACTAAAAATTCAATTTTTCACTAAAAATTCAATTTTTCACTAAAAATTCAATTTTTCACTAAAAATTCAATTTTTCACTAAAAATTCAATTTTTCACTAAAAATTCAATTTTTCACTAAAAATTCAATTTTTCACTAAAAATTCAATTTTTCACTAAAAATTCAATTTTTCACTAAAAATTCAATTTTTCACTAAAAATTCAATTTTTCACTAAAAATTCAATTTTTCACTAAAAATTCAATTTTTCACTAAAAATTCAATTTTTCACTAAAAATTCAATTTTTCACTAAAAATTCAATTTTTCACTAAAAATTCAATTTTTCACTAAAAATTCAATTTTTCACTAAAAATTCAATTTTTCACTAAAAATTTAATTTTTCACTAAAAAAAATTAAATTTTTCACTAAAAAAAATTAAATTTTTCACTAAAAATTCAATTTTTCACTAAAAATTCAATTTTTCACTAAAAATTCAATTTTTCACTAAAAATTCAATTTTTCACTAAAAATTCAATTTTTCACTAAAAATTCAATTTTTCACTAAAAATTCAATTTTTCACTAAAAATTCAATTTTTCACTAAAAATTCAATTTTTCACTAAAAATTCAATTTTTCACTAAAAATTCAATTTTTCACTAAAAATTCAATTTTTCACTAAAAATTCAATTTTTCACTAAAAATTCAATTTTTCACTAAAAATTCAATTTTTCACTAAAAATTCAATTTTACACTAAAAATTTAATTTTCACTAAAAAAAATCAATTTGTCACTAAAAATTAAATTTTTCACTTAAAATTAAAATTTTCACTAAAAATTCAATTTTTCACTATAAATAAAATTTTTCACAAAAATTTAATTTTTAATTTAAAATTCAATTTTTCACTAAAAAAAAAACAATTTGTCCCTACAAATTCAATTTTTCACTCATAAGAAAATTCACAAAAAAAAAAAATTAATTAAAAATTAAAAAATTAATAAAAAATTAAAATGTTCACTAAAAATTAAAATTTTTGTTAAAAATTCAAATTTTTCCCTAAAAGTTAAAATTTTCACTAAAAAATTCAATTTTTCACTAAGAATTCAATTTTTAACAAAAAATTCAATTTTACACTAAAAATTCAATTTTTCACTAAGAATTCAATTTTCACTAAAAAAAATCAATTTGTCACTAAAAATTAAATTTTTCACTTAAAATTAAAATTTTCACTTAAAATTCAATTTTTCACTAAAAATTTAATTATTCACCATTAATTCAATTTTTCACTGAAAATTCAATTTTTCACTGAAAATTCAATTTTTCACTGAAAATTCAATTTTTCACTTAAAATTCAATTTAAATACAAAATCCAGTCGGCCCACTGTACACCGCCATACACACACAGCTGATATTTTGTGCTGCGCTTCATATGTGAAAAAGATGCATAGGATAAAAGGACATTCTAATGATTACAACTGCTTTGCGCACAGGCACAAAGAATATATGCAGCTCAGCCACAGCTACAGACAGCGCTTAAGATATGCTTTTAGTAGCACAGAGTGTATTATTATTTGCACAGGATATATGATCGCAAGGATATGCGCAATTGTAAATTATATGCATGCGCCAAAAACAACAAAACCCTGTAAAAAAAAGAAAACACATCGGCATGTGCAAAAGAAAACGAACTGTTGCCAGCAGTAGCCAACCGACCGGCCGATTATTATCCTCGTTGCCTTAAGCTTTTATCGCGCTAGCTCCTGTTGGCTTCTTGTGGCAGCCAAAGGCCGGCTGCAGCATGGGCCAGGAGTCAAATATACAGCAGAGAGTCGTCTGTGATGCTTCTTTATCCTTTGATTCATGTGAGCACACATACTACACTCGCACATTCAAATGTTCAACTGGTTTGGTGTTTGTATTTCGTCCTTCCAACGAGGCTGAGTCTGACTCTGCCTTGGTTGTGTTGTCTCTTTTAAGAAAATTGCCGCCACATTCTTAGCAAAACGTTACAACTTTCTTATATGTGGCAACAGCAACAGCATCGAGATTGTTTTATTGTGCTTGGAATATTTGCCAGGATATGCTAATAAATACTTATTTACAGGACACCGTTCTGTCCGGCACTTAAGAATCTTTCAAAAGTTAATACAGATGTTCTAAGTGGTGATGGTGGGCATGAAGACAAAGAGGCCTATTTAAGTTTTAAATTCAGGTGATACTTTATTCATTTTAGATATTTTTGCTAATTATGATTTTAGTTAATATTCTGGTTTAAGGGGTATTTAAGAGATATATTTTAAGGTATATATTTTGGTAAAATTTTCAGTTTCAATTCTCATTTTTCTGAATATACGTTTATATGACAACATTTTAATACAATCATTTCTTAATTGTTACCTACAAATTATCATTGTAGAATTAAAAGTCACAAACTACATTTTAAAAATCAATAAAAGGTTAACAAAACTCGTTTTAAATACTACAGAATCCGGAGGGTTTGAAAATGTAGAAAAAAAAATATTTGTTAAAAAAACAACAATGTTCGAAAAGTTAAAAAAAGAATCAACAAAAAAAAATGCATTCACACAAAAAATAACAATGTTCGAAAATTTTCGAAAAAAAATATTGGTAAAAAATGTGTTTGAACGACCAACGCTGTGTTCAAAATCGCCATTATCCAAAAACATAATCGTCAAAAATAGCAATGTTCGAAAATTTTCGAAAAAAAATTGGTAAAATATAATGTGAATACAAAAACAACGCAATGTTCGAAATCGTAATTTTCGAAAATAGATATTCGAAAAAACAAAAAAATCGAAAATATTCGAAAAAGAAATGGATTAAAAAATGTTTGAACGACAAAAAGAACGCAATGTTCAAAACCATTTTCCAAAAATTTTATATTTGACAACAACAATAATTTTCGAACAATTTCGAAAAAAAATATTAAAAAGTTTTGGACGACAAAAAAACAAAGCAATGTTCAAAACACCTTTATCAAAGAAAAATATATTCGATAAAAATAACAATGTTCGAACAATTTCATTAAAAAAATGAAAAAAAAATTTTGGACGACAAAACCAACACAATCATCGATATCACCATTTTTCAAAAAAAAAATATACGACAAATATAAATAATGTTCGAAAATTTTCGAACAAAATTTGTTGCACATTTTTATGATCGACAATAAAACAACGCAATGCTCAAAACCATTTTACAAAAAACTTGTATTCAACAAAATTAATAATATTTATACATTTTCGAAAAAAACTGGTTAAAAAAAATTGGCGGACAATAACAACGCAATGGTCGAAAACAACATTTTCCAACAGCAATTTTTTGTATGTTTCTCCAATCAATTTCTGAAACATTAAACAATTCTCTATTAATGAGACCATTTCAAGTCTACCAACAACCATAAATCATATAATTTTAAATTAAAGGTTTTCATATAACGTTCAACCAAATACCTCTATTTTTTAAAATAAAAAGTCATTAGAAAAAACGAAACGCAAAGAATAACAACAGAAACACGAAAACGAAATAAAATTAAAACTAAAAGAAAACAGAATCGCAAATAAAAATACAAGAGAAAAAAAAAACTCAAAATCAAAAAAAAATCATAAACCTAACAAAAAAGAAAAAAAATATCTGACGAAAAATGCAAAAGGAAAAACAAAAAATAAAACCAAAATGAAAGAAAAGGACAAAATCAGAAACCAAAGACACAAAAAAAAACACAAAATTAAATTTAAAAACCAAAAAAATCTAAAATTAAAAGATAAACACCAAATCGATATCAAAATAAACGAAAAACACAAAATCAAAAACGAATCAAGTAAAATTAAAGAAAATAATTAACAGAAATAGAAACATGAAATCAAAGTAAAAAAAAAATCAAGAAAGCAAAATCTAAATCAAAACACTAAATTAAAAGGATATAAAAACGATGAGAAGAAAATAAATTAAATCCAAGAGTACAAATTCCACACAGACAAAAAAATCGATGTGAATATAGCAACCGATATTAACTGCATACATTAATCTATACAGCAATTAAATTCACTAATTCAATGAAAATATTTGCTATTCTCCGATATATAAGTAATTGCGTTCGTTAATATGAATATTTGTACGTCAATGCAGCAAATAATTAAGTCGGCGAAATTTTAGCAAATATAATTGCTGAAGCTGCGCCGACTAATTAATTTGCTGCATTGATGTACAAATATTCATATTGGCAAACGTAATTGTTGATTTAACGAAGAACAGCAAATGTTTTCTATAAATTAGTGAATTTCTTTGTTGGATTGATTAATAAATGCAATTAATATCGGTTGCTATATTTACGTAAATTATTTTATTCTGTGTAAAAGAAAAAGCAGTACAAAAACGGGAAAAAGAAAAACCGAATAAAACTATTTGGTTACTAAAAACAAATTCGGAAAAATACTGTTGTCCAGTCCTGACACCAAATTTTAGTACTAAGTATATCTCAAAGTTATCATATGCCGAAAACTAAATTTTTAATAAAAAAAAATATTTTGTCCGTCTTCTCTTTATCATCCTCACTAAAATAGAACACAAAATTGTATTACAAAAATAATTTCCTGACGTTTTACTTTTGAAAAAAAAAAACACACATTTTCTATCGCTGCACATTACCGCACTAGGTTCATGTAATTTTATGTAGAACGTGTCAATGTGCTAACAACAAGCTTAGCCTAAGCACTGCTCCCGCAGCAGCAGCAGCAGCAGGAGCAGTGCTTAGGTAGCGCCGGTTGTGATGGTTGTGGTGTTGCAGCATGGAACTAATCTCTTAATAGAAACATTAACGAGGTATTAGAATGATTTTCCAGCACGCGACCAACGACGTCGTCAGCAACAGCAGCACCGGCAGTCGTTCTAGAAAATTAAAAATAGTAATTCAAAAACAAAACATTGCAGAAAAACTGTTTATGCAACAATTTTAGTCAGCCACACAACACCAGTCAACAGTCAATGTGAACGAAAAGGGTTCGCATGTCCTGACGGCTGCCACTGCCACTGCTGTGTTGCTGGCTTTCTGATTCACATGCAGCTCAGCCCAGCCCTGTCCGTTCGCGCTTCGCCTCGAATGAATTCGTTCGGGTGCGTCACGTTAGCTGCTTGTTGACTGCCTGGTGCTGCTGCTGTTGCTGCCGCTGAAGTTTCGTTTCATTTTAATTTTACGATATTTCGAACATTAACCCTTCGACGATAGCAACCAGAACTTGTACTGCCTGCACTACAAGTAACAAGTACAATAAAAACAACTGCTAACAACCCTTCTTGCTCAAGTGCCTGGCTGCACTATCGTGTAAATCACTGTTGCACATATGCAGCACCGCCGCGGCGCACCGTGTCTCTGGCAGGCCTTCAAGGATGTGCCAAGGATACCAGCGAGTGCAGCACCCTGTCGCACGCAGAGAGTCTTCTGTTTCGCTACCGCTGACCTGCCTCCATTTTGCCTTCAAAGTTTTGAAAGACGTTAAAATAATCGCCACGCTATATTAGAAATTGTTAAAAATGTTTCAGCAACTTGTCCGTTGTATTGGCTGCTATCGAGTGTCGACACCGTACCCATTGTAGAAGGTATATGACCGTTATATAGTTCAACTCATACCCACCAAAACTGTTTTACGAAAAAAGCCTCATTGGCCCATTGTCTGGTTCAATTTGTATCGCGATAATGGGATTTTACAGTGGATCTGATAAAACAGCAAAGCAAAAATAATAATCGAATACTTGAGTATATAGTAAATACTCGTCCGAGTAGAAATTTACCCTTTTAAAGAGGACATCATTTTGTTCAGTTAAAGGTTATAAAATTCAATGAACCTATACCGAACATATAACAATTTCCACTAGGGATAGTATTAAAAAAAAAGTTTCAGTTCTACCTCTGAAAGTCTAAATGAATTAAGAATATTCTACAAATCGACTAATACTATTTCGATATTAAATCATATTTTGTATAGCACTTGAAGTTTTATGAAAGACATTATTATAACCAGATCATATTAGTCATGTAACTGATCGGTTTATGACTAGAAACACAGGAACTGGTCATTTTATTTTTGAATTGTCCCTATCGGTTGTATTATCAACATGACTTGACAATGATAATTTTTTCCCTAATAGGGTAAATTTATACTAAGAATGAAAATATGCAAGTAGAATTCGTAATTACCGATTACTATCCTAGTGTAATTTTTAAATATTTTATATTACAATAGGATTAAAGAGTTTTTCAACAGGGACGCTACAAAAGTAGAGCGACAGGGACAGCAAACGACGCCATATTTCTTGCCGCTCTTATGACATTTCTCTTCAGTAAGGTTTGCCATTTCATGATGGAAAGATATACGAATTCGAATTTCGGTAGTAAATTTTAAAAATTTCGACTCGTTGTTGGCTCGTATATCTTTCCATCATGAAATGGCAAATCTTACTGAAGAGAAATGTCAAAAGAGCGGCAAGAAATATGGCGTCGTTTGCTGTCCCTGTCGCTCTACTTTTGTAGCGTCCCTGTTGAAAAACCCTTGAAAAAAACTTTTGTAGCGCTCTTATTGAAAAACCCTTTACAATTTAATTGAAATTAATTTAAAAACTTATTTATAAAAAAGCAGAAATAACGATTTTGATATAGGAACTGTGATCTAAGAAATTTGTCCATCGAGAAAGTAACGTATTTTCTTTGGGTAAACGCTATTTGAGTAAACATTTATATTACCTTGTTCTGCCGATATGCTTACCATATATGTATTTACATTACCAGACAGTTCATTAAAAATAATCTATCGATTTTTTAACAGTAATATGAAAATATTGGTATGAAATGAAGCGCTCACTTGCCAAAACGATTAACTCCATAAAACAGAAAGTGGCGAAATATGAAGATGTAAAATACATTGGTTTTGAAAATTATTTTATGATTTAATCATGTTTATTTGTACTTAAATCTTTTACAAAAAAAACATTTTTTTTTTGAATAATAAATATTTCTTTTTCTGACGATTTTTTTTTTCAAAAAACTTTTTTTTTTTGATATTTTTTTTCGATACATTTAATACATTTAATTTTTTTGAAGGGCATAATTTTAGAATTATTTCCTGAAAACAATTTTTTTTTATAATTTTTAAATTATTCATAGATGTTATGATTATATTTATTAATATGACGATTCAAATTCATTGTATGCAATATTTCGTTCATATATTCACACAAAAAATTTCATCAAATATTTCACCAACTACCGGGATTCATCATATTGATGAATTCATTCATTGAACTAAAATCGAATTTTTTAATAGTTTTTGATTTTCAGTATTTTTTTTAACATCAAATTTCAAACAAAAATTTGTCTCCATTTACACATTTATGTATTTAGAATTCTTAAAGGATTAATAATATTTAATTCTTCATTATTCATATTAATGAAAAAGTGAACTTCATATTGATGAATTTTGTTCATCAAACCATATTATCTTAAATATCATAAATCTAACAAGAATTATAAATACATAAATGTGTAGATGGCAACAAATTTTAATTTGAAATTTGATGTTAGAAAAAATATTGAAAATGAAAAACCTTGAAAAAAATACGATTTTAGTTCAATGAATGAAATCATCAATATGATTAATACTGGTCGTTGGTGAACTTTTTTTTTGTGTATAATGACTACCTTCATCAATTAACATTTAATTAACGGTGGTATCAATATGATGAATCTGGTAGTTGGCGAAGAAATTCACAATAGTTATGAATAAATTCATCATATTGATGATTTTTTTTTATCTGTGTACTAAAAGCTTTTAGTATTTGTTGGGTACTTTTAAATCAGGTATCAATAAGGCAATGTTGGGAACAACAAGGTAACGACTAACTCATCTCAATGGCACTAATTTCACGATTGGGATCTAATTGGTGTATGGTATTTGCTTGCTGCCCAGAACAATTATTAAAAATAAGTTGAGTTTAAATTTTTACAGAAAACTACTCTTGTAATATTTCTGAATAGTGGATGCAAAGGGCCTGGAATTTCGCTTACAATTGTCGTAAAAATGTTTGATGATAGGAAAAGAATACTATGAACGCATCCCAAATTGTTAGTTGGGATTGGACAGATTGTTATATTGTTATTTATTGCATTTTTTATGTTTTAAAAATTCTCAGGACATAGCCCAATTTTATCTCAAAATATAACATCGAATCGCATTTTATATTTGTATGGTTTATATTATATATTAATCTTTTAATAGTCGAAAGAATGAAATTTTAAACACTTTGACGGTACTATTTCCTAAATTTACGAATTTGTTTTCGAACGAAATAATAATTAAAAATGGTCTTTTTAGAAAATTCAAATATCCGAAAATAATCGCATAAATTGTCGAATTAATATTTTTTTAATATGTTTACAAAATATTTTCTGATATGCAATAATTTTGCTAAATTGTTCTACTGCCAATAAACGAGCATACAGACACTGCATTGCACCTAATCAAGGGTCAACTTACTTGAAATTAGTTCGAAATCGATAAAGTAGGCAAATGGTGTAAAAATGCAAATCACACTGGTCAAGTACTACCTACCGCTCGGCAAAAGACCTAAAATGCAAAAACTAAATAGAGAAACTTTGGCAGAATATTTTAGAATTAAGACCGTTCGTTAGGCTGGGACCCGACACGTTATCTGTTGCATTGCAGCACGAATGAACGAGGCAGCAGCAAAAAAGCAGCACAAAACTACTAAGTGGGCTGAAATTTTGGTGCAGCAACTTCACATGTGCCTCATGTGAAATTAACGAATGGCAGAGCTGCCCTCTTTTTGTGTATTTTTTACTTGAATACGTGGCGTGGCGGGCGGGTGCAACACGAAATAAAAAACCCCCGTTGGTAATAAAAGCAGGCGAATATAATTCGATTTGGTTGGGTTTTATTTTTCGACTTTGATTATTTGGTGATTATGAGGCAGCAGCAGCGGCGATGTTTTATGGGATGAACGCTAAAACGGAAGGAAGCGTGTTGGGTAGCCTCAAAAATCGAAAAAAAAACAACAAAAAACCAAAAAAAAAACCCTATAAAACAAAAGGCAGTACAACAAAAAAAGTAGCTTTATTATGACGACGCACCCTTTTTTCCACACGCCTTTGTTGGGTTCTTTACTGTGCATTGTCGACGGGAAAACTTCAGAGAAATTGCTTTTCAGTGTATTTGTGGTAGTCTCCATGTAGTTGGTTGTTGTTGCCCGCACGCTCATTTACTAGGTCTTCGATTGCTACGCTTTTATCCCTAATGAATAATCGATTTGAAGAAAAGGGATTTTACGCCAGGGCCAATAGTACTTAATACCAGGATGGAGGGCGGGGGTTTTTTGTTGCTGTTTTTTAAGGTTTGAAGGCATGCGAAAGAAAGCTGTTTTAAATTTACAGTGATAATTTCAACAAAGAATTTAAATTTTTACCATTAATTCAATTATTCACTAAAATTCAATTTTTTAATAAAAATTCAATTTTTCACTTAAATTTCAATTTTTCACTTAAAATTCAATTTTTCACTAAAA
This sequence comes from Dryomyza anilis, assembly GCA_951804985.1. Lineage (NCBI taxonomy): Eukaryota > Metazoa > Arthropoda > Insecta > Diptera > Dryomyzidae > Dryomyza > Dryomyza anilis. Next base: position 1,243,080 of record OX638134.1, read on the forward strand.
ATCCAATTTTTCATTAAAAATTCAATTTTTTGCTAAAAATTACTTTTTTCACTGAAACTTCAATTTTTACTAAAAATTCAAATTTCACAAAAACTTCAAATTTTCACTAAAATTAAATTTTTCACTAAAAAAAAATCAATTTTTCACTAAAAATTCAATGTTTCACTAAAAATTCAAATTTTCACTAAAAATTCAAATTTTCACTAAAAATTCAATTTTTCACTAAAAATTCAATATTTCTCTCAAAATTCAATTTTTCACTCAAAATTTAATTTTTCACTAAAAATTCAATTTTTAACTAAAAATTCAATTTTTCACTAAAAATTCATATTTTCACAAGAAATTCAATTTTTCACCAAAAATTCTATTTTTCACTAAAAATTCAATTTTTCACTAAAAATTCAATTTTTCACTAAAAATTCAATTTTTCACTAAAAATTCAATTTTTCACTAAAAATTCAATTTTTCACTAAAAATTCAAATTTTCACTAAAAATTCAAATTTTCACTAAAAATTCAAATTTTCACTAAAAATTCAATTTTTCACTAAAAATTCAATTTTTCACTAAAAATTCAATTTTTCACTAAAAATTCAATATTTCTCTCAAAATTCAATTTTTCACTAAAAATTCAATTTTTCACTAAAAATTCAATTTTTCACTAAAAATTCAATTTTTCACTAAAAATTCAATTTTTCACTAAAAATTCAATTTTTCACTAAAAATTCAATATTTATCTCAAAATTCAAATTTTCACTAAAAATTCAATTTTTCACTAAAAATTCAAATTTTCACTAATAATTCAATTTTTCACTAAAAATTTCAATTTAAATTTCAATTTTTCACTAAAAATTCAATTTTTTATTAAAAATTTAATTCTTCAGTAAAAATTCAACTTTTCTCTAGAAATTCAATTTTTCACTAAAAATTCAATTTTTCACTAAAAATTCAATTTTTCACTAAAAATTCAATTTTTCACTAAAAATTCAATTTTTCACTAAAAATTCAATTTTTCACTAAAAATTCAAATTTTCACTAAAAATTCAAATTTTCACTAAATTTTCAATTTTTCACTAAAAATTCAATTTTTCACTAAAAATTCAATTTTTCACTAAAAATTAAATTTTTCACTAAAAATTAAATTTTTCACTAAAAATTCAATTTTTCACTAAAAATTCAATTTTTCACTAAAAATTCAATTTTTCACTAAAAATTCAATTTTTCACTATAAATTCAATTTTTCACTAAAAATTCAATTTTTCACTAAAAATTCAATTTTTCACTAAAAATTCAATTTTTCACTAAAAATTCAATTTTTCACTAAAAATTCAATTTTTCACTAAAAATTCAATATTTCTCTCAAAATTAAATTTTTCACTAAAAATTCAATTTTTCACTAAAAATTCTATATTTCTCTCAAAATTAAATTTTTCACTCAAAATTAAATTTTTCACTAAAAATTCAATTTTTCACTAAAAATTCAATTTTTCACTAAAAATTCAAATTTTCACTAAAAATTCAATATTTCTCTCAAAATTACATTTTTCACTAAAAATTCAATTTTTCACTAAAAATTCAATATTTCTCTCAAAATTAAATTTTTCACTCAAAATTAAATTTTTCACTCAAAATTCTATTTTTCACTAAAAATTCATTTTTTCACTAAAAATTCAATTTTTCACTAGAAATTAAAATTTTGACTAAGAATGCAATTTTTCACTAAAAATTCAATTTTTCACCAAAAATTCTATTTTTTCACTAAAATTTTATATCTTCAAATTCAAATTTTCATTAGGAATTCAATTTATCACTATGAAATTCAATTTTTATCTTAAAATCCAGTTTTTCACTTAAAATACATTTTTTCACGAAACATTCTATGTAATAGTTTTTATCTTAAATGAAAGGTGTCTGTCTGTAAATACATAATATGTAGCTGTTTTTCACATTAATGTTAAAATTTCTTTCAACTGTCATTTCCCACACTATAAATAAAAAAAACTACGTGCATTATAAATAAATGTATGAATGAGATGTCTGTATGTTTACTATGCTTTAGTATTTCTATTTCAAAATTCCACAGAACAAAATAAAGCTTTTGTAATATAAAAAAATAATAAATACAAAATATGCTTCTGTGCTCAAAATGTTTTACTAAATTCGAGAAGAATGTGTTTGAAAATTTTAAATAATTAAAACTGTGCGGAATTTATTATGTATCCAGAAAATGTTTGTAATATATTGCAGTAGTGCCCAGCATTTTAAATATCAAATAAATCCAACTTGAAAACAAAATTATAAAAATTTTAAAAATAGTAAAGGAGAGGGTTTTAGGTTCAGTTACACTGTAGCATTAGCGAAATTTTACAATGATGCCTTATAAGTCTTCCAGACGATGACCAAAATTAAAACCCAAAATACACAAAAATGTCCAACTTATCTATTTTAAATATTAGAAATAATTAAAATTTCAATAATATATAAATGAAACTAATCGATAAGTAATCTACTTTGTTTCAAATGCATCTATATTAGTTCTAACGAAAAATTCACTGTTTAATCCCTCGCCCCACTGTGCCGCGCCCAAAAGCAGGCTTCAGTCCGGACTCTTTAGAAATTTACGAGTTTTAATTAACACGCTTAGTATGGTTGTGTGTGTGTGTGCTCACATACACACACACACACACACACACACATAGACACAAATATGTAAATAGTGCTACAGACACACGTCAGTGTTTGGACATTCATTAGCAGCGGCAAAAGCGCACAAAAGTATGCTCTAAAAATTGAAAAGAAAATAAAACAGACAAATGTTGGCATAATCATTTTTTGCCTCTCATCGTATAAAATGTATTTTTGTTTTTATTTCACTCTGTGTGTGTGTGTAAAAAGCCTGAGCGCAACAGCAGCCTGCAGCATGTTTATTTAATTCGCATTTTATTCTCTCTTTTTTTTTTGTTGTTAGCTGTGACCATAGCAGTGCTTTGCAATTTTTAATAGCATCAAAAAAAACCCGACTTAAATTTTAGTTTATTTTAAAAATTTTAAATTAATTAAGTACAGCACGTGCTTTAAAGCTTTAAGGCTTGCGCAGGTTGGAAGGTTGGCAGGTTTTATCAAATCACTGCGTAAAACTACAAACGAAACCTAATATCTTCCACTACCACTTTTCTCGATCAAAGTATAAAGCATTTTATACACTTCTTCGCCAACAAACCGATGTTTCTTTGTCTGCAATTTATTTACTTAATATATTTTGTCAAACGATTTTTGCGGCTCCAACAACCAGTCAACATCTTCGACTTTATTGTCAAGCACTTTGCCTGCTTTCCTTCCTTCCATCCGTGTGTGCTTCTTTTACAGCTTCTTTGGCAGCACTCACTCAAGTAGTTGCTTTGTGTCACTTGTGTCCCCCAGGAGGCAGATAGATGGTGTCTCTGTGTTCCATATATCTACTACCTACTACTATAATGTGTTGGCGCACAAATACTCATCTGCACTTTTAAGTCTACTTCAAGTAGTCCTTCGTGCTTCAACTAAGTATGTTTTATACACATTCTATCCATCCATAGTAGTTTCTTTGTGTGTGTTTGTCTCTGTCTTCATTATGGTCGTTGTGGATTTTTCAAACACTGTTGAAAGTGCGAAATTTTGTGTTTGGTTTAAAAATCGATTTTATTACAAAAAAAAAATAGTACTTCTTTCGAGCATTTTATAAAATTGCTATATTGGTACTTTAAAGAGCTAATTATGGTTAAAGGTTATACGTTTTAAAATCTAGTTTTAGAAAGATTTCAAGCATGGTTTGAAATATCAATTTTTTTTTAAAGTTATTAACCAAATAATAAAATGCACACAAAATAATAAATTTTAACCAAAATATTTAAATTTCACTTAATTTAGTTGATTGAAATCAAAAAATAAAAATTTTACTGAAAATGACAAATTTCGGTATTATGAAAATTTTCACTCAATATTAATATTTCACTCAAAATTATCAAATTTCATTACAATTTCCAATTCCTTTAAAATTACCAATTTCACGCAAAAATACAAATATCAATAACAATTATAAATTTCTCTCAAAATCACAATTTTCACTTAAAATTACGAATTTTACTCAAAATTAAAAATGTTACTCAAAATAACAAATTTTACTAAAAATTATAAATTTCACTCAAAATTACAAATTTCACTCAAAATTACAAATTACTCAAAAATATAAATTTTACTAAATATTTAAAATTTCACTCAAAATAACAAAAAAATACAATTTTTTTCTCAAAATTATAAATTTCACTCAAAATTAAAAATTTCACTCAAAATTTTAAATTTCACTCAAAATCACAATTTTCACTTAAAATTACGAATTTTACACAAAATTACAAATTTCACTCAAAATTACAAATTTCACTCAAAATTACAAATTTCACTCAAAATCAAAATTTTCACTAAAAATTACAAATTTCACTCAAAATAACAAATTTTACTAAAAATTACAAATTTCACTCAAAATTACAAATTTCACTCAAAATCACAATTTTCACTCAAAATTACAAATTTCACTCAAATTACAAATTTTACTAAATATTTAAAATTTCACTCAAAATAACTAAAAAATACAAATTTTCCTCAAAATTATAAATTTCACTCAAAATTAAAAATTCATTCAAGATTAAAATTTCACTCAAAATTTTAAATTTCACTCAAAATCACTATTTTCACTTAAAATTACGAATTTCACTCTTAATTACAAATTTCACTCAAAATAACAAATTTTACTAAAAATTACAAATTTCACTCAAATTTCAAATTTCACTCAAAATTACAAATTTTCACTAAAAATTACGAATTTCACTCAAAATATCAAATTTTACTAAAAATTACAAATTTTACTAAAAATTACAAATTTCACTCAAAATTACAAATTTCATCAATATTACAATTTTCACTTAAAATTACGAATTTCATTCAAAATTATAATTTTCACTTAAAATTACGAATTTCACTCAAAATTACAAATATCACTCAAAATAACAAATTTTACTAAAAATTACAAATATCACTCATAATTACAAATTTCACTGAAAGTTACAAATTTCACACAAAGTTACAAATGTCACTCAAAATTATAAATTTCACTCAAAGTTGAAATTTCACTCATAATTGAAAACTCAACATAAAAGTAAAAATTAAAATTACGAATTACACTCAAAATTACAAATTTCACTCAAAATTACGAATTTCACTCAAAATTACAAATTTCACTCAAAATTACAAATTTCACTCAAAGTTACATATGTCACTCAAAATTATAAATTTCACTCAAACTTAAAATTTCATTAAAAAGTTCACTCAAAATTGAAAATTCAACATAAAAGTAAAAATTAAAAACAGATATTGAATTCAAAATTTTACACGTGTTTTCCGATTTGTTTCATATACAGTATTTCTTAACGCTAAAAATTTCCAAAAGTATTACCGAATTACGTTCAATTTATAATATTTTTGCTAATTTTAAACGATGATTGTTATACTTACTGAAAATAATTTAAAAATCTACAGCAATCTTCAAAATATTTACAAATTTATCCCTATTTGGTATATTTTTAGGTTACTTTCCAGTGATGTAAACCTATTTATAATATGTAAATAACTATATTATTTTTTTGGGACTGATTTTATTAAAATAAAAAATCTTCAATTTGGTCAAAGTTTAATTTATACAGAAAAACCTATCTTTTTTTGCATATTTCCGAGTTTTTAACATCAATTATTTGCCTAGTTTAGTGCTTATTTGCATCGCTAATTAATTTCTTTTATACTTAATTTAATTTAACGCATCATCACACAAGCCAGACTGTGACCCGCACCCCACTCCGACAACCTACCAACCTCATTCGAAACATATATCCCACGACAACCTATACCGACCGACGAACAACAATTCTGCTAGAAAATTATTCTAGTCTAGAATGAATTTTATTTCCAGTACATTGCATTTTGACATTTAATTAGCATTTTAGGCAGTTTTTCGAAAGAGCACCCTTTTATTTTAATTTTCAGCATTTCAAATACTCCCGACCTTTGCCAATATAGGTGGTTCGTAGTTGGAAAGGGAAGACAATGTCACTGCAGTCGGTTGTGTTCGGTGTACGGTGCTCTGTCGTAATAATCAAAGTTTGTCAATTGGAATTTTGCAACTTATGGACTGAGCGAGGCTCTGGGGTATTGCGAGAGATGAACGGAATTACAAATTGCGACCAAAAGGCAGATGGAAAGAGAGAGAAATAGCTAAAGATTGCATGGGGCAAAAGTTGATGTAAAAGAGGTCCTTGTTTTCGTTTTCATTGTCAATTGTTTGTACAATTGTTGTCGTTTGTATTATTGTTGTAGTGTTTTATTTTATTTTTTTGATTGTTCTTATGGTTGTTGCTGTTGTCATTATAATGTCATTGAAATTTGTTGCCTTGGAGTGAAGAGGCAGAGAAAAAGCAGAGATACAGAGTGCGGCCTGTTACATGTGGTGCTGCCTCTTCAATGTTGTTGTCACTGTTTATAACTATTGTAAAGTTCAGTTTATTTTTTTAGTTTAGAGTATTTTTTTTGTGCTTTTGAAGTCCTTTTTACTATATCTCTAGGGATTTTGTTTAGTCTATGCGAAGCTTGTGCTGGCGCGCTTCAGTGCATTGCCGTAGCATTTTCACTTGTGTTTAATTTTATTTTGAATTTTAGAATTTAAGCAGAAAACCTTGTCTTTCACAGGGGTAGTACATAGCTAGCATTAGTCTGCGTATCGCGTCAAACTTTTGGCACAGACGACACCCAGCATACTGAGAGCGTACCATACCGCCGGCCTTCCGACTGCCTGCCTGCCGCATGTTCTTTTTTCTGCTGCAGCGGCAACATTGCATGGTTGGGTCCTTGACTATTTTGTATAGTTTGGTGTGTTCTATGTGATTTTATGTGCTTTATGTACAACAATTGTATCCTTTCACTGCGTTGAAATGTAATTTGAAATTAAATGGACCGAAAATATTCCTAGTTTTAGAGAGTTAACTTGTCTGACTGACTGCCTGTCTGTCTGTTTGTCCTTCCGTCCATCCGACTGTCTCTTGGCTCCTGTCTACAAAATGACAAATGAAGGTTTATTTTATTACATGTTTTTGCACTGTGTGCCATGCATGGCTGCCGTGTGTATTTTTTGCTCGCTCATTGATTTAATTTATTTCCTGCTTAGTTAGCGTCCCTGCTGCCGCTCTTCTGGCGTTGTCTCTGCTTTTCTGCTTTTTTTGAGGCTTCTTGCGTCTGCTACATCTTCTTGCTCGAATTGCTATAATTTGCCAGCCTAATAATTTTCGCATTTAATCATCTACATTAAGCGCGTCGACCATTTTTTCCCTTTATAGCCTTTTTTTGATAAATGAGCCGCATTTATAAGCAATTATTTGCGGCGTATTAACTGCGAATTTGTGGCATTGCATGTGGTGTGATATATAGGGTGCCAGATCCGAAAAAACAATATCATAATTCCGAAAAATATATATATAATATAGGAAAATAGTGATAATTATATGATTACCACATTTAAAAATGTATGAAGATATTCGCACTTTTATAAGTTTCAATTCTATCGAATTTATTTTGTGCTGTTTTAGAGTTTGATTTTTCTGTACAAAATAAACGGAATGCCATCGAATTTAATACGTTTAGTTCTATCACAGAAAATTCATCAATATAATGAATTTATTCATAAATATTTTGAAATTTTTCGCCAACTACCAGATTTATCATATTTATGCTACCGTTCAATAAATGATATATTGATGAATGTATTCATTATATATATGAACAAAATATTCAGTACAATGAATTTGAATCATGAAATGAAAATAATTATAATATCTATAAACAATTTAAAAAAAATCCAAAAAAACATAATTATGATCGCATTCATAACATTGATGTCGTTAGTCATTAATATTATGAATAGTTCTTCAATACAATGAATCATGGTTTGATGAACGGAATTCATCAATATGATGTACATTTGGGTTGAACATTATCATCTTCTTAGTCGATTTACCAATGTCCGTCAGTGTAACAGTCTATCTGCTGGAATCACGACTACAACAAAACAAGCAGATCTAAATCAATAATTTTAAAAACTTAAATTCTTAAACATCGAATAAATAAAATTATTTTATTTTAAATTTTGGTAATTGTTGATCATTAGAAAATTTAAAATTTTGTTATAAGTTTTCCTTATAAGAAATTTGTCCTATTAGGGTAGACATGACCATAGCCAGTTCGTCTTGATAATGTAACTGGTCGGGTTGTGAGAAGGCAATAATACCATGAAAGTTCCCGATAGTGTTTTTTTTTTTTTTTTTTTTTTTTTTGGAATATCTACTAAGATCCACAGCACTCAGACAGACTATATCCATTGTACTGTGAAATCTATTCCCTACAATTTTGTGGTTAATATCACCACGAGCGCCCATGCCCAAGCCGGGATTTGAACCCGAGACCTTCAGAATGCAAGTCCAGCGCGCTACCTCTGGACTGCTGAGGCCGGCTTGAGATAGTGTACTTGGTACAATTTCTACTACGGTAAGCTGGTTTTAAGAATTTGTGCAATGAAAATTGCTTTGCATTTGACCTTGTGAGGTTATGAAGCATATGTCTTACGACTAAGTTTTTTTATTTTGTAATTTAATATTAAAGAATTTTAAGTATTTTACAATAGTTGATTGTTGAATCGAAGATATCGTTAAAATATGTGGAATTTTGCAAATAATTGAAGTTAATAATACAAAGTGGACCAAAAGTGCAATGAATTTATATATAAAAAAAATTTATGCTATGATAATTCAACATATAAACTAACAGAAATTAAAAATATTGAAGTCAAAAATATAGAAAAAATTAGATAAAAAATAAAATTGAAACCAAAAATGTCGAAAATGAAAATGCGTTCGAGTGAGATTTTCTAAGCTTTGGGAAATCTCGTTCTCGATCTTGAAAAAGTTAAAAAAAAAACGATTTCGTTCTCAAATCTTGTCTCGACATTTGAACGTCGTCTCAAATGTCGACGAGATATCTAAAACATTTCAAATTTTTAAATTACAATAATATTAAATACGCCACTGAAGTATTTAATAAAGCCATAATAAAACAAAATGGTTAAATTAAAAAAGGCTATTACAAGTTACGTAATGTTACCATACAATTAATAATTTCAAATCGGCACATCCCATTAAATATTACAAAATACTATAAAACTATTTTTGAATTGTATGAAAATATTTATTTTTTGTATACTATTAAATAAATATCTGTCCTATTGGAAATTTTATTTGGAATTTATTATCAAAAATTCGAGAATTCTGGAACTCGTTGGCAAAATTCAATTCTGTTCTCGGCTTTCGTCACAGCACTAAAATAAAAAACGATAAAAAACGAATATTTTCTAATTCGGTTAAAGTGAACGACAAATTCCTGATGCCACTTCAAGCTGCTTGTTTTGCAGCAAACAAATTAAAATTTAGTTGCTGCACTCGCAGCAGCACCTACAAACACGCTTGATTGTCTGCAATAATATTATCAACTGCAACAAAAAACAATAAAATCATCAACAGCAACAACATCGGTAGCAGCAACAGCAACAGCAAGGACAAGAACAACAGCAACATCTCTACAAGCGCATCCATCGCATAAATTTTAGACGAATATGAAGTGCGCAATTACAACATGTTGCCACTAGTTTATGAATTCGGTTGCCGACATTACCAGCAACAAAACGGCGAGCGGCAACACAGCGGAGAAGGTGTCTCCACCAACAACAGCAATTGCAAGAAGAACACAGTGCGCCACGCTTTGCTGCATTCAGCAGGAAGCAGCATCCATTAGAGCAGCAGAAGCAGCAGGAGAAGAAGCAGTAGTTGTTGCCGCAGAAGCAACAGCGGTGGTAGCGGCGACGGCGGCACCAGCTCGTTAGTGGCAGCAATTCGAGCTCGAGCGCTGCAACATTAGAATAAAAACGTCACAGCGTCACTGGCGTTGCCATATTTTATACTTTGCTCCACACACAACACAACACAACGCAACACAGCAGCATGACGCGGCACTTGCAACGCTAGGTGGCGCTGTGCAGCAACATGCACCGCCGCACACATACCCAACACACACACATATGAACAATGTTGCAGTATAACGCAAGAAACTTCAACAAATACTCGTTGACAATTTAAAATGCCACGCGTTGCCGTTGTTTTGCGCTCTACACTTCGGCAACCCGTAGCCTGTTCGATGTCCTGCAGAGACCTCCTATCAAACATCCCTCCTTTCGTCCATCCGCCCCCTTTTGTGCCATACACATCCACGCCCACTCAGCTGCTTTGTTTCGCTGCAGCAATAATTTCCACTTCCCGAACGCATCAGAATCGTAAATCATTTGTCTCGTTCTATATTTTCCACCTCTGTGACTAGGTGTTTTGGCGGCTCAGGCGGAAATTGAATTCATGATGACCTGAAGATATAACTGAGATTTTTGAATAAGAGAAACATTTAATTTTTAATTTATAGTGAAATATTGAATTTTTAGTGAAAAATTGCATTTTTAGTGAAAATTTGAATTTTTAGTGAAAAATTGAATTTTTAGTGAAAAATAGTGAAAAATTGAATTTTTAGTGAAAAGTTTAACTTTTAATGAAAAATATAATTTTTAGTGAAATATTGAATTTTTAGTGAAAATTTGAATTTTTAGTGAAAAATTGAATTTTTAGTGAAAAATTGAATTTTTAATGAAAAACTGAATTGATAATAAAAATTTAATTTTAGTGAAAAATTGAAATTTTAGTGCAAATTGAATTTCTAGTGAAAAATGAATTTTTAATGAAAAAATGAATTTTTTAGTGAAATTTTGAATTTGTACAGAAAATTTGAATTTTTAGTGAAATTTTGAATTTTTAGAGAAAATTTGAATTTTTAGTGAAAAACTGAATTTTTAGAGAAAATTTGAATTTTTAGTGAAAAACTGAATTTTTAGTGAAAAATTGAATTTTTAGTGAAAAATTGAATTTTTAGTGAAAAATTGAATTTTTAGTGAAAAATTTAATTTTTAGTGAAAAATTTAATTTTTAGTGAAAATTTGAATTTTTATTGAAAATTTGAATTTTTTGTGATAATTTGAATTTTTTTGTGAAAAATTGAATTTTTAGTGAAAAATTAAATTTTTAGTGAAAAATTGAATTTTTATTGAAAATTAGAATTTTTAGTGAAAATTAGAATTTTTAGTGAAAATTTGAATTGTTAGTTAAAATTTGAGTTTTCTGTAAAAAATTTACTTTATAGTGAAAAATTAAATTTTTCATGGAGATGTTGATATTTTTCCTGAAACGCAAAACTGTTTAAAAAGCTGCTTCTGCTTGTTATTTCCTAGTGGGTGCTATATATCTGATTCCCTGCATGAATTAGTATGTGTTTGTCTAGCACAATAAATGCGTGTGTGTTGGTGCAAAAGCACTGTTGATTTATTGTCCTGATTTCTGTTTGCTTTTACCTGAGTTGCACTTAAAACTCACAACTTCAAATTGCTTTCACTTGCAATAGTTGTATGTGTTTTTTATTTTATTTATTTCCATTCAATTTATTTTATCTATCATTGTTCTGTGTTTGATTTGGAAAAGCAATATAATCCTTGAATTTTAAATTTATCAACTCTTTAATTATTTAATTACTCCATAGGCAGCCAAAGTGAAAGAAGAACTGTTTTGAAGTCGACTGATTTCAGTGCTTTTGCAATATTTTTTCATAAGCAAATGGAAATTATGTTCTGAACTGTGACAAAGCGGCATGCGAATGAACTACTCTACTCTAGGACGGACGATGAGGACTACAACAACTACAGTCAAAAGTCAGTTAATTTATTTCGGCGCATTCCAGCGTGCCGAGCACGTCCTTGTTAAGCATTTCTACACAGTTTGGTGCATTTCAAAGGCAGCGCGCGCACATCATGCATGATGGAAAACTTACAAAAACAGTCATCGCATAGCCAGGGCAAAACAAAAAAAAAATATAAAAGAAAACAAAAAGAGCGCCAAAAACTAGGTTACGCGTTTCTAATAATGACGTAGGCCTTGACGAAGTGGGAGGATGTTGTTGTGGGGGCAAAGAATTTGCAGAGTCACGGGAATTTTAGTTACAAAAATCGTCAGTCATACAAAATGGGGTTAGTTTAGAATTGTTTAAAAGGGTATGATATACTTTTATACTATCAATTCAGTATGCTATACATTCAATTCGTATTTCATAATTTCCAATCAGTATTTCATACATTCCAATAAGTTTCCATACTTCCCAATCTGTTCTCTATTTAAATAAGTAATTCCTACATGTAAATTAGTACCCATTAAAATCTGCATTCCATTCATTCCGACCAGTATTTCAGTATTCCATACTTTCAGTTCAATATTTCATACTTTAAAATAAGTATTCTATAATTCCATACATTTAAATCAGTATTACAAACGTTTAACTCATTAGTTCGTACACTCAAATCAGAATTCCATACATTTCGTACATTTAAATCAATATTTCAGACTTTCAAATCAGTATTCCATACTTTAACTTTAACTCAGTAATCCATAGATTTCATATATTTAAACCGGTATTCCATACATTCAGTCCAATATTTTATGCATACAATATTGTATTACATACGTATAAATCAGTATTACATACTTTAGAATCAGTATTCTATAATTTCATACATTTAAATAAATTTTCCAAACCTTCAACTCATTACCCCTTACACTAAAATCAGTATTCCATACATTTCCCACATTTAAATCAGCATTCCACACTTTCAAATCAGTGTTTCATGATTTCAAATCAGTATTCCATACATAGAAATCAATATTCCACACTTTTTAGTGAGCATATCAAATATTGATATCAGTATGTCATACTTTCCAGTTTCAAGATCGAATAGAACAACGTGCGAAATATTTAACAGGGGATTAAAATATTTCATGATACGTTTGTGGAAGAATCTCTCTTCGTCTGTTTTTCCGGGCGTTTTTGATATTGCCAAATTCAAGAAAACATTCACCGACACAACTCTATCTCAAAAATAATCAATATGAATATGAATTTATCTACCAACTTATCTACGAACTACCAGATTTATCATATTGATCGTTAATTAAATGACATATTGATGAATGCTTTCATTATATTTTATATCAATTTATTCATACTATCGTAGTACATCATAGTGAAGAACAAAATATTCAATACAAAGAATTTAAATCGTCATATTGATGAATATTATCATAATATTTATGAATAATTTAAAATTTTATTTTTTTACGAATTTAAAAAAAAAAAAAAAATTAGAAAATAATTGGGAAAAATGTCCTAAAAAAATTTTGTTTAATTTAATTTAATTTAATTAAAATAAATATTAAAAAAAAATATCCGAAGTTTTTTTTTTTTAATAATTGGAAAAAAATGTCTTCAAAAAATGTTGTTGGAAAAAAATCTAATTAAAAATATTTTAAAAATAGTTTTCGAAAAAACAATTTTGTCTGAAAAATTTATTTCAAACAATTTTTTTATTTTATAAAAAAAAAATAAAAAAAAAATGATATAATAATTTTTAAAAACATTTTTTTTATATATATTTTTTATAAATATTACTTTTTATTATTAAAATTTTGTAATTAGAAAAAATATATGAGAAACATTTTACCAATTTATGCATGTCGAGCAAGCATTATATAAGAACTAACATACAAAAACTCAAGTAGAACTGAGTAGTACGGAAAAAATGAACGAAAAATAAATATTTTGATTGAACTTTGATTTGATGAACATAATTCTGCAATATGAAGTAAAATATGTTGTATTTTATGTTTTTGTTCATTAATATGATGAAACGTATTCATCACATATAGTTCATCATATTGAAGAACACTTTTTCGACAGTAGCCAAGCGTTCATCATATTTATGATCGCATTCATAACATTGATAGCGTTAGTCATTAATATTATGAATGGTTCCTCAATACAGTGAATCATGGTTCGAAGATCAGAATTCATCAATATGATGTACATTTTTTATTTCACTGAATCTTTCAGTACTGTGCTTTGTATAAGTAGGGGGCATTTGCAGAGTGGTTGTTAATCTTTAAAGACCTATCGCACGTTGTTGTGTTCGATCCAGGAAAGCCAGAGAGAATTTTCAAGCACTTTCTGAAATATGCGAGTGAATCAGTAGTACTGATTCAATACCGCAGAATGAAAATTTTCAATTATGCTAAAAGTTCTCCGATATTTCAGAATGCTATGCTGGTTTCTGGTTTCTAGAGGTGACCTGCAGAAAACATAAAATATTCAGCTATTCCCATTTATTTGTTTTGAACATTACAAATACAGCTTCAGGCTTCACTAAACTTGCGTAATATTGCTCTAACATATTGAGCATCTAATTAATTACATCTCCTATAGACGTACAGTCCATAATCAACAACAACATAAAGCACTAAAGATCAGGCCATCATGTGAGAATGCGAAGAATGGGGGGGGAGGTAGTTCAGGGCCGAGTCGCATTTGCAAATTGACACGGAGAATTAATTGCAAATTTTGGCGCTGTGCGAAAACAATTAAACTCTTGAGTATTAATATTAAATCGATGTGGAAGATGCTGACAACAGATTTGTTGCTAGCTGCAGGACAATGGTTGTCGCCATTGTTGTGGCTGTGCCCATAAATTACCCACGTATGCGCTGAAATTACCAGTCGTCGTCGGCGACGGCTACTACTACTGTATGCCACTCGAAACCCTGGGCCAGTCATTCAGGCAACCAACTAACCAACCAACCAGCGTTTATTGTCTTCACTTGTAATTTAAGCATCCTTACAAGGACAACGCAAATAACGTGCTGCAGCCAGCCAGCCAGCCACAGAGCAAGCAAAGCATCGCCGCAATAACAGCAAGAAGTACTGGGTACGCGGGCAGGGCATTCACTCCTTGAGGACGAAATATTATCGTATCGTATTTGTTTATCAGCGGTGAGTATGCGAAGGACGAAGATGGGACTCTGTAGGAGCTCAAGAAACACTATATGAATATTTTATGTACTCGATGTGTAGGTACTCTTGGAATATGTTTTGGTATATGATGTTGGTGAAGATGATGAAGATACTCGTGCGGATACTCCTGCTGCAGGATAATGCATTGAAATATCCAGTGTCAACAGACGGTGACGACGTAAATAATTCCGATCGCAGTGCACGATAAGGAACTTTGCAATAATCACGTTGCTGCAGGGCACCACTGAGAAATGTGGGTTTTGCGAGAGATAATTGAGATGACAGAGAAGTATAGCGCGCCAAGGACGATGCTCGTTGGCGAGTTTAGAAGTAGAGGAGGCGCAGATCACGTGGTGGATAAGCACATAGATTAATATCGCATGTTTTATTATAATAAACGGCGGTTTCTGTTAAATGCTTTAAGAGTTTTTTGTTGCATGTTTTCCATTCCTTTATATTTTCTTTATATTTATATTTCGATAAATTATTAAAATTTTGATACATTTTTAGAATTTCGATAAATTAATAAAATTTCGATAAATTATTAAAATTTCGATACATTATTAAAATTATTTAAATTTTGATATATTTTTCAATTTCGACTAACTACTCAAATTAAGAGACATATTTAAAATTTCGATAAATATTTAATATTTTGATTAACATTTAAAATTTATATAAATTTATAAAATTTCGATAAATTTTTAAAATTACGGTAATTTTTTTAAATTTCGATAATTTTATAAATTGTCGATAAATTTTTATAATTTCGATAAATTAATAAAATTTCGATAAATTATTAAAATTTCCATAAATTATTAAAACTTCGATACATTATTAAAATTTCGATAAATTATTTAAATTTTGATATATTATTCAATTTCGACTAACTACTCAAATTAAGAGAAATATTTAAAATTAAGAGAAATATTTAAAATTTCGAGACATATTTAAAATTTCGATAAATTTTTAAAATTTCGATAAATATTTAATATTTTGATTAACATTTAAAATTTATATAAATTTATAAAATTTCGATACATTTTTAAAATGACGGTAATTTTTTTAAATTTCGATAATTTTTTAAATTGTCGATAAATTTTTATAATTTCGATAAAATTTTAAAATTTCGATAAAATCAATGTTATAATAGAATAGCATTCATACATATAATGAACGCTTGGAACTGTCGAAAAACTGTTCTTGAATTTAAAAAATGAACAAAAACAAAATACAACATATATGTTCCTCATATTGAAGAATGCATTAAATCAAATTTCAATCAAAATATATATTTTTTTTCGTTTAGTTCTTCAGTAGTTCTTGTATGTTATTTCATATATAATGCTTGCTCGACATGTTTTTCTCGTATATTTTTTTTGTAAACATTTTTTTTAATAACATTTTTTCCAACAACACTTTTTAAGGACTTTTTTTCCATTTATTTTCTAAAAAAATTTTTTTTTGAAAAATATGTTAAAAATAAAATTTTAAATTATTCCTAAATATTATGATTATATTCATCAATATGACGATTGAAAGTCTTTGTATTGAATATTTCGTTCTTCACTATGATGTTCGTTGGTATGAATAAATTCATGTATTTAATGAGTGCATTCATTAATATGTAATTTAATGAACGTTGGTATCAATATGATGAATCTGTTTGAAAAATTCATAATAGTTATGAATAAATTCATCATATTGATAAATTTTTCTGTGTAATTGCATCTTCCTCAAAGTTTTTTTGTAGTTTAAAATGTTTTCACCATTTACGAAATTTATTCAACCATACCTCATACATGTTGTTTGATATTTTAATTTTTAAATACTTCTTCAGTTGCTTTAAATAAAACTTTAAGTAATTCCCAAACTTGCCAAAACTTGGACAAAACATTATGCTCTATATTTGTTTTTCTTTTTTCCCTATGCAACCGACATATGTTACTCCTTGATGCATACGTGCAAATGTATTCTAACAAATATGCACTAAAATTGCAGACAATTGCAATTCATTTAGCGTTCAATTGAAATATTTCGTTTTAGATTTATTTCAACTCTGGCTCTGGTCTTTCATCTTCGACTCGACTCGACTCAACTCAACTGCTTCAGTAGCAAAAGTTTTCCTATTGATCACTTCAGTGGTTTTCGACTTGTGTTTTAAATATTCAATTAATTTTGCATGCCACAGCCCAACACAAACCAACACCTTTTGCTCGTATTTGGCATAGAGAGTGGGCCAAAGTTTTAAATACCATGCAAAAAGTTGGAAATTGTTAACTGGACGTGCGAATATTTTATCAGTGAATATTCAAAGGATTTGCAGAGATTAGTAGATAAGTTTTCAAATAAAATATCAACAAAGCACAGCACAATATTATCAAACGAAGCTGCCACAGTTTAAAAGATTAGTGCACTTTGATTGAAGTAGAATAATCGAAAACAACCATTATAAAATCAATTAATACCAAACAATAATGCCTAAATGATGTGATAAATAATTCAAATTAACATAGAAATCAATTGGAACGACGCATGTTTCGAGTTACTGCGTTGATTATTATAATTTTGAAATCTGATCGGTTCGATGCGTTGCGTTGCGGTCAGGTCACCACCCTGCAGTGTCGCATAACCACAAGAAATACTCTGAAAAAAACACCCCTCAAAATTGAAGCCACAAATTGCAGCATCAAATGTAATAAAATCTGTCAGCAGAAATCATTTCAATATGACCCAAAAATATTATATATTTATAATAGTAATAGGAGTATTGTGGCGCAGGCTGCAACATATGCTGTACATCGAAATTGGCAAAAAAAAAAAAACGAAAAAAACTGTGAGAAATTCGAGTTGCTTCAAATTGTGCTGAATTAATGGCAATGAGTTTGGAAAACTATTAAAAGACGTGTAGATCGTGTTGAAAATACATAAAACGAGTTTGACCAACGACAGTGGGTTAATCAAATGTAGGGGCTACATTGTGCTATATCTGATTACAAATGGTAGTGAATTTTTCGAAGACTCTTCGCTGTGTATATAGGGCAAATTATGTGGGTTCTGTTTTCGGGTTCTTGTTGAAATAATCCAACAACTTGAAAGTTAATTAAATGTGATAGATAATTTACGGTTAAATTAAGGGTATTTAAAAACAATAAATATTTATAGAAAATATTATACAAAATTGTTTAAACTAATTACACACAAATTTGGTATATTTTATAGCATTTTATAAGACCCATTGAAAGTTCTTTAACAAAAGACATACATTTAAAAATCCTTAATATGATGAACATTCCTTTCATTGGGTACATTTTTAATATAAACTTACAAATTCATAATATTTGTGAAGAATACATTATTTCAATGAATTATTCGTCAATTTAAACTTAGAAAATATACATTATTTCAATGAATTATTTCATTAATTCAATGAAATAGTGCACTAGAACTTGCAGCAAATATTGAATACATTTATGGCGCTTATACCGAAATGTCATATTTGAGATATAGCCTATTTTTATACCCTACACTATTGCCCGTAACTTCAACGAGTAGATATCTATTGGTGTTCGTACCGAACAGATATCTCTTACCTATCCGGTGTTTTTACTCCTTAACTATGCGTTGAAGTTACGAAATTTTGCTTACACGATAGATAACTAAGCACCAGTAGATATCTATTCGTTGAAGTTACGGGCATAAGAGTGAAAGGGTATATTCAGTTTGGTACGCCGTTTGTAACACCCAGAAGGAATCATCTCCGGTATGGAAAAGTGTATATATTCTTGATCAGCATGACTTCCTGAGTCGATTTAGCGATGTCCGTCTGTTCGTCTGTCTGTCCGCCTGTCCGTCTGTCTGTCTGTCCGTCTGTCTGTCTGTCTGTCTGTCTGTCTGTCTGTTGAAATCCCTACTACTTTTAGAATTGAAGAGCTAGATAAATGAAACAAATAACTTAGATTACTAATATACCTACGCTGTACGTGCGAAAAAATTGATCCGAGCACTTATGTTCAAATACCTCATATAAAATGTACATATAAAGATCAATTTTTATGTATACGTGCTTAGGTAAACTTTTTTGGTCAAATATATATTGACATCATGCTCAAATACATGATAATAATGTTTTCCGGCGAAAAGACTTGTGGTTCACAAAAAAAAATCGAAATTCGGTACACCTACCCATTTGTAAATATGGGTATCAAATGAATGGAAATTCTTCAGCGATTGAATGTTTGTAGTTATTTTCAGGATTCGTATACCCTGGTGATCTATATATCACTTTGAATGGTAACCACACATATGTGTAGGGTATTTATAGTCGGCTTAGACCGACTATAATTTTGATAATCCTAACTATCATAATTACACCTACTTTAAAATTTCCCATGTGATCTAACCTTCCCAACTGGTTCAATTTCCCATTATTTGGTTTAATTTTATTTTTTATTTTTTTAAATTCCAACAAAAGAAAATATTGAAATTATCTTTTCGCCACTAGACGCAGAAAACATTGCGCTACAATATAAAAATTTTGTTTCATGCGTGAAAAAAATTGTTTACGAGGTATAAGTAAAAGAAATTCAAAAAAAATTTCAAATCATAAAAATAAAATTTAACAATATACGTATACAATTATACGTATATATTATACAATATACTCAATGAAAAAAAATAAAATTTTTATGAGCTGTTATATAGAGATATGGATCCTCTTTAAAACCACATTTAAGAAAATAATTTGCGACTTTCGGTTAAGAAGTTATAAATACTACACTCAGAAAAAAATGCTATAAAAATTGGTCAGTTATTGATTCAATAGTATACAAAAAATAATTCATATAAATACAAAAACAATTTGATAGTATTTAATAGTATTTTGTAGTAATTAATGAGATTTACTTATTAAAATAATAATTTATCCTATTGACTAATATTAGTAGCAAAAAACTATTGATTTTATAGTATTATTTTTTTTTTGAGTATACATTAAATAAAAGCAAAATTTATTTAATTTTTAAATTTAAATTTTCTGTTTTTGTAGATTTTGCAATTTTAAATTTACTGTAACATGTTAAAATTTGAATTTTGTCGGGTAGTATTATTCATCAATTGAAAAATGTGTTCATCAATGAAAGATGCACACACCCAGAAAAAAATTCCCTCAAATCCCATTAAAATTGGTCAATAGGAAAGTTATTGATTTAATAGTATACAAAAAATAAATCTTTTCATATAAACTTAATGGCAATGTTATGGTATTTTCTAGTATTTAATAGTATTTTCCGATTAAAATAATAATTTATCCTATTAACTATTTTTAATAGTAAAAAACTATTATTTATATAGTATTTTTTCTGGGTGCAATATAATGCATTAAAAGCAAAAAAAATAATATATAAATATAATAAATTCTTTAATATATATATAAATTATTCAATATGATGAACATGAATTAATGAATAAAATATTAATATTGAGGAAATATTCATTGTTTTTATGAAGTATTCATCAATAATATAAAAAAAATATTTTAAAGATATTTTGAAAATATTTAAACAACACAGATATCGTCACTGACATACCAAAGGGATGAATGTGCATTTTTAAAATGCTGAACAATCAAATAATACATTTTGAATTGCTTTAAAAATTAGTAAAAAATACTTTTTTTAATTTTGTTTTATTATATTGGTTATTTATCAATTAGCATAACGTATATAAAATATTTTTTGATTTGGACAACTTACGAAATTATAAATACGGATTTTGTGTGGCTATATCCTGACCAAAAGTACAACATTTTTGTTTTTTTTGCCGTAACTTTTTACGGGTACTAGATAAAATAGTGGTGTACAGGCATTTATTGTTTGTTTTTAATGCACCTATCGATTGGCATAATTATTTCAAAATAATTTGCCAAAAACTTTATTTGCAAACAACAAAAATTAAAAAAAAAAAAAAATAATAATGATGCCAATCGATAGATACATTAAAAACAAACAACTAATGCCTTTACATAGCTATTTAATTTTTTACCAATAAGAAGTTATCGCTTGCAATTAACAAAATTCGAAAAATTCAAAAATCTTGTCATGCCAAAAGGGCGAATCCTTTCGTTTTTTTTTGGCGTAACTTTTTTTTTGTTAAAGATAAAATAGTGGTCTTAAGCAATTAATTTTTTGTTTTTAAAGCACCTACATCATTATTTAAAAATAATTTGCCAAACATTTTTCTTGCAAATCATAAAAATTCAAAAAAATATTTTAAAATAATGATGAAGATCGATAGGTGTTTTAAAAACATACAAACAATGCATTGACAGTAATATTTTATCTTATACCAATATAAAGTTCTGGAAAAAAATAAAACGATTCGCACTTTTGGCATGACGGCATTTTCAATTTTTCAAATTCGCCCTTTTGGTTTTGGGGTTTGTGGCAAGAAATATACAAAAAAAAACCGCACACGATTTGCCACAGTATACTTTAGGAAAAACTACATTATAAAAAAAAAAAAAAAAATGCAAATGTCAAAAATTACACATTCGCCTCTTTGGCATGATAGTAAAGATATGTTGATGAAAAATAATAGGTAATATATACGAACAAATGAATTAATATTAAAAAAAAAATACTCACTATCTCTATGAAATATTCATCATTATTATGAATTTTTTCTTTAAATCTAAAACATAATGTAATCTTAACATAAATACAAATTTTTCAATAATAATAATGAAAATAAGAACAACAATAAACAATAAGAAATTTAATGAATTCATTACATTACGGAAATGTACATTATTTCTATTTTTATCAGTTTTTCAAATTTCTCAATTTGTTTTGTATATTTATGTATTTTTATACAAAAAGAATGCTCTGAAACAAAATTGATGAAAATATCTGCATATTAATGAATATTATCGTGGAAACGAACATTGTTTCAAGCAATAAGAATTCATAAGTAATAGGAATATGTTCAGCAAAATGGCTAACGATGACGATAAACAAAATGAAAGCATAACGCATTCAAAATAAGTCTTCATCAATTTGATGTATAAGGCATCGTTGATGAAGAATTCGTGATATTAATAAAAAAAAATATAATATTATGGAAATCAAATATGAACCTTTCATTAAAATTATGAATTTTTTAATTAATACACTAATCTTTACATCATTTATAATCTGTTCATCAGATGACATTATTTTTATATTAAAACGAGTTGGGAAAGTTGGGTCACATGGGTAAGTTCGATCACATGGGGCGGATTTTTATAGTCGGTCGGGACCGACTATGGAATACCCTACACCTTTGGTGGGGATATTAACCCTCAGAATATTATTCATATATCAGAAATTTACGTCTTCTATCCCCATAAATTAAAAAAATTAAAGTATAAAAAACTAAAAAAAATAAATTTGAAAAATGTAATTGGGCGGACCACGCCTATATTTAAAATTTTGAAAGGCTAATATTTCATAGATTTAGAAAACCCGGGAAATAATGAAAAAAAAAAATTGGGCGGATCACGCCCATTTTTGCACCACATATTTTTAGGTGAATTCTAACAATACGTTTTAAATTTTATAACTATACCTTGAATACTTTTCGAGTTATTAGTTCCGAAAGAGTTATATAAAAGTGACTTGTATGGGAGGTGGGCGTGTCCGTTGACCGATTTGGCTCATTTTCAAACTCAGTTCCTACTTTTGGATAAAATATATTGAGACGAAATTTCATCGCATTCTGATCAGTATTTCTCAAGTTATTCTGTATTCGGACAGCAAGACAGCAAGACGGACAGACAGACAGACAGACAGACAGACGGACATGGCTAAACGGACTCGGGTAGTGATGCTGATCAAGAATATATATACTTTTTCATACCGGACACGCCTCCTAAGGGGCGTTAAAATATATGCACAAAGTTAATATACCCTGTACCTCATAGGTGTAGGGTATAAAGACTAAATTTTAAACTATTAAATACTCTTCTATTGGGGTTATTTCCCATACATACACACATAAATACAAAATTACACATATTTAGAAACACACACAAACACACATGCAAAATATATACAAAATGTAAATTAAACTTTGATAAATGTTTAATATTCTATCGTGTGAATTAGCGCTGGCGGCCATTTTCAAAATAATTTGTTTATCTCTCTATTGTGTGTGTTTTTGATTGTCTGTCTGTCTGTCTGTCTATATTTGTGTTTCAATGTGTGTGTGTGTAAATTTGTTTTATTGTCAACTAAGCCAACTAATCAGCTAATTTTGCGCAAAAAGCCATGTTTTGACTGCATTAAAAATGCTATTTAAAATTATTTTTGGTTAATTATAAATGCTAAATTCATACACAAGAAATATTTCAATTTTATAAATGTTATAGTATTTTTTAAAACTATAGAAAAAGCAGAGTAATTATGCAAAAATAAAGTTTTATTTTAAGAAAAACGTACAGAATTTAGTTTTCTTTACATTGCAGTTGGTTTTCATTAGAGTTCTCTTTTAGACTGCCTTCAATGAAAATTAATCAAAGTAATTAAAAATTCCATTCAAGGTTTAAGCAATGAATTTAATTTAGTTGAGGCAACCGCCACAAAAACAGAACCTACACACTCACACACATACACCAAAACTTACTGTTAGTTGCTGCTTTGTACTCCGTAGTGCCTCGGGTTATACATTTCGAATGTAACGGTTACTCGGCAAAGACTGCCAAAGTGCCAGAAAGTTTCTTGAGTTTTTCAGGGCTTTCGTGCAGCTTTTTATTGCTGTATGCTGCTATTTCAATTTCCGTTTTCACTAACACATACACAGAAAACACACACACACACACATCGAGGCTTTTGTTAAGGGGGCCACGTTCTTGCCACAGGTAAACCATTTAAGCGATTTTCAAACTGTTGCAAAGTCGTCGAAACAAATGAAATAAGCCAAGTTAGTGTAAATTAAACGAACTTGGCTTAAATGTCAGTGTATGTATGTTTTACTTAACAGTGTTAGTGGCGCCGTTCAATACAAAAGAAGTAACTCCTTTCCAACTCTTTCCAACTACTACTACCAAAGTAGCAAATTCTTTCAGTGTTTCTCTCTTTCGCTTTTTGGGATTGCCTCAAGATTTAGTTACTTTTTGTGTCGCTTGACCCAGTTGTATGTGGAGGGCGACTGCTTTATAGGAAACAACGCATATAGTTCATTATTGGCAATTTCCTTAGGACACCACCTCAACAGCCTCTGCAGTTTCAGTTTCTTCCGAGTCTGCTTTCTTTTGCTCATTACTCGAGCTCTCTAATTGACCAGCTTGGGGCTTATTCGAGCTTTCCGCTGAGTGCTTTCGGAATTAGAGCAAACTGTGTTGCTCAACAAAATCTTTAAAACTTTACACAAACAACAACAACAACTAAAATGGAAGCATATAAAGAACTTGGTACTGAAAACTTTTCGACTGCTAAAGTTATTTTATGCTCTCGAAAGAATTAGCTTAATTAGGTTTTAAGCAAACCAACAAATACCAACAGAGTTCAACCAAAGTTCGCCTCTAAAAGTGAGCTTTTGTTGGCTATTTTAAGCTTTAAAGTTTCTGCTAAACTTGCGCTTAGTAATCAACTTTATTTATATAGAACTAATCAATAGATCTATAGAAAAATCAATTAATATGATGAATTTATTCATATATATTATGAATTTTCAAAAATTTTCAAAAATAAATTTTCAAAAAAAAAATACTTTTTTTTTTCTTAAAAAAAAATGTTTCCTAAAAAAAAAAAAATGTATACAAAAAAAAATTTAAAAAAAAAATTTTTTTTTTTTTTTTTTCAAATCAAATTTTTTTTCTTTAAAATATATTTAGTAAGGAATTTCAAAAATTGTCATTACAAAGTTTGAGTCTGCTGTGGAATTCGCTTTGGTAACCTAATACCATATTTTTGGAAGTTTTAAAACATTTTTAAACGCGGAGTTTTTATCAAACGCTGCCTGTTTTCTATCCATTCCCAACATATGATGGGTATCTGCATTAGAAATTCCCTTAAGAACTGATATACCCTTCACACTTCAATTTATCTGTATGCTACCCGGAAGTATTCCTGAAAATTTTCAATTATTTTGTGTAGGAAAGGCCTTATGGCAGTTGTAAAATCTATTCACTTACGATTTTCTACCGAAAAACTGGTACCATGAAGTCTGTAGAATTCAATAAAGATTACATAAATCTGACGTGCTACTGACAAATTAAGAACACGCTGATTTCCAACGAAAATCAGCAGTAGGAAAGCTGATTATTTTGATGCTAAACAAAGTACATGCTCTGTCTTGTCCTGTATCTACCGAAATATTGCGCTATTGTCAGAAATTAGCTGATCATTCGAATAAACTTCTACTTTGGAAATTGGTTTGTATGGAATTTAAAAGGTGCCTTTTAAGGATTTCAAATTTGAATTACATGATCAATGAGAACAAATCAACTGTTCAAGAATTGAATTAATTATAAATTATACTTCTTTTATACTTCTTTTATTCTGCCTTTATACTTGTTTTACTACTTGTTTTACTTCTTGTTTTATTACTTATTTTATTAGTATTTTATTATTTTCAAAAAGTCACGTATTTTATGGAATTTAAAAAGGTCCTTTTTAAGGCATTCAAAGTTGAATTACATGGTCAATAAGTACTACCCAATTGTTCAAGATTTGGAATTAAAACAAAATTATACATATTTTATTCTTCCTTGATACTTCTCTCATTACTTTGTTAATTTCATATTTTAGTACTATTTTATTATTTTCAAAATGTCATGAATTTTATGGAATTTAGGTTATTTTAAGGAATTCAAATTTGAATAACATGCTCAATGAGTATTAGACAAGTGTTCAAAATTTGGAGTTAAAACAAAGTTATACTTCTTTTATTCTTCCTTTATACTTATTTATTACTTCTTTCATTACTTTCTTTTATTACTATTTTATTATTTTCAAAAATTGTATTTTGATTCATCTTTGAAGCATAGATCCCCTGTATATCTTGAGCTAGTGGTAAAAAAAGACTTGATGAATAACTTGATACGCGTAATCAGTTTCCCAAATTTCATTTAAATTAAAGAATGTAAATCTCAAACAGTAAAACGCAATGAACTAAAGCTCTGCCCAGTCATGCACCAAGAATGCATATTTTTGACACCAGGATGGTACCCAGGCAAAACTGGAGACTGACTAAGCATTGTAGTGTTATGAAGAATCAAGAATTGGCAAGGAATTGTGACACAAGACTGGTTCTGGCATGGCATTCAAAATTTGTTAATCCATTTTAGAAAATGTGGTATGTCGGTCAAATCGAAAAATGTTCATATATGGTGGACGTCATTTTATTTTTAATATACATGATTTTCGGACACTCTGCCACAACTACTAAAAACAGCTATTTGTAGCTTTTAATTCAATTAATGTCAATGAAAAATTCGCACAGCGCTAAAATATTTGCACCTGCGTGCAGCTGCATAAATTGACAGCACTGACACAAATTTGACAGCTCACACACACACACAGTCGCACATGCCACACATCAACGCAGAAATACCAATGCACACACACACAGAGACATATAGAGACTGTGACTGAGAGACATGCGTGCGGTTAATACAAAATTCGTGACAGCATTGCGTTGTCGTGAGTGTTTAAAAAAAAACCGTTCGCATTGAAAACGTTCAATTGAAAGCACACGCACACACACGAGACATACACGACATGTCACGAGGTTCATCATTGTGATTTTATTTAATTCCATTTTAGCTTTTCATATGGATGTTGAATGGCTGGTTGTCTGTCTGCCTTTGTGTCTCTCTGTGTGTGTGTGCGTTTCCGGTTTATAGTCAGCTGTGGCTGACGTACAAAAACCGCTTTATTTTTTTTTTGCATTTTTTATTTTTCATTTCATATTTTCACAAATACTCTTAATATAATTTATTTGTAATAAAACAAAAATAAAATAAATTCAATCCTTTGCCAGCATTTTGTATAGTCTCATGGTGGAGACGTAGTTCCCCCCAAGTAGGTGTGTGTTAAAAAGTCATGCACAAAATTGAAATTGAAAGTCGGAATGGTACACAGAAATAATAATAATAAAAGAAAAACACAGCACACAGCATGGAAAATATACAAAAGAATTCAGTGCAGTTCACATGTTGGAATTTTATTTTATTTCAAGCTGTAGATATTTTCTTTTTTGTCGTTATTTTGAATTTTATTCGATTTCGAGCGACACGAAAACAGCACAGCAAGTGTAATACCCAACAGAAAATCATCAAGCAACTCAATCAAACGTTGCATTTGTGGTAATTCTCAGGACATACATTGTACAAGAGTTCCGAAAACCACTTTCAAACGTAACAATATTGGTTGTTACTGTTTTGGAATAAAGTCATAACTGTTGCTCAAATTGTGATGTTCTAAAATATATGCAACACCATATGACTTTAATTGAATTTTAACTATTCTTCATGTATAAAATAAACAAATCAATTTTAAAACACGAAGAGTGAAAGGGTATATTCAGTTTGGTACGCCGTTTGTAACACCCGGAAGGTCTGTCTGTTAAAATCACATTTACAGGAAATATAAAAGAGCAAAATTAATGAAAATCCAAAGTTAGATTACCTATACATCTACGTTGTGTGGGATGGAAAATGGGCCTTATCGGTTGACCCGACCAACTATCACAATATCCCTACATCAAATTTTGCATTGTGATCTAACCTTCCTAACTGTTTTTTTAGTATAATTTTTTATTTTATTTTAAAAACCACCCATGACAAAACTTTTGATAATTCAAGGCAGTTAAGAAATATATTTTCGAATGATTTGAAGCTAACTAAGCCGGAGTTTGTATCAAAAGCTATCTGATTTTTGACCGTTCTAAAAATATTCTGGGAAACTCCCTTTTAATTCGATAAAATTTGATAATCTGATATACGCAAACGTGTTCCCAACAAACGTGTTTTCTGAAAATAAGACGGAAATATTCCTGAAATTTCCAAAAAATTTATCTCGAAAAAACTGGAATTCTATGTATTCGATGAACGTATTCTTTTCATTTGATATAAGTATTATACATCTGCCCAAATGCACTTCAAGACATTCACTTCGTTTCAAAACATTTACTGCCGTCGACTGTATGCTTGAAAATCAAATGAATGTGTTGCTCACAACAACAAAGCACAAGCAGTGTCAAAACAAAACACAAACAAGACGTTGTTGTGAAGAGGTCTATGATAAATTCTAGGTGGTTTTTGTTTTTTTAAACATTTGAATGTTTTGAAAACAAATGTATTGACACTACTTGACACCAATGAAACAAATACTGTAGTGAAGTGTAGTCGCTGAAGAGACTTCACTATAATACAGTCGACTGTCATTGAAAAATGCACCCAATACTGTAGAGTACAATAGTGCATATTTTGCAGAAGGAACTTCAATAACTTTGTGCAGATGTGTAATAAGTATTAGTCTCCTCGAAAAAAAGAGTTCGGATTCACTATAATTTTAAATTCCAAAACGAAGGCATATCAACTTAATTAAATTATCATTTAACAACTAAAATGTTTCAAAATTTAAAATCCATTTTAAAATTTGTGACGAACAGATAGACAAAGAATAGCTTGCTTTCTAAAAACGTTTGAAAATATTCAAAATTTCGATTTATTCACAGTATCACAATTCGTAATTTCTCTGTTTTGCTATTTAAAAAATATCATTTAATTATTTTATACACCCTTTATTTCTGTCTGTATTGTGTATTGATTGTAGGTTTTTGTATTAACTTTTAAAACATTTAACAATCAACACAACTAGCTTTGTCTTGCAAGTACCTCCTGCTAGTATTACTTATTTCCATATATGTCTGTCTGCCTTTATTTTTGTATATTTTAAATAAGTTATGTTAACATGCCATTGTGCCAGGATTAACATTCGCAAATGTTTGTGTCCTGTTGAAACAGTTGGGGATCACGTAATGCTTAACATGGATGCAACAACGAACTCTGATTATTTTGATATTTTAATTTATTTCAACAACGTAGCCAGGCATTTATGTTTTTTGTATATGTTTTTGTAATTTAACAGCAACATTTTCAATATAAAATAAATTCTTTAAATACGAAAAT
The DNA here is from genome assembly GCA_951804985.1 of Dryomyza anilis. Lineage (NCBI taxonomy): Eukaryota > Metazoa > Arthropoda > Insecta > Diptera > Dryomyzidae > Dryomyza > Dryomyza anilis. The sequence continues at coordinate 1,272,353 of OX638134.1, forward strand.
AGTTTAAATTGTCACTTAAAGTTAAAATGTTTTCAATATTTTTAAATATCAGACATCAGAAAAATCTTTAACATTTATTTCCATTTGGTTTTTCAGTGAGAGATATTATTTTTCAAAAAATAAAAAGTTTTATTGTTTTGTTTTAAAAAATAAAGGTCTTTGTTTGAGAAATAATTTTTATTATAAAAAAGAAAGCTCAACCAAAGAGTTATATGAAAAACTTTATTTTAAAGATCTATTTTAAAGGTCACCCTGTATCTTAAACTGGGTGCAAAATAGGACATATTTTTATTTAACATTTTCTTATGTTTTTGAATCATAGAATCACCTCCTAACATCGATGAATCAAACACCCTGTATAAAAATCATAATATATAAATCATAATTATAATTTATAAATAATCCATAAAAAAACCGTTTCAAATATGTATTACAACAATTAATCGAATTTAACGTCTATCTACGAATATTCGCACATCTTTTTGTGTTTTATTATACTTGTATTTTATAGTCACTCCTTTGTCATTTGTCATTAAGTACTTTAATAAATAATTGCAAACAAATGAAGTCAGTTAAGCGATTAAAGCTGCAAGAGCTACGAATGAAAGAAAAACACTGAGTAATACAGCAGAACAAAATACGAACAAGGATGCGCCTGGGAACAAGCGAAATAATACAATACCAGAGCCAAAGAGGATTAAGAGGAAGAAGTGCAGGAATACAGAATATAAAAAAAATAAAATACAAAGTATTAAGCAACAGAAGGAGTAAGCGTTATGTCAATATAGCGAACGGGTTCAGGATGACGATGCCGGTTGATTACATGCTAAATATAATGAGGATAACATTGACTTTGCAGATAATGGTGTTGAACTGTGTGTGTGTTAAGTGAGAGTATTTCGGGGTAACTCAATATAAAACTTAATAAAAGGATTTTTAATAATTATGCGATATGTTGCAACTTTCGAACGTATTTTACATGAACATTTTTCAAACAAACTTTTTTAAATTCAATATCTCAGTAGAAAAGATGTTTTTCAAATCAATGCTTGATTTGATTTAACTTGAATGATTTGAATAGGAAAAAATTTGGAAAATTCGTTTGGAAAACCTTTTTTTTTTATTGAGGGCGAATTCGAAAAATTGAAAATGTTGATATGCCAAAAGGGCGTATCTTTTCGTTTTTTTGCCATAACTTTTAATTGGTATAAGATAAAATAGTAGTGCAAAGGCATTAAATGTTTTGTTTTTAAAGCACCTATCGAGCATCATCATTATTTTTGAATTTTTATCATTTGCAAGAAAAATGTTTGGCAAATTATTTTTAAATAATGATGCCAATCGATAGGTGCTTTAAAATCAAACAATTAATGCCTTAACATTACTATTTTATATTGCGCAAATAAAGAGTTATAGCAAAAAAACGAGAAGATTCGCCCTTTTGACAATGACAATTCGAAGCATTTGCTTCAATTTTTGAGCAAAGACGATTTTTATTAATATTGACCAACCCTTTGTGTCTGCAATAAATTTAGTCTAGCACATTGAAAAATAAATTTAAAGGAATATCATAAAAACCTGAATTTACTAACTTCAAAATGAAAATATTAAATTGACTTGAGTACTAAGTAATATTTTTTAAATTACGCCATACAATATGCAATGTTTTTTGCACCACTTCTGGGTCAAATGAGCTTCAGTTAAATATACAAAAAATATGAAAAATAAAATGATAATAAAAATGAGCAGAAAATTATAGCAGAAAAATCAACGCAAAAAACCAGGCCATCATAAATTCAGCATCAGCGATTTTTTCGCCAAACAATTATTTGTATTTACGAATCGCACGCAACCAATGACCCACATTTGGAGTTGCAGGACGCGCAGCATAATGACAGCATAGTCCAAATTGTCAGTTGTTTTTTTTTTTTGGAGTGGAGCCTTGAATGCAGCACATCATAAAAAAGCAATTTTATTACTTTTCACATTTCATATCAATTCTGAGTAGGATTCGTGGGTGTAGAAAAAATACAAGTAGAAGTAAAAAAATTATTGTCTGATTTGTGCTGAAATGTCCTGTTTATTGTCGTCTGCGACGCTGCAATTTTTTTTTTATCAATCAGGCAACATCAATGGCATGATGTTGGTGCTGATAATGATGATGACTGGGTAGAGCAGTTGAGCAGCGAAGGCGCCAATAGTTGAAGGAGCAGCGTTGATGACACTCCTTAATTTTTTACGACAGCATTTTATAGACTTTTTTTATACATTTTATTTTTGCTTTTTTACTTTTTATTTTTTGTATTATTTTTGTTCTTTTTCATTTTTTTATGGGTGTGAAATTTCGGCAAGTGGCGAAAATTCGCGTCATGCGATTCAGACTACAACTCAAATCAAATATCGAAAGTATTTACGACCTCTTATGTTTTATTTTATCAGCTTGTATGCAATATCAATCGCTTTATTTCTGCAATTAAATAAATTTATAGGTTTTGCAGTGTGGCTGGCGCACCTTTTGGCATTGTACGAAACAATGAGAAGTCGTTCGTTGGGTCGGTCGGTCGAACTACTGGCGAAAGCTATGGCGTGACACAAGGTTATTAGCAAATGTCGGAAGTCATGATAGTTTTTTAAAAGTACTTTCGCAAAAGTTATAGTTTTTACAAATCATGTTGAAGTATTTAAGTGTGCTGAACTCTTCAAATTTACTTTACAAAGAAAATTAAATTTTAGACTAATAATTCTATTTTTAATAAAAAATTTAATTTTTCACTAAAATACAATTTTTACTATAAATACAATTTTTCACTAAAAATTTTTTATGAAAAATTAAATTTTTAGTGAAAAATTTATTTTTTAGTGAAAATTTGAAATTTTAGTGAAAAATTGAATTTTTAGTGAAGAATTGAATTTTTTGAGAAAAATTGAATTTTTTGAGAAAAATTCAAAATTTAATTTTTAGTGAAAAATTGAATTTTTAGTGAAAAATTTAATTTTCACTAAAAATTCAATTTTTCACTAAAAATTAAATTTTGAATTTTTCACAAAAAATTCAATTCTTCACTAAAAATTCAATTTTTCACTAAAAATTTAATTTTTCATAAAAAATCAAATTTTCACTAATAATTCTATTTTTAATTAAAAATTAAAATTTTCACTAAAATTCAATTTTTACTATAAATTCAATTTTTCACTAAAATGCAAATCTTCACTAAAAATTAAATTTTTCACTAAAAATTGAATTTTTCACTAAAAATTAAATTTTTCACTAAAAATTGAATTTTTCACTAAAAATTAAATTTTTCACTAAAAATTCAATTTTTCACTAAAAATTCAATTTTTCACTAAAAATTCAATTTTCACTAAAAATTCAAATTTTCACTAAAAATTCAATTTTTCACTAAAAATTCAATTTTTCACTAAAATTCAATTTTTCACTAAAAATTCAATTTTTCACTAAAAATTCAAATTTTCACTAAAAATTCATTTTTTCACTAAAAATTGAATTTTTCACTAAATTTCAATTTTTCACTAAAAAATCAATATTTCACAAAAAATTCAATTCTTCACTAAAAATTCAATTTTTCACTAAAATTTCAAATTTTCACTAAAAAATAATTTTTTCACTAAAAATTTAATTTTTCATAAAAAATCAAATTTTCACTAATAATTCTATTTTTAATTAAAAATTAAAATTTTCACTAAAATGCAATTTTTACTATAAATTCAATTTTTCACTAAAAATTCAATTTTTCACTAAAAATTAAATTTTTCACTAAAAATTCAAATTATCAACACTAAAAATTCAATTTTTCACTAAAAATTAAATTTTTCACTAAAAATTCAATTTTTCACTAAAAATTCAATTTTTCACTAAAAATTCAATTTTTCACTAAAAAAATTCAATTTTTCACTAAAAATTAAATTTTTCACTAAAAATTAAATTTTTCACTAAAAATTAAATTTTTCACTAAAAATTAAATTTTTCACTAAAAATTCAAATTTTCACTAAAAATTAAATTTTTCACTTAATATTCTATTTTTCACTAATTTTAATTTTTCACTTAAAATCCTATTTTTGACTCAAAATTCAATTTAAACAACAAATTCAATTTTTCCCTAAAAATTTTATTTCTCACTTAAAATGCAATTTTGAACTAATCATTTTTTTTTTTTTTACTTCTTAAGTTCTCGATATTTTCTTCACTGGCACGAATTAATCTTCACTTTCTCGACAGCTATCAATAGAAACACGCACGTATTAAATCAAAAGGTGGCCTCCCCAATATTCCCATTACCTCTACTAACTTGGCAAATATGTAGTATTAATTCCATTAGTTAAATAAATAAACAAAAAACCTCTAGAAAATTGCGCGTCTGTCAGGCACAGATTTCGCTTCAATCTTTGAGTGATGCTTAAGACAACCAACCACCCACCCACCTATCCACCCACTAAACTCACTAACCAAACCGCATTCCCCTAGTTATATCAGCAACAACAGCAGAAGTCAGGGTGCACATCCAGCTACTATAACCGACATGTGTGGGTTTCACCTGTGGGACAGGATAGGACAGGGCGCACAGGACATGCTTAAGATGCGTCAGCTAGGCACGTTGTCAGCGTGCGTTAGTGACAAAATCTGGCAACGTCACTTTAATTACGTGAATTTTACATGAGTTCTGGGTCTGGTTATGGTTCTGGTACTGGATGGGATGGGGTGAAATAGACTGGGGTGTGATGTTGTCAGGATGTGTGAGTTTATATTGGCTATATCTGTGTGTAGTTAGCTCTATGGGCGACTTGTGCTGTTGACCCAAATTGGTACAACGTTTATCTAAGCCAAGCTGAGTGCAGAAATCAAAGAAGAAATTTACTAATGGAATTTTGTGGAGGTACTCGTTAAAGGTGCTCGCTGGCATTGAGGGCTAAAATGATTAAGAGTTGGAGGCAAAGTAATGGCGGCGACCGTTGTTTTTGTGAGGTTAAAAGCCAGCAATATTTAATAGAATTAGCCAAAATAGTGAAGGAGTCTTTGTAGCGTTAAGTGCAGGTGAATTTGGTAAATTTGAAGGTTGTTTTTTTTAGTAAAATTACTCAAATTTTATTTAATAGTTAGCAATATTTGAAAGAGAATACTACACATTCAGTAGTATTAGTCTTGTTGTTCATGCAAAAGTCTTGTATTTCTTGTAATTATGGTTGGTCCGGTTCTTGTTCTTGCATAGGAAGGTCGATTTGGTTCTTGTACTTGCTAAAAAGGCTTAGTATCATTTTCCAAAAATAGTCATAAAAAACATATTTTAAGTGTAGATCGAAATATCTGGAAAACTAAATAAAACATTTACATATATTGGGTATGCATTCAAAATCAGCACCTACGAATTATACAGGGTGTTGAGTTTATTGTTGTTAATAATTCTGAAAGTCGTTCTCTCTCTCAAAAATGTACAAAAATGATAAGGGGTAATCAATAACGAAATTTCGAGAAAATCAATGACAAAGTAAAAATGTATATTTTTATTTTTGTAAATTTCAAATTTACCTAAATTTTTAAAAAGGATGAAATCATACGATTTGACGATGTGATACACCATTGGAAATATAATTTAATTGTCTAAAGCACGAGTGTAAAATTGGTAATCATTTCTCAACAGATTTTACTTTATAACTAATTTTCTTGACTAGGTTATGTCAGTAAAATGCATTTCTTAAACACACTGTATCGTAAACTGGGTGCAAAGTTAGACATTTTTTATTTAACATTTTCTTATTTCGTTGAGTCAGAGAATTACTTCAAGAATTATCGACATCGATGAACCAAACACCCTGTATATAAATGACGTATAAGATATATTTTTTTCTCGTTTTCTAGAGTACCTAGTATAATAATTTTAGAATTTTGTTGGCCATAGCTAAACTTTGTACCTGCTACGTAGTCGTTCTCAGCTTCCTGCTTGTACTCGTCCTTCCTGCTGCATCCTGTCTGTACGGCTGGTTATCCACTGGCTGACAAATGCTGCTGATTATGCCTGCAGGACATGTCTGACACGTTGGCCAAGCCAAGCAGTTGGCAAGCAGTAGCCACAGCAGCACCAAAGCAGTAGAGGCAGGCAACATTGTCCAGGAAACAGGATACGTTGGAAAGGCGACCGTCGTTGGGCGTTGCGGCGGCTGGTTGACTGGTCACTGCGTCCAACATGACAGCAACAAAGTGTTGAGCCAGCAATGATTGGCAAGCGGAGGGAGAGCGATGGTGGGCAGTGCTGCCTGTGGCGTTGAACACTGCAGCATGGCAGCACTGGTCACTTTTAAATGTGGCATCCTTGTGTCTTCATACTCACAGACAGACAGACAGACAGACAGACGGAGCGACATATATAGCTAGCTATCTGCTCAAAAAGAGAGACCAACGCAGCACTGTGCAAAGAAAACACATAACGTGTGTGAAAATCAAAGAGCGCACAAAAAATATTTTTGCATACTCTGGGGCGTTGGTGCACATGCAAATGATGACCAGATGAGTGGTGGCCAACATAGAGAAAAAATAAGAACAACAAATAAGCGCAAATTACGCAAAGCTAAAATGTTTCATCTTATTTTGTAAGTGTTGCCAACCGTCCAACATAAAAACTGACCATGCAAGTGTTTGACTAGCGTTGCCACCTACCTGCACGCAACATGAGTTTTGTTTTTGTCTTTTTTTTTGTATAATTGCCAGCAGCCATGTTGCCACAAGTTTTAACATTTGTTGTTGTTTTTGTCGTTGGTCGCACGGCAAGTGTTGCCTTGCATTGCCAGAGGCACACTGATGACTGCGTTGCCAACTACAACTACTACTGTCATAAAAGTTAAGTGTTTTTTGTTTGCTTTGTTACCATTTTGACCTTTCAAATTATCATGGAATTTTGCATAAATTTAAATGAAATTATTTTTATTTTTAGTTAAAACGTTATACTTTGTGAAATTTAATAAAATTCGACAACTGTACATTAGAATAATCAAGGGTTTTTAAAATTTAAAATCGCAGAAATATCAACCCCTAATACGATATTAATGCGGAAAGCAATGTGGAGAATTTAGCGAAGTCCGAATTTGGACCCAAGAAATGTTAAATTCGCGTTTTGTTAATAAAATCAAAAACTTGAACGTTTGATCTAAAAATATGAAATTTGAAAATTCTATTACTGTTCGAACAAAATAACAACGAGCAAAATCGGATAAAAGATACAGAAGAAATTATTATTATGAGAAGCACTCTTAGTATTTTTACTTGTTTTATTATGATTTGTATTTAAAAAATCGACATTCTTAGGTTTAGAAATGTATATAAATTATTCATCGAGGTCACACTCTGATTTTAATAGCCAATTTAATTTCAAATACAAGGGTGAATTAGGGTCTCCTTTGATGACAACCTCAATTTTTGACAAAAAAAAAAAAATATTATTTCTTACAGTGAAAATGAAAAAACTACAGAGAGATTTTTTAAATTTAATAATCTGTCAGCGATTCATAAATCTTACAAACTATAAAAATCTCACAAAACATTTATCATGCATTATAAAATCTATCGAAAAATTTGAAATTCCTAAAAAATCTTACTAAAATCTCCCTTATAATCAAAAAATACCATATCATGTATTAAAAATGCTCACAAATAATTTGAAAATATAAAAAAAAAAAACAATTTAAAAGGTGATTTCTATATTTAAAATGATTTATAAAAAATAATAAAATTCGTCATATTTATCTTAAATACTGTTACGAAAATTCAGTCTACAGAAAACTGTTCAACAAGTTCGTATCTCTGGATTGTGTACAAAATAAAAACACTCTTCTGTTTCGTTTAAATTATAACAATTAACTTTATTAATTCACTTTAATACACCACTTTACAAATAACAAATTCTAACAGCTGCTGAATGACCACTATTTAACTAGACATTGTTCTAACACGAGATTTACTCGACCACTGTCCAATCACTACTGAAGTGCTGCTTCTCAGATGCTGCGCCCTTATATACTGCATACATCAGTTCAACCAATTTTGAGATGTTTCGAGAACCTTCTACGCTTTTTGTGAATACTACACGCAATTGCATCTCATTCGCAGCCATGTATTTTAATGCACTGATCTTCTATCTTTTGCTCGCACATTGCCTTAGTGCGCTGAATGATCATCCGTCTCTTTCTAACACATTGCTTAGTATGCTGAATTGTCTTACTTCTCATTTACTTTTAATAAATGGCACAGTGGAGCAAATTACATCTTTTCGTAACAATACTATAAAAATATGCAAAATATCTACATGAGTATAAAAAAAAACTTTTTCTTAAAGATAAATCTGACACGAAATTAAAAAATCTACCATCGATATTTTTATACGATTTTGTTGCTTAATAGTTTTTCGAAATAGTAATTAAATTTTCTAACAGATGACATATACACTTTTTTACTTTAATGCATGCGGCATATGTCATTTCAATTAATATTTTTAATTCTCTATTTAAACACCAAAAAAATCGAACTTGGCGGGTCTATTTCTCTATATCGATTTTCTCATTAATAGAACATTTTAAGGGGTTGACCTTTTCAATAAAATTCTATAAAAACAATTTTTTTCATACAAAGTCATTGTCAGTCTACTCTACCTATCCTACTTCTATATCACATAAACTTCAGCTCATCGCTTTTTTTCTAATAACCTTTGAAATTATCTTGCATTTTTGGTTTAAATGATCTCTCTTTATAATTTTTTTTTTCAGATAAAAATTCAACTGGTATAAGAAAACCTTAATACATATCCGTTCTATGTTCACCATATCTTTGATTTTCTAATAAACTTCGAAATGATCATGAATTTCTCCTGAAATTTAAATGAATTCCTTTTCACTTTATTTTTTATTAATAGATAAAACTTAAGTTTTATCCAAATTCTACTAATAAAAGCTAAAAGCCGACATCTGTCCATTCTTCTGCTATGTCGCATCAAGTTCACCAACTTCACCACCTCATCGCTTTTCTTTAATAACCCGCACAGCTGTCATTTATCGTTCGCAATTCTGTACGTGCCGACATTTTATTTTTATTTGCTATTTTCTCTATGCGTTGGACTGTCTTCTTGGCATCAAAGCACCACCTCACCTCGATACAGGAGCGGATCAAATAATATCGAGCGAAAAAAGCTTTTCTTGGTGTGACGGTCAATAGATATATTTATCAACAAAAAATTAAAGAAATAAATAGAACAGAATTTGCAAAATATACAAAAAAAAGGTAAAGTACCGTCTAGGCCTCCTATATAAAATGTATTTATTTCTATACACACAGAATAGAGATTTGTTGCGTCAACCAACACTTTGCCAAACCAACTTATTCGGTTCTCTCAACCGCTTATTCGGTTTTTATTGTCAACATAAAATTAGTTGTAGTTTGTACTGCAACCAATTTTGAACTGTTTTAGGACAATTTAGTACATTCGATTTAACCGTATGAAGTTAGTTGGTACAACGAAAGTTGGTTCAAAGTTCATTCTTCCAACCTAAGCCAAAAGAGGATTTTCTGTGTGTATCTAATGTAGAAAAAGATCTATTCTGGCTGGTAAAATTCGAATCTATCCCTTTCAAGATACTGTTGCGATTAAGGAGAGGTAATTTGTAAAACTAAAAGATCGATATAAATAAAATGAAACCGTAGATTTGTGAGAAGGGTCTATTTATAATAAAAATTACCAATTTTTAACACAGTTCCAAAAAAGTATTTAAAAAGTCTTTGTGGATCTGTAATTTATTATTTTTTGCCGATTCAAAAGAAAATTTACGGCGAAAGTGTAAAAAAGAGAAGGCGATTCGATAGCATTCCGCTCCTGTATCGAATTTCTTTCTCATCTTCTACTCTTTCGCCGATCATATGTTGGCAAATAGTAGCAACAACAACAACAATAATAATTGCAGCTTGCAATTGCTCTACAATTGGCTTCATGTATCCTTTGGGTCTAATTAATAATTTTACAAATCAGCAGAACCAGCAAAGCACCGACACCGACACCACCACCAACAATACCGCTACCAGAATTTACAACAATAAAAACAAATACAACAACAATACTAGCAGCAGACGCCATAAACAGAACCCGAATCATGACAGCCGAAGGCACTGCCAACGAAATATATTGTTTTATGAGATGAGGTGGGTACTGTAGACTGCATTTTGAATTGAGTGCAGGAAACGTTTTATTATTGCATTTTTTTGTGAGCTCCCCGGAGAACGTTTTATTTTTGTGTGCGTGTGGTGTATGTCATAATTTTCCAGGAATTATTATGATGTTCGAAACTTTTGCGACAACTGCGGCGAACAATATGTTCGACAATTAGCAATCGTGCACTTGGAAAAGGTGGGGTCAACTCTAAAATTGAAAGGATATAAAAAAGAAACAAACATTATCAGGGAAAATTTGAATTTTTAGTGAAAATTTGAATTTTTAGTGAAAATTTGAATTTTTAGTGAAAATTTGAATTTTTAGTGAAAATTTGAATTTTTAGTGAAAATTTGAATTTTTAGTGAAAAATTGAATTTTTAGTGAAAAATTGAATTTCTAGTAAAAAAAACTGAATTTTTAGTGAAAAATTCAATTTTTAGTGAAAAATTCAATTTTTAGTGAAAAATTCAATTTTTAGTGAAAAATTCAATTTTTAGTGAAAAATTCAATATTTAGTCAAAATTAAACTTTAAGTGAAAATTTGATTTTTTTTTTAGTGAAAAATTGAATTTTAAAATTGAAATTTTTAGTGAAAAATTGATTTTTACTAAAAATTGAATTTATAGTGAAAAATTAATTTAAGTGAACATTTGAATTTTATGTGAAAAATTGAATTTTAAGTGAAAAAATTTATTTTATGTGAAAATTTGATTTTCTTAGTGAAAAATGGACTTTTCAAATTGAATTTTTAGTGAAAAATTGAATTTTTACTAAAAATTTGAATTTTTAGTGAAAAAATGAATTTATAGTGTAAAATTAATTTTAAGTGAAAAATTGAATTTTTAGTGAAAAATTGAATTTTTAGTAAAAAATTGAATTTTTAATGAAAAAGTAATTTTTAGTGAAAAATAAAATACCTATCAACCTCTTTAATCTTCATATTATTTATAGCGTGGTTGGCTCAATATTTAATACGCTGGACATCCATTTCAAAGACCTCGGGTTCGAACCACACCAAATCATTTGTAATGCATCACATGGCAGGTGCTAATTTGATTTTCAGAAATGACAAGTGGAACTTCTATAGACTGATTTATAGTTTTTAATAAGAACTTTCATTAAGCGCTTCAATCAGTGCTTTAGCTCGCGCTCAACAGTTCTTAACATTTCTCATTAATCCTGCGCAAATACATTATTTTTGCTGCGCTTCAGGATGTCGCTACTTTCAGCTTTCAAAGCGGACCAACTTTTTCAAAATGATTTACTTCATTTGGCTGCTCATCATAATGTAAGCACTGTCCGTCCAGTCTTCCGTCTGTCTGTCGTAAGGTTACTGCCGTCGTTTCCATTTCTCCAAAGTGTCCCGGCTGTGTTTTGCTGTTGTATCCTTATTTGGTCTAGACCGCGCTCCTGCAAGCACTGCCTGCGAGCCGAAACATACCACGAAGCTACACGATGCTCTTGCTATTGAGCTGCAATCGAGACTGGCTGTTTTTGTTGCAAGTTGACTCGTCGCGTCGTGTCGTCTCGTCGTCTGGTCGCGTCCTGACGCATCCTTGTACTTGGCATGCTGACTCATGAGACACGGAATACGTCCTGCCTGCCACGTTGTTGCTTTGCCATTTGTCGTTTTTCCTGTCATTCTTTATGCGGTTCATGAAATCTTTGCCAACAAAAATTGACTTGATAAAAAGTTTTACTTCATATCCTGCGTGCTGTGCTGTGAGTCCTGTGAGTGGTGGTGCTGCCACGTAGCGCATCCTTTGAGTTCTGAGGATTTTTAACTTTTTCACAGACAGGAGTTTCGTTGCATTGGAGGGACTGAACGCTGTGGTTTTGCCGGCTGGAATTATGAATTATAATAATGAAATGTATCCTTGCTGGTTGACTTGGTCGATAGCTGGCAATCGCAGCAAGAAGTAGAAAAAGAAGTCCCTTTCTAACCATTCTCATGCAGCTCCTGCAGCTTATTTAAATTAATACAACAAAAGGATGCAGATTATTAGATTTAATTTTTTATCTGCTCTTCTCTTCGCTGCTTTTAGTTTCTGTCGTCGTCGTCGTCTGGCTTTGGTGCTGGTGCCCGCCAACAGCAGGTGAATTCGCAGAAAAAGGGCACCGCATAAAAAAGGATTTAGTCAAGGATAACTACATTAGTACAACAGGCAGGCAGGCGATATCCGGCAGCACAGCGTCAATCCGTTGAAGACGCAGCGGACGGTGACGTGCTACATCGAATCGGGCATAGAGACCGAATTAAGTAGGCAAAGCAGCCAAGGTACTCAAAGGACTACAGCAGCGGGCAAAGGATGCAAAAGGACGCTAAGCTGCATATTATAATGTCATAATGAAAAGGACACTGATTGCTGCTGATGCTGCTGTGCAATCGTCAGTCAGCCAGTCCCTCACCTCAGTCCGTCAGACAAAGCAGTCGGGATAACCAGCGTCCGTTGAGAATTGCGAAGAAGAAAAGTAAATGGCGGGTAAAAGGATGCGGTATAGGTTACGCTTTATGAACCGAATCCCAGTTGATAAGTTAAGTCGCATAATCGATTGAATTTGTCGTTTATTGTTCGCAGGATTTGCGTACAATTTGCATAATAAAAATAAATATTTTTTTAAGAATTACGATGTTGCTGATTAAAAGATATCCTAACAACTATAATTGAAGTTAGTTGTAGGAGATTTTATTACAATGATAAATTGAGTAAAGTATGAAATTTAGCATAATTGTATTATTAATATTGTTACTACACAGAGAAAAATCTCTCTTTCTCATTTGAAGTTGGTGGTAAGAAAAAGTTAGCTGTACCAACCAACCGCATAAGGTGTATACGAAATGGCCAAAGATTGGTTGATGCAACTGCTATATTCTGTAGTCTCTTTAAATTTATCATATACACACACCAAAAAAAATTGTGCTAAATTGGTTGTAGTCCAAAGTATAGCCTTATTAGATTTTGCTATAAAAACGAAATTGCAGTTGAAAACACCGAATATGTGTCTTTGTGCAACAAATCTCTTTTATGTGTGGAAATTTAAATTTTTATTGAACTAGCTCAATAAGAATACCAAATATATGCCTGCACACATAAAAATATTTCTTTGACATGAGGTTGGAAGCACGAAAAAGTTAGTTGTAACAACGAACTTCATTCGGTTAAAATGAATTCTCTACAAACTCTCCCTTGAAATGGTAGACTTTTAACACTCTAAAATGTTCTTAAACTGTTCGCACACAGACAAATCTTTTATTTGGCATGAGGTTGGAAGTACGAAAAAGTTAGTTGTAACAACGAACTTCATTCGGTTACAGTGAATCTCTACAAATTCAATTGTCCCTTGAAATGGTAGACTTTAAACACTCCAAAATGTTCTTAAACTGTTCGCACACAGAAAAATCTTCTTTTGGCATGAGGTAATAAGAACGAAATAGTTAGTTGTAACAACGAACTTCATTCGGTTAAAGTGAATTCTCTACAAACTCGACTGTCCCTTGAACTGGTAGTCTTTAAACACTCTAAAATGTTCTTAAACTGTTCGCACACAGACAAATCTTTTATTTGGCATGAGGTTGGAAGTACGAAAAAGTTAGTTGTAACAACCAACTTCATTCGGTTAAAGTAAATTCTCTACAAACGTGTGTCCATTGAATTATTAGTCTATAAACACTTTAAATTGTTCTTAAACTCTTCGAAATTGAAGAAATTGTTAATAATTGGTTGTAGTCCAATTACAACTCTTTTAGTTTTGACTATAAGAACCGACTAAGCGATTGTGAGAACAAAAAATCTCTATTATGTGTGTTAATTATATGCCTTGGATGAAAGAAAAAGTCGGTTGTATTAACTAATTTTATTCGATTATAATGAAATTTCAACATATTGGTTGGTGAATTGCCTTTTTGTTTTTGCACTTTAGATTTTATCAAATACACACACCAAATTATTCAAGAAATGTGCTAAATTGGTTGTAGTCTATAATATAGACTTTATCGAATTGGTTATAAAATCCAACTTAGCAATAGAGAAAATTTAAAATCTCCTTTCTTTGTGTATACTCAAAAGTATTTCTGATCTAACTCTATAAGAAACCCTAATATATGCTTAAAATAGTTTATATATTTTCTTCTTTAAACCATTTTGATATTTCAAAAAGTTAAAAGAACTTCCGTGTATTTTGCTAGAACACAATTTATCAATTTTACTAAACTATACGCAAAATCAAGCCCATAAGTGGTTAGCCCCAATATAGATTATTCAAAAATGAAATCCCACAGCAGCACATACTACATATTCCCAAAGTGTACTTTCATTTATTATGCCTGTGATTCAATCTAGAAACTTAATATTGATTGAGAAATTGCCAGTTGGGTCAAAGGGTTGCTGAATGCTGTGCTGTGTTATATGAATGCCAACGGCAATACCAATCTCTAAGGACAACTTCAAAGACGACCCACAAACATTTAAATACAATATTTTTTGCACTTTACTCTTATGTCGTATTTCTTCGTTTTGCACAATGCAATGTTCAACGTCCAACGATGAACTATGACATTTACATGTCATCCTAAAACTCAACACTACCTGAAGAGAGCGGTTTCACTTGGCATCACCAGCAACATCTACAACAGCAATTGTAAATTAGTATTAACTAATGTTACGCATATTGGCAGGCAACACAGTGGTGGTGGCTACATGTTGGTCTCGTTGACATCGCAGCTAACCGGATATTAACGTTGATTCCCAACCATATACTTAGCACCCACTCAGACACTGTGCTCGGCGCTCCACAGTCACGGAAATATATTGAAAGCGGGTTAAATGCCGCCGCCACAGGATGTCGTTGCAAGGATTTATCGCTTATTATATGAGCCTGACGATGCTTTGCCTATACATGAAATACTAGGTGCTGGCGAGACATCAGAGCCCACGTTTTAAGCCAAATGCGAATACCTACGAATTATTATTGCTATATAAGAGAGCAGAAAAATCGGATATTTTTCCTTTTCATCACTAAAAGCACATTTTGAGAAATCGTGGGGATTTTTACACCGAAATAACAAATGTAGACATGATATAACATTGCCCTTGTAGAAAGAAGGAGTATTTCCAAAGTATTGATTAATTTCAGTTTAATCAAAAGCGTAAATAGTGACATCAATTGGTATAAATATAATATTGACTTCATAGTTTGGAAATAGTCAGATATATAAAGATATCTTAACTAATGACAGGAAGTCTCAAAATTTAGTTTTTCATTTTTATCTAAATACACTATAAGTAAACGGGTTATTATGTTTTGTTTTATCATCCGTAAGTATTATTCAGAAGATGGTGTAGCAAACACCTTCTGAGTCGCATAATCAAAAAAAAAATGTATGATGAACTGTATGTGAAGAATACGTTTCATCATATAAATGAACAAATACATAAAATACTCCATAAATCGTGACAAAGGAGCGAATGTGCATTTTTAAAAATGTTGGAAAATCAAATTTTAAAGTTGAAGTGCTTTAAAAATTAGTAAAATTTAGCTTTTTTCAATTTTTTTTCTGTTATTTTGGTTTATTCATCAATTATTATAACGTATATAAAATATCTTTCGATTTAGACAGTTAACTGATTTATAAATACGGATTTTCTAAGCCTTTATCCTGCTCAAAACGCAAATATTTTGGTTTTTCATGCTATTAATTTTTATTAGCGGAAGATAAAATAGTAATATAGAGGCATTCATTGTTTTGTTTTAAAGCACCTATCGATTGGCATCATTATTTAAAAAAAAAATTTCAATCATTAATTTGCCATTTGCTATTTGCAGGAAAAATGTTTGGCAAAATATTTTTAAATAATGATGCCAATCGAAAGGTGCTTTAAAAACAGACAATTAATGCCCAAACACTACTATTTTATCTTATACCAATAAAATGTTATGGCAAAAAAACGAAAAGATTCGCCCTTTTGGCATGACAACATTTTTCGAATTTTTCGAATTCGCCCTTTTAATTTTGTCATTTGTGTCTAAAATTACACATTCGCCCTTTTGGCATGATAGTGACGATATGTACATCATATTGAAGAATGCTGTTCATCAAACTAAATTTCATTCAAAATATTTATTTTTCCTATACTTCTCAGTTCTCAAGTAGTTTTCTTATTTTTTTTAAATTAAAAATAAAATTAAAATAATTTTTTTTTTTTTGGAAACATATTTTTTTATTTCAGATAAACTTATTTTTTTGAAAAAAAAGATCGTTTTTTTTAAATTATTTTTTTTTAAAACAGTTTTTTAAACAATTCATAGATATTATGATTATATTCATCAATATGACGATTCAAATTCATTGTTTTTAATATTTCGTTCATGTATCTAATGAATGCATTCATCAATATGATGAATCAGGTAGTTGGCGAAAAAATCGAAATTTTAAATATGTAGGTTTCGACGAATTTTGTCCAATCTCTGGTAACCACAGTTTCCGTCAAATGTGCTACTAGGACGCCGTTAAATAGAGATGCCGTTGCCAGCGAATCCAGACAAATCAAATGCATATGAATTTTATATAAACTAATGGATTTACGCCAATTTGTGGTGGGGATTTTTTCCACAAACTCATGAATTATGTGTATAAAAGGAGGAGGAACGTATACGCTGCCAATGAACAAATGGATATTTATTTCTTTTAATATTAAAAGGACATATAGTGTGCGGCAAAATAATGCAAAAAAATGAACTGAACATAGGTAAAAATAAAGAAGAAACCAAGAAGACATAAGCAAGGTTGTCATTTACATTTACTGAGTGAGAGATATTGGTATGGGTAAAGTTTTGGCTTGGTTTAATACTTCAGACATATGTGGGCCTAAAAGAAATAAAACTATGAGAAAATAAAATATATATTCAAGTTTTTGAAATGCCTATTGGCAGGTTTATTAAAAGCAAAAAAAAAATCAACTACTCCCGTGTTCATCAGCAAGAAAAAGGATCAAAGCAGGCACCTTTTTTCCATCGTTTTGTTATTTTTTGATACTTGTTTTTGTTTGTTATAAAGAAATTATTAAGTTTTAACCTTTATTCAATAAATAACTGGAGGTCAGAAACTTTGCACTTGACTGAGTGGACCAACAGCACACAAACACATGGCACACACACAGTCGGCTGCTTGTTCTACTTAGCTTGATTTTGGACTTTGGACCTCCGAAAGTTCCGAAAGCAACATACTACAGGCTATCATTCGGGCAACTTGTTTATTTATTTGTTTAAAATTTTGCTGTTTGTTTGCTGTCTTAAAACTCGTGCTATTTCGTTGGCAACAACTACTACATCGGGCACTGACTCACGCACATATCCTTCACCTTATCCTTTGAAAGTTATTTCAACTTTTCAGCCTTCAGTTTGCGTCTGTCTGCTGCACGCAAATAATTAACATTCAAACGCATTTCTATTTTTTTTTTTTCATACAACAATATATCAAGCCACCGCCACCACTTCATACAGCACCGCATGTTATTTGAAAATTTCCAGGGTTTTACATTTTTATTTTCCGCATTTTGTTTCTTATCGCAGACATCAAACGATTTTGCTTGAGTCAGTTAGAATCTTTTCTATGGCATACTTGAAGGCGCATCGCATCGCATGTCTGGCTGTCGTCGCTACCAAACATGGTCAACCGTAAGAGTAGAAAATATTTTTCAAGTTACCTCATAAGTGGTCTTATGTATTCCATAGAGTTGTTAAATAATATAGAGTGGATTTTAGGTTGGGTTTTGGCTTTTCCACTGGGTGCCTCAAGTCGGCCTCAAGTCTTCCTCAGTTTGTTTACATTGCAAATGCATTTCAATAGCTCTACTCGTAGGCGCTGGATGACTAACTATGTATGTGGTTTCGAGTAAAAACTAACTTTGCCATCAAAAAGTTGTGCAAGTCTACCGTCTGTAGCTCTTATGTAGTATGCCTCAGTTTGATTGAAATATTGCTGGGTCTCGTGCAATCGAGCGAAATATGCAATTATGGAAAGCGGAAGTTAATTTAAAATACAAAATTTTTTAAATTTCTTAAATAAATACAAAGTTTTTAAATATTTTAAAAGATAATATGATGAATTAAATATTTTAATAAATTTTAGCTTTTAACTTTTTTCTATACCGCGCTACCTCTCGTCAGTAAATGGCAAACCTACGAGAGTAAAACCATTGCCTATGAAAAGCTCTCACCCGCCGTTCGGATTCGGCAATAAACTGTAGGTCCCACCACTTTGAGTACAAATATAACACGCACAGCTCAAAATGGTGAGAGAGCTCGGCCGAAGTTCTATACAGGACTGTAGTGCCAAACTATTATTATTAT
The DNA here is from genome assembly GCA_951804985.1 of Dryomyza anilis. Classification (NCBI taxonomy): domain Eukaryota; kingdom Metazoa; phylum Arthropoda; class Insecta; order Diptera; family Dryomyzidae; genus Dryomyza; species Dryomyza anilis. Next base: position 1,290,902 of record OX638134.1, read on the forward strand.
TATTTATAACCTTCTTTATCGGCAAGTCTGTTGAAATCACCATTAAAAAAAAAGAAAATATCTAGATCATCATTAGAATTGAAAAATAGCTAAAATGGGATAGTATAGTGGGTTTTTTTCTTTACTCAGACTATATGGAGAACAAAACGTTTTAAACATTTCCAAACTTGTTTACTATATGCTGCATGTAAAAGAGAATATTCACATTTGTTGTACGTTTGTTACTCTCAGAAGAGGATGTGGCAAATATGGAATAGTTCATATATCCATTTTTGTCTGTCCGTCTATTCGTAGAAATCTCGTTTACAGAAAAACGAAAACAGCTAGATTAATGAAACTTAGAATTTAGATTATTTATATTTCAGCATTAATTGGTATTGAAAATGGTTGAAATGGGTTAGAGTATAGTGTGTAAAGATAAAATAACATACAATGAAGTTTTTTTTTATAACTTTACTATAGATTTTATTAAACATATTTCACTATTGAATATTTTTTATCATAAATTAAAATTCTACAATTTATATTTATAAAAATGTTATTCGAATAATTTTTTTTGAAATTTTATTTTCGGAAAACATTTTTTTTTTAAATTCGTAAAAAAAAATTATTCGAAAAATTTTTCTTTAATTTTTTTTTGAAAAAAAAAATTTTTTTTCGGACAAAAATTTTTGTTGGAGAATTTATTTCGGACAAAATTTTTTTGTTTAAATTTTTTATTCGATTATTTTTTTTTTCGGACAAACATTTTTGTTGGAAAATTTATTTCGAAAAAATATTTTTTCGGAAAAATATTTTTATGTGAATTATTTTTATTCAAAATTATTATTATTTTATTATTAAAAAAAATATATTTTTTTTGTTCTGAAAAAAAAATATTTTTTTTAAATAATATTTAATAAATCAAGCATTTATTAATTTTCAATATTAAAGAAACTTTGAAAATGTATGATTAAAATATGAATAAAAATCGACCGTTCAATATAATGAATAAATAATAACCTAGCTAACCAAACGATAATTTTACGATATCGAAACGATATCATTTATAGGCAAAAATTGTCGTTTTCGATAATCTGTAATGATACGAAAACGATAGGGTTTTCGAAAAAACGAACCTGTCTAAAACGATATCGTTGTTTTTGTCGTTAAAGATATCGAGATGATATCATTAATGGATTTATTTTCGATAAACAAATTTTATTTGTTCATAAAATTTTATTTTTTTGGAAAAATTATAAAGAACACGCAATTAAATTTTGAAATACTTTTAGTTTTATATCTAAAATTTATCATAATTTATATCGAATTTAAAAATTATCGTTAAATGGTTTGTAGGGAATGCAAAAAATCAAAATTTCCCTACAGATCTAACTTACAATGTGAACATTTAAACAATCTATAATAATAATAATAATAATAATAATAAAAAATCTATAATAAAAATAAATCTATCTATAATAATAATAATAATAGTTTGGCGCTACAGTCCTGTATAGAACTTCGGCCGAGCTCTCTCACCATTTGAGCTGTGCGTGTTATATTTGTACTCAACGTGGTGGGACCTACAGTTTATTGCTGAATCCGAATGGCGGTTGAGAGCTTTCGTAGGCAATGGTTTTACTCTCGTAGGTTTGCCATTTACTGACGAGAGGTAGCGCGGTATAGAAAAATGTTTCTATGAAAAGATGTTGTTAGACCCAGTACATGCTTGAACCGGGGACCTTTCGGCTCGCAGTCCAACGCACTAACCACTGAGCTACTGTCGCCTGTTATGCCCTAGTGGAAATTTGCCCGATGCGCCATCGGGAAATGGTCGGGGTTTCGTCAGGTAACCCCTATTAGAGCAAATATGATCATTGCCTTGTCATGCCCTTATCATGCTCACCATAGCAGGGTTTACATTATCTAAACAGCCAATGGTCCCGATCAAAGCTACATTAGTTCTTCCTCATAAAGAAATTTTCATCGGGCAATGATCAGGTTGGTATTTTGGTATATGATATTTTATTTCATCGGGTATTTGTAGTGCTTTCGTATGCTCATGTTTTAACAAGGCAATGGTCAGATAAATAATGATATGGGGAATTACCCGATCAGTACATGATCATTGCCTGAGATAAGTACATGATCAGGACACTGCGTTACAAGGACATCGTGGGCCTCGTCATATCCCGATAATCTCAAATAATGACATGATCAGTTCATGAGCATGGCCCTACCATAATTTCTACTAGGGATGATTATTAATTAAATTTATGAATCGTATTTATAATAAATGTATAGTGATTTTCAGAGAAATTTGCTTATTTTTTAGTATTATGCATATATAATTTATGAATATAACTCATAAGTAAAATATTATAAACAATTATGTTTTATGAACGTCTTATTCATAAATCATCAGTAAACAATGTATGTAGGTATAAAATATTCAATGATCTATTATCAAATACAAAACTTCCTTAATGATCAATTATCCTCAGTGACTATCTTATTTGACCTAAGTGAAAAATGCGATATCTGTGAATTTTTCACTTATGAAGAAACATTTTAGAAACAAAATTTTATAGAAAAAAGAAACAATTATTGCATGCACAGAATATTACAACAATTTAAAAATACAAAATTAACTAAAAAAAGCAGTTGTCTTAAATTTTTTTTTTTTTGAAAGAGAAATTTGTTACTAAAATATTTTAGAAAAACAGGACACGTAGAAACAAGTAAACAAATGAAAGCAGCAGCATCCTAAACTCCGAAGGAGTCTAAGATATCGAAAATAGTAGATAAAATTTGTGAATAATTAAATAATTTTATAATATATAGTAAATAAATAGTATTTTGTTGAAAACTACAAAAATAAAAAAAATCTTGCATTAAAAAGCAGCTAAAAGTTAAATAAAATAAAAAATATTTTTTGCGAAAAATAATTGCATAGTAATGATTCTAGTATTTTTATAAAATGCAACACTGCAAACCAACATGCATTTTAAAAAACTAAAAAAATTAAAATAAAAGTTATTTTTTTATTATTAAATTTAATAGATAATTTGCACTTTTATACACTTTATCACTTTTTAATACAAACACATTTTTGCAAGGTTTTTCTTAATTACGCAGCAACACTGAAAAGGGCACTTTAGACAAAGCGCTATCAAACACGGTTGTAGTTTTTCTTTTGATCACTAATAAATTAGGAAATACTTTAAATTGTGACAAACGAATAATATTTAAAATTGAAAAACTAAAAATATTTAAAAATTAACTATGTAAAGTAAAGGTAAAGTTGTTTGCAGTGTTTTTCCTTTGCACATAAATTTAAAATTCATAAAAAATCAAATAGTTTTAATACATTTTACATAAACATATTACAACAATTATAAAGTAAATATAAATTTGTAATAAAAATATATAAAAATATTTTATTTTGTATTTTTGGTTGATATACAATGATTTTTCATATAAAAATAATGTTTCATTTGTTTACTTGTTTAAATTATATTTTTATTTTATTTTGTTTGAACAAAAAAAAAAAACAAAAAAGTCGATTGTTGTATAAATTACGTTTTTTTGTTAATTTACGGGGCGTGAACTATGATGGGTGATAATGGATGATAATGATAATATGTGGAATGGAATGTAACGTTTTGTAATTTATATGCATATTAAATATATATATAAAATTTAAATTTATGTACAAGAAAAAACATTGATTTATTATTTTTAGAGGGTAAAATCAAAAACAACGAAAACAAAAAATCAGAAATAACAATTAAAATAAATAATAAAATTAACAAAACAATTACATTAATTCGAACTTTTGGCAACACTGAATTTTGTTATTTTTAATAAATGTTTTTAATACGGGATTTTTATTTTTTTTTGTTGGTGGGATGAAAACACCAGCCAAGCAGCCTCAGTTTTGGACGGTTTCAATCGGAATCAATTCCAAATTACACCAAAACCCGTCCAAAACTAACGCCGCTTGTAGGTCGTCAAACGCAATGCATAGAACCGTTTCAACCGTTTAAATTTTTGCTTTTTTTTTTTTTTAAATATTTTACACGTTTCCTGTTTTTTTTTAATGGGTTTTAAAAGTTTTATTTAAATTGTAAATTATAATTTAATAATTATAAATTATAATTTAATAATTATAAATTATAATTTAATAATTATAAATTATAATTTAATAATTATAAATTATAATTAAAAATTATAATTTAATAATAATAAATTATAATTTTATATTTATAAATTATAATTTAATAATTATAAATTATAATTTAATAATTATAAATTATAATTATAAATTATAATTTAATAATTATAAATTATAATTTAATATTTATAAATTATAATTTTATAATTATAAATTATAATTTTTAATTATATTTTTTTAAATAACAGCTTATATCGGATCTGAAATAAGCATGCATGCAAATAATAAAGCAGTCTGTAGAAAAGTGAAAATATTTATAAATTGCTTTAAGGGAAACATGCCTCGAAAACCTAAAAAATAAACAGAAATTAACTTTTTTTCATGCGGCACAAATAAATAAAACTTTATCGTCATTCTTAGCAGCATCGTTAACACTTTCTATATTTTGTAACTTAAGATGCTGTATTCTATATATCCCCTTTTAAAATTCCAATTTAAATTACGCTCTTAATTCAAAACTCAAAGCACCAAAATTGCGGCTGACCTTATAAAAAGTTGTAGACGACTTCAAGGAAATTCTTTAAACAAATAGCAACACATGCCATAGAAAGAACCAACCCCTCCTATTCCACAAAACATGTATCGTACAATCAAATAAATACTACACATTGTACATACAACACACGACGAATATGTTTGCTTTAGCTAGCAATAATAATTTTCCCAACAAGTTCTAATTAAACAAACATTCTGGAAAATACGTTGGCAAATAAGGACACGCTTTTCTCATTGCCAAACACAACAAAAACAACAACAGCAATTTACAGTTTAAGTTAGAATTCGAGTCTTCTTCCATATAGAAGCAGCATCCATGATACAAACCCAGTGTCAATGCAATCGCTAAAGGTTCAAAAAACACTCCAGAAAACAATCCTACTCAAGTACTAGAGATCTTTGAATGCTTTCGCCTCCTCGTCTTTGTCGTTGTTTCATCGTCGTCGACGTGCAGGCATCGCCGCAAAGTGTACCACCGAAATGTCTGGTTGCACAATTACGCTGCGGATGCGGGGAATCGAACCACGAACCCGCGCACCACGCACCATACCCTCTGAATGCCATATGAGAAACACTCGCGGCTATATATGTTGGCAAATATCGTATGTACGATAAGCAAGTTAACATGTTGGGTTCTTTTTATTGAGGTCCTTCCTTTGCTTGGTGTCGCATAATATCAGAGCGTTTTGAGTTTATGTATTTTTAATTTATTTGTTTATTTATTTATTAAATGCAATATTTATCTAAGGGGTTGATTAAAATTAGATGAAAGAACAGATGTTTTCAAGGAATTGCTTGATTGGTTCGTTGGTGTGTGTTGCTGAAATCGTTTAAAGTTTTTTTTTTGCAGGTTTTGCCTATTAAAGATTGACCTTCGTTTCATCCATTTGATTTTAATGAAAATTTAGAGAGACAATATAGGTTTGTTTTATTGACAAGATCTATTTTTATTTGATAAGTACCATTGATTATTTTTATATTTTTGAATTCAATTTATTTAATAATATTCCACACTCAGATAAAACGTATTCTAAGTTTGACAATGATGAATCTGTTAATAGTTGTTAAATAAATTCATAATATTTATGAATCAAATCATCATATTTTTCTGTGTACTTCCATCCTATATCTAACTAAAAATCTGTTTGTGATACCCGTCACATGGCCCGTCATTTTCCGCGAGAATTCAGCACAACACAAGAATATACATGGGCAGAGAAGCCTGAACAGAATTATATACATGTTTTTTTTTATCCCTGATATTCAGTTAATTTTGTGGTTTTTTCACGAACGGGATTCTTTACAGAGAAACCGGTTACTCGACAAGATTCAGCATTCTTTAAGGAAGAATATGTGAAAATATTGACAAGTTGGCAACTCTGGAAGTTTCTTTTTTCGATCCGTTTTGTAAGGTGATATGTCATAATTTTGATAAATGAATCACTTTTGAGTGGTTTTCACGATAACTCACGAACGGGATTTTTTACAGAGAAACCGGTTACTCGACAATATTCAGCATCCTTTAAGGATGAATATGTGAAAATATTGACAAGTTGGCAACTCTGGAAGTACCTTTTTTGATCCGTTTTGTAAGGTAATATGTCATAATTTTGATAAATGAATCACGTTTGAGGGGTTTTCACGATAACTTACGAACGGGTTTTTTTTACAGAGAAACCGGTTACCTCTATGTTTTTCTAAGATCTTCATTTTGTGCATTTTTCTACCATAAAGACGTTCAAGGGTTAATATCTTATTTGACTCTCTTCAAAATAAAACTATTTTTAGTTTTCTGGACGACCTCCGCTCGATTTATGTAAAGCTAAATTTAATTTTCTTCAAGGTTGCTTCAGCTTTAACGTTGTTGTATAAATTTATTTAAATTTTTTGTTGTTAGTTTATTTTTTATTTTTTGTAAATCCGCAGCAGTAGCAGCTGCTGGCGTGGCGAACACAAAAAAAGTTTTAAATAACGGCGCGAAACAACATGGCGTACATAATACTCTGACTTTCTGATTTCTGCCAAAGTTCGTGCATTCGGTACACTCGTCGTTCATGCGTTTTCATGGCTGCATTTCCGGAGCAGCGGCAAAACTTTGCAAATACAACGAAATATTTAAAAATGTTGAGTGCAACAGAAGCAACGTGCTGTAAGGATGCTTTGGAAGGATAGCAAAAACGGAGGGTGGGGAGGACGAAACCACGACGTGAGTGAGGCCAAAGGTCGGTTTTGTTGTATGCAGCGCGTACAAACGTCCGCCAAGTGTCAGGGGGCTGTCTGTCCGAAATTGAATCATACATTCGTTCTGGCTGTTGGTCTGTCTGTCCGTCTATCTGTCTGTCTATTGCGCTGCACATGCAAATGTAATCTAAAAAGTTTGCTTCATTTTGCACAAAATTTCATCAATAAATATTTTACGATGGAAAATTTACCGATTGGGGCGGTAATTACACGAAAGAACTACTTAATGTTCGAACTGCGAGGTTCACTCGATTCTATTCCGACCATTTACTGTTTTGGTTATAGTTGGAATACAAGAGGCTGGCGGAACACAGCTTCAAACCCCTTTCATATTAAATAGAATGGGCCCGTGCTTCGCTATGGACGCAAAATAAAACAATATTTCTTTTCCGTGAAATTCGTTCTCAAAAAATGGGCTCCCGTAAAATTATTTTCGGTAGAATTCTTCCATATAGAGTTTTTCCCAGTAGAAGTGTGTGTGTGCTGAGTTTAAGTATGGTGAGTTTTAGTGTGGTCAGTTTTAGGTGGTGAGTTTTTGTATGATGACTCTTAGTATGGTGAGTTTCAGTGTGGTGAGTTTTGATGTGGTGAGTTTCGGTGTGGTGAGTTTCGGTGTAAGGAATTTAGGTGTGCTGAATAAAAGGAAATGGTGGTAAATTGTACAGTATGCATAACGCACTCTGTTTTAGAACAATCTATACTTTTTATTTCAAGTAGCTGTACGAATACTTCGATTTAAAAAATGGGTCTTTCCCTACCCCAGAAGAAATAGTCTTAACCTTAATCATGTTTTTCGTGATATTCATCGTGAAATCTTTAAGTGTAATAAGTATAAAGTCACCTAATTCCACTGAAAATTCTACAAACAGCAATTTTGACTTGTGCAAATTATTACTGGTCATGCGTACAGCCACTTGGAAGTCATGCAGTTATTATAAAATTCCACTTCCGAATTCGTCGAAGCCTAACAACTGCAATAAAGACGATTCGGAATATGGTGGGGGCTCAGTTGGAGCCGCATAAATCACTCAGCACAGTCATAAACAAACATTGCTCATTAGTTGAGTTATTTGTTGGCCGTGTCAGGACAACAGAAAACAGACGGAAAACAGACAGACAAACGGAGAGACTTACAGAAATACAAAAAGACAGACAGACATACATGCAGACTAAACGCCGTGTGACGCATGACGCTGCGGCGAACCAAGAATTAATTATGATTTACAAGACGCCTGATCGCAACTAAATCATTAGAAAATCCGCTTAAAAACCGACGACGTCTACGACGAAGAAGATCATAAAACTATATGAGTTATGAGCAAATAACGCATTAGTATATTTGCTGACTGACTGTGTGACTGACAGACGGATGGAAGGACAGACAGACATTTATTTGGCTGCTACGTAGCAGGAGGCGGCGCAATGCGTTGTTCGAAATGCGGTTTTCACACGTGCTTCCCATTAAATTTCGCAACTATTTTCGGAATTTTAGCAGACATTCGAGTGAATTTCATCAGAGCAACAGTGGCGGCGGCGGCGGCAGCACAACCTGTGGCAATTGCAGTCTGTCGGGGCCACAACAGCGGAGGCTGAAGACGCAGCAGAAGTCAGCACCGTAGGATGTTGCAGCAACAATTAAAGCGGCAAGATATTTTATGACTTGGAGGCCATTTGTCAAATGCATGCAATGTGGCAAAAGGAGCAGGAACATCAGGCGGCTCAGGAGGTGCAGCAGTGACAGCGGGGTAACAGAATTTGGGAACATAAGCTAAGCAGCTACTTAATTAGCATGTGCAATGTACTAAATGATGATGCGAATGACAATGTCATGATGACGATAATGTTGATGATAAACTAAGCAACAAGGCATTAAAATCTAAAGAAAATGTTTTTTAATTTTATGTGGAAAATTGTTTTGTTGGAAAAATTGAATTTTTAGTGAAAATTTTAATTTTTAGTGAAAAATTGAATTTTTAGTGAAAATTTAAATTTTTAGTGAAAATTTAAATTGAATTTTCAGTGATATATTGAATTTTTATTAAAAAAATTATTTTCTTTGTGAAAATTTGAAATTTTAGTGAAAAATTGAATTTTTAGTGAAAAATTGAATTTTTAGTGAAAAATTGAATTTTTAGTGAAAAATTGAATTTTTAGTGAAAAATTGAATTTTTAGTGAAAAATTGAATTTTTAGTGAAAAATTGAATTTTTAGTGGAAAATTGCATTTTTAATGAAAAATTGAATTTTTAGTGAAATATTGAATTTTTAGTGAAATATTGAAATTTTAGTGAAATATTGAATTTTTAGTGAAAAATTGAATTTTTAGTGAAAAATTGAATTTTAAGTGGAAAATTGCATTTTTAATGAAAAATTGAATTTTTTAGTGAAAAATTGAATTTTTAATGAAAAATTGAATTTTTAGTGAAAAATTGAATTTTTAGTGAAAAATTGAATTTTAAGAGAAAATTTGAATTTTTAGTGAAAAATTGGATTTTTTAATGAATAATTGAAAAATTGATTTTCTAGTGAAAAATTGAATTTTTCGTAAAAAATTTAATTTTTAGTAAAAAATTGAAGTTTAGTGAAAAATTGAATTTTTAGTGAAAAATTGAATTATTAGTGAAAAATTGAATTTTTAGTGAAAAATTGAATTTATAGTGCAAAATTGAATTTTTAGTGAAAAATTGAATTTTTAGTGAAAAATTGAATTTTTAGTGAAAAATTGAATTTTTAGTGAAAAATTGAATTTTTAGTGAAAAATTGAATTTTTAGTGAAAAATTGAATTTTTAGTGAAAAATTGAACTTTTAGTGAAAAATTGAATTGTTAGTGAAAAATTGAATTTGTAGTGAAAAATTGAATTTGTAGTGAAAAATTGAATTTGTAGTGAAAAATTGAATTTGTAGTGAAAAATTGAATTTTTAGTGAAAAATTGAATTTTTAGTGAAAAATTGAATTTTAAGTGAAAAATTGAATTTTAAGTGAAAAATTGAATTTTTAGTGAAAAATTGAATTTTTGGTGAAAAATTGAATTTTTAGTGAAAAATTGAATTTTTAGTGAAAAATTGAATTTTTAGTGAAAAATTGAATTTTTAGTGAAAAATTGAATTGTTAGTGACAAATTGAATTTTTAGTGACAAATTGAATTTTTAGAGAAAAATTGAATTTTTAGTGAAAAATTTAATTTTTAGTGAAAAATTGAATTTTTAGTGATAAATTGAATTTTTAGTGAAAAATTAAATGTATAGTGAAAAATTGAATTTTTAATGAATAATTTAATTGTAAGTGAAAAATGAAATTTTAGTGAAAAATTTAATTTTAATGAAAAATTAAATTTATAGTGAAAAATTGAATTTTTAAAGAATAATTGAATTTTAAGTGAAAAATGAAATTGAAATGAAAATTTGAATTTTTAGTGAAAATTTGAATGTTTGTGAAAGTTTGAATTTTAATGAAAAATACATTGTGTAACGAAGTTAAGTTCTGTGTACTAGCATAATAAGTCAGAAGGACAGTATCGCATCATGGGGACCATTTTCATAATATTAACTACTAAAGCTGGTCATGTGGGTGGGTGTAGATGCACCTAGGACACTGTAATGAAATGAGCAGCAACATCAACTGCAGGAAACATGACATCTTTTAGCAAGCAACATCTTCATGTGTCTTTGGTGACGACCAGGCAGACAGACCAGGCTGGGCCGCCGCCGCCTATGCCATGGCTATTAATCATCTGCATCCAACAAAGACAAACAATTGCTGTGGTGTAGTAGCAGCAGCAGCAACAACATTTCTCCAAAGTACATTTAATGCTGTCTCTACAACGTAGCAGAGGGAATTGTTGCTACTGTTCGCTGTCAATCGAAGTGAACAACATCGAATATTCATCGAATATTCGCAACCAGCTGCATTCAAATTCACTTCTATTAATGAATGATTAATTTGCGAATTCGGCAAATAATCAAATGTCCAACATTCAAAGTTTAAGTTGTCGGTTTTTGGCAACATTCGGAGCATAGTAAATCAGTCACTGGCCCAACATCACTCACGCCGTTTACGCGCTGTGAAGCCATTAATATAGACGAGAAACAAATGGCTTTCCATATGTGTCTTAATGCATTTGTGTTTGTCTGTCTGTCTTGCTGTCTGTTTGTTCGAGAAATCCTGGTGCAAATGTTGGCCTATAGCACCCGACTTCATTCTACCATTTAAATGTTTTCAGTTGAAGTTTGTTGTTGATGTTGCAATGGCTGTTGTTGCGGTTCAGCAACATATTGCAACGACACAAATGTATAATTAATTTGTTTTATATTAAATACAACAGTATAAAGGGTTTAACTAATGGGTACAGTAAACCTTTTGACGAAAATATTTAAATTTGATATAAGAATGATACATTTTCGATTGTCAGAAAATAAAATTTTCTGAATAAATAAAATTTGTTTATCGAAAATAAAAGGATTTACGATATCATATCGATATGTTTAATGACGAAAATAATGCTATCATTATAGATAGATTCATTTTCATCGAAAACCCTATCGTTTTCGTATTATTATAAGATATAAAAAACGATAATAGACACAAGTTATCGATATCAATAAAAAATCAATAGTTTTTTGCCATTAAAATTAATCAATACGATAAATTATTATTTTAATGGGTAAATACTATTAAATACTACAAAATACTATTAAATACTACTATTTGTATACTATTGAATCAATAAATGTTTAATAGTATTTTTTCTGGGTAATACTTTTTCATATTTTTATAAAATACTTAAATTTATGAACATTTTAAATTAATTAATTTAATCAATAGGATAATTATAATATTATAATTATAATAATATAACTTTAATTATATAATTATAATTTATTATTAAAAAAACATAATTTTGTTAACCAAATTGATACCATTGAATAATTTAAATTTGCGTCGTATTTTAAGCTGCATTTTACTTTTCAAACGTCCATATTATTTATCGATTGTATTACTAATAACACTTACACATTAAATTATACTCGATGGTAATAACATATATTGTATGTAAATTATATTTCAAATCATATATTTAGCGTGCAAATTAAATTCATAGTGAAAATAGTGACAATAATGAAAATTGATCTCAAATGCATAATTATAGTGGAAAATTCTAATTAAACCATGTCATTTAATACATACAAAATACTACTGTTCTTTAATCAGAGTATATATTTGAATAAAACAACTATTGTAATTACATTTAAAATGTCTGTATAATTTAACATTAACGACAGCTCAAGTTTCGCCAATTACAAACATTTGCAGGCCAATAACTTTAGAACACTTTTTACAAATAACTTGTTAAACAGTTAGAAATTGCAGAAATAATAAAAACATAGTTTAGACAACGACAAACAACTCGTTATGTAATTGGCAACACTTAATTACCAACTATAATGACTACAAAACAGGGCATTTAAATATTAATGAATCCTAACAAGTACTGAATGATGGACTAACAACAGTTGTCGTCACTTCAATGGTGGAAAGGTAAAGTGTTGGCTGCAAAAAAAAAGAATATTAAAAACACCTAGTAGTTTAAATCTGAGAACACCCAATTACTTTATACAACTTTGAGAAAACTTACATGCAACATTTGGAGTATTTATACGGAAAATTTATATTTCAAAATAAAAAAAGTTGCTACTGATTTCAAAATTTTCGAATAAAATTATTGTTGATTTCTTTACTCAAATAATGGTACTATATAAGTATTAAATTATCTTTAATTATTCCTATTAATTCTCTATCTATTTATCGAAACCAATTTGAGATAACTCTATGCTGGCTCCAGCTAGATTTTTTTTCTAAAATTGATTCATTTCTTGGGTACTATTTCACCCAATAGCCGTTTATGGGTTAAGGCTTGTAGTGAGCACCAGTTTTATATAGTTTTTGAATAATTTTATAAAATAGAACTATTCTGAGGGCTACTTTGTACAATTTTGATCAAATTTACAGGCAATATTTGGAGTATTTATACGGAAAAGTCACTACTGATGGATGTTCATACTTTCAAATATTTTTCCACATAAAATTGTTTTCATTTCTCTTCCCAAGTTATGCTATTATATAACCTATAAATTATATTGAATTAGTCCTATTAATTCTCTATCTATTTATGAAAACCAAACTGAGATAACTCTACTCTGGCTCCAGCTAGATTTTTTTCTAAAATTGATTCATTTCTTGGGTACTATTTCACCCAATAGCCGTTTATGGGTTAAGGCTTGTAGTGAGCACAAGTTTTATCTAGTTTTTGAAGAACTTTTATAAAATAGAACTATTTTGAGGATTACTTTGAACAGTTTTGATAAAATTAACAGGCAATATTTGGAGTATTTGTACAGAAAAGTCACTACTGATGGATATTCATAATTTCAAATAATTTTTTAAATAAAAATTGTTTTAATTTCACTTCTCAAGTCATGTTACTATAAAACCTATAAATTAACTTTAATTAGTCCTATTAATTCTCTATCTATTTATGAAAACCAATTTGAGATAACTCTACTCTGGATCCAGCTACATTTTTTTCTAAAATTGCTTCATTTTTTGGGTACTATTTTACCCATTAGCCGTTTATAGGTTAATGTTTATAGTGAACACTACTTTTATTTAACTTTTGAAGCAATTTTATTTTAAAAAACTATTCTGAATTACTAAAATTGTATAAAATTCTGACTGCCGAAGGTCTGACATGTTGCTGTTACTTCTCATAAAATTCTACATTGGGCATTTATAGGCCTCAACTTTATTTATGCAGTAATATGAAATTAAAGTAATTTTCTAATATTTATTGGCAGTTATAATGGGCAAAACAATATGCATAACAACATGTATTTATGGCATGTACTGATAGAAAATGCGTAATTGCTGACTGAATGTTTTATTTAATTGTATGGGCGGATCTAATGCTATACAAGAGTTTTGTATTGTCTACCACCAAGGACTAACAATAGGGTCATACAAATAGCGGAGGTCATTACATAAATAAAATAATAATTAAAAAATGAATGATACATTTGTTGGAACTTGTTGCAAAGCTTTCACTAAGTATAGCAATAAAATACCATTGTTAAAAGGTTTATTGAAAAAAAAAAACATATGTCAACTAATATCATTTTTAATTTTTTAGTTTAGCCACAACATGATATTTTTAAAAAATATATATCATTTTAGAATATTAAGATTAATATTTTTGAAAATCATTTAAATCGTAGTCCATTAAACATTGTCATGAGAACTAATTAATGTTTTGCCCTAATATAAAAAATCTCTGTAGATAGGGTAGATCATGTTCATCATGTAACAGGTAAATTCAATCATGGCCGTTAACAAAATTTTAACTGATTTAATTGGTAAATAACAAATCCAAACAATTTATGTCTTTGATTTTTGTTTTAAGTACTCTGCCGTTTTCAACTTATGGTTTCGATTTTAGTTTTGAAATATTGTACGCTTTTTGCATTTACCCTCTGTGTATCTGCTCGTATCAAAAATATGTCGGAAATCTGCCTTTCAAATTCCTCTTAATTTCCCAGACAACATTTTTGGTAGGATCAAGGCAGCTTAGACAAAACATTTTCGAAAGATTTTAAATAGACAAAAGTTAATTTTGTATCAAAAGCTGTCTGATTTCTACCCGTTTCCAAAATGTGACGTTTCTACGTTTTTTTAATACCACTAAATTTGACAACCTGTAAAAGTATTCCAAAAATCTTCCATTTACTTGCACGCAAAATAGAGATTTGTTGCGCCAACAAATTCTTTCTCCAACCAACATATTCGATTCTCTCAACCGCACAGTCAATTCTCTCAATCACTTAGTCGGTTCTTGTAGTCAAAACTATAATATTTTTAGTTCGGACTACAACCAATTTGTAACAGTTTTAGAACAATTTATAACAGTTTTAGAAGACTTTGGAGTGTGTATAGGCTAATATTTCAAGCGCCAACCGAATATTGCAGTATTGTCAACAAATTTGGAATGGAAAATTCATTTCAACCGAATGAAGTGGGTTGATACAACTAACTTTATTGTTCTTTCAACATCATTTCAAAAAAGACGATTATTCTGTGTGAGTGTTGGAAAAATATGCCCAATTATTTCAGTTAGATGACAGAAATTTTGGATATGGATATTGCAAATTTCATTTGTTAAAATAAATGTATTTTTTGATTTGATTTTATATGTACCTACACACAGAAAAATCCTTTTTTTTTGACATGAGGTTGAAAGAATAAAAATTACAAATTTGCTGTCGAACTGCCGTATTAGTTTATGCACTTGAAATATTACTCTATACACACTCCAAATGGTTCTAAATTCGTAATAAATTTTCTAAAACAGCTCGAAATTGGTTGCAGTACAAACTACAACTCTTTTGATTTTGACAATAACAACCGACTAAGCGGCTGAGAGAACCGAATATGTTGGTTGGCGCAACAAATCTCTATTCTGTGTGTACGTATATTTCTGATTTTTCTATAATAGTTTCGGTTTCGGTTATAGTTTTGGATAATGGGTTGATTCCCGATTTCAATTCATTGATTACAAAAAAAAAATATTTTAGAGTTTCACTGAAAATATTTTTTTTAAATACACTTGAATTAATAAGTTACCTATTAGGAAGAAATGAACAGATTATGAAAATACAACGCCCTTTTCCCGGGATTCGACTGCGACCGTAGTACAATTTCTAAATTAAATGTACGACTATTTATTAATATCTTTTGTACTTTCTAATATTTACTAATATTTACTATTTACTAATATCTTTTTTAATTTCCATTGCCTTTAGAGTTTTGATATTGAGCCGCATCATAAACTCACTTATAACCCAGTCGCATCCTCCGCCATCGATGCCGCATTTAAGCTCCTTTTAATTGCATGGAAAATCCGAACTATAATCCAAGGATTTACGCATATTATTAGGTATCGGAAACTCTACGGCTTTTCCGTCAGCCAGTCGTTTCTTCGTACAGCGTACAATTTAAACAGTGCTGCCACCCATAATCACTGCTTTTCTAGTTGCGCTGCCAGTGCTTATTCAGCCATTTTTTTATTATTATTATTTTTTCATTTTGTATCAAATGCATTTATGTCGCAGTCGCCGTTTTAATGGCCACAGTTTTAATTTTTTTTTACCGACTTTAGTTTGGTATTAGAGAGTTTCAGATTTTATTTTCTTTTATTTGTTGTCGTAAGGATACCGTGGAAATTGTTTGCATTACATTTTTTTTTCGACAACGTCAGCGCTTTGTTGTTAATAAGATGGCAGCATTGGCAGTGCTGCCAACTGCAATATTTTTGCTGTTGAAGCTCTGAAGCTTTGCGAAGTTAGCAGTTAATAAAAATGCGCGTGGGCGGTGATGAGTTTTGTGCCAACAACAAAGATTCAAGTGGTTGTCAAAGTTGCGGTTGTTATTAGGCGGGCTAAACGTAGCTGCCAGTGTTGCCACTCTAGCGTAATATTGCGCGCATTTAGAAGAGTGCAGACCTCAACTATAAAGTAGTTATTATATGAGAAATGATTTGTTTCGAAGTAAATAAATAAAAGGTTGACAACCAACATGGTTGGGGCTGCCTGCCAAAGCCAAAAGAGCGTTGCCATGTCAAAAACAGCGCCACTTTTTTCACAGGAAAATATTTAAAGAGTTTTAAATAAACTTTCAACTTGCATAATTAAGAAAAGTAGTCAAGAATGACATTTTTGTGAAAGAGTTTTGCGAGTTTTAAAACAGCGATGCAGGATTATGAAACTTTTGGTATTTACAGGAGGGGGTTTTAATTTTTTCTTTTCTATAAAATAGCTAAAAAGGACTTAAATTTTGATAAGTTTCGTAGCATCATCAGAGCTTTAAGCAGCCGCTTGAAGAGGTCTGCAGCTCCCAGACACCTTTATGGGCCGCATTGTCAGAGAAAACAGACAAAAAGCAAAGAAAAGCCATGCTGTCAATATGCCCAAAAGCAGTAAAAACTTTTTTTTTCGTATTATTATTATTTTCTGCTGGTAGGTAAGAATTTTTTGTTGTTGTTGTTGCCGTTACTCTACTCGACATTAAACTTTCTCATCAGCTGTGAAGCGAACAGAAAAATCAACTCAAGTGTAAAATTAAAACTGAGCAATGAAAAATCATCATCATCAGCAACAGCAAGAGCAGCAGCAGCAGTAGCAGCAGCAGTAACAGGAAACAGTACTGAGCAACAGCAACAACATTTTGCAGGGGTGTAAAAATGCCAGAGAATGGCAACATCAACAAAAATCCATGCGAATATTTGCTTTGTACTATTTGTTGTTGTTGTTGTTACTGTTGTTGTTTTCCTTATTGGTCTGGCAACGTAGAAAAATGAAAGACGTCCTCTGCAGTGGTAGACTCCCCCACCCCCCAGCAACAACAGCACGCCTTCTCATCAATGACACTCACGCTCAAACTCACGAAAATTCTGCCAAGCACACACCAAATACACAGTATCATTATTATCATCTAGGCGGAAATACTGCGGGTATTTTTATATATTCTCGCATGCGATTTATTTCATTGATAATTTTTTCAAAGGAATCCATGCCTAATTGATGATAAATAAAAATCCGCAATACAAAAAAATTCTGGGTTGCATCCATCTATTAGGTTGAGTTTGCTGTTGGCATGACAATATGAAATGTAAGCAAAAGTTTTGTAGAATTTATATCTATCGTATATTTTTAGGGGGCAACAGCAATATTATATATTTTATTTGTCTTTGCTGATGACAAAAGTTGGCACAGGAAATAATCGAAATAATGACGACAGCATCATTTTGGGCATGAGTTGGGTCAAAGTTTTATGAGTTCAATAACAGCAATAATGCTGATGATTTGACATTAAAAATTTAGAGCTAAATAAAAAATAAAATTATACTTATTACAAAACAAATAAAAAGGTATTGGCTTCATTACACATAGAACTGTCTAAGAGGACAATTTGAAGTAATGGAAAAATGGAATGGTCCACGAGATAAACTCAGAACATTTAATGAAGGAATATCAAAATAATGAATCGAAATTCATCACTGGTATCAGTGATTCCAGTGATGAGCAAACGCGTAAGACAGTTGTTCTTCTTCTCACGAACGCAAGGTCAAGAATTATCCTACCATAAAATGTGCAAGAACAAGACTAACTTTGCTACAAATGCACAATAACAAGAAAGATTCTGCATGTAGAAAAACCATATCGACCTTGCAAGAATAAGAACGACCTTGCTTGAACAAGCGCAAGAACAAGACTAGAGATGGGCGCGTGCCTGTTTTTGATGGCACGGACACGCCGATAGGTGACACGCATGAGCACTAAACCGACGACTAAATTTACAGGTACGCACGAGAAGCACGATAGAGCACGGGATATAAAAAGACACGAAGAAGCACGGAAAAACAACGAAAAAACCATGGAAAGACCATGGAAAAAGCAGTCGAAACGTGAGAAATAATACCGAAACCGTTTCGATTTCTGAAATCGGAATCGGAACCGTTATTAAATTAATGTATGTAACCGGACGTGCAAACGGAATCCATTTAATATTTTTTTGTTAGAAAACGGAACCTGAGCCGCTATTTTAAAAATCTTCGAACCAGAATCGGAGTCGATATAATAGTCCTTGTCAGAGACCGCAAAGAACAGCTATCGTTATTAAAAAATGTGTGGCACCGGAATCGGAACGCATATAACTTTTTAATTGGAAGCGGATTCGCAACCGGAATCGGTATTGCGAAATCTAGAGTAAAATAGCGAATTATAACAGAGGGTGTTAGAGGATTTTTTAAGGCAATGATTTAGTATCAAAATTGTCTAAATTGCTATTGTCTTCTGGAAGGTAGCGCCATATACAAAAACGTATCAGAAGTTGAAAAGGTTTTTCGACTCGTAGTCCGTTACACTAGAATATATACTATCTATTAACTAGTAATAGGAACTACTATGTTAAGTGATGGGATACCTAAAAGAAGATTCCAAATACATCAGGACTATGAGTGCATCTAGTGATGCGCCAAAACCCAATACTCTTGTTCATGTCGTTTTTGGAGGAATGCAAGAACAAGTATTACACTGCAATAACAAGAAGATGAACAAGAGTAAAAACTAGCAAGAATGCGCAAGAACAAGACTGACACTGAAAGAACAAGTTAGACTTCCCAAGAATGCGCAAGAACAAGACTGACACTGAAAGAACAAGTTAGACCTCCCAGTACGAGTCTAGTAGTATAACGAGTCTAGTAGTATAACTAAAGTAAGACTACTTGTCGTGTTCATGGATTACTTCATTATTTAGTGGACATAAGAAACAACAAATTTTAAGTAAGACGAACAGAAAAAGAAAGACTCTTTTTTTACAAGAAATAACTATTAATAGGAACTAACGTATTAAGCGGTGGAATACCCAAAAAAAGTTTCAAAATTAATCATCAATATGAGTGCATCTAGTGATGAGTGAAAACCCATGTCCATCATTATGTCTCTTATGTCCATCATTAAATGGACATAAGAGACAACAGCTCTTAGACTGTCAAAAAAAAAGCAAGATTCTCTTTCACTAGAATGACATTGACGTTACAATGCAAGAACAAGATTTGCCCTGCAAGAACAATACAAGCATTGCAAGGAAAACCAGCCATAGAATAAGAGCAAGGACAAGTCAACCATGCCTTGTTCTTGCATTCGCTTATCACTACTCTCAAGAACCTGGCTCTAATTTCTCGCATATTCATATTTATATTTATATTCAAATATAGAGATCTAGAGCTGAATTTCTAATCCGAACGGAGAATGTTTAAGGATTTTGCAAGGCAGAGATTTAAAGACTCCATTGAAAGAAGCGGGTATCATTTATAAGTGGAAGAATAGAGTTAGTGAAAACACTTTTCTCGGACATCATTTTTTGTTACTTAGCCGGTTCTTCCAGTGGAGTCTTCATTTACACTCAAAGTTTTGCCAAGTTTTGCGCCGAATCGAAGCAAATGTCAAAAGTTTACAATCCTGAAGAGGTTTTTTTAACTCATATTACAACACAAAAGATACTATATCGTCGCGCCGAAATTATATTCTTCAGAAATCCTATGAATGTATGACATTATAATTCTGGGACGAAGATATGAATTCTTTCAAATAAACTTAAATTAACTCATCATAGAAACTGCTATAACAGACGATACCAGATAGGCATTAATCGATTTTTTTAGTATGCAAGATTCAAAAATTAAAAGGAAGAAATCAGTTGCTATTGTTATTCCTTCACTTTAATTGAAAACCGTTGCAATATTTCAAATAATAACTATATCAAATATTGTTTTTTAAATAATAACAATATAAAAATTCGTTTTGGTTTTGTAAACATCTCTACAATTTACTACTTACTTAAGATAAAACCAATGTTATATTTCAATAAAATAAATATAACCAATCAAATAACTCAAACTCTTTGAAACTACATAGCATTCCAAGTGGAATGTAAAAAAAAATCTAATAAAAGCTGCAGACAATCTTTGTCGATCGATAGAATTTATTACAAGTACATTTTTAAATCACATTACGACCAGTAACATTACTTAATAACGCATAAAAAAAACATTGAAACTTTAAAACTATTACAATGGCTACTACGCAAGATAATTCCCTGAGATGATGCCGCCGCTGGCGTTGCCAGCCATGCCGTCTATTATTCGAGCTGTCATTGACATATTTGACGCTATCAAAATTATTAACTGTTCATTGACATGTCGTCGTAAGACAAACGTTGAAACTGAACTTGGCGCTGAAATGAATGGCATAAAGAATTGCTTAGCTGTCAATGCAGTGGAAGAAGAACAACAAGAAGAACAAGCCAAACCCAGAAGTGGAAGAGACGAAGAAAAAAGAAATAAAAGACATTGAAAAAAAATGAAGGAAACAAATTGAACTAATAAAAGTTTATTTTTTTTTTTGTTTTTTTTTTTCACTTTTTTGTTTCTTCGTTAAACCAGAGGAAAAAAAACTAAAAAAAAAAAAAACAGATTTTTCTGCTGCCAACGTGAAGGATTTGAGCAAGTGTCCGGGGGATACTAACAGCGAAACCCACATAAATGGACAAAGTTTCGTTAAATGTCGAAGAAAATTGTCGACATTAGCGACAGCGTGTAGAAAAGTTTATTGGAAATTATATCAGGTGGAATAATTGTGAAGTCATGGTTGTAAATGCCAAAAATACTCGTACTTTAAACGATTACTGGTGATGGAGATGGCGATGGAGAGATGACGATGGAGCTGACGATAGCGCTGACGATGGAGCTGACGATGGCGCTGACGATGGAGCTGACGGTGGCGCTGACGATGGAACTGCTGTTGTACTTTATGATGTTATTGCTGTTGTTTTGTGTGATGTTGGTGTTTGTTATGTTAGATTTATGCGCAATTATGTGCAAAGTTTTATAAAGGAATAGGAATTCGTATAACTAATTTGTCAAAAAGTAAAAAATGAAAGATGAGAATCAGAAATGTGCCAAATTGTAGTCAAACCCAAGAAACAATAACTGTAAATGCTGCCAAAGACCGAATCAATTAAGCTCAAAGTTAGCTAATCCAACAACCACCCTCGGCGCACTGCATAGCACGTACCGCATATAAGTAGTCGGTCGGTATGTATTATACCCAGACCCTGCTTGAGTGCAGTGATCAGATGACACTTTCTAACGAACTCGTTAGTAGTTTTGTCAACCCAACTAAATGTCAGTGCCGGATATATGTTCAGTGACAGCAACTAAACACTATCTCTGCGCTGGCGAGGTCTTATTTTTCTTTTACTTAGCCTTAACATGTCTTGTCTCGGGGAACGACACACGCAACGACTAACAATTGGTAAAGATTGACACGTGACCGTGCGATGATTTTGACTTGAACAATGGCTGAACAATGACGCGTTGCCATACCACTCCCACTCCTAATGCCCGCTGCTTTTCTTTTCTTTTCTTTGCTTCACAACTTCGACAACTGTCAAAACGAGCAACAAACCCTGCGCGTGCTCTCGAAGGACATTGTGTGACAAAGCGCCGAGCGGACAGTTGCTTAAGTTTGCGCAAATCTTTGTGCAAAACGTCTTTATTAGTGGCAGCAGGGATGCCACACCCACAAGGATAACAAGGAAAAACGAACAGCAGAACTGACAGCAGCAACTCAAAGTGGTGCGGCTAAAGCAAGGGTTGCATGCGAAATTGTCATGTGCAGCAGCTTCAGCGAAGTTACTCACACAACACACATGAGTCACGTAAGTGTCAATTTATGCATGTGCAAGGATGCGTGAAAATTTCGAAGGATTTTAAACGATTTTGCGTTATTTCTTTTTTTGTGTTGGGTTTGCCAAATCTTACGTGGTGGAGTACAAAGCAAGACACCACTCTCCCACTCCCAGAAGTCACAAGTCTGACTGTCAGGCTGTCACGATTGCCGCCGACTGACAATGTTTGCTCGTGTGGATTTAAGTCGTGGCGCATGTAACGCTTAATTGAATGCACTTTGATGACGCGGCTGTGTGTCACCCTCGCGTCGAACATCCCCACCATTGTGGGTTGGTCGAGGTACGCGGCAGGCTTTGGTTGCATGGTCAACAGGAAATGTAGCCATTATGTTGATTCAATGGAATTTCATTGATTCGATAAGGTTATTAAGTGCATGGTGGCGTTATTGGTCAGGAAGGCGTGCGAGACCTCGTGAGCGACGAACGAATGTGGAAGATCTGGGAGGATGTGAAACTAATTCTTATTGAAATTAGATTATTTTTGGCAGTTCATAAGTGTAGACGCCTGGGGCTGTGTGGTGTGACAAATGCAAGTAATTTGTGAAAAATTGAGCGAAATTAGTTATTGAAAGGCAGTGAATTTTGATTGTCTCTGTGACACATACACTTTTGACAGGCGTGACAGGGAAGTACTATACAAATCGAACGTTTAAATCGTGCATGTTTTATATACCGCTTGCCTTAAAGCTTAAATAAAACAAATACCTGCCGAGAAAACCGTACAGATTGCGTTTAATTTAGCAAAAACGCTGCAGTAAAACAAAGCGCCTCCAAAAGACGAAGGCCTCTGCGAAGAACTCTAGGAAAACAACAACAGTCGTCCGAAAATGCCCATAAAAACAACGAAAACACTGTGCACAGTAGAACTTAACTCAGAATCGCACCAGTTTCGAATATTAATGTCGAAACGTGATGGCCATAAAGTGCAGCAGTGCGGCACAGTGCCTGCCAGTGTCCGTGCCACGTACCAGACTCACTCTCTGCCCGTTTTCAGACTATTTTCTGCCTTATTCATTACACTGCTCGTGCCTTCGAAGGACATACTTTGCTGCAGCATACAGTTCATTCAGATGTAGAGTCGCGCTGTAGAGTCCAAGAAACAAACACTAAAGTAAAAGAAATATATAAAAGAAATAAAATAAAACGTGGAAAAAGTTTTTCTTAATTTTCGCCAGCGAAGAAAAATCACATTTTGCAAAATTATTGCACAAAACAAAAAATACAGCGCAAAAAGAAAATACCAACTGCAACTGCGACTCCATAAAAATATTAGCAAAATAGCCACAAAGCAAGAGACCAAATAAAAGTAGTTGAAAAAATAAAAGAAAATACTTTTCTTTATTTATTCGAAAACTATGTGAGACTCAGATTTTCTAGTTTTTGTTGTTTTTGGAAGTGAATATGTCGCGTTGCCAACTTTTCACACTGAACTCAGACGGCAATGCGCGAACTCTGGCTCGGGATTCTGAACCCCTGTAGTAGGTACGTGCAAATAAAACTACAAAAAACGTAGAACTACTCGGTGCTCGGTGGTGTCTTGACTGCCAAAATAGTCGAGTAGAGTTCATGCTTGTCCAGGGGACACACATTTTTAATTTTGTTGAGTTGAGTGTGCCAAAACAAATATTTATCAGCTACTTGGATATGAATTAAAAACACGAGCGCCAGCTGCAGTGTATTGTGAGCGGAATTTAAAGTGGCGATATTATTGCAGAGACAGGAGACAGGTGTAAATGGTAGATGCACACT
This sequence comes from Dryomyza anilis, assembly GCA_951804985.1. NCBI lineage: Eukaryota > Metazoa > Arthropoda > Insecta > Diptera > Dryomyzidae > Dryomyza > Dryomyza anilis. The sequence goes on from OX638134.1 coordinate 1,314,961, forward strand.
ATGTCATGCTTTCTTTTAATACGATAGTATTTATATTTAATAAAAAATGTTATCTTTGTTGAGATTTTACTAATTATTTTAAAATAAAAGACATTTTTCTTTATTAAATAAAGAGTGATTTGCAGAAACAAAGTAAAAGGAGTCATAGAACTATGGATCTAGTTTAACATATAAAATATAATTTTATTGAATTATAAATACTTAATATGTTATGAAATAAATAATAGGTGCACTTTAAAATCATTATTTTTTATGTTTGACTGGTCATAACTTGGGTCGGATTAATTCAAATTTTATGTGTTTTAATTCAAAATATTAACTAAACTATTCTCAATGGAATATAAAAGAAATTGAACCGATAACTCAAATATTGTAAAAGCTAAAGTCCAAAATATGTAGAAAAACACGAAAATTGCCATATATATGTATTACGTAATAACTCAAAAATTTGAAGCAATTTGAAAAAACTGAGTATGAGGTCGTGATTAGAATCTTTAAATCCATCGGGAAATCATAATTAGATCGTGGATAATGAAAAAAAGACCTCCATTTGTTATTACATTATAATCTGATTTTTTTAAAGAATTTCTCAAAACTTTTCTTTAATTGAAAATATTTCCAGCAACTTCACATTTTGCTATTACTTATAATTCTATGGCATAAATATTCTTTATAATTTTATCCATGCAATTTTTCCTTACTCCAGTGCCTCAAACGTCGACAATGTCTTATTTCTTGAAAGCCACCTGTTTGTCCACATCTCTAACATGTCACTGTTGCCACACCCCCATGTTTAAGTCTGAGATATATTTTTGCAATTTGTCTGTCGTGTAATTAGTGAGATTTAAATCGAGTTTTTCTTTCATTCGTGTGCCGCTCAGCGCCCACTCGCACAAGGAGGACGACGCATGACGTTGTCGACGTCTCCTCCATCCAGCACATTTAACACGTTTGCCCAGGTGCTCGTGTTAGTGACTGCTGTGTCTCTCTGGCTGTGTGACTGTGGCCGTCGTTGTGTCTATGGCTGAGTTCGTGTTCTTGGGCGCGAGCCGACGCGAGGCAAAGGCGACGAGTCCTTTATAAGGCGCTGTTAAATGCATTAAGTACTCGTCTAAGTTTTCGTTAAGCGTTTCAATTAATTTATTGCCATCATCTTGTGTGTTGTCTCCTCAGTGTCACCTTCTCTCTCTCTCTCTCTGTGTCTTGAGTTATACTATATAAAAGGTGTATAAGGCCATGTTCAGGGGCGGACTGGGATGAAAAATATTATGAAACATTTTGTTTATAGGCCTAAAAGAAACTACATAAATCGATCCATAAAGTGTTATTTCAATGAGTTTTTTTTTCAATTCTAAAATGTATTCAGAAATCGACCCAGGCATATGAAAACCAGCGGCATTTTTACCCTACATAAAAATGGTATATTTAACAAGGGTATATTTACTTTGGTCATCGGTTTGTAATAGCCAGAAGAAAGAGTGTCCTTAAAAAGTATCAATTTGTTGAAATAACAATTACAGGATCCAGGAAAAGCTCTATATCAATGAAACAAGGTATTTTTTTTACACAAGTGGACCCCGTTCGGACCCACAAAGTTGTATTTTGATGTGTTTTTGTCACTTCCAAAATATTCCAGATGAAGATCAAAATCAATTAAACTCAGAGCTTTCTTCATATATTTGTACTGGGACTTCAAAATCCTTTTTGGAGTTCCTGGACTGAATAAAACAATCTACAACAATCGATAAATATAAAAGGGAGCGAAAATATTTAATTCTCTATAGATTATCTTAAGTGCAAGCCTGCTTATAGTTATTAGAATAGTAAGTGTTCGAGGGAAATACATCGCTCGATTACACCAGGTCGTTTCCTCACTAGTTATACAGTGGCATCAAACAAAGTCCACTCCTTTGTAATTCACACGGATCTCCGAAAACACACATTAAATGGAATTCCTCATAGCCATATTCTGGAACGAGTCAAAAATTCAAATCGGTCACAATAGTGTGCTTTGTCGCAATTTCGTAGTTTGTCAATTTTATTTTCTATGTTTCAATTGTCGTTACTCGCTAGAAAAAATCTGTTTTCCCGAAATTTTTAATTTTCGAAACCCTCCCTTTTAATCTTAAAGTCATTCCTACCTAAACCGTTCTACCTACTTTATCTAATACTGAAATTAGGTGTATCGGTTGAGCTTCGACCTGTGTACCGCCAGTAGTAAAACTTTTACGGGATGAAGTAAACTTTTTAAATAATACCCTTGACCGTTTAAAATTGTATCACTATTGCAATATTGTAGTTGTTTTCAAAATTCGTTAACCCTGTTGACCTCAGTATGTCCTTATTTCCATAAAATATCCTCACTTCAATATTAAATATGTGGCCCACATTACAGGTTTTTACAAAATGATCGTTTCTCACATGGAGCAGTTCTTTAAAACAAATCGAAATAGCAAATAGAAAATATTAAATTGGGAATACCAAAACAGATATATCAAATCGGGAATATCAAATCTATAAAATCCTAAATTTATCAAACCGAAAATAAAAAAAAATATCAAATTTAGAATATCACATTTAGAATATTAAAATTAATTAAATTAAAGAATATTAAAGTTAATCAGAAATATCAAATCGGAAATAAAAAAAGTGTAAAATTCGTTAATAAAAAAGAATATGTCAAATTTGGGTAATCAAATCGCGATTAACAAATCGGGAATATCAAATCGGGAATATCATATCGGGAATATTAAGTCAGAAATATCAAATTAGGAAGAAAAAAGAAAATGTCAAATTTGGGTAATCAAATCGGGAATATTACATCGGGAATAGAAAATAAGAAATACCTAATTGGGAAAATCAAATCAGAAATATCAAATTAGGAAGAAAAAAGAAAATGTCAAATTTGTGTAATCAAATCGGGAATATCACATCGGAAATATTAAATCAGAAATATCAAGTGCGTATATCAAATCTGGATTATAAAATTGGAAATATCAAATCGGGTATTCAAAATGATGACTATCAAATCGCAAATAACAAATATTGAGTATATAATTGGGAATAACAAAAAGAAAATATCAAATCGAGAATAGAAAATCGGGACTATCAAATCGGATATATCAAATCGAGAATATCAAATTAGCAATGACACTTTATAGTTAAAGAAACTATAGCGTAGCCATAGACAATAATCAGTCTACGGCCACAACTATCTACCATACAACCTAATCCAAAAATATGACCTCTTTTTTAATGTATTTAAGTTTTAGAGTTGAAAGTTTGACCCTTTAAAAGTACTAATATATCTAATAGTTGCTCGATAAATAGACGTAATCCCCCTCCATTTATATTCCCAGGAAAAATCACCGTTTTTAGTTACAACAGGGCTTGACTAAAATTAGTACGTTTCACTAATTCTTATAGATATATTAATTTGTATGGTTATATATATATATTAGGATATATCCTATGAGAACTTATAGACCGGCCCTCCCAATGAAACCCAATACGCTTCTTCGGTCAGTCCGCCCCTGGTCATTTCGATATGGGTCCCTCTCTCTCTCTTTCTGTATGTGAGTCTTTGAATGTGTGCATGTGTTAGTGCCGAGCTAGCGTCGTAATTAGTTGAAGTTATTAAATCTGCAGTCGTGCGCAAATTGCTGCTTTTCAAATACGTACAACTGACTTGTTTTATTCCCATTACTTGGCGCATTGTTCTCGTCTATTTCGCCGAGTTATAACTTCCTCAATCAAGGCGCAAATATCACTCTGCCGCCCGACATTTAAAGTGAGAATAATTAAAATAAAATGAGCGCGCAATAATTATGTCTGCGATATCAAATGAATTAATCGCAGCGCCTGAAAGGATATCATTGGAAAATATTGCGTCGTACTTACGTCAGCGTTAAATGCAAACGTCTTCTTCTACAACATCGTCGTTCATTGTCTGTTATTATTATGAGTAGAATCCACTTACCTGAAAAGCAAAGAAAAGCAATGATATTAAATTCAATTAAGTTAAGTTATTTGTGAGATAAGAAAATAATATAACTTTGAGTAGCTGTATTGAAAGCCTATCAAAAGACGAACTATCAAACAGAACTTCTTGCATTATTAGTCAAGAGATTCCGTTTTTATTATAAAATCTGATAATTTAATTAACATAATAAATGCATAAATATTTTAAATGTAAAAACTAAAGCACTTAAAACTTATTTATTAAGTACTTCGCTGCGGTCACTCTTTGGCTTCTTAATGGCTTTAAAAGAGCGCCATATGCTTGGTCACTTTTTCATTTTATTTTGCAAAAAAAATATTCGCATATTTAAATTTCCGGCACGTTTCAACAAAATACAAAAGCAGTACAAAGAATCCCAAGAAATCCGTATACAACGTCGTGACAACAATTCACCTGGCTGCCTGCCTGCTGTTTGTGCTCTTCTGCAACCCTTTTGAAGCGACTTTCTTATTTTGCTAAAAATATATATGCAATAATAAGAAGAAATAAAGAAAAATAATATAAAAAGATAACGATTTCGCTTAAATTATACGTGGCACTTTCTTTTGCATTGTGCAAAACATTCAAAAAATGGGGAGATTCATCCTGGGGGCATGCAGCATGTGCTGCGGAAATTTTGAATGTTGCTGTGTGACAAGGTAGAGGACCATGACAGGGCCAAAAGTGAAACAGCGGAGGGAAGTAGAACAAATTGTCAACACGTAGAAATGCGTTCAGTCAAACGTAAACGCGTAATAACCATTTTTCGTAATAATTTTATGTCAAAACAAATCTAGGTTATGCCAACACATACACAAGGCGTTGCCAGAAGGGTTCAATCCATAGAAAAAATGGGGGCGAAAGTGGGATGAAAGTGGAAGTTGACGAAGCAACCAACAGCGGCGTCACAATGACATTAAATTTGCTGCAATAACAAATGTACTAAACCAAAAAAAGAATAATAGAAGTTGAATAGAAGGTGATGTGCAAAAAGTAACAGCAAACAAATGAAAGATGTAGCATAGTTCAAGGCGCGCTCAAACTAAAGTTGGTCGCAGCAGCAGTGAGGAAATTTTAAATTAGGCAAAACTTAAGAAATAAAATAAAGTTGTCACGTATGCAGAGTTTATTGCTTGGCACAGTGCAGAAATGCCACAAGGACAGAAAGAAAAAGAAACGAAAAACAAATTGGAAAGATGTGGAAAAGAAAATGACAAATTTGATGAAGTAAAAGTTTAGGTAAAAGCAAAGATTTTTGCAGTTGTAGTTGATGAAGTAAAATAGGATTTCAGTGCTGAAACAGATGGAATACAATGTGATTAGAAGGTAAATTATAATGAGGAAGATTTTGATTGAAGAGAGAATATTAAGATGGAATTGCAATGCTTAGGAAACTGGGTAGTAATGCGTATAAAATGCAAGACTCTTGCTTCTGTTCTGGCAGTTTGTCAAAAATAAGGAGAAGATCGAAATGCAGATGCAAGAACAAGAACGACTTTTCATAGAAGACTGTCTTGCTTTTGATCTTCACTTCATCAGAGGATTTAGATTAAAAGGTTAATTAACATAAGTATTAATTATTATTTCTGTTGTAAATACGAAAAAGTGCAGCTGAATTATATGCATTCATTTCAGTGTTACTGGCAGGGTGACTACGAAAGTAGAATTTATATTTCATGTACAAATGCTGCATACTTCTAGGGGCATTTGCCAAGTACAACTTGAACAACTTTTCTTTTAATTTTATAGTTGTCAATTTTATAGTTTCGTGGTTGTAAATAAAACTTGTTTATTTTCATTTTAAAGCTCACAAGCAAACACTTCACTTGCCAGGTGCTGTCACATTATTTATTAGCATCTCATATGGCTGGCTTTAGACAAATAATAAAATAGCAAAATAAAAATATATTTGCTATTGAAAGCCAATGAGTGCGGAGTAATCACAGCTAAATAAATACTTTATTAAAACAGAAACAAAAGACAACAAAAGTGCATAAATCAAAGTCACACGCATGCAATCACTCATTCATTCTCACTCACTCATTCACTCACTCATTCACTCACTGACTCACGCACATATTACGCCGCATAGAACCGAGCACGATGAAGACCAATATTTGCACAAACAGCACGTGCAGCAGCTAATATCCTTGAATGCAAATAAAAGGCAACCCGCCGCACGTGTGTCGATGCACTTGAAATTGCGCTAGTGTGTGTTGCTGTGTCTGTGTCTGTGTGTATTATACACCATTGCATTAGTGACTGCTTTTATTTACAATTTTCTTAAAGATTACGTTTTTTGCTTGTATTTTTAATAATTTTCTTTTATAACACCAACGGATGCTTGGAAGGAGAGAACTTAAAGCAATATGGCTCATAAATAAATACATATGGCAGACAGAGGACCCAGTGGAAATCACATAAAATTCCATTTTTCACTGAAAATTAAAATTTTCACTAAAATTAAAATTTTCACTAAAAATTTCAATTTTTCACTAAGAATTCTATTTTTCACTAAAAATTCAATTTTTCACTAAAAATTCAAGTTTTCACTAAAAATTCAATTTTTCACTAAAAATTCAATTTTTCACTAAAAATTCAATTTTTCACTAAAAATTAAAATTTTCACTAAAAATTCAATTTTTCACTAAAAAGTAAATTTTTTACTAAAAATTAAATTTATCACTAAAAATTCAATTTTTCACTAAAAATTAAATTTTTCGCTAAAAATTCATTTTTTCACTAAAAATTCAATTTTTCACTAAAAATTCAATTTTTCACTAAAAATTCAATTTTTCACTAAAAATTCAATTTTTCACTAAAAATTCAATTCTTCACTAAAAATTAAATTTTGCACTAAAAATTCAACTTTTCACGTAAAATTCAATTTTTTACTAAAAATTCAATTTTTCACTAAAAATTCAATGTTCACTAAAAATTCAATTTTTCACTAAAAATTCAATTTTCACTAAAAATTAAATTTTCACTAAAAATTTAATTTTTCACTAAAAATTCAATTTTTTACTAAAAATTAAATTTCACTAAAAATTCAATTTTTCACTAAAAATTCAATTTTTCACTAAAAATTCAATTTTTCACTAAAAATTCAATTTTTCACTAAAAATTCAATTTTTCACTAAAAATTCAAATTTTCACTAAAAATTCAATTTTTCACTAAAAATTAAATTTTTCACTAAAAATTCAATTTTTCACTAAAAATTAAATTTTTCACTAAAAATTCAATTTTTTACTAAAAATTCAATTTTTCACTAAAAATTTAATTTTTCACTAAAAAATTCAATTTTTCACTAAAAATTCAATTTTTCACTAAAAATTCAATTTTTCACTTTTTCAATAAAAATTAAATTTTAGACTAAAAATAATTTTTTTACAAAAAATTCAATTTTTCATTAAAAAATGAATATACAATTTTCACTAACAAATTCAAATTTTCACTAAAAAATGAAAATACAATTTTCACTAACAAATTCAATTTTTCACTTAAAATTAAATTTTTCACAAAAAAATCAATTTTTCTTAAATAAAATATTTGTCTCTTAAAAATTTAAGATTTTTTTTAATAAAATTAAAAAAATTATCTAGTTTTCTACTGGTCTCGAAAAACACTTGGAAATCGTTTGCAGCAAAACCCACCGTATTGACAGGGTTTCTGCCAGGCTTTTATACTTAACGCTTTGCCATCCACTCAATGCCAGCCATAAAAGCAACAAACTAAGAAAAGCCTCTTCTTTATATCACTTTACTTTCATTTAACCATTTCCTACTTTTTCCCCCTTTTTCTTTAATTTTTCTTTTCTGTTGGGTTTCTTTCTCCGAGCTACCACCGGATATAAAGTGTTTACATTGGCAAATTTATGCGTATGGCTGGAATAAAGAAATTGTTGTCGATGTTCGGCTGTTGTTGCTGTTGGCAGCTGCCAATATTGGCAATGTATGATGTAATGTGATGTTGCTGTTGTTGGCTTTGTTATGCTCCTCAGCCGCATGTTGTTTGCCCAAGATTTTCTTCTATTTGTGCGGCTGCGATTGCGTTTGAATAGCTCATTAACGGGATCAGATTTTTGGTCTCAACTCCTTACCTGCGACAGCTGACGCACCCCCAATCAGGAAGACATTTGCATTCAGACGCCAGCAGCGACAATAACCACAGGAGTAGCAACAACAATAACAGGAGAAGCATCAGCAGCAGCAATAAACGTGGTAAAGCCGTCTTTGACACCGCGTGACAGCAGGTTATTTAGTGGATTTACATGGATGACGCGTGTGTTGACTCTTGTGGGCTATACTTAAGCCAAAGGGTTGCCATAATGGCCAAAACGTATGTCGCCAATTGAAGGTTATTGAGGTTGTAAGACATCACCGGTTGAATTTTTTTTGGGATTTTTGTATTTTGACAAAATTATGATTGATGGCTTTAAGATTATCGATATATGGTTGCAAAACAGCAAACATTCTTGGAAAATGTGCGCTATTTGTCAATTTAATTAATCTTCGATATTAATACAATGATTTTTTTTTACTAGCGTAATATGATTGTACTATAATTCGATGGACTACACGATTCTAAACGGCAACTTAGTTTTTTATGTACAGTATCTGTTTAAAAAAACAGAATTGATAACGAAATTCAGAAATTTCCATTTGAAATTCAAAAGTTTCCATTTGAAATTCAAAAGTTTTCATTTGAAATTTAGAATTTTTTTTTGAAATTTAAATGAAATTTTTCTGAATTTAAAATGCAATTTTTCTGAATTTCAAATCGAATTTTCTGAATTTCAAATGAATATTTTATGAATTAAAAATTGAAATTTCTGAATTTCAAATGTAAATTTCTCAATTTCAATTGAGTCTTTTGAATTTCAGATGGAATTTCAATTAATGTCTTTTGAATTTCAAATAGAATTTCTGAATTTCAATTGATGTGCTTTGAATTTCAAATGGAATTTCTGACTTTCAAGTGATGTCTTTTGAATTTCAAATGGAATTTCTGAATATCAATTGATGTCTTTTGAATTTCAAATGGAATTTCTAAATTTCAATTGATGTCTTTTGATTTTCAAATGAAATTTCTGGATTTCAAAAGGATATTTTATGAATTACAAATGGAAATTTCAGAATTTTAAATGAAAATTTCTGAATTTTAATTGATGTCTTTTAAATTTCAAAATATCAATTGGTATATTTTGTAATTTCAAATGGAATTTCTGAATTTCAATTGGTGTCTTTTGAATTTCAAATGGAATTTCTGTATTTCAATTGATATATTTTGTAATTTCAAATGGAATTTCTGAATTTAAATGGATGTCTGTTAAATTTCAATTGATATTTTCTAAATTATATTTGTACATTTGGTGTAGTTGTTCTAGAGAAATCGGCTGATGAGTCAATCTGATGAGAATCGTAAATTATTCGATTTGTTTTTAAATAATAGAATATAAAAGTGGTCATCCAACTATAATCTACTAAATGAGAAATGAGGGAATACCCTGCTTGCTTCAATTAAATATATAAACATTTATATAATTAGTTTTTATAATAAATATTTAGTTTTTTTATATTTAAAATTAAGCATTCCATATGTGGGTAGAATACAATACTGTGAAATTTTGAAATATTTCATTTTTACCACTTCTTCTCTAATTAGGTTGATTTATATTTTCATACAAATAGAATATTTCCAGTGTATTTGTATTTAAAATAATTAGTTTTTGGATGAGCTTATAACAGAATGTTTGTGTTCTACCATTTTGGACATATTTCCCCTATGTGACATATATTAATATCAATCAGCCTCCAACTCCTGCCATTTGCAGGACATTCCGTCTGACATTTTAGAACTATTGGCGCTCGTCGCACTCGTGACACTGACAGCAACGCGTTGACGTTTAGTAGCTGTCAATCATGTCACGCCATCTATGCGGTAACTAACTTTATTAGTTGACGTTGTCGATAGAGCCGACTGATAGCAACAATGTGACTGAATGACTATGATACCACATAGCACCAGTTGACGTCTGACTGCACGACAGACGCGCGTTTTTGTTTGTATTTTTATGACATATTGTCATGCAAAACGTGCTGCCGTTTTGACGTCTATATTAAGCCTGTTGGCTGAGAGTGAAAATTACTTTTATCGCACCTGCAGACACAGCGGCGCAGAGTGATTTTTATCAGCGCGCAATAACAAAGAGAAAACACCTAAAACTATGCAATGCATAATTTATATAGAGGGCAAAAAGTTAACTTATGGACTGTGTATCAAATAAAAAAGGCAAAAAGCTAGAGGTGTCATTAAAAATAGCTTAGGATACACAACGAAACAAATGTGTAAATTGGTTAATTGTTACTGTAATTAATAAACAAGCAACCGTAGAGTAAACGAGAAAAAAAGTATAATAAAAAAAATATTAACAACATTATTTATTTAGCTCTACTTGAAGTATTTCGTAGCATAGTAATCGAGCCATATGTTAAGCTCAACAGCTCTATTTACTGTCGAAATAAATATGCGATTCGTATTACTCAGAAATATAATTGATATAATATTTATTTAAATAGAAAAGAGTACTGTCAGTGGTAAACAATTTATTCAACAGCATAATGAGTTTACTTAAGCCTATTAGCAGAGCTAAATATGTGGACAGAACAATTTACCGGGGGCAATTTGAGGGCGCATATGATGGACTCAATCAATTGAAGGGTGGGATTTTTTCTTTAATTTATTTGTGCGTCTGATGAATATTTATAGAGAATTATTAAATTAATGAAGAAAGTAAAAATAAAAAAGGAAAAAATAATTAATTTTCACTAAAAATTCAATTTTTCACTAAAAATTCCATTTTTCACTGAAAATTAAAATTTTCACTAAAAATTCAATTTTTCACTACAAAATTCAATTTTTCACTAAAAATTCAAATATTCACTAAATTTTCACTAAAAATTTAAATTTTCACTAAAAATTCAATTTTTCACTAAAAAATTCAATTTTTCACTAAAAATTCAATTTTTCACTAAAAATTTAATTTTTCATTAAAAATTCAATTTTTCACTAAAAATTAAATTTTTCACCAAAAAAAGAAAATTTTCACTAAAAATTCAATTTTTCACAAAAAATTCAATTTTTCACTAAAAATTCAAATTTTCACAAAAAATTCATTTTTTCACTAAAAGTTCAGTTTTTTACTAAAAATTCAATTTTTTACTAAAAATTAAATTTTTCACTAGAAATTAAATTTTTCACTAAAATTCAATTTTTCACTAAGAATTAAATTTTTCACTAAAAATTAAATTTTTCACTAAAAATTAAATTTTTCACTAAAAATTAAATTTTTCACTAAAAGAGTTACGCAGGGCACTGCATTTAATTTGTATTATATTAAAAACATCAACTTCCTTACAGCATTTCTGTAATTGTTCATGAATATTTCGGGTACATTTCCGTATAACATACAATTAAATGAAAGATTATCTAATTAATGTAAATTTTGTGGAATTTTAAAGGTAGATTGCCGGCGCATTTTGGGAAATGGGTAGAAAACAGACAGTTTTCGTTACAAACTACGCCTTCGTCTGCCTAAAATCGGTCCAAATTATATTTCTAAACTGACTTGAGCCTGCAAAAAATTGTGTTGACATACAGAGACAAAAATTCTGTTATTTTCTAGGAAACACACAGATTAATGGCAGTTTTTGGGAAGTATATAGCTCACTTTATGAAATGATAATGGCAGATTTCTGGCATATTTTGAAAACGGCCAGAAAACAATCAGGTTTTGCTACAAACAACGCCTTTTTCTGTCTAATATCGGTCGAAAATATATTTCTAAACTGCATTGAGCCTACCAAAAAAGTTGTCTTTAGGGGTTTTCAGTAGGCGAATTACATATTAAAAAATGTGTACGCGTCACGGCAGATTTATGGAATGTTTTTGGAATTGTATTTCAAACATGCTGCCTTTTCGCAGTTTTATAAAATATAAAAATATTCAACTTTGATAATCTGCTTTTCATTCCATCTCTGTATTTCTTAAGACCTACCTAAGACCTTCTACAAAAAAAAACTTCTTTATAATGAAAAATTTCTTACTTAAAAAGCAGATTTCATTTTGCCATATTTAGAGTTTTCAGGTGGTTTTTATTCATTATTTCATAATAAAAGTGTTTTGTGATATGTTTATTTATATTTACAACTTTTTATTAATAAAAAAAATATATAAAAAATATTTCAAACATCTTTTTGCCAAAATTCTTATTTAGGGAAATATAAAAAAAAATCGGACAATTTTTTTCTAGAAAATATTTTTTGTTATTTTGTTTCGGATTTAAAACAACGAAACTACAGTCTTTTATATATTGCCTCTATTTTCTACTATAATAAATTTCAAAAAAATATTTGACTTTAATTCAGAAAAAAACATATTTGCCATGAATTTTGGTAAATTCTGATCACAGAATAAGATATTAAAAGTATTTCTTATCCTAAAAATCATTAAACGGAATCAATCAACTTTAATATATCACACCTTGGTGACGTTATATATGGAATGACCCTTATACATTTTTATCAAATTATAAGTATTGAAAAAAAAAAATCGTGAAATCAAAAAAATGCCTGAAAAATATAGTTTTGACCATCATTTTATGCTATGTTCGAAAAAAAAAATTTTTTTTTTGAAAAATTTGTATTTTTTTATTTTGGAAAATGTTAAAAAAGTTTGGAATGTTTTTTTTGTATTTTGATAAAAAAAAGGAAAAGACAAATTTTTTTGCTGCATTGACGAACAAATAATCATATTAGCAAACGGAATTGCCGATTTAACGAAGAATAGCAAATGTTTTAATTAAATTACTGAATTTTATTGATGCACTGATTAATGAATGCAATTAATATCGGTTGCTATATTTACGTTGATTATTTTTTCTGTGTATATAACAATTTTTTGGTATTTCATGGGACTTTTTTAAGAGTGTTGGAATAGATTGTCTTGGAATTGCTTTATATTCTGTTTTTATACTGTAAAATGTGCTTTTTCACACCAAACGCATTTTTTTTTTACTTTTTAAAACAATTTACACAATCTAAAGAATTTTCAAGTTCTCTTTTATCTGCCATAGATGTATGTGACATAAGGGTATTATCTGCATTATAGAAATTTATCGATCTATTAATATTAAGGCTTACAGCTAAATTTTAAATGAATCTTAGTTCTCGAAATATCTACAAAGATTAATTGATACCGTAGCTTAGGATGTACGGTGTTGTTCTGCGCTAATTAGGACAATCGTTGTATGATGCGGAGGTTGATGCACACAAATGTAAAATATATATGTAGTTCTCTGTATGTTCCATACATGCGGCATCATTACCCCAATACAATGTCAAAATACGCAATCTATTAAATATCATTTAATGTCATGCAATTCAAATGCTCATTGGTTAAGTGAGTGGTTACTGTGTGTGTGTGTGTGTGAGGATATATTTATGTATGTGTTGGTCAGTGCATTTGTATTGTCTACAATGTGTGTGTGTGTGTGTGTGGCTGTGTTGGTGCCTATTGTGCAGGCTTTTAATTGCATCGTTGCAGCGACCACAAGACAAACACAAAAACATACGAGCCAACTGTGCAACGGTGCGACGAACGCACGGACGGACATACAGTTAAATAGATGACAGATCATTAGATAGCCACTCGGTTGGACAGGCAGCACAATGGTGCAGAGAGCAGCCGACCATCGTGTTAACTATTTATATTGCGCATTCGATTAGATTGTTCTAAGGTACACCCAAAGAAAATAGTCTATTCAATAGAAATACAAATGTGTTTTAAATAAATACATTTTGTAGTTGTTTTACTAACAAAGACAATATATCTCTTGTTTTAACTCAGTTCATGTAAAAATAAGTATAGTTTGGCATTATTATAAAATAATTTATATTTTTGATGTTGACAATTGCTGGTATAAAACCTGAAAACTTTCGGCACTAGTCCAACGCACTAACCTATCGAGCCATGTGCATGTTTAAAAAAAACGCTACACAAAATGATCGAGTTTCTACACGAAAATTTACTACATAAAATAACTACATAATGCTTTTATTTTGACTGCATTTTGTTTTTATTTTTTCTTTGAAATACATGATTTTATGTGAATTGCTTCGTATTAAATATCCAATATATTATGATAAATTCTGATATGATTCATGTTCAGCAATGTCTTTCTCTATGTATATCTTACTATCTTTTGTTTCTTTTATGAGACACACTTCCTACTACTGAAAATATAGGCGTGAAAATATAGCATGTTTTCTAAAAAAAAACAAAATGTAGTAAATATAAAAGCAATATGTATTTATATTTTATGTAGTAATTTTATTGAAAAATGTAGTGTATGTGTTAAAAAAATTGTATTAGACGTTAAAAACAAAATTTAATACATAAACATTGTAGAAACATATTTTTAATACATTTTTCAGTAAAAATATGTAAAATAAATACAAATGTTATGAAAATTCAATAAAAATGCATTTTTTGATACATTTGCATACATTTTTTTCATTTTATTCAATCTGATACTTCCCTTACAGATTATATTTAATTATTTAAATAAAATATATAAAATTAATACAAAAATCGATCGAATTTTACTACATGATTTGTTATTTGATATTTAAAAAAAAATTAAATTGTTGTAGTTTTTTAGAGTGTACTATTAGTTTTATTTCTACTACCACTATTGTTGTGCCTTTATTGTTGTTGTGCATATTAAAATTGTTTTTGTTGTTGTAGTTATTTGTTAGGCCAATGTGTTTATAAACTACTAGCTGGACCCGTGCACGACTCGTGCCAAGATTTAGTGAATGCAAGGATATGGAGTGATTTTATTAATATAAAGAACATATTTATTATTCATATCTTCCCCGTAAAATTCTTCCCTGTAGAACGCTTTCCCGTAAAATTCTTCGGGTAGAATTCTTTCCCGTATAATTCTCCCCCGTAGAGTTTTCCCCAGTAGAAGTTTTAGTGTGGCGAGTTTTAGTGTGGTGGTTTTTAGAGTGATGAATTTTAGTGTGGTGAGTTTTGGTGTGGTAAGTTTCGTTGTGGTGAATTTTAGAGTGGTGAGTTTTAGTGTGGTGTGTTTTAGTGTGGTGAGTTTGAGTGTGGTGAATTTTAGAGTGGTGAGTTATAGTTTGGTGAGTTTTAGTTTGGTGAATTTCGGTGTGGTGAGTTTAAAGAATTTGGGATGGTTGGTATACCCAGGTGTGAAATATCATAAGATCACTATAACATCTGTTGAAATACACCATCTGGAAAATGTACCTTCTATGGGGGGTGCCACGCCCAGTGGTCTAATACCGCCCACATTCCGCGAGACCGTTTAGAATGGTTATATATAACGCTGACCAGAATTTCATTAAATTTGCTATGCTAATTGCTGACATAATGTGTTTTTAATTTTTGGGTTATATGGGAGGTGCCACGCCCAGTCCACCAATCTCACCGAGATATATCCTATACTCTGCCCAGACCCAACATAGATGTTGTGTCAAAATTTGATTCAATTCGGTTCAGCCGTTTTGACGCCTATTCGGAACATACAGACATACATACTTACATTCGCAAATATATAGTAGATACGAATAGCCAGCCTGTTGTGTTTATAGCTCTGTTCACTGATGCTGCTCGGTCCCGTTGGACCCGACATATCGCAAAATATTGCAAAACATTCGACTCTCAAATCACAGGCTGTGCATTAATGCATCGGCCTTTGTGACATGCTATATATATATTGAGCCTATGTGTTTTATGTTTAGCACTATTATAAGTAGTGGTATTTTGAAACAGAATATGAAAAATTTTAAATGGTAGTAAAATTTAGTAGAAATATTTATACATATTGTAGTAAATACTACTTATACATTTTTATAACAATAGTTGTAGCAGTGTTGGCTCAGTTGATTGGTGCGCAAAACTGCGCGGCGAAAAGTGCTAAGTTCAAACCGCACAACTGACACACGGTGAACCAAAAGGCACTCGAACAAAATGATATAACTTTTAAACAAATCGGTAGATTTCGTTGATTTTTTTTTTACAAAATATAAAAAATAGCAAGGTATAGCTATGCATTACAAAATAGCTTCTATTGATTCACAAAAAATTGTAGAAATATTTAAACTTTGAGAATTTTTTGAAAATGTTTGACATTTGATATTTCAAAATCTGGAGCTGATATCGGTATGATTTATTTTTTATTTTTGACCACATTGATTGCGAACTGAAATAAATTTGCGCGAATGAAGTATATCGCTTGCTGTCCTTGCAATAAATTTACATAACAGGCACCAATGACTGAAATTAGAATAAATATGGTAATTTTTGCCATATAATTTCTCCTAATCCGGGAACGATAATGGGATGATATTTTTTTTATTTTTTACCACATTGATTGTGATTGGAAAAAAGTTAGTGTGAATAAAGGATATCTCTAGGTTTAATTGATATACAATTATTAACTTGACATATTATTCAAATTGCAATTTTTGACGTGAAATTTTACGAAATGTGGACGATATTTGGAAATTTGGTATGTTTATATTTTGAAGGATTTGAGGGGATATGCAAGGATATTTTAGTTATGTTCCAATATGCATTTTCATATATTTATGTATGGAATGCAATTTAATCTCTAAAATTATTGATGTTGTAAGAATAATGGATGAATCATGGAAATGGAAAAATCATATTATTCAAAAATTTCTTCATTTTGTTTTTTTGTTAAATTTTTTTGAAAAACATTTTTTTTTTTATTGAAAAAAAAAGAAAGATTTTTTTTTGAATAAAAGAAATATTTTTTTTAAAAGAAAAAATTTTTTTTTTGTAAATTAATTTATTTTAATTTTTTTTATTTGTTTTAAAATTTGTCTTTTAAATCTATATATATAAAACTCTTGGTCCGTCTGTCAGTCTGTCGACTGTCTGTCTGTTTGCACCAGGATACTATGGAGTCCGGAGGGTGTCATAGGCTATATATGGGCGGGATTGGACAAAGGGGCGTGGTACCTCCCACATTCTAAAAAGAACAAAAAACTAAAATTCACGACACTAAAACTCACCACACTAAAACTCACCACACTAAAACTCACCACACTAAAACTCACCATACTAAAACTCACCACAATAAAACTCACCACACCAAAACTCACCACACTAAAACTTACCACACCAAAATTCACCACACTAAAACTCACCACACTAAAACTCAACACAATAAAGCTCACTAAAACTCACCACACTAAAAATTCACCAGTCTAAAACTCACCACACTAAAACTCACCATACTAAAAACTGACCACACCGAAATTCGCCACACTAAAACTCACTACACTAAAACTCACCGCACCAAAACTCACCACAATAAAACTCACCACACTAAAACTCACTACACTAAAAATTCACCACACTAAAACTCACCATACTAAAACTCACCACAATAAAACTCACCACACCAAAACTCACCACACTAAAACTTACCACACCAAAATTCACCACACTAAAACTCACCACACTAAAACTCAACATAATAAAGCTCACTAAAACTCACCACACTAAAAATTCACCAGTCTAAAACTCACCACACTAAAACTCACCATACTAAAATCTGACCACACCGAAATTCGACACACTAAAACTCACTACACTAAAACTCACCGCACCAAAACTCACCACAATAAAACTCTCTACACTAAAAATTCACCACACTAAAACTCACCACACTAAAACTCACCACAACAAAACTCACCACACTAAAACACACCAAACTAAAACTCACCACACTAAAACTCACCACAACAAAACTCACCACACTAAAACACACCACACTAAAACTCACCACACTAAAAATTTACTAAACTAAAAATTCAACACACTAAAACTCACCACATTAAAACTAACTACACTAAAACTTCTACTGGGAAAAACTCTACGGGGAAGAATTCTACCGGGAAGAATTCTACCGGGAAGAATTCTACGGTAAAGCGTTCTATGGGGAAGAATTTTACGGCGAAGATTTCTACTGGGAAGAATTCTACGGCGATATATTCTACTGTCTGAATTGTCTTTGAGAAAAGTTGTTTTGGCGGAGAATTATTATTTGGTTAATACATTTACAAAACCAATAAAAACTTCCACAGCGAAGCACGGGCCCCTGATATAAAAAATAATGTTTTTTATATTAATAAAATCGCTTTATATCTATGAATTCACAAAATCTTGGCACGAGTCGTGCACGGGTCCAGCTATTTTTTATAAAATAAACCTGAAAAATTTCAGATTAAATCAAGCAAGCAGAATTTAAAAATTAAATAACATAAACGTTAGAAGAATTATAAATACTTATTTATACATTATGAATAGATACAAACTTTCGTTTACACAATTTGATGTTTTAAAACATAATATTGAATTTGAAAAACGTTAAAAACTACGACTTTAATTCAACGAATAAAATCTTTATTTGTTATAATATCGATTATACTATTTCATAAACATTTTCCGATATAAAACCAACTTTAAATGTACATAAAAATAAATAATTCTTCTTTAGTATGCATAAAAACTACGCACAAAGTTAATAACTACTTTCAAAGGGTACAAAAAGGTTTAAAGAGGCACAAAAGAAAAAAATAAACACATTCTGCACATCTGCATTAAGGCAATTTAAATTTTAATGCTACAAAAGCAGAGCATCGATTGGCTTTTTCGGTTTTTTTTTTATTAGGTTTTTCATAATACCGCCTAAGAAATGTGCCCAATTTAACTGAGCCCACAGGCAATGCGTATCAGAGACAATGCAAAAGGTTCATTCAGGCTGGAATCAGGCTACCATTTATGGACACCGACAGAACAATGCGAAGCCAATGATTTCGCATGAAATTGCAGGACAATAAAGCGACTTTATAAATAGACTGATTTTTTATTTGTTATACGGCAAATAAAAATACGAATAAATAATTGTTTAACCTTTAGAGAGGCTTTTTAACAGAAACAATTGAAGCTTAATATTATAATGTAGGCTTTTAAAATCAATTTAGATTGAATTTTTGATATGCCGATGAACATTAAAATGATTTAAAACAAAATTAAAAGAAACATATTTGATGTAATGTCACATAAGGGTTAAAAGAATGGCCATAAAATAAAATGCGCAGAATTGTAGGCAGAAATGACAAAATTGAAGCGTGGGCAAAGATATAATTGTTTTTATTGCTGCGGTTGTGGCTGCAGCAACAGTTGTTGCAGCCAAAGAAGACGCAGAAATTACGCCACATCCTGCGGCAATTGTCGAATACTTCGACGGCAACAGTGGCACGAAGGCTGAGACAGAGAAACTGAGTCTGGGGCGGCTTCGAATGTCGGTCTACGTGGAATTCGACGCCAACGCCACATTGGAGCAGGGCAGGGCAGGACAGGACAGAATAGGAACGGGCAGGGCAGACGACACTGTTGCTGTCTGCAATCATCGTTTATGAAACAATGGCCTCTGGGCAGTAGCAATAGCAACAGCAGCAACATGATGACAATGGAGAGCAGCAGCAACTCATGAGCAGCCAATTGGAGATTTCGAATTAATGCTGCTGCTGTAGCTGTTGTTGCTGCTGTCGTTGTTTGTGCTGTTGCTGATATAGTTATTGTTCTCGTTATTGCTGCTGCTGCTGTTGTTGTCTCGTTATTGAGCGCACATTTGGTCAACATAATCAGCAGTTGACAGCAAACATGGAATTGTTGTTAGAAAGCCAATCGGCACAAACTGACCAACAGACTGAGGCAACGAGGCACCGAACACGCAACCGTAGTACCGGGCATTGTTGCTGTGGCAGACGTCATGTCGTCGCTTGTAATGGAGCAATTCATTTAAATGCTGGTTGTCCATTAAATATTTATAGATAATACCCGCAAATTAAGTGGTATTTTTCATGAGATAATGAGCAATATACGTTGTATAACGTTTGAAAAAAAAAGCAGAGAAAAAGCAGTACATGTCATTTTTCTTAAATAAAACTCGTTTTTTAACTCAAAATCATACAACAGCTGACACACATTTTAAGCTCTATGAAAATCATAAATTTTTTGTGTCTCCCCATTTCCATAGACGCCTCCTCCCTCCTGAAAGCCCTCCCACATTGCTGCTGTTCATTAGCGCATAAAGTAGCAACCAGCGAAGGAAAACGAAATGCAACACTTGCAAAATCCCCGCGGGCAATAACAACATCAAGTGCGCTCGTTCGTTCACTCATCCACTTATTCGCTCACGCACGAAATGTTTTTGTGTGCGTTGCCTGTTTTCTCCCCAAAGGCCCCGAAAAGCAACTGATGCAATGAGCCCTCAAAAACTCCAAGCGTTGTCGATGGCTATATGTTGAGGATGATCTTCCTGCGACGCATCACTTAATTTAACGCCAACACCAAACAGCAATGGGGCCAGCAGCAATGAAAGATGCGCGCAAGACTGGCTTTATGGCAGGCCACATACGACGGGTTTTTGACGGGCGCGGCATGGCCGACCGACATGTGGCAGGCAGGCAGGCATGAATGCATGAAGTTAGTGGAAATTATGAAATCTCGCAATTCCGCCTAGACGCAGTACAAAGCCCTGCGGTGCTATACGTGAAAAGCGTTGCAAACAACAGACGGAGCTTTAGGCACCGCCAGCACCGATTACAGGGCACAAAATATCCAAATAAACCAACGCCCAACGCATCGCCACATAGGCAGTCGTCACTCAAAATACACATAAAGCATATTTTTTAAATCATGCAAAAGGGTGGAGGACGCAACGAAGCGTTGCCACATGCGTACGAAATATAAAAATGTGACGAAGTGTAGAATTATTTGAACGGTGACGTTGACAGGCTGAGTTTATGAGTTTAAATTTGATATGTTATTTAAAATTCACGAATTGTAAGAAACGAAATGTGTAGAAATATAAATTGTTTGGAACATATGAAATCTATAAATTGACTGCACAGAAACAAAAAATTCATCATTATGATGAACTTATTCATAAATGTTATGAATTTTTCTACCAACTATCAGATTCATCATATTGATACCACCGTTCATTATATGACATATTGATGAATGAATTCATTATAAATATGAATTTATTCATACTATCGAACATCACAGTGAAGAACGAAATATTCACTACAATTCATCATCAAATTGATGAATATAATCATAATATATATGAATAATTTAAAATTTAATTTGTTTACGAATTTTTCAAAATAAATACATTTTTTAGATAATATTTAGAAAAAAAATGTTGTTGGAAAAAAATTTTATTAAATAAAAATTACGAAAAACAATTTTTTTCATCATATTGAAGAACACTTTTTCGACAGTTACCAAGCGTTCATCATATTTATGATCTCATTCATAACAGTGATGTCGTTAGTCATTAATATTATGAACAGTTTTCTGCAATCATGGTTTGAAGAACGCATTTCATCAATATGATGTACATTTGAACAAGTACATTAAATAAAACAAATATGTACATCATATTGAAGAATGCTGTTCATCAAACCAAATTTCAAGTAAAATGTGTTGTTATATATTTATTTATAATTACAACCTTTTTATTACTGAAAATTTGAAATTATAAAAATTAAAAAATTCGGACAATTATTTTTTTTTGCGAAAAAACGTTTTTTATGTCAAAATTTTTCGATTTTGTTTTATCAAATTTGTTTTTTTTTTAAATTCATTTTTTTCCAACATTAATTTTTTAAATTTTTTCATGTCGACATTAAAAATTAAAAAAAAAAAATTTAGTATTTTTTTTTTTATTAAAAAATTATATTCATCAATATTCAAATTCATTGTATTAAAAATTTCGTTCTTCAATGGTATGAATACGTTCTTATATATAATGAATGTATTCATCAATATGTCATTTAATGAACGGTGGTATCAATATGATGGATCTGATAGTTGGAGAAAAAATTCATAATATTTATGAATAAATTCATCATATTGATGAATTTTTTTCAGATCTATTGAGTCTTCAAAAATATCAAATTACAAAATAAAGTTATGGGATAACATCTTTGGTATATTATTTTATTATCCAATTTAGTGTATAGTTGTCTCTTATCGTACTTTTACACTACATACAAGGGGTAGAATCTTTTTCCGCCCTTTGGACCCACAAGAAAAAAACATCTTCAAAAAGCATTCTAAATTTGTTGTAATTCACAGAACTGTGGACTTGCGTTTCTTAGTGTCAAACTTTGCATGTGTTTTGTTATTGCTTTCTTCGATCGCTTGTGTACTGGTAAACCGAAAACAACAACAAACATACGTTCTGCTCAGTTTATTTTATTCCTATTAGAAATAATATGTGAATCCAAAAACATAGCATTGAAACAAGCGATTGCAATTTTGCAAAAATACAGCAAACATAGTTTTTTCTGTGAACAGGGAAGAATTGCTTAAGGAGAAAGAGTTTTTGCAGGAAATATTTGTATTTATTTTTATTTTAGAAGATTATGGGACTTATAATATAAATTGCGAAATGAAAATAATAAAAACCAATACAAAATATTTTTATAAAATTGAATTTGACAAAAATCAATATGTAACATGAAAACTGAAGACAAAAACAAAACATGCACTAGTGTTGTCAGCTACCACAAATCCCCAGAATCCTTGACAATATCAGTACAGTGAAAAAAGAAAGAAAAAATTGTCAATCTAATTGAAATTCTAGACAAAATCTTCCGCAAATTACCTTTATTGACGAAAATCCGTAATCCACGAACGAACATGATTCAACGTGCAGCATGCGGGTGCGAATATGAAACCCCACGAACGAACGAATGAACGAACGAATGCATGTACGAATGTAACCGGAAACGGAAGTAAGCTGTTGGTGAGCACAGCGACTCAGGGAATACGCCATATAGAGCTGGGTAAATACGACGCTATACGGACGGCGTCTGTGCATGTATGAATCGCACTGTCAAGTGACAACTTGCTTCTGTCAATTTCAAGAGCACAATAAGAAGGAAAAGAAAAAAACAAAACTAGTGCCGAGAAAGAAAACGTCAAGAACGTCAGTAATATGCGCTCCGGTTCTTGCGGTTTACTGCTGTTGGTAAATACGGTACCTTGCAGCGACACAGAATCCGCGCCGCAATACATACTGCGGGGGGATTTTCGTAAAAATATTTTTCGTCAGATAAAACTGTAAATACACGAGTAGCTACAAAAATAAAATAGTGATTTCCCACACAGTGCAAAATCTGTACAAAAATGGCAGCATTTTTGTTGTTGTTGTCCTGGTCCCTAAACTGGCAGACGAGAAGCGCATTTTGAAATGCAATTTTCTGCGTTTTCTTGCTATTGCTGTTGGTGCTGCTGAAGTCAGCAGCCAGGATCTCGTCGCAGCGATCCTTAATTTAATCAGCTGAAAGCGCATTTTCAATTTACACCCACTGCCCCAGCCATCAGCCAGAGTACAACGTCGCGTCGTTCGCATTTTTCAATTTCATCGTTTGCAGCCAGAAATTGATTCGTTCTTCGTTCGTCGCAGTTTTTGTCCCTCCCGCTCTATTGGTTCCAGCGTATTATTTACAACAGTGTTGCCTTGCTTTTTCACGTGCTCTCGCTCGCATTGAGTACTAAAGCAATTGCATTCCCAGTGGGAGTGCATCAGCACATTCAATAATTGGAATAAGTATCGAGCGTCGATGTTGGTGTCGATGTCACTGACGTCGCTGCTAAGGCCATCATCATCATCACCATCATCACCACCAACGACATAATCATCATCGTCATCTTCATCATCCATGTTGCAGCAGCAAGATTTCTTTTTAAGCTTTATTGATGAAGTTTTTCTCGCATTGAAGTTCAATGTGGCTTCCGACCGGCTTACTTCGAAAAATCCTGTTTTTCGTATTTTATTGACTTATATTATGCTGCGAGTTCTGCGAATTTTACATCATATTTAACAGAATATTTGGCGCACGGTCGGTCCAATGCCAAATATGAACGAACAAATATGTATTTTCCTCATTTAAGTAATAACTTTTTAATTAATTGAATTTTTGGCGAATGTTGCGATGTAATGGATGTTTTTATTTGCATATATAAAATATTGAGATATTATGCGAGGAGTGGTACCAGCAAAAAAGTATGTTTTTCCGTCGATAATTTATAAAGCAGCTTTATAGAAGATGAACATTAAAAATATGGATTTAAAATTATATAATAAATTATTAAATTAGGAACACGAGGTTCTTTGGAAAGTACAAATTCTACATAAGTGCATGTCGATCTCTATGAATAAAATCATCATATTGAAGATTTGAGTTGCTTTCGGAGTCATTTGACAATTTATATTTGTCGACTCTTATTGTGTTTTGCATACGCATAAACAAAATCAACGAAAATGAAGAACGACATATAGAAAAACGAGAAAACAATGACAGAGATTGCACAAACTCAAAAATCGAATGTATTTGAATTGTAGCAACATCAGTGAGCATTTAAATATGGAGTATGCATTTAAAAAGCAAAGAGCAAGAGTTTTAAAATCGAGATTTCATTAAAAAAGCAAAGATTGAGTATTTTCTAGAATTTAAAAAGCAAAGAGAGTTAGTTTTAGTATTTCTGGAGCAATGTAAACGCAGCATCAGAAAATCAAAGAACGAGAGTTTTTGAATCGAGAAGCATTTAAATAGCTTAAGTACAGCTAAGCGAATGTATTGGAATCAAGACAGTATTAAAAAAAAAACAAATAACGAGAGTTTTGTATTTTATACTAACTGGATTTCTGTGCACTTTTAAAATCAAAGAGCAAGAGTATTTGAATCGAGATTTCATTAAAATAGCAGAGATGGAGTATTTTCCACAAACTCAAAAATCGAATGTATTTGAATTGTAGCAACATCAAATCAATGAGCATTTAAATAGCGAAGGACGAAAATTTTGGAATGGATTTAAATGCATTTAAAAAGCAAAGAGTAAGAGTTTTAAAATCGAGATTTCATTAAAAAAGCAAAGATTGAGTATTTTCCAGAATTTAAAAAGCAAAGAGCGGGAGTTTTAGTATTTCTGAAGCAATGTAAATGCAGCATTAGAAAATCAGAGAACGAGATTTTTTGAATCGAGATGCATTTAAACAGCTAAGAGTGAATGTATTGAAATCGAGACTGTATTTAAAAAAAAAAAACAAAGAATGAGATTTTTGGACTTAAAGGAGCATTTTAAGGACAAATAGCGAAAGTTTTGGAATCTAAAATACATTTAAAAACAAACAGCTAGAGTTTTGTATTTTATACTAACTGGATTTCTGTTCACAAAGCAAAGCGAATCGCAGCAACATTTGAAAATCAAAGAGTAAGAGTTTTTGAATTGATGAGCATTTAAACAGCACAGGACGAGATTTTTGCAATCGCATTTAAAAATAAAAGAGCAAGAGTTTTGGAATCGAGATTTCATTAAAATAGCAAAGCATTTAAACAGCAAAGAGCGGGAGTTTTGGTATAGCTCGAGCAATTTGAAAAGCAAATAACGAGAGTTTTCGAATCGAGGCATTAAAACAGCAAATAGCGAATGTTTTGAAATCGAGACAATATTTAAAAAACGAGAGTTTTGCATTTCAAACAGCATTTAAAAAACAAATAGCGAAAGTTTTGGAGTCTGGAATACATTTAAAGATCAAGCAGCGAGAGTTTTTTTTATTTTACACTAGGATCGAAGAAGTTTTAAACTTTTTAACAAAAAAACAATGTCATCAAAAAAGAAAATAAGACTTTATACGTTTCATTGGTATTTTGCTATCGCTCGAGAAATTAAAACTGATCATTTGAGAGTTTCCCTAGTGGAAATTTGCCCGATGCGCCATCGGGAAATGATCGGGGTTTCCTCAGGTAACCCCTATTAGAGCAAATATGATCATTGCCTTGTCATGCCCTTATCATGCTCACCATAGCAGGGTTTACATTATCTAAACAGCCAATGGTCCCGATCAAAGCTACATTAGTTGTTCCTCATAAAGAAATTTTCATCGGGCAATGATCAGGTTTCAATGAGGTCTGATATTTTATTTCATCGGGTATTTGTATTTGACATGATCAGTTCATGAGCATGGCCCTACCAAAATTTCTACTAGGGTTTCTGAATAATTCAAAAAATTCAATTGTTCACTAAAAATTAAACTTTTTAATAAAATTAAATTTTTCACTAAAAAAATTCTATTTTCTGCTCAAAATTCAATTGTTCACTACAAATTCAAATTTTCACTAAAATTTCAATTTTTCACAAAAA
Organism: Dryomyza anilis; assembly: GCA_951804985.1. Classification (NCBI taxonomy): domain Eukaryota; kingdom Metazoa; phylum Arthropoda; class Insecta; order Diptera; family Dryomyzidae; genus Dryomyza; species Dryomyza anilis. Next base: position 1,341,315 of record OX638134.1, read on the forward strand.
AATACAATTTGTGACTAACAAATCAAAAAATTCAAATTTTCACTAAAAATTCAAATTTTCACTAAAAATTCAAATTTTCACTAAAAATTCAATTTTTCACTAAAAATTCAAATTTTCACTAAAAATTCAATTTTTCACTAAAAATTCAAATTTTCACAAAAAATTTAAATTTTCACAAAAAATTAAAATTTTCACAATAAATTAAAATTTTCACAATGAATTAAAATTTTCACTAAAAATTCAAATTTTCACTAAAAATTCAAATTTTCAATAAAATTTCAATTTTTCCTCCAAAATTCAAATTTTCACTATAAATTCATTTTTCACTAAAAATTAATTTTTTCACTAAAAATTCATTTTTTCACTAAAAATTCAAATTTTCAATAAAATTTCAATTTTTCACAACAAATTAAAATTTTCACAACAAATTAAAATTTTCACAAAAAATTAAAATTTTCACAAAAAATTAAAATTTTCACAAAAAATTAAAATTTTCACTAAAAATTCAAATTTTCAATAAAAATTCAAATTTTAAATAAAAAATCAAATTTTCAATAAAAATTTCAATTTTTCACTAAAAAGTTAATTTTTCACTAAAAATTCAATTTTTCACTAAAAATTAAATTTTTCACTAAAAATTCAATTTTTCACTAAAAATTCAATTTTCACTAAAAATTCAAATTTTCACTAAAAATTCAAATTTTCAATAAAATTTCAATTTTTCACTAAAAATTAAATTTTTCACTCAAAATTCAATTTTTGACTTCAAATTAAATTTTTCACTAAAAATACAAATTTTCAGCAAAAATTATATGTTTCAATAAAAATTCACTAAAAATTAAATTTTTCACTAAAAATTCAAATTTTCGCTAAAAATTCAAATTTTCGCTAAAAATTTAAATGTTCACTAAACATTATAATGATCACTAAAAAATTCAAATTTTTCACTATTTCTCTATTTGGCATTTAAACAGCAAAAATAGAGAGTTTTGGAATCCCAAATATATTTGCTACTAGGGTCCATGTAAATTTAAAGTGTTTACGAAAGAAATATTTTTATCAAAAAAGAAATTAAAAATGTATACGTTTCATTGTACCAACAAATAAAAGGTGATTTAATGTTTTTAAAATTCATCTATAAAAAAACTAAGAAAGTCTATAGCTGTTTTCCCATTTATACAATTCTTGTTTAATCCTCAGCTTATAGTTTATATAAATAATGCATAAAATAAGAAAAAGCATGATTGTGAAGAAATATAAACTGCACGCATTAAGAAATGTGAGTTCATTTAATTGCCCTTAACAGAGACATAATAACTTTAAAGTAATTTTGCGTAACTCGTACACATGTCTGTCTGTCTGTCTTCACTTTTATTACAAGTTGATGGCAAGGAAAAAGTTTTTGTTGCATACTTCAGAACGAATGACTGGATTTCTGTCTGTCTCCATGTCATACTGAAACTTGGGGCGATAGTCTTGGTGTCTGACTGTCAGTCTGTCTTGTATGTCGACTGCAGCATATGTAGTGTAGGTGCTACAAACCCTGCAATTTGTGACACTCGAGCAAGTTCCGAGAAACAAAAAACAGAAAAGAAAAGAAAGAACAAACTGAAAAATACAGTAGCGCTTAATGCGTTGGTATCAAAGGATGACTGTAATTGAGATGTTGTTGGCGATACTTCTACGTTGGAAGACAATTTGAAGATGGCATGATTTTGATGCGTTGTTCAAAGCTGCAACGCTGCAATTAATATAGTCTAATTTATGGCAAATTGTGAGCTGAAATTAAATACACAACATGCTGGACATGTCAAAAATAAAAGAAATAATCGAAAATCATCAAAAAATTATATAGTTCGAGTCCAATCAAGTCCATTGGTTGCATGAAACAAATAAATTTGAACAAAGCTGATTTGGATTACTGGGTGTCGCTGCTGCCATTCATGCCAGATGGATGGTTGGTTGGATAGTCAAACAATTTGACACTATGCAGATAAACCTTTGATACATTTACTCTATGCAACACCCACAAATTTTACTCGGGCGTCTGTACAGCCAGATACGTACAACGAAAAACATCAAAAAATGATTTTCATATTAAATTCATGTATGAATTGGAAGCTATTTTGTGGTTTCATGGGTGGTGCTGATGATGATGACTTCTGTGCAATGCAGCAACTCTTTAGTTATTTTATATTATTTGGTTTTGCTTTTTATTGTGGTACTCGTTGTAGGGTTTATCAATGCATAGACATAAATGGAAGCACTGATAGTCATAGGATTTTCTATGACAAAAAAAAAATAATAAAAACTATATATAATATATGAAATTGTGTATAAGTTTTATTATGCGGAAAATTGGTTTTTATTGCTGACCATGTTGATTTATATTATTGCGACAGCATATACTGCAAAGAGTTGCTGCCAGGAGAGATTCATGATTATTGGTTTTGCATTAAAAGCAGAGTTCTGTTAATATAGGGTACTTGTTTCAACTAAATCCAAGGGTACTATATTGTTGAATAGTACTAGAAGTTAAATGTTTAAGGAAAATTTAAATTCTTCAGAAAAATATAAGGGAGCCTGGGATAATAGTGGGACACATTTTGATTTTCCTCCAAAAAAAAGTACATTTGAATAATTTATTAAATTCTTTTGAAGAGTCTATTCCATATACTGATTGATGATCTAAATTTTTGCATTAACAGAATACCATTTATAGGCCTTTTAATAGAATTTTGAGCGATTTTTTTAAAAGAGCACTAAAATTACAACAAAAATTGCTTAATTTACGTTTCCCAGTTTACCCCAGAAAGTGTTTCCCACTTTACCCAAATATCGCAATTTGAACATAACTAAGCACCATTTAAGAAATTTTAAATTAATTGCGAAACCCTTTTGTATTTCAAAAGATATACAGTATACGATCAATTTAAACATACTATCTTAATTAAAATTAATCGCACTTTCAAATACCTTTTTTTCACTTGTTGTCGAAATGCAATAAAATGTATTATTTTGATTATACCCATGGATGATAAAGTTAATGCCATATTAAGAAACACTTGATAATTGTATTTATTTTTCTAAGTATAAAAACATCTCCAAAAACTGCAATTTATCACATTACCCCATGTCCCACTTTACACCATGTTCCTCTACAATTTTGAGTGAAGTGAAATTTTATGTTCAAATGGCAGACATAGGTAATTTGGAACATCATCACTTTTTGAAACATCAATGCTCCCAACATTTATAAATTCCAAATTACACTAGACAACAAAGGCTTTTTACAATTTAAGTATGATTTTCCGATATACTCCAAGATTTTAATCAATATCTCTTACTCAGTTTTTTGATATTACCTAAGGTTTTTGATGTTTTTACGAGAAATACTTCTAAAATACAGAAGGAATCCAGAAATTTACGGAGTGATATACAGCTAAATGAAAACATTCTGAATTTAAAGAAACAGATTCACTTGGTTATCACAAAAGTAACCAAGATCAATTATACTTGATAATGCAGAGGTTAATTTCTAAGGTATCAAAAATATTCTTCCCACAAGAACCGTGTTCGTATAACTATTGTTTTTTCGAACATACTTTATCTGTAATATTCGCTATTGTGCTTTATTTTGGTTTATCTGCCTGTCATCGCTATTTTTTTGTTAGTGTGTATGTCTGTCGATATTTTCAAAGCAACTAATAGCAATTATTCTTGATATGCAGATATTTTGTTCTTAGGTATCAGAATAGTAACTAAGAGCAATTATTATTGAAATGCAGATGTTTTTTTTTCTTTGATATCAAAAAATGGAATGATGTACATTTTATGCATGTGTGTGTTTTGACGATAATTTCTGCATATCTAGAATAATTAGTCTTAGTTACTTTCAACAGACAGTCAGACACACTAATAAATAGATGGCAATGACAGACAGAAAACGGACATACGGCCAATATTATTGAACACTAGATTGACAATGACTTTGTATGAAAAAAAAAATCATCGAGTTTGATTTTGAAGGTCACCCCCTAGAAATGCACTATTGAATGAGAAAAACAATGTGGAGAATAAGGGAAATGGACCCGCCGAGACCTCAAAGTAGGCGTTTTCGTACCTAAATCGACAATTTTAAATTGTATTGGAAATATGTCTCTCAAAGAAATTAAACTCTCGATTCGAAATCATGATTTTCATTGTCAGTCTATTGAACACGTGATCGTTTTGCATAGAATACAGCAACAATTTTGCGTGTTCTTGTTTGGTTTTTAGTAGCCAATAAATTAACTTCTCAATATCCAGGAGAATACATTTTGTTTACTTTTTTGATAACTAAGTAATTTTTTTCTTAACATAGATGATAAGTTCTAGAATTTTAGTAGAATTTTAGAATTTTGTTAATGTTAACGAAATTCAAATTTTTTCAGTCGATCCAAATAACTCTTCAGTCTTAGAAGTTTATTTCTCTTCGTATATGTGAAGACTACGGTTCAATAATTTTTTATATAAAAATAATCAAATGTTTTCGGAATTTTTATTTAAAAACAAAAAAATAAAATTACAAAAAAAAAATTCGGAATCTTTTTTTTTCGAAATTTCTTTTATCAAAAAAAAAAAAAAAAAAAAAAAATATATATATATATATATATATATATATTTTTCAGAATTTTTATATATTTTTTTTGAAAATAGGGTTTTAGAAATAACATATTTTTCGAATATTCTTTAATTTTAGAAAAAATATTTTTTTTCGATTTTTTTGTTTATTTTCGAAAAAAATGTTGTTTATAAAAATTTGTATATAAAAACAAAAAAAAATTTCGGAATCTTTTTTTTTCGAAATTTCTTTTATCAAAAAAATATATATATATACTTCAGAATTTTTTTCGAATTTACTTTTTTTTTTTAAATAGGGTTTTAGAAATAACATATTTTTCGAATATTCTTTAATTTTGGAAAAAATATTTTTTTCGATTTTTTTTTATTTTCAAAAAAAAAAATTGTATATAAAAATTTTTCTTTGAATTTAATTTTTTTGGTAATTTTTATTGTTACTTCTTTTAATATATAACGATGAAAATTTTTTTATTATTTAAAAAATGAATATTATAAATCGAGCAAGCAGTATATAATAAATAAATAACATTAACCTATTACGAATTATAAGTACATCAATGTGTAAATGGTGACAAGTTTTTGGGCGTAAAGCTGATGTTTAAGAATATTCAATATAAAAATAAAAAAAAAAATTAAAAAAAATACGATTATAATTGAAATCTTTCATATGATGAATCTGTTAGTTGTTGAAATAAGTTTAATAATGATGAATAAAATCATTATATTATATTACATTACATCTATCCTGAAATAGAATACCCAGTATGCAGTTTTTAGTGGAACTATTTAATATGTTTTTTAATTAAAAACAGCTACTTCGTCAAATTATTCCTTTTAAATTTGATTTTCAACTACGTGACCTCAAAATAAACGGTAGACATGATGAATGAACACAATCATTAATGCATTTACTTTCGGCTTCGTTGAATCCTGTCATCATTAGCTGCGCCCCAATCGCCCGAACGTAACCCGATGCTGTTTTAGAAAAGCTGTTTCTAAGGCAGTTCAATTAATTAGGCCTCTATTCAATTAACTCACAACCAAGTGCAAAGTTCTGCGCTGATATTATTTAATTGGCAATAATGAGACTTTTCGGCAGTGGCCTTCTTTTTCATTTAACAAATTAAGCATCCTTCTTTTTATTAATTAATAAAATAATAAAGTCAATCATTATAATCAAAAACATTGCACAATTTTTTTGTTCAATTTTAATTGGATTAAACTTATAGTCGATGCTTTTAATTCATTCATTAGTTCACAGCAATAACAAACTCTAACCGCAATAAACAGTACTTTTTTAAGTCTTAACAACTTTGTACCGCGTCTAATAACTTTTTGCACAGAGGGCGCTCTGTACAGCGTTTGTTGCATTGACCAGTATTTTTTTTTACTTTTTTTTGCTCTGCGCGCCATAACAGTTAAAATTTCATTTTCCCCCAACTGCGCTGCTGCATTTCAACAACTTTTATTATTTGCAATTTGCATTTTTCATATTTTTGCAGCGCCACTAGTTGCAGCAGCAAAAGGTTGGCAAATCGACGAATGAAAAAAAATGTGCAAAAATTGAAATTTCAAAAAAAGTGTGGTAAAAAAATTGTAAAACGGGCAATTAGTGCTAGTGATTGTTGTTGCGCGTAACAATTTTTCAAAACTTTTCTTTGCAATTTCAGCCAAACTAATCCCCGACGATGCAATGGGGGGTTTTTGCCATTAATTGCGGAATTATTTTTGCCTTTTTTTACTATTAGGGAGTTATATATTTTTTTGTATTATAGTACAGCGCATCGTAATATTTTAATTGAAAGTTTTAATATGTGTTGATAGAAATCTGTTGCAAGTTGAAACATTTATTAAAATAAATAAAAAATATTAAAATTTCTATTTTATGTATTAATTATTTTTATATTCGCTGAATTGTTGTTTTGCACTTCTGATTTATTGCTAATTATGATTGATGCCAGCAACAATCTGTAAAAATTAAACCATCAACTGTAAAAGCTTGTTATCCGGAAGCCACACAACCCGCTGACTTTGGATCTCAGTCACCAGGCACCACAAACTTTGCGCAAAATAATCTAAAAGTTTTATAACTAACCACAGCAAGCAGCACAGTCCACCCAAAACCAAAATCATGATTGACACAAATAAAGTGTCCTGCGCCAGCCAGCAACAAGGATGTGCAAGGACAGCAAAATAACTATGCAGCTTCATTGAAGAAAAAAGCAGCTCTCCAGAGATATTTGAAACCTTGGGTTAACGATTTGGCATCAGCACTAAAAAATTGATACGAGCATCATATAAGTTATGCTTACAACAATCATTTTAAATAGTGACTATAATAATTGTGATATAATTCATATGCTTGGGGCAAAATATAAAAGAAAAAACAGTCCACACTAATAGCTAACCGAGCACGTTAATTATTTAAAATTTACATTTTTTGAAAAGTACCAGCAACATTTTTCCAACTTGTAGCAGCCATCTTTCAGCGCAGCGCTACTTTCCGACTATAATTCTGCTATACGACGGAGGGTGGCGGGCGCACTTTTTCACTGCCATTATTTATAATTTATGCAATTTTTATTATTATTCATTATGCATTTTACCAGCACCATTGCCATCGCCAACACTACTACGTCCTATAACTATGGCAGTAAAATGTCTGGAAAAACGCTTTGCGAAACTCATAAACAAGCGCTACAATAAAATAATAAAATCAACGGCGTAGCGCTGAACACAAAAGTGCAACAAAAAAAAAAAAAGAAAAACAGAAAAAATAAAATAAGAATTACGATCATCCTTGCAAAAATTGTGGCTTCTACTTCAGACGACAGACCCATATATTTTAGCAGTAATTAACATTCATTTTGTAGAGTGATAATCCGCGCTTATGGCGGTTACGTCGGCAGTTGCATTACTTTACGTCGCATTTGCATTACGTAGTTTAGTACAAAATAAGCGAAATTATATTTCCTTTTCTTAAACTATTTGAAAACTTTAAGGCTATTTGCGAAGAGACAAACTAAAAAAGATTATATGATTGTCAAATGGTTGCTACAATTATAATATTATTAAAAACAATCATACATTGAATTACTTCGTTGACAAAATCATATGAAATAGTAAAAGTCAATTATAAGATGTGTTGTAGAATCGTTTTCTAAACATTCGAATAATTGCGACAAACATTATTCTTTTGAGCACTATTATTATATATTGAACCCCATATACATTTTGAGTCTTTTAAATGTTTAATATTTTTGAGTGTTATCCTCATAGCACGTAAAGCACTTAAAAGAGTCAAAAAAGGTTACCAATCCCTAGTTAGAGGTCATCATTTTAAGAGCACTAACAAACTCAAATTTAGTAGATTTTTATTCCTCCTTAAATATTCCTATTTGTGCACTAAAAGGGCCCAAAAACCTGGCTAAAGAGTTTTCTTTTAAGAGCACAAAAATCCTCATATTTGATAATTTTAAATAATCTAATAATACAAATTCATATTTTTAATAATTTTCGGATATTTCCCATCTTCAAAAATACTTAATGTGCAAAAAATTAGTCAAACATGATATGTAGTGGGATCGTATTTTTTAGTCCAGACATCCAAGAGAAAAGACATCAAGACATCCAAGTTCAAGTATATTCTTCAAAAATGTATATTGGTCTCCTGAACTTAAAAAAATGTATAAATTCCGTTCTGCATCTTCAGACAAGAATTATTCATACCTAAACTTTGTATGATATTCATGCAGAATTGGTGGTTAGTATTGAATTTTTGAATTTATTCATAACCGAAAATTGAAGTCTATTTGTTACTCGATTTTGAACTCATCAGCAGCATAAGTTTTCTGAAATATCCAGCCTTCCAAATATCTCAATTTCTTATTTTATCCATGACCTTCTGTCATTGACTTAGAACTCACTCCATTCTTTTGCAGACAACAGTAATATTTGTCATTCATACCCAAGTATAAAAAGGCTTGACAAAGCTCGCACAAATGCACTTCTTACAGATAGCTGTAGTATAGCCCTTTTAGTTAAATTGCAACCATTATACAGCTAGCATCAATAAATAGCTTATAAAAACCTTAACCTGCTATAATAAAGCTGTATCATCTACTATTGTAGAGCAAGCTGCAATTGCTCATAATTAGCTATTTAATTACGCCAAAAAGTTTGTATAAGGGTTTGACAGAGGTTAGAGAGTTCGTTGTACAACTTTTGAGTTTTTTAAAAGATAGATAAGCTTTTCTAAAACTCTTAAGCATCAATATTATACAGCAATTAAAAAAAAATGTATGAATTCAGTCCAGTTACTTGGGTATACTTTGAACAAAGGTTTAAACTCCCAAACTTGGAGATTGAGAGTCCCTTAAAACAATATTTAAGTGATTTTAATACGAGTGATTTTAATACGAGGTAGAGAGCTCGTTCTAAGTTCTTCAAAGGACTGTAGCTCCAAACTGTTATAATTAAGACCAATGTGTTCTGTTATCTCCTAAAAGAATGGATTTATCCCTAAATATGGTTGCTGAGGAAATTGTGCAATCAGCTGCTCTTAACATTCTGAGCATATCAATTTGACCTCCGTTGAATTGATGTATATTTGAAGAGTCGAAGCGGCAAAGTGTTTTTCTAAAATGGGGTAAGACTCCTGCTTAAATACGACACTATCTAAACAACTTTTATACAGCATAAGACGGAATATATTTCGTACAATTTTGCAGACGTTTCAAAATACTTTATAGAGTTTCTGGACCGAATTCAACAACATGCGATATATTTAATAAGGAATGAAAAAAAATCAATCCTCTATTCATTCTCCTGAGCATCGAAGATTCATAGGGTCTGTCTGGGAGCCTGATTTATTGGTATTGCAATGGTTGTAGCCGCGGTAGCTCAGTGGTTAGTGCGTTGGACTGTGAACCGAAAGGTCCCCGGTCCAAGCCTGGACTGGGGCTAACCACATCTTTTCATAGAAACATTTTTCTATACCGCGCTACCTCTCGGCAGTAAATGGCAAACCTACGAGAGTAAAAATTGCCTATGAAAAGCTCTCACACGCTGTTCGGATTCGGCAATAAACTGTAGGTCCCACTACTTTGAGTACAAATATAACACACACAGCTCAAAATGGTGAGGGAGCTCGGCCTAAGTTCTTATAGGACTCTAGTGCCAAATTATTATTTTTATTACTATTATGGTAAGAGTTCGAGGGAAATACAAGGCCTGATTCGACAGGTCGTGTGTTGTCAAATTCTGCTGGGGCATCGACCAAGTCGTCCTCCTCTGCATATTTTACTCGGCTCTCTACAGTACCTCTTCCTAACATTTTGATATTTGTAAATTTCCCGACAAAAAATTTATTTGAAACTTTTTTTAGAAAAAAAAATGTTGGCCATATTTTTAAATTTCGTAAAAAAAAAATTCGAAAAAAAAGGTTTTTTTTTTTTTTTTTAATTAATAAAAAATGTTTTTTTTTTAATATTTTCTTTCGAAGATTTTTGTAACGACCATTTTATTGAATTTTATGTTAGCAAAATATTTTTTTTTTTTAATTTGTAAATTTTTTCCATCATTAATTTATTTCGAAAAAAGTATTAGTTTTTCAAAATAAACGAAATTATTTCAAATTCAAAAATCAATTTCAAATTAAATCAAGCAAGTATAACATAAACCTTAAAGGAATTATAAATCATTTCTTTGGATTTTAATGTTTTGTGGGATATTGTCTTCAAAATAATACTAGGACTTAACATGTTGTTCCAGAATCCTACGTTGATTTTTTTTTATTTAAAAAAGCTATGCATTGCCACTACACTTTTCCCTTTGCACAAAATACCTTAATATGTTTTGGCAAATCATATTTTTGCTTCCTACTACACAATTCCTTATATTCAAAAAGTAGTTTGTTGTAAATCTCCCAAATCTGCTTCGGCCTGTTCCATTAAACACCCCAAAACGATTAACCTCTTTAAAGCAGGGTTTTATTAAAAGTATATAGCAGCTATTTAAGTCGAAAGCACAGGTGCGTAATTAATTAAATTCATTACCATTTATAAAAGGTAGATCCAATCTGGCGCCCACACAAACACTTAACACACAAATGTAGTATGTCTTTGCTCAACCAACTCGTATATCTTATTTAAGTGAAAGTAAAATGTTTTCCTTGGACAACCATTCAACACCTAGCTCTAGTGCTTCGTATTAACAGGTGACCCGGCACTAATTCCGTTGCAGAACAACAGGACAAGTTTTTATTTTTGCATCTTAATCGGCACTCCGGACAGAAATGTTACACTCACAATGGGTGGGAGCTTTGCGCAGCTCTAATGAATACTCATTAGAGTAAATTGAGTTTTTCCAACCAGAGAGAATATGTACCGCAAGAATGGAAAAATTCGCCTACACCATACCATCCATCCATTCGAATGCTTCCCCACATATGTCACAGTTTAAGTGGTTTCTACCGTTTCTTTCGTATGATTGTGAATTATAGCGAAAAATATATTAGTATAGTTTAGTAAAAATTGATATTATGGTTGTTGCAAATATAAAACAAACTACATATTTTATTTCAAAAAACAGGAGACGGAATATGATTACAACATGATCTCAGCAAAAATACTTTGTTTGCGACAATCACAGATGGTTGTCGCAATCAAAGTATTTTTGAATCTCATTCTAACAACAATATGGTCGCTATAATTATGTTGTATTAGATATTATAAAATGACCACAATTTCGTTGATTAGAATTATGTGATATTTACGACAAATGTTATCACAATCAAAGTATGGTCAATACTAACCCTATAAACAAACATTTAGTTATCACAATATAGTGAAAACATAAATATGGTTGATGGTAAACAAGTTATTGATAAATATTATAGAAATGAGGTTTTCTAGTGAAACATTTTGAATGCCTTTCACCCTAGTAAAAATTTGCCCGATGCGCCATCGGGAAATGATCGGGTTTTCGTTGGGTAAGTCCTATTAGAGAAAATATGATCATTGCCTTTGCATGCCCTGATCATGCTTACCATACCAGGGTTTGCATTATCTAAATAGTCAATGTTCCCGATCATAGATACATTATTTGTTCCTCATAACGGATTGACATCAGACAATGATCGAGATTTAATGAGAGAAACCCTATTATGCTCGGGCTCTGACAAGGCAATTGTCGGGTAAATAATAAAATGGGGAATTGCCCGATCAGTACATGATTATGGCCTGAGGTCAATACATGATCAGGACACTGCGTTACAAGGACATTATGGGCCTCGTCATATTCCGATCATCTCAAATAATGACATGATCACTTCATGACCATGGCCCTACCAAAATTTCTACTAGGGCAAAAGATGGACTTTCTGTTCATCAATTTAGATTTATATTGCGCTAATCGATGACAAATTGTCGAATATATAAAGCAAAACAGCAAAATACATAAGGCTCATATACAAATAAGCATCAAGTAACTCTTTGGAATTTCTGTATTCTTCAAAATTCTCAGACCATTTTTTGTAATTTTATTGGAAACTAGAAAATGAAAATTTTAAAATGTAGATGATGTGTTTTACCTCTATAATGAAGATAGAGTTTATGATATTATAAAATTTGAGAAAATAAATAAATATTGCATACTATGTCCTATGATTCTTTAAAATTCTTGAATGTTTCTGCATTTTTCAAACATTTTTCCGTGTGTATACACTAAAGTCTATGCCATATAGTATATGATACAACCCCATCCAGCAATTAATCATTACGCAAACACCTTCGTCTGTCATTTCTAAATAATCAAATTTGGAATATACATCATACCAGACAATATCCCTGGAGGGTCTTCAGTTCGTAGGTACATTTGTAGATGCCTTCTTATTGTGATTGTTGTTTGTATTTGTTGTTTCTATTCCTGTTCTTGTTGCTATTGCTATTGTAGTTGCCTAAATAATTCAACTTGAACTCGAGATGAAATAATTTCTCAAAGGATTTGGCGTCGTTGTCCATTTCTGAACGTCGAAGACATTTTGATTTAATTAGTTTTAATTGTTTGTCATTAATTGAATAGTCGTGTCTTTTGTTTGGGAGTGTGTCAGATCAGATTGGACAGTTCTTCTTGGTTTTTGAGTTATTCAGAATTAATTTATCAGCACTTTGTGCTCAAGCAAAAGGATAGATTTTGATTGTTGGTCAAATGAATGGGCAACTTCATTAATATGTTGAAAAATAGCAAACACTTTTTGAAAGCACATAAATGAATTCATTATTAAATGCCCTAATAATTTAATTACTAAATATATAAAAAAAACGCATGTAAAAATCAGCAGCATGTAACACTTTAAAATTTATGTGTACTTCAAACTTCTCAGACATTTTATTGTATCGCTGAACCGTTTTGTAAATGAACAATTTTTGCGACTAGAAACTTTTTTTCATCAAGGATTTCACCAAAACAAAGCACTCGTAAAAGTGAATAACAAAAAACGAGAAATCTTAAAGAAATCGCGCCCAATTTCAGACCTTAGATTTGCCTTAATTTGATCTAATGTAGCCTGTATTGTCGTCAGTTTTGTGCAAACTTCTTTGATACTATAGTCGATGTAAAAATCAGTCAGTCAGCAGCCAACAATCAAAAGTTTTTTTTTGCTATATCATATTTTTTATGTTTTTCTACATAAACTCACAAACACTTAGATCTTTATTTAGGTTCCCCTATCTGATACTCCAATTCGCTGCACTTGATTTTCTTTATATAATTTTTTTCTTTCTTTTTCTTTCTTTTATATCAAACTTAACTTTAGACATAAAACCGTAGGCCTACAAAACTTTGTCAAGTTTTTACCTGAACGCAGAAAAGTTTCTTTTATATGCCTGCGCTGAGTACTGTTGGTTCGTACAATAAAAAAATGAGTGGTCGTAAAGTTATAGAATCTAAGAAAAATATATATTCTAATGTTTATGGTAAAAAGTTTTAGCATTTTTACATTATCATATTGTACTGTTTATTTTTGAAAAAATTATGGTTCAACTGTCAAACCGTCAAGACGTCATTATAGAATTATCAAAAGAGACGAGTTTTCTAATTAAGTGCAAATCAACAGAAATTAAATTCGTCCATTGAAGCTGCCTGCAAAAAAATTTTCAAAAGATTTGTTTTATCAAAGAGTTGTACGTTTTGATAAATCTGTTTAAACCTCATTTTATTATTAACAGAGTCTGTTTCAAGGTTGTAACCTATAAACATTAAAAAATGAGGATTCGATGCATTTTGAACCTCGATTCGTTTCTAAAAATATGACGTATTTTATTTATTAATAATTTTATTAATAATTTATTAATAATTCTGTCAGCTCCAAATCTAACTTTTCGTAAAACTCAGAATTTTTATCAAAAAAATTATAATTTTTATTGAATTTATATTTTATTGAGAAATTGAATGAATTGAATGTTTAGTGAAAAATTGAATGTATAGTAAAAATTTAGTGAAAATTTGAATTTTTAGTGAAAATTTAAATTTTTAGTGAAAATTTTAATTTTTAGTGAAAATTTTAATTTTTAGTGAAAATTTAAATTTTAGTGAAAAATTGAATTTTAAGTGAAAATTTCAATTTTTAGTGAAAATTTCAATTTTTAGTGAGAAATTGAACTTTAGTGAAAAATTAATTTTTTAGTGAAAATTTGAATTTCTGGTGAAAATTTGAATTTTTTACTGAAAATTTGAATTATTAAAAAATTGAATTTTGAGAAAAAAATTGAATTTCTAGTGAAAAAATGAATTTTTAGTGAATAATTGAATTGAAAAATTGAATTTTTAGTGAAAATGGAATTTTTAGGGAAAATTTGAATTTTACTCAAAAATTCAATTTTCAGTAAAAATTTTAATTTTTAATGAAAAATTTAATTTTTAGTGAAAATTTGAATTATTAGTGAAAAATTAAATTTTTAGCAAAAATTTGAATTTTTAGTGAAAAATTACATTTTTAGTGAAAAATTGAATTTTTAGTGAAAAATTGAATTTTTAGTGAAAATTTGAATTTTTAGTGAAAAATTGAATTTTTAGTGAAAAATTGAATTTTTAGTGAAAATTTGAATTTTTAGTGAAAAATTAAATTTTTAGTGAAAATTTGAATTTTTAGAGATAAATTAAATTTTTAGTGAAAAAATGATTTTTTAGTGAAAAATTAAATTATTAGTGAAAAAATGAATTTATAGTGAAATATTGAATTTTCAGTAAAAAATTGAATTTTTAGTGAAAATTTGAATTTTTTTGTGAAAATATGAATTTTTGTTGAAAAATTTAATTTTAAGTGACAAATTGAATTCTTAGTGAAAAATTGATTGTTTTTTTTTTTTTTAAATTGACAAATTTAAATTTGAGTAACATTTTTGGTAATGTAAATTTTGTCTTGTAAAATTTGCACAAAAGATTCCAACTTTAAAAAGGAAATCTGCATTTGCAAATCCATATTAAAGATATTTTTTAATCGGTTTTATATCAATTGAGACTGAAAAATTGCGCACCTACTCCCGTGCATACGAACATTGGACACGTGAAGAACATGTTTGCCACGATAATTTATAACTGCCTCAACCTAAGGCTTGAGCCCTGAGTCTTCGTTCGTTCGTTCCTCCATTCGTTCGTTTGTGCCTTTATTCATTCGTCGGCTGGGCTCTCGAGTACGTGCAGAAAATTGCGAAGAACCGAAACAACGCAAGAAAGATTTATGCAAATCGGAAGCAAACATTAATCAAAGTTTTTTCGCCTTTCCTTTGAAGCAGGCGCCCGCACTCCCGACCAATATATGGGGTGAAATGCAGATACCAAAATAAAAAATAAAAATGTAGACATTTAAGCGCCATGACCGATCGGCAGAGCAATAGAAAATCTTTTGCAAAAACAACCACAAGACATATAGTATACTATATAGCGACAAGGACGAAGTGAAAATGGGCATGGGAATGAGAATGGGACTCAACGACAAAAACTGGGACAGCATTTCTGAGGAACTTCATAAATTAAAACTTCATATGTCAAATGTTTTATTTTTTTTCACCATTTCCTGTCAAAGTGATAGAGAGCAAATAGACGAAGAGAGAACGAGAGAGTGAGTGAGTAAAAATTGAAAAGGAAAAACATTTGTTTCGTTGTTGCCGCCATTTATTTGTGTTGTCAAATCGTAGAATTGACAGAACGGGAGTACGACTATGGGGTAATGATGGAAAAAACATATTATGCTAAACATCAAAACTGCAACGATTAGTCTTCGTTGGTTTAAAATATAACATCGATAAATATTTGACAGCGACAATGGGATGTAGAAAACACTAAAAATGTTTGAAACTTTTTATGTAAATAATAAAAGAAATGTAAAAAAGATTTTGTTTAAAGTTATAAATCATATAACCCTAATGCATTTAAATTTTCCGTATAACTAACCTCAAAACTTTAGCAAAATAGGCCAACTTTATGCCGTTAAAGTGGGTCAGCGAAGCCTTACTTAACCAAAGCAACGTCAAAAAAGGATACCTTACCCCAATGTGAACGACATAGTTTTTGCATTGCCACGCTTCATGCAACGACACCCAGCGTCGGTGCCCAACTAAAGTTCTAAAATATTATCCTAGCCCGTTCGTTGCCCAATCATTGCAAAACTCAACAATCAACCCAAAAAGCATTACGTGTCCGCATCAAAGATCCGGTTACTCATAGCTACTACATGGCCTTGTTATTCTTATTTTCTTGAATGATTCTTTTTTTGGTTCGCTCATTCACTACGATGCTGCCACCTTATTCAATTGCAAAATGATTTATGTGGGTCAGTGGGGAATTTTTGTTTTTTTTGCATGTGCCGCCGCATTAAATTCCCATCTGCAACGACTATTTGCCAGCCAGCCACACATACTACATGTTGGTCCATTTACAACCCCCGCCTCCCCATCATTCCCGAGGTCACTTATAGGCAAATGCCATAGTCTGTCTTACTGCAGCAGTCTGTCTGTCCGTCCATCAGTTGGGCTTTCCAAAAACATTCCGAAATGTTGAAATGTCAGTTTCAATGATTTATGTTTCAAATCCAGATCGCCGGGCAAGAAGCGTGACAGCTATAGAGAGCAAGAGTGCTTCGATGGAAAGAGATGGCCAGTGTGCGCACAAGATTGAGCTGTTTTTATGCCTCATATCCGACGCCACAAACTGCATATAAATAACCCGCACACCCAAAAACCCCATAACTACCTAAAAAAAAAAAACGAAAACAGAAAAGCAGTACAAATTCTAATCCAATTTTTTGAGATTTCCGTTGTAAATTTCTGCTCAATGCGTTTAGGCGCATAAATTTAATGGTTTTGTGGGTGATTTTCCTAGAACACTTTTTTGTAAAATTTATGATTATTGGATTAGTACAAATTTCAAGAATGAGCGCATGATCTGTGAGATGAGATTGAAACGGTTTATGATTTAAGCAATACTAACACTTTAGGATATTAAATAGCAAACTTATTAAATCTTAAAACTCTACGAAAACAATGTAGTTTAAAACCAAAGTTTATAAATAATAAAAAAAAATCAGGTCTGTTACATAAATTATCGATGGAGAGTGATGAAGAGCACTGTAAATATAGTCACAATTTATATATTTGATATAAATTTATAATTTGAAATATATTGAATTTTTAGTGAAAAATTGAATTTTTAGTGAAAAATTGAATTTTTAGTGAAAAATTGAATTTTTAGTGAAAAATCGAATTTTTAGTGAAAAATTGAATTTTTAGAGAAAAATTTAATTATTAGTGAAAAATTTAATTTTTAGTGAAAAATTGAATTTTTAGAGAAAAATTGAATTTTTAGTAAAAATTTGAATTTTTAGTGAAAATTTGAATTTTTAGTCAAAAATTGAATTTTTAAAAAATCGAATTTTTAGTGTAAATGGAATTTTAGTGAAAAATTGAATTTTTAGTCAAAAATTGAATTTTTAGTGAAAAATTGAATTTTCAGTGAAAAATTGAATTTTTAGTGAAAAATTGAATTTTTAGTGAAAAATTGAATTTTTAGTGAAAAATTGAATTTTAAGTGAAAATTTGAATTTTTAGTCAAAATTTGAATTTTTAGTGATAAATTGAATTTTTAGTGAAAAATTTGAATTTTAAGTCAAAAATTTAATTTTTAAGTCAAAAATTTAATTTTTAGTGATATATTGATATTTTAGTGATAAATTGAATTTTAAGTGAAAAATTTAATATATAATGAAGAATTGATTTTTTAGTGAACAATTGAATTTATAATAAAGAATTGAATTTTTAATGAAAAATTGATTTTTTAGTGAAAAATTGAATTTTTAGTGAAAAATTGAATTTTTAGTGAAAAATTGAATTTTTAGTGAAAAGTTGAATTTTTAGTGAAAAATTGAATTTTTAGTGAAAAATTGAATTTTTAGTGAAAAATTGAATTTTTAGTGAAAAATTGAATTTTTAGTGAAAAATTGAATTTTTAGTGAAAAATTGAATTTCTAGTGAAAAATTGAATTTTTAGTGAAAAATTGAATTTTTAGTGAAAAATTGAATTTTTAGTGAAAAATTGAATTTTTAGTGAAAAATTGAATTTTTAGTGAAAAATTGAATTTTTAGTGAAAAATTGAATTTTTAGTGAAAAATTGAATTATTAGTGAAAAATTGAATTTTTAGTGAAAAATTGAATTTTTAGTGAAAAATTGAATTTTTAGTGAAAAATTGAATTTTTAGTGAAAAATTGAATTTTTAGTGAAAAATTGAATTTTTAGTGAAAAATTGAATTTTTAGTGAAAAATTGAATATATAATGAAGAATTGTGTTTAGTGAAAAAATTGAATTTTTGGTGAAAAATTGAATTTTTAGTGAAAAATTTAATTTTTAGTGAAAAATTTAATTTTTAGTGAAAAATTGAATTTTTAGTGAAAAATTTAATTTTTAGTGAAAAATTGAATTTTTAGTGAAAAATTGAATTTTTAGTGAAAAATTGAATTTTTAGGGGAAAAAAATGACTTTTTAGTCAAAAAATGAATTTTTAGTGAATTGAATTTTTAGTAAAAAAAATTAAATTTTAGTGAGAAATTGCATTTTTGTGTAAATAGTGTAAAACATCATTTTTAGCAAGGCCAGAAGTTTGTATCAAAAGCTGCATATTTTCTGTATGTTCCCAAAATATGCCGTGAATCTACCATTAAAATTGCAAAAAATTGGACATACACTTTCCCAAAAATATTAAATTTTTCGGTGTGTTTGTGGTAATATGCCCGTAGTACTCATAAAAACTGCGAGAATTGTTGTCTTCGGATAGACTTTGAACAAACATCTTTCATACTTTTGAAAGTAATCTTAAAACAAAACCAGTTGGGAAGGTTAGATCACATGGGAAATTTTAAAGTAGGTGATATTATGATAGTTCGGATTATCAAAATTATAGTCGGTCTAAGCCGACTATAAATACCCTACACATATGTGTGGTTACCATTAAAAGTGGTATATAGGTCACCAGCATAAACGAATCCTGAAAATAACTACAAACTTTCAATCGCTGAAGTATTTTCATTCATTTGATACCCATATTTACAAATGGGTAGGTGTACCGAATTTCGATTTTTTTTTTGTTGAACCACAAGTCGTTTCGTGGGAAAACATTATTATCATGTATTTGAGCATTATATCAATATATATTTGACCAAAAAAAGTTTACCTAAGCACGTATACATAAAAATTGATCTTTATATGTACATTTTGTATGTGGTATTTGAACATAAGTGGTCGGATCATAGGTCACCATGGACCGATCTCGCCAATTTTTTCGCACATACAGCGTAGGTATATTAGTAATCTAAATTATAAGTTTCATTTATCTAGCTCTTCAATTTTAAAAGTCTTAGGGATTTCAACAGACAGACAGACAGACGGACAGACAGACGGACAGACAGACAGACGGACAGACGGACATCGCTAAATCGACTCAGGAGGTCATGCTGATCAAGAATATATATACTTTTCCATACCGGAGATGCTTCCTTCTGGGTGTTACAAACGGCGTACCAAACTGAATATACCCTTTCACTTTTAGTGTAGGGTATAAAAACGAAAACCGAAGTCGAAATCAAAACCTAAACGGTAACATGGGGATTCAGTATACTGAAACAAGCCGAGCACAAAACGAAATCAAAAAAATCTATAAACGCATTTTTTTACACAATCTGCCATTCCTTTCGATATTGATGCGAGAACGATACGATATATCGGAGAATGGCATAAATGAGAATTATATGTTTGTAAATAACAAAGTACTATATTATGATCAGTCAATATCATAGACAATCACATTATAATAAATTATCCACTATAATATGCTTATAGCGATCTTATTATTGTTGAAATAAAATTGAAAATACTATACTAATTGCGACAACAATCTAAGGTTGTAAAAAGCATGGTATGGTTGTCGCGATCATTTCACAAACATATTATTTCTCTGCGTGTATTGAATTGAGGCAATATTCTGCATTTGTTATAGAAATTATTGTTCTATATTGCTTCCAAAAAAAATATTATATATCGATATGAAAAATAAATATCGAACCTTGCCATCAAATTTTATTGAACGCGACATTTTAAAAATTAGTTGCGATGAAGCAACGAGATTGAACTTTTTATCGAAGTTAGTTCGAGAAAGTTTTGAGGTGTCGAATTGCTCCGAAACATGGTAGACTCGATAGTTGTCAAAAATAACAACAATGTACCGAATAAATTCTAATATTCCATATATTTTTAAGATATTTGAATATAAACTCTAAAATTTTTGATTTGTATAGACTATTTTTGGATGATTTTTAATCATTTCGAATATTATAATAATTAAGAAAATGATATATTATTATACAACGCATAATCCAAATTTAAAACAAAATTAAAAACTATTTTTCTATCGGTTTTAATTATTTAAATATACCCTATCAATTCAACTTTCGCCAAACAAAAAAGAAACTTAATATTTATTGACATTTAAAATGCATTTATATTGAATATGTATATAAATTACTGTGGAATAAAAGTTTTTTACAGAAGTATGAATAAGAATAAACATATTTTAAATATGAAGTAATGATATATATGATGATTATATAATGATTATATATGCAGGGATTATTTTATAGAAAAGTGATTACATTAATCAGTTTACAGGTCATATTTTAAAAGTAGAGCATATAGAAAAATATTAATAGATTTGAAAGTTAGTCTGCACTATGTTTTGGATAATCCTAAATCATTTTCTTGTTGTGTTAGATTCGAAATCCTAAAAAAGTCATTAAAAAATTTTATAAAATAAATACAATATTTCGAGTATCTATAACCGTATCAGAATATTAGCATTTATTGGTATACTATAATTACTATTGAAAGTAGAAAGAAGAATTGCGTTTCTGGTTTTTTGGAAAACTATTTTTCAACCGTACTATATTTTTTTATTCCTCAAAGGATATAAAATAACAGTAGATATTTTCATAAAGAGAGTCTTAAAAAGCACGTACAAATTATATAGAATTGATGTATAGATATCTATAGATAAAGTCATGTTGATTTTCTGTAATTCAAGATTTTCAATAAATTTCATTAAAAAGTGTTAAAAACTGATTACGTTTTTTATTTTAAAACATTTAGAATTTGTATATTATGTTCTACTTAATAAATCGTTAAAACTCACTCAATTCAACATTACCAATTAATTTCTAACAGTGCATCCAGGGGTTTGGAAAACTGCAACTGCAACAACACAAAAATCGAAGTTGCAAACAAAAGTTGCAAATGAAACGCGTCTAATAGCGCGCTAACGTAAACGCGAACCAAAACGCAAACGTAAACGTAAACGTAAGAAATATAACACGGAAATAATTTACGGCACAAGTTGAAAGTACGGAAAAAACAAATGAATAACGTCGGCGATAAAAACGAGTTGCCAGCAAAACTTTGGCATTTCTATGGCATGTCGGATGGGTACGCTGAAGCAGTCTCGGTTTGTTGGGACTGGATGGGGAGTCACTACCTAAGGTTCAACTGACAACAATGCACAGCAGTGTAGGAGCAACAGCAGCAGGTGTAGTTGCCGGTGGCTAAGAAGGTACAGCTGATGGTGTCGGTGGTAGCGGCGGTGCTGACGGTACAGTTGGTGGTTATGCCGTAAAGTAGACAAGTAAACTGTGCAACAACCGGAGCAAATTATAAGGTAGAGGTTTTGGTCGGTAGCCGCAAAACAACCGAAAAATTTTATTTAAGCGCAAAATTTGACGCTTTATCGAATTGCCCGTCGGCGGCGTCGGGTACCGCGAAACGCGAGAGAGACTTTGCCAAAAAGTTTTGTGTGGAATGTCAAGAGGTGAATTAGAGGTCCTATTTCTGGAAGCGCGCAAATTGCGCATAAAGTGTTAATTAAATGCCAAAGAAATGCTAAAATCGCAATGGTTATTTGCAGCTCAATGCCACTAATGCCGCAGCTATTTCAAATACACATTTCCCACTAATTCTTCTCTCGTGTATCGAGTTTCGTCTTTAATCGCCAGATTTAAATCATTCGAAATTACCAACATATTGTGGTCTACTGTTAAATGGCTCAGTTTTCTGCTGACACTCATGCTGGCACAAATGTTGGTTACTGTATTAAGGCCCATCACCAATCAACACTCGTTTCACTTGACGTGCTACCTCTCACCCCCGCGCCACCAATCAATGACCATTTGTCCATTTACTGATTTATTTGCATTTGTATTTCTGTTTATTTAAATTGAGATTTGCACTCAGACCCCCCGACTGACAGTAACAGGCTGGCTGTCTTTCCGTTCATTCGTACGTCCGTCTGTCCGTCCATTTGTAGTGTCTCTGTCGGCCGCAGTCTGTCCGCATAGTCGCCATCATCGACATCATCATTGTCGACGACATCAATAAAATGGTCACAACTTCAAATTGTGTAATTCTAATATGATTAAATGTATTGATTTCAGCTCAATATTGTTTGGCTTTCGGTTGCACTACGGCCCCGCACCCGGGCACCGGGCTGTCAACAAACCTAGGTTTTACTGACTTTTGTTTCAAATGCAGTTGTATGTCCACGTGTAATTTACATCAATTATAGTTACGTGTGTCAATTTACATGGCACAGTTAGTTGACAAATAATAAATACTATAATAATTCATAGTCATTTGGGCAACGACTTTCATTCGAAAGTATCCTAGTTCTTTTTGCAGATGAAAATATAAAATAATTTAGATTATTTTAAAATGCAACAATTACAACACTCAATTGGAATTGGAATTGTAATTCAATTATATACGGAAGGATTTGGCACAAATTTACATTTCTTTGGAGAGAAATGACATCAAAATGCATTCAGTTTTACATGCGATAAAATTTAAATATGTTCGATTGATTGAATATCTCATTGAATTCATCGCAAATAATTTATTTATAAATAAATGGAATTATTTATTCATTTATAAATAATTTTGCACTTAAATTCAATTTCAAACTCAATTTTTTTCATTTAAATTTTTTTTTTTCTAAAAATAATTTTTTTATTCAAAATTCAATATTTCACTTAAATTAAATTTTTCACTAAAAATTCAATTTTTCACTAAAAATTCAGTTTTTCACTAAAAAATCCATTTTTCACTAAAAATTCAAATTTTGAATAAAAATTCAATTTTTCACTAAAAATTCAAATTTTCAATAAAAATTCAATTTTTTACTAAAAATTCCATTTTTTCCTAACAATTAAAATTTTCACTAAAAATTAAATTTTCACTAAAAATTAAATTTTCACTAAAAACTAAATTTTCACTAAAAATTAAATTTTCACTAAAAAATTAAAAGATTCACTAAAATTTCAATTTTTCACTAAAAATTCAATTTTTCACTAAAAATTAAATTTTTCAATAAAAATTCAAATTTTTACTCAAAATTCAAATTTTCACTAAAAATTCAAATTTTCACTAAAAATTCAAATTTTCACTAAAAATTCAAATTTTCACTAAAAATTCAAATTTTCACTAAAAATTCAATTTATCACTAAAATTCAATTTTTCACTAAAAATTCAATTTTTCAATAAAAATTCAAATTTTCACTATAAATTCATTTTTTCACTAAAAATTCAAATTTTCTTTAAAAATTCAAATTTTCACTATAAATTCATTTTTTCACTAAAAATTCAAATTTTCTTTAAAAATTCAAATTTTCACTCAAAATTCTATTTTTCACTAAAAATTAAATTTTTCACTAAAAATTCAATGTTTCACTAAAAATTCAATTTTTTACTAAAAATTTAACTTTTCACTAAAAATTCAAATTTTCACTAAAAATTAAAATTCACTGAAAATTCAAATTTTCTTAAAATTCAATTTTTTACTAAAAATTAAAATTTTCACTAAAAATTCAATTTTTCACTAAAAATACATTTTTTCACTAAAAATTAAATTTTTCACAAAAATTCAATTTTTCACTAAAAGTTCAATTTTTCACTTAAAGTTCAATTTTTTACTAAAAATTCAATTTTTCACTAAAAATTCAATTCACTATAAAATTCAAATTATCACTAAAAATTAAAATTTTCACTAAAAATTCAAATTTTCACTAAAAATTCAAATTTTCACTAAAAATTCAAATTTTCACTAATAATTCAAATTTTTACTATAAATTCAATTTTTCACTAAAATTCAATATTTCACCAAAAATTCAATATTTCACTAAAAATTCAAATTTTTCACTAAAAATTCAATTTTTCACTAAAAATTCAATTTTTCACTAAAAATTCAATTTTTCACTAAAAATTCAATTTTTCACTAAAAATTCAATTTTTCACTAAAAATTCAATTTTTCACTAAAAATTTAAATTTCACTAAAAATTTAAATTTTCACTAATAATTCAAATTTTCACTAAAAATTTAATTTTTCACTATAAATTCAAAATTTTCAATAAAAATTAAATTTTCACCAAGAATTCAAATTTTTAGTAAAATTTCCATTTTTCACCAAAAATTACATTTTTTACTAAAATTTCAAATTTTCTTTAAAAACTAAATTTCTTACTAAAAATTAAATTTTTAACTAAAATTTTAATTTTTCACTAAAATTTCAATTTTTTACTAAAATTAAAAATTTCACTAAGCGCTAAATTTTTCACAAAAAAACATTTTTTTTTTACAATTTTAAATTTTAACAAAATTTTTAATTTTCCCTTTGGCCGCGCTACCAAACACATTTGCTGCCACCTGCCAGCAGCGTCGCCTGTCAACGCTTCTGCCATTTTGCAGAAATTGTTTGGCTGCCGCAGCGCGTCGTAATCGTGCGTGTGGCAATTTTAAATATATATTTTTAGCAGCAACTTCCGGCAAACGTCAAATTGTTTTCAATGAATTTAAGCGCGCGCATGGGGTTGTAGTACCAAAAATACGAACGAACCTGACAGACAGCCAGCGGGAGCAGCCAACGCGTTAAATCTGACATTGCAACGATTTACATGGTTGCTAAAAACTGTCAAGATTGCTGATTGACAGCAGCAACAGTAGCAGCACACAGAGTGCAACAAATGCAACGTGTTAGGCGCGCAGAATTATAGAAAAATGTTGACAACCTTTCACAAACATTTTGCAGCGCATAATATTTGAAAATTTCACAGACTACCTTTTTTTAATTTTTTTCTACCACGTGAAGCTATGTTGCTCGAAATTCTCATGGCAACTAAGTGCTAATCCTGTGGCACATTTTGCACGGCACAGGATATGCAATAATTCCGCTGCATAAAAAACAGCAGAATTTTAATTCGAGATCTTTTTTAATTTTTTTTATTTTAATTAGCAGCAACATCGCCGACATAGACAGCGACACATATTGCAACAGGACATGCAGCACATGCATAATTAACTCTTTAAAAATTATTTCCTGTCTTCATAACGTTGTGCTCGCCGCCCTGCACTACATGGCGCTGTCATTGTTGCTCGCATCAGTTGTCACAGGACGAAGGACAACAACACAACACAGCACAGCGCAGCACAGTACACTGAACACACACGTTGACTGTTTTGCATGTCTGTCTGTCCGTCGGTCTGTCTCTAATGAAAGTAAGAATGAAACGCATTAATTTATACCTTGTTACAACAGCAGCAACCGAGTGTTGGCAACTTTTTGAATTTGAAAAAATGCTGCCTTTGTCTGTTGGCCCCATCCGCAGTGGCTCCTGTGACAAAGGCGCTGCATTGCCAGACAAGTCTCGTCATTTTTTTGTCTTTATTTTTTTTTTTCAAAAAAGTATGAGTGTCGTCATGTGTGTGTTGCTGTTGCCGCCTGCTAAACAATGCTGTCAACTTTTAAAGAGTTGTTTTATTTGTTTTTTTTTTTGGGTTCTTCTTATTTCTTTGCCGCACAAAAAAATGTTTGATCTGCAGCCACACAGCAGCAGCCACCAGCAGAAGCAGCAACACCACCAGCAACATCAGCGACACCAGCAGCAGTAACACCAGTGGCAGCAGCAGCAACAGTAGCTGCGGCAGCCCGGAAAGTAATACGAGCTGCATTCGAAACTTTAAATTGGTACAAAGCAACAACAACAGAAACAGAAAAAAAATTATCGAAATTTGATAGGTTTGAGAATTACAAAGATTTGTAGGGTTTAAGAAAAAAAAATATATATTTAATATTCAATTTCCTAATTTAAAAATTTTAATAAACGGAAATATTTATCAAAAATTTATTATTTCTTTAATATATCTCTTCATAAATTATACAATTGCAACACGCAATACTTTCCAGAAACCTTTATAAAAGCATTTTTTAATACAGATAATGCTTGTGACAAACATAATTTAAATAGTCGAAAAATTAAAAATTCGGCAATAACGATTTCTAAACCCGAAATCACACAAATTACAATTTTTTTGTGGAAAATTGGAAAATTACAGGATTGATAAAAAAATTGTTTTGAATATTATGTCAACTTTAGTCGTAATTATGACAAATAAACTAAGACAAAAAGGAAAAAAAAATATAATTTCAAAGTGTCAAATTCAAAGTATATTTGTCAATATCTCAAAATTTTCCGAATCGAAAATAAACCAAAATGTTACATATCATTACAATGCTGCCATAAATAGGCGTGATCCGGCCACTTAAAGTTTTAGTCACATTCCGCATTCTAATTTCCATATTTTGCAGGAAATTAAACGCAAAAAAATAACTTTTACAGATCGTTTGCGGCAAAAACAAAAATGAATTTTGCAACGTGCTCTAACTTTGCACGCAAAAATTTACATGTATACTGTAAAAAATAAATTAATTATTCTAAACGAAAGTTCGTTTGCGCTCAATGTGTTCCAAAATACTTTTCCGACAACTTACTTCTCCCGTTGCATAATTCTGGGCCAATTTTCAGGCATTTTCAAACTGTAATTTTCAAACTGTTACATCTTAAACAGTAACACTCAAACGAATGCTCATAATATAATCCTCAGAATATTTTTCAGAAACATTTTTTTATAAAACCCAAATATTAAATAATAATAAAGTTGGTAGTTCGTAGCTGTTTGTAGAAACGGGTTATTGATATGTCAGGAACATGGAATAACGGACGACGTCGGTTATACTGCATTACCGCCTATCCACATTTTCAAATACAAATTGCATTTTACAAAAGAAAAACAAACATTTTGTTTGTCTCAATTTTGCACTTACTTCATCGAAAATTAAGTATGTCTTAACTTATAATGAAATGTATCTAATTTATCCCATCAATATATCATTTAAAGTCGGATTAGGCGTAATTTTCACTTGTAGTTAGGCGGTTACTTTTTGCCAAAAATAGGCGTCAATTGTTGTGAGTTTCAGAATGCAATTATTATTAATAATTTAAAAAACAGTGTTATAATTATATATTTTTTAAGTATCATATAAAAGAGAAATATAATAAAAGTAAAAAATGATTTTTTGATTTTCACTCAAAGACACACATATATGTATATGAAATAACTAAAAAAAATATCATCGTTGTCGAACTAAAACCCTAGTAGAAATTTTGGTAGGGCCATTGTCATGAAGTGGTCATATCATTATTTGAGATGATCGGGATATGACGAGGCCCATAATGTCCCTGTAACGCAGTGTCCTGATCATGTACTGACCTCAGGCCATGATCATGTACTGATCGAGCAATTCCTCATTTTATTATTTACCCGACAATTGCCTTGTTAGAGCCCGAGTATAATAGTGTTTCTCTCATTAAATCTAGATCATTGTCTGATGTCATTTCGTTATGAGGAACAAATAATGTAGCTATGATCAGGATCATTGACTATTTAAATAATGCAAACCCTGGTATGGTAAGCATGATAAGGGCATGCAAAGGCAATGATCATATTTTTTCTAATAGGACTTAACCAACGAAAACTTGATCATTTCCCGATGGCGCATCGGGCAAATTTCTACTAGGGAAGTCACCAACTACATTTTCAAAATGCCAATTGTTCATTTACAAAAATCTTTATATAACTATCAATTTTAGATCGATGCATTCAATATTTATACCAAATGATAACAAAATATGAATCTATCAATTGGTATATCAACTTTAAAAATGTATCAATTGCTTTTTGTAATAATTACCAACAAAGTTGAAATTTAAGATTTTCATAAAAATGTGTTTGGTGACTTTTAGTTCTACAACGACGATATGTTTTATTATAAAACTTTCTTCAATATAAAAGCATCATACATATTATTAAAGTACTTTGCTATACATTTAATAAAGAATTCCTAAATGCCAAGCAATAAAAGTCTTCAATTGAACCAACACGCACGAGAAAATAGTTTCTGGCAAGCCATAAATTGGTGCGTGCATATTACTGACCAGACATATAGTTAAATTTTTCCATCCCCCTATTATGGGGTCTTCTTAGTATATGGCGGCATATTTAACTTATGGATCTATGCATAACATTGCCATTGCCGACTCTAACCCCAGCCGACTCTAGAACCAGCATAGACGACCCAACCAACCAACTGTCCGACCGAAAGACCGTCAGCAATACTGCTTTCGGCACACATATGGCCATGCATATTAACAGGCTATTTGTCTGTCTGTCGGTCTTGCCAAAATCATAGGCCAACGCCAAATTGTTGGCAATGAAATCATACAAAATGCAAAGCAAACTGACCACGTTACGAAAATATTCTACGAAATATTCTAAAAATTACAAAAGACCCATTCGCATAAAGAGGAGACAAGACGCGTAACTGTCTGAAGTGGCATTTTTCGAACAGTTAAAGTTTTTTTTTTATTATTTTTGTTTTTTTTTTTTTTTTTTGTATATTTGGCTTTTGGTGTTGGAATGTGAACATAAAAATGAAATGAAAATGTAATGGGAAAAGAGGGTGGACATTAGTGAAAACAAGAAAGATATAAATGTAAAAAAGTTTTCATATAAAAAAAAAAATTATTAAATAATAAATGCTGAATATGAAATATAACGTTTCAGACACAAAAAATAGTTTTTGATGTGTATTACTTAATTTTATTTGAAAACGTAGATCAATTTCTTGTAAAGAAGTGCTATTCGAAAGTTTAATGTATTCTCATAAATAATTTTCAATATTGAAATTGAAGACAAGAATTTTAAAATAAAAATATAATAATTATATCAAATGACACCCTCAAATTCCTAAAATGTTCAAAAACTATTACAAATGAAATATGTAGTTATTTAAAAACGATATGTCCATCATTAGTATGTTCAAAGTAGGTCACACCAACCTCAAGGTGTTGCTGAGCTACCATAAAAATTCAACCAACCCTTTTGAAATATTTTAACATTTCAATTTATGACTTGTAGCATTAAAAATACAAAAAATATAATGTAAAACGTACCAACTTAGGAATTGATTGCTACCAAGGTTCAAACATTTATGCAAATCCGTGTTGTTGATGTGTGTGTGCGATTGTATATGTGAGTGTGTGTGTGTGTATGTGTAAATTATGCGCGTGTATGTGAAAATATGTGCGGCTTTTGTGATTTGCATTTTGTTGCTATTGTTTTGCATACATTTCATAATAGAGTTGGTTTGTATTCGTGCACAGACACAGCCACTAATACACATTGACACAAACTACCGTTGGGTATACACAACACATGCATGCATTGAACACACACACAAAGATACACCTTGCTAGTCCCCGAGTTATAAAGAATACTTGTAAACGATTGCCGCACTGTGTACTGTATACACAGAAAATAAAAAAATATATTTTCGAATTTGAATTAATTTTTATTTAATTTTTTTTTTTTTTATTTAAAGCTGTTTACATTTAGGCCACAAGAATATAGTTCGTAGCCACTAATTTGATTATTTAAACGCAATAAATCAAATCTAAAATGTTAAAAATTACAGCAGAAACGAATGTGAATAAGTTGAGAATTTCGCTATTACGAACCAGGGGCCCTATCCTCGTGTGATGAGAAATATGAAGTGAGAATGAAAATGAGATAAAAACAATTTTCATATTCTGTTAATAATATAAAAAATAGTTTTTGTCTCATTTTCATTTTATATTTCTCATCAAACGAGAATTGGGCCCCAGATCTAGTTTTTCCTGTAACTCGGGTTATGATTGCCGCTGAACCGATTTGACTGAAATTTCGTACAGGGATCCTATGGATTTCGGAGAGTGATATTGGCTATATATAGGCGGGTTTAATAAAGGTGCGTTACACATCCCATACAACCTAATCTTTAAAAACGATATTACACGGCACTTACACCAGCTACGAACATAAAATAAAAAACTAAAATACATAAAAAATATACAAAAATAAAAGCCATTATACAAGCAAAATCATAAAAACACCAGCAAAATCAAAAACACAAAAAAACAATAGCGGAAAAACAATAACATTAAAGCAACAACAAAAAAGCAATAACTAAAATCAGCAACAAAATCAAATGCAAACACAAAATAAAAACGAAAGCAACAAAAAAAACAAAAACACAAAAGCAAACACAAAAATAAAAACAAAAGCGAAAGTGAAAAATAAAAAAACACAAGCAAATACACGTGAACGCATAAACAAAAGAAAAAAATCAAAAAAAATTAAAAACACAAAAACAAAAGTTTACAAGAAAAATACAAAAGCAATACACAAAACAAAAAAAAAAGCAAAAACAAAAAAGAAACAACAAAAAATCAACAATAAAATTAAAAACAAATGCAAAAAAAAAAACAAAAACATATCAAAAACAAAAAATAAATGTACAAAAAAAAAGCGAATAAAAATAAGAAAAAATAAAAAAAACAGAAACAAAATCAAAAATACAAAATAAATAAAAAAAGCAAAAATTTAAAAGCCAAAACAAAGAATCAAAAACCCAACAACTAAAAACAAAAGCATAAAAGAAAAATGATAACACAAAAGCATAAGCAAAAACGAAAAAACGCAAAAAAAGCTAAAAAAAAAAACAAAATAAAAATCAAGGCCTCAAATAAAAAAAGAAGAGCTAAAACGCAAGAGCAAAAAATCAAAATCAAAACACAAAAACGCAAAAAAGCTAAAATAACAAAAAATTAAAATAAAAAATAAAACACAAAAGAAAAAGTAAAAGCAAAAGCAAAAACGCAAAAGCAAACATACAAAATCAAAACACCAAAACGCAAAATTAAAAACAAAAGCATAAATTAAAAAAAAAACAGAATAAAAATACAAAATACAAAAAACAAAATCAAAAACAAAATAAAAAAACCAAAACTTTAAATATAAAATAAAAATCAAAACCAAAAACAAAAGCAAAATTTTACGAAATAAAAATCAAGGCCTCAAATAAAAAAGGAAGAGCTAAAACGCAAGAGCAAAAAATTAAAATCAAAACACAAAAACGCAAAACACACAAAATCGAAAAGAAAAGCAAAAACACAGAATGAAAACCCAAAAGCATAAGAAAAGCACAAAACCAAAAAACAAAAGCAAAAACAAAATATAAACACAAAAACGCAAAAAAGCTAAAATAACAAAAAAATAAAATAAAAACCGCAAAAGAAAAAGTAAAAGCAAAAATGCAAGAGCAAACATACAAAATCAAAACACAAAAACGCAAAATTAAAAACAAACGCATAAATTAAAAAAAAAAGAATAACAATATAAAAAACAAAATCAAAAACAAAATAAAAAAACCAAAACTTTAAATATAAAATAAAAATCAAAACCACAAACACAAAATGAAAACCAAAACCACAAGCAAAAACGCAAGAATAAAAATACAAAATCATAACAAAAAACAAAATACAGATACAAATCCAAAAACGAAAGCAAAATAATAATAATAATAAAAAAAAGCGTTAACCAAAACAAACAAAAACATAATGACCAGATATATTAAATAATCTGTTCAAATACAAAATAAAATAATTATAAAATTTAGATTTAAGTCGAAAGTATTAAGAAAGTTCAATGCAGAGAAGTTCAAAGAACAATATATACATATGTATATTTTACAATGGTTGAAAAAGTTTATTAAATGGTAAAATTTAATTGAAGCGACATTTTAAAATTACAATCAATTTAAAATATGAATTAGTTTGAAATGAAAAGTAAAAACTGTGAATTCAAAATGGACGTATTTAAGAAATAAAGCAAAAGTTCAATATTAAAAAGTAGAACGTGGTATATAAAAAAGTATGTCTTACGAACGTTTAGAAACAAATTAAAGTAAGACTTTTAAATTAAAAATATGACTTTAAAATGTATATTTAATTCAAAAGTGAATTCAAAAATTGTGAACAATAAATCGAAAGTGTTAAGAAACTCAATGTTGCGAAGTTTAAAGAACAAATTTGAGAAGTAGATAAAGCATGTCCTACATCCGTTGAGAATTTTTTTTTAAATTATATAATTTAATTGAAGCGACATTTTAAAATTATAAATATCAATTTAAAGTGTAAATTTATTTCCAATCAAAAAGTACTAAATGTGAATTCAAAATGGACGTATTTAAGAAATACAGCAAAAGTTCAATATTAACAAGTATAGGGTGGTAAAGCTGAAAATACTTCCTACGAAGGCTGAGAAAGTCTATTTAATTATAAATGAATATTAAATTGAGAATTTATAATTAAAAATATCACTTAATAATTTAGATTTATTGCGAAATTAAAATCAAATAGCAAATTTAGATCTTTAAGTACGGTTGACTTATATTATAAAGAAGTTTAAGTACCAGAGCTTATAGAGTTTTTCTCAGTGTATTTACATGTGTGCGTATATTAGATATATGTGTGTGTTTTCATGTGAATGTTGAGAAGCACAATACAAATACAATGGCAACGCACACCGACAGCCACTCATACAAATCGCTCACAAAGGTAGTAGAAAGTAATAATAAAATAATACTAACAGCCAAGAGAAAAGTTGCCAGAAAGCAGAGAAAAGGATTTCATTGCCTTTTGAACTCCCACGGGAACTATTGCCGTTACTGTCTATACATCTGTGTGTGTCTCAGATGTGTGTGTGTCTCAGTGTGTGTGAGAGTTTGAGTGTGTGTGCTCGGCTTTTGAATGTTAAATGTGCGGAAAGGTAATAAGATGGTTGAAAACTTGAAAATTATGCGCATTAGTGGAGGCTAGGCAGCGGTATTAAGCCGCAGCTACACAACACCAGGGTGAGGTGAGTAGTGTGATAAGTTGGCGGGTCCGGAAGTCCCGTAGATCTCAACCCACCACATACCGCCCCGCCCCGCCCCGCCCACAGACATGAATTGCGAAAAATAAAAATAGCTTGTTTTCAATTTTAAATGCAATAAATTTAAAGCAAGTGGTAAAATACTGCCTTGTTAGTGCCGAGATGTGCCAGATAAATCAATTTTTATATCTAAACAGACAGCTAAACGATTGGGTTTTCATTTTGTTCAGGTTGCACATGAAACGTGGGAGAAACGCAACGTTATAGCTAACCTCAGGTTCAGGTTCTGGCCGAATGAATTGTGTAGTTCGAGCCTATAAATAAAACGCAGCTTTTTTAAGGTTGGGTTAAATCGTGTTGCGATAACTAGGGTCAACACTTGGATCTAAGTCTTGAACCAATACTGAACTGGAATATTTAATTTTGCACAGTTCGAACTGATGGAATTGATTTAGATATCGAAAAGACTGAAACTTTTTGAAAAGTATTAAAAAATCTAAAAATAGAATTTGTATAGCAAAATATAAAAATTGAATGGTAAATTCAAAAAGTGATGATGCCACGGATGACGACAACAGGTTCTGCTAGAACACAAAAATTGTTTATTTAATTAACTGTAAAAGTAAAATAAATTTACATGTATTTTTAAAATTTGGACACTAAATATGTAAACTATTTATTCCTATAAATTTTTATGAAATTGAAATTTTTTTTACGAAAAATAGACTTCATGTAAAAAAAAAAAAATTTTAGTGGACAATTTTTGTAGTGAAAAATGGAGTTTTTAGTGAAAATTTGAATTTTTAGTGAAAATTTGAATTTTTAGTGAAAATTTGAATTTTTAGTGAAAAATTGAATTTTTAGTGAAAAATTGAATTTTTAGTGAAAAATTGAATTTTTAGTGAAAAATTGAATTTTTAGTGAAAAATTGAATTTTTAGTGAAAAATTGAATTTTTAGTGAAAAATTGAATTTTTAGTGAAAAATTGAATTTTTAGTGAAAAATTGAATTTTTAGTGAAAAATTGAATTTTTAGTGAAAAATTGAATTTTTAGTGAAAAATTGAATTTTTAGGGAAAAATTGAATTTTTAGGGAAGATTTGAATTTTTAGTGAAAAATTGAATTTTTAGTAAAAAATTGAATTTTTAGTGAAAAATTGAATTTTTAGTGAAAATTTTAATTTTTTAGTGAAAATTTTAATTTTTAGTGCAAAATTGAATTTTTTAGTGAAAATGGAATTTTTAGTGAAACATTTTATTTCTTGTGAAAATTGGAATGTTTAGTGAAAATTGGAATTTTTAGGTTGTAAAAATTGGAATTTTTAGTGAAAAATTGAATTTTTAGTGAAAAATTGAATTTTTAGTGAAAAATTGAATTTTTAGTGAAAAATTTAATTTTTAGTGAAAAATTTAATTTTTTGTGAAAAATTTAATTTTTAGTGAAAAATTGAATTTTTAGTGAAAATTTGAATTTTTAGTGAAAAATTGAATTTTTAGTGAAAAATTGAATTTTTAGTGAAAAATTGAATTTTTAGTGAAAAATTGAATTTTTAGTGAAAAATTGAATTTTTAGTGAAAAATTGAATTTTTAGTGAAATTTTGAATTTTTAGTGAAAAATTGAATTTTTAATAAAAATTGGAATTTTTAATGAAAAATTGAATTTTTAGTGAAAAAGTGTATTTTTAATGATAAATTTAATTTTAAGTGAAAAATTTAATTTTTAGTGAAAAATTGAATTTTTAGTGAAAAATTGAATTTTTAGTGAAAATTGATTTTCTAGTGAAAATTTTATTTTCCAGTGAAAAATTGTATTTATAATGATAAATGTAATTTTAAGTGAAAAATTTAATTATTATTGAAAAATTGAATTTTTAGTGAAAATTGATTTTCTAGTGAAAATTTTATTTTCTAGTGAAAAATTGTATTTTTAATGATAAATGTAATTTTTAGTGAAGAATTGAATTTTTAGTGAAAAATTGAATTTTTAGTGAAAAATTTAATTTTTAGTGAAAAATTGAATTTTTAGTATAAATTTTAATTATTAGTGAAAAATTAAATTTTTAGTGAAAAATTGAATTTTTAGTAAAAATTTGAATTTTTAGTGAAAAATTTAATGTTTAGTGAAAATTTGAATTTGTAGTGAAAAATTTAATTTTTTATGAAAATTGGAATTTTTAGAAAAAAATTGAATTTTTAGTGAAAAATTGAATTTTTAGTGAAAAATTTAATTTTTAGTGAAAAATTGAATTTTTAATTAAAATTGGAATTTTTAATGAAAATTGGAATTTTTAGTGCAAATTGGAATTTTTTAGTGAAAAATTGATTTTATAGTGAAAAATAGAATTTATAGCGAAAAATATAATTTTTAGTAAAAGTTTAATTTCACAGCACAACAAAACAAGTATCCGCGTATGATTGTCGGATGGAAGTCAAGATTGTAATCACTATCACATACTTAGTTTTTTTTATATTGCCTCAAGTGCATGATTTGTTACGTAAATAAATATATGTAAATTCTCGTATTTTTCTACATATTTTGTCTCTAACTTTTTACTGATTTAAGTTTCTATCATATTTATTTTGTATTTCATTAAGAATACTTCAGCTAATATTTTGAAATAATCCACATAAAATTCTGATTGTTCTGACCAAAGTTATAAACAGTCAAACACAATTATTAATTTTAAGGTGCATCTATTATTTGATGCATAACATCTATGATTTGCATGATTTTCAAGACAAGAAGTTTTAGAATTGCATTCAGGAATATTTTATTCTCTAGTTCCAATTTTTTTTATTTATTTGATTAAAATATATTTGTAAATTATATCTCGCCTTGCGCTCGTACAAAATTTTTGGAGTTTGATTTACGAAAAATCCCAAAGGGACCAATTTGTCCAATGAAATGTCCAATGAAATGTCCAATGACTTACATTCTGATCAAATTCTAATGGAATCATGTTTTTCCACACAAAACTTAGTTGCCTACCTCTTACCTTATAACATTTCTTCTCTATTAAATTTATATATAAAAAGAATGAAAATGAATATTTCTCTAAATTTTGAATTGATGGAATCTGTCATACATATTATTTCCATATTTGAAGGAAGACCATTTTAATTTTATTTTTTTATTAATTTCGTGAAAGTATTGAATGGAACTTTTACTGGTCGAGAATATTCCAAAATATGTTTAAAAAAACAAAATCCCAGTTAATGAAAAGATAGTTTTATCTTAAAAATTTTAGATTTTTTCAAATTTCTTTAAAACACTTTTAGAAATTATATGTTTAGCAGAAAATATGCGTCATTATATAAAAATATCAAACATTTCGTATTCAAATCATAAAAAAAGTCAAAACAAAACCATCTCCAAGCCATACGGATCTCCAATCTTGTTGGTCCAATCTTGTTGATTGTATGGCTAGCTAATAAATGTCAACGTTGACACAAATAAATTTAGAATTTTCAAAAAAAGTAACAAACAATTTTTAATGTTCTTCTGTCAATGGATGCTTCCATTTTGCATTTTATTCAATTTTAAAAACACACTCCATTGAAAAAAAAATCGAATTTATAGTTCATGGCACGCAGAAATGGCAAGTCATAGAAAGCAAGACATAAATCTAGCCACCTATGGCTAGTAAGAAATTATGGCTAGCCATTTGTAGTCTCCACGAGGCTTCATACAAGCTTGCCATATGTTAAGTCATGAGGGAAGGCTGGTGTAGACCCCGTGTAACGAAAAATATTTTGACACTGCCTTCAGCCTGCCAAAATTTTAATTAAAGATAGAATATTTTCTACGATAATGTAACATTTAGATATTTGATGTCAAATTGTTGTTTATAAAATATAATTATCGAGTATTTTAAGAGTTCTTTAATTTTTTTTTAGAAAAAAAAACTTATTTACTTAGTACTTATTTAAATACAAAAAATGTTAACAAAAATAACATATTTAAATAAAATTTGTTTGCTTATAATCGGGAGACAATTAAGAGGTCTTATTGTTGACAGAAATTATATCGTCGATGTAGAATGAAAAGTCACCAAATACATTTTCAAAATGCCAAAAATTCATTTACAAAAATCTTTATATATCTGTTAATTTTTAATCGATGATCTCAATTTTTTTACCACATGATTAGAAAATTTAAATCTATCAATTGATATTTCAACTTTGAAAATGCATCAATTACTTTTTATAATATTAAACTACAAACTCGAAATTTTAGTTTTTCATAAAAATGTGTTTGGTGACTTTTCGCTCTACAACGGCGATATATTCTTGTTTTTTTTTTTTGCAGATTTGTGGAAAATTACTCCTCTCTCAAAAGTATTTTGGAAGAAATATTTTGTGGCATACCATATTATTATCCCGAGATCTTCAATTGTTTTATTTAAAAAATGCCTTTGAAATGAAATCGGAAACGTTTCATTTTACTCACCTTCTGCACAGTCAATTTCATTGTACATCGACGAATAAGCGACGGCGACACAGCATTTAAAATGTAATTTTTTGCACTTTTATCAAGAATTTAATTAAATGTTTTTGGTAGGGCTTTTTCAAGAGTCACTTGATGTTTTAATTGTACGCAAGGAATTATTTTGTATGTGTTAAAATCGTTTTCTATAATTCAGAGATTAGGCTAAGTTAATTCACACTTAATAAAGCCGCTAAAACAATACATTATGCTGATGCTTAAGTCTTTTAAAAATTAAAATAATAAAAGCTTTAATAAACAAATATTTTAACTGGTTGTGTGCAGCACTTGATGCACCCTCATTTATGTCCTTA
Source organism: Dryomyza anilis (assembly GCA_951804985.1). Lineage (NCBI taxonomy): Eukaryota > Metazoa > Arthropoda > Insecta > Diptera > Dryomyzidae > Dryomyza > Dryomyza anilis. Next base: position 1,379,466 of record OX638134.1, read on the forward strand.
ATTGACATTCGTCTCAAACCAAAAAAAAAGGAGAAAAAAATACAAAAAGGCGCTCAGACGTCAAAACAACGCGACATGCAAGGCAGCCGGCGTTGTTACTCGTCAGAGCGAGATGGCTATAATAAGTGAAAAAGATGAAAATCAAAACAAATCAAGTGCAAAAAAATAAAAATAGAAACCCACAAAAATATTGTGTGTGTGTCACATGTGAAACACTGTGTGTGTTGCGTATTTTGAAATACCTACGCACTTTAAGCCAACTGTTTGTATTTGTTTTTTATTTTTTATTTATACAAGAAATATAAAGAGTAGCGCCTAATTTTATAATTTAAAATTTTTAACTACTGCGGCTCACTCAGTAATATATTGAAGCTCAAACACTTTGTCACAGTTGTCACATTTTACGACAAAACTATAAAATTTGCTTAATTTTGCGTGGATTTTTTTTAATTATTGTTTTTAAATTTTGTTGTCTTTTATATTTTGTTTATTGAGCATGTGAAAAGGCGGCGCAAAAATCTGTTCAAGTCACTTTGCAAAATATGAACGAACGAAATACTCGACTCGTTGACGACTGAAAATTTTGCCTGCAAATCCATAAAAGATGCGAAAATTACATAGACACAGACACAGATACAAATACTGACACACACAGATACCTAAACAGACACCATGAAACTCAAACAGGACGAAGCCGGAGAGCTGTGTTGCATTTGCTGTCGGCAGCTGCAGCAGCAACAGCGGAAGCGCCAACAGCAGCATGTTTGTTGCTCATTATCTGAATTTTGCAGCAACAGCAACAATTCGCATTTTTTAATGCTCTTTTAAAGCAGCAAAAACAACAACTACAAAATGCTAAAAATATTTACAACAAATATATATCGCGATTTAGTTGAGTGAGTGCTGCAAAAGCTCTCTGTGGCGCCTTTAGCGGGAGCGCTTTCAAAAGAGCGCCTAAAATTATGCAAACAGCACCTAAAAATATGCAATGAATTTTATGCTTTCCTGTTCGACGACGCAACGCATACGGCGATTCAACTATTGCTGTGCGCAACAAGCGTAAGAGAGCTTTTGGCGCCAGGCAGAGACAACACTAGAGTTGAGTAGCGCGAAAGAGAGAGAGCGAAACTAAAAGAGAAAGAGCACATTATGTAAACGCTTTGACACAATTAGAGCGCTAGATTTAACGAAGCAAATCGCTGCTTCCTGCCAAACTTCCGGTGTGTAATTTTATGTTGCATAAAGTATGGAGCTCATTGAAAGCTTTTGGGAGCACATACACCAACATAAAGCTTTGTGCGCTGCTGTTGATGAAATCCCGGTAAAAGCTTTATTGATAACAGTAATGCTAAAATGTTATGCTGCTGTAAAAGCTTTTTAGTAAGAAAGCTTTTAAAAGTGTTAAAATTCGTTACAAATAAAGCTCTCTTAACTACATAATTGACACTGTTAATGTTAACAGTTAACACTATTTAAGTAAATAACATATGCAGTATCACCACTCATTTAAAGCCTATTAAAAAGCAGCAAAGAGAGGGTAGAATGTTAGAGCATTAATTGCAGAGTACTGTGCAAATCCTTAGAGAGAGCTCAAATAGGGTTACGTCACATGACAAAGATAAACTTGACGAAAACGGCTGCAAAAGATAAAATAAGGAGAAATGCATTAACTGCGAGGGGATACACAACGAAGCGCTGTAAAATACAACGAAAAGATAAAAAGGAAGAGTGTTGAGATAAAGGGAGAGAGTCCTCGTGCATGAGAGAGTCCTCGTTACGTTGATTGTTTTTGTTATCCTTGGAGTTTATAGGAATTTTAGCAGCGATGTTGAGAAAAATGCATGCCTCAAATTGCTGAAATAATGCTACAGATGGAGAACGCAAAATGTTGCAAATTTTGAGTTGTGCAAAAATTTAAAAAGCTTTCGAAAATGCAAAAAAAAATTAAACATCTTGCAAGACAAAGCTTTAAAGAGCTTTTCTGAATTAATATATGGAACTACATTGAAACTATTTATATGTTGCACTATTAACAAAAAGCTCTATTTAAAGCTTTGGGTCTTATTAAGAAAAACTTCATAAAACTACATATGTTGCAAATTATAGTAGAAAAAAACAGACGCACAACCTATTTAACACACACATAAACATAAACAGTCATCCGTCCGTCCGTTCGTCCTCTCAACCCGTCTTGGACTTGCTTGCACACACACGTATAAATATTTTACGACGTCCTTCAGTCATTTATTTTTATTGCAATATTTGCTCACTCAACGTTTATGATGATCACTTTAAGCCATTTTTATGAGCGGTGCAACCATCAGCATATACGACACAGTCACTCACACCCACACCCACATATCTTGTAAAAGCTTTGCAACATTTTCATATTATAGGTGCGCAAAGGTTCTTTTTTCCGCTTGGCACAATCCAACTCTTCTTGCTAGCTTCACTTGTAGAATTTATGAGCGTGAAGACCCTCTGCTGAAGCATCGTTAATTTGAGGCGAAATATGTTGACGTTGGGGTCTGCTTGCTGATTTCTCAAAGCAAATGAGTTGGGGCGGAGGGAGTCACAATTAAAAGAACTAACGTATGTTTGCGGAAAAGGGGTTCTTATTAGGTTGATGTGATATAAAGCTAGATTTAGTATTTCTTTTTGCTCTGGAAAATAAAGGTCTTAAATTTAAGTTTAACCCAAAACCATTTCAAATGAGTTTTAACATATAATGAAACGTAAGTTCCAAATTTTGAATTTCATATAATGGAAACTGGGCTAATATGGGACACGTTTTGATTTTCTTTAATAAAAAATGGATAATTTTTAAATTCTTTTGAACGTTCTGTTCTATGGAGAAATAAAGAAATAAAGAAATAAAGAAATAAAGAAATAAAGAAATAAAGAAATAAAGAAATAAAGAAATACAGAAATAAAGAAACAAGGAAATAAAGAAATAAAGAAATAAAGAAATAAAGAAATAAAGAAATAAAGAAATAAAGAAATAAAGAAATAAAGAAATAAAGAAATAAAGAAATAAAGAAATAAAGAAATAAAGAAATAAAGAAATAAAGAAATAAAGAAATAAAGAAATAAAGAAATAAAGAAATAAAGAAATAAAGAAATAAAGAAATAAAGAAATAAAGAAATAAAGAAATAAAGAAATAAAGAAATAAAGAAATAAAGAAATAAAGAAATACAGAAATACAGAAATAAAGAAACAAAGAAATAAATAAATAAAGAAATAAAGAAATAAAGAAATAAAGAAATAAAGAAATACAGAAATAAAGAAACAAAGAAATAAAGAAATAAAGAAATAAAGAAATAAAGAAATAAAGAAATAAAGAAATAAAGAAATAAAAAAATAAAGAAATAAAGAAATAAAGAAATAAAGAAATAAAGAAATAAAGAAATAAAGAAATAAAGAAATAAAGAAATAAAGAAATAAAGAAATAAAGAAATAAAGAAATAAAGAAATAAAGAAATAAAGAAATAAAGAAATAAAGAAATAAAGAAATAAAGAAATAAAGAAATAAAGAAATAAAGAAATAAAGAAATAAAGAAATAAAGAAATAAAGAAATAAAGAAATAAAGAAATAAAGAAATAAAGAAATAAAGAAATAAAGAAATAAAGAAATAAAGAAATAAAGAAATAAAGAAATAAAGAAATAAAGAAATAAAGAAATAAAGAAATAAAGAAATAAAGAAATAAAGAAATAAAGAAATAAAGAAATAAAGAAATAAAGAAATAAAGAAATAAAGAAATAAAGAAATAAAGAAATAAAGAAATAAAGAAATAAAGAAATAAAGAAATAAAGAAATAAAGAAATAAAGAAATAAAGAAATAAAGAAATAAAGAAATAAAGAAATAAAGAAATAAAGAAATAAAGAAATAAAGAAATAAAGAAATAAAGAAATAAAGAAATAAAGAAATAAAGAAATAAAGAAATAAAGAAATAAAGAAATAAAGAAATAAAGAAATAAAGAAATAAAGAAATAAAGAAATAAAGAAATAAAGAAATAAAGAAATAAAGAAATAAAGAAATAAAGAAATAAAGAAATAAAGAAATAAAGAAATAAAGAAATAAAGAAATAAAGAAATAAAGAAATAAAGAAATAAAGAAATAAAGAAATAAAGAAATAAAGAAATAAAGAAATAATGAAATAATGAAATAAAGAAATAAAGAAATAAAGAAATAAAGAAATAAAGAAATAAAGAAATAAAGAAATAAAGAAATAAAGAAATAAAGAAATAAAGAAATAAAGAAATAAAGAAATAAAGAAATAAAGAAATAAAGAAATAAAGAAATAAAGAAATAAAGAAATAAAGAAATAAAGAAATAAAGAAATAAAGAAATAAAGAAATAAAGAAATAAAGAAATAAAGAAATAAAGAAATAAAGAAATAAAGAAATAAAGAAATAAAGAAATAAAGAAATAAAGAAATAAAGAAATAAAGAAATAAAGAAATAAAGAAATAAAGAAATAAAGAAATAAAGAAATAAAGAAATAAAGAAATAAAGAAATAAAGAAATAAAGAAATAAAGAAATAAAGAAATAAAGAAATAAAGAAATAAAGAAATAAAGATATAAAGAAATAAAGAAATAAAGAAATAAAGAAATAAAGAAATAAAGAAATAAAGAAATAAAGAAATAAAGAAATAAAGAAATAAAGAAATAAAGAAATAAAGAAATAAAGAAATAAAGAAATAAAGAAATAAAGAAATAAAGAAATAAAGAAATAAAGAAATAAAGAAATAAAGAAATAAAGAAATAAAGAAATAAAGAAATAAAGAAATAAAGAAATAAAGAAATAAAGAAATAAAGAAATAAAGAAATAAAGAAATAAAGAAATAAAGAAATAAAGAAATAAAGAAATAAAGAAATAAAGAAATAAAGAAATAAAGAAATAAAGAAATAAAGAAATAAAGAAATAAAGAAATAAAGAAATAAAGAAATAAAGAAATAAAGAAATAAAGAAATAAAGAAATAAAGAAATAAAGAAATAAAGAAATAAAGAAATAAAGAAATAAAGAAATAAAGAAATAAAGAAATAAAGAAATAAAGAAATAAAGAAATAAAGAAATAAAGAAATAAAGAAATAAAGAAATAAAGAAATAAAGAAGTAAAGAAATAAAGAAATAAAGAAATAAAGAAATAAAGAAATAAAGAAATAAAGAAATAAAGAAATAAAGAAATAAAGAAATAAAGAAATAAAGAAATAAAGAAATAAAGAAATAAAGAAATAAAGAAATAAAGAAATAAAGAAATAAAGAAATAAAGAAATAAAGAAATAAAGAAATAAAAAAAATAAAGAAATAAAAAACAAATTAATATTATAAGTCGTTTGCTAAAAAAAATGGTGTTCCACAAACTGAATCTTGGATTTAATTTGATTACATCATTTACCCAAAACCATTTAAAATGCTCTGCAAATTTCGACAAACAACTTTAATGTCTTTTACAGTCAAATATTAAGTAGCAGCACAGCCCTCGTAGCAATTTTTAGTTCTACAAATAGCTCTTATATAATGCAGAAAATAAATACACTGCATTTAATGTCAAAATGCACCTAATAATCGAAATGCAGCCGTGCTTGGGCGACGCTAAAACTGAAAAACATGCTGGCGAAGCCTATAAAATGCAATCCGCAATAACAGCTTCCGCAAATGCAAGGCACAGTTTTGGCAAAGTTGTAAAAACTTTTAAAAGCAGTAGGTAGTTGTTTTGCCGCAATAAAAATGTTGTAAATTCAAAATTTTATTTGGCAAATCTCATTGCAAAAATCATTGAAAAAGTCACTTAAACAGTTATTAAATAAAACTATATTTAAAGTGGTTTTTTTGTCAGAAATTATAATAACGTCAACCTGTAAAAATTTGAAGTAAATGTGAAAATCCGAAAGCTATAGAACCACAGCGAGTAGCACTTGAACGCGCACACGCACTACTTCAAATGTAATTTTCCACAAAATTTTAATTTCAATCACAGCTCGAGTGGCACTCGTCGGTAACTCAGAATTTCGAAATGCTAACCCTGCTGCACCCTCGGCTGTTCCATTTCCAGTTTACAGGTGGTTCTTCTTGTCCACTTAAGCATGCACTATAGCAACAGAATGTGGCCAAGCAACAAGCATGTCCATGGCCGACATATCCTGTGCGCTATGGCTATGGCTATTGCTCTGACTGTGGCATGACATAAAAAGGATCCTCCTGCCCCCTCTCGCTTCATAGGACTAAATGTATATTTAATAATAATTCATGCTACAACAAGAGCAACAACCACACACACACACACACTGAACTGCAGTCGGCACTATGAGTCGAGCAGGCAGTAGGAACTGAAAAAGGACATTTCCTATTCACAAATCGCAGGACTGTTCTTCCTGCTGCTGCTGATGTTGCTGTTGTTGATATGAAGTGAATTGAAAATTTCACAAGTGTTTTTGTGTCGGAATTTTGGCAATTTCATAAATTTCATATTTAAATTTTGTCTTTAAAATGTCAGTTGTTTGGAGCAAATGAAAAACACTTTAATATTAATGTGCAGTAGCTAAAAAGTAATTGTATGTCTTTTCTATTATAATGGTTTGTGGAGCAAATATTTGCAAAAGTTTTAGATAAAATTTGTAGAACAAAAAATGTCTACAGATTATGTATAGGGGAAATTTCGGGTAGGGTTTCTGAAACACAACCAATACCATATAATTAATAGTTTTTAGCAATAAAATTAGTCAACCGGATTAAACAGTATTTTTATCGTTAAATACCATTAAATACCCGATTATACCATGAAATTTACATTGAGTTTATATAAAATAATTATTTTTTGCATAATTATCCTATGACCAATTTTAATGGGATTTTAGGGAATTTTTTTCTGAGTGCAGTTTCAATACAAGGTATACGTTTTACTGCTGTCAATTTTGTAATAATATATATTTGTATTCTTGGATCTTTTACTCCTTTTTAACTCTTTTGAAAGCATTCGTGGCTGAACTACGAACAGATAAGACCCAAGATTAACTTCTGAATCTCTCCATATCGAAACATTGAAAAAGCGGACAATGGAAAATCCACCAAAGAAAATATTGCGTTTAAGAAGCCGCTATGATTTTATTCTACTCTTTAGCATATTTTTAAATATACCTTTTTGATTTTAAATTTTTAAATAAATTTCTACAAAAGTAAAGTACATTTTTATATAAAAAAAACATAGAAATTTTAAAAATTCAAAAGTTGATAACTGAGATATTTGAGAATTTTATAAAAAACTAGCTGCACGACTCGTGCCAAGATTTTGTAAATTAAAAGATATGGAGCGATTTTATTAATATAAAAAACATTTTTATTATTTATATCAGGGGCCCGTGCTTCACTGTGAAAGTTTTTTTTATTGGTTTTATAAATGTAGTAGCCAAATAATAATTCTCCGCCAAAACAACTTTTCTCAAAGACAATTTTTTCCAAGACTGCCCCGTAAAATTCTTCCCCATAGAACGCTTTCCCGTAGAATTCTTCCCGGTAGAAATCTTCCCGTAGAACTCATCACGGTAGAATTCTTCACGGAAGAAATCTTCCCGTAGAACTCATCCCGGTAGAATTGTTCCGGTAGAATTCTTTCCCGTAGAATTCTTCCCCGTAGAGTTTTTCACAGTAGAAATTTTAGTGTGGTGAGTTAAGGTGAGGTGAATTTTGGTGTGATGAGTTTTAGTGTGGTAAGTTTTAGTGTGGTGAGTTTAAGTGTGGGAGTTTCAATGTGGTGAATTTTAGTGTGGTGAGTTTTAGTGTGGTAAGTTTTAGTGTGGTGAGTTTTTGTGTGGTGAATTTTAGTGTGGTAAATTTTAGTGTGGTGAGTTTCATTGTGGTGAGTTTTAATGTGGTGTGGTTGTATATTTTTTATTGTATTTGAGTTTTTTGTTTCATCTTTATACCCTACACTAAGGGCCAGTTTTTCAGTTCTCGTTTAAACGTAGTTTAAACGCCGTTTAATTAATCTTCTCTTTAAATTAAACGTCGTTTAATTTTGTTAGCAGTTTTTCAGTGATAGTTTAAAATGAAAACAGACCAAGACAATACATATGGCACCACAGGCAAATGACAAATAATTCTCTCGATATTGACTTCTGATAAAAGTCATTCAAAATTAAATAAATAAAAAAAATTGTTTCAGAAAAATAAAATTAATGTATTTTTAAATTTAAACAAGAGAACGAGCAACTGAAGTGCACGTGAGACTTTTTTTTTAATGCATAGTGTGCAAAAATACAAAAATTAATAATTATTAGTGAAACAGCGCAGCGACAGAAAATAGTGAAAAGTGTTGTGAAAAAAATTCATGTCAAAAACTTTGAATGCTTAAACGAAGTTTAAACCATCAGCATCGGTCGTTTAAACTAAGTTTAAGCGACGGTTGAAGTTCACTGAAAAAATCGAATTTGATTTTAAACGAAGTTTAAACCACAAACAAAGTTCAACTAGCACTGAAAAACTGGCCCTAAGAGTGAAAGGGTATATTCAGTTTGGTACGCCGTTTGTAACACCCAGAAGGAAGCATCTCCGGTATGGAAAAGTATATATATTCTTGATCAGCATGACCTCCTGAGTCGATTTAGCGATGTCCGTCTGTCCGTCTGTCTGTCCGTCTGTCTGTCCGTCTGTCTGTTGAAATCCCTACTACTTTTAAAATTGAAGAGCTAGATAAATGAAACTTATAACTTAGATTACTAATATACCTACGCTGTATGTGCGAAATTGGCGAGATCGGTCCATTGTGACCTATGATCCGACCACTTATGTTCAAATACCACATATAAAATGTACATATAAAGATCAATTTTTATGTATACGTGCTTAGGTAAACTTTTTTGGTCAAATATATATTGATATCATGCTCAAATACATGATAATAATGTTTTCCGGCGAAAAGACTTGGTTCACAAAAAAAAAATCGAAATTCGGTACACCTACCCATTTGTAAATATGGGTATCAAATGAATGGATATTCTTCAGCGATTGAATGTTTGTAGTTATTTTCAGGATTCGTATACCCTGGTGACCTATATATCACTTTGAATGGTAACCACACATATGTGTAGGGTATTTATAGTCGGCTTAGACCGACTATAATTTTGATAATCCTAACTATCATAATTACACCTACTTTAAAATTTCCCATGTGATCTAACCTTCCCAACTGGTTTTAGCTTGTGTTTGTGCTGAGTTATGTCGTTTGGAATGTTTAGGTTGTATGGGAGGTACCACGCCCCTTTGTCCAATCGCGCCCATATATAGCCTATGACACCCTCCGGACTCCATAGTATCCTGGTGCAAAATTTAAGTTGATCGGTTCAGCGGTTTAGACGTTATGCTGGAACAAACAGAAAGACAGACCGACAGACTGACAGACGGACCAAGAGTTTTATATATATAGATGAAACGTTTAAATATAATGTTGCAATTGTTAAAATTAATAGTACGTATATCGAAACCTTAAAGGCAAAAGATCGTAACCAACAAAAAAACATATTTCAAAAAAAGTCTCAAAATCGAGTAGTCCAATTATTGATTTTTTTTTTTATAAAGTATCATTTAAATGAGCTGATAATAATTTCGATGTTTTGACTGTCAAAAATTATTTTGAAAAAATTTCAATTGTACTACTTACGATTCTAAACGGATTAGTATTCCGATTTTCGTTAAACGACAACAGTGAAATGCAACAAATATTTTCAAAAATAGAAAAGAAATAAATTATAAAACTAAACTCGTTTCAAAAAGTTTATATGCAATGATTTCGTTATTTCTACAAGCTTTAAAATTTGCAATATTAAGTATTACAAAAGTAAAATTTTTGGATTAATTCATAATTACGCTCAAAATAATTTCTCGGACATTTTACAAAATATTTGTTCGTAATATTTTTATTTCGTGAAATACTTGAATAATTCGTAGAATACACGAAACATTTGTAATTTCTATTAATTTTTCCAAAATATTTTTTTTTACGAACGATTCGTATATATTACGAACGATTCGTATATATTTCAAACCAATATTCGTAAAAATTAAACAACAAAATTACGAATATTTTGTTTAAATAACGAAACTTTCGTAATATTATTTTCTATTATAATATTTTTACGAAAAAACGACATATTTTACGAATGAGCTTTACATTTTACGAATAAATTACTAAACTTTCGTAAATTATGAATCTATATATAGAAATTTACGAAACAATTGTATTTTTTTTCGAATAATTAGTATAAAATGAAATACGTTTCCGTCAATTACAACTGGGAGCATCATTTTATTTTAATTGGTATCGCAGTCGAAAGCAGATAGTTATAAAATACAAACTGTTTTAAAATGTGTTCTGTGTGAGTTCTGTTTGTGTCAAAAGTATCAAATCAATGCATAATATATCGTATTTCTGTGAATGAATCGTCATTTTCATCGTCAGTTTTTTCTTTAAACACAGCATTCGTGTATTTAAATAAATATCCCTACAAAACGTACAAACGTATTCAATAAATTACAAATAAAAATAAAAATCTTTCGTATTATATACGAAAGCCTTTCGTAGATAAAATCTACAAATTGTTTCGTAAAATGCACAAACAATATTTATAATTTTTCTCATATATTTACGTAATTTCTTTCGTGTGTTTTACGAAATATTCGTAGAAAAATTTTATCATAAATTTGCGAAAATTGTAATTTAAGAAATATTTCATAAATAAATTTTCGTAAAAAATACGAACGATTTCTTGTTTTTGCTTTTATATTGAGTGTAGCAAAGGAGGCTTCGTAGTTATACGTTGTACTACGAACCGAAAGGTCCCAGTATCGAATCTTGGAATTCAAAATTTCTTTCCATCCTAGTAGAAATTTTGGTAGAGCCATGGTCATGAAGTGATCATGTCATTATTTGAGATGATCGGGATATGATGAGACCCATAATGTCCTTGTAACGCAGTGTCCTGATCATGTACTCACCTCAGGCAATGATCATGCACTGATCGGGTAATTCCCCATATCATTATTTATCTGACCATTTCCTTGTTAAAACATGAGCATACGAAAGCACTTCAAATACCCGATGAAATAAAATATCACACCTCATTGAAACCTGATCATTGCCCGATAAAAATGTCTTTATGAGGAACAACTAATGTAGCTTTGATCGGAACCATTAGCTGTTTAGATAATGTAAACCCTGCTATGGTGAGCATGGTAAGGGCATGACAAGGCAATGATCATATTTGCTCTAATAGGGGTTACCTGACGAAACCCCGATCATTTCCCGATGGCGCATCGGGCAAATTTCCACTAGGGCATACAGCACGAGGACCCCTCTGACTTTGTCGTATTCTTTAGCATTATTTCTATCTGAAGTCAATGAAGTACCGGCGACACCTGAATATTTTATGTTAATAAAGAATTCGTGATTAATTCGATTTTTAGATAAATCGTCGATGTTTCTTAATCAAAACTATTTTTCTCAGTCAGTAATAAATGTAAATTAAATCCGTAAAGACCTTTCCATACAAGAATTTTGCTAGGGCTATACAAATAATGGCGGTTAGTAAATTTTTATTTTTTTATAACATATAATTCCTATGCCGAGTACATATCTGAATTAATATGTTAGTATTTGTCTTGTTATAAAAAAAATATGAATTTTCACAAGAGTAAATTACAAAATGTCTGCAATTAGGTGCATGGACATTTGTAATATGCATAATTCCGATATGGGTTTCGGAATTAAATTAATTAATTCAATTCATTATTTTTCATTTTCCCATATTTTTCTATTAGAATATTTTTCTATTCGCAGATTTTATTATTTGTTTATAATAAAAATAAAATAAAAATTTTGAGAATAGTTGCAGTTTGCCCAGTAAATTATCTGTCAAACTGTAAGAAATATACAATTTGTAGAACTACTAATGAAGCCTTTAAACAAAATCCTTTGCAAATACCAAACAAAACATCTTAGTTCGAATTTCAGACAGACCCTTTTTTCTATCTCGACTTTGACATTTTTCAATTTACACCAATGGCTAGCTAAGATTTTTACAAATCATTCCATTAATAGGGGTATTTGGCAAATACCTAAATCGAACATACTTTGCAAGGATTTGCAATGTTTGTTTGACATTAACGCAGCAGCAAATGCAAAAACAATTTGGCGATTTTCAAACACTGATTTACACTGGACAACGCAAACACAGCACAGGACCCTCTCTCGCCAGCAAGGATAATGCATATGTTCGCATTGTTGTTAGTGCTAGTCCGGACTCTGACTCTGGCTCTTTTGCTGTTTGTGTGTTTAGCATTAAAACAAAATAAATATAAAAATAAAATAGAAATAAAACAATGCTTATCAGCGTTGACCGAACACCCAACAGTCCCCATAGAGATTTAGTCACCCCTTTGGACAGACAGCCAGCCAGCCAGACAATTGACTCGAGTTTCCTTTGCTTTCGCTTTTGTTCTTGTGCCATTTGATGAACTTAACTTATGTCAAAATATAGATGGTATGTGTTTTTGTGATAAGTAATCCTTTGGGCAACAAAACCCACTGGACCCTGACCCACGTTGCCCCCCCCTGCCACTGCGCCGATAACTATGTAAATAGAAACTTTAGGAATTTTAAGTAGAATAACAAAATTCGAACTCATTTCAAGAAAATTGGCAACACTCGGCATTGGAAAGGATAGCAACGAACTGGACGATGAACAATTTGCTGCTAAGCCTATTTATATTTTGCTATTGTTGTTGCTGTCCGGTTGATTACAATTTCGCAATATTCTTGTGGAACTCGGCACCCAAGATTCTCAATTAGGATAATCTCGAATGACTGCATAAATATTGGTATTGACTGACATTGCAGCAGGATATGCATGCAGCATAATGAATGCTGCTCATGTTTTCAGTGTCAGGGGAGCGTTTGTCAGGTTGTCGTTTGAATTATCTATACTTGGTCAAATCTTTGGGGGGATTGCTGTAGCAGATGATGCTGTGTGTGTTTGAACATCTTAGAGACGGAGGAGTTTCGAATAGTTTAGGAAGTATTAATTGAATGGCTGTTGCGCAAAGAATGGCAATTCAAGTAGAAAAACAATAAGAGGGAAAGAATACCCGAATTGGCATTTAAATCTATTTGAAAATGTGAAAACTAAATACAATCTTGAATTCATTCAAAATTTAAATTAAAATTTTTTACTAAAAACTATTTTTTCTCGCAAAATTCGATTTTTAACTAAAAATTCAATTTTTAACTAAAAATTCAATTCTAACTAAAAATTCAATTTTTCACTAAAAATTAAATTTTTCACTATAAATGCAATTTTTCACTAGATATGCATATTTTCACTAAAAATTCAATTTTTCACTTAAAATACAATTTTTCACTAAAAATTGAATTTTTCATTAAAAATTCAATATTTCACTAAAAATTCAATTTTTCACTAAAAATTCAATTTTTCACTAAAAATTCAATTTTTCACTAAAAATTCAATTTTTCATTAAAAATTCAATTTTTCACTAAAAATTCAATTTTTCACTCAAAATTCAATTTTTCACTAAAAATTGAATTTCACTAACTAAAAATTCAATTTTTCACTAAAAAATTCTATATTTCAACAAAAATTCAATTTTTCACAAAAAAAATCAAATTTTCAATAAAAATTAAATTTTTAACTAAAAATTCAATTTTTCACTAAAAATTCAATTTTTCATTAAAAATTCAATTTTTCATTAAAAATTCAATTTTTCACTAAAAATTCAATTTTTCACTAAAAATTCAATTTTTCACTATAAATGCAATTTTTCACTAGATATGCAAATTTTCACTAAAAATTCAAATTTTCACTAAAAATTCAATTTTTCACTAAAAATTGAATTTCACTAATTTCACTAACTAAAAATTCAATTTTTCACTAAAAAATTCAATATTTCAATAAAAATTCAATTTTTCACAAAAAAATCAATTTTTCACTAAATTTCAATTTACCAGTAACAATTCAATTTTCACGAAAAATTAAATTTTTCATTAAAAATTCAAATTTTCACTAAAAATTCAAATTTTCATTAAAAATTCAATTTTTCACTAAAAATTCAATTTTTCACTAAAAATTCAATTTTTCACTAAAAATTCAATTTTTCACTGAAAATTCAAATTTTCACTAAAAATACAATTTTCACTAAAAATTCAATTTTTCACTAAATAATACAATTTTTCACTAAAAATTAAATTTTTCACTAAAAATTAAATTTTTCACTAAAAATTCAATTTTTCACTAAAAATTCAATTTTTCACTAAAAATTCAATTTTTCACTAAAAATTCAATTTTTCACTAAGAGTTCAATTTTTTATACTGCATCGTTCTTAGTACAGCTCAATGTCTTGAAATACAGTACAGCACAATAAGTAACAAGTAGGGCAACATCAGCAGGACACTCCCACAAGGATCATACTGCAGGATCACAGGCCACAAAGTATGGATGTTGCTGAGTTTTCTATTTTTCTTTTATTTTATGATGATGCAGTGTGCAATGAAGACGTTGTAGTAGCTAGTGGCTGCTGTGAAGGCAACAACAGCATATGTCATTGTTGTTGCTGTTGCTCCTTATGTTGCTGCTGCTTCTGTTGTTGCTCACTGTTAGAAAGACAAGCAGCACAAGGAACAACAGAAGCAGTTGGAAAGCAAGTCTGCGCGTGAATCCTGACACGCGATTTAACGAGCGCGTGCTTCAGAAGATGTTGTTGCTGCTCCTCCTGTTTTTGCTGCTGTTGTAGCAACAACGACAGCACCAACAACAGCGTAATCCATTTAAGGATGTGCTAAGAAAGGACAACAACAAGAGCACAACAACAGCAGTAGCAACAACGGCAGCAACTGCAAAAAAAGTTAAATGCGAATGTGTTGCAGCGCGAGCAAAAACGAAAACGATTTGTAGCGCCGCCAGGATAATCACACTTTTAATCGTGATTTAAGTTTGTGTTGTTGTTGCTGTTACTCTTGTTGTTGTAGATCTTTTTTTAGTCAGTGCAGGAGGTGGCGCAATGTTGTCTGTTGTGGCGGTAGTTGTTGCACTTTTGTACTTTAATGCTTTTCGCTTTGTTGCCCCGTCGACTACCGCAAACTAGCTGCTCTCGTTTTTTCTGTATTTTACCTTCTCGTGGGAGTGATTTGTTGTAATTGTTGTTTTTGTGGTTGCTCCTAAATAACGGTACTTATGTGGATGTTGTTGTTGTTGCAGGCGCTGGTGGTCTTTTCAAGATTTCTAAGTTAATTGCTTAAAGATTTTACAACTGGTGCGAGTTGTGAGTGTTTTTTTTTGTTTTAATTTATTTTATTTGAGACTCAATTTTAAAGATTTTATATAATTTTAAAAAATTTTAATTTTAGTGAAAAATTTAATTTTAAGTGAAAATTGCATTTTTAGTGAACAATTTAATTTTTAGTGAAAAAATTCAATTTTAAATGAAAATTGAAGTTTAATGAAAAATTGAATTTTTAGTGAAAAATTGAATTTTTTAGTGAAAAATTGAATTTTAAGTGAAAAATTGAAATTTTAGTGGAATTTTAAATTTTAGTGAAAAATTGAATTTTTAGTGAAAAATTGAATTTTTTAGTGAAAAATTGAATTTTTAGTGAAAAATTGAATTTTTAGTGAAAAATTGAATTTTTAGTGAAATATTGAATTTTTAGTGAAAAATTCAATTTTTAGTGAAAAATTCAATTTTTAGTGAATAATTGAATTATTATTGAAAAAATTGAAATTCAGTTAAAATTATAATTTTCAGTGAAAATTTGAATTTTTCATGAAAAATTGAATTATTAGTGAAAAATTTGATTTTTGAGAAAAATTGGATTTTTAGTGAAAAATTGGATTTTTAGTGAAAAATTGGATTTTTAGTGAAAATTAGAATTTTTAGTGAAAATTAGAATTTTTAGTGAAAATTAGAATTTTTAGTGAAAATTAGAATTTTTAGTGAAAATTTGAATTTTTAATGAACTTTTTTTTTTTTTAGTAAGAATTAGAATTTTTAGTGATTTTTTATTTTTTTGTTTGAAAATTGAATTTTTTTTAGTGAAAACTGAGTTTTGGGTTAAAAATAAAAAAGTTGTTTTTTTAGTGGAAATATCCCCTCTTGAAATTACTTTTTCTTCCATTGATTGTAAATTTATTAAATTTTTTATTTTATAAAGTATATCATTCAAAACTTACCGTTATGCACCAGAAATGCGTTTTCCGCGTCTGCTGCTGTACCCAGGCCCTGCTGATCGATGAAGTTGTCCGCGTTGCGTTGCGCTAAGATCGCCGAATGATTGCCGGCCGTAGAGTAGTCGTACTGATTGGAGCCACTACAAGTGCTGCCAATGGATTTGTAGTAATGTTGCTGTTGCAGCAATGAACTGGATGTTGCTGCAGTGGCTGCGGTTGCTGGTAGCGCAACTGATGCTGCAGCTGTTGTTGCTGCTGCTGTTACACGTTGTTGCAACTGCGGCGGCGTATATGGATTATTATAAATATTACGACCCAGTGCACCACCACCAACAACAAGTAGTGCGTTGTTGTGTTCACTTTGTGGATGCGAAATAAATTGTTGTTGTTGCTGCTGCTGTAGCGTCTGCTGTTGCTGTTGCTGGCCACTGCTGCCGCTGTTTAAGCCATTTAGCTGATAATGGCGTGATTTGGCTGCAGAGTAGAAAATGATAAAAACAATTACAGTCTCGATATTAAGTCATAAATTCCATAAAAAACATCAACAAAAGATTTTATTAATGCAGCAGAAATGGCAGCAGAAATTGCTGCAATTACTGCGATTAACATAAAAATAACACTTCATTTGGCTGTTGTCACTTTATGGGACATTATCTCCAACACCCTTTGGTCCCCACCCGCATCAAACCCAAAAGGCTATAAAATCCAAGGCAAAGGCTGCACGAGTCATAAGTCAAAAAGGGTTTAAGCCGAAAGCAAAAAATAAAGTTTATGCTAAAGGGCAACATACAACATTTAAATTGCCTGATTTAGTGCGATTCCGTCGACCGTATTGTATGGGGTTTAAGTTTTGAAACGAAAAATAATCAAATTTTTTTTGCTTACGAAACAGCGGCGGCTATGACAAAAAGCAACCGAAATTGCCTAATAAAATTTGCGTAAATGCCTCAATTTGCATTGAAAAACGTTTTATTTGTTTGTGTTTGTGCAGTGAGATATTTTCAAATTCTAAGGATAAAATATGGTGCAAATGGTGAAGATTTGCAGGGCAATTCTTGAAGCTTAAGTGAAGAAAATTTTGGAACAAATCCATTGTTATGTTTTAATAATGCATAAAAAAACTCTTAAAACTAAGCAAATATTAGTGTATCCATAAAATAAAAATTTAATAATATTTTATGTAATTAAATTTCTTACTCTTATATTAAATGTTTGTGATAATAATAATATGTTAAATTAAAAATACTTCTTTAAAAATACTTATTAAAAATGTTTTATGTATTGTGGTAAACAAAATATACTTGCGATAAATATATTTAATCAATACAATTGATGAAAATGTTTAATGTTTGGTTTAAGTATAAAATGTACACTATAAATTTATTTTTGTATGTTATGACTTTGTATCTATTACTTATCAGGAAATGATTTTAGTTCGCTGAACAACAATATATACTTGCTGCAAATATACTTAATTACTATTATTATTAAAATAAAAGATGCTTTCATTTACGTTTATTTAAAAAACTTTTAACTAATTTATTTAAATATTATGTATTTATATTTT
The DNA here is from genome assembly GCA_951804985.1 of Dryomyza anilis. Taxonomy (NCBI): domain Eukaryota; kingdom Metazoa; phylum Arthropoda; class Insecta; order Diptera; family Dryomyzidae; genus Dryomyza; species Dryomyza anilis. The sequence continues at coordinate 1,397,270 of OX638134.1, forward strand.
TACTCATGAAACGGCGATTTAGTTGTATGACAAACAATATATGTTTACTCTAAATATATTTATTCACTAAAATAATTTAATATAATGCCATGACTAATGTTTATTTTCAAAATAATGATTGTTAACTATAATGTGATGAATACACAAATATTTAAAATCATTAAAACGATTTTATTTTTTGTGACAACCAAAATATACTTGCGGTAAATATACGGTATTAAAAAGTATTAAGTATTTTTGTATATTATGAATTTAAAGAAATAATTTTTAGTTTTTGTGACAGACAAAATATACTTGCGATAAATATATTAAATCGATACAACTATTGGAAATGACAAGTTAGTATCTTTTATAAAAAATACTTATTTTTGTATATTTTAAATTTAAAGAAATGATTTTTATTTTTGTGACTAAAAAAAGAAGCTCGCTGTAAATATACTTTATCACTATAACTGTTAAAAAGTTGCAATGATTTTCGTTTTTATAAACCCATGTTTGTAAAATAAATATTTTATTCTGATACTCTTTAAAAATAATTTTTGTTGTGCGACAAACAACATATGTTTACTCTTAATATATTTGTTCACTAAAATAACTAAAAACGATGCCATGACAAACGTCTGTTTAAAAAATAATTATTGTTCAATATTATTTTATGATTTTATTTGTGTATTTCAACTCATTAAAACGAATTGGTTTTTGTGACAAACAAAATATACTTGCGGTAAATACCTTTAATCACTACACATATTTTATATGCCTCTTGTACTATTTTTTAATAAAAATACTTATTTTTGTATATTAGGGATTTGGAGGAATGATTTTTAGTTTTATGACAAACAAAATATGTTTGCTGTAAATAAATGTAATTATCACAATAATTGTTAAGAAAGTTGCTATGATTTACGTTTATTTTAAAAACTATAAAACAATTTATATATTTTACTAATTTATATTTGATACTCCCAATAAAAGTTGATTTGTTGCATGGCAAACAATATATGGTTGTTCTAAATGTATTTATTCAATTCGATAATAAAAAATTATGCCATGACGTTTATTGTAAAAATAATGTTACTGTAAAATTAATTTAATATTTTTGTATTTTATATATGTATATTTTATTGTCATACAAAAACAATCATAGTTTTTTCTCAAACAAAAAATACTTGTCATAACTAACTAACAATTACTATATATTTTATATATGCTCAATAAATATCGTTAAAATAAAATTTAAACGGCATGTCCAATATTAAAATCATATTTAAATATTCAAATCTAAATTTATATAAATCTCTTTGCAGTCCGCATTTAGATTTCTACAATATTAATAACTATAGTTAAAAATCAATACCGATTATTTAAAAATAATTTCATCGAATGTTTTAGCCTCATGCCGTGCCGTCACACGTGGTCACATGGTGTCACTTGTCAGTAATAATCAGTGATTTGAATTTTTAATTCTATTCCATTAAGATACCAGTCCATTTGATTTTATTTGAGACGCTATTTTAAGCCGTTTAAGGGTATCGAATAGACAAACAGTTGTGCTGTTTCTCACATTCAAGTGATTGGTTTATTTAAGTGAAAATGTGTAGGCGTTGCTACACTTAGTGGCAATTAATGGGTTGATGTTTTAAAACAGAAAAATAAAAGGTAAAACTTAAAGTTTTCTTTGCCAATGGCCTGCCTTAAAGGAAAACTTTTGTATAACTATGTAGTAGAATTCAAAGTATTTTCAAGAATTACTTAAAAACAAAATATGAGATATAGGTAGGTATTATTTATTTTTGTTTTTAAGTTTATAGAAAACAACATATGAAATGTAAAAAGGCGTCTAATTATGAATATAATTAGGTTCATGCTATATTATGTACAAGAAGAACGTATTTTTCTAATCCTTCTAATAGAATAAATTTTGATATGGTCTTTGGAATTTGACCTTCCATAATAGGGTAAATTTTTATTTGGAAACGATAATTTGATTGTATTTCTATACAAAAATTTAATACATCTGTATTTAAAAACCTAAATTTAGTCTTTATTTATACGTCCTCAAACATTTTGGAAAATTAATACATATGCTTTTAATGTCTTCTAAGAAAGTATATATATGTTGGTTCAATTAGTTGGCATCACTAGTTTTCGTTTCGGTCAGATGCTTTTACTACTTGGGTTTTTATTTCAAACCTTCTCTCTTTCACAGTCGTCTGTCGTATGTTTTTCTCAAACTTTAGAGGCTTTTAGATTTTTTGAAATAAGACTTAAACTTTAATATGTAATTTACTATAAAAACGATAAATTAAGATAATATTAAAAATGCATTATATAGTAACAACAACTGAAGAGTTAAAAAGGAGTTAAATCTATTTTTAAATTGGCTTGAAAATCAATTAAATTGTCCAACTATGTCAATATGGCAATGTTTTTGATAAATAAAACTATTCTCGTATAAAATACGTATTAAGACATGATTTTTATTAATGCTAAACTGAATTTTGAAAAAATATTGACCTCTTTACACGCATTTAACCCGTCAAATGTAGACTACGAATTCGATTCTCAAATTTTTCAATAATCTGTTTTAGCTCTTTCTCAATCTCGGTGTCCTTATTTAATTTTAAGTTTTTATAATACAAAAACATCTGTAAAAATTAAACATTTTCTGTATTTTATAAATCTGTGCATGACTTCGGTGAGTCTTAATTTTTCAGCTCTAAACAACCCGTAGTCATTCATTTCTCATTCATTGAATAATTCTGCTGTCAGTCTGCGCACCCTGTGTCCTAAGCACCCAGCCGAAAATACCTTCGAAAACCCAACAACGACTACTCAACGGGTATTAAATTCAAAGAATCGCATTAGCATGATGCGCTACTTGAACAGATGTCCTTGCATTACGAAATTCACAAAACTAAAAGCATTTGCTGACACTCGCACCAGCACTAGAAGCAGCAACAGCTTCCGAAGAAGAGTTAGAAATACTAGAGACAAAGCGGATGAAACCGAGAAAACAACGAAAAACAAAAAAAAAAAAATCAAAGCCGTGAAGTGACAGTTGTCATTGGCACAGACCTACCAAGCGACCTGTAATATGAAGGGTGAGGGTTTTGTCTGCCAAAATCCTGAATAATAATTTCTAATGCCAAGTGTCAGTGCAAATGCAAAATGCGAAATCCTTGATGTTGTGCTCACCGCTGAAGCATTTAAAATCACTTTAGCGCCAAGTTGAACGGTTGCTTAATGGTGGCAGAGTGGTGGCAGTATGGTTTCTAAACAGCGCATTTTTCACTCAAATGTTAAACATAGTTTATTTGATGCAAAATCTATGTAATTCTGACATATTGTGCTACATTTCGACAAAATGTCCTGTGGTTAGGCGCTATCAATATCCCTCTGCCATGTCAAATTTTCAATTACGCTCTTTGTGAGCGCAGCAATCAATAAATCTCAGGAAAAAAAAAAACAAAGAAAATCGGAAAAAATACGCGCCACTGAATCCTTTCGCCTGGGGTGAAATGCGACGCCGCACTGTAATGAATACGAATTTCAAAAATTTGTCATCAGCTTATCCTGGCATCAGCTAGATCCTAGACCACCACATTGGCATTGTTGTCAAACATGTCAGAGCGGAGTAGCACAAACATGCGCCGCATTACGGGGTAATGCATCTTTTGTTGAACCATACTATCTTTGGCTTTTTATATCCAGTATCCTTTTTGTCGAATACGCGGTCGTGTGTTCGTCATTTGCCTATCGCGTTGTATTCATTCGATTGCAAATTGAAAATCCACTGATATCGCGGTCGAGTTGAAAGATATATGCGTCGAGATATGGAATTTTCTATGCGGTTTATTATTTTTTTGGTTTTGTCTGTGGCAGTAGTGCGCGTTAAATGTTGAATTTAATAAAAAACGAAAATCATGTGGTGATAAGCATCAATCAATCGACTGCGTTTTGGCTTAGGCATTAACAACGCATTCTGTTCGCATTTTTATGGCATTGTTACTGTTGATTCTGGTTGTTATGGCCGCGTGTTTTCGGTTGCTAACACTTGAACATATGCTGGAAATTTGAACAGTTTTGAAGAAGTAAAATATGCTTCTACTATTTTGTAATTGGGTAGATGATTTTAGATATCAAAATATTGAAATTTTGACAATATATTCTAAGAGTGAATACCAATTTTCTTTTTTAAATATAAAGTCCATTAGTAATATAATTATATCCAAGGCATTACATAAATACAAGATCGGAATATTCCATGTAAACTACTTTGAATAATTGGGGAAGTGGATTATCGGAAATACATCATGGTGTCTAATAGCTTTATGTGGCCCCAATCTTAGAGCACTGGAATTATGCCATTGTATGGATATTTGTAAATAATAGAACTGTATTTAAGTTCGAATTAAAATAAAGCAGGAACATTCAGTACCAAAATATGAATAATGTTAAAGGCTTTCCGACAAGTTATCGATTCTTTCCTGGACGACAATTTTTTTCAAGATCATTATTTGTTTAAAATATTGAGATATACATAAAGTTGCATTAATTTTCAAACGATTTAATTTATATTTTATTCGCTTATTTAAGACAAATTCCTGTAAGTTTTGATTTTAATATAAATTGAAATCGAGGAAAAACTGTTTCTAAGTAAAATTGTCAAGGATAGAATTACTGCGGAAAAGAACTACTGCGAATTACATAATACATCGCGATTAAGAGCCTATACGGGAAATCAAAAATGAATTAGTCATGCATTTTGGTACGAAATACGAAAAACCTTAATACTTTTTTTTTTTACTAAATATTAAATTTTTCACTAAAAATTAAATGTTTCACTAAAAATTAAACTTTCCACTCCAATTTTTTTTGTTTTACTAAAAATTCAATTTTTCAGTGAATCACAATTTTTTACTAAAAATCAAATTTTCAATACAAGTTTAATTGTTCAATAAAAATTTTAGTTTTCACTAAAAATTCCATTTGTACTAAAAATTTAATTTTTTACTAAATGTCCAATTGTTCACGTCAATTCTATTTTTCATAAAAAAAAAAAATTTACAAAATATATTTTTTTTTTCTCTAAAAATTGAATTGGCCATCCGCCTACGGATGCCTACACACAGAAAAATCCTCTTTTGGCATGAGGTTAATTGAACCAACGTTTCAGTGTTCCAACCGAAATACATTTGTTGTAACCTAATGTCATTCAAATGAACGTACAATTTTTTACTCTAACCGAAATGTTAGTCCGCGCAACTGCACGTTCGGTTGTCGTAACCTCATGATTGCATTTTTCATTCTGCCAAAATTTGACGTTTGTGCATTGGTTACGGCAACTGAGTACGTTATTCTATCAACAAAATAAATGACAAACGGCAACGCATGTCTATCAGCAGTTCGGTTGCCAGTTTCTTGAATTAAGTTTAAGTTTCTGTTTAGCTAGTTAAATATAATAAAAATATATGACCTTATGTGGTATTAGAAATAGTTTTGCATTTTGTTTAATTATGGTGAAATAAATCATTAAATGTCTTATCTTTAAATAAAATTTCAACGTTTCGGCATACATAGGAGGTTACCACAACCTGATGCTTGCTGACTTGGAGGTTGGCACAACCTGATGCTGAAGTTGCCGCAACCTAATAATTCGGTAGGGCAATTGGTTGGTTGCCGCAACAAATCAGTTTTCTGTGTGTAGCCATCTCGTCATCGTACCAAAAACCTATTTCCAACGAATTCCATCCATTAAAGACCGAACTCAATTAATTTTTTGAATATGATATGTTGATTCATACGTACAACAGAATCAGAATGTAATTTTTTCTTATATTGCATTTCTCCCCCTATTTGATTAGAATTTAGTGTTATGTTCCAGCTTTCAATTGAATTTCATATACAATTTGTAAAAAAATGGTTTAAATTCGATGTCACAATACGAATTGTTTTCCAATAGAATTCAAATTATTCAAATCAAAGCAAAGGAATTGAAATCATTTGAAAAATTATGTACTGAGAAATTGAATTCAAAAACGTTTCTTTAAAAATTTGTATGTGCAATTCGATGGGAATTCAATCGAATGCTGGAATAAGGCCTATAGCTCGAAAGTGAATATGAACACTTTTTCATCTACATTATTTGTTATTGAAATTGGGTATGTTACATTGATGTGTAATAGAATCGTATGAACAATTTTACTTTCCGTACCATTATACCGTATAATTTTTTTTTCTTATAATTAAAATTTTTTCCTTCCCCTTTTGTTTTTCCTTCCACTTTGATTATTTAGTAAATCTATGAAAATAACTTTATTAATAACATCTTTTAATTGAATTTCTACCATTCTATAAGCATAATAATTGTGCCCCCTCCTCCGCCTCGATCGACCATTGTGATGCAAAAATAACGCGCAAGGACATTTGACATATGCTGTCGCTGTGTCAAGCAGCATCCTGCATCCTGTCGCAGGCATTATATAATCGCATGTGAAATTGTTTTTGCTGTTGTATATACTACTTTGCTAAAAATCAAGCTAATAATAAACAAAAATAATAAAAACGCAGACGACTGCACAATGCGTGGCACAATAACGGCGCGGTGACGACAGGACGCAGGCAGGACATGCGTGTAACAATAACGTGTATGATGTATGAGGGACGGGACATACATTGTAACAAAAGCGAAAACAAGGGGTTGCCTTCCACCAGGTTCGAGGGTTGCTATTACGCATATTTTTTGTTTGTTGTTGTTGCTAGTTGGGTTATGTTTTATGATATGTTTTGCGTTGTGTTTTTGATCATTTGAACTGGTGCAAAAATAGAAGAAAAAAAGCAGAAATACAATTCAAAGGTAGCAGACAGGCAGCATCATTAAAAGTGAAGCGAACGCAAACGAAGGGAGAAGAACACAGACACCACCATTTTTGACTCATGCGGCGCAGCAAAGGTTGTCAGCGCATAATTATTACGTTTGAATTGTCCTTGATGTTGTCAACACCCCGCGGAGAGCGCGATTATGTTAGGTGGCAGACTGCACGGCACGGTAAGGCGTCCTGTCGTCGGTCAAGTGAGTGTGATTTTTGCTGTGATTGTGCGGTGTGTTGTATTTCTGAGGCGCCCTGAGGGCTGCACGGCGTAGGGATAAAAATGTCACACGCCGCAGGCAACGCGCTGATGGCGTCCAAATCTTGTTGACGCACGGCAGGAAGTTGATCATTAGATATTTTTTCATTTTTGAGGTTGTGATTTTTTATTTCTTTTTTTTTGCAGTTGTCAAATTACGTTGCGGTTATGTTGGGGATGGACACAGTTAATGCCTAAAACTGTTTTATTATTTTGTATAAAAAAAAATGGTACAGCCAACAAATTACTCCCAACTCATTAAACTGCAATATTAGCTTTAAATTTATATCCTAAAAAATTTAAATGTGAAATTTTCCCATGAAAAACAAGCAAAAACAAAAAATAAAATAGAACCATTAGTTATCGCACTAAAAACGACCGCACTAATTAAACAAACGCCAAATAAAAATTAAATGAAAGCTGTGCGCTCAATACTTCCGCTTCGTTTGTTGCATTTTGCTGTTGATCCTGCAACGTTATCCTTTGCAAGTCGCACAGCAAACAGCAGACGACGAGAAAATCCAATAATTGTGCTGGGACAATCGCGACACTCAATGTTATTAACAAACCAAGCAATTAAATCACAAAAATAACGAACAATACGGTGTATAGTGTAAAAAATAAAAAGCAACCTTGGTCCATGAGAACTCCTTTCACTTCCAAACACATACAATATACGGTTTTAATGACGCAATTGTCAACTTTTGACAATTACTGCTATTTGTATTTTTCCTTGACTTGTGCGATAACTTTTCCCCATTGCGATTTCCGCCCTTACAACGTTTTCTCAATCACTTCCTTACCACATACTATGCGAATGTGTGTGAAATACATTCGACGAGAGTCTTTGATTTGCCTGCGGCCCTATTTTGATTTTGAGTTACAACATGGCCTTTGTCTTGGGTTTTGTTGGCAACATTGTTTGCATGCAACATTTATTTTCCACGTAATTATTTTTTTTTTTTCTATGTCCCGAATGCTGCAATTTGTACTGAACATTATTATTAATGAGCAATACGCCAAAGCACCTCAGGCATATTCTATGTAAAAACGATCAAATTTTATTGAAATTGAGATTTTTTTATTAAAATTTTTGAAAATGGATAGAAAATTAATTTTTAGTGAAAAATTGAATTTTTAGTGAAAAATTGAATTTTTGGTGAAAAATTGAATTTTTAGTGAAAAATTGAATTTTTAGTGAAAAATTGAATTTTTAGTGAAAAATTGAATTTTTAGTGAAAAAATTAATTTTTAGTTAAAAATTTAATTTTAAGTTAAAAATTTAATTTTTAGTTAAAATTGAATTTTTAGTTAAAATTGAATTTTAGTTAAAAATTGAATTTTTATTGAAAATTGAATTTTTAGTGAAAATTTGAATTTTTAGTGAAAAATTTAATTTTTAGTGAAAAATTGAATTTTTAGTGAAAAATTGAATTTTTAGTGAAAAATTGAATTTTTTGTGAAAAATTGAATTTTTAGTGATAAATTGAATTTTTAGTGATAAATTGAATTTTTAGTAATAAATTGAATTTTTAGTGAAAAATTGAATTTTTAGTGTAAAATTGCATTTTGCGTGAAAAATTGAATTTTTAGTGAAAAATTGAATTCTTAGTGAAAAATTGAATTTTTAGTGAAAAATAGTAAAAAATTGAATTTTTAGTAAAAATTTAATTTTTAGTTAAAAATTAAACTTTAGTTAAAAATTAAATTTTTAGTTAAAAATTGAATTTTTAGTGAAAAATTGAATTTTTAGTGAAAAATTGAATTTTTAGTGAAAAATTGAATTTTTAGTGAAAAATTGAATTTTTAGTGAAAAATTGAATTTTTAGTGAAAAATTGAATTTTTAGTGAAAAATTGAATTTTTAGTGAAAAATTGAATTTTTAGTGAAAAATTGAATTTTTAGTGAAAAATTGAATTTTTAGTAAAAAATTGAATATTTAGTGAAAAATTGTATTTTTAGTGAATATTTGAATTTTTAGTGAAAAATTACAATTTTTTTGTAATTAAATATTTAGTTAAAAATTTAAATTTGTATTGAAAAATTTAATTTTAAGTGAACATTTTAATTTTTAGTGAAAAATTTAATTTTTACTATAAAAAAATAACATTTGTAACAATATTGATCAATCGTTTTGAAATTGTCAGAGTCAGACGATTTCTTACAAACTACTTAATTAAATTTTCGAAATAATATGGCGAATTTTATATGTAAAATAGTTCTGCATAGGTTAAAAAACCACTACATAATACATTTAAATGGGCTCTTCACTAAAACTGCAAAATATAACTGCAATATTGGAATTAAACTCAATCCCGACGTCTATAAACATTTTTATGTATGAGTAATTAACAAACGCTCTATTAAAAAAATAGCAAATTGTTATTGCCTATTTTCAAAATATAAAAAACATCACATAAATCACATAAAATTGACATTGATACCAGACACAGCGCTACCAACACGTCACGCAAGGATGCGACATTCGAAAAAAAAATGAAAAGACCGGCTGGCGAAAAACGAAAAAAATGATGACAGCAAAGGATTAAAGCATACAGTTCGTTCGGTGCCACCGCAGCAATTAATCTGCGCCCGCAAAAAAATGAAAACTACAAAACAGGACGGCGAACCGAAAGAGGAGTACAAAAAAATTTAGTGTAAAGTAGACAGGAAAATAAACACTCGAGCCAAAGACAGAGGCGGTGACTGTAGGTACTACAAAAGGGTAAAATGGTTAAAATGGTAGATGGAACTAGAATCAGAAATAAAATCTATAATCAGATCTAAAATTCATAATATACCGAAATTCAAAAATTTATTTTGCAACAAAAATTGAATTGAATTCTATCAACAGAATTTCAAATGAAATATGCTTTTCTTCGTGGCGAAACGATAAAAGTGATTTTCTTCGTAGCAAAATATTAATGTGTTAATTTTCTTAGCTTAATAATTAATAATGCTTCGCTTCGAAGAATTTTTAATAAGGTGATTCATTTTGTGGTTATATTTTTCTTTTCTTTGAGATAACAAAATTGTGATTCTTTTCGTGGATAAACTAAATTTATGCTTTTTATTGTACAACGTGCTGTTATTCGTAGTTAAATGTAGACATGTCGATATATTTTATATTTTCAGTATCCTACTTTTACTTTCAAAGAGTGCGCTCCTCTTTAACAAATAAAAAATGAAAAAGTTTCCGAAAAACCACACATGGCACTGCACAGAAATCTCAGGCTTTTCACGAGTGCACCTACATTTTTAAAAGCCGAACAAAAACCGACCGAGCGCATCAGGATGCAGACACACAATTTTAAGCCATTTGGCAAGGACAACGTTTTTAATTAATCGAACGGATTAGAGCGAACACTGAATAGACGACATTCTGACGAGGACCATGATGATGATGATGATGCTGATGCGTCAAGCACGTTATTCATGGTCGGTCGCCCTTCCACGGGTACAATGCACAAATATTTTTTTCATGTTTGGACTGCAGCAACTGACAAATTATTATGAATTGACGGCGGCAAGTCGTTGCTCCTGATGAACTTATGTTGTCATGTCCAACGCCAATGATAACGAATGTGCAACGGACAAAAAAATTGAAGCAATAAACAGGATTTTAAATCCCGCAAAAAGTGGCCATATGGCGGTTTATAAAACCTATCAAAAAAAATATTCATAATGGATTGAAGAGATTTTAGAGGGTTTAATTGCGGTTGCAATTGACGTTGCTATAGGGAAAATTAATTCCTTTTTATGCGTTAGATGCGAAATTGTATTTGAAATTCATTTATAGCAAATACGTTGATTGTCTCATTATAGCAAATACAGAGTACGTAAATAATACGCATAAATTGCTCATCATTTTTATTTTTTCCTAAAGGAAAATTGAACTGGAGTAGGGAAAAAAATCATCAAATTAGGCTGAGATTGATTTTTTATTAAATTTTAATATTACATACGACTGTATATGTAGATCTTAACAAGAATACAAACAAACACGTGAGAACTAAGTTGAATACAGGTCCGCTAAAGGAATATGTAGGGATAGTAAATGTGTACAAAAGAAATTAAAAAACAAAAATATATTACATTGTCTGAATGCAGAATTCTCTGGATCTGAATCGTCTCGACGAATAATAGTAAGGAAACATTTATCTCTGGAAAGTTATATCCCGGGGAATAAATAGTCTTGTTTTAGGGAAGACTTCTCTCGGGAAAGAATTGTCTGAGACAGCATTTTCTCTGAAAAGAATTTTATCCAGCAAGAATTTTCCTGAAGAAGAGTAGTCTAAGAACGAGTTGTTTCTGGGAAGCATTGTCCCGGGGAAGGCAAGTTTCGGGAAATTTTTTATTGAGAAAGAACTGTCTCGAGGAAGAATAGTCTGGGAAAGAATTCTCTCTGAGAAGTATTGACTCTGGGAAGAATAATCTCAGAAATGAATTGTTTGAGAGACAAATTATGTAGAGGAATTAAATATCTCGAGGAATAGAATTTTCTCTGGAATGTATTATATTGCAAGGAGAATAGTTTCGGGTGATCATTTTTTCGTGGAAGAAAAGATTTGGGGAATAATATTCTGGAGGAAGAATTGTACGGGTAGAATCAATTCGAAGAATAATTAAAACGGGGAAGACACATTTTTTCGCGTAGGGAAAAGACTCGGGGAATAATTGTCTGGGACATAATTTTCGCAGAGAAGAATTTTGGCGAGGAAGAATCATCTTGAAGAAGAGTAGTTTTAGCATGAGTTTTCTCTGGGAAGCATTATGATGAAAAGTCGCGGGGATGAATTTGTCTGGAAGAGTATTTTTTCATCGAAAGATTTTTTCGAGAAAGAATTGTATTGCAGGACAGTAATCAAAAACGAGTTGTTTGTGGGAAGCATTATACCGGGGCTGACTAGTTTCGGGAAAAACTTTATTGTCGTGTAATTATGTCGTGGATGAATAGTCGCGGTGATGAATTCTCTCGGAGAAGAATAGTTAAGAAAAATTTTTTCTCTAAGAGGTATTGACTTTAGGAAAAATAATCTCGGAAATGAATTGTCTGAGACATAATTGTCTTGGGGAAGAATTTATATCGAGGTCAAGGAGTTATATCGAGGAATCATTGTATGGGATAGAATTTTCTCTGGAAAGTATTTTCTCAAGAAGAATAGTTTCGGGTGAGCATTTTTCGGAAAAGAAAAGACTCGGGTAATAATTGTCTGAAGGATGAATTGTACAGGGCAGACACTGTTCAAAGATAAATTAATGCTGGGAAGAATTTTCTTATGGAAAAATATAGTCGAGGAATTTTTCTCGTGTAGGAATAGTATGGAGTAGAATTGCTTTTGGATAGTATTGGCTCAGGTAAGCATTGTGTCGACTATGAAAAGCCTCAGGAAATAATTGTACGGAGTATAATTGTATCGTGGAATAATGGTTTGGGTTGAATTTTTTCTCAGGAAAGTATAGTCTAAGAAAATCATTTGTTTTAGGAAAAATTATCTCCTGAAATAATAGTCTTTGGGAATGATTGCATTATTTCGGTGACAATTTTTATTAAGAAAGAATATTTTGGAAATAATTATCCGGGAAAGAATTATCTCAGAGATAAATTATCTCGGGGATGAATTTTCTCTGGGAATTATTGTCACAAGGTAAAAAGTCAGAATTAGTTCGAAGAAGAATTAAAATGGGAAGAATTTTCTTAGGGAAAAATATGGTAAAGGAATTTTTTTCGAGTATGAATAGACTGGCATAGAATTCTCTCTGGAAAGTATTGGCTCGAGCAAGCATTGTTTCTACTATTATTACACGGGCCATAATTGTATCGGGGAAGAATAGTTAAGGAATGAATTGTCTCTGGAAAGAATAGTCTAGGGAATGAATTTTTTCTGGGATAAATTGTCGCCAGGAAAAAAGTCTCGGGGTATGATTGAATAATTTCAGGGACTATTTGTGTTAAAGAAGAATATTCCGGTATTTTGTAAAAAAATATCCGGAAACGAATTGTCTTAGGGATAAATTTTCTCGGGCATGAGTAGTGAAGGGGAGGAATTGCCTCAGAGATAAGTTACCGGGAATGAATTGTATTGAGAAAGAATATTCCAGAGAAGAATTGGACGGGAATGAATTGTCTCATGTATTTCGAGGAGAAATAGACTGCAATGTCAGATGTCTGGTCTCGTGCAATACTATGTTAGACTTTGAAATCATTTAAAATTTGTAGAGCCTTGGCTACCCATAGCGCTACCCTCTCTAACAGGACATATATATTTATTTGTACGTTGCTGTTACTTAAATAGATCATAAACGAACCCAAAGTAGAAATCGCATAAAACGTCAATAGCTTAAAGCAACAACACCAAATTGATTATGCTTTGCGCTGACATTCTGCCTGCTACCACTACACGTCACGTCACGTCAACAGCAAACAGGACGAAGGACGCAGACCTGAAGCTGCCTGCGCCCTGCATCTTTGCAAAGTGAGGAAATTATGTTGCAGAGCAGAGCTTCGCTTCAATATATTTTTTATGTCATCGATTTATTGTATGTGTCCTGAATGACACAGAAACAACCAGACACACACATATACCATATAAATTATTACAGCACGGAGTCATCAATGGAGGAGCCGAGAATGTCCTTGCTGCTGCTGTTGCATACGTTGACAGGAGCAGCACCAGCAGCAGCACCGACTAATCAACATGTTTATATTTACAATATTTTGTATTTGCGCAGGATATCAGCGCTAGGCAATCCTGACGTTATTTGTCACCTTTCCAATTTAGTCAACATCCATATCGTATATATGCCAATATATATTTGTCAATATGTAGTACACATTGTTAGTTACTTGATAGCAAATTGACTTTTAGCTTCATCTTCTTCATTTTCCACTTTCATAAGTTGTGTCCTTGCCTAAAAGGTTTTTATGTGCTTCTGCGCCTGCCACAAGGATCAGTTTCTTCATCACAGCCTGCCTACAATTTCTATACAATTCATTTTACGGCATAAAATGGAATTTGATTGCTTATGATTGCCGGATAAATGGAAAGGAAATTAAAAATTCAAGTATTTATATGCTTGATGTCAGGCAATTTGTTTGTGTCTCTATTAATTATACGACATTATCACGATATTTGCTATAATTTTGTAAGACAATGATTTAATATTGATAATTATAATGGGAAAATATTAATTTGAACAACAGGCACTCAATTACCATATATGCCAAAGGACTTTCAATAATAGTTTATTATTAATTTAGTTATAGGTGGTAATTGTATTTTCCTATTAAATAATAATATTTTCTATGAGTGGTAAGGTAATATAATTTACACTTCAAGTTATAATATATAAAAGACACGAAAAACTAAATAAGCATTTTAAAAGGTGGGAGTTTGTAAAGTGCAGATTAACTAAAATTGGTAAAGGGTATTATGAAATTATTTGAGACATAAATAACGACAAAATGACTGTTTTAAAAATACAGAAAAGTTTATTAAAAAAATGTACATAAGTATTTGATTTATATACAAAGGTAAATGTAAACGTTTTAACTACATTTATGCAGCTGTAATAAAATGTACTGAATTTATGTGAAAAATTTGTATTAAAAATAACTACATTTTTGTGTTCAGAAATATGTTAAAAACACTAAATCTGCATATATTTTACTCCATTCTGTTTATATTTAACTTCAAGAAAAATGTTAAAAAATACTACATATGCATTTATTTTTACACTATTCTGTATTTATTTCTATATCATAAAAAAAGTAGAAAATGACTACATCTGCTTTTGTTTTTACTACATTTTTTATTTATTCGAAAGTCGTGAAAATCATATCTTTTGATGCGAATGTGTAATTTTGAGACATTTGCTTTTTTTACATTTTTTAATATAGTTTTTCCTGAAGTATACTGTTGAAAAATCAGATGTGGTTTTGTAGGATATTTCTAGCAACAAAAGACGAATACCAAAAGAGCGAAAAGGATTTGTTACTTATTTCAGTCATACCAAAACGGTGAATCTTTTTGTTTTTTTGCCATAACTTTTCATGGGTTTGAGATAATATAGTTATGTAAATGCATTAATTGTTTGTTCTTAAAGCACCTATCGAATGGCATCATTATTTAAAAATAATTTTTCGAATTTTTGTTATTTGCAGGAAAAGTTTTTTGGCAAATCGATAGGTGCGTTAAAAATAAGCAATTAAAGCCTTTCCATTACAATTTGATTTTGTACCCATAAAAAGTTATGGCAAAAAAACCAAAACATTTGTGTTTTGGTCAGGATATAGTCACACAAAATTCGTATTTAAAATTCAGTAAGTTGTCCAAAACAAAATATATTTTATTTACGTTATACTCATTGTGAAATAAACCAAAACAACAAAACAAATTTAAAAAATAATAATTTTTAAAGCAATTCAAACTCTATAAATGACTTCCCAACATTTTTAGAAATACACATTCGCACTTTTGGCATGTCAGTCACGATTATTCTTTAAAAAATTATTATTAAAAATATTTTGGGATGTGTATATAGCAAATATATTTTTCTCTTAATTAAAACATAAATCAATAAGTCTCACCATATTAGCCATTGTAGTAAAAGTCTCGAATAATATTGGATACATTTGTGACAATGATTTTAGTATGTATAACTTTTAAACCAAGAGTCGTAATGAATTTCTTAATTAGAGTTTCAAAAAGGATACACGGTGCTACAAAACAAGGCATACAAATCATTTTAAAAAATTTTTCCATTATAATAATAACGTATTTTATGCAGATTTAATAAAAAGAAAATTTGAACATTAATTTCATCTGTTTATTTAAAAAAAAAATATTGATGCATAAATGCAAATTGTTGCATTATAGCGGAATGTTTTTTCATCTAACATCAAAAAGATAATTTAATTTTTTTCTTTTTTTGGATTTCTAAAAATAAGAAAAGACTCAAATAATGGAGAATTGGCTATATCTCAAAAACTAGATCCGGAATAAGCACAACAAAGGTATCCAAAATTTGCTACGACTTTTCAAATGATTTGGACAGTAAAATCAATCATCTGTTCAAACATACTACGTTGAAAACGGGTCCACTGGTGAAATTTTCAATTTTTTAAAAATACTACAAAAGGAAAGAAATCAAATTAAAAGCTGCTGTGTCAAAGTGTGAAATATTTATAAACAAAAACCTACTATATTTTATGCAATATGCAGATAACTAGTATCTAATACATTTTGTAGTAAAATCAAGTCAAATAAATACAAATTGAGAATACAAGTAATTGTCAAAGAATTTATAAACCAAAACATAGTACATTTTCCACAATAAGCAGAAAACCAGTGTCTAATACATTATGTAGTAAAATCAAGTCAAATAAATACAAATTGAGTATAAAAGTAATTGTCAAAGAATTTATAAACCAAAACATACTACATTCTCCGTAATATGCAGAAAACGAGCATATAATACATTGTGTACTAAAATCAAGTCAAATAAATCAAATTGTCATTAAAACTAAGTAAATATAGTATAATCATTTAAAAAAAATACAAAAATGTATTAAATTTCACTACAATTATTTACTTTGAGTACGTAATAATAGATATAACCTTAGATTTAAAAAAATCAATATTTTAATAAAATAGCATCTTTTCGTCTACATGACATTGGAAATGATATTGCCTGCATAAAAACATGCGGTAAATGTTTCCACAAACATTATCAATATAATTTCCGATATAAAATAAAGCCCTAGAACCGCTGATGTAAATAGTATATCAAATAGCACATAAATCATGTTTTTTTTCCTGGACCAACAAAATAAAAATTCAACAACAAACAATATCATTAACATTATTAACATAAGTCATTATCATAAGTTTAAACATATTCTACGTTAAGTGTGCGTTTAATCCGAGCAACTTGTAGGTGGAATGTGATGCCTCCGTTTGTGTCCTGCCACAAACGCATTTTCATTTTTATTTCCGCTTCCTGTACCGCTACTGGGACTTTTTCCAGCACCAACGGCACGAATCTATTTTGTGGTATTTTTTTCATTTTGTATTTTTATCAAATAATGAATATCAAATGTAATGCTTATCATTTATTTGCCAAGCAAACAGACGCGGAAACGCACGTGGACGTGGAGTAGCAGGTAAATATTGTAATTTTACTTAATTTTCATTTGGTCCTGCGGCAGCAGATAGACGCAGTGTATCCTTGGCAATGGATTTTTTTCGACTGCTTTATATATTTTTTTTTATTTTTATACTGCATAATAATCTCATTTGCTAAGCAGTGAATAAAAAAGTGAACGTTACAAAAAAAAAAAAAAAAAAACAAGAAATGTAAAAAGTTAAAAGTAAAAATTTGATTGCGTCGTAAGTTTTGGCATGGGTCGGAGGGAGCGTGGGGTGGCAACATTGAAAACAAAGCCGGCTGCTGTGCGGCTACAAACCAAACACGATAAGCGAGAGCTATTTGAATTTTTAATAAAACTTCGACTTGTGCCGCCTTACTTTAGGCAGCACATCCGGCTGACGACGACACCTATAAGAGCCATTGCCACTGACTTTTAGATGCTCTCACGCTCCCCCTCCTTCTCTCTCTCTCTCTCACTCTGTCTCTCTCTGACAACCACGGTACATAGTTGAATGTCGTACACTGACGGACGGTAAACCCGAAATTATTCAAATTCATTCTTCATTACGAATGCGAAATGAATTTGTGCAGAAATTCTTACACAGCTTGTTTAGCCGTCGCCACCGTCTGGCAGCACTGTCATTGCCAGTGCTGCCATTGCTACAGCTAATCTTTGTTTGGTCGCCATGTTGGCAGCCATTGTTCATGCGATCAGTCGCATAAAATTTGCAAAAATACCATTAGAATTGGAAAAATATTCAAATTAACATTTGCTGCTTTTTGTTTTCTGCTTTTTCTTCTTTATGTTTTATGTTTTATTTGTAAATTTAAGGGAACAACTTTTATTAATGCTTTACAATGATATAAAATGATAACCGAGGATCATTTCTATTTGAAAAACTAAAAAATTTGGTAATTTTTTAGTGTTTAATAACTCTACAAACTGCATAAGAAGTCGCTCGTACTTCTTTTTCACTTCATGCGGCACCCCATCAAAATACTGTAATAAAACTTTTTCAATTGTTTCGAAATGAAGATGTTCTTCCGAGTGGATAGTTTCTTAAATCCACTGCCGGCACACTGTGAGAGATTTCTATCACGGATTTGGGAAATTCGAAAAACGAAAACACACGACAAAGAAAACAGCGCGCGTTCTCAAACAATTTGCGGGTGGCATTATTGAACCTTGGAAAGGCGGCAAAGAAGTAGCACAACAAAGACTACAAATAGTACATGTTAAGAGTAGCAATAAAAGGAATTCGAAAAAAACAAAAAATAGAAAACTGAAAAACAATGAAAAACTATTTTGCAACATCAACATCAAGGATATGCGTTGTTTGTACGGGATACCAGCAGCAAGATGCAGCGGCAACAACAAATAAATAACAGAGAAATCGAAGAAAATCAAGTGAAAAGAAATGCAAAGAAAACCCAAGGAATTCAACTAATAAAAATCATCCACTCAAGTGCGAAAAAATCGCGGATAAAGCATCATCAAATAATACAAACGCACGCCCGTTCTGCTGCCATCTTCCCTCCTACCATCTGAAAAAAAGAAGCACACAAAAAAACTGCACAAAGACAAACAGTTAAAGAAAAGTTTTCTGTTTACTTCTTGGCAAATCTTTGGATGGGTCCTGAAGAGGCCTTAGTTGTGGGTGGAATTTGAGTAGTTGTTTTTTTTTTTTTTGGAGAGCAACCATGTAGTCGTCATCGTCGTAGCCACATAATGGAAAATTGGAAAAGCATTCAAACATATCCGCGCACTCCATAAACACAAGATAGAGCACAATACAGCGCAATGCAGTCGCAGTGGCAGCAGGGCAGCAGGACAATAATCCTAAAAGTATGCAATATATATTCGGCTGCACTTATGCAATGCGCGGTAATGCCTTTTATGGGCTGCACGGTTGGTATAACTGCCACAAAATTGCATATTATTGAAAGTTTAGTTTTAGGTTTTGACAGTTTAATGGTATTTTTCAAGTTTTAAAAGCACTTATGGTATAAAATTACGTAATTGAGTTAAAAACACGAAAAATAACTAAAGCTAATTCAAAGATGTAGTATTAATGTGTTGAAAATAGAATACACCTTAGAAGTACACCATAAAAAATGCACCATACTAAATCCACCATACAAAATTCACCATACAAAATCAACCAGTACAAAATCCACCCGCACAAAATACATCCAGACAAAGTCCAACAGTACAGCATCCACCCACTCAAAATCCATTCGTATAAAGGCTACCCGAACAAAATCCATTCGCACAAAATCAACCCGCACATAATCCACACACACTAAGTCCACCTGGTTACAGAGTGTCGGCAAATAGGTGCATGGAAATTTGCAAAATTCGGCATTCGATAAGATGGAGTAGTGCCGATGGATAATTCTTTTGAATTTGCTAAAAAGTATCGGGAAAAACAGAAGCAAAGTTTTTCAGCGCAATTCTAAATAAATACTCCCACAAATTATTTTTGGGAGATAAAAGCGTTATATGTAAATTCAATACAAAACTTTTTTCTTCCAAAAATTTGTGAGAGTTTTTATATAGAATTGGGCGGAATGTTCCCAAACGTATCATGCGACTGAAGTACAAGTTTTTCCTATAATGGTGCAGTTGAGAGACTACAATGTGGTGTGCTCAATGACAGAGAAGAATAAGAGAACTAATGACCTGATGAAATCATGCCATACGATAGAATCATTCCATCATTCCCTGGAACACTTACCATTGTAGGTTAAAGGAGGGAGAAAAGATGGAGTAGTGTCGGTGGATGTTTCCCCTGAACTTGTCAATATCAAAAATGTCGGGAAACATAACAGAAGACGGTGCAAAATAGTCGAAAAACGAATTCTCTCTGTAATGCGTGGTTCTGTTGAGAGCCGACTAGACTACGAAGAGGTGGACTTGGGTCGACGGCCGAATAGAACTAGAGGAAACAAGGACGTGGTGAAATAAGGCTATGTATTTCCCTCGTATACTCAATACCTATAAAATACTCTTACACATCCTACAGGTTTTCAGTACCCAAGAGAACATATCAATGAACCCTATAATAATAATAATAGTTTGGCGCTACAATCCTGTATATAACTTCGGCCGCGCTCTCTCACAATTTTGAGCTGTGCGTGTAATATTTGTACTCAAAGTGGTAGGATTGTTAGCCCCAGTCCAGGCTTGAACCAAGGACCTTTCGGCTCGCAGTCCAACGCACTAACCACTTAGCTACCGTGGCTACCAATGAACCCTATCCCCTATAAATTATATCCCACGTTGTTGTATTTGGTACAGGAACTCCAAAGAGGATTTTAAACCCCTGTCAAAATACATGAATGGTATCCCATCTTAGAGCCAATATGGGTGGTAAATCAGCAGAAGTGAAGGTTTTAAGAAAACGAGGCACCTGGTGGCTTCTTTCAAGACATCAAATATATTATCATTTCAACGGAGGTCACGTCACATTGAATTAATATGACCAGAACGTCAAGATCAGCTGACTCCGCAATATCCATAGCTTCCCTACTGTGGGAAGGGAGGGGTGAATTCGTACGATTGAAAGATAACAGACAATATTGGGTCATATTTTTTAAAATCGACTTTGTTAGGAAGACACGGTCAAATTTTAGGTGTTATTGAGTCTGTTATTCAAAGTTCCTTTTTTCAATTCTCCAGAGTATGGATGCTTTTTGAATGAATATGAATGAGAAATCTTACTATCATCTGCAAAGGAATGAATTGGGTACTGGGTCAATGACAGATGGTGATTGATAAAACCAGAAATAGGGACGGGGACATGACCAAATCCTTTGGAAAACTAGAATTGATGGAATGATGTTCATGAATAATACGAGCAATCGCAACTCGTATTAAACGACCCTGGAGAAATCGAGTCTTCCAACGTATAAAGGAATTACCGACATCCAATTAAGTTTGAAACAAGGTCTTCAGAGATTTGAAGTATCTAGAGCTACTATCTTAATCTCCCTGAAAAGGAAAATACAATTATTTCGAAGAGTATCGACAATAAGTCTAGAACTACGTAAACCATATTTCCAGTAACTAAGTAACTCGGTGTAAATAATAATAATAATAGTTTGGCGCTACAGTCCTATAAAAACTTAGGCCGGGCTCTCTCACCATTTTGAGCTATGCATGTTATATTTGTACTAAAAGTGGTGGGAATCCGAATGGCGGGTGAGAGCTTTTCATAGGCAATGTTTTACTCTCGTAGGTTTGCCATTTACTGCCGCCAGGTAGCGTGAAATGGAAAGATGTTGTTAGCTCCAGTTCAGGCTTGAACTGGGTACCTTTCAACTCGCAGTCCAACGCACAAACCTTGAGCTATCGACGCAGTAATTCGGTGTGGATTTTTAAAATTCATCATTTTGAGAATAGCTTGAACTTGTGGATTTTGTGGTATACCAAATAAAAACTAACCAAAAAAATAAATAATTTAATAACCGGTAATATTAACACCTACAGAAAATGCAATAAAACCCAAAATCGACAAAGCCATACAACTCGACATGATATCAAACCCAGCAGCAGCAGGACAAACCACCACAGCAAGGATTCTCCAACACAGAGCAGAGCGAGGATAGGATAATAGCTACAAAGCAGCAAATCAAAGTACGGTTTATAGCAACAGAGCATTAAATTTAAAACAAAAGCAATGAAACTGCGATACTCGACGTCGACTCACTTAAGTTTATTGGATTTTGCCTTGTGAGACGACAAAGTACACGGGATAAAAACACCCCGACGTCATAAAAGGGTTAAGCAGCCATCAAAGGGCGGCAGCAACACCCATCTACCGCTGCTTAGAAGCTTAATATGCTTTTGTCAAATTAAAATCTCTCGAGTTGTCTTTAAATTGTCAGCGCTTGTGAAAAGAATAACATTTTAATGAAATCGTTGGAGCACCCAAAAAGGGGCTGCCGCCTCAGCGAAGGTGGGCCGAACAGAGACGAGAGATCTGGCAAAGAGTTAAGTTGAGTTTAGTTGAGGGCTACAGAGTTGTTTCTAAATGTTTCAATTTAATTTTGCACGTTTGAATTAATTTTTGCGTCTACGACCGAGTATTTCTTGCATGAAATTTAATTAATTTTTGACTTGATTGCGTTTGAAGAGTCGGGCGGAGGAGACGGGGCGGATAAAATTGAGGGGTTTCTAGTATACGAAATTATGGGTGTCTATTTCATGTGCGCGTTTATTCTTACATGCTCCTCAATTTATGGTTATTGAGGCTAAGAATGTGTTTATTTTCCTGCATTTGGTTAGAAGCCCCTTTGTGAGGTGGTTTGAGGCTTGTTTGACTGTTGTTTTAATATCATAACTTTTCTCTAAAGTTGCTATTAACAAAGAATTTAATTAGTTTGTGCATTTTTCAAAGTGGTCTTATAGAGGTTTTAATTAGATGTTTATGGATTTAATTCAATTTCGAAAATAACGTCCATATAAAATAGTTAAAATATGATAAAAGCAAAATTAAAATTAATATGAAGGATTTACTAAATACGTACATAGTTTTGGTATTGCTTGACCTTTTTCGTTGCCATACCATATCATTCCATTCTATACCCCAAGACTTAATCCAACCATGCACGGACACCAACTACAACTACGTCCGCATAGTCAACGATAATTTATCACTGCCATGCAAGCATATCAAACGTTAATCCAAATTAATTTCGTGTAATTAAGAGCACCTTTAAGTCGTTGCATTTATCTCGTGGGTATTACCGAACTGACCGCCCTGCCCTACCCACTGTACTCGAGGACATCCACTGACACATTGAAAATAGCAAAGCTTGCGTGCACCCGGCAGGAAATAGTTTTCCGAAACTTGAAGATTTCACTTAAAACACTTGCAACGGCAACGATTTACAAACTTACAAACGAAGTCACTTTTTATGAACCTCCTAAAATAGCTGTTCCTTCGCATGCAAGCTATCAGTTGTGCATCGAAATGCACTGGGTCGGTAGTTGGGTTGTTGGGGGTGCAGTCGTAAATGAAGAGGTGCCGGATTTGGCAAAGGATTTGCGGGTAATTTCCTCAAGCACGCACGTTCAGAAGGCGAATGCATGAGCGGTATATTTGACGCAAAACAGAAAAGTGTCGGAATAATAAATGAATTGTTTTTCAAACAGACATTTTATTTTTAGATTTTTAGGAATGGTTTTTAAAAAATAAGATTCCTTTAAATATAAAACCTATTTAAGTCTTTTTTATGCAATAATTAAAGTAATAAAACTCATACCATTTTCTAGAAAATAGAAAATAGTAATGGGAAGTATCTTTAAAACGGAAATATATTATTTAAAATAAAAGATTCGATAACTTAGACAGAAAATGTACCAAATCCGAATGGTTTCCTCGGAAATGAAAATAGTTTTGTACATTTTTTTTAAATGGTTTGTAGAGAAAAACATAAGACACTTTTATCCATAATAACTAGTTTTAATTAGTTTATATTTTCCTTTCTTTGATTTAATAAAATATTTAAAGTAGAGACTAAAATCCTTTGGATTATCGATTCCGGTCATGATTTCAAGATTTTTTAAGTAGTGCTCCAATTTTGGGTTTAACCAAAAAATATATAAGTTCCGATTTTGGTTCTACAATTTTTTTAATAACGTTTCCGATTCCGGTTCTTTGCGGTCCCTGGCAGGGACTAAAACATCAGTTCTGGTTCAGCGATTTTTAATAACGGTTCCGATTCTGGTTCTTTTCAGTCCCTGGAAGGGACTAAAATACCAGTTTTGATTCCGGTTCCAACCAAATAAATTATATAGGTTCCGGTTTCGGTTACAAAAATCGAAAAGGTTCCGATTCCG
The DNA here is from genome assembly GCA_951804985.1 of Dryomyza anilis. NCBI lineage: Eukaryota > Metazoa > Arthropoda > Insecta > Diptera > Dryomyzidae > Dryomyza > Dryomyza anilis. The sequence goes on from OX638134.1 coordinate 1,421,400, forward strand.
GATCTTTGCCGTCTCTGATTTAAAGTTATATCGTTTAGCCATACCCGCCTCGTTCTCTTCTTAGTACCTGTTATGTCCGTCCTCTGTCCTAAACAATTTTAAAACCTAACATCGAAAATGATAAAATCTGTACCGTTTTCAGGAAAACATATCTGGATTTGAATTTATTAGTAAGATAACATTTTCAGTTCTTTTATTACGTAAAATATTTAGAATGCTACCGTTTTTAAAAAGTCTTTTTCCCTCTTTTTGTTGTTGCCGAACTTTGTTTCAAAGAAGTATACAAAAAATTCGGAAACTTCAAAATGTGTACTGTATTCCTTGAATTTGTATTATGTGTATCTGGATTGATTAGGTTTGGATGTTTTCAGTTCTTTAAATAGATAAAATATTAAAAGTGATAAATTTTTACATAGCCATTTTCTCTTCTCAGTACCTCTACTTGTCGACCTCTGTTCAAAAAAACGTAAAACCCTCTAAAAATTTTATATTCATTCCGTATTCCCTGATTCTGGTTTTAAATTTATTAGTTTGATAACATTTTAAGTTCTTTGATTGAATAAAGTATTTAAAATGATATAATTTTCACATAACCGCTTCATTCTCTTTACAGTTCCAGTGCTTGGCAACTTCAATTTTAAACAACTTTAAAATCCTCGCTCTGACTGCCGAACCTGATTCCAAACACCTTCTAAATCCACTTCGCAAGCAACAAATTGCCGAAGCGTGTTACGTGTGGATTTTGTTGTAATAAACGATGTATTCATTGCGCTGCATTACGTTTGACTGCAGCAAGGACAAAAGGACTACGGCGAGCAGCAGCAGCAAAACAATTTGGTCACGGGAAGGGAGGGACAGTGGAAGCCGCAGATCCGCACAGCATAGCAAACGGAAGTGAAAACAAAAATGAAAATTGTCATTCATCTTCCGGAAGACAGACACACACAGGACGACGACTGCAACGCCATCGTGTGGCAAGCGTACCATATAATTTTATATGTTTAAATTGATTTCAAACGCTCGACTAACTGCAAATGGATTTTAGATATTTATGTGCTGCGCACTGCACTTCACTACACTGCACCGCACAGGACGAGTACTGCTTATCAAAGGACACGCGCAACTTTGCAGGGGCAGCAGCCAACAAATTGCAAATCATGTCGTGAAGGCTGCTCGCGTGTTTTGCGCATTGAAATGTTTTAATTTTAAAGTGTATATATTATTTTTAGGCGCACTTCATTTAGCAAATTGAGGGTTTTACAAATTGTGGCTTTCCTTTGGCTGTGCCACAGCACCCAACAATTCAGCGTTTAACAATTATTCAGCCATCAAAGCTGAAACGGAAATGAGTTTGAACAACAAAAAAAAAAAAAGAACGTACTGAAAACTTTATTTTCATTCACTTTGACACTGCATAAAAATCGTATGTCAGCCAAAAACACGCCATGTTCACAATAAGGACGATAACAATCCAAAAACTATGCAACACAATACAGCAAAATATTTTGCAACAAAATACGACTTTGACTCTATTTTCCATTGTTATGTTTTGTACTCATCTTTTGGTTTTTCTTTCAATTAACAAAAGCACAGCTGTGTGCAAAAATTAGTGCTGAGGAGACTGTGTTGGATACAAAAAAAACTAAAATCACAATACCATGAAATTGCACTGGGTGTGCATCTTAAATCACCAGCTGGGTGTCAGTCAGAAGAACAGCAGACGAGATTTGTGGCATTTCCGGTAGACAATATGACGAACATATTTTGAATTTTCAGTGAAGAATTCAATTTTCAGTGAAAAATTGAATTTTTCAGTACAAAATTTTCAAAATCGATTTTTAAAAAACGATTTCTTAAAACCTTCACGTCTTCAAAATGAAGCGTCGTAGATGGGTTAACGTTGGAAAAATTTTAAAATCGATTTTTGAAAAAAAAAACCTTAATATCTACTAAATGGGGCGTCGTAGACGTGTAAAAGTTGGCACAATTTTTTGAATTTTCAAAATCTATTTTTGAAAAAATATTTTCTTAAATCCTTTATATCTTCCAAATGCAGCGTCGTAGATGGGTCAAAGTGCAACATATTCAAGATGGTGTCGACAGTTATTATAGTGATATCCAAATATAAAAACCACCCCAAATTCTTCAAATTCACCACACTGAATTTCACCACACCAAAATTCACCACATCGAAACTCACCACACCAAAATTCACCATACTAAAACTCACCACACTAAAACTCATTACACTAAAATTTACCCAACTTAAATTTGAACTAAAACGTCAACGGGGAAAAACTATACGGATCTTCCCCGTGAAGAATTCAACGGGAAAGCATTCTACGGGGAAGAATTTCACGAGAAAGAATTCAACGGAGAATTATTCTACGGTGAAGAACAGTCCGAGAAAGAATTATCGGTAGAGTGGTCCTAGAGAAAACGGCTGTTTAGTCAAGTTTTTCTTAAATCCTTCATATCTTCTAAACGAATCGTCGTAGATGGGTCAAAGTTATCACAATTTTTTGGAATTTTCATAATCAATTCTTCAATTGCTTGCAGAATTTAATTCATAAATTATATGAATTAAATTTTTCAAAAACTAAATAGTATAGAGCTAATCTTCAAATTCTTTCGTAATCCTATACATTTTTATTTTGTTCTCAATTAAGTATTTAAGACAAAGCAACTCAGTGCAAAATTTCTTAAAGCTGTAATTTTATTATGCACCGAGGACAACTAAAAAGTAGATTTCGACGAAAACTGGCTACAAAATTTGCATTTTAATACAAACGCCGCGCATTGTTTGGGACTTTGAAATTCTCCCTGTCTGTCATCCTTTGTGTATGACTGTCTGTCTGACTGTCGGCCCCAACGTCACGTGATGAGGCGACCGACAGTTGTTGGTTGACATGCCGCGCGTAGTAAAACTTTTAATTCTATTCTTAACGAGTTCAAATTTTATTGAATAATATTAATTAACTACAAGAAAAGTTTTTGTGTGGATTTAGCAGCAGACAATGGCGTTCGAAATAAAAAATGTGTGAATTTATTGAATGTTTTTGGGTTGAAAAAATAAACTAAAAAAATGTTCTCACAATCCAAAGTTTATTTTTTCCACATTTAACCACAACAAATTACCAAAAAAAAAACTTAGAGAATAGGAAAATTTTGAATTTAAAGAAAAAAACATATCTGATGCGGTCAAACCGAGGTTATGAATCGGGTGCACGTAAAGCAGTTACCTTATCTGAAACTTTTCAATCGTTTTAATTAGGTCCCAGTCCGGTAGTGTTAGTACTTGAACAACAACAAGTATTTTTCTAACCCGAAATATTCTACTCTAATATAAATTTATCACATTTGGGGAGACATGTTCATGGCCAGATCATTTAAGACATGAAAGTGATCGGGTTATGAGTAGGTTAAATCATGGTCCGCAAAGAACCGGTTCTGTAACCGGGTAAAACACGAAAGCATTTGAGTTTTTGAAACCGGAACTGAAATCGAAACTGTTACTTAGTAAATGTTGGAACCGTAACCGAAATCGGAACCCTCATAATTTTCTGGATTGGAACCGAAACGGATATAAATAGATGTTCCAAATATGTATAAATGTCAACATATTCGCATATTATCCAATTTTTGTACCATTTCGAAAGGTTTTTAGTGTCTAATTTCGATTATGTCTCTATTACAAATTTTTAATTTCGACTATAGACGAAATCTGAAACTGATGATTGTATTTTACCTTGTTCTGATCGATTAGCTACATGAGGATAATTATCTGTCTATGAACAAGACTTCCTTCTCTAATAACGCAAATTTTAACTACACAGAAAAAAACATTAAACGTAAATATAGCAACTGAGTTTCATTGATACAAAATAATTTATTTTATTAATAAAATATATTCAAATTATTTAATAGTATTAATTAAATAATTTCTGAGTTGGTGTATATACTAAAATGTACGCATATATAGCATATACTTCAACCGACAGTTTTAGGGGCACTATACAGTATTAAATGCACTGTTGTATCGATCTTATTTTACATAGGTTCATCGCAACGCGTGCTTGCCTATTCGGTTCATGGAGTCGTTTTTCCGTACATCGGGATATATAATGACTTTCATATTCTACTCTCTTATTTGAGTTTAATATTTCATTTTTATTGTATATGGATCTACTGCTGACGTCAACGTGATTCAAACTTCGAACAAAAATACTTAGTAGTATAATAAAAAAAAAATATATATAAAATAAAAATAGAAATATAAAAAATATGATAAAATTATTAAAATAAAATAATAAAAAATGACAATAAAAAAAAACATTTATTTTCATCAGGTATGTTTTATTTCTTTGATTTTCGTTCAATTATTTAGTAATCTATACAATTTAATATTTAATAAATACAATTAAATATTTAATCAATACAATTAAATATTTAATCAATACAATTAAATATTTACTCAATACAATTAAATATTTAATCAATGCAAATAAATATTTAATTAATACAATTAAATATTTAATCAATACAATTAAATATTTAATCAATACAATTAAATATTTAATCAATACAATTAAATATTTAATCAATACAATTAAATATTTAATCAATACAATTGTATTGATTAAATATTTAATTGTATTGATTAAATATTTAATTGTATTGATTAAATATTTAATTGTATTAATTAAATATTTAATTGTATTGATTAAATATTTAATTGTATTGATTAAATATTTAATTGTATTAAATATTTAATCAATACAATTAAATATTTAATCAGTAAAATTTAATTTTAATCAATACAATTTAATATTTAATCAATACAATTAATCAATACAATTAAATATTTAATCAATACAATTAAATATTTAATCAATGCAATTAAATATTTAATCAATACAATTAAATATTTAATCAATGCAATTAAATATTTAATTAATACAATTAAATATTTAATCAATACAATTTAATATTTAATCAATACAATTAATCAATACAATTAAATATTTAAATAATTAAATATTTAATCAATGCAATTAAATATTTAATCAATGCAATTAAATATTTAATCAATACAATTAAATATTTAATCAATGCAATTAAATATTTAATCAATACAATTAAATATTTAATCAGTAAAATTTAATTTTAATCATTACAATTAATAATTAATCAATACAATTAAATATTTAATCAATACAATTAAATATTTAATCAATACAATTAAATATTTAATCAATACAATTAAATATTTAATCAGTACAATTAAATATTAAATCAATACAATAAAATGTCGTATCGTTGATGAAACAATTCAAAATTATCCCTAGTCAAAATTGAACATGAGTTGAATTGATCATTTTATTTATAACTTGTCATACCCCGAACATTTATATGATGAACATGATCAGTCCACAAATAGAGTCAATTTCTACCAAAGAATTCCAGAACCGTTTAACAGAAAAAACAAAGGCAATGATATTTTTTTTCTTGAGGTATCAGTCCTAATAAAGACTTCAATCGCTTTCAAATTTTGATTTGATATTGAATTTCAATCTTCTCTCAACTTGATTGCATTATTTGACTATATCTGCGCTAATATTTCTTTTGATTTTTAATGAAATTTTTTTATATTTAAACTTTGCTTTGCCATGGACCGAGTTCATCGCAAATTGTTTTGCCCCGAAACAATCACCCTCTGCACCGAGCAACAAATGCAAATCGCGCGCGTTCACAGTTGACATAAAATTTGACATTTACCACCATCTTGAAGCTGCATTAATTTTGTGCCTGATATGTTTTGAAGAAACCACCATCTGTCCAGTACAGCAAACAGACGACCGCCCTTATACCGCAATTCACATTTATTGCGATTTGCTTAAGTTTTGTGCATTTTCCATTCAATATTTGTTTTGTATCATTTTTGTACGCTTTTTATTATATTTTATTTGTGGGGTAAATGTTTTTATTATAACTTAAGTATCAAGAATTCCAATCGGGATGCATAAAAAATATTTTAATTTTTGTTTATTTTGTAAACAACGAATTGAAAATGTCATTAATGTCAAATGCAGCTGGTACGAAGCTTATTTAGTCTCTCAACTCCTGCTATTTTATGTCCGAACAAAAAACCATTAATGACTTTTCAATATGTATAGCGAGAGTTTAAAACCTCAGTTTAAAATATTTTACAGTAAATTTGGGCCGTTACATTGTATAGCATTGTATAGTGGATCAAAGTGCAGGCCAGGGCGTTGCAACTGTTCGGTTGATGTTGTTCTTATCCTTGTGACTTTGGATGGTACATGCAGCAGCTCATGTGTCATGCGTTTGTTTGCTTATGTCTGTGTAGTTGTATATTAGAGTACGTGTCTGTGTTTGTGTACGATATCGAGACATTTGTTTATGTATTTACATACACGCGAAGAAAATCGTGGAAATATGAAACATTTGAAATGTAAAAATAGTTCGACCTCAACCTAATTTCGTCATTTAAGATTTTCTTTTTTTTTCGGATGATTTATGAAAAAAATCAACGCGGACATATCGTGCATTTTTAAAAATGTTGGGAAATCAAAATATAAAGTTTGAAATGCTTTAAAAATTAGTAAAAATTATTTTTTAATTTTATTTTTTGTTATTTTAGTTTATTTATCAATGGGTATAACGTATATAAAATATCTTTTGATTTGAACAAACTTACTGCATTATAAATACGTATTTCGTGAGCCTATATCCTGACCAAAACGCAAAAATTTTGGTTTTTTGCCATAACTTTTCATGGGCACAAGATCAAATAGGTAAGTTAAGGCATTAATTGCTTGTTATAAAAGCACCTATCGATTGACATCATTATTTAAAAATAATTTAAAAAATAAAAATAAAAAATAATTTAAAAAATAAAAATAAAAAATAATGATGCCAATCGATAGGTGCGTTAAAAACAAACAATTAATGCCTTTGCACTAATATTTTATCTTGTACCTATAAAAAGTTATCGTTCACAAATATTAAAATTCGAAAAATTGAAAATCTTGTCATGCCAAAAGGGCGAATCGTTTCGTTTTTTTGTCATAACTTTTAATTGGTACAAGATAAAAAAGTAGTATAAAGCAATTAATTGTTTGTTTTTAAAGCACCTATCGATTGGCATCATTATTTAAATATAACATTTTGCTTGCAAATAAAATTATTTTTAAATAATGATACCAATCGATAGGTGTTTTAAAAACCAAACAATTAATTGCTTTATACTACTTTTTTATCTTGTACCAATTAAATGTTATAAAAAAAACGATAAATTTTTTTTTACTGCACTATTTTATCTTGTACCATTAAAAAGCTATATCAAAAAACTCACAATTTAAATATTGCATGTTATGGAATGGAAGGCCTTATAGTATGAGGAATCTGTAGATAATTTAGCGGATCACAAGTATTCATCGAACGATCATCAAGTCTAAATTCTGATTTTTATTGCTCTATCCATTTTTGTTCTCGGAAAATCAACAGACATACGGAAAAACAGACGTATATTCCTGAATTGATTCAGTAGGTAATGCGGATTAAGTTTGACATCTCTCATGTATTTTTCTGTGTATTTCGAATGAATACATTTCGAATGAATAAAAGGCTACATTTTCATTGTAGGGAATAATATATGAAGCTCACTAGTAGAAATTTGCCCGATGCGCCATCGGGAAATGATCGGGTTTTCGTTGGGTAAGCCCTATTAGAGAAAATATGATCATTGCCTTTGCATGCCCTTATCATGCTTACCATAGCAGGGTTTACATTATATAAACAGTCAATGTTCCCGATCATAGCTACATTATTTGTTCCTCATAACGAAATTAGTATCAGGCAATGATCGAGATTAATGAGAGAAACCCTATTATACTCGGGCTCAGACAAGGCAATTGTCGGGTAAATATTAAAATGGGGAATTGCCCGATCAGTACATGATCATGGCCTGAGGTCAATACATGATCAGGACACTGCGTTACAAGGACATTATGGGCCTCGTCATATCCCGATTACCTCAAATAATGACATGATCACTTCATGACCATGGCCCTACCAAAATTTCTACTAGGGCTCCGTATTATCAATATTTTGTTCGAATTTCTCTCACTGAAGATGCACTAAATATTTGTTCTCGTATTTTGTTAAAATTTGCATTTTGCATTCAAACACATCTACATACTACACAGCACACATGCAAATACACACAAATAATGCAATATTTGCAACAACAGCAAAAACATTGCAACACAAATTGTTATTTTAGTAAGTTACACGTTGTGAACTCTGCACTAAGAGCCCTCCCAAGACATGCCGTCCGTACAACTCCATCTTTACTCCAGTCCTCAGTCCAATCTACACAGCTGACTCCTGACTCGTCTTCTGTTCTAATATTTATTTTAAGTCGGATTTACTTACAAGTTGTGTACAATAAAGTCAGTGAGTTTGTTTAGACATTCTTTTAAATTTTAATGGATTTCTATAAATTATAGAGCAAATTACAGGCGTAAAATATAAAAAAATAATTGTTAAAAACAGATTATATTTTTTATAGAAGAACCAATTTCTTGTTTTTAAATACTAAAATATAAAAATGTGTAGATAAAATTGTCTAGAAAATGAATAAAAATAATGGCGAAGATTTGTTCCCATCATTTTCTTTTATATACAACTGACCCATTCCTTGTATAACAAAATTATAATTTGCCTTTAAACGCTGAATTGTTGACAGGACAGTTTATTCCGTTTTGTTTATTAGCCCTTTAAGCCAGTTTATTTCAGCGCATCTCCATGTTTTACATAACCTTGTCATTTGCTTGCCATAAAATGTCTATAAAATATGAAGAACCGATGTTTATCACTTGCTTTCCGCAGACGTTCACCCCATAGTTGTTTTGAGATTTATTTGTGGTACTTGTTTTATGCGTTTGGCTAATTAACGATTTGCAGTTATATTTGTGTCTTTGAATTGTTTTGTAATCTTTGTCAAATTATCACATTTTGCTAAATCTGAGGGAATTTTTATACGAAAGTAGTATGATTTTATGTTTCAGACATTACGTCATCAAATCTTTGACGTGCGGCGCATATCATATTTTTTTGTATAGTTCATGTTGGCAAATTTGTTACAGTCTAATAAAATATATATTTTATGGGGTTATGCGGATATAGAACGAGATAAAGAAAATGTTTTGCTACAGTCAATTTAAGGGACATTTTTACAATATCCAATTTAAGTCTTTCAACCATATATTCTAAGGGAAACTATTAGATTAAATGACTGTCGAAGATGGTGAATATGCATGATTTGAATATATACTAGGGTAATTACAATTATAGTGAAAACTCGATAGGCGAAAGGGAAAACGAGCAAATAAAGCTTAATTAAGTGAACTGATCAATAAGTGTTTTTTTTTTGTCTAGACGTAGACCGCGAACAATATACACGGAGGGTATGAAAAACGAATGAAAAATACAGAATTTCACTAATATCAATAAAATGTTTTTACAATTCTAGAATTTATCATCTAAATATTAAGAAGCAAATTACTTAGTTATCAAATAAGTAAACAAGATGTATTCTACTGGATTAAAAAACAAAAAGTGTTCTTTGCAAATAAAAAAACATGTGTTCATGTATCTGTTGTTGTTTTCATATTGCGTTTTTCGTAATATTCGCTCGTATGTTTTGTTTTGCGATGTTCGTCTGTCATCGCCATCTGTTTGTTCGTGTGCCTGTCTGCCGTTATGTTGAAAGTAACTAAGCGTATTTGTGCTTGCTAGGCAGAGATTATTTTCTTAGGTATCAAAAATTAACTAAGTGCAAATATTCTCGATCTGCAGAGGTTTTTTTCTTTGGTATCAAAAACCGGCATGATATATATACGTTTTTCTGATAACTAATATTTAGTCTATTGAGATTTTTTTTGTTTTTTTTTAGATCACCCTATCGAATACATTACATACACATGATATTTCATTATTGATGATTATATCTACGTAGGCCTTAGCAGTCCAAAGGTATGCGCACTGGACTTGCAGTTTAAAGGTCTTGGGTTCGAATCACAGCTTCGGTATGTACACTCGTGATAATATTAACCACAAAAACAACTAGAATTGATATACAGTACAATAGATACAATCCGTCTGAGTGCTGTGGACTTACAGAGGAAGGCCTATTCTGATTTAAAAAACGATATTTATGAATTTCAAGAAAATGATTCGACTAAAGACTTTGTCATTTTGTGAATCTGAAAGGTTAATCTGAAAATGTCTTTTTTCACTATGTCAATATCTCAGGTGAGCTCTGAAAGTGACTCAAAAGAGGTAACTAATCGGATGGACTATGTCCACATAATACAGTTGCAATACCGAGTATTTTGCCACTTGAGAAAGGATTTCTGACATTTTCTCTGGAATGTATCACAGAAAAACAAATGTACATCATATTGACGAATTTTTTTTTTCGAAAACATTTTTTTTATTTGAAAATATTTTTTTCGAAATTTTTTTTTTTTTCGGATACTTGATATTATATGATGTGATGTTGTTAATGTCATTTAATGAACGATGGTATCAGCATGATGAATCTGGTAGTTGGTGAAACAATTCACAATATTTATGAAAAAATCATCATATTAATAGATTTTTTTTATACTGTGTACTTTAATTAAAAGAAAAAGTTCGAAAACACTGAAAGTCGGTAGATTTGAAAGGTCTATAGTTGATATAAATGAATTCGGATGATTACAAAAAAAACTTAACTAATCTGGTGCACAATGAGAATGAACTTTTTGGACTTTCCACTGGAATAAAGAAAAAGGCTTTAGTTAGACTAAACGACTTTCGAGTTTCAAGGGAATGTTTGTCAAAATACCGACAATTTTGTCAATCTGAAAGTTCGCGATAAAAAAAGACTTTTGTTGTATATGAATTTAGGTACAGAATTATCGAGTTTTATAACTGAATTTTAGGAAACTTTGGAGTGACGTAACAGAAAATTTTCGAAACATGAAATTTGACGGCCGATTAAAAAGGAAAAGTTCCATAAAGTTGTTAATTCCATTCTGTCACTGCCACATTCCCGTCTGCCACTTTAATGAGTGTTTGAAGAGTGTTGTCCTACCAAGAGCTGCTTAAAATGCTGTGCTATTAAAAAATCGCGACACTGCGAATATTTACACTGAAAAAAATAACATGTTTTAATGCAATTACATTGTACGGCCGCGTTCTACTTTGACAACTGCAACTGAAACTGTAAAAAAAAATCAGGAAAATCCTATTGAACACATTGCACAAAACACTTCAATTAAATGTTTTACAACGCGCGTTGTAAAATTTTAATGCGAAAGTTCGACCATGTTCTGGTGGGCCGACCGGGATCGGATTGGGGTAATGGTTTGGGTTCGAGTAACATGGGTCGTCAATGCAATTTACACACTGTGCAACGCACAGTGGTCTGTCTGTCCGTCTACACACAATTGTGACAACAATAAAAGCTACTTGCAAAATTTGTTTTAATCGACAGACTTCGTTCGGTGGTTGTTGCCGGATTCGTCTGCGTTGCAATTTTGCATTAAATTGTACATTGTTGTTTGTGGTGTTGTTGTTGTTGTTGGTGTTGTAATAGCAACCATCTGCTGCATTGCCAAACAGTTTATGCGTTGCTGCAGCGATTGTAAACGGCCTGCCTTTGAATGGCACCCGACGCCCTGGACCTAGCCCGGGCGCCCTTAAAACCGCAACAGCAAAATGCAATCAGCCAAGTGGAGCAACTGGAGCCGCTTCAAGTGGATAAATAAATGACGGACTTTGAAAATCAATTAACAACATCAAATAAACCAAATGAACGAATACACAGCCGGACAAATGGTCAGACAGACATACAGACGGACAGTCGATAGGCCAACAGACAGTTCGCATATCTGTCGGAAATGGGGACAATTTCACGCATGCCATGGGGAGTCCATTGAGACACCCATTGCAAATCAGAATAAATAGAACTGCAGTGTGTTAATTTATTGAGACGACACAAGAGAGCCAAATACACTTGCAATGCGTTATGATGGGCATTAGGAGTGCGTGACAATATTGCATATGTTTGGCGCAAATTAATCTTAATTTATTTACCTCAAGTTGAGGAGGCAATTCAAGGCTGGACAACGTGTACTAAGTACAAGGGTTTGGTCATTTTAAGTGCTTCGAAAGGGGTGCCGACCGACGGTGCTCATTAAGTTAGGGCGTTAATTAGATTGTTGTGTGTAGAATGAGCCACTTACCGTGCACATGCGCATTGAGGCATGTGTGCTGCGGCGACAGCAACATCTCGTAAAAGTCTGAAAAATTAAAATGAAATAAAAATTAAAATTAAAAAATTATATAAAAAAAATAAATGTAAAAAAAGAAAAATATTAAAAAAATTAAATTAATAAAACATCTAAAAAATTCAAATTTTCACTATAAAAATCCATTTTTCACTAAAAATTCAATTTTTCACTAAAAATTCAATTTTTCACTAAAATTTCAATTTTTCACTAAAAATTCAATTTTTAACTAAAAATTCAATTTTTAACTAAAAATTCAATTTTTCACTAAGAATTCAATTTTTCACTAAAAATTCAATTTATCACTAAAAATTCAATTTATCACTAAAAATTCAATTTATCACTAAAAATTCAATTTTACACTAAAATTTCAATTTTTTACTAAGAATTCAATTTTTAACTAAAATTTCAATTTTTAACTAAAAATTCAATTTTTCAACAAAAATTAAATTTTTAACTAAAATTTCAATTTTTAACTAAAATTTCAATTTTTAACTAAAATTTCAATTTTTAACTAAAAATTCAATTTTTAACTAAAAATTCAATTTTTAACTGAAAATTCAATTTTTAACTAAAAATTCAATTTTTAACTAAAAATTCAATTTTTCGCTAAAAAATTCAAATTTTCACTAAAAATTCAATTTTTAACTAAAATTTCAATTTTTAACTAAAAATTCAATTTTTAACTAAAAATTCAATTTTTCACTAAGAATTCAATTTTTCACAAAAAATTCAATTTTTCACAAAAAATTCAATTTTAAACTAAAATTTCAATTTTTAACTAAAAATTCAATTTTTAACTAAAAATTCAATTTTTCACTAAGAATTCAATTTTTCACTAAAAATTCAATTTTTCACAAAAAATTCAATTTTTCACAAAAAAAAAATCAATTTTTCACTAAAAATTCAAATTTTCACTAAAAATTCAATTTTTCACTAAAAATCCAATTATTCATTAAAAAAAATTCAATTTTTCACTTAAAATTCATTTTTTCACTAAAAATTCAATTTTTAACTAAAAATTCAATTTTTAACTAAAAATTCAATTTTTAACTAAAAATTCAATTTTTCGCTAAAAAATTCAATTTTTCACTAAAAATTCAATTTTTAACAAAAATTTCAATTTTTAACAAAAATTTCAATTTTTAACTAAAAATTAAATTTTTGACTAAAAATTCAATTTTTAACTAAAAATTCAATTTTTCACTAAGAATTAAATTTTTCACAAATAATTCAATTTTTCACTAAAAATTCAAATTTTCACTAAAAATTCAATTTTTCACTAAAAATTCAATTTTTCACTAAAAATTAAATTTTTCACTAAAATTTAATTTTTCACTAAAAATTCAATTTTTCACTAAAAATTCAATTATTCACTAAAAATTCAATTTTTCACTAAAAATTCAATTTTTCACTTAAAATTCAATTTTTACAAAAAAAATAAATTTTTCACCAAAAATTCAAATTTTCACAAAAATTTAATTTTCACAAAAAATTTAATTTTTCACTGCAAATTAAATTTTTCACTAAAAATTCAATTTTCACTAAAAATCCAATTTTCATTAAAATAAAAATCCATTTTTCACTTAAAATTCAATTTTTCACTAAAAATTCAATTTTTCACTGAAAATTCAATTTTTTACGAAAATTTCAATTTTTCACAAGATCAAAATCAAATTTTCACTAAAAATTCAATTTTTCACTAAACATTCAATTTTTCAATGAAAATTTAATTTTTCTCAAAATTATGCCGAGAGTACTGGTCGCAACCGCTGCGCATATTAATTCAGCACCAGAGACCGACCGGAAGTGAACTTGTAACGCTTGACAGCTTTACATATGGCTGCCTGCCGCCAGGTTTGCATTTAGCGCACCAGCTAACATGTCTGTCTATCCGTGTATCCGCGCGAGTTCATACATTTGTGAATGGTGTGTGTGTCGGTGCGACAACCAACGATTTTCGAAACAGGCCGCATGCCACAATAAATGTGCCGCCACCTATTGGCAGGGTTAAAAGTTTAAATTTGTTGGCGCAACTATGCAATGCAAGCGGAAATTGCCAAGAACTGTTGCTGCAACCTACACAGCAGTCAGTCGATTCGCGTCTGACACTTGACAGTGGAACAAGTTAATGTTTTGCAGCTAACAAAAACAAAATATTTTTTATTATGCTATAGAAAGAAAATGTTCAAACGGCCGATTAGCTGTTTTGACGTAAACACATCTCTGCTGTGTGCAAAACCCCCATGGCTTCCTAGCCTCAAAGTGGTTCTAAACTAAACAGTTTCATGCTTTAACGAGCCAGCCACGCAGCAAACACGGAGCTCTCAAGTACTCGAGCCGTATTTCAAAGCAAACATGACTTGACAACATTCCGCAGCCAAATATGCGGCAACAATATGCACGAGAAGAAGCAGCGGCAGTTGCAGGGTTGCCAACAACACCCAAACCCAAAACCCCCACAGTATGCTGCGCCACCCGCTGAAATAAATGACGCTTCAAATCGAACTTTGCACAGCAGCAGCAACAACACAATAACTTACTACCTCTGCAACAACAACAGCAATAAGTTAACAGTCAAATAAGCACGTTTAAATTATGCTCACCACAACACCTCCCCCCAGTGCCACCTACTAAACCAGTTGGCAGTGCACAGCCCCACCCACTTATTAAACATGCTGCCAACATGCGTTGCAATTTACAAATTATAAATTTTACCTGCTGCTCGTTAGAGCCAGGTACAAGTTATAGTTCGAAACTCTTGTGGCCCACAAGACCCCCCGAATGGCAACCTAAAGACTTTTATGGGGCTGGGTGAAAAACTACTGCAAAATTTCTATGCTACGTGAAAGTGGCTCAAGTGCTTTTAAAACAATCCAACCAACCATTGAAGGTTGTTTTTGAATAGAGTGGTACAGGGTGAAGGCAGGGAGTATCGTATCGTATAGACGGAATGAAAAAGGAAGTGATTTATTAGGTTGGTAGATGTAAAGTAATATGTAGACGAAAGCCGCCGAAACTTGTAGTCTCATCAAAAATACCCTGGCAGTCTTAATTAAGAACTAATGATTTGCTGCTCTCTTAAATTGTCTAAAGATTTATAATATTAATTATTGTATCGTCTGTTATATGAGTATTCTTCGTATTACCTAGTAAGAATTGACAAGAAAATCACTAACGATGTATCAAAGTTATTTAAAATAGTTGCCTCGACGACTATATTCACAAGAAATTTCCACAAATGATAAATCAAGATGTAACACATTTTATATCATCATAGCTATATCGAATATATCCTTTATAAAATGCCATTGACGTCTTTTAAAAAATGTCCGGCATGACTGACGTCATCAATGATATGTCCTGATAGAAAGGTCATCAATACTTTCCGTTGCAAAAATTGATCATATTACGAAAGACATGATACTGGTCGTAATCATGTCTTCCCTAATATGATCAATTTTTATGATAAGATTATGAAAGGTGATCAGTATGGAAGATTAGATCAAATAAGAAAGTTTAAAGTAGTGAAATTGTGATTGTTGGTGTGATGACGTATGTAAGATTTATGAAAGTTATTCGAACTGAGCTGACCCTAAAAACCCTACACATATGTGATAATGTCATCAGGGTTTACGAATCCTGAAAATAACTAAAACTTGACATTTCTGAAGAATTCCCTTTCATTTGATATCCACATTTACAAATGGGTAGGTGTACCGAATTGAGATCTTTTTTTTTGGAGAACCATAAGTCGGTTCACGGTAAAACATTTATTTCATATATTTAAGCATAAAGTCAAAAATTTTGCGTATAGAGTAAAATGCATCTGTAAATCATAAGTGGTCGGTTTACAGGTCACAATTGAACGATTATGCCATTTTTGTTGTTCAGACAGCATAGATATATAAGTAATGTAATTTAGAAGTTTCATTGATCTAGCTCTACTAGTTTTTCTGTAATCGTGCTTTCAACAGACATAAGGACATCACTAAATCAACTCAGGAGGTCATGTTGATCAAGAATGCCGGATATGTTTCCTTCTGGGTGATACAAACGGCGTATCAAACTGAATATACCCTTTCACTCTTAGTGTAGGGTATAAAAATACAATGATTAATTGCTGACCATGACCCTCGTACAATTTTTAAAAGCCAAAAAGGCTTTCAGAGATGTTCCTCATCTGTATCAAAAAACAATATTTAATTGAATTTTGTACAGATATTTTCTAAAAGTAGTAAGGAAAATTCAATAGAAATTTCGTTCAATAACAAATTATTAAAAATTCCTTATGGGAATCAAATATAGCAGCTCAGGACTTTTATCGAATTAGGTAATGTAAATCCTATTAAAGAAGAACTGAGAAAATAACAAGGCAATGTTCATTTAATTTATATGGCTTACATAAAGAAATCCTGATAATTTTCACATAGTGCATCGGGACATTTTTACTAGGGCATACACGTAAGGAAAGTATTTCTAAAATCCAGAAGGAATCAAGAATATATACAGCTAAATGGATATATTCTTGATTTTAAGAAACATAGCCACTTGGTTATGGAAAAAATAACTAGAAGAAATTATACTTAGTAAGCAGAATATTTTCCCATATAGAAAAAAAATGATAGGCTCAAGATCACTCGCTCAAATCTTGCGACAAAAAAAAAATCGGAAATCCAGACGAATGAACCATTACAGATCTAATTTAAAATTGGGCAAAAATAGTCGAGACTTGGCACTTTGTTTTTTTTTATCAGATATTTTTGGGAATTGGCAAAAATATCTGAACCAAGATAGATCTGGTTAAAGCTTGGACCATAACTAAGATCCCAAAACTTGATCACTAAGTACTGGCTGAGTTTTGACTACCACAAATACACCGAAACTGAGAATTCCAGTGTTGGTCGAGTATTGGATGAGAAGTGATTACCCAGGCGTAAGTCTATCAGTTCTGGCTGAGTCTTGGGCGAGAACTAATTACCCAGTCCTAGGTCTGTCAGTTCTGGTAAAGTCTTGATCGAGAACTAAATAACCAGTACTTTGTCTATCAGTTCTAGCTGCTTGTATATTAACCAATCATTGGTAGCCGCGGTAGCTCAGTGGTTAGTGCGTTGGACTGCGAGCCGAAAGGTCCCCAGTTCAAGCCTGGACTGGGGGCTAACAACATCTTTTCAAAGAAACATTTTTCTATACCGCGCTACCTCCCGGCAGTAAATGGCAAACCTACGAGAGTAAAACATTGACTATGAAAAGCTCTCACCCGTCGTTCGGATTCGGCAATAAACTGTAGGTCCCACCACATTAAGTACAAATATAACACGCACAGCTCAAAATGGTGAGAGTGCTCGGCCAAAGTTCTTATATGACTGTAGTGCCAAATTATTATTATTAATGCTGGATGAGTATTCTGCCCGTCGTCAAATTCGACATTTCCAATATGGGGTCTATGTTTACAAAAAAATTAAATTGTTGTTATTTTCTTTGTAAAATTTAAAGAACACGTAAGTGTTCGTAGAATGTTGTTTTCTTCGATCTTCCTTTTTCTGCAATGTTTTGTGATGGCAACATTGCCATCGGTAATCTGTCATTACCATCGGTATATTAGTGTGCGCTTCTGTCGATATGTTGAAATCATAAAAGTAACAAAGTAAAATTATTCTTGAAATGAAAAAGTTTTTGTTCTTTGCTATGTAGAATTTTAAAATAAATATGTTCTAAAACTAATTTCAAAGTACCGATATAGAACCTTTATAAAATCTTCCATGCAAAAATCGCACCTCACGAAGCTTTAATATTTCATTTGTTGATTTCGAAATTCTGCTGCTTCGTAAAACTCCATTGTAGTACGACAACTACACAACATATAAAGAAACTACTCATTCGTAAAATTTGTTCAACCAAAGTACCGACATTGTTTGCACGTGGTTGCGTTGGCAACTCTGTGCACACGTGTGTGTGTGTGCGAGAGTACTGTGTTAGAATTTCCTTCGCAGTTAGGGTTTCCTGCATGTTAACAATAAATGATGTTGCTAATAAAATTTAAATGTTGTAGTTGCTAGAGTTGTCTGGAATGTATTTGTTGTCAATGTTCTAATGGCAACAATAATTTATTGGTCGTTTGAACAACAACATGAAATAATGGTATAGGTTTCATTGAAATAATTAGTTGAAAAAGTAGCAGCTAAAGTTTCGATTTGCAATAAAAATACTTTAAATTCTAAGAAACGTTTAAAACTTTTTAAATTGTTGCCATTACCGAAGGTGGTAAGTGACGCCATTTTGTAGCGCTGCTGCTTATCTATTGCGGAAGCATTCAGGAGCTCATTAAAAATCAACAAATGAAATGTTTATTTGCACCGCCTGCCTTTCGTATCCTGCAGCGCTTTGTTTCAATGCGCCAATCTTATCGAAGGCGCATTTAAAACACATTTCGCACGCCCATTGACTGGGTGCCGTACGTCCGCCCATCAGTGCCGCCAGCTACAGACGTTAAGAATGACAGTTATGTGGGGAGGGGGGTACGACGTGACTTTCTTATCTATTGAACTTATTTTCACTTTTTCAGCAGGCACAGCAATTAAAATACGTTGTTAGTGTCAGTGTGAATGAGAATTTTATTTTATTTTTTTTTTTCATTTCATTTGAATGCGATTTTTGCATCAAGTACTGCATAAAGTGGGCGCGTAAATATTTCGCAAATCATTTTCCAAATTATAAGTGCCACGAATTGTTGCCGAAGATATCGTTGTTGTTAAGGGTTTGCTTCGATTCCCCATGGGATATTCATACAAATGGTAGGTAGAAAGAGGTTTATTTTTTTTTTTTGCTGGTATTTCCAAATTATAAGAAAAGAATGTGCGTAAGTGAGTTTATAGTATTTGTTGAATTGGCGGTGGTATGAGACATAAAGAAACGCTTTTTAGATTTTCTTGCCCTCGGGTTGTTTTGAGACGAAATTTTGCATAATTTGAGGCGCGTGGGCCAGACGAGTGCAGAAACGTGTAAGCACTGTAATTGCGTTGCGTTCCATTTAAGTTCGGCGTAATGATAAGAATTGAAAAGTTCACAAGGTTTTGGGCAATGGTAAGGGTGCGAAGCGCTTTACGCGTATTACATAATTATGGTTATTAAATATGAAAATGTTACAAACTGAAGACTGAGGCTTTTGTGGAATACAATTTTCAAATGCTAAAAACTTCATATAGCTCCATTCGTGCTATTTGAAAATATGGTATTTGATAATAAAAAATAATTCAGTTTGATATTATTAAAAGTTTTTTTACAATTTTTTATTTATTTATTTTTTTTGATTTCATTTATATATTTTTGTGTTTTATTTTTGTATTATATTTATGTATTTTATTTTTATATTTTATATTATCAAAAATTCGTCACACGAATTTAAATTTCAGTTACTGACTTTTAAACATTGCTATTTGTTTTTACGTCAGTTACTTCTATAGTAATTCATTTCGAAATACAGGAAGAGTTATTTTATTTTATTTCAATATTTTTTTTTTTTTTGAAAAACAAAAATTTATAATGTTTTTGATGTATTTTCTGATTTGAAAATTTTTTTTCCGTCTTTTTTTTACTAAAATTTTTGATTTTCGAACATTATTTTTTTTTTTGAAAAATTTTTCAGATTTTTTTTTTTAATTTTTTACAGAATTAGATATAAATTATTTTTATTTGAAAAAAAAATGATAATCTCTTCTTTTTTTGTGGATTTAATTAGGTATTGAAAAATTAAATGCTATTTTCTAAAAAAAAAATCCTAACATTTTTTTTTTACTAAAATTATTGCTTTTCAAACATTTAATTTTGTTTGAAAAATATTTCAGATTTTTTTTGTTTATTTTTTTACAGAAAGAGTTATATTACATATATTTTTTTTATTTGAAAAATAAAAATGATAACCTTTTTTTGTGGATTTTATTATTACACAGAAAAAAAAATTCTTCAATATGATGAATTTATTCATAAATATTATGAATTTTTTCACCAACTACCAGATTCATCATATTGATACCACCGTTCATTAAATGACATATTAATGAATGTATTCATTATATATATGAACAAAATATTCAATACAATGAATTTGAATTGTCATATTGATGAATTTGTTCATAATAATTTTAAAAAATATATATATTTTTTTATAAAATAATTCGAAAAAAAATTGTTGTAAAAATTTAATTTAAAAAATAAGAGTAAAAAAATTTTAAAAAAATTATCCGACAACAAAATTGTTTCGAAAAAAAAAATTGTTTTGAAAAAATGTTTTTGAAAAAATAAATTTTTCGAAAAAAAACTTGTTCGAAAAAAAAAATTTATTCGAAAAAAAAAATTTCGAAAACAAAAATTTGTTCGAAAAAAAAAATTGTTCGAAAAAAAAAATTTCAAGAAAACAATTTTTCAACATTATATTTTTTATAAATATAACTTTTTATTAATAAGAAGTTGTAATTATAATAAATAAATATATTACAAAACATCTTACTAATTTATGCATGTAGAGCAAGCATTATATAAGAAATAACGCACAAGAACTACTTGAGAACTAAGAACTACGGAAAACAATGAACGAAAAAAAAAACATTTTGATAGAAATTTGTTTTAATGAACAGAGTTCTTCAATATGAAGAACTAATATGTTGTATGTTATATTTTGGTTCATTAATATGATGAAACGTATTCTTGACATACAGTTCATCATATTGAAGAACTCTTTTTCGACAGTTACCAAGTGTTCTTCATATTTATGATAGAATTCATAACATTGATGGCGTTAGTCATTAATATTATGAATAGCTCTTCAATACGATGAATCATGGTTTGAAGAACGGAATTCATCAATATGATGTACATTTTTTTTTTCTGTGAACCAAGCTGCATACTTAGTAGCAGTCAGAACAGAAATAAAAATAAAAAGTGTGTACAAAATTTGTATTTTACCTTTCTCAATTAGGTCATAAAAAAGTCAAATTTATAGACATTTTTTCAGAAAAACTAAATGATCAGACAAATTAAAAATCAGAAAAAGCCTCATAAACAAAAGCACAAAAGAAAAAAAAATGAAAACTCAAAAGAAAAACTTAAAAAACAATAGATAATGGTACGTTCGCCAATGCGTCACATGATCTGTTCATTCGCTTGATTTTGACACTTGAAGCGAATGAAATTCGGTTGAGTGTTGCATGTTTTTAACGTTCGCTTGGCTTTTCCCGTTTTTTGGCAAATGAAGTCTGGCGAATGTAAGCTGTGATAGCTTTTTAACGTTCGCTTCGCCAAAACCATTCGCTTCGCTAATCATAATAGGGCCCCAATTATTTATTTGAAAATAAAAAATCTTTTTTTTTGTGGATTTTATTAGGTATTGGAAAATGATTTAAACATTTTTTTTTTTAATTTCCGAAACATTATTTTCAACTAAAATTATTACATTTCGAACATTTATTTAATTTTTGTTTTTGAAAAATTTTTCATAATTTTGTTTCACATTTTTTATTTTTCGAAAATAAAAAAAATGTTTAACCTTTCTGCACAAATTGAAAACACACCCGTTCTACTAAAATTAAATTCGATATAAAACCTTGTTTAATAGTAAATTAATTTTCTTCAATTATTTAAAAGAAAATTAATTTATAGAATAACGAACAAAATACATATTTTATAATTTCCCAGAAAACTGGGTCATTTTGACCCAATTTTTGCAGAAGTGTTAAGAATTGAAGAATTGAAATTCCCCAATGAATTCCCCATTCTTCCTATCATTTCTTTCCAAATAAGATACATTTCTACTAGGATAGTAGAAATTTTCCCGATGCACCATTTGAAAATGATTGGGGATTTTTCGAGTAAACCCAACAAGAATCAACATGAGCATTTTGTAGTGAAATCTTTATCATCCGCACAATAAAAAAAATTATTGTAAACTATCTAAACTGTTAAAGGTCCCGATCAGAGCTACTTTACTTCATTATCATAAGAAATGTTCAATCGGACAATGATACACACAGAAAACCGATTTGTAAAAAAAAATAAATTTTGCTGATATAAGGTTACAACAAATGTATTTCGGTTGCAACAACGAAACGTTGGTTAGATTAACCTCATGCCAAAATAGGATTTTTCTGTGTGTAGGAATCTAATTATTAAAGGAATCTAATTATAAAAGAAATCTAATATTAAAATCTTTCAATATTGTATTTCATAGCATTGATAATTTGTTTTCTGTACAACTATATCTTAGGTAACCAAAAAAATAGTTAATTTATAAAATGAAATTCTCAAAAAATAAGCGGACATTTTAAGACATTTCAATTTTAATCAGATGTAAAATTCTTGACTACAAAAATCGAATTGTATTCGTATAGATTTTACCTAACCGGTCTAACTTCGTTCACAAGATTTGATTTTATAAAGTCGAGTTCACAGAAAATAAAGGATTCATTCTTATAGGAAATATGCCGGTATAACTTAGAGGCAAAACAAGATCAAAATCACTCTTTTCTAATGCTCTTTGTACACAATATTTGGCTCAAAATATTTTTAAATATTACTTTTCTGAATACTACCTCCACTTTTCTCAATATCTATAAGACCAACAAAAGATTTACAAATCGTTTGGTTGAAAATTGATACTTTTTTCCGGTTACTACATTCAGCAAATATCAATTCTGACAGCCTGCCATATTTGCGCAATCTGTTGTTTATTTATTTCTTGTCACGTGATGAAAAACTACACAGGCATATTTTTGCACTTAATTGAAAACATTTTTTAGCACTGCTTCCTGAAGGCTTTATAACCCCCATGGGTCATAACTAAATGTCACATTGTACCCACGGGTACAGGGCGCACATTTGAGACGTGCGTGCCATGTGCGGTTTTGTCAGTGATTAAACTAATTGACACATGTTCGATATGGCGCTGCTTGAAAATGTCACATGATACGTCTGTTTAAAAATGGAAAGTACCCCGAATATTTAAGTTAAGACATGACAGTTTATCTTGGAGACTTTATGTTGGTTTTTCGAATTTCTTTTTTCGTTGTATTCTCAAGCAATTCGTACTTCTAATATTTGTTTGTCTTTGTGCTTTGGTTGAAGTTTGTTGCCAGCTCTCATATGAAACACTGTCAACACAGCTAAGGTCAACATCATCATCAACACAGTTCGTCTTGGACGAAGTCACTGCCTGGCCAGCATCCTCATCTTTGTACTGCCCGCTCGTCCGCCTCAGTTGTTTTATGTTCGTGCGTCGTCCTGCGTAATGATAATTCTTGAAGTTTTACAACTTAAGTCGTCAAAGTCAAACACACTCTGGGGAAATTACAAACGCATCGTCGTGTGGCAGTGAAGATGAAGAAAACTTTCTGAAGGTGATACGATTACCGAGTGCCGCAGCAAAACCTGCTGCTGCAGGAAGGACGTCGTCATCGTTGTTGTTGTTGTTGTCTCGAAATGCGTGTCCTTAGTTTTTACAACTTGAGGGTATAATTTTTCCGTCATCTTCTTGATACGCTTACAATGCTGCTGGGTGGAATTAGCAATATTTCCACAGAGTGTATGTTGCATGCAACATTTGCATAAACAAATACTATTAGTAACATAATAAAGGTGGAAACGAACTTGTAATGCGTCGCGTTATTTTTACGTACCCCACCTCCTTCCATCCCACCCACTTAACACAACTTTGAATTTGAAGTTTTGCTGAATGAGATATAGGCCAGGTAGCTGTTAAATTAAATTTTATATTCAAAATTTTGTTGAATTTTTTTAGTGAAATGGAAATTTTAGGGCAGAAACTTTTAAACGATAAGTATTAAGTTGGCGCTGGCAGTGGAGAAAGTTAAATAGGTTTAACGGTTATTAATGGTTATGCTTTTTAAATTTTCATAAATTTTTGTCTAAATTAATTTATTGAAGTCCAAAATAATGTCAATATAGTAAAAAATTAACAGGGTTTTCAAAGTAGTACAATTTTGTTTTCACTATTAAAATTGATCAATAAGATGCATACTATTGTTTCAAAAGTCCGTTGCTATTATTTATGATTCGATGCATTTATTTTCTGCAGACATTTATATAAATGATTCTTTTGTTAAATAAATTGAATCCTCTCCAACACCAAAAAAATCATGTTCAAGTCTATATCTTTAAAACTAAATAAGATAATTTCTCAAGCAAGCACATTTTCTTTAGATCTTAATGTAAGCTTTTCATAAACAAAAGAATTTTTAAAATCGGTTAACTTTTGGATTTTTGACAATTTTTGAAAAAAAATGCATGAACAAAATCTCAACTTTACTGAATTTTGTCTCCATAATCATTAAAGATACGAATTCCAATTTAAAAATTTAAGTTCTCTCAAGAATTCTCTATAAAACACTTTTTAAATTTTTAAAATCGGTGGAGTGTTTTCGAAAATAATGAATTTCACCCGATTTAAGGGCGTTTGGGCACACTGTGCTGCGTTGGAGAGACCTCAGCTTGTATGAACTCACGAAAAATATTGTACTAGATTTCATATTTTTGTTTGTTTGTCAGATTTTTTGTTATAGGAGAAACACATAAAAACAATAGTATTTGAACTATTGGTATACAGACTAAGAGAGAACACTTTAAACAACAATTCTGAATGAAAGTTTTGGTACAATAAATAAATAAATAAATAAATAAATAGAATTCTTTAAAAACTATAAATATGGCTTTTTATAATAAAATTGTATTTTGAGGTATTTAAGAATTTTGAGCGTAAAAACAAAGAAGAAATTGTGTATGAAAAAATGGTTTATTACACTATAAAACATTTAAAAAATAAAATATAAAAAATAATATATACAAATTTTGAGAAAAACTGAGTTTTATAGCAAAAAGTTATAATAAAATATTTATTTTTTTTAATTTGATGAGAAAAATCTTCTAGCGCACCACATAAAATGCCAATATTAAAATTTTAAACTATGATCGATTATCTGTAAAATGAATGTAATCTTTTTTTGCTGTGCCATAAATCGAAGAAGTTATAATTAAAATTAAGGTTGTATCAATTTTTCTAAAGTCAATTTTGAAAACACCCTGTATATCATTGGGTGTTCCAAATAGACCATAACTCTAGAACAATTTTTTTCATTGAATGAACCAAGGAATCAGTCCCAGTCTTTGCACCCTAAAGCAGACCACCCTGTCTAATTATATTGGACCATTAATACAAAAAGACTGCTTCTCAATAAAAATTGATGAAACACTATAACCATAATAGTATTTCTGTAAATTTTAATAGTATACATTATAAAACATTATTTAAAATTCAAATCATGACATAAATACTACTGAAATAGTATCCAATTTGATAGTATTATTTTCGTTTGTCAATTAGTCGGACTTTTAGAGTTATAGGAGAAAACACATAAAAACAATAGTATTTGTACCATTAGTAAATAATTATAATGGAACATTAATACAAAAAGACGGCTTTTTAATTAAAATTTGTTGAAATACTATAAACCTAATAGTATTTCTTTAAATTTTAATAGTATGCATCATGAAATTCATATTATTCAAATAATAGTACTTTAATTTTCATATTAATAAATATAATAAATACTTTAAATAAGTATAAAAAAGGTGCACCATAAACCACTGAATGGCGCATATTCTTTTGAATGTAGCAAGGGCAAATAAACGTCTAAAACTAATAAGATTTTCAAAGTATTACAATTTTGTGTTCACTAATAAAATAGTCAAAGCATACTATTATTTTAATAATTAATTAATTTATGATTTAATGTCATTCTCGTTGCGAAAGTCCGTTACTATTGGAAAGACTTCAATTTGTAATCACGAACATGTTTGTACTCAATTTCATATTTTCGTTAGCCAATTAATTAGTCAGACTTTCAGAGTTATAGGAGAAAACACATAAAAATAATAGTATGCGTACCATTAGTAAATTTATATATTTGAACATTAATACAAAAAGACTGCTTTTTAATCAAAATTTGGTGAAATACGATAAGCTTTACATTATTTCTTTAAATAATATATTTTATTTTAAATGAGCTCTAGGTCCGGTTGTTATAAATTAAAAATTCAATATATTTAGATATTTTTATTTATTTTTCTTTTCTTTAAATTTTAATAGTATGCATTATATAACTTTATATAACATTCAAATTATGTAATTAATAGTACTGAAAATACTATTAAATTTACTAGAAAGCTTAAAAAAAAAGTAGAAAACTAATATTACATATACCATAAAATCAATAGGTGTACTATAAACTACTAAATTGCGCATTTCCCTCTAAATATAGCAACAGTTCCAACAAATATCACTCCATCAAATTAATATATTTTTCCATTCGATGTCTAAATTCAATTAAATACGCGTGCAACCACTCTGTAATGCAACAATTGACATTCATCGAAACCCTGATCTAATCGAAAAATCAAACGTCTGTCAAACACGCAACTCTTGTCTCGCCAACTGCTGCCAACTACTACTATTGGCCTGACTTATTGGCCACCGTTTTATTTACAATTTCATTATAATCATTGATTTTCTGTACAGACGAATGAGTTTTGCGAATATTTGGCACGCGAATTATGCCAACGTCAATATTTGAAGAATTTCAATATGCGTGAGAGATTTTTTATCGCCTTCGTTGGATCTACAACGTCCGCGTGCTGACAACTGACGCAGGACGCAGTCAACTGTCAACTGTGCAGCCCGGGTGAAGGGTGTAGTTTAATCTTAATCGGATTTGCTAGCGCGCTATGTCTTCCCAAATGATTTACATGCGATAAGAAAAACGGCAAATAGAATGAAGAACGTACGTCCGTGTTGCGCATCAACCTTGGGAAGGGTGTTGGATTTAAGTTAATCTGAGGCGCTTTTTGCTCATATTAATTTCATATTAACTTTGAGCTGTGAGAAATTCAATATGAAATTGTGACAATATATTTATTTCTTATTGTATTTTATGATATGCCACCGAAAGAAGTATCAAAAAAAAACTTCGCATTTTAATAATGAAATTTGGGCTACTTTTGCATAATTCAAATTCATAACTTGTACAACCCTCAATATTTGCCTTTTCCGTGCTTCCTACTCCCAACCCCTGCAATTCTCTTCATCCAAAGAACTCAAAAAAGCTACTCTGCCTTTATTGTATTCAATAAACATGCCTGCCAATCAGTGCAATTCAATCGAAAACTTCAAATCGAAATCATAACGAGGTGACACACTTTTCGCATCGCATTACAGTGCCTTAAATATTATAATCCTCGACGGAAATATCCTGTTGCAACATGTTGACTTGACACGCAGCAGCAAAATGAAAAATAAAATATATTTTGCATTGACACCCTTTTTAGGTATCTGACGCCAAGTATTAACCTTTTTATGAGGGTACGTTTTTATTTCAAGATTTCAATATACGAAGGGTAAATTGGAAACTCATAATTTATGCGAAAACAATAAGAACTGTGTTGATGAACATCGAAATCATGAAAATTGGGCCAAGTATTTGATAACATTTTAAGATTATGTCTTTTTTTTAAGGCCTACTTGAAAATAATAAAATTTATTATATTATTTAATAGTTTTTGATTGAATTGCATAGAAACGCTTAATTGGCAATTACACAATCACTACATTATTCAGCATACTTTATCGAAATCGATAGCCGGAGAACTATTCAAATTATGTAGACGGCCTGCAGTGCGCGATTTACAATTACGCATTGTTTTAATGTTTGAAATGAACCGCAAAACCATTAAATACCCAACAACAACAGCAATAATAATGTCATAATTGTTGTGCTTTGGGAGAAATGCAATTCCGTGGCACCACCGTTGTCCCCAAACCACAGTCGCAAACATTATTCACAATTATACAAATCCACTGGCATGCGAGACAGAGACAGCACCAGCAACTGCCACCACATAAATCCTCCGCTAAATGGTCGCCGCCAAAGAGAGACGACGCTATGATCAGATCATTAAATGAATATTTATTATATTCGATATAATTATCACGCGTAAATGTAACAATTGAGTTTAATTAAATTTTATTCAGGTAAATTTTAACAAATGTGCAGATAAATTAATGTTTACGATTTACGGTAACTGCGGGCGAAAGTCAATTAATCTGCTGAATAGGGATTAACAACTAATAGTGAAAACACCTAAATGAAAAAAAAAAAAATAGTATTGAGTGCAAAAATATATTTATTGAGTTAAGTTATTGAATTAACTAAAATTATATAAAAATTAGGTAAAAAATTTAATTTTTAGTGAAAAAAATACAACACGCAAAAATTTAATTTTTAGTGAAATATAGAATGATCAGTGAAAATTTATGTAAAAATTTAATTTTCGTAAAAATTTGAATTTTAAGTTAAAAATTGGATTTTCCTAAAAATTTGAATTTTAGTTGAAAATGGAATTTTAAGTGAAAATTTTAATTTATAGTTAAAAAATTGAATTTTTAATGTAAAATGGAATTTTTTAGTAAAAATTAAATTTTTAGCGATAAAATTAAATTTTAGTTAAAGATTACATTTTTTAGTGAAAAATTGAACTTTTATTAAAAAAAATAAATTTTTAGTGCAAAATTAAATTTTTAATGAAAAATTTAATTTTTAGTGAAAAATTTAATTTTTAGTGAAAAATTGAATTTTTAGTGAAAAATTGAATTTTTAGTGAAAAATTGAATTTTTAGTGAAAAATTTAATTTTTAGTGAAAAATTTAATTTTTAGTGAAAAATTGAATTTTTAGTGAAAAATTGAATTTTTAGTGAAAAATTGAATTTTTAGTGAAAAATTGAATTTTTAGTGAAAAATTGAATTTTTAGTGAAAAATTTAATTTTTTAGATAAAAATTGCATTTTTAGTGAAAATTTGAATTTTTAGTGAAAATTTGAATTTTTAGTGAAAATTTGAATTTTTTGTGAAAATTTGAATTTTTAGTGAAAAATTAATTTGTAGTGAAATTTTGAATTTTTAGTGAAAAATTAAATTTTTAATGAAACATTAAATTTTTAATGAAAAATTGAATTTTTAGTGAAAAATTGATTTATAGTGAAAAATTTAATTTTTTAGAGAAAAATTGCATTTTTAGTGAAAAATTGCATTTTTAGTGAAAAATTGAATTTTTAGTGAAAAATTGAATTTTTAGTTAAAATTTGAATTTTTAGTGAAAAATTGAATTTTTAGTGAAAATTTGAATTTTTAGTGAAAAATGAATTTGTAGTGAACTTTTGAATTTTTAGTGAAAAATTAAATTTTTAGTGAAAAATTGAATTTTTAGTGAAAAATTGAATTTTTAGTGAAAAATTGAATTTTTAGTGAAAAATTGAACTTTTAGTGAAAAATTTAATTTTTAGTGAAAAATTGATTTATAGTGAAAAATTTAATTTTTTAGATAAAAATTGCATTTTTAGTGAAAATTTGAATTTTTAGTGAAAATTTGAATTTTTAGTGAAAATTTGAATTTTTAGTGAAAAATTAATTTGTAGTGAAATTTTGAATTTTTAGTGAAAAATTAAATTTTTAATGAAACATTAAATTTGTAATGAAAAATTGAATTTTTAGTGAAAAATTGATTTATAGTAAAAAATTTAATTTTTTAGAGAAAAATTGCATTTTTAGTGAAAAATTGCATTTTTAGTGAAAAATTGAATTTTGAGTGAAAAATTGAATTTTTAGTGAAAAATTGAATTTTTAGTGAAAAATTGAATTTTTAGTGAAAAATTGAATTTTGAATGAAAAATTGAATTTTTAGTGAAAAATTGAATTTTAAGTTAAAATTAATTTTGTATTGAAAAATTCGACTATTGGGCAAAAGAGTCAAATTATACCATGAACCGAAATCGTTTTCCGGTTGCAAGTTATGCTGTTGATTTCGGTTATGGTATTAATGTTAATTTTTGTCTATATTTTTAATATCTTGAACCAAAAACAAAAAAGTACTTTAAATTTGAATTTTAATTTTATCGATACGCTAGTAGAAATTCGTCTTTTTACGGTAGACATGATCGTATTTGAGAAATCCTATCACAAAGTTATCAATTCGTGGCTTAATTCAAAACTTTCTGAAGTGTGTTTCAGTTATAAATTTTATATATTATTTTTAAAGCATATTAAAAATAGTTATTATCAAAAACCTATCACACAGATATCTGGTACTGAAAATTTATTTAAAGCCTTCTGCGATTATCACCCATATTTTGTAAAACGAAACGAAAAGTGATTCGTCAAAAAAATGGCAGACATTCCAGTGACAGATTATTTTTTTGTATTAAATGTAATAAAAACGACGACGAACTGAACAAGTAAACTAAAATGTCATTGGAATTTTTGACGAATCAATTTTCGTTTCGTTTTACAAAATAAGGAGGATAATACCCCCTATGTTTAAAAGATGTGCAAAGTTTTAAATTAATTTAAGTTATTTCATTATTAATTATGTTATTTTATTGGAATCCCTTAAAGTTTCTAATAATAAGTAGTATCGTTTTACAGAAAATGTCTCACAAAATTATCTAGTCCGGAAATTTGTTCTGGACTTTTGGGTTAATGAATGAAATTACAGTGTTGAAATATCATATTCCTCACCATTTTAAAGTGATACATTCTAAAGAAACTTAAATATTCGAATTGTTATTTTTCTAATAACTAAAACCTATGGTTCGCAGTTTTGACTTCAATCAAGAAACACCATTTATTGCTCAAAGTCTACTGAACTGAAATTTCAAATGCCTAATTTACTTAATAAATAACTTTATAGAGAACATAAAAACAGTCGTCGATTCAGCGTACTTTTATAATTTCCACTCCTTTAGCTCTAACCACAACAAGTACGTCGTACTTCACATGCAATGACAAAACCAATTCTAGGCACGCATTACGCCTAAAAGTTTTGCCAAATGATAACATCATCCATCTATCCATCCATGGCACAGTAAATGTTTGAGGCATATTTTTAGGCGTGCGGCGCCGCTCATCGCACACAAAGATTAATTGTGATCCACTAAACTGATTGTCGGGATTAAATTGCCATATTGGCAGAAAATTGCGATGGTGTCAAAACCAATTCCATTGGGAGACACACAGAGGCAGGCAGACAGTCAATGAAACGATACAACAAAAACGATACAAAAACAACAAGTAGAGTATAAAGTCAAAAAGTTCGTTATTTGATAAGCACCAATTATAATTGGATTTGTGGGAATGATAAGCAGTTCGAGTGCGATCCGGGGGAAAGGACTGCCTGTGACTGCTGGATCTGAAGTCAATGCAGGTATTTTTGGCAAGTCGGCAAAGTGGTTCTCGACGAAGTTTGGCAATCGATGGAGTTAATGAAACGTAGGATTTGCTTAGTGTCGAAGAAGATATACGAAGTAAAGAAATATGGAAAAATTAAACGGGAAAATGTTGTGGGTTTGTGTGATGGGGCAGATATAGCAAAAGTTAAAGCTGTCAGATAATGCCACAGTGGTTTAGCGCTGGCGAAAATGAAGCAATGATAAATATACTCTGGAGCATTAATTCGTATTTGAAATTGGAAAATAATATGGGGTTCATGCCAGATAAGAAGAAGTAGAAGAAAGTAAGTAAAAGAAGTGTAATTGCACGCAGTAGCTGAGATAAAGATTTCACTTTTTTTTATTTATTTTGCGGGGTTAAACGAAATGAGTTTGTGCTTGAAACTGAAGAGTAATCAAAGTTTGGCAATTTGCAGTAGCTTAGTGGTGAGCAGTAGTTGGCAGTGTCAAATGCATCACAAAGTAATTAAAGAATTTGGCGAAAATCAAGTCTGATGACTGTGAAAAAATACCCCAACTAATCAGTGCATCTGCCACTCCTCGTGTACATTGACTAATTGTCAAACATCAGAGAATTGCCAAATTTATGCAGCAAGTGGCAACCCTTACCACTTGCCTATTATGAATTGTCAAATGTTGCCACTTACTTGGCACGCATCGTTACCCCTTTTTCCATTTTGATGATGTCAACCAAACTCGCACATAATTAAGACTCTACATCATCATTTAAGTCTACATTCGACGGTGGCGGCGGAGGCGGCATGACAGACAGGAGACGGCTTTTATTTACTTTTGTTTGAGGTGGAGCTGGATTTGCCATAATCAACCCTCCAAAGAGCCAGACCGTAAAACAAACAAATTGTAAATTTTGCGTAAATAATAAATTTTCAAAAATTTGTTGTTTCGCTTAACAATGCGCTGCGGTATGACGCGCTTGCGGCACAGCACAAAGTCATGACAAGTGAAGAAAATGTCCCGAAGATATGCTGAACTAATTAAACATGTAACAAGGATGTGATTTCTGTTTGTTTTTTGGATGTTTTTAATTTTTCATTATATTTTTCACAGCATGCTTTAATTGTGGTTTTGCGATAGCGTAGAGGGGCAAATCATGTGGAAATTTTAATTAATGCTTTAGTTAAATAATGGGATTTTCACTAATCATTAGCATTAAATGAAATATATTAATTTTTGAAAAATTTAAATTTGAGTGCAAATTGAATTTGAATGAAAATTTGAATTTTTAGAGAAAAATTAAAATTTTAGTAAATTTATAGTAAAAATATAATTTTAATGAAAAATTTATATTTTAATGAAAAATAGTATTTTTAATGAAAAATTTAATTTTTAGTGAAAAATGTTTAAAGCAGAAAGAACCAAAAGCAAAAATGCACATAATTCGTATTGTGTTTATTAGAGAAGGAAAACTTAAGTGACTTGAAATGTAGAATCTGCAGAGATAGATCGCTAATGCAGGGGTTTGGCTGCCTCTGAAACAGCTGTACGATCTGCCACTGAATGCATTTTTTAAAAATTGTTTGTTGTTTTATTTATAAAAACACCCAAAAATATTAAAAAATATTAAAAAATATTAAAAAGTATTAAAAAGTATTACAAAATATTAAAAAATATCAAAAAATATTAAAAAATATTAAAAAATATTAAAAAATATTAAAAAATGTTAAAAAATATTAAAAAATATTAAAAAATATTAAAAAATATTAAAAAATATTAAAAAATATTTAAAAAATATTAAAAAATATTAAAAAATATTAAAAAATATTAAAAAATATTAAAAAATATTAAAAAATATTAAAAAAAATTAAAAAATATTAAAAAATATTAAAAAATATTAAAAAATATTAAAAAATATTAAAAAATATTAAAAAATATTAAAAAATATTAAAAAATATTAAAAAATATTAAAAAATATTAAAAAATATTAAAAAATATTAAAAAATATTAAAAAATATTAAAAAATATTAAAAAATATTAAAAAATATTAAAAAATATTAAAAAATATTAAAAAATATTAAAAAATATTAAAAGGTATTAAAAAATATTAAATAGTATTAAAAAATATTAAAAAATATTAAAAAATATTAAAAAATATTAAAAAATATTAAAAAATATTAAAAAATATTAAAAAATATTAAAAAATATTAAAAAATATTAAAAAATATTAAAAAATATTAAAAAATATTAAAAAATATTAAAAAATATTAAAAAATATTAAAAAATATTAAAAAATATTAAAAAACATTAAAAAATATTAAAAAATATTAAAAAATATTAAAAAATATTAAAAAATATTAAAAAATATTAAAAAATATTAAAAAATATTAAAAAATATTAAAAAATATTAAAAAATATTAAATTTTTTTAAAAAATATTAAAAAATATTAACAAATATTAAAAAATATTAAAAAATATTTAAAAAATATTAAAAAATATTAAAAAATATTAAAAAATATTAAAAAATATTAAAAAATATTAAAAAATAATAAAAAATATTAAAAAATATTAAAAAATATTAAAAAATATTAAAAAATATTTAAAAATATTTAAAAATATTAAAAAATATTAAAAAATATTATAACATATTAAAAAATATTAAAAAATATTAAAAAATATTAAAAAATATTAAAAAATATTAAAAAATATTAAAAAATATTAAAAAATATTAAAAAATATTAAAAGGTATTAAAAAATATTAAATAGTATTAAAAAATATTAAAAAATATTAAAAAATATTAAAAAATATTAAAAAATATTAAAAAATATTAAAAAATATTAAAAAATATTAAAAAATATTAAAAAATATTAAAAAATATTAAAAAATATTAAAAAATATTAAAAAATATTAAAAAATATTAAAAAATATTAAAAAATATTAAAAAATATTAAAAAACATTAAAAAATATTAAAAAATATTAAAAAATATTAAAAAATATTAAAAAATATTAAAAAATATTAAAAAATATTAAAAAATATTAAAAAATATTAAAAAATATTAAAAAATATTAAATTTTTTTAAAAAATATTAAAAAATATTAACAAATATTAAAAAATATTAAAAAATATTTAAAAAATATTAAAAAATATTAAAAAATATTAAAAAATATTAAAAAATATTAAAAAATATTAAAAAATAATAAAAAATATTAAAAAATATTAAAAAATATTAAAAAATATTAAAAAATATTTAAAAATATTTAAAAATATTAAAAAATATTAAAAAATATTATAACATATTAAAAAATATTAAAAAATATTAAAAAATATTAAAAAATATTAAAAAATATTAAAAAAAATATATTTTTTTTAATAAAAAAAAAGGTTAAAAATGTAAAAAAATGTTTTCAGCTCTATTTTTCAATTCTATTTGAATTCTTAACGTTTCAATTTTTCAATTCACACATTTAAATAAAATTCAATTTTTCTAGTTCGCTTTAATGAATTCTATAGACTTTTGATTTGAATATTTCAATTTCGCATAATTTATGTTTATTAGAATTAGAGATTATAAAACAGTGTTGCTTTTATATTTATATTTTTTTTTATATATTTTCTTAATAAAATTGTGTTAAATGAAAACTTTTTATATATTTTTTTTTTATAATCTAAAAATATTGTAATTTCCCTACCATCAAAAACATTTCCGCCACCACATTTTTAATCTGTTCAAGAATTGTTTTTATTTCACTGTTGTAACTGACAGTGTTGCTCATTAGCATATCCTCGAAGGAAAAGAAAATTACAAATAATGACTGAAATTACTACTGTGTATGTGAGACCCAATTGTTGTCGCAGTTAAACGCAAATAGACACAACATCCCACCCGAAAAACTTTGAATTTTTGGAAGCAACAAAATTGTTGTTCTACTTGACGGTTTATGTGAGTAAAAAACAACGAAAAAAAAATTAAAAAACAAAAGCCTTGTAAAGTTGGAAATCACTTCATTAATTCAGCATTTGAACAGGACGAGAGAAAAAACAAAAAGCATGCTCAATTATCCGAGTGTGTGTGTGCCCAATGAATAACGAAGAAGAAGAAGATGAAGAAGCATTTTTAAAGGGAAATCCTGTCGCATCATATGCGGCATCCGGCAACGCCAACCCCAATGCCGATGGCGCTAAAACGGCAAAACAAAGCGGAAGTTTGACTTGAGCTACAGTTGCAGCTGCTAAGTAAAAGATGTAGAAGAAGAAGAAGAACAAGAGCAAGTTGTACCAAAAGGACGAAGCTGTTGCTGCCTGTAAACGAAGACTTTTGTCTGTTTTTTTGTTGCTGCCGAAACTTTTGCTTACAACATATTTTTACGCCAACAGAGTGACATGGAAAAGTTTATTATTTTTCACTGCGACGGTGGCACGGCGGCTCTGATGATAATGTTGATAATGATGATGATGTTATTGTTGTTGCCTAGATTTTAAGCGGACACGCAAGTTAATTAAATGCTTTGGGAGATTGTTACAGGGTAGTTAAGCTAAAGATGCGCATTTTATGTGTGATTTTGTTGAATAATGACTTGGTCGAAAGCACATTAGTGCTGTCTTTTAGCCAGTAGCACCACCCTCTAAACAAGAGTCATTCGGCAGGACGACTAAACAAGAAGTTATACAGCATCATTAGGTCCTTAGAAAATTGTCAGTTTTATGGCAAATAATATTTGGCAAAAACATAAAAGTTTCACTTTGTTTTGTAGATGACATGATTTTAATTTGAGTTCAGAATATATAAAAATTTATAAGTTTTAGTCCATTTTTCATATCGTCACTGCCATGCCAAAGGGGCGAATGTGCATTTTTAAAAATATTGGGAAATCAAATTTTAAAGTTTAAAAATTATTAAAATTTATTTTCATTTCAATTTTTTTATCATTTTGGTTTATTCATCAATTATCATTACGTATATAAAATATCTTTTGATTTGGACAACTCACTGAATTATAAATACGTATTTTCTGTGACTAATTCTGACCAACGCGGAAATATTTTTGTTTTTTTTGCTATAACTCTTTATTTGCGCAAGATAAAATATTGGTGTGAAGGAATTAATTGTTTTATTTCAAAGCACCTATCGATTTGCATCATTATTTAAAAATATTTTTCCAAACATTTTTCTTGCAAATGATAAATATTTAAAAAAATATATTAAATAATGATGATGATCGATAGCAGTTTTAAAAACAAACAATTATTGCCTTTACACTACTATTTTATCTTGTACCAATAAAAAGTTATAGCAAAAGAAAACGAATAATTTCGAAAAATGGAAAATCTTGTCATGCCAAAAGGGCGAATATTTTCGTTTTTTTGCTATAACTCTTTATTTGTGCAAGATAAAATAGTTATGTAAAAGCATTATTTGTTTGTTTTTAAAGCACCTATCTATTAGGAGCATTATTTAAAAATAATTTGCCTAACATTTTTCTTGCAAATGATAAATATTAAAAAAAAAAAATTGAAATAGTGATACCAATCGATAGGTGATTTAAAATCAAACAATTAATGCATTTAACAAACTATTTTATTTTATACCAATAAAAAGTTATGGCAAAAAAACGAAAAGATTCGCCCTTTTGGCAGGACAAGACTTTAAATTTTTCGAAATTCGCCTTTTGGTTTTGTCTTTTGCTTAGAAATCTCCGACAAAATCACACACGATTTTGGCACAGTATACTTGAGGAAAAAAACGCAAAAGTCAAAAATTCCACATTCGCCCCTTTGACATAATAATGACGATATATAAAACAAATCAATTTTTATGTATGCCTCTCGTAGGTAAATCCTTACCGATCTAATATCTTTATTTGCTTATTTTTTTTTGTTATAAATATTGTTATGAAATTATTGCCAATAAACAAAAAGGCAAAAAAATGCTTTTTGCACCCTCGTTTTTGGCCCAAAACATGTTACAGCCTAAAACTCCCCATAATATGTGCTTCTTCAATAACCTTCTTCAATAATCTTCTTCATCACAACTTTCTTTTCTATTTGCCGTCAAAATCCCTTTTTTCCATACAAAGACCTTACTTTTTTCAGCTTGATTAGATTTTGTCTCTTTCACTCATAGAATTCTGGCAGTTTATCTGCCGCTGTTGGTTATAAAAATAAAATTGTTTTTTGACTCTTATATCGTAAATAAGAAATATCGTACGTGCGTATGAATTTTTCGGTTCATACATTATGACCCCCCCTAAAACCCTTTGTTGGATTGCGAAATAAAATGGGGCTCAACAATTCATATTCATGCAATTGGGTGGGGAGGGGGAAGGTTTTAAAGAATGGCTGTATAATTTATAAAATTGCAAAAATATATAACTTATATTTTTATCGTGATCGAGCAAGATTATGTGAATCGGCTCAAATTATGACCCTTTTTGAGTGCGAGAAGAAGCTGCCTTTTTTTACCGGTAACTCTTGCACAGATTTAGCTATACCCTCTAAATTCAGTTGAAACGAGCTACATCCTACATTGTTTAGCAACCACTCTGCCTCTTTTTATTTTATCTCTCACTCCGTTTCTTCTTTTGATTTGTCTTCAATTAATTTCAAGGATAACTGCGCATATTGATGTCCAGGTAAATAAATTGACCCCATCAGACTGGTATTTTGCAACCAACCCCAATTGTTGGCATCCTTTTTATTATTATTTGTATCTTCATCTGCCTCCATTTGGTAAGTATCGGATTTGCTTTGCTATGCTAAGCCACAGCCCGTTGCACAGTGCTACGTCACTCGACTTCATTATCGACAGTCGACTGTCGACTCTATCGCTGATTCAGTCTGTCATGTCGCCGTACCCATATCATATTATTTCGACTCGACGGAAGGCGCTCGCTCTGTACTACTATTTATTGCACAGTCATCGTACCAGGATTTGCGCTATTCATTGTTGGTTGTATTGTTGCATTTAAACTGAGATTACGTTTGTTTATTATGTTGTTAGTTGCTTTATTTACTTGATTTCTTGTATTTAGTTGCAGGGAGTCCAGGCTCACCACCAGGATACAGCATTGGTTCTGCTCTGGATGATATAGTAGACTATGCAACGCTGATTTGTTTTATGACATTACGTTTATTGTGTTGTGAAAAAATTGCGCTTAATATAAGTTGTATAATGGAAAACATTTAGGGAGTAACATTTTTGTAAACCTAATTTTTTTTTAGATTTGGGTTTACTTCAACTAAATTATTGAGGAATTATTTGGCCAATTTCACGATTATAACGAACATTTTATAGTATTTTAAAACTATACTTTACAAAAAATTAAAGTAATATCTTCGAATACTATCAAATTAATTAGAAAACTTTTGATTAAAAAAGAAAAAACTATTATTTCATGAACCATAAGATTAATGGTCGTACCATTAAGTACTTAATGGGACATTTTCTTCTGAGTGTAGATTTTGTGTTGTTCCCGTAAATGTATTTTTTAATATTTAATAGAAGAACCTAGCGTAAAGTGGGACACGTTTTGATATTCCTCCAAATAAATACATTATGACTAATTTTGTTAAAATTGTACTAAAGGGTTTATTCCAAAATGTGATTCGTGATGCATTAACGGAATACAAATTATATATCTTTTGATTGATTATGGGATATTTTTAAAAACAGCGCTTTCTCGTACCTCTAGAAATATATTGGGATAATGTGTGAAATGCACCCAGAAAAATTTCCCTCAAATCCCATTAAAATTGGTCAATTTATATACTAATTGTTTTAATAGTATATAAAAAATAAATCTTTTCATATAAACTCAATGGCTCAATTTTCTAGTATTTAATGGTATTTTCCGATGAAAATAATAATTTATCCTATTGAATATTTTTAATAGTAAAAAACTATTAAGTATTTATATAGCATTTTTTTCTGGGTGTGCTAAAAATGTTACCAACAATGAAATAATTTAATATTTTCGTAATTTATAAATATAGTCAGAATATATAAATAATATTTATGTAAGGAAAAAATTATGGTAATACAAAAAATGTATGTTAAGGTGAACATTTATAAAAATCTACACAGAAAGAAAAATCTACAACATAATGATATTATTCATAAATATTACAACCTGATTCATAATATGAAAATATTTTTCTTTTTTTTGCCATAACTTTTCATAGGTACAAGATTAAAAAGTGACATAAAGGCATTCGTTGTTTGTTTTTAACGCACCTATCGATTTGCATCATTATTTAAAAATAATGTTTAAATAATTTCGAAATTTTGTTATTTTCAAGAAAAATGTTTAGCAAATTATGTTTAAATAATGATGCCAATTGTACTTTAATGATGAACAATTCATGCCTTCACATCACTATATTATATTGTAAGAGTAAAAAAATATGTCATAAAAACGAAAAGATTCACCCTTTTGGTAACGAAAATGGCATGATAGTGACGATACAATATAAAAAAATTTTGAAATTATTATTATTTTTATAATTAATGAAAAAATAAATTTTCTAGAACAATAAAAAAATTAAAAATTTTTAACGATTATATTTTTTTTCGAAAAATTTAAAGGTAATTTCGTGTTTTTTTTTATATCCAAAATAAAAAAAAGATTACTATTTAAAAATAGAATTCTTCTCTCCAGTCGATCCGACTTAATTTCTCATGGCCGCTTGAAAGTCTTTTTTAAGCCAAAATTTACTCTCGAATATAAGGACTGCGTCGAATAAAATTGTCCGTTACATATCTTCCCATAATGTGCTATTGCAAGATGCAAATTAAAAAAATTTTATCATAGTTGCTCTGAATTAAATGGCAGAAAATAATTTGTGTCAGTTATAGTCAATACAAAATTTATTTAACGCGAAAATGGCAAACGAAGTGGAAGTGCGAGAAAATATAATTAAAATTTTTCAAAAACAACCTAGTTGGTCTTTTAAGAAAATTGCCAAGGAGGTAGGGGCTAACCCTAAGGCCATTTCTCGCGTTATCAACCCCTTTGAGGAAGACCTGAGTATTGATCGGAAGAAAGGTTCTGGTAAAAAAAAAAGGCCCACATGATCGTGAAAAGTCGAAGAATATTGTGAATATTATAAAGAAAGATCCAAGCATATCCGGAAGGAAATTGGCGAGAAAGGCGGATTGCTCAGAATCTTTCGTGCGCAGGACTAAGAAAGAAGCTGGGCTGAAGACGTACAAGGTCCAAAAAGTTCCGGATAGAAATGCCGTCAAGAATGAAACCGCAAAACAACGAGCTAAAAAGCTGAACCAAGATTTTTTTAAAAAAATCGATTGCTGCATAATGGACGACGAAACTTATGTTTTAGCGAACTTTTCTTCAGCTACCTGGGCAGGAATTTTATACAGCCGATTCTCGAGGAAATGTCGCTGAAAAATTCAAATAAAAAAAAATGACAAAATTCCCAAAGAAATTTCTTGTTTGGCAGGCAATTTGCAGTTGTGGAAAAAGAAGCAGCTCATTCGTGACATCGGATACAATTAATAGCGAAATATATGTGAAGGAATGCTTGCAAAAGTGTCCATCCATGAAGTGTCCATCATGTCACTACAGCAAAACGGCCTTAGAGTGGATCCAACAAAATGCAGTGATTTTAGTGCCTGGAGAAGCCAATCCACCAAACTGTCCAGAATTCAGGCCGATTGAGAGATACTGGGCTTTAGTAAAAAGGGAGATGAAGACAACAAAAAAAGTGGCCTTCAAGACTTTAAAAGAAAGTGGTCTTCAGCAGCTGTGAGGGTGTCGGACACAACCATTACAACATTAATGGAAGGGGTTCCGGAAAAATTAAAACTTTTTATTAAAAAATATTAATTTCTGGTTTTTTATATTTTTTTTTAAATCTAAAAATAATTTGCAAAATAAAATATTTTATTCTATAAAAATTCGATTACTAGATTTCTAGATTTTTTCATTTTTGTAGCGGACAATTTTATTCGACGCAGTCCTTATGCCATTGTCTGCCGACAGGTAACGGGTTTCGAACCTGGGACCTTCGGTTTGCTATCCATCACTTTTACCGCTTTAATATAATAAATTATTCAATTTTAAAATTTAAATATTTAAAAAAAAATATAATATTTTAGAAAAAAAAAATTAGGAAGTCATACGATTCATATTATATTTTCATAAAAATGATGAATTGTTGTTCAAAGTTATGAAATAATCCATTATATTGCTAAAGCTACACTCTTCTGTTACTTTTATATTAAAGTCAATTTAAAACTGACATTCCATAAAAATTTAAAAAAGCATTCGCTTGTTTCATTATTACAACTTTCCATCTAGCTTCAGACCCACATGGTGCAGCTCGTTATAACGTTGGTCTGTTGGTTTTGTTGTGCTTTGTTGTAGTTGTTGCTTTTGTTGTTGCAAAAAGTTTGTTTTTGTGTTTTTGCAAATTAATTTGCTTATAATTTTTACGCTTAGTTAAACACAATTTTGAGTGATTTTCACACAAAACTCCTTTGCGACTCCGACAACCGCCAGCCAGCCATGGCAGAGAAGCAGTAGTAGCAGCAGCCTAGGACCCAAAGTAGCAGCAGCAGTAGTTGCAGCTCCTCCGGCAGGATTCACGCCAGAATTCATTGCGTTGCAAATGTTTTCATGCAATTTATGCATCCAGCAGCCGTTTTTGTCGACTGAATGTTGTCAACAATTTCGCACTTGAATTTGTTGCCTGCATAGTTTTGCCAGTGAATAATTTTAAATTTTACTTTAACAACATATTTAGGCTTTTTTTTAATGAAAAATAAAAATTTCAACTAAATTGTAGCAATTTTGCCCACACAATATTCAACACTGCTGCCGTTTTAAATAAATGCGCCGCACATACGTCGTGTCGCCCAAAAGGCAACGCAACGCACAGCACGAATGCGCTTTTCGTTCCCAAACTTCAGCATTTTCGGTGGTTTTAAACAATTTGCACGTATTTTCACACAAAATCATGACAGGAAAAAAAGATTGATTTTGTCGATGCTGCAAAATGTGCGAAACGAGCAACGAAAGATGAACGATGAACGACGAACGTTCGAACAAAAAGAGTTGGATGCATGGATAGTGGATAGAGCGACGTACAGACAAATAGGACAGACAGAGACGGCCGCAGTTTTTGACAGGAATACGAAATTAGTGTTTGCTCACTACATTCATTCAGTGACAATATCTCCGAGTGTATGTATGTCTGTCTGTCTGCCTTTTTGTCTAAAAGATCCTGCCGCATAGTAGGCTCTGTTTAGTGTCATTGTCCTACATGAGCACTCGAAAAAAATACAACTTTTTTTGGGTTCAGTCTTTTGCGGTTCTTGTGCCAAAAATGTACGCAGACCAAAAGGAAGTCATGATTCAATTAAATCAAATTGAAACGCAAGGCAAGCCGTGTTTCGCATTTGCAATGAGTTGTCTACTACCAAGGCTACCTACCGTCAGGCAATTCAGTCAAGAAAGTGTTGAACAATTGAGGATAGTTGAAATTTTTATTCCAGAAATTGACTAATATTCAAATTGGTTTATTTAGGTTCAAGGTCCTAGAAAAGCGGCTTACGCATTTGGAAAAGAGCCGACATCTAACTGACTAAAGGTCGTGGTTAAATTCTATTTAGACAATTCACAAATTTGTTAAGCCTAAACACTTTTTATCTTATTACAACAGTAGATGGAGATAATTCTTTCAGAAGAAAATTTTTTTTCTGTAAAATTCTTCCCCAATACAATTTTTGCATTACTTGGTAGAGAAATGTTTCAGGATGTTATTGTCTCGTGGGGAAGAAGAGTCTCTAAGAACAGATTCAGGGAGAAGAGTACATAGACAAAAAAAATGTCAGTATAATGATATTATTTATAAATATTTATACCAACTACCAGATACATCATATTGAATATTTCATTCATTTAAAAAAAAATTTGAATAATCTGACGTTTTTTATATATTGAAAAATATCCATATATAAAACTCTTGGTCCGTCTGTCTGTCAGTCTTTCTGTCAGTCTGTCTGTATTTCTGTCTAAACCGTTAAACCGATCTGACTGAAATTTTCCACGAAGATACTTTATACCGGATACCGGAGAGTGACATAGGCTACATATGGGAAGGATTGGAAAAAGGGGCGTGGCACCTCCCATAAAACCTAAACTTTGAAAACGATATAACTCGGCACTTACACTAGCTAAGAAGATGAATCAGCCAAGAAGATAAATACAAAAAAAATTACAAAAGCAAAAACACAAAAATGAAAGCAAAAATCAAACACAAAAACAAAAGCAAAGGCACGAACTAAATCAATCACATAAAAATAAAAGCAAAATAAAACCAAACAAAAGATGGTAAT
Organism: Dryomyza anilis; assembly: GCA_951804985.1. Classification (NCBI taxonomy): domain Eukaryota; kingdom Metazoa; phylum Arthropoda; class Insecta; order Diptera; family Dryomyzidae; genus Dryomyza; species Dryomyza anilis. The sequence goes on from OX638134.1 coordinate 1,465,418, forward strand.
ACAAAAACAAAAGCAAATACAAATAAAAAAAGCAGAACCACAAAACAAAAAAAAAACCAAAATCAAAAACACAAAAGAAAAAACAGAAAAGCAAAAACACAAAAGGAAAAACAAAACAAAAACACAACATCAAACGCAAAAACACAAAAGCAAAACATAAAAGCCAAATTACAAAAGCAAACACAAAAACAACAGCAAAAACAAAAGCAAAACACAAAAACAATAGCAAAAACACAAAAACAAAAATACAAAAATAAAAACAAAAAAAGATCAAAGCAAAAACACAAAAACCAAAGCAAACTCAAAACACAAAAACAATTCAAAAACACAAAAGTAAAGACACAAAAACAAAATAAAACGCAAAAACACAAAAGCAAAACATAAAAGTCAAATCACAAAAGCAAACACAAAAACAACAGCAAAAGCAAAACACAAAAACAATATCAAAAACACAAAAACAAAAGCAAAAATAAAAGCAAAAAAAAATCAAAGCAAAAACACAAAAACCAAAGCAAAAACACAAACTCAAAACACAAAAACAAATCAAAAACACAAAAGCAAAGACACAAAAACAAAATCAAAAGCAGAAGAAAAAACACAAGCAAAACACAAAAGAAAATCAAAAACAACCAAAGACACAAAATCAAAAACAAGCAAAGGCACAAAATCAAAAACACAAAATTAAAAATAAAAGCAAAAACAGAAAATCAAAAACATAAGAGCAAAACACAAAAATAAAAATACAAGATTAAAAATAAAAGCGAAAACAAAAAAAGTAGAAAACCTCTTAACGAAATTTTCTTAAAATTTAGAATATATAGTAGACATAAATCACAAATAAAAATTCCAATTTTTTTTTATAAAATATTTTTTTAAAAGTGTAACTTTTTATTAATAAGTATAAATTTCCATCAAATAGGTATTACTTTACATGAAAATGAAGAACAATTTTTCAGTAATTCATCAAATTGATAATGATTTCATAACATTGATGTTTTATATTGATCCATATTATAAATTGTTCTTCAATACAATGAATCATATGAAGAACAGTTTTTTCTGTGCACTTATAAAGGGTTTTTCAACAGGGACGCTACAAAAGTAGAGCGACAGGAACAGCAAACGACGCCATATTTCTTGCCGCTCTTTTGACATTTCTCTTCGGTAAGGTTTGCCATTTCACGTTGGAAAGATATACGAATTCGAATTTCGGTAGTAAATTTTAATAATTTTGACTCGTTGTTGGCTCGTATATCTTACCATAATAAAATGGCAAACCTTACCGAAGATAAATATCAAAAGAACGGCAAGAAATATGGCGTCGTTTGCTGTCCCTATCGCTCTACTTTTGTAGCGTCCTTGTTGAAAAACCCTTGAAAAATACTTTTGTAGCGCTCTTATTGAAAAACGCTTTATGGAAACTTCTTGTATTTTTATGAAATATTTCTGCCTGATTATGAAATATCACAATAAAAAAATTTCTATATGATTGTAGAATTTTAAAGCGAGCTTCCCGATATATTTTAGAGACTGGCAAAAAATAGGCAGCTTTTGAATATTGGCAGCTTAGAAATATATATACTTTCGAAAGATAATGTCGGAGTTTGTATCAAAAGTTGACTGTTTTCTTCCAGTTCCTAAATTATGGCAGGGATCTGCATTTAAAATTCCATTACATTTGATAATCTACCATATGATACCCACAAATTTACATTTATATTTCTGTGTTCCGGAACATAACAGAAATATTTCTGGAAAATGTCTGAAATTTGTCTCGGAAAGTATTTAAATTTTGTATTTCATTTTTTTACATAATTTTATAATTCTACGATATACAGATATTATAAGCCATTTTGACTAGTTCTCAATATTTTGTAACCCTGAGCTTTATAGATTTGTTTTAAGTACCTACACAGAAAAAATTAATCGATGTAAATATAGCAACCGATAGCAGCCGATATTATTCAACCCAGCAATGAAATTCACAAATTTAATAAAAACCTTCGCTATTTTCAGTTTGCTAATATGAATATTTGTACGTCAATGCAGCAAAATATTTAGTCGGCACAGTTTTAGCAAATATAATTGTTGAAACTTCGCCGACTCATTTATTTGCTGCATTGACGTACAAATATTCATATTAGCGAACGCAATTGCAGATTTAACGAAGAATAGTAAATGTTTTTATTAAATTGATGAATTTCATTGCTGAACTGATTATTGCATGCAACTAATATTGGTTGCTATATTTACGCTAATTATTTATTTCTGTGTATTAATAAAAATGTAGGTATTTAATAATTGTGAAATTTCTATTGCCGTCGATTGAGACTTCAACATAAACATTGTTTGCATCGATTAAACACAATAACTGGCAGGCTGGACCAACACCTACTCCGTCGGAAGATCCCTGCCTGCCACTTGACCAATGAACCGTGCAGCTGACGCTGGCCGCGGCGCTGCTGCGCTCTCCATGGAATCCAATCAAAAGTGGATTTCCGCTTATTTTCCAATTGAACGTATGTTTCATGCAGCCATCCAGCCAGCCAGCTATGTGTCCATCCTTGCATGGAGCACTACGTCTGCGTCGTTCTAGTCGTCGCTTCGTTATCAGCAACGTCAGCGATGGCATGGCGCAGCAAGTGTGTCCTGCTGTATCCTTGCAGGCGCATGCATGTCTGTCTGTCTGCTTTGTGTGTTCGTTATAACGTTCGTTAAATCGTTTGTCGATAACAGCAATTATGCTTTTACATCCTGGCGCTTCTTCTGCAGCTACTACGTACTTTTGCCACTGCCAACTACGACCAACTGTTGTAGTAAAATTATGTATCCTGCAGTGAGTCCTTGTGCGCGCGCTGTACTAGCCACGCGGTTTCAATTAACGAATAAATTAAAACGAACTGTAGCAGCAGCATCGCAATCAGCACCAATAAATGCCAACACGATCGGGCAAGGCTTTTATTTAAATGCAATTTTTCTACATGTTGTGCCACTGTGCGCAACAACTAACGAACTTGTTAAAAATAATGTTCGTTGTTGTGGGTTTTTGCCTCGGCTCTAGTGGTAGGTTGTAGGGTGGATGGGTGGTGTTACTCACTATGTTGTGTGTGTGTGTGAAAGACTGCGGTTGTTGGCCACACTAAAGTGTGTCGTTTTATGCGCGTTATGTTCGTCGTCGCCTTTTCATCCTCTTCATGCGCCTCGTGTGACATTATCAATGAATTTATTTATTGTGGCGGCAAATTTAAATTGCGCCTCCAACATGTTGCAAATGTGTGAATGAGACTTGATATGTGTTTCTGTGTGTGTGTGTGTCGATGAAATAGTGGGTGCAGTTTGGCCTTTTATGGCACTGGTTTTTGTGACTTTGCATTGCATATGAGCTGAGCATGAAAAACGTGCATAACGCAAGTGGCTAAAGCGATTAACCGATATATGGACAAATGCAGTTGAAGATAAACACGAGAATTTATGCAACAAAAGGTCAATAAAAAAAAATAGCATAAATAGGTTGCGATTGCAGCTTAAGTATTTATGAATCCTATAAAGAATTCTATGGGCATAATACTCAAATTTTTTTTGTTTTTTGCTCAATTTTAAAAATAATACAAAACAATATTTAACAAGGATAAAAATTACATTTTTTAGAAGGAAATTTAAATAATTTATGTATTTATTTTTTATTTTTTATATTATTCTTTTTAATACATAATATATAAATTATTTAAATAACATATTTGTTATCATATTTTTTTTAAATATTCGAATAATTAAAATGAAAATTAAAAGAAAAATTTAAAAAAAATAAAAAAAAACTTTTATTTCAATATTATTAAATACAAATGTATTAGACATTAAAAACAATTGAAATAAAAAGTATTTTAAATATTAACATTTGGAGAAAAAGGTTTTTTTTTTTTGATAAATGATGATTTTTAATCAATACATCGTATTACGCTTTGTCAAAGAAACTCCTGAATATTTTACAAATAATATTCAATCATGTACATAAAAGAAATTATTTTATATAAGGATTTTATTCATCTATATTATGAATTTTTTCAACTACCAGATTCAGCATATTGAAGATTTCATTCATTGAATTAAAATTGAACTTTTAAAAATTTTTTATCTTCAATATGACGTTCTTAAATATCAAATTTACGTACACAAATATTTCTCTATTTACACATTTATATTTACACAGAAAAAAAAACATCATTATGTTGAATTTATTCATAAATATTATAAATTTATTCATAAATATTATGAATTTTTTTATCAACTACCAGATTCATCATATTGATACCACCGTTCATTAATTCACATATCGATGAACGCATTCATTATATTTATGAACTTATTCATACTATCGAACATCATAGTGTACAACGAAATATTCAATAATATATATGAATAGTTTCAAATTTTTTTTTATGATTTTTTTTTTTTTAGAAAATAATTGGAAAAAATGTTCTTTTGAAAAAAAATCGAAAACAAAAACTTAAAAAAAAAATCCGAAAAATGTAATTAAAAACAAAATTTTATAAAAAAAAAATTATAAAATGAGAATTATAAAAAAAATATGGATTGAAAATTGGTTTACTGAACAGCATTCTTCAATATGAAGTACGTATATGTTGTATTTTATGTTTTTCTTCATTAATATGATGAAACGTATTCTTCACATAGAATACATTATATTGCAGAACACTTTTTCGACAGTTACCAAGTTCATCATATTTTGGATAGCATTCATAACATTGATGTCGTTAGTCATTAATTTTATGAAGGGTTCTTCAATATAATGAATCATAGTGTGAAAAACGAAATTCATCAAAATGATGTATATTGTTTTACTGTGCATTAAGTTTGTGATATTTAATTGATAAATACGGCTTACATGATTTCTATTTGTTTTTTATAATAATCTGAGATTTTATTACTTTAGTTTGAAAAAAATAATAGACATTTAAAATAAATAGTTACAAAACCATTTTAAATAAATTAATTTATCAAAAAGAAAATAAAATAAAATAATTTTTTTTTTTTTGGGAACCACAACTCGTTTCGCAGGAAAACATTATGTTCATGTATTTCAGCTTGATTTCAATATATATTAGACCAAAAAAGTTCACCTAAGCACGTATTCAGTAAAATTGATTTGGAGATGTAAATTTTATATGAGGTATTTGAACATAAGTAGTCGGTTCTCAGGTCACAATAGATCGATCACGCCAATTTTCTTATTCAGACAGCTTAGATATATAAGTAATCTAAATCTAAAGTTTCATTATTCTAGCTGTTCTACTTTTTCCGTAATCGTGATTTCAACAGACAGACAGAATTACAGACGGACATCGCTAAATCGACTCAGGAGGTCATGCTGATCAAGAATATATATACTTTTCCATACCGGAGATGCATTCTTCAAGGTGTTACAAACGGAGTACCAAACTGAATATACCTTGTCACTCTTAGTGTAGGGTATAAAAAAAACTGAAAAATTGAGATTTGACGAACGAAATGCTTCAATATAATTCACATATATTTTGTGTATTATGTATTTGATCATTTTCATACACTTTCCCAAATTGAAAGACAATTTTTCAGTCATTCATCAAATTGATGAAGAATTCATAATATTGATGTTTGGTAATGATCAATATTATGGATTATTCTTTAATAAAATGAATCATAGATTGAAGAACGAAATGCATCTATAAAAAAAGTTTTTATCTGTGTCATTGGGAATTTATTATTGTTCTTTAATTTCTCGATCTATTCCAAAAATGATATATTCATAAATGAGTATTTAATAAAACAATGTTGGTCGTCAATATTAAAATATTTTTAAATAAAACAATGTACAATATTTCCTAACATGTTTTTTTGATGGTTTGTAAGAACCATTAACAAATATGCCTTTTATTAAAATATAAGAAATAAAATCTCACTTACCTTTTTGATAATTCATATTTTAATGACGAAATCCTTTGTGAAGCGCTTTGATATACATTGATGTAAACACATATTGCAGTTAATCGTTACATGCAAACGATTACTTGGAACAGACACAAATTTAACTATTTTCTTAACAAATAATAGAGCTGCAAATAGAAAAAATACAAAATATACGTTAATTAAATACATGATTTTAAACAATTGCTTTAAATTTAAGTTACATTTAAGTTATCGTAAAAAAAAGAACCCAACCGCAGTAATAAATGTTTTCCAAAAAACAAAGAAAAAGAATGAAGTAGGTACCAGCAGCAAAGCTGTACCAGAAATGTTAAAAACAAAACCGTAAAGCAACGTCAGCGCGACTCACTTTCATTGCAATCAGGATAATTAAAAGGATAACTGTATTAAATGTTTGTGCAGCAACAGCGACGAATGTTTTTCTACAAGTTTTCACCTCACTTTGTGCCCGGCAGTCGAGTTGGTTCGTTTCTTAGCAACTCGAAGAAATCTTCTTCTCGTGCCTTCAAATGATGCTCGTGCAGATGGCACTGCAATAGGAGGAAATGCAAGGATGCTACTTGGTAGGAAGAGGATTTTATGCAATGGCAACATTTTCATAAAATTAAGTTGCGCTGCAAATAAACAAACAAACAGACGAATGAAAGTACGAAAGAATGCCAGAACAAAGTGGAAAACTTAACAAATAACGTCAGACAATCTATTTAGTGCGTTAAAATTGCGAAAACTGAACTCATCGAGAAAGTCAAATAAATCAAAATCAACATCAACATCAGCAGCAACAGCAACATGACGGCTGTTGAAGTTCGATGTTGATGTTGCTGATGATTATGATGATGTTAAGTAGTGCTGAATAAAAATGTTGGTCGGATAAATAAAAATTAAAAGCAATATATGGGTTAAGGACAATTCTTTTCTAGGAAATTCTTCCTCGGGAAAATTTATATCCGGACAATTCTTACCCCATACAATTTTCATTTATCTTCATAGTCTCTTGGATGAATAGTCTCCGAAGAATAGTCTCTGGGAAGAATATTCTCTGGAGTATATCCTCCGAAAAGAATAGTCTCCGAGAAGAATAGAATCTGAGAAGAATAGTGTATGATAAGAATAGTCTCTAGGAAGAATAGTCTCTGAAAAGAATAGTATTTTGGAAGAATAGTCAGTGGGAAGAATAGTCAGTGGGAAGAATAGTCTCTAGAACGAATAGTCTCCGGATATAATAGTCTCTGGGAAGAATAGTCTCTGATAAGAAAAGTCTCTGAGAAGAATAGTCTCAGGGCAGAAATGTATTTAGAAAGAATAGTCACTGGAAAGAATAGTATCTTGGAAGAATAGTCACTGGAGAATAGCCTCTGGGAAAAATAATCTCCGGAAAAAAAAACTCTGATAAGAATAGTCTCTGAGAAGAATAGTCTCCGGACATAATAGTCGCTGGGAAGAAAAGTAACTGGAAGGAATAGTCTCTGAAAAGAATAGTATCTTTGAAGAATAGTCACTAAAAAGAATAGTCTCTTGGAAGTATAGACTTTGGGAAGAATAGTCTCTGCGACGAATAGTTTCCGGGAATAGTCTCTGCACATAATAGTCTCTAGGAAGAAAATTATCTGGAAAGAATAGTCACTAGGGAGAATAGTCTCTTGGAAGTATAGTCTTTGGGAAGAATAGTTTCTGGGACGAATAGCCTCTGGGAGAAATAGACTCTGGAAAGAATAGTCTCTGATAAGAATAGTTTCTGGGAAGAATAGTCTCTGGGAAGAAAAGTATTGGGAAAGAATAGTCTCTGGACAGAATAGTCTCTGGAAAGAATAGTATCTTGGAAGAATATTCACTAGGAAGAATAGTCTCTAGGAAGAATAGTCTTTGAGAAAAATAGTCTCTGAGAACAATAGTATCTGGAGAATATCCTCTGAATAGTCTTCGGGAAGAATAGTAACAGGGAAGCATAGACTCTTGTAAGAATAGTCTCTGGGAGGAACAGAGTCCGGACATAATAGTCGCTGGGAAGAAAAGTATCTGTAAAGAATAGAATCTTGGAAGAATTGTCACTAGGCAAGCAAATGTCATTGCAAAGCAGCACAAGGTTGCACATGAGTTCATCTACTAGCTAACATGGGAACTCTCAAAGATTGAAGAGATCTGAGTAGCGAAAACCTCCGTCAAAATGTCAGCTGAATTTGACAATAGCAGAGGATGGAATAGTATGCGCGTACATATGTCGTCGGTACGGGAGCAAAAGTCAAAAGCTTGTAGTCTGACATTAATTAAGTTTGTAACGACAAATAATAACAACAACAACAAATACAATAAAATAAACAAAAACGGTAATACCGCCAGCAACAGCACAACAACAACAACAAGAAAAACTAGAAACAAACAATGTTGTCAACGTCGCACATTGTTGTTCTGGGTGTTGTTGATGACGATGACATGACGATGTTAATTTCATAAACTCTTAATTTTCATTCCCGCCCTTGATTCTTGATGCTCCTTTTCTACTACTCCTATTCCTTCTCCTTGTCGAGCACCTCTTCACTGAGCACGGGTTTAAGTTCGTGTGGCAACCACTTGACAGGATGCTGCTGTCGCTCAAGGATTTGCATGGCTGCCAGGCAGCATCCTGAGCATGTGTGTATATTTGTGCTTGTCTAATGCACCTTTTGTTTGTATGTCACTCGTACCGGATTCGGTTAAAGTCGCGTTGGTCAAGGTTTACTTTGCTGTTAGTTGTACATGTTAATTTTAGTGGTTTTCGTGGATATTGTGACAAAGTGTTTGTGACAGAAAACCACTAATTGGGAAAGGTCAAGAGGGCTGTGTGTGTAAATAAAAAATTGTTTAAATACGGGCTCTTTAAACTTTTAAATCGAAATCAGATTGAAAATTTTAATTCCATCCTGCTGTTCTGGAATGTCAAACAATTTTCTAGGCAAAAAGATTTTTTTTTCCAATATTAAGAAAGAATTTTCTTAATACTAAGAAATAACTAGAAATATATGTAATGTCTTAATATTAAGAAATGTAATGTCTTAATATTAAGAAATGTAATGTCTTAATATTAAGAAATGTAATGTCTTAATATTAAGAAATGTAATGTCTTAATATTAAGAAATGTAATGTCTTAATATTAAGAAATGTAATGTCTTAATATTAAGAAATGTAATGTCTTAATATTAAGAAATGTAATGTCTTAATATTAAGAAATAAAATTGATTCTTTTAGTTTTCCGTTTAGCAGTAAAAGTGCTTTAGGAGTACTTCCAGATTTCTTCTGCGTGCTTCAAATATTCAGTTTTATTAAATTTTAATTTATTAAATACAAAAACTTTAAATGTTAATTTAATTAAATGGTTTTTGGTAATCAAATTCTATTCGACTGTAAAACTTCAATGCAGTGATAATTTTTTAATTCTAAAAAATCCAAAGTTCCAAAATTTGTACTCCTCAACGCTTAGTGCACAATTACAATGCCAATCGCTTTTAAATTTGAACCTTTATTAATTTATTCGAATTGAATTAGCGTAACTGGCAAAAGTTTGTCTACTATTTTTTTTATTTGTACTGCCATGCGACAAAGTTTTGCAATCCTTATAGTCGTCGACCCTATACAAACTCATTCAATACAAAATTTTTGCAAATATTCATCATAAACAATGTACATCTTTAGGGTAAATGAAATTGCGTCAAGTAAAAGTTTAGCAGCACAATTAAACGATATTTGTGGTAAAAGTTTTATATAATTCAAGCACGTAATTAATTGCAAATTATTGCTAAAGGATATGAAAACATTTTGCATGAACATAACCAAAGCAAAAATAAAAGTTATCTTTAAGACAACTAAATATTAACATTTCGAAAAAAAAAATATGTATTTTATCAGCTGCCTATTAATGAAATATTCATACGAGGACAAAACAAAAAAACCATTACCACAAAAACTTCACATCATCCATACTGTTTTTGTGCTTGAGTTGATAAATATCTCTGGCACGCAGAAAATCCGCAAATTCGTCACACTTGATGGTAACAGATTTACGGATGCTTAGCTGACTTTCCATCTTTTCGTCTGGAGAATTCGGTTGTTTCAAACTTTTTGTGCTCTACATATAGGCCTTGTGAGGGAAGTAGAAATGATTGATGGATTCCGAGACAATGTCTGCCCTGCATATACAAGAGTCTTAAACAAACAAAGACATTGATATCGGAAGGGTGGCTGGCTCAGCATTATCGCGTGGATATTATATACGTATTACTTAATTTATGGTTATCTGCTAAGTTCAGATTACATACGTAATACGGGAGTCATTTAGTTATGGGACTTTTTTTATTAAGATGAAAGCGCAAAATAATGATGTCGAAAATATCATTACCAAATCGTACTATAGATACATATTAAAAATTGCCATAAATGTCAACTCTAAAACCTACATTATTTGGCGCTCCAAAGTATGCTATAAAAATAAAGTGCCTTATTACAACAAATTATGCCTAAAAACATAACAAAAAATTACAATAGGTGCTGCGTAAACTAAAACAAAACACTTTCTACGCTAAAAACTATACAATGAATGTGTTTGTGACCTTAACAAATATTTGCAAGGCTGCTAACTGGTCAAAAAGCCTAGCAGCCTGACCCAGTTAACCTTTGAAATGCGAAATTAAGCCTTTCCGTTCGGCCAAAGTCGTTGTTGTTATTTTTTATGCAGCTGTACAGCTAAATTAGATTTAATAGTATAGCATACTTGTAGGATTTTTCCAAAAAGCCCATTTTAGAACTCAATCATGTTGGGGGGATTTACTCAATGGGCCATAAAAGCACAACACGACGAGAACCTCGACCTATTTTCGGAGATTTTAGTTTGTAGGCCATTCTAGTTGTTACTTCGTGTGCACATTAATAAGGCGCATGGCCTGTTAGGAGTGAGCAGCTATTATCAAATAGACTAAAACGTAAAGTCCTATTGTTTATTTTTCTTTATGTTTTGTATATTTTTGCAACCTTTAAAACCATATTTTATAGTCTGCCAACTGTTCGTCCGACTCTTTTCACATATGTTAAAAAAACTCTTTATTCTGCATGCGTATTTCACTGAATGTGCCGCAAAGTATGCTTCAAATTGCGCACTTTTTAAACCTGACGCTATACAACACACAGACATAAACACAGACACATGCAGCTACAACTACACCTACACAAAAAGCAGCTCACATTGGTTTCATTACAAATTCTGTTACCACGCCCCCCCTACCTTACCGTACTACCTCACTCTATAGCACCTTTTTGAATTCTTTTGTAAATATTTTTCACACAACTGCATTTTGCATTCACGCTTTGCTACACAAAGAAATTTTTCTTTCATTTTGCGCTTTTTTTCATTTTTATTTTGAATTTTCCCGCTTTTTGTTTCTGTTACGCTCCTAGGTGTATGCTGCGTATATAAGTATGGCATGGCGGTAGCGTACATTTTCGCGGTTGTTTGAATTTTTGTAGATTTACAGATTTGAAATGCCTTAAATTGAGTTTTATTTGAATTTATGTGCAACGTATTAAGTTATGTGCAAATTGTTGATGGTGAAGAAAAGAATTTTGTGAAATATTTAAAGTAATATAAAATTTCATTAAATTTAAAGAAACGCACAGGTATTTTAATTCGGACACCCTAAAAAAATTAAATTTGAAACACCTAATATAGGAAAATATATCGTCACTGTTATGCCAAAGGGACAAATGTGCATTTTCAAAAATATTGTAAATTCAAATGTTAATGTTTGAAGTGCTTTAAAGATTAGTAAAAAATTGTTTTTAATATTTTTGGTTATTTTGGTTTGTTCATCAATTATCATCTATATATATAAAACTCATTTTCCGTTTGTTTGTGCGCTATGCAAACGTACACCTGTGCTCGGATTTCCTTAAAATTTGGAATATATATCCTACAGTCCCAGGAGAAGGTCACTAAATAGTTTTCGTTTACCGCATTTTTAGTTTTGGTGTGTAATTCAAATTCATAGCAAAATCACTGAACGTATTTTTTTGAAAACTTGCATTACTATGATATAAAGTCCATACAGTATCCTAAACCAGAAATAAACCATATTGCGCAATGGGGAGGGGCACCTCCCATAGAACCCAAAAATTGAGTACGCTTTATATCAGCCGTGATGATATCGATTTCAACTCAACTTTAAAATTGGATGTTACTCATCTTACTTAATCTCACCACACCAAAACTCACCACACATAAACTCACTACACTGAAACTCACCACACTGAAACTCACCACACATAAACTCACCATACCGAAACTCACCACACCGAAACTGACCACACTAAATTCATCACACTATAACTCACCACACTAAAACTTCTACTGGAAAAACACTACGGGTAAGAATTTTACGGGAAAGCGTTCTACTACGGGGAATTATTTTTGTTTTGTTTACTACATATATAACACCAATAAAAAAACGTCACGGGTCCAGCTAGTAACTGGAAATTTATATATACGAAGTTTGTGTGGCTATATCTTGACCGACACGGACATATTTTTGTTTTTTTGCCTAACTTCTTTATTTACGCAAGGTAAAAGAGTGATGTAAAGGCATTAATTGTTTGTTTCCTATCAGCACCTATCGATTTGCATTATTATTTAAAAATAATTTTTCAAACATTAATTTACCATTTGCTATTTGCATGAAAAATGTTTGACAAAATAAATTTAAATAATAATGCCAATAGATAGGTGTTTAAAAAAGAAACAATTAATGCATCGACATCACTATTTTATATTGCGCCAACAAAGAGGTATAGCAAAAAAATATTGAAAAAATAAAAATCTTGTCATGCCAAAAGTGGCGAACCTTTTCGTTTTTTTGCTATACCCTAGCAGAAATTTGCCTGATGCGCTATCGGGAAATGATCGAGTTTTCGTTGGGTAAGTCCTATTAGAGAAAATATGATCATTGCCTTTGCATGCCCTTATCATGCTTACCATACCAGGGTTTGGATTATATAAATAGTCAATGTTCCCGATCATAGCTACATTATTTGTTCCTCATAACGAAATGACATCAGACAATGATCGAGATTTAATGAGAGAAACCCTATTATGCTCGGGCTCTGACAAGGCAATTGTCGGGTAAATAATAAAATGGGGAATTGCCCGATCAGTACATGATCATGGCCTGAGGTCAGTACATGATCAGGACACTGCCTTACAAGGACATTATGGGCCTCGTCATATCCCGATCATCTCAAATAATGACATGATCACTTCATGACCATGGCCTTACCAAAATTTCTACTAGGGTAACTCTTTTTTGGTGCAAAATAAAATTGTGGTGTGAAGGTATTAATTGTACATCATCAGTAAAATCAAAAATCAGCAAAATATTTTAGCAACTTTTTCTTTTTTTAACATTAACAAAAATAATAGTACACAAAATTTAACATTTTTAATATATTAAAAAAAAAAATCGGAAAGAAAAATCAAATTATTTTTTTTTCAAAACAAAAGTTCGAAAAAATCAACTTTTTACATTTTTTAACATTAACAAAATTGAATTTATAAAAAAATTAACTTTTTTTAAAAAATTAAAGATAATTTTTTTTTTTTTTTTTTTTGAAAAAAAAATCAAAATAATTTTACTCCGAAAAAAAAATTTCATTCCGAAATTTTTTTGTCGATAAAATTAGTCAAATGATTTAAATATTCGAAAACAAAAAAAAAATCGAAAAAATTTTACAAATTTTTGTGTGACAAAAACAACATATGTTCGAAAAAAAATTTGTTAAAAAAAATATTAAAATATTGGTCGAAAACAACTTTTTTTTAATTTCGAAAAAAAAATATTAAAACTAAAAATTAAAAAATAAAAAAAATTATAAATTTGTGGTTTCAATAGAAAAATATTAAGATATTCCTAAATTAAAGTAAAGTAAGCTGTTTTCAATTTCTACAGCAATGTCGGAATTACATACAGTGTCAATTAGCGTGCATCTTAATACCGACACTTTGTATTTTGCATGCGATCTCGAACGGTTGTGATACAATTATTTCAATTTAAGTATTTTAAATCAGTTCAAAATGCAACACATTCGAAGGGTTGAATTTTAGCTTAGAGTGAAACCCTAGTTTATTATAAGAAATATGTTTATTATAATAAATATGTATTTGATGAAGCCTCTAAGTTTAAACAAAATTCCCATTTTCACACTTGAAGCACCTTGCCTCGTCTTGCCTCGCATCGCATTTGCATTATTTTGGTGTTGATTTAGTTCTGACAATAATTTGGCCACATGCATTAAATATATGAAATATGAAAATGTTTACGTAGCACTTGAAGCACTAGCAATTTTCAAAGGGATTTATTGCGCTACGCGTTTTCACGTTTCACGTTTTTCGAAATCCCAACGAAAGCTCATTATGAGCACTTAACCCTCAGCGCGAAACTATGGTAACTATGGCAACTATGTATTTTGCGTTGCGCGCCAAATGTATGTGGCAGCGGCGGGAAGCAGTTGGCAACACTAAGGTTGCCGTTGCAAGCACAAAAAAATGAATGAAAACTGTTGCCGCCTGCATTATTTGCAGCCCTCAGCATTAGGGCACAAAAGTGAAAAAAAAAGAATATAAAAATTAAAATAAAATTTAAAAAAAGAATCTACTACAAATAGCGAAATGCGCGGAAATTTTATTTTGAAAAGAATGCGTTGAGAGCAGGAACTCATTAAGGGTTCTAAGGAGCAACAACAACAACGAAGCCTCGGCAATGCACGGTTGTAAACATTGGAAGGCGTGCATTGTATGTAAGATTTTAATTAAAATTAATTACATTAAGTGCAACGAGTAAACAAACAAACAAAGCGGCCAGACAAACAGACAAGCGAACGGACGAACGGACGGACAAACGAACAAAGATAGATATAGAGAGCAGCAACCAGGAAGCAGGACAGACAGACAGACATTCACACACAGTCACAGAGAGATAGCTAGAAATGATGGCTTGTGTCAGTCGAGGACAGAAATGATGAACCAGTGAAATAAAACCGAGGCTAAACAACCAGAGAAAGTGCACAAGATACGTTTTGCCATTTGTTTAAAGAGGCAGATAAAATAATTTATGTTATTTAGAAGAGGCATTCAAAAACCAGCGGCAATATTTATAATTTAATAAATATAACTCTTGTCTACTTTTTTATCATACATTATCAAATTTTGTACAAAGTACTTTTGAAATAAAAAAAAAAGAAAAACACCATATCAAATTCAAAACTGATCGAATTATACAATCTGCTGGGTAGTCGTTAAGCCTTCGCAGTTTCAATTTTGTTAAAATCAGCAGAAATGTTTTTTTCTGATTTCCTGCAACTTTTTCTCATATGCAAAAAACCTCACAACATAAAATGGAAGTCTATTTCACGATGCCCTACATTGATGAGTTGGACTTATACTGATTTCCTTATGATATGTAACATCAATATAAACTAATATATTTTAAAATATTTTACACAATTTACTGGAAATTCTAAATTTAGTAGTTAATTTTTTATATTTCGTCGTTGTAGAACGAAAAGTCACCAAATGCTTTTTTATGAAAAACTTAAATTTCGAGTTTGTTGATTAATATTATAAAAAGTAATTGATTTATTTTTAAAGTTGAAATATCAATTAATAGATTGAAATTTTCTTATCATGTGTTAAACAAATTGAGATCATAGATTAAAATTTGACAGATATATAAAGATTTTTGTTAATGAATATTTGACATTTTGAAAATGTATTTGCTGACTTTTCGTTCTACAACGACAATTTTTAAAATTTAGAAGTATTTAGTTTGTAGTACTTTGTTTAAATAAATAATTCGCTTATACTGCAGATACTGAAAATACATTCTAGAATGCTCCTTATAAAAAAACTAAGACGATATATTGTCGAGGTAAAAACATTCTAAATAGAGTTGACTATGGAACCACCATAAGAAATCCTCCGGTACAAAATTCAACCGAATAAATTTCACTTGCACAAAATGCATTTACAAAATCTACATGTACAACATCCACCTACATTAATCGTCATTACAACGAACTTATTGAAATTATTAATTTCAACAATAGTTGAAATTCATATTAAACACCTTTTACCACAGGGTGCCCAACCATCCCACCTCAAATAAAGCCTACTTGTTTTACAAATACACTCACCAATTTTATTTGTTGGATTTTACCCGATCTTCGTTGTTGTATTCGCATGTGTCTGTTGTTGTGCTTGCAGTATGAATTAAGAGTATTCAAAGGAAGACATGCATGTGTTGTTGTGTTCGATTTATCGCTACACAATTAATCGAAGAAAGCAATAACAAAACACATACAAAGTTTGCTCCTACTAAGAGTATACACAGTTAAAAAAAATCATATTCATATTGATGAATTTGGTTCTTCAAACCATGATACAAAATTATATTTATAAAATATATATTTAAAACAAAAAAAAAATTGTTTGGAAATATATTTTTTTTTAATAATTTTTTTTTCGAAATAATTTGTTTTTTTCGAAACAACATTTTTTTTTCGAAACAAATTTTTTCTTTCGAAATATTTTTTTTTTTTACATTAAAAAAAATTTTAATATTTTTGTACAAAAATTTTAGTTTCGAAAAAATTTTCTAAGACATTATTTTCGAATTTTATTTATTAAGAATTTTTCCCAATGTTATTTCGACAGATCCGCTTAAAAATGATACGATTTAAATACTTATTAAATTTTGTGTAGCTTTTCACCTAATACCTTCATAACCGAAACCTGAAATTCATTTCATTTTTCAATTTGTAAATCATGTTGAGCGGTTCATATTGCATATTGCTGTCGTTTTTTCCACATTCCATAAACCTATTACCCACAAATGGTCAGCATAATTTTCCTAATGGATTTATTTGCTATAGCTTTGATATGGCAAAACATAAACATGTGTCGGAATTAATGCTTGGCTCTTTGTGGATCCTTTGAGCTTGGTGCATGTGGCACAGACATTGCTATGGGTGCCGCGGTAAGGTTTTTATTCGGAGAGAGAGAGAGAGTTTAATATAAATATAATTAAATTACTATTTAAAAAAAAAAGACTCCCTTATATTTGCTTTTTAAACTGACGATGCTAAATTAAATCAGTTTCATATAACAAAATGGTACATAAAAATTAAATTTTAACAGAAAAATGTTTTCAATGTTATGAATTATTTCACCAAGTACCATTTACTTCAATGGAAAGTTTTAATCAATTTTCATTAGAATTTTTAGTCTTCAAAATGTTGCAAATGGTTTTTCTTTTTTTTTGTGTGAATTTTTAAATTAATACTTGGGTGTCTGAAGATTGAAATATTAGTTAGTAATATAAACAATCCAGAGCTAAAACCGATGAGATTTAAACAACTCATATTAAACTATTTTAGACACTAAACCTAATAGAAGGAATATAGGAAAAAGGTTCTACAGACCCAATTAATTATTGAATTTTTTGGAATCCGCACAGAAAAAAAATGTACATCATATTGATGAATTCCGTTCCTCAAACCAAGATTTATTGTATTGAAGAACCATTCTTAATATTAATGACTAACGACATAAATGTTATGAATGCGATCATAAATATGATGAACGCTTGGTAACTGTCGAAAAAGTGATGAATTGAATGTGAAGAATACGTTTCATCAAATTAATGAACAAAAACATAAAATAGAACATATTTTACTCTATATTGAAGAATGCTGTTCATCAAACCAATCAATATATTTATTGTTCGTTAAATTTTTGACGTACTTCTCAGTTCTCAAGTAGTTCTTGTATGTTATTTCTTATTTTATGCTTGCTGGACATGCATAAATTAGTAAAATGTTATATAATATATTTATTTATAATTACAAATTTTTATTATAAAAAAGTTTTATTTATAAAAAATATATTAAAAAAAAAATTTCGAAACAATTTTCTTACAAACGATTTTTTTTTCGAAAAAAATTAAAAAAAAAATTTTTCCTTTTTTTTAATACAATTTTTTTCGAATTATTTTCTATAATTCGTAAAAAAAAAAGTTCATCAAATAATTTATTTTGAAAAAAAATATTAGTTTAACCATATTCATCACATTGAATATCATTATCATAAATATTATGAACAAATTCATCAACGATTCAAATTCATTATATTGAATATTTCCTACTTCACTATGATCTATAGTATGAATAAGTTCATATATATAATGAATGTATTCATCAATATGACATTTAAGTTGGTAGAAAAATTCATAATATTTATGAATAATTCATCATATTAATGAATTTTTTTTCCTGTGCGAATTAAGACAGAGTTTTAAGGGAGATTTCACTTAAAGATGCCCTTAAAAAAATGTATTACTTCAAGTTAAAAAAGCAGATTCGATCTACAAAACAAAATAACTTATTAAGAGTCTCGAATTTATTTTTTAATGAATTTTAAGGGTCTAAAGAAGAAAGTTGACTGTCGTCGATGAGGGTAAAAATATGAATATTAAGCAGACTAGCTAGACTTGCAGAAAATCAATGGCGAACAAAAAAATAAAAATAAATTGTTGGAAAGAATACTTGCTAAACATATCCTCTCCAACGCTGATGCTGTTGATTGTTGTCGGTGGCTGATAATGCGTCAATATTACCTGCAAAACTTTCTGGTGCGGCTGGTTTATAAACAGCAAACGATAAACTTTTGATTGATGGCAATAAGCAGGCGTCGAATTCGAACCGGGCGCAAGGGTCGTTTGCTGGGAATATTCATTTTTGCAGACTAAGAATATTTTATTTATGAATAAAATTAATTTGCATAAATGAATGAATTAATTATGCAGGTTTACGAAGAATTTCGTTATTGATTGCAAGAAATAAAATTAAATAAAAATGAAATGAAAAATAGAAACCCAGCCTCAACAATACATTTTTGGGTTCAAATCTTTTTGCCACAAATTCTATGCGATTAACTTGACTATTGTCGTTCAAAAATTCAATCAAATAAAAAAGAAATTTGTCAATTTACAAGCAATTTGCGTTGAACGTTGGATAAAGTTGCTGCTGTGCTGCACAAAGCATGTAAAATCTCCCCAATCGCCAGCGTTTGGGCATAATGTGTCCCCAGCCTTGTTGGCAACATTATCACAATATTAAATCTATGTCAGAAAATATGAAAAAATCAAATGAAAAATATAAAAAGCAAAAAAAAATACATAACAAAGCAGACAACTTTCAAGAAAATGGTAAAAAATGACTGTAAAAGTTTTTTGCTCTTTTACCAAATTACCCAGCAACATTTACGTTGCTGAATTGGAATTGTAAAAAAGTTATACATTTTGCTTACAATAGCAAATAAGCAGACTATTTTTCAATTTTCGTTCAATGAAATATACTTTTGGGCATTTGACTTTTATACCACACAAAAAAAAAAAACACAAAAGACCCATTTATTTTTTCAATCTCTTGTAAATCAATTCGCAAAACTTATCTGATAATTTACAACAATGAATATTTTTTAATAATGTTAAACTTTTTATAATAAACTAAAGTTCGTAATAAATAAACCCTTTCTAAAGTCGCTATAACATTATTATTATTTTAATTGACTCAATTCATATTTAAAAAGGTTAAAAGACCTTTTTCGTGGTTAGCTGAATGTAAGGAAAATATTTATTTATTTTCATAATAGTCCATAAGTTGAAAAAAAAACACCAACAAATCTTTTTTTTAACAGAATAGGATGTGCCAACTTTAGCTTATAGAAGTTATATGCAAGAAGTTATATCACTCAAACGATAGTAAATTCTAACACCATCATTTATGATAACACTAAAACTCTATAGGACTTTTTACAGGAGTAAAAAAAATATTTTTAAGTAATAACCAATTCCCAAACCAACCCATTCGCCAGTAATACTTATAAGAAGTGGTTCTCCATGCAATATGCTCCGGAACAGGTTCTTTGATACTAACCGTTTAATACACATAAAAAAATTCATCAATATGATGAACTTATTCATATATATTAGAATTTTTCTCCAACTACCAGATTCGTCATATTGATACCACCGTTCATTAAATGACATATTGATGAATGCATTTATTATATATAATAACGTATTCATACTATTGAAGAACGAAATATTCAATACAATGAATTTAAATCATCATATTTAAGAATATAATTTTTTTTTATTAACAAAAAAAATTTAAAAATAGAAATTTATGTCCTTAAAAATTTTGTTGTTGGAAAAATAGAAAATAAAATTATACAAAAAAGAATCATCATTACAATGAATAGTTTAAAGAACGGAATTCATCAATATGATGAACATTTATTTTTCTGTGTATTTGTTAAGTTCTTGAGAAGCATTGAAATAAAAAATACATTCTGCAGAATAATTTAAAGAAATTGAATATTTGGTATTCGAAACTTGGTGCTTAATTTCATAATTCTGAAGTACCCAGGGATCGAGGGTTCAACTTTTATTAAAGTAATTTAACTGACGTATCTTTGGTATTTGTTAAAAACTATATCCAAATTACTATTGGATGACAGTTGTATCAGCACAGAAAAAAAATCATCAATATGATGAATTTATTCATATATATTATGACTTTTTCTAACATCTACCAGATTCATCATATTCATACCACCGTTCATTAATTGACATATTGTATGAATTTATATATGAACATATTCATACTATCGAACATCATAGTGAAGAACTAAATACTCAATACAATGATTTGAAACATCATATTGATGAATATAATCATAATTTATATGAATAATTTAAAATGTTATTTCTTTATGAAATGTAGTTGGAAAAAATTAAAAAACAATTCAAAAAAATTTTTTTTTTCTAAATTTTTTTTTTTCCGAAAATATTAATTCAGACAAAAAAAATTTTTTTTTTTCTAAAAAAAAAAATTATAAATATTTTTTTAAAATATATTTTTATAAATAAAACTTTTTATTAATAAAAAGTTTTAATTATAAATAAATATATTAGAAAACATTTTACTAATTTATGCAAGACGTGCAAACATTCTATAAGAAATAACATACAAAAACTACTTGAGAACTGAGAAGTACGGCAAAAAATAAACGAAAAAAAAAATATTTTGATTGAAATTTGGTTTAATGAACAGAGTACTTCAATATGATGAACAATGTGATGATGTACAATGTGATAATGTACAATGTGATATGATGTACATTGTACATACATGTTGTATTTTATGTATATGTTCATTAATATAAAGAAACGTTCTACACATAAAATTCATCATATTGAGAACACTTTTTCGACTGTTACCAAACGTTCATCATATTTATGATATGATAGCATTCATAACATTGATGTCGTTAGTTATTTATATTATGAACGGTTCTTCAATACAATGAATCATGGTTTAGAGAACGAAATTCATTAATAAGATGTACATTTTTTTCATGAGTGTCACCGCTCGGACAACTAATTCTTGCTTTGCAATGAAAGTTATTTCCAAAATAATAATGTGCGCTAGATGTATTTAATTTGGAAGCTCAGCGTAGAATGTCGATTGTATTACTCAAAAAAAGTAACATCAATATGATGAATTTCTTCATACATATTATGAATTATTTAGCCAACTACCAGATGCATCATATTGATACCACCGTTCATTAAATGGCATATTCGTGAATGTATTCATTATATATATGAACGAAATATTCTATACAATTAATTTGAATCGTCATATTGATGAATATAATCATAATATCTATGAATAATTTAAAAAATATTAATAAATGATTTAGTAAATAATTCGAAAAAATTTAATTAAAAAAAAAATTTGAATTTATAAAAAAAATCCGATACATTTTTTCGAAAAATAAATATTTCATAAAATATGTTATTCGAAAAAATCTTTTTTTTTTCATAATTTTTTTATCTATGTATATCTATAGATTCAACTGCCTTTTATACAAAAATTCAAATAAACAAATGATATATAAAACCAGTGTTGTTTGACAAATGACAGTAGAAAATAACAAATTAATCTTCATTATGATCAATCTAATAGTTGGTGAAAAAATTCATAATATTGATGAATAAAATCATTACATTGAAGATTTTTTCTGTGTACAATTTAAAATCAGTATTGTAAAAGATATAATTTTGACACTCTCTGTAATTTATGAATGAAATACAATTTTTTTTTTTATTTTATGCAGCATTTTGCCAATTTTGACTATTTCTAAACTATTAATACAAAAAAACTCTACCATATAAAACTTTAAATTTACAATAAAACAAGGAAAACCCCGACTAACAAGTAGTGTAAATTGTAGATAGTAATAGACACAAACACAATACACAATTTAAATTGCACCCAACTGTATCTACACATACATATATGGGTTTGTATCAGTCTGCGTGTGTTCGTGTGCGTGTTTATGTGTGAAGTCATTGTGCTCAGGCTAAAGGCTTGATTACACAAAGTGAAAATTACGTTGAATCATTTCCTATTTCAGCACTTAATCAAAAGGAACTAAAAAAGCAAATGCTGAAAGATGTCCTTAAGCTGTGTGCTGCGTATAGGGTTCTACAGGGCATGACAGGGATGTGTTGGAGTTTATAGGGTATGGCAGAGAAAGGCAGAGCACATGGGGGTCAAAGTAACTTGGGATCAAGCAACAGCAGCAGCAATCAAGAGCACAAATTTCAGACACAAAACTTGCTTCAAAAATAAAATAAAACAAAAAGCAAAAAAAACTGAACAAATAAACATGCAAAGTTTAAAAGAACCTCGACCCAAAATGTTCCCTAAGTGCAAAGTGTCGGTTGGTGTAACCTACTAAAAGGATTCCAGGCAGCAGGTCTTTGGGTGACAAATTTTTAAATTAAATGCCATAAATTAAATTTAATTGGAAATTTTTGCGCTGACGTTGCTGACAACTATTCAAGCCGCACATATTGGGTGGTTTAGGTGGCAAATAATTTGCTAACGCTTAACTGACTTGGTGGTATTTGGGCTGGAATTAAGCATATATTAAACACACACACGGAGCGGAGAAACTCGTTGGCGAAATGGCTACAAAAGTAAAACGCGAAAACTTTACCGCGTATGTCTTGCAAGACAAGATGGAAGGCAGAAAATGTTGTTGCAGCACCTTTGCGTTGAAATTTTTATGTTTCAATGCATCATAAATTTTATTGAAAAGGACTTCCGTTTGCGCTATTGCTTGCCTCATGTAAGTGTCAGTCGTGTGGGAAGTCGGGAAGGCAGGACATGAAACCTTGTGAGCGAGCGTTAGTTAAGTATTTGCATGTTACCGGCATAATGGCTTCCTTAGACAGGCTGTTATGCAGCCTGACAGATCGGCAGACTGGCGCTAAGGCAGACAGGCAGCCTGATAGACAAACACACAAACGCACAGGGAGGAAGGGGCACACGGCTGGTGAAGATAGACGAAGGTCTGTTACAAATAACAGGCACCTGTAAATCACTTTAATGAGTTGCAACGAGCGGGGCCGTAGAATGAGAGAATTCGAGAATATAAAGACCGACTACACAGAAAATAAAACCTAAATTATATTGAAGAATTTCGTACGTCTAGCAACAAAGAAAAAAATGTACATTATATTGATGAATTCCGTTCTTCAAACCATGATTAATTGTATCGAACCATTCATAATATTAATGACTATCGACATCAATGTTATGAATTCGATCATAAATATGATGAACGTTTGGTAACTGTCAAAAAAGTGTTCTTCAATATGATGAATTGTATGTGAAGAATACGTTTCATCATATTAATGAACAAAAACATAATAATCATCATCAAAAAAATGTTGTTTTTTAAATATAATATTTACAACAGCACTTTCTTCGAAAAATTCGTCAATATTTTCCATCAATTAATTTACATAAAAAAAAATATATTAGTTCAACAATATTCATCAGTATATTATATTCATAAAAATTATGAACAAATTCATCAAAATGACGATTCAAATTCATTGTATTGTATATTTCGTTCTGCACTATGATATTCGATAGTACGAATACTTTCATATATAAATATAATGAATGTATTCATCAATATGTCATTTAATGAACAGTGGTATCAATACGATGAATCTTGTAGTTGGTGAAAAAATTCATAATACTTATGAATAAATTCATCATATTGATGCATTTTTTTTCTGTGCATGGTTCCTTCAATTAAAGAACAAATCTTAAAACTGATTCTAACAAAAAAAAATAATTTAAGGAATTTGACAAAAATATTTATAAATTATACAATTTTACACATTTCCTAATAGAAATGCACCTTATACAGGAACACATCGGGTTATGCCCACGTAAAAATTCAATGCTCAGTTCCCTAGCACAATATCTACTAGGGTAACTGGAAAAGAATCTAGAGTCCTATATTTTGCTATTAATTGTACCCGATGTCACGAATGAGCTGCTCCTTTTTCCACAACTGCAAATTGCCTGCCAAACAAGGAATTTCTTTGTGATTTTTGTCATTTTTTTTGATTTGAATTTTTCAGCGACATTTCCTCGAGCATCGGCTGTATAAAATTCCTGCCCAGGTAGCTGAAGAAAAGTTCGCTAAAACATAAGTCTCGTCGTCCATTATGCAGCAATCTAATTTTTTAAAAAAATCTTGGTTCAGCTTTTTAGCTCGTTGTTTTGCGGTTTCATTCTTGACGGCATTTCTATCCGGAACTTTTTGGACCTTGTACGTCTTCAGATCAGCTTCTTTCTTAGTCCTGCGCACGAAAGATTCTGAGCAATCCGCCTTTCTCGCCAATTTCCTTCCGGATATGCTTGGATCTTTCTTTAAAATATTCACAACCTTCTTCGACTTTTCACGATCATGTGGGCCTTCTTTTTACCAGAACCTTTCTTCCGATCAATACTTAGGTCTTCCTTAAAGCGGTTGATAACGCGAGAAATGGTCTTAGGGTTAGCCCCTACCTCCTTGGCAATTTTTTTAAAAGACCAACTAGGTTGTTTTTGAAAAATTTTAATTATATTTTCTCTCACTTCCACTTCGTTTGCCATTTTCGCGTTAAATAAATTTTGTATTGACTATAAATGACACAAATTATTTTCTGCCATTTAATTCAGAGCTACTATGATCAAATTTTTTAAATTTGAATCTTGCAATAGCACATTATGGGAAGATATGTAACGGACAATTTTATTCGACGCAGTCCTTATATCAAATATATTTTTTTCCAAACAAATTTTTTTTACGAATAATTTTTACAATTTTCCAAAAATTTAGACATTTTTTAATGATAAAATTTTTAAGAAAAAAAATATTTTCTTTTTTAATAACAACAATTATTTTATTCTTTCAAAAATTAAAAAAAAAAATTGTAAAAACAATTTTTGTCAATATTTTTTTTCAAAAAACAAAATATTTCAACAATTTTTGTAATTCATTTCTTTATCAAACATATTTTTTTCAAAATGGGACACTACTCACGACGATTTCTTCTATGGATATCCAATTGGATTAATTCGCTCTTTTGTCGGAAACTTTGTTGATAGGCCATAGTTCGTTGATCGTTAGTTTGGATATGCTCTGTTTAATCATAAATCATTAACTCCAAAATGCTTCTAAAAAGTGGCTGAAAACGGCACTGAAAACCGTTAAGTAATGAAAAAAAAAGGGGGTGTACACTCAAAATCAGCACACACGAATTATATAGAATTGATGTATGTGATTTTCAAATGAAATATATATTTTTTTTTGTTTTGTTCACACAGAAAAATCCTCCTTTGGCATGAGGTTGGATGAATGAAAAAGTTAGTTGTAGCAACTAACTTCATTCGGTTAAATCGAACTGTTTACAAATTTGCTGGCGGAACTGCCTATACACATGAAATATTAGTCTATACACACTCCTAATGGTTCTAATTCTGTACTAAATTATTCTAAAACAGTTCGAAATTGGTTGCAGAACAAACTACAACTCTTTTTATTTTGACAATAACAACCGTTGAGAGAACCAAATAAGTTGGTTGGGCAAAGAGTTGGTTTGCGCAACAAAACTCTGTTCTGTATGTTGAGCCTGTAATTTGAGTATATTTATTTGTTTGGTTATTAAATCTTCAAAATATGAGAAATCTATTGATCGGCCCATCGACAAATTCTCGATTGGCTCAGTGCGCTCCTGTTACTTTCGAGTATCACAAATAGTTGCCGAACATATTACTCGTTTTTTTGCGAATTATTGTTCAACATTATTCATAATAATAAAAAAAAAAAATCCCGCAGCTCTATAAATTAGCTGCCATGAAGTATTGCTCTCGAATTTCTTATCATCACAATTTCAGCATGAATAGTTGTGCAAAAAATTAACTTTTATGCCGGAAACTATGCTTCAAATTGGAACGGCACCAAAAACTAAAAAAAAACCAGAACCTGACTGGTAGAAATTGTATAAAAGCGCAACTGGAACCAACACAAAAACAACATCTAATGAGTGCAATAAAAAGAAGTCTGAAGCACTAAACAAAAAATATTCATACAATAGGGTAGTACAACAACAACAACTACAACAAAAAGCAACACTTTAGACATTTGAGTTTACATAACATTTAACAGCTCAAGAAACAAGGAACAGGGAACAAGTACTAAGCACGGCCGTGCAAAAAACAATGCCCTGCAAGAGGAAGAAGACAAATGTTTATTGTGAATAGCGAGCGGCAAGTCATAAAACAGCCAAAGTCGATGGCATGAGAAGGGAAGACGGTCCCGGTTATCTTTTGAGACCCCATTTGCTTTAATTTTGTTATTTTTTGCTTCGTTTTTGCAAAGATTTGCACAAAACAGCAATTCGTCCTAGAATTCAAGGATACAAAACAATAAAATATACAAAGCACAAAGTAGGTTTTTCGCCCACAGCCGGCTTCGACCATTGAGCGGTCGGCCCACCAAATGTACAAAGTTGTTGCAAAGTTCTTTGGCTGCCATTTAATAATGGCGTCCGGCGCAGTGTTTTCCTTTGTATGGTCGGTCGGTCGGTCGATGGGTCGTTCGTTCGTCAGTTTGGCCGTTTGGCGTTTCGTTCTGCTACACTCACCGGAAGTGTGCAACGAATGAATAAATGTTGTTTCCGATTTGCATTCATTCGTTCGTTAGTTTTAAATAATACTTGAGAGTGTAGAGTTTTGAAGATCGTCGGCCGGACTGGGTTTGTGGCAAAGTATCCCTCCTTCTTGTGTCTTTGGTATTTTCTTAAGTTTTTATTACTGTTGCCATTGTGTACAAGCACCATCAACTAACTACTTGCTGGTGAGTCATTCTTATGATGTTCCTTTGAATGAACTTCCGCACCAAGCAGCTTTCTTTCATTTACCACTGTGCAAGTATTTCCCGCAAGTCATTAAGCTTTTGCGTATTTCTTGCCACATCCTAAACTTTGTTTCTATATTTTTTTTCAATTTTATGTTTTTTTTTTTTTGTTTGTTTGTTTTCGGGTTTAGCAACTCCAACAAGTTAACTCGTTATAGGAAATTATTTCATTAACATGGCGAAAGTGTAGTTAGTGCAGCTCTGTTGGTCGTCCTCACAGAGGAACCGAGGACGAAATACTGTTTACCATAACAATGCGACGACTAATTGTGAATTAAGTTTCCTGGACGCGAGGGATGAGATTCTAAATGGGAATTTTGAACTGGATCATATAATATAAAAGTAAGTTCCAAAGAGGTGCAAAGGATTTAAACAGAAGTCTTTACTCTTATTGATTTTGTAATTCCGGAGATACTCAAAGTTTATAGGAAAAAGAGAAAGAGATATAGCTCGACTGTAATTGGTAGATTAGTACAATTCCAAAATATCAACCTATAATCCTTTAACATATAATCCTTTCCTACGATGAACACTATGCATTGCATGAATAGGGGGCATCCCCTGAGTTGGTTAATTTGTAAAAAAAAAAAAACTAAAGTTTAATTTTCAGACTTTTCAGACATTCTAAATGGAAATTTTGAACTCTGTCCAGTGGATCAAAACTAAGTTCCAAATAGGTACTATGAATTCAAAGATTTACTACAGACTCTTTTTTTTTTGGAATATCTACTAAGATCCACAGCACTCAGACAGACTATATCCATTGTACTGTGAAATCTATTCCCTACAATTTTGTGGTTAATATCACCACGAGCGCCCATGCCCAAGCCGGAATTCGAACCCGAGACCTTCAGAATGCAAGTCCAGCGCGCTACCTCTGGACTGTTGAGGCCGGCTCTACAGACTCTTACTGATTTAGTAATTCTACAATACTAGAGATAGAGATAGATTATATAGAAAATAGAGATAGATTATAATAATAATTGAGCGAGTCATATTTCAACTCAAAGATGAGACCTATAGTTTAATTACGATTCCCAATGGCGTGGTGAGATACTTTTCAAGACAATATTTACTCTCAGAGGTTTGCCATTGTCCGCTGAGAGGTTACACTAAATGTAAAAGTTCATCCGTTTGTAATACCCAGAAGAAGAAGTAGAAGTGTTCGATATCAAAAACAATAGATACTCCTGATCAGCGTCACGTTAGTGTATTTGGCGATGTAAGTCGGTCTGTGTTTTGTCTGTGTCCCTAACAAACATACAGTTTTACAGAAAATCTAGAAGAGTTATATTAGAGAAAATTTGAAGTTAGACTACTTCAATATCTACGATCTCTGGTATTGAAAATGGACATGATCGGTCCATTGCAATCTTTCATCCGACCATTAATGTTCAAAAATACCGAACAAAGTAAACTTCCAACAATCCGCCAAACCTCCAACAATTCGGTTCTCTTTCTCGAGAACTGACTTTTTAGGGCACCACAAGTCACAATCAAAATTAGATTACAAGTTTTCACTTATTTTCAGGATTCGTAAACCGTGGAGACCTTTGGACCACTTCAAACATGAACACTTTAAACGGGATCATTTTAAACGGTAACCCTACACGTTCTCATATCGCTGCGGGAAAAAGCCTATCAAATGTCTGCTAAAGAGAAAACTTGTTACTATTCTATTTCGAAGGTATGCAGGAAGGAGACAATTCGTAATCAGTACACATGTTCTGAGAACGGTTTCAGTTGATACCGAATAAGAACAGGATCTTGAAGACCAGTTCTCTGGTAGAAGTAAAGGTCAACTTGAGGTGTTAATTTACCCCTCTCAAGGAAAGCGTCATGTAAAAGTTGTCGATTAGTTCCATATAAAAATGACAGAACTAGGCCCCGTTCACTATCTTCGAGGAACCAGTCACATACCTAGTCTAGTACTAATTTGTTTCTCTATAGGGATATGTAGAGTCTTTATGATCGACTAGTTATAACTTTCAATTCATTCTTATTTACTTCATTATATTAACTATCAAAATTTCCATCTATATATATAAAACTCTTGGTCCGTCTGTCTGTCTGTCACGTCTAAACCGCTGAACCGATTTAACTGAAAATTTCCACCAGGATACTATGGAGTCCGGAGGGTGTCATAGG
Source organism: Dryomyza anilis (assembly GCA_951804985.1). Lineage (NCBI taxonomy): Eukaryota > Metazoa > Arthropoda > Insecta > Diptera > Dryomyzidae > Dryomyza > Dryomyza anilis. The sequence continues at coordinate 1,494,957 of OX638134.1, forward strand.
CTATATATGGGCGGGATTGGACAAAGTGGCGTGGCATCTCCCATACAACCTAAACTTTCAAAACGACATAACTCGGCACATACACAAGTAAAGAAGATGAAACAAAAAACTCAAATACAAAAAAAAAATACAAAAGCAAAAACACAAAAACAAAAGCAAAAATCAAATACAAAATCAAAAGTAAAAGTAAAAGCACAAAACTTAAGCTACAACAAAAAAATAAAAAAGGATAGAAAACAAAATCAACCACACTAAAATTTACCACACCAAAATTCACCACACCAAAATTCACTACACTAAAACTCACCACACTAAAATTCACCACACTAAAACTCACCACACTAAAATTTACCAGACTTATATTCACCAAGAATTCTACGGGGAAGCACAGTCTGAGAAAGAGAAAGAGATAAAGTTGTTTTATCGGATAATTAGTATGGATTTGGTTACTACATTTATAAAACCAAGAAAAAAACGACCACAGCGAAGCACGGGTCCCTGATATAAAGAATAAAAATGTTATTTATATTAATAAAATTGCTCAATAACCTTGCATTTACATAATATTTGCACGAGTCGTGTACGGGTCCAGCTAGTACATTAATATTTCTCATGTGATCAGTCTCGTGTGTTTGAACCAGGAACATTTTCGCTAGTAGACCAATGGTCTAACCATGGATCTATGGACGCTTGAGATAGAGCACCCAGAAAAAAATTCACTCAAATCCCATTAAAATTGGTCAATAGGGCAATTATTGATTTAATAGTATACAAAAAATAAATCTTTTCATATAAACTCAATGGCAATGTCATAATATTTTCTAGTATTTAATGGTAATTTCCGATTAAATTAATAATTTATCCTATTGACTTTTTAAAATAGTAAAAAACTATTATTTATATAGTATTTTTTTCTGGGTGAGGAGATTAATTCTCTACTATAATACCAAAATATTTAAATATGATTATTCGTTAGTAAAAATTTACCCTATTAGAGCAGACATGGTCAGATCATGTTTGTCTTGTAACTGGTTGGGTTATAACAAGGGTGAAATACTATGATCAGTTTTTGATCGTTACCCTAAGACAATATATACTACGGCATAGTTATAGTTCCAGTTGAATTAAAACACCAACTTATAAAGTGAAGATCAGTTCCGTAACTCGTTCTCCCTTGTAAGATTTCCTGAAACACTCATATTCTTTATATGAATTATAAAAAAAGTACATGAATTCTCCACCAATAGCGAATTCCTGTTTGACTCTATACTATACCTATTTGGTGTTCTAAGTTCAAATATTCTGTATTATTATTCAACTATATTAATTATCTTTCAAAGAGTGTTCTGCTCTTTGGACTTCTCTGTGAGACCACGTAATCATTAGTAAGATGTCCTGATTTCAAGGCATCTTCTCGTACGGTTGCAACAGACGTTTTATTGTTAAAGTTTGCTCAACTCCATTCTTCCCATCATTATATACTTGGCAAGTCGAACCAAAAAAAAAACGGATATCATTAAACCGTCAAATTCTTCAGTGCTTTCGCCATACTTCCGCTCATGTGTCATAGCTTTACGGACATCATCCTGCCGCTGACAGCAGCGTTTACTTTACGCTACTCAAAAATTCCTATCGCAAAGCAAAATCTATGTTCGTATCGAAACTGTATCGCATTTTATTAGCAACGTTTCAATGAAAATTGGATACACTACATTTCGTTCAACTCATTCAATTTATTTTATTCGCACATTTTATCATTTTTTTCCTTTTTTTTCTATGCCATACTCATTTGGTAAAATACAACGACGTCTCATTGCTCTATCTGACGTTGGCTGTGATTTCCGAGCGGTTGTCGTTAACCTGCATCGTAGATGCTTACATCCTGTGAGCTAGGAATGGATAAAAGGCAATATGCGCGCATGTGAAAGTGATGCCTTCAATGACTTCCTGTGGGACTAAGAATGATAATCGGGTAACAGTTCAAAAACTAAAGGATATAAATCGCTACAATTAGCACAATTCAAAACTTATTACAACAATTTCGCAGTTTCGCCAGTTTTGTTTAGAGATCCCAACTAAACTTTTAGATCTAAATATCTGATACTACTCTACAACCTATCCTATCATCGATTATTTATTTTGGAAATTATGTTCAAACAGAGATCCTCTTTTACAAAAAAAAACTAAATTAGTTATGAAAGGACCTATTCCAGTTATAGATTTCTGCAGTCCCAATAAAGTTCAGAACCCCCCATCAAAACGCCGACTTCAAACTCAGCTGTTTGCTAACGTTGAAATTGTTTATTGCAATTAAAATAAATTGCCAATCAAATGAAATTCGCACAACAGCACCAACAACTTTCAGAAGCAGCAGTAGCAGCACCGGTACTACAACAATTATGACGACTACCTGACAAGTTTACAAAGAACTTAACCTCAATTTCTGCACCACTGAATTTTGGCTTTTATGCTTCTTCCGCGTTAGCTACCTTTTACCTCTTCCTCTTCAGTAAAATTAACGTCAAAGTTGAAAAATATTCGCGAGGTTCCAAAAGGGTGGCACTACTGCTTCAAGTTATTGTTATTTTTGTTGTTTTGTTGTTGTTAATAATACTTTTTAGCCTAGGAGAGCCGGTAGTTGGCATAAATCATGGGTATTGTTTGGCTGTTTGAAAAAGTTATTTTATTTTGATAAACGTTTAAGTGGTTTTTAGTACCGACAGCAAATAGAGTACGTAGACCCTATTGTGGTTTGATTATTTTTTCAAATACTCCCTTTGGATTCTACAACTTATGGCATAAAATGAGAAAATAACTTAAATACTTTAAAAAATGCACCTGCTATTAAATAATATAATGAAAAACTCATTGTATTAAAATATTTTTGGTATATTGGAATGCAATAAAAAATTATTTATGTTTAAATTTAGTTAACTTGACACATAACCCGTTGACATTAATAATTGATATTAATTTAAATTATTACCAATTTATGCAGCACATTAATTTCTATTTAATTTACAAAATAAAATAAAATATAATTTAATAATTTCAATTGCCTTTATTAATTGTACAAACATTTATGCAAACATCAATTTATAAAATTATCTCAATTTCAGATGCAACAACAAATTGCCTGACACCACACAGTGTAATGAGTTTTCAAATTATATTTGAATAAAATTCATTTGAGTTTTACTAGTTAATTAATTAAACGTTTTAAATTCAATGTATTGGCAACAAAAAAATTATATGTTATTTATTTTAATAGCGCCTAAAATATGTAATTTGCAAAATAACACATGAAATATCATGGGTTAAACGGAATTCTCACCTATGAATTAATTTTATTGAGAGATTTATTATTACGAGTCAAATTCATTTAATGTACAAAAACCAATTGCTTTGAAATTAATTATGTATTTTTTTACTAACAGATCATATTCACACAAAAAAAATTCTACCAACAACCAGTATTCATCATATTGATGATTTCATTCATTGAATTTTTTTCATTTTCAATATTTTTTACAACATCAAATTTCAGACTAAAATTTGTTTACATTTATGTATTATTCATTGTGATAAAATTTATTTATTTAAATAAATATGGTTTAATGAACAAAATTCATCAATATGACGTACACTTGTTCATTAATATGATAAAATGGAGTCTTGGCATAATTAGATATTAAATATTATAAAACTTTAAAGAATTTTATATATATAAATGTGTAAATAGAGACAACTTTTAGTTTGAAATTGTCAATGAATGAATTCATCAATGTGATGATGATGGTAGTTTTTTTTTGTTTGTGTTTGTATAAAGTCGATTTACACTTTTTCCCTTCACTTTTATATTATCTATAGAAAGTGTGTCAAATTTTATTAAATTGAATTCATAACTTGAATTTTAATTCATAAAAAAGAAGACTTGATTTAAATTCACATTTTATTAAAATTTAAATTTTATCTATAAATTAAAAATTTTAATTGAAATTCTAATTTTAACTAATATTTTAAATGTTTACCAAATTTTTAATATTTTCTCATATTAAAAATTTTAAAGAAATATTAAATTTTGAACCAAAACTCAAATTAAAACTCAAACATTTTCTAAATACACATTTTTATAGATATTAATTATTTTAAAAAACTAATTTTTCCAAAAAAAATATTTTTTTTTTCATAAAAACTAAAACTTTTTTGATTTTTTTAAAATAATTCAATAAATTTAAATTTTTTACTAAAAAATTAAAAATTTTGAGCCATTCCACAGCAACTCGACAATATACAGGGTTTTTCAAATGGGACGCTACAAAAATAGAGCGACAGGGACAGCAAACGAAGACATATTTCTTGCCGCTCTTTTGACATTTCTCTTCAGTAAGGTTTGCCATTTCATGATGGAAAGATATACGAGCCAACAACGAGTCGAAATTATTAAAATTTACTACCGAAATTCAGAGTCAGCGGCCTCAACGTTAAGAGCGCTACGTCCAATTTATGGTCGTCATAATCGTCCTAGCAGATCAAGAATTGAGCGTCTAGTGGAAAAATTTGAATCCACAGGCACAGTACAAAATGTTCCCGTGCCAGTGAGACAAAGAAGTGCCCGTAGAGTCGAGAATATTGCTGCCGCTGCGGATTCAGTTGAAGAAAGCCCAAATGTGTCTCTCACACGTCGTTCTCAAGCGTTGGGCAACTCTGTGACGTCCTTGTGGTGAATTTTGCGAAAAGATCTTGGCCTACATCCTTACAAAAACAAATTGACGCAAGAACTGAAGCCACTTGACCACCAGAAGCGTCGTATGTTCGTGAATTGGGCTGAGCAACAACTTGAAAATGATTCGGATTTTCATCGAAAAATCATCTTCAGCGATGAGGCTCATTTCTGGCTGAATGGCTTCGTCAATAAATAAAATATGCGTTATTGGTCGGACAGCAATCCACACGCACTCCATGAGTCATCATTGCATCCCGAAAAAATTACGGTTTGGTGCGGTTTATTGGCCGGCGGCGTCATTGGGCCGTACTTCTTCCGTGATGATCAAGACCGGCACGTTACTGTGAATGGGAATCGCTACCGTTCAATGATAACCGAATATTTTTGGCCCCAATTGGATGATATGGACTTGGAGGACATGTGGTTCCAACAGGACGGCGCCAAGGCACACAGCGAATGTCACAATCAATTTATTGGAAACCAAGTTTGGAGAACGTGTTATCTCACGAAATGGTCCAGTCGATTGGCCGCCTCGGTCGTGCGATTTGACGCCGTTAGACTATTTCCTGTGGGGCTACGTCAAGTCTATGGTCTATGCCAACGATTGATGAACTTCGTACGAATATCGAACGTGAAATCGCAGCAGTATCGCCCGATTTATCTTGAAAACCGTCGAAAATTGGATTCAGCGTCTGGACTTCTGCAAGCGTGCCCGTGGTGGCCATGCAAAAGAAATCGAGTTCCATACATAATGGCATAGAACGTATTTTTACAACTTATTGAAAAACCCTTTATTGGATCTCACTTTCTTCGATTTGAATTAGACTGTTATAGAGTAGGATAGTGGTTCAAAAATTTCAAAGAAAGCTTTCCAAAAATATCATTTCAAAAACCATATTTATCATCTTTAAAACGAGACCTTAAAGGAGTTTCTAGCATTTCTCGTTCAACCATTCAAAAATGGACCTTTTTTTAACTTTAAACCACTGAACCTTTAAAATTGGTTGTTGAAAAATTTTTTAAAATTTTGTTTTTACTACAAATTAATTATTTTAATATAAGATTTAAAAAAAAATTAATTTGAATTTTTGTATGTAAAGAATTAACCAGTTGGGAAGGTTAGATCACATGGGAAATTTTAAAGTAGGTGTAATTATGATAGTTAGGATTATCAAAATTATAGTCGGTCAAAGCCGACTATAAATACCCTACACATATGTGTGGTTACCATTCAAAGTGATATATAGGTCACCAGGGTATACGAATCCTGAAAATAACTACAAACATTCAATCGCTGAAGAATTTCCATTCATTTGATATCCATATTTACAAATGGGTAGGTGTACCGAATTTCGATTTTTTTTTTAATGAACCACAGGTCTTTTCGACGAAAAACATTATTATCACGTACTTGAGCATGATGTCAATATATATTTGACCAAAAAAGTTTACCTAAGCACGTATACATAAAAATTGATCTTTATATGTACATTTTATATGAGGTATTTGAACATAAGTGGTCGGATCATAGGTCACAATGAACCGATCTCGCCAATTTTTTCGCACATACAGCGTAGGTATATTAGTAATCAAAGTTATAAGTTTCATTTATCTAGCTCTTCAATTTTAAAAGTAGTAGGGATTTCAACAAACAGACAGACAGACAGACGGACAGACAGACGGACAGACGGACGGACAGACGGACATCGCTAAATCGACTCAGGAGGTCATGCTGATCAAGAATATATATACTTTTCCATACCGGAGATGCTTCCTTCTGGGTGTTACAAACGGCGTACCAAACTGAATATACCCTTTCACTCTTAGTGTAGGGTATAAAAAATGCCAAGATCACAATATAAAGAAAACAAATATGACACAAAATCACATAGTGAAAACTAGACAAAAATTGAAAGAAAAAAAAATATAAAAATATATATAAAAAAGTTTAGGTATTTTAATATATTTAATGTATTTGAAAAAAAAAATGTTTAGTAATAAAAATGACCGTGAAAATTATTATTAATTTTTAAAAAACTAGTTCTTATAATTTAATAATTAATTCAATTCAATTAAACTTTTAAGTTTGTTAATGTTTTTTTTAAGTTACGATTAAATTTTTATGTTTATCTGTTACGTTATGTTTAGTTTAAGAAAACGAACGAATAATTTTCCATAATTTAAGAAACAAATAAATTAATTGCAATACTTACAGTTTTATTTTGTACAATACAATTTTTTTAAATATCAACAAATTTCCAATTCATTTTTGGCATTCGCACCCACTGTCAACTGAGAAGCTGCGCCATGCATTGGCTGTCAATGTTGACACATTTGGTCAACTGCAAATTGTCATCATCATCATCATTTGGTTGTTGTAATTATGCACTTGTTATTGCTCTTGTTTTCGACAAAGAGAGAGAGTAAGTAATCTCCATGAATGTTTTATTGCCGTTGTTCTATCCACATGAGAGTTGCCAAAACACGTTTATGAAAAAGTAAAGACGACGAAATATTTACCGAAACGCAAACACTCCCGTTTAATTTAACACTTTTACTACATATTTTTATAAGAAAATCGTTTCAAATCGCGAAAAATTTTTAACTAAAAATACAGCGACGAGTATAAATGTAAATGCCGACGGCTGGCAACTCTGTTAATAGGCACATCACTATTTTCATGTCTGTGCATAAATTTTCTTATCTTTTATAATGCGCCATTTGTTTTATTTATTACCAAATAATTATTATATTTTATTGGTTTTGTTATTCTAATGCTTTAAAATACATGTTGAAAATGTTAATGTTTCAATTTTTTGCATATTTTGTGTTTTTTATATTGAGAAAATTGCTTCAGAAATTCGTTTGGTGTTTTTTTTTTATTGTGATATCATTTAAATGTGTTGTGCATATTCAATTTTAACAAAATGTGATTTGACTTAAACAAAAAAAAACAATAATTAAAATGCGTTTAATCGAACGCAAATTTTTAAACCGCGACGCACGACCGACGAGAAAGAACTAAAGAAATGTGTTGAGCAAAAGAGAAGCACAAGAGGAGAGTGAACACCTGCAGCCAAAGAGTAAAGCACAGATTGACCATTTGTTTTTGTTTCACATGGTTTTTTTGCACATAGTTTTTTACATATATATTTCACTTTTATTAAATAACAATTTGTGCTTTATATTGATTTCATATTAAAACTGCAACAAATGAATGTTATTAATGTCAATGCATATTAAGCAATCAATTTCTGCACATTTTGTGTTTTTTTATGCTGAGAAAAACTAAAAAAATTGCATTAGAAAATTATTTGGTTATTATTCAATTGTTCTCTTGTGTTAATTTGTTGTGCAATTGCGTTATTAACGAAGTTTAAGTAATTGTTTTAAAACTCAAAGGAATTAAATTAAAATAAACATTAATTAAAATAATAGGAAATTGCGTTGCAGCGAACGCAGACGTTTGAACCGCGACACACGACCGATCAAGAAGAACTAAAGAAATGGGGTGTGAAAGAGGAGCACAAGAGGACAGTGAACACCTGCAGCCAAAGAGTAAAGCACAGATTGACAATTTCTTTTTGTTACACTTGTTTTTTTTGCACATATTTTTTACATATATATTTCACTTTTATTTAAGAACAATTTGTTCTTTATGTTGATTTAACACTAAAACTGCAACAAATGAATGTTATAAATGTCAATGTTTATTAAGTTATCAATTTCTGCACATTTTTTTATACTTTTTTATACTAAGAAGAACAAAAAATTGCATTAGAAAATTATTTGGTGATTGTTTTTATTGTTCTCTTGTGTAAATGTGTTGTGCGATTACTTTATTAACGTAGATTAATATAATTTAAGTAATTGTTTTAAAACTCAAAGAAACTAAATTAAAATAATAAGAAATTGCTTTACAGCGAACGCAGACGTTTGAACCGCGACACACGACCGATCAGAAAGAACTAAAGAAATGGGTTGTAAAAGAGGAGCACAAGAGGAGAGAGAAAGAACACCTGCAGTCTGCAGTAAAAGAGTAAATCGCAGTAGAGGGCAAAGTTAATTCGTATTTATTGTAATTAATAGAAACATTGAGTCGAAAATCAATTATTTTATTGAATAAAATGTCAATCATAATTGCAATGCTTGTTTTATTTATTTGCAATTTTTTAAGAATTTATTAATACTTACTAAGTTACCCAGCAAACCAAACGATATAAAAACAAATTATCGTTTTCGATAATGCGTGATATCGATAGGGTTTTCGATAAAATTTAACCGAGATAAGATCATTTTGGGTTTTATATCGTAAATTTATCATTATTGCATCGAATTTAAAGGTTATCGTCAATTAATGATTTTCAGGGTACCTATAATTTATCAATTTAAAGAAATGTTCGTATTAGAGATGGGCGCGTGCCTGTATTTGATGGCACGGACACGCACGAGCACGAGCCCGACGACAAAATTTACAGGCACGCACGAGAAGCACGATAAAGTACGAGATTTAAAAAGAAAAAACATGACAAAACACGACGAAACACGAAAAAATCACGTAAAAACAAGAAAAAGCAGGCAAAACGTGAGCAATAATACCGAAACCGTTTAGATTTTTGGAACCGGAATCGTTATTAAAAATGTGTGGAACCGGAACTGAAATCGGCAACGCTATTTTAAAAATCTCGGAATGCGAACAGGAACCAATATTCCAAAGTGAGAAACAAACACAACAACAACTAGCACGCACGAAGATTTTCCCGCACGAACTCAGATTTTCGGGAGTGACACGAATAAAGCACGGCACGCGCCCATCTCTAGTTCGTATTGTAGCAGAAGAGCTCTTGTTTGATATTAAAATCATGTATTTTTTTTGTCCATATAATTGGAAATGAAGATTCAAAATCTCTAGTCCTGTGACTTGATCGAGCAAAAAAAAAAATCATTAAATGGCTAGTAGGAAACTTACTAAATATTCTGTTATTTAGTATGTTTAGTATATTATTTTAGTTTGATACTTAAATATCCTGTTTCTAAATTTATTAATCGTTTTTCGATATATCGATATCCATCATTTTGTACAAGAAACTAACTCAAATTATCGAAAATTTGGTTTGACACATATGAAATAAATGGCATTTTAAAATTCTCGGAATACGAAGAGGAACCGATATTCCAAAGGGAGAAACAAAGACAACAACAACTAGCACGCACGAAGATTTTCCCGCACGAACTCAGATTTTCGGGAGTGACACGAAAAAAGCACGGCACGCGCCCATCTCTAGTTCGTATTGTAACAGAAGAGCTCTTGTTTGATATCAAAATCATGTTTTTTTTGTCCATATCTAATTGGAAATGAAGATTCAAAATCTCTAGTCCCGTGACATTTCTTTTTTATTAATTTTGTATCTTGGCCAATAAAGATCCAATTTGTCGAACAACACAGCGAATCGATATTTAAACGATATTGTTTATAGGCAGAAATGATCGTTTTCGATAATCTTTAATATCGAGATGATATCGAGTTGATGTCGATGAAGTTTTCAGTTTCGAAGAAACACATTTAAATGTTAAGAAAATTAAGTTTTTGGTAAATTAATAAGAAATTAATAAGAAATATTGTAGTTTCACATATTGAAAATTTAACATTATTTGATCGAGCAAAAAAATTATCATCAAATGGCTAGTAGAAAACATACTAAATATTCTGTTATTTAGTATGTTTAGTATATTATTTTAGTTTGATACATAATTTCCTGTTTCCAAATTCATTAATCGTTTTTCGATATATCGATATCCACCATTTTGTACAAGAAACTAACTCAAATTATCGAAAATTTGGTTTGACACATATGAAAAAATTGGCATTAGAAAATTATTAATTACACAGCACAAGAGCTAAAAATGAATCCGCGATTTTAGTAAGATCTGCAATTTATACATGATTCTTATCAATACCTGGTACTTCGAAAACTATAATCATTGTAGAAGTGGCTGGTAGGATTACATTTTAAATCTCGACAAATACCGAAGACAAAAATGAAGACAAAATTGTCCTACGTTAACAACTGCATTGTCTCAAAAATTAATTTCCATTATTTAGACCTGATCAAAAATAAGTTTCTTCTCCAATTTTTAGTTTTAAATTTTTCGGCATATTTTATTTCGACCAATAAATGTTTTTACCTTTCGAAATTTGTGTAATCGTCAAAAAAGGGGAATACATGTTCAATAGTTGCAAACTAACACCGAATATTTGATAGTTAAATATATCACATATTATACATTATATCTATTTTTTTGACATAAAACCTACAATATAATACTCCCGAGACAAAATTTCTGGCATTTTTCAAGAATATTTCCGGAAAACGCACAGCTAAATGGTATATATTGGGAAATGTATAGCAGGTTGCAAAATTTGATATCATTTGAATGGCAGATTCACGCCACATTTTGGGATTGTTCAGAAAACAGACAGCATTTAATAAAAACTTCGCCTTTGTCTGTTTGAAATATGTCGTGAAAATGTTTCTCAACCCTACCAAAAATATTGTCTGGGGCTGTCACAAAATTTATAATGGTATTTTATATTATAAAAAATCTTTTAAAAAGGATTAATTTAAAACGAAAAGAATTGGTGTTTAATTTAAATTTAAACCGACTTTGCTATTTTAACCATTCATAGACTTCGAATGCATTATACCAAAGGGTATGTATATAAATTAAAAAAAAGAAGCACAACAAGGATCAATATCACTGCACACAGCCTACCATTAATATTAAGTGGGCAAAGGCTTCGGATGACCGGCAGACAGACGCGTATAAAGTTTAATGAGCCGCAATTAATTGCAAGCCCGGACATGACGAAAGTAGAGTGTGGGCCGAATACATGACGGAGTGCGGCAATAGTCGCGCATAGGACGGGAATGAGAAAATAAAGGGAAAAAATTTAAATCCGAATTCGAACACGATACGATTAAAGGGCACGACATAACAGAACACTTAATGGAAACGTTTAAAAAATGGTGATGTTCCCAATTTTAAGTTCACTTATTGCAACTGGTCACTGCTCATCACGCCACAATTCCATAATATTTAAAGTCTATATATAAAAAGGATTTATAGTTTTTATAGCTGAGGACCTTTTTGTGTGATATTTCGTGAATTCAGTTATATAACATTGGGGGGCGTATTATTTTTTTACAGCATGGTGCAGATTTATGCTGCCGGCTTAAATTGGGATAACATTATTTTATCGGCATTCTTGGGTTGGGGTTTAATTTCTGAGGGGGGCCTTTTCGTTTTGCGTTACAATTTTTAGTACTTTTACTGCAATGGCACAATGCGCAAAAAAGTGTTCATGAAATGCAACATTTTTGTAAATATTTCGCGCATGTATGGATTAAATTCCCTTTGCCATCCTTAAGGTTGGTAAGATGCAACACCACGATGCTGTGCCATCATTAAAATGGTTGCGAATGGTTGGGATTTATTGGGAAATTGCACAATAAACGATTTATTGCTTTTTAATATGATTTTCCATTAATATATTTTTTTTATATAATCATTGTGATTTTATTTTTTTCTTTTTTGAGTTTCGAGGATGAAGGGAATTTGTGACAAAAATTTGAGAAATTATTTTTATTCATCAATTTTATAAAAGGTTGTCGTATTTGTAAGTCTTTGTTTAATTTCTTTAAAATTATTTTAAAAATAAAAGTTTAAACATTTTTGAAATTGTAATATTTAAAATATTTTATTTAATACATCCACTTTACAGTTTTTCTAATAAAAACAATATGAAAAAAATGCCAATCAAAACACTAAAAATAACGTGATTAAATAAATATTAAACCAAACTAAATTTAAAAAGTCGAAAACTTTGTAAATTTGCCAGATAAAATATTTGACAGTACAGCAATCACCATCGATTATTTGATTTTAAACGAACATTGCAATTTTTATGTCAGGGCACTTTTATATTTGAATCTTTTTTCGACATTTTGTTATGCAGATGGCGCAGTGAAAAATAATACAAACTTGCAATGCGATAAAAACAACAGGGAAACAAGAGAAAAACTATTGCAGTCGTTGGAAATAAACTAGAGGCCATTTTGTACAACGAGAATATATATTTTGACAGTAGCCAGTAGGGTACCCTACAATCTAAATTAAGGTTAGGTAAACTGAAAATATAATTTTAAAAGTTTTTATAATTGGAATTTTTCAAGACGATTAATCGACTTTTTTACCAATTTTCTTATTGAAGAAATGAATTTTTGAATCATTCAAGTATAAAATATTCTAAATTATTCTATTTTATATCCGAATCAGTGTAGAATGATAAATAAAATAATATTTTAAATATTCTCTATCACACTACTTTAAAAATTAGTCTTAAAGTGAAAAAAATTATCAATTCCTTAAACTTTAAGTAGTACTTTACCTCATAATAGTTTTGGCGCTACATTCCTGTATAGGACTTCGGCCGAGCTCTCTCACCATTTTGAGCTGTGCGTGCTATATTTGCTGTACTCAAAGTGGTGGGACCTACAGTTAATTGCCGAATCCGAACGGCAAGTGAGAGCTTTTCATAGGCAATGTAGGTTTGCCATTTACTGCCGAAAGGTAGCGCGGTATAGAAAAATGTTTTCTATGAAAAGATGTTGTTAGCCCCAGTCCAGGCTTGAACCGGGGACCTTTCGGCTCGCAGTCCAACGCACTAACCACTGAGCTACCGCGGCTACTTTACCCTATTAGGAATAAAATGAGCATCTTCAGTTAATATTGATAGTGTTCTAGATCAAACGATGATTAGGTAATAAGACAATGGTCTCTTCACGATCAAGACCCTAGCAAAATTTCTACTAGTACACACAAAGTAGAGATTTGTTGCGCCAACCAACTCTTTACCCAACCAACTTATTTGGTTCTCTCTACCGCTTAGTCGTTTGTTATTTTAAAAATTAAAAGAGTTGTAGTTTGTACTGCAACCAATTTCCAACTGTTTTCGCACAATTTAGCATAGATTTAGAACCATTGGGTATCTGTATAGACTAATATTTCAAGTGTATAGGCTAATATGGCAGTTCCTCCAGCAAATTTGTAAACCATTCAATTTAACCGAATGAATTTAGTTGGTACAACTAACTTTTTCGTTCTTCCAACCTAAAGACGATTTTTCTGTGTGTTACAATTCTCAATGTCGTTCCTGTCGCATTGTAGTTTTCTTGACTGCCCATAGAACCTATGGTGTTCATTGCAAATGTCTGCCAAAAATCAAATATATTTTGTTTTTATGTTTGTAAATTCTGTTGGTTTGAAATCTGAACGCATGGAATTCTCTACTAACGAATATGTGATGGCTAAATTTGTTTTACATTTTGAGAGCGTAAATATTTCACTAAATAAATGGCAAAACTGTTTGCTGTAAATAAAAAATAATAAAAATATTTTAAAAAAAGAATATAAAAAAGCCTAAAATTTAAGCGTTGAACTCGATTTTATGCGCAATTTGTTGAGAATTTAAATTGTGATTGTAGTGATCATTTATTAGAAGCTTAACTTGTTTTTTTAAATGCAGAAAATAAATACAATATTATTACATATATTTTATTATTTATTTTATGCAATTTATTATAATTGAAATGTAGTTAAAACTATTTAATATTTATTCGATATTATAATTTGTAAATAACAAAATTACTGCAGTTTTACAGTAGTTAGTATAGAAAGAAAATGAATTTTTGAAATGACAAAAAAAGTTTGAAACTGAAAAAAATTTAAAGAAATAAAAATCACGGTTTAAAATTTGAACCAGACGATTATTTAAATATCAAGCACTGTTTTTTTTTTTTTGGAATGAACGAATTTTAAAATCCAAATGTATGGTTTGACAATTTAAATAGTTTCGTTTATCTTCTTTTATTAACTTTTCTATTACTTTTTAATTATCCAATCATGTTCACCTCACAGACTATAGGTCTATAGTGATACCACTGAAACACTTTACATTTAATTCAATTTAGGTAAAATTAAAATAAAAGTACTAAAATTACAAAAAAAGAAAAAAATATATGTAGAAATTTAAAATTGTTATAATTTAAAGAAAAATAAAATTTTTGTGAATTTTTCTTTCAGAAATGCAGTTAAAAAATATGAAAACCTTTTTTCGCGGAATTTTTTAATTTTTGTTTTTTTTTTTTTTTAATACATCCAGTATTTCCTTATAATCATCTGATATGTCAAGAAATGGCATCACAATATTTATTTTGCGAAAAAATTGCAAACAATAAATTTTAGACAGAAAAAAAAATATATACAAAGTGGTCCGCTTCGGGATGAGTGGTTGAGTCCCCGATTTCTTGGATCATTTTATAAAAAAAATGTTGAAAAGTTGGGGTGTATCTGATCCACACGGATCAAAATTTAATTTATTAAAAATTGACAATTTTCGAGCACGACAAGAAATACTTCACGATGAAAACGGTAAGTGTTAGACACAAATAGGGACTGCGTCCGTTACAAAAATGAAAAAATCTAGAAATCTAGTAATCGAATTTTTATAGAATAAAATATTTTATTTTGCAAATTATTTTTAGATTAAAAAAAAATATATATAAAAAACCAGAAATTAATATTTTTTAATAAACAGTTTTAATTTTTCCGGAACCCCTTCCATTAATGTTGTAATGGTAGTGTCCGACACCCTCACAGCTGCTGAAGACCACTTTCTTTTAAAGTCTTGGAGGTCTTTGGCCACTTTTTTTGTTGTCTTCATCCCTTTTTACTAAAGCCAAGTATCTCCCAATCGGCCTGAGTTCTGGACAGTTTGTGGATTGGCTTCTCTAGGCACCAAAATCACTGCATTTTGTTGGATCCACTCTAAGGCCGTTTTGCTGTAGTGACATGATGGACACTTCATGTTGGCGTAAAAATGGAAGCAATCTCTTTTGCAAGCATTCCTTCACATATATTTCGCTATTAATTTTACCCGATGTCACGAATGAGCTGCTCCTTTTTCCACAACTGCAAATTGCCTGCCAAACAAGGAATTTCTTTGGGAATTTTGTCATTTTTTTTTATTTGAATTTTTCAGTGACAGTTCCTCGAGAATCGGCTGTATAAAATTCCTGCCCAGGTAGCTGAGAAAAGTCCGCTAAAACATAAGTTTCGTCGTCCATTATGCAGCAATCGAATTTTTTAAAAAAATCTTGGTTCAGCTTTTTAGCTCGTTGTTTTGCGGTTTCATTCTTGACGGCATTTCTATCCGGAACTTTTTGGACCTTGTACGTCTTCAGCCCAGCTTCTTTCTTAGTCCTGCGCACGAAAGATTCTGAGCAATCCGCCTTTCTCGCCAATTTCTTCGACTTTTCACGATCATGTGGTCCTTTTTTTACCAGAACCCTTCTTCCGATCAATACTTAGGTCTTCCTTAAAGCGGTTGATAACGCGAGAAATGGTCTTAGGGTTAGCCCCTACCTCCTTGGCAATTTTCTTAAAAGACCAACTAGGTTGTTTTTAAAAAATTTTATTTATATTTTCTCGCACTTCCACTTCGTTTGCCATTTTCGTGTTAAATAAATTTTGTATTGACTATAACTGACACAAATTATTTTCTGTCATTTAATTCAGAGCTACAATGATCAAATTTTTTAAATTTGAATCTTGCAACAGCACATTATGGGAAGATATGTAACGGACAATTTTATTCGACGCAGTCCTTATTGTATGTAGAATTTAGTTTTTACATTATTGTGCTGCATTCAGAAAATAAAAAATACAAAACTATATTAAATAAAAATATTGCGAAAACAGCATTTATAAAATAAAATCGTAAAATATTTTTTTTTTATATATTTTGATTAGGAAATCTTTATTAATAACTCTAATTTTATTTAACTGGGATTGAAATTATAAAAATTGCAATTAAATATTAGTTGAATTTTTTTTAATAATGTAAAAATTTGATATATATATATAATTTATTGTTTGAAATTTATACACAGAAAAAAAATCATCATGAATTTATTCATATATATTATGAATTTATTCATAAATATGAATTTTTCTACCAACTCCCAAATTCATCATATTGATGCCACCGTTCATTAAATGATATATTGATGAATGCATTCATAATATATATGAACTATTCATAATATCGAACAACATAGTGACCCAGTATGCCATTCGTTTCGAAATCGTTGCGAGATCAATGCGAAAAAAGGAGACTTCACACAATATCAGACACTTTCTCTTCCCGATATCGAGCATCAAGTTGGACCTACATGGAAGGTAGATATCGATGAGTTTTTTCGAAGTTTTCTCAGTACAAGTAATTTTTTGAAATCAAAAACGATATCGATGAAAAAATGATCAAAGTTCGAAATTGCTTCGAAAAATATTACGATATCGATGCAAAAAATGTTTGTATATCGTATCTTGTCAATGCATTTGAAAGAACGAGAAATTATAAAAATTAGAATCGATAAAGCAACGGGATCGAATTTCTTTTTCGAAGTTATTCGATAAAAATTCGTGGCATCAGAGGTCTCCGAGACATGGCAGACTGGGGAAGAACGAAAAATTCAATACAATAAATTTGAATCGTCGCATTTAAGAATATAACCATAATATCTATTAATATTTATACCCTACACTAAGAGTGAAAGGGTATATTCAGTTTGGTACGCCGTTTGTAACACCCAGAAGGAAGCATCTCCGGTATGGAAAAGTATATATATTCTTGATCAGCATGACCCCCTGAGTCGATTTAGCGATGTCCGTCTGTCCGTCTGTCTGTCCGTCTGTCCAACTGTCTGTCAGTCTGTCTGTCTGTTGAAATCCCTACTACTTTTAAAATTGAAGAGCTAGATAAATGAAACTTATAACTTAGATTACTAATATACCTACGCTGTATGTGCTGTATGTAATTGGCGAGATCGGTCCATTGTGACCTATGATCCGACCACTTATGTTCAAATACCTCATATAAAATGTACATATAAAGATCAATTTTTTTGTATACGTGCTTAGTTAAACTTTTTTGGTCAAATATACATTGATATCATGCTCAAATACATGATAATAATGTTTTCCGGCGAAAAGACTTGTGGTTCACAAAAAAAAATCGAAATTCGGTACACCTACCCATTTGTAAATATGGGAATCAAATGAATGGAAATTCTTCAGCGATTGAATGTTTGTAGTTATTTTCAGGATTCGTATACCCTGGTGACCTATATATCACTTTGAATGGTAACCACACATATGTGTAGGGTATTTATAGCCGGCTTAGACCGACTATAATTTTGATAATCCTAACTATCATAATTACACCTACTTTAAAATTTCCCATGTGATCTAACCTTCCCAACTGGTTTTAATTTTTTTTTTTTTTGTAAATTGTACAATTTTTTGTAAATGGACATTTTTTTTTAATTAAAACAAAAAAAAAATTAGGTTGGAAAAAAATGTATTCAAATAAGAAGAAATAAAATTATCTGAGAATAAATTTTCTTTTTCGAAAAAAAATAATTTTGTCTGAAAAAGTATTATTTTTTTCGAAAAAAAACTGTCAAAAAAAATTTTTCAAAATATATATATTTTTTTAATTGATCGTTTTTTTTTTTTTGGTTTTGTTCATTAATATAATGAAGCGAATTCTCCACAAACAATTCATCATATTGAAGAACACTTTTTTGACAGTTACCAAGCGTTCATCATATTTAAGATCGCATTCATAAAATTGATGTCGTTAGTCATTAATATTCGGAATTGTTCTTCAATACAACGAATTATGGTTTAAGAACGGAATTCATTAATATGATTCGATGTATTTATAAAAACCTTAAGCTTTTCGTTTCAGTATAGACTATTGAGAACGATTATGTGTGTCTATAACTGATACCGGTTCGATATTGTTTAGTTTACCGAGATTATACTTATCTGTTTGTTACACATATAAATTACACAGTGAGCAAAAATGATCTCTTTAATATTCAACTCAGATTTTTTATAGATTCTCTATGAGCAACTGATTTAAATTATAGTATAAACTAGTAATATGCACTATAGGGATCGAAAGTATTCAAAGAAATAACAATATTGTTCGTTGTTTTAAAACTAAATTTTATATTGTGATTTTCTGATGTTTGAGGACCGTTCGAAGCGTTTGCATCATAACATTTTAGCACAATTTTTAATAGATTTCCCATAACCAAAACCTAGAGTCCGTAGAAGCAATTCGAAAAATATTATTATAAGTTCATATTCAACTTGACTCAAAACTTGACATAAATTATTGTTTTTTCATTTTAAAACCAATATGAAAGCGTAACCATTTTTATCAGCTTTGAGTACTTATATATTGTTTCGATTACGGTTTCGATTTTTAAAACTAAAGACTTTGATTTAAAATTAAAGTCTTTATTTTTGATCATATAACCTCTTATTTTATTTTGTTTTTTTTTTTTTTTTTGTTAAGAGCGATCTTCGCCTAAATATTCTATTTTCGATAACATTTGGGATTACATCGTCATACATCGGTGAATGTATAATTTTTGATATTTGCGTTTTTTTTTTTTTTAATTTTTTAATGTAATTTTTTCTAAGTATACTGTGAGAATTCGAAAAATTGAAAATCTTGTCAAAAGGGTGAATATTTTCGGTTTTTTGCTATAACTTTTCAATGGTATAAGTTAAAAAAGTGGTGTAAAAGCATTAATTGATTAAAAAAAGCACATATCGATTGGCATCATTATTTAAAAATTTTTGAAAATGTATTGAAGAAAAAAGTTTGGCAAATTATTTTTAAGTAATGATGCTAATCGATAGGTACTTTGAAAAAAAAAACAATTAATGCCTTGACACCACTATTTTATCTTGCACCAATAAAGACTTATAGCAAAAAAACGAAAAGATACGCCCTTTTAGCATGACAAGATTTTCAATTTCTCCAATTTCTTCGTTTTTTTGCCTACAACTCTTTATTGGTGCAAGATAAAATAGTGGTGTAAAGGTATTAATTGTGTGTTTTTAAAGCACCTATCGTTCGGCATTTTTTAAAAATATCATATCATTATTTATCGTATCATTATTTAAAAATATTTTGCAAAACATTTTTCCTGCAAATAACAAATGGAAAATTTATTTGTGGCGAAATATTTTTAAATAATGATGCCAAACGAAAGGTGCTTTAAAAACAAACAATTAATGCCTTTACATTACTATTTTATCTTGCGCTAATAAAAAGTTATACAATAAAAACAAAAATATTAGCGTTTTGGTCAGGATATAGCCACACAAATTCCGTATTTATAATTCATAAAATGGTGCAAATTTAAAAATATTTTATATACGTTATAATAATTGATGAATAAACCAAAATAACAGAAAAATTAAAAAAAAAAAAAAATTTTACTACTTTTTAAAGCACTTCAAACTTTAAAATTTGATTTTACAATATTTTTAAAAATGCACATTCGCCGCTTTGGCATGACAGTGATGATATAACCTTTTATTTTATTCTGTTTTTTTAATAGTGATCTTCTCACAAAAGTGATCTTCGCCAAAATATTCTTTTTTCGACGGAGGACACGTAGTAGAAATTTATTCTATTTGGAATAACTTGATAATGGCCAGTATATGTTCATCACACAACTGGTCGGGTTGTGATAGTTAAAAATACAATGATCATTTTTCGATCATGATTCTACATGAATTCTACTAGTCACTTTTCTTTGTTAATGGTTAAAATTTAAATGAAAATAGTATACAATATTTTATGGCGAATTTAGAAATGTAAAATTTAGTCTGTTGCTTTTAAATGGGATATATATTCTTAGTTATTAGTTTTTGGTGGTACTTACCAATAATGTTTTTATATAGTACTTCTGATAGAGTTTCTGATATTTCTGATAGAGTAGTTCTTTCTAATTTTGATATTTTTAATGTTTTCACACAATTTTTAATATATTCAGTGATAAAGCGGTTAATATTTCGGTGTCTTTTATAAAATTTTGTCACTCATACCGCGTGCTATGTCTGAAGAGGTCTTTATACAATGACTGCTTATTGTCCTTTGTTGGGGTTTGCTGTCACAATTCGCTCGACTCTGACTATTCGACTTTATTCGACTGTTTTTGTAAAGTCGCCGCAAATTATGCAAAGTTTATTTTCGCCTGACTGGTAGCAGCAGCAGCTCTAAAACACACTGTTGCTTGAGGTTTTGCTTTATTTGGCGGTTGCTGAGTGGTTCAGTGTGACTTGGGTTCTTGTAGACGAAGCTTGGCGTTAGAATTAGTTTATGGTATAAATTTTACAAATTGTTTATTAGGTTTTTTTTTATTATTTTACTTATAAAGTTTATTGTTTTATTGCTACCTGATGTTTGTGTTTTAATTTTTAACTTTTTGTATATTTATTGCTTATATAATATATGTCTTAAAATTTATTTTTTTTATTCTAAATTATTTATTGTAATTTGCACAAATTATTAAGTGCTACAATTGAAGCATTTAGCGCGCACTAATAATGAAATTAGGCAAATTTGCAGTTTTATGCCGTAAAGTATGCCTTGTATTTGCCACTCTCTGCCGTTACTGCTCATTCACAACCGTTTAACTTTAAGCGAGCGATCAAATGATGTAATATTTATAGTGTTTGTTTGAATGCATTCACTTTAGTGTAGTATCTAATTTAATTTTAATATTTTTTATACTTTTTATACAAGTTATCAGTCCAAAAAGAGTTGACTTTAATTTAAATGTGAAAGAGTTTTTAGGCGCAGCTAATATTTTAAATGTTTCTTTTTTATTTATTGTAAAGCGATATGTCTTGGCATATATATGTTTCAGGGTATATAGACAATTTTGTTAGTTTTTGTCTTGATATCTGGATAATGCAGAATATTCAAAATTTTGTGGTGATTTTCCAAAAGTTTTGTATTCTCAAAAATATTATTTTTCTAGAATTATAAAATGTTTATTAACAAAAATATATTAACTAAAAAATATATATATTGTCCTAGGTCAGTTATGTCAGAACTTATACAACAGAGCCTTAAATTTAAGCATTGAAATCTAAATTTTGAAGTATAACTGTAAAAACTGAAATTTGATTTTTATAGCATACTTTTAGGCTAAAGTTGAAAATGTTTAATTCTTCAGTTAAATAAAAGTTTGAAAAATATTTTTTAACATTTTGAAAATATATTTAAAAGACCGAAATTTGATTTTTATTGCATACTTTTAGGCTAACGTTGAAAATGTTAAATTCTGCAGTTAAATAAAAGTTTGAAAAATAATTTTTAATATAATAAATAAATTTAATAAAATAAATATAATAAAATAATATTTAAAAATATTAAAAAGCCGAAATTTAATTTTTATTGCATACTTTTTGGCTAAAGTTGAAAATGTTTAATTCGTCAGTTAAAAAAAAAATTTTAAAATATTTGTTTGCATTTTTTTCAAATATATTTAAAAGACCGAAATTTGATTTTTATTGCATACTTTTTGGCTAAATTCGAAAATATTTAATTCGTCCGTTAAATAAATATTAAAAAAAAAAACTTTTTTGTACTAATTACAATTTGCATTACCTAAAGTATTACTCAAAAGTCTTCGTTTGAAAATTAAGCTTCAAACCATTTTCCCTTTAACGCTTTAAATCTAACTTATATAATTTTGTTAATTTAAAATTTTGTATATTTTTAGCAAATTATTATTCCAGTTGATTCGATATTAAATGCATTTATTATATGCCTCATTATTGTAACACTGTACTATTCTTTTTTTGATTTAAATTTAATTTTCTTTATATTGCATTTGATATTTGCACTTTAAAATTCAGTAATCAATGGTCTTTTCAAAATCAACGCACACAAAACAATGTTGCAAAAATTGTTCATCCTCTCGTAGCCGTTATTCGCGTCGAACTGATCCTGACAATTTCGAAATATTGGCTCGGCAATGCAATCGCAGTCTGGTCGGCGTCCGGCGAACGTGCACGACGACGCCGACACGACACGACCGGCAGCAGCCAACCAAGGCACGAACAACGCACACGAACCACGAGCAAAAACGATGCCGAACCTCGCACAACTACTTTTGGCCAAATTCTAACGCGTTGCAGCCAACATCTTGAGTTCCAAGGAAACTTTAGTCAAAAACAACAAAAAACACACACAAATTGCATGGGAAGAAAAATCCGTTAAAATCACGAAAAAAAACACGAGCAAAGAGCCGAAAGATACGAAGAGCATCGAGGCGACCCGACCCGACATAATGTACAATGTACGAGACACACACGAGTGCAACGAATAAATGCGAAGTGCCGGTCGGTGCCTGCGAGCAACCGGCAACATGTTTTGTGTTGCATGCAACATGGCGCTTTCAATTGCACTTCTCAATAAATCACGTTAGTAGGCGCCTAAAAGCATGCTTTAGATTTTGCCAAATGTTAACTAACAGTTGCAACCGACAAAGTTCAGCAACATGTTTGCCGCAATTCGCCGCACATTATTGAAACGAAGAATATTGCAGCGTTTAAGCCATTTTATAAACTGTGTTGTTCTTTTGATTCAATTCAACGCCTAAAAGCATGCAACATGCCCGGCACAAATGACAACAAACACAATGACACCCTAACCTACCGCATGTCGTCGCACATTTCAACTGGTTGCTGTTCAAATATTCATGTGTGAATCGAAAAGCTCCGGCAGCAGCACAAAGCTTTCGCCGAGCATTCACTGTAAGTCCAACCGAGCCGGTGGTGTAGGGACTTCTTTTGTTGGCAAGTCTCCAAAAAAGCTTTGCAAATGAAATTAGTGCCTGAAAGCTTTGGCTTTTTTTAAATACAATTTGTAACTATATTTTAAGTGACAAAAAAAAATTTAAATTTAATTTTTATAAAATTATTTTAACGATTTTGATATTTTTTTAATAAAATTTGTGTTTTTTAAACAAACTCAATAAAAATATATATTTTTGCGTTATGTTAACATTCCGGTAAGTACTAACTTTCGAACAAAATCGTTTTTAAATTAGAATTCGAATGATTATGTTTTATGCAGTTTCAGGATTTGATTTTACAATAAAAACATATCTGCATTATAATATAGTTCATTCCGTTCAAGTTTTATAGACCGAAATCATTGCTATTTCTATTTTCAATATTTTAATTTCGATCTGAAACAGAAAATTATTTTTATTTTTAGAAAATGACGCATTTCTTCAATTGTCAATTTATTAAGTTTAATAGTAATTCAAACTATTGTTTTGACATACGCAAGGTCTGGTTTTTTTACCAACAAAAAAAAAAACAGATATAACTTTTATTTTCTAAATATAATTTCCAAGGTCTTAAAAAAAAATATTAATTTAATAGCAACAATTACTATTAATATGATTTTAAGTTATTAAAACATGATAAATTTGTATGTATTTTTTTCAAAAAATGATACTGAAAGTGAAAATACCTCTGTTGAAGAACACAATTCTGTTTTATATTAATTTTTTTGATAAACATTTTTTAAAGTGCAAAAATTTTTTTTTTTTATTAAAAAAAAATACATAGATAAAAATTCATCAATATGATGAATTTATTCATTAATATGATGAATTTATTCATCAATATTATGAATTTATTCATCAATATAATGAATTTATTCATCAATATGATGAATTTAATCATCAATATAATGAATTTATTCATCAATATAATGAATTTATTCATCAATATAATGAATTTATTCATCAATATGATGAATTTATTCATAAATATTGTGAATTTCATTATCCCACTACCAGACCGCTCATTAAATGACATTTTAATGAATGCATTATATATTATATATAATAACGTATTCTACTATTGAAGAACCAAATATTCAATACATGAATCTTCATATATATGAATATAATTTTTTAATTTTTTTTTTGTTTTAAAAAAATATGTTTTTGGAAAAAAAATCGGTAAAATAATTTTTTCATCATCTTTCCAAAAAAAAAAAAAAAAAGTCAGCACAATTTTATTTGTTTTTAATATTAACAACTATATTATAAAAAATTTTATTAATTTATGCATGTCAAGCAAGCATTATATAAGAAAATGAAAATGCTAAAAAATGAACAATTTTGATTGAAAAATGATTTAATGAACAGCATTCTTCAATATGATGTACATATATGTTGTATTTTATGTATTTGTTCATTAATATGATGAAACGTATTCTTCACATACAGTTCATCATATTGAAGAACACTTTTTCGTCAATTACCAAACGTTCGTCATATTTATGATCGCATTCATAACATTGATGTCGTTAATTATGTCATTAATATTATGAATGGTTCTTCAATACAATACAAAGAATCTATGTTTGAAGAACGGAATTCATCAATATGATGTACATTTTTTCTGTGTATCTTTGAAAGTGGAAACACTTTTATTGATGAAAACAAATTAATACACATTAAAAATTATTAAATAATACAATTAGAAATGAGAGAATTTCTTATTCAAGACAAGATTTTAGTTAGAAGTCGATATTGCCTCATATTACTCAAAAAACGAGAATCTCGACTGATCTAACTTCCAAGAATTCAAGAAGAGGTTGGAAAAAGAATCGTTATTACCAGGGCTAACAATTATATGGATGAAAAACTAGGAAAATATGTATGGATTATGAACTAAAAAACTAGACAAATATGGATCAAAAAATCTAAAAATATGTATCAAAAACTTAATAGATGGATATAAATTTTGTTTTAACTTTTTTCTCTCATGAAATTTTTCCTTGAAAAAAATAAATTATACAGTAAAAATATATTTTTTCAAACAAAATTGTTTTTCAAATGCTCGATTACAATTGTATCATATGTGAAAAATGTAATTTGCCTAGGATTAAATTTTTGGAAAATGCAACCCGATATGGTGTTTCTCACAGAGGATAAAATGTAAATCGGGAATAAGGCTATATTCTGATGTTGATTGAATAGTATTTTTCGTATATAAACAAATGTCTTATACTGCACCATTTTGTTTCTGAGTTAATTACAAAAAAAAACAAATGAACTCTTTTGTATATTGGGAATGAACTTTCTAAATCAAACAGGTCACTGTGAACTTGCTTTTGCATTACACCCAATCAAATTTGTTACAAAACAGAATCTATTGTCTCCTGTAGTGATATCCAGATATAGTTTTCTGCAGTATGATTGTTTGATTTTATCCATTCCACTCCAAATTTGTTTGAAAAGTCAAAATTTTAGTGAAAATTTGTCGAAATTGAGGCATATGAGTCACTTTTTATCAAAAATATGGATTTATATAGATTAATTCAAATATATGGAATTTTACTTAAAAATTCTTAAAATATGTATTTAAATATTGAATATGTAAATCCATAAAAAAGCGAGCCCTGGTTATTACTATCCAAATCCAGGACGTCATTCGAGATTTCAATCTATTACAGCTTACTAGGGCAACATCGCAAATTTTATGAATTATATCGTCGTTGTAGTCACCAAATACATTTACGTTCTACAACGACGATATGAAAATACACTAAATGAAATTAAACATATAGGCGCATAATCATAGACAATTTATAGTCGATTTTAAAAATAAATTCGACTTTTTTGACAAATTTTGTATAGCATAATTTCTCAAAAAGATGATTTTAAATTTAATGTTGACTTTAAATTATCTATGATTATGCGCCATAGATATTTATAAATTTGTCTATTTCGAAAATGGATCTATAGTGCCAGGTGTCACCAAAACCATTATCTCTTTAACGTCCACATTTTCACCAAACGATTTTGCCTATAATTGATATTTTTTATGTTTAAAGTTTTCTGTTTTTAAATACATCTAAAATTGCGAAATATTCTTGTGCATAATTTAATATGAAATTTTAATATTTTTCATGCATTATTCAATATCACAAAATCCACCCGTCGAAATACCTATTTGACAAAATAATGAAATATTTAAAAAATTTCAATTGTGTTCTTATAAATGACATATTGTACATGCCAAAAGAACGAATATGAAATTTCTGAAATTTGTTTTGATATTGCAAATATTTTACAAAGCAATCTCAAATTTTGTTTATTTTCTTTTTCTTCGATATAGATAATTCGAAAAATTTGTCGTATCAAGAAAACCCCGATAAAACGCACTTATATCTACCAATCATGTAGTACAATTTGACAATTCCAAAATTTGAATTTTCTCTAAATAACAGGAGAATTCTAATAAACACTAAAAACAATTGAAGGGATATTTATTGATAATTTTTTCCCAGCAAACTTTTTTCATCATTTTTCTTGTTTTGAAAAACTTTTTTTTTTCAATATTTTTTTTTTAGTTTAAAAAAAATAAAATTTAGTATCAATTAGTTGAGAAAAAAAATATTATTAAAACTTTTCAAAAAAAAAAAAAAAAAAAAAATCAAAAATTAAGAAATTCTGATTTTTTTGTTTTTAAAATAAAATTGAAAAATTTTAAAAACGAACAAAAAAAAATTCATACATTTTTTTTTTTTAATTTTTCAAAAAATAAAATTTTGAATAAACTAATTGATTGAAAAATTGTTATTAAAATGAACACAGAAAAAATATTCGAAAATTTTAAAAATCTGATTTTTTTTTTATTTATTTTTTTTTTTTTTTTTGTTTTTTAAATTAATTGTGCAAAAAGATTAGTTTTTACAAATTTTTCAAAAAATAAAATGTATTTCAAAAAATAAATCGGTTTTTTATTTTTTATATAACTTTTTCATATAAAAATTAGTAATTATTATAAAGTTTACATTATTTTGTTGATTAATTAAAAAAAAATTTCGTATGTTTTGAAAAAAAATTTCAAAAAATAAAATTTAGAATAAATTAATCGAAAAAAATGTTATAAAGTTTCTGAAAACAAAAAAAAATATTCAAAATTTAAAAAATCAGATTTTTGTTTAAATAAATTAATTAGTTTTTAAAATTTTTCAAAAAAATTATGAAATAAAATCGTAAATTTATTTTAATAATTTTGATAGAATGAAATATATAAAAAAAATCAAAATATTAAATTAATAAATATTTAACTTTTTAAATGAATCCTAAACTTTTCTAAACGCCACTGTGTTCCCTCTTAAAATATAGACTTACACTATACAATGTCCTGACGCAGGCACTGCCCAACTTAAAACCACTCACCTGCATTTACTCCTCTACTCTCGCTCGTATTCTCTCTCTTTCTGCCCTGCAATTAGTCGGTGTCTCCAAATCAAACATGTTGATCCTCCCCTCCCCCTAAACTGAGCAGATTCATCAGTGCCAAGCGTTACAGCAACAACTTAACGCACCACTTCAGAAAACAATTACACTAAAAATTCATTGCACAGCTTTAGGCGCTCACACCGCGCCCCAAAATTATCATTGCTCTGAATTTATGACCATCGGAGCGCATCTCTCATAGCGCCAAAGCCATCAACATGCGCAGTGAAAGCTCCCCCGGCATGTGGCAGCCAATCAGCGTATAACGTAAAAAGCTTCAGCGGCATAGGGCAGCAACCAATCAAAATGCTGCATATTTCCAGGCGCATCACAGTTCAAGCTAGTTGCCCTGCAAAAGTGCATGATACTTGCTGTAACTCTTTCGTTGAATTTGTGTCACTCATGTCTGTCTGACTACCTGCCTTTCTGCCTGCCACACTTCACACAGTGCATACTTTTAGGCGTTGTAATTGAATGGCATGTCTGTCGTGTTGTCTGCCTGGACTTCCAGGCTCTGCAGCCTCATCGCCTTTGCTGTAAATTGCTGCATCAACGTGTGCTGCATATTTATGTGAATGAATGAATGTAATGCGTTGTATTTGCACACTGGGAGACGCCCAAATGTATGCTACATGTGCCAAGTACAGCAGTGGCAGTGGTTGCTGTTGTCATTTTGTGTTGCCTATCTTTAGGCGCACTCATGCTGCTGCTACTGCCGCTGCAATGTTGCAGTGTAATCTGCACTATTTGCACTTGCAAGTCAAATGCGAGGTGACAGATTTTATTCCAACGCCTACGGGTATGTTTCAATTTTCTTTTTTCGTTCGTTTCTTGTTGCTGTTTGCTTTTGCTGTGCCTTTAGGCTGCATGCGCTGTGCACTTTTTTGCAGCGGCGTCCGCTTTTTTTTTAGTCTATGATATCTGTGTATTGCATGGAATTAAAGTATTTGTTGATATTTGGTTCAATAGATCGCGGCGTATTTGGTTGAACTCAATCGAGCCTAAATGCACGCATCGCTATCTTTTATGGCAAATTTTAGATTAAGTGCAATTCGGGTTACTTAATTTTCATATGCATTATAGATTTATATCTATTGTGTTCAGGAATTATGTTGAATTTGGAGTGTAAATGAAAACGACATGGATTATTAGGCTGCGGACAGTTTTACGGGTGTTTATGTCAATTAAATGCAGTTTAATGGGGCATTTATATGGGGCATTTAGAATTGGACATTTGAAAAAATACTCTGAGCACAGCATAAATGTAGGACTTTAATTGGAGCAAAGTGCAAAATGATTTAAAATTTACTTTTGT
The DNA here is from genome assembly GCA_951804985.1 of Dryomyza anilis. Lineage (NCBI taxonomy): Eukaryota > Metazoa > Arthropoda > Insecta > Diptera > Dryomyzidae > Dryomyza > Dryomyza anilis. The sequence continues at coordinate 1,524,277 of OX638134.1, forward strand.
AAAATTTTATTTCCTATTTTTTTATTTCTTAATTTTGCGTATAGTTCTCAAATCATTAAAGTAAACGAAAATGGTACGAAAGTGATTTGAAAAACCATATCTTATATTGAGAAACAGATTTCAAAATCACCTGAATAATTTTTTTTAATAAAATTCTCAAGCTCAAGATGGTATTGTAATTAATGTCAATTAATACGCAAATGGTTTTTAATTTAAACAAATTGCTTTTAAAAATAGAGCGAAACGCGTAAATGTTGCATACATCTTGGGGCAGCATTTACGCGTTGAACCGAAACTTTGTGTTCGATGTAACCATGTGCTTCATATAATTCATAACCCCTCTTTGAGAGAATTCATTTTGTTTATATTATTGGCTTATCAGGTATTTGAATGCAAACGTGAAGAAGGGAAGACAGGAAGTAAATTAAAATTGCAAAGTAAAGATAAAATATAGAAAAATTGAAAAAACTTCAATTTTTTTCAACAAAAATCACACAAAATTAAAAATAAAATTTATTAAGTTAGACAAAAAATTGATTTAATGAAAAAAAAAAAATAAAAATAAATGAATTTTTCATAATATTTTTCGGAAGATAGGGAATAAGGCAATATCAGATATACCGTTTCCATGTAATTTTTACTACTTTTTAAAAGTGATCTCAAATATATATTTGAGAAGTATTATTCTTTCTGCATATATCCATTAAAATAAAATCATTCTTGTCAAATATACCCAAAATTGCTACACATTTATATATTATTCAATCCCAATAACAGTATATGGGTTAAAAATAGAAACAAAACTGACATTATTAAAAAAAAGCCTATATCATACGTTGAATCCGGTGCACCAAAAATTGTACATTATAATTTAAAATATTAAATTTTAAAAAATATAAATTTAAAACAAAAACGATAAAAAAATCGAAACCAGAATTTTCGGTATTCGTTAATGAAAAATTTGAGCAAAAAAAAATAATCTGAATAAAAACACATATTTGTAATCCTATGTTGGAATCGGTAAATATAAAGCTATTTTATTATAAAAATTAAATCCGAAATCAAAACTAAAATCCAAACGAAATAAATGTCGTAATACGTTCGATTTCAACCGCAGATTTAAATTTCTATGGAGATCTGAACAATTTATAGCCATATATATTATAAAACAAATGTTTTTGCTACTCCGAAATAGTTCTACTCATTTTTTATTGATTTTTTTACAGGTTACTGCCGAATCCGAACGGCAGCAGAGAGCTTTTCATACACCCAGAAAAAAACTCCCTCAAATCCCATTAAAATTGGTCAATAGGACAATCATTGATTTAATAGTATACAAAAAATAAATCTTTTCATATAAACTCAATGGCAATGTCATGATAGTTTCTAGTATTTAATGGTATTTTCCGATTAAAATAATAATTTATCCTATTGACTATTTTTAATACTTAATAAAAAACTATTATTTATATAGTATTTTTTTCTGTGTGTAGGTAATGTTTACTCTCGTAGGTTTGCAATTGACTGCCGAAAGAGTGCGTCGTATAGAAAATTGTTTTCTACACAAAAAAAAATCGACGTAAATATAGCAACCGACATTAATTGCATTCATTAATCAATCCAGCAATGAAATGCGGTTGCTGTGTATGAAAAGATGTTGACAGTCTCTAGGTCGAACCGGGGACTTTTCGGCTCGTAGACCAACGCACTAATCAGACGAGCTACCTACGCTACAAAACCAATTTAATAGTATTTTAATTACTATATTTAATGGGCCGCGGTAGCTCAGTGGATAGTGCGTTGGACTGTGAGCCGAAAAGTCCCCTGTTCAAGCCTGGACTGGGGTTAACAACATCTTTTCATAGACACATTTTTTATACCGCGCTACCTCGCGGCAGAAACTGGCAAACTTACGAGAGTAAAACATTGCCTATGAAAAGCTCTCACCCTCCGTTCGAATTCGGCAATAAACTGTAGGTCCCACCACTTTGAGTACAAATATAACACGCACAGCTCAACATGGTGAGAGAGCTCGGCCTAAGTTCGTATATAGGACTGTAGTGCCAAACTATTATTATTATTTAATGGGATTTACCTATTAAAATTCATCTTATTGACTAATTTTTATGGCAAAAACTATTGTTTTTATAGTATTTTTTCTCCGTTCACACTGAAAAATATACGACCTTTAATTGAATTGATTGAATATTTAATCATATTAATTAATGAATTAACAAAAAATAAAAAGTTACATCAATACAAATAAATAATTTGCTGAAACGACTATGTATTGATTAAATATTTAATCATCGTAATTAATAAAGTAACAGAAAAATGCAAAAAGTTTCATCAAAACAATTAAATAATTTGCTAATAGTACTATTGAATTAATTGCATTAACAATCGCCATTGCTGAGCACACGACGCGACGCACACGATGCAGCGAATGAACGCCGTCAAACAAGCAAACGATGGAATTTTTGTTTGCGCGCATATTATTCCCATTTGGTATATGCCAATATATACACTTCATGTGTGTCGTCAAAAATGGTGATAATGGCAATGGTTGCATATTTAGTTATGCTTCCAACTTTATCATCCAACTTTATCATGTTATGTACTTTCACAAGAATTTATAACATTCTTTTTTAATTAACTGAATGAGAATTATAAAGACTGTGAAGATAAATACTTTAAAATGTCGACCACAACAATTAAATAGTTTGCTATTTATGCAAAGTCCTTAATTGGTGTATTTTTGGAAGCAAATCACATTTTTAGTGAATATGTTTGCTAAATACATTAAAAGTCGTTGCTGGACCAGTTAATGGTACACAATTATTTATGGTTGCTGTATTTCCGTCGATTATTTTTTTCTGTGATTTCAAAAATAGTTATGCTTATTTACAAACGATTTTTTGAAATACTGAACATTATATAAATGATTTTTTAACACTAGAAGCGTCCAGATTACGAATGCATTTTGCAGATATCATAAATAAAAATGTTAGTAAACTCTATTTATATCACATTATAAAAGTGCTTTAAAAAAAACCTCAATCTAGAACTTAAGCAGCTTTGTCAATTGCTGTCGCTGTCGTTAGTAGAGAACTTTGCCCTCATTTAAGTAGAATTCATTTTTCATAGACTTTCTAACCTTTTAGTACCTTTTGTTTTTGATTTATTTAGCTCTGGTTTTGTTTTCGGTTGCCTCATTATATTGACAAAAATAAATAGAATTTCGTTGACCAACATTTTACGTCGCAGCTCCCTCCTTGTCGCATTCTGTCAACTTAAAACTGACATTGTGTGTGTGTGTGTTTCTGTGTGTTAAGCACACATACCTGTGCATAAATGCAGGCACATAAATACACGGGCACATACGGACACAAGGATATATGTAGGTGCACATGTGCTTAGAAGTAGTCAGCAGCAGCAGTCTAAGGCAAAAATGCCGGCGAACCAAAGTCAACAAAATAAATAAATAAAAAATAAAAACGAAGCCAAGAAAAAGGAGCAGCGCCTGAAAGCAGGACAAGGAAGACATTTGGCATGGCGTTTAGGCTCTAACACAGTCAGGCACACACACAAACGCAGACGCACATATTTAAACACGTCGCAGGACAATGCAATGCAATTGCAATGCCATGTTCTGAAAGGACTTTGGTATCCTGTCGGCATGTCCAACGCTGTCTGTGTGCCTGATTAAGAGCACATTCTGAGCACAACTGCAGCGTGCAGCGAGCGACACATGAATCTGGGTCTATTTACATGACTCACACACACACTATAACAAACAGGCAGACAGACAGACACATTTCTTTTAAGCACGTATGTGTGTGTGTGCACACAAACACACTCTGCGCACAAAAAGCAAAACAAATTCTACAACAAAGTTTTTTTTTTTTTTGCCTTTTGTATGACATTTTGTGCCATACATAGTCAACGGTGCAATTGTGTCGCTGTAACGTAACATTACGTTACGGTTACGTTACACAAACAGAGACATAAACATCCAGACACAAATGCGGATGCGACTCTAAATAAATATTGCGGCTTTTTGTCTCGGCAGCATTCGATGCTTTTGCAGCTGACTTTAAATGTCTCCGCAAGTCGATGACATTGTCTATAAAAGGAAATTATTTAAAGCCTAGCAAATAGTTAGTCTATGCGAAAATATGCAACAAAAGTTTTCATTAATTTGAAGAATTTCGCTTACCCAACCATGATTCATTGTATTGATGAACAATTCATAAATATTATTCATTCGAATTTATCATCACTTTGATGAATGACTAAAAGGTGTTTTTAAATTTCATAAAAATACTGTGATTCATCACATCAATGTACAAATTCATAAGACACATACAAATATATACATCATATTGAAGAAATTTGTTTTTTAAACAAAAGAGAAAAGAATGTTGAAGAATTTCATTAATCAAAAAAGTCACAGTATTGCAGAAGATTTGATTATATTGAACACTTCAAAATAGAGATGGGCACGTGAGTGAGTTTTGACTCACACTCACTCACGCTCACGAAAGAATTTTTTTAATCACGCACATTCACTCACACTCACTCACAATCACGTGAGCAAAATTAGGCTTCAATCACAATCACGCGTAATCACGCGTGATTCACGTGAATCACGCACACATGCCCATCTCTACTTCAAAACATCATTGTTATGAATTAATCATTAATTTGATGAATGACTGAAACTGTATTCTTTGAAATTTAATATTTTTTTTTAAACTACGTCTCATCAAATTAATGATATAATCAATATATACATCTAATTGAAGAATTTTGTTCTTTAAACCAACGACAAATTATGTTTATGATAGTAAAAAAGTAGCCGCGGTAGCTCAGTGGTTAGTGCGTTGGACTGCGAGCCGAAAGGTCACCGGTTCAAGTCTGGACTGGGGCTAACAACATCTTTTCATAGAAACATTTTTCTATACCGCGCTACCTCTCGGCAGTAAATGGCAAACCCACGAGAGTAAAACATTGCCTATGAAAAGCTCTCACCCTCCGTTCGGATTCGGCAATAAACTGTAGGTCCCACCACTTTGAGTACAAATATAACACGCACAGCTCAAAATGGTGAGAGAGCTCGGTCTAAGTTATTATAGGACTGTAGTGCCAAACTATTATTATAGTAAAAAATTCATTAATCAAAGCATGATTCATGAAATGATTCAGAATATTAAGCACTAAAAAACATCATTGTTATGAATTCATCATAAATTGGAGAATTTGGTTCTATAAACCAAGGAAAAAATGGCTTGTATTGAAAAACAATTATTAGTATTAATTATAATTTGATTTTTTATGAATTCATCAGCAATTTGATGTATAAGTTTAAAAGTGTTCGTCAATGTTACGAAGTTTGGACTAAGACTAGTTTATTAACATTAACAAACACAAAACACATTAAAATTTATAAATCCCACTCAAAAATTGTGTACTTTAAAACAACCAAATAGAAGGTTCATCATATTGACGAATTTCTTGCATCAAACTATTAACTATTGTATTGAAGAACAAACCATAAATGTTATGATGAGAATGTTAATTTGATGAATAACCTTTACAAATTTATGAAATTTATTTCAAGACTTCGTTTCATCATATAAATGAAAAAAACATAAAACACTTAAAATATATATACATCGTATTGTAGAATTTTGTATTTCATTTAAGAAGAAAAAAACGTTCATCATATTGATGAATTTCTTGCCTCAAACTATGACTTATTGGGGCAATAACCAAGTATGAATTTTTTAATTCATCATCAATTTTATATAATTTATTTAAAGTCTACGTTTCATCAAATGAATGTAAAATACATCAAAAAAATGACAAAAAAAAGCACTTTAAACCAAAATTTAATCATTATATTTTTTTTTTCAATTGATTATTTTTAATAAAACCATATATTTTTTATAAATTTTTTCGTAAATTTTATTTTTTTTTTCAGTATTTTTTTTTTTTTTCAAAATTATATAAAAAAAAATTTGGACCAATTTTTTTTACGTAAATAATGTTTTTTTTATTATAATTATTTTTAAAAAATTTATAAAAAAAAATCTGGACCGATTTTTTTTACGTAAATAATGTTTTTTTTATTATAATTATTTTTACATTTTTTTTTTAATTTTCAAAAAAATTATATAAAAATGTAAAATTATAAAACATAAAAATTTTACAACCATTTTTTACGTAAATTATACTTTTTTTTAATATTCAAAATATGTATTTATTATATAAAGCAGCATTTGAAAAAAATGTATTTTACATATCTCACGTTAATGTTTATGTCAGACAGATTTTATGTTTATGTCGACAAACACGATATGGTCCAATTATGTCACAACATTTTATTGAAAAACTTATATTTTGCACTCGCGACACTCTGTATCACTCATAATTGCACTGCGAATTTATTCAATTAATTAGTTCAACGCTATTCGAAATTAAAAATGTATAAAATAAAAATTTGTAAGTAAATTTTTTGATTTGAATTTATTTCGAAACGTCAAAGTCATGACAGACTTTATGAGGACATTTCAGTCACACCATAATGTTTGTCATTTATGGCAAGACATGTAGTGTATTCACAACATATATTGATCGTACAACATAAACATTTCCATAAATTATGGCTAGTGGAGACATCAAATTATAAACAAACAACATTAAATTAGCATAAACCTTTTAAGAATTATAAATAAGTAAATCTTAAGTGTATATAACATTTTCTAGAATTATATTTTTATATATTAATTGCACATAAAAAACATTAAAAAATAGTTAAAATTTAATACCATTTAATAAAAATGGTAATTGCAGAAAAAAATCTTTATATTGCCATTATAATTCATAATATTGAACATTTTTAATCAGTGAACAATTTATTTTGTTCAAGAACCTCCCTTTAGTTCTACTAAAACTGTCACATTGGCTACAGTTTCTAATTCAGGGTTCAGCTTACTCAACCGATCATCAGCACGAAAGTATGTGTAAACATACAAACGATATTTACCATTCGACAAAAAGGTTGGAATATTAATTTTATCAATTTTCAAACCAGTCCAAAAGTAGTTACCCTGCATTGAAAATAAAATTAATTACGAAAAATTAACTCTTAATGAGGTAAATTAAAAAAAAAAAACCTTTAAAATCGGACACGATCGCGGCAAATTACCATACTTCCAGAAATTACTTAGCCACACTTGTAGCAAATTAAATTTGTTGAACCTCTCACTTCCAAGTATTGTACAGATATTAATGTCGTACGCAAAGATGGTACGTGTTTCCTTGGCCGTAACTGCATACACTGCAGCCTTTATCCAGGCATCACGCGTATAGTTACGCCCCACATTCAATGTTATATTGAGCGCACTCTGATCGGGATAAACTGCCAGTTGGTGATCCGTTAAATATTTCGGATTAAAATCGACTTGCGCTTCGAGATAGAGCAGTGATTTATATTTCTGTGTAATTTAAAAAAATATTTATAAAATCCGTACTGTTTTTCTAAATGGTAATAATACCTTTTTGCCACAGTTGGTGCTCGTAACGAGGCAGAGCAAAATTAGTTTCCACATTACAAAGCAATATCAGTGATACAACTAATCGTACCATTTTCAAATTGAAACAAATGATTTATGTCGTTAAAAACAATAGGTATGCATTTATAGAAATATCATTATTAAATTTAGCAAATTATTTTTGATGCTAATTTCAATGCTAATTACTTTTTACGAAGTTTTTTCTATTTTGAAAATTATCTAATGACAGCAATTACAAACCTTTGTTGTAGAGTTTAAACTTTTAGGAATTAAACCTAAAAACGAATATAGTTGGAGAGACCGGGAATAAGATGACATTTATTTGGAAATACTCATAATTAACACCAAAGCATTCAATATATATATTATAAAATTTGCATATTATACACGTTTCATGTTATATAATTCTCCATGTTATATAATTTATGGAAATGTTTATGTTGTACGATCAAAATGTATTGTGGAGACACTACATGTCTTGCCATTAAATGTCAACTATTTTGGTATGACTGAAATCTCTCCATAAAGTGTGCCATGAGTTGCGCTCACTCTTTGCACTCACTGTATTCATTGCATGTTGAGTGACAGTAATTTCATTTTGTTTTTCAAAACATCGAATGTTTTGAAAAAAAAACTGTCTTCACACCAATGAAACAAATACTGCAGTGAAGTGTAGTCGCTGGAGAGACTTCACTATAATACTGTCGACTGTCATTGCAAAATGCAGTCAATACTGTAGAGTGCAGTAGTGCATATTTTGCATTGGGAACTTCAAATAGATTTGTGCAGATGTCTAAATAATATGACCATGTTTTCCCTAATAGGGTAAAATTCTACATTTTTGCACACAGGACACTATTTTTGTACGGTTCTGGAAAGTTTAGAAATATTTTATCCAATGATTTTAAGCATAACCAGTTGGGAAGGTTAGATCACTTGGGAAATTTTAAAGTAGGTGTAATTATGATAGTAAGGATTATCAAAATTATAGTCGGTCTAAGCCGACTATAAATACCCTACACATATGTGTGGTTACCATTCAAAGTGATATATAGGTCACCAGGGTATACGAATCCTAAAAATAACTACAAACATTCAATCGCTGAAGAATTTCCATTCATTTGATACCCATATTTACAAATGGTAGGTGTACCGAATTTCGATTTTTTTTTTTGTGAACCGCAAGTCTTTTCGCCGGAAAACATTATTATCATGTATTTGAGCATGATATTTGACCAAAAAAGTTTACCTACGTATACATAAAAATTGATCTTTATATGTACATTTTATATGAGGTATTTGAACATAAGTGGTCGGATCATAGGTCACAATGGACCGATCTCGCACATACAGCGTAGGTATATTAGTAATCTAAGTTATAAGTTTCATTTATTTAGCTCTTCAATTTTAAAAGTAGTAGGGATTTCAACAGACAGACAGACAGACAGACAGACGGACAGACAGACGGACAGACAGTCGGACAGACGGACATCGCTAAATCGACTCAGGAGGTCATGCTGATCAAGAATATATATACTTTTCCATACCGGAGATGCTTCCTTCTGGGTGTTACAAACGGCGTACCAAACTGAATATACCCTTTCACTCTTAGTGTAGGGTATAAAAAGGCGGAGTTACTACTAAAAGCTATTTTCTGCCCACACCAAAATTATGCCAGCAATCTGTCTCCTGATATTTTGATAAACAAAAATTTAATTGATCTACAGGTTTAGAAGGTTTTAGGGATTAAAAACAAGATCGTTTTAAAATTAATGAAATATGGAACTTTTTAAAAGTAAAAAAAAAAAAAAAAAAAAAAAACAATTTCACTCGTAAAATATATGGCAAAACATTTCATATCCCTAATTTACTCTATTAGGTTTGACATAGTCAAACCTTAAGAGTCTTGTTATAGGTCAAATATATACAAAACATTAAATTACATATGAATAAATATATTTTATAACATATTATAATATATCACTTCATTTTCACCAAAAAATCAATTGTTGTATTCGCAATCATCTCCTTCAAATTATGGTTCTTTCGTCTGTAGACCATGGTATAGAGGCGATAACGTGCATTCTGCATAAAAGGTGGTATACTGCCTTTATCGAGTTTAAAATTACGCCAGTAATAAGTTTTCTGCAAAGTATTTCAATAATAAAAAACATAAAACAAATAGAAAAAAGTATCATTACCACTTCGACGGGACATTCCTTAGGCATTGTGCCGTATTTCATTAAATTTTGCAACCATAATGCTAAAACATCATAATTTTCAACACGTCCTCTGCCCAAAAATACACAAATATTGAAATCATAAGAAAATAATGTACGCAGCTGCAATGTTTTCGTATCATTGATTTGAATTGTCGTCTGACACCATAGATTATCGTCCAATTCTTTGATAAGTGTAAATTGAAAATCAAGTGATGTATTAATCGGACGTATGTCAATGTTATATTCTGATATATATTCTGCATTAAAGTCACTTTTCGTTAGTCCAAATTGAAGCATTTTATATTTCTAGTAATCGAGAGTTTTCTAGTTATTTTTTGGAATAATATAATGGAAATTGGTTACCTTTCTGGCATCCACATTTTGGGCAAATAGCGCTATTATCACAATATATAAAATGATGTTCCACATTCTAATGCGTAACTGACTTTAATAATAACATTACAGTAAGTACGATATGAAATTGGCTAATATACCAATGTTATTTGATTTGCCTCATTAATTTCAGTCATCAAAAAATATTTGAAATCTATAACTGCTTTATTTTTATATAAGCATTTCCTAATTATAAACTATAATTTACTAATTATAATATATTATTAGTATATTAGATATACAAAATCAATGAAAATTGTCGGTGCCAACTCTTTTTTTAACCTTCGAGACACTTACAAGTCTCATACATTGATTTTGTTGCATTTTCTCTACACTTTACAAATAATTTTACTTTTTCTCAAGTGCTCCAATGCAGCTGCACGTATCGTAAGTGCATAATTAAACCATCTATAGCAAACTACTTTAACTCTTCTTATTTGAATTTAGTCTACTAATATGCTGCTCTTCACTGAGACATATACCTACTATAATCCATTCTTTCAATGTGGATCCATAATCTGAAGAGGTACGGAGATACGCCCAAGGGTCCGGTGGTAGTGGTAATGATGATGATAACTTTGATTTTAATTTTTGCAGTACCATGATATATTTTTTTCGCTGGAGAGACTTCACTATAATACTGTCAACTGTCATTGCAAAATGCAGTCAATACTGTAGAGTGCAGTAGTGCATATTTTGCATTGGGAACTTCAAATAGATTTGTGCAGATGTCTAAATAATATGACAATGTTTTCCCTAATAGGGTAAATTTCTATATTTTTGCACATAGGACACCATTTTTGAACGGTTCTGGAAAGTTTAGAAATATTTTATCCAATGATTTTAAGCATAAAAAGGCGGAATTTCTACTAAAAGCTATTTTCTGCCCACACCTAAATTATGACAGCAATCTGCCTCCTGATATTTTGATAAACAAAAATTTAACTGATCTACTGGTTTAGAAGGTTTTAAGGATTAAAAACATGATCGTTTTAAAATTAATGAAATATGGAACTTTTTTAAAAGTAAAATTACGAGATTTTCAAAAATAAAAAAAAATAAAACAATTTCACTCGTAAAATATATGGCCAAACATTTCATATCCCTAGTATAAATTTACTCTATTAGTTTTGACATGGTCAAATCTTAAGAGTCTTGTAATAGGTCAAATATATACAAAACATTAAATTGCATATGAATAAATATATTTTATAACATATTATAATATATCACTTCATTTTCACCAAAAAATCAATTGTCGTATTCGCAATCATCTCCTTCAAATTATGGTTCTTTCGTCTGTAGACCATGGTATAGAGGCGATAACGTGCATTCTGCATAAAGGGTGGTATGCTGCCTTTATCGAGTTTAAAATTGCGCCAATAATAAGTTTTCTGCAAAGTATTTTAAAAATTCAAATACATTATAAAAATAAAAAAAGTTTCATTACCACTTTCATGGGACATTGCTTGGGCATAGTGCCATATTTCATTAAATTTTGCAACCATACAGCTAAAACATTAAAATTTTCAACACGTCCTCTGCCCAAAAATACACAAATATTGAAATCATAAGAAAATAATGTACGCAGCTGTAATGTTTTCATATCATTGATTTGAATTATCGCCTGACACCATAGATTATCTTCCAATTCTTTGATAAGTGTAAATTGAAAATCAAGTGATGTATTAATCGGATGTATGTCAATGTTATATTCTGATATATATTCTGCATTAAAGTCACTTTTCGGTAGTCCAAATTGAACCATTTTATATTTCTAGTAATCGAGAGTTTTCTAGTTATTTTTTGGAATAATATAATGGAAATTGGTTACCTTTCTGGCATCCACATTTTGCGCAAATAGTGCTATTATCAGAATATATAAAATGATGTTCCACATTCTAATGCGGTATATGTAACTGACTTTAATAATAACATTACAGTAAGTACGATATGAAATTGGCTAATTTACTAATGTTATTTGATTTGCCTCATTAATTTCAGTCATCAAACAATATTTTGAAATTATAACTGTTTTATTTTTATATCTGCTAATTATATATTATAATTTACTAATTACATTTAGCATTATTATAGAAAATCAGTGAATATTATCGGTGCCAACTCTTTTTTTTAACCTTCGAAACATTTACAAGTCTCATACGTTCGAAACATGTTGATTTTCTTGCATTTTTTCTATACTTTACAAATTATTTTACTTTTTCTCAAGTGCTCCAATGCAGCAGCACGTAGAGTAAGTGCAAAATTTAACCATCTATAGCAAACTACTTTAACTCTTCTTATTTGAATTTAGTCTACTAATATGCTGCTCTTCACTGAGACATATACCTACTATAATCCTGAGTTTCTGTCACGCTATGAGGCACGTATTCTGCCCAAAATTCCCGGCACATCCCTAAGCATTGACTCGGTGATTATTAAAAATTTCACAACTGATCCAATGATTATATTTAATGTACTCATGATGAATCCGACAACAAATAAATATCAGAGTATTTTTAAGTTTGATTTTGATTATTGTAAATTAACGTTTAGCGATACCAAAATGAGATCAGGCTTAGAAATGAACGTAGGTAATATCCTTTCAATGTGGATGCATAATCTGAAGAGGTACGGAGATACGCCCAAGTGTCCGGTGGTAGTGGTAATGATGATGATAACTTTGATTTTAATTTTTGCAGTACCATAATATATTTTTTTCATAGGGAACTGCTAAATATCGCGACTTAAAGGTGGATCGAAAAAGTTTGCCACCATTTATCGGAAACGGACAGTACCGCATTGAACTTAATACCTACATGAAGAATGTGGTACCCAGAACGTACTACAGAAATATCTCAGTCTCTGTACTCGCAAAGAAAAAGTAATACAACTTTGAGTAAATGTTCTCAAAGTCAAAACGATAATGGTGACGGTAAAACATTCAAATTTGTTACAAAAATTATTTTTATTAATACTATAATAAATATTTGACTAATTTGAAAATATATTCTATTCAACGATCGATTGTAATATACATAGCTACTCGAAATTTCTTTAAGGGTTTTTATAAATGAATTTGATCACCATATAGTAGTGGATTTTATAATGCAATAAATTCAAATAGATTCGAATGAAATACCAATTTGTCATACACAAAAAAAAATCATCAATATGATGAATTTATTCATAAATATTATGAATTTTTTCATAAATATTATGAATTTTTCTACCAACTACCAGATTCATCATATTTATACCACCGTTCATTAAATGGCATTGATGAATATATTCATTACATATATGAAATTATTCGTACTAACGAACATCATAGTGAAGAATGAAATATTCAATAAAATGAATTGTAATAATCATATTGATGAATTTGTTCATAATATTTATGAATATAATATTCAATGTGATGAATATTGTTGTACTTACATATTTTTATTCAAAATAAAGTAATTGATGGACATTTTTTTAAAGATTTGTTTAAGATTTTAATTCGAAAAAAGTGTTGTTGTAAAAATTATATTTGAAAAATAACAGAAAAACACAATAAAAAATTATCCGATTTTTTTTCGAAAATAAAAATTTGTCAGAAATTTTTTTTTTCACAAAACAATTTGGTTGAAAAAAATTTTTTTTTAAATATATTTTTTATATATATATATTACTTTTTATTAATAAAAATTGTAATTTATGCAGTAATTTATGCAAGCATTATATAAGAAATACTATATAAGAACTACTTGAAAACTGAGAAGTACGGAAAAAATGAACGAAAAATAAATATTTGATTTTATGAACAGCATTCTGCAATATGAAGTAAAATATGTTACAATTTAAGTTTTTGTTCATTAATTTAATGAAACGTATTCTTCACATACTGTTACATCATATAGAAGAACACTTTTTCGACTGTTACTAAGCGTTCATCATGATGGCATTCATAGCATTGATGGCATTAGTCATTAATATTATGAATGGTTCCTCAATGCAATGAATCATGATTTGAAGAACTGATTTGATCCATATGATGTACTTTTTTTCTGTGTAGCGCTACTCCAATTGCAATTAGGGTTCATATAAACCTATTTGATTCCGGTAATAGTAATGCTTATTATAATGCAATAAATTCAAAACACAAATATAATAATAAATTCAAACTTTTACCTTGAAAGAAATCATTAACGTGTCATTAACCAAATTCAAAAATAATTTTATATTGCTATATTATAAGCCAAATTTGTCTGCAAACTCAAACTAATTTTGACAGTTGTTCTGTCGTAATGTCTGTGCATTACATTTTTATATTATCATTAATTTTTATTTATTTTGAATCTATTAATGCTTTTAACACACAAAACTTAGGTAAAATTTTAAAATATCAAGTGCAAACATAATAACAAAATATTGAAAAACTCAACAGGTCGTCGCATAATCTTCACTGATATTTCTGGTAAGATGCATGAGGATTATTTTTCCAACAGCACTGTGTGGCTAGCCAATCATACAATAAACCTAGAACTTATCAGTAAACGTGATTTAAACTATGGTCTACGTAGCACCATAGATTTGCAGATCAGATTGCAGGATTCAAAAAAATATCAGAGTCTTCTAAGTTTTGAATTCGATGTCTGCAAGTTGCTCACGGATAATTTTCGTATGGGTCTGCTGCGCACCTGGTACAACAATATAAACAAGTACAGCAACTTTATGGAGAATTGTCCAGTGTTGGAGGTGATTTGAATATATATAAAATAATAAGTTACTTTAAAGCAATTTTCAGAGATTTTTAAACCGATATTCAAGGGTTATTATTTAAAAGTAAGTAGTACCAGTCGAAAATAGAATTTATTATTAGATTTTTACTCAGATGCTTGGGTGTGTAATTCTCGAACCAAGGTTTAAAACTCAACTGAATAAAGAATTCGGTTTAAATTATCTCCTTCATTTCGGTTATGGTTTCAGTTTTAAGATTTATAAAACAGCTTCGGAATACTACTACCAAATGACGGTTTCAATTTTTATTTCGGATTTGTATTTTGTGAATTTTAGTCAAATCTATCTTGAACATAAAAATAAATAAATTCACTCAAACCAATTACCTTAAGATTTGAATTATAATTTAAATCAGACCAAATATTCCGTCGGAACTTTTTCTGTTCCAAATATTTTTATTTGATTTTTCATTCAAAATATTTCGAAACTGTAAAATTTCAATCCGTGATTCTTTGTATTGAAGAATAATTCATAATATTTGATAACTACAAAACATCAATATTGTGAATTCATTTTTTTTCATTTTTTTAATAAAAAGTTTATTTATATAAAATATTTAAAAATTAAATTTTAAAAATTTAAAAAAAAAATTTAAACATTTAAAAAAAAATGTTTTTTTTTTGAAAAAATTTTCGGATACAGTTTAAATTTAAATTTTAAATTATTATTTTTGAAAATATATTAATTTTTTTTTTTTTTTTTTTTGAAAAATTCTCAAAAATAAAATTGCATCAATTAATTAATTTTGAATAAAAAATGAGAAAAACATTAAATTAAAAATTAATAAAAAAACCATTTGGGAAGGTTAGATCACATGGGAAATTTTAAAGTAGGTATTATTATGATAGATAGGATTTTCAAAATTATAGTTGGTCTAAGCCGACTGTAAATACCCTACACATATGTGTGGTAACCATTCAAAGTGGTATATAGGCCACCAGGGTATACGAATCTTGAAAATAACTACAAACCTTCCATCCCTGCAGAATTTTCTTTCCTTTGATAACCATATTTAAAAATGGGTAGGTGTACCGAATTTCGATTTTTTTTTTGGAACCACAAGTCGTATCGTGGGAAAACATTATTTTCATGTATTTAAGCATAATGTCAATATATATTAGACCAAAAAAGTTTACCTAAGCACGTATACAGTAAAATTGATTTGCAGATGTAAATTTTGTATGAGGTGTTTGAACATAAGTAGTCGGTTCTCAGGTCACAATAGATCGATCATGCCAATTTTCTTATTCAGACAGCTTAGATATATAAGTAATCTAAATCTAAAGTTTCATTGCTCTAGCTCTTCAACTTCTTCTGTAATCGTGATTTCAACAGACAGAAGGACAGACGGACAGACGGACAGACGGACAGACAGACAGACAGACAGACAGACAGACAGACAGACGGACATACGGACATACGGACAGACGGATATCGCTAAATCAGCTCAGGAGGTCATACTGATCAAGAATATATATACTTTTCCATACCGGAGATGCTTTTTTCAGGGTGTTACAAACGGCGTACCAAAGTGAATATACCCTTTCACTCTTAGTGTAGGGTATAAATATATTTTTCATATATAAAATAAACAATTCGTCGACAATACTACAAAACCGCCTAACTACATGTAAAATTACGTCTAATTTTGGGTTATAATTCGGTTTTAAATGATAAGTTGATCAGATAAATTAGATAAATGTCTTTATTAGTTATGACATACTTAATTATGTATGAAGTAGGTGCAGGATTGAGACTCATTAAAATTCATTTAAAGACAACAATTTTTAGTGTGTAAATTTCATATTGAATATGAAAAACATTAAAATTTTCACTTTAATTAATAAAATCTTCATATTATGAATCTGGTAGTTAGTGAAAAAATTAATAATCTTTATGAATACTTTTTTTGCTGTGCGGAATTGATCACTGAATTATTTTCCTGTCATAACATGATCCGTTACAAGACCAACAACATCAGGACATGATCATGAGGTAGACCCTATAAGGTAAATTACTACTAGTGATTAGTTCTCATTTACTTTCTATTTCTTCCAAATAGTTTTCATGATATTGGGATATGAAATCTGTTTTTGATTGGTATAGACTAATTTTGATATTTCTCTGTACATTTTTCCCTTTTTCATAAATATCCCGAGATCAAATTTTTGACATTTTAACTTGAATATTTTGGAAAGCGTATTTTATTATATTTTTAAAGATAGATGCCCGGCATACTTTGGGTATGAGAAGAAAATAGACATCTTTTGGTAAAAATTTCCACCTTTCTGTACATCTGTATATATTGCCGGTAGAAAAAAGCGGTTTTAATACCGTTTTTCGGATGATTTCAAGCAGACAAAGTCAGACCTCGTATCAAAAACTGCATACATATATAACCCTACTGCAAAAAAAAACTCCTCTATTTAATTGGGCAAAATTGACCCACTCATTGCCATAAATATATAAATGGATATGAAACCATCGGTTTTTTCATTAAATTAATTTACCCTCAATCATTTGAAATCAAAAAAAAATAAGAACAAAAAATATAAATTTTATATAATTTTAAACACAATACGAACATTTTGAAATACCTAATATCGTGATTTTCCAGAAAAATTGGGTCATTTGCAGAAGGGATAAACTCTGCTCAAAATCTTTATCTCTAAATCTAGCATTGAATCTGCTAAAAATAAATTTATAGAGATATGTCTGAACAGGATATGAAATTTCGAATATGATAATATGGAAATTCGAATGATAGGAAAATCTCAAAATAAATAGAAATGATGAACGAAATGCTACAAGGAAAAGTTAAAAAGTCGACTAGTAAATACTAATTTCTCTTTACAGGGTCGTTATTATATACACAATTTAATGATGGAACCGACTAGCATTCCCGTCTATTTGCGACCAGGTGACTATAGGCTGGTATTTTATTATTACTTTGGCAAGGCAAAACCGGAATTACAGGACATGGTCGCTTACTTTAAGGCAGATATGGAACTCTTATAAAGAAAACAAAGAAAAATAAATTATGCTGTATTTTTCTTTGTTAAAAACAAAAAGAAAACTTGTTTTATTTATACATTACAAACGGTTACAAGTTGCCCATTGCTGCCGCACGTGCCATTGGCATAAATAAATTAATGATCTGCTAAACGTTGCACCTCGGTCTCTGACCAATATGCCGTAGCGCGGCAGGCATCCTTGACAGGATACTTTTGCAATAATCACACAAGAAGTGCAATGCCAATGAAGTGCAATAAAAATAAAATAAACTTTTATATATTTTCTTTCCCGCATTCGAACTCAACAAGTTCAGCTGTGCAGCGTCGAAAGAAGGATGCGATACGTTTCACTTATGGCAAAGTGTTTGAAACGTGCGGATATCCAGACTTCCCGCGAGGTTCTTCGGTGCCTGCCAGCCTGCGTCGCGTTAGTGTCGATCGTAATGTGCGACGCATCCTTCGACAATTGTCTCTCGTGTTGAGTTGAGTATTGTGCGAACTACTCTAATAGATGGCGCTCGGATTTTATGCGGGTGTCGCGTCGCAGACAGCGTCGCTTGTTAGTTCGCACAGTTCGTCCTTAATTTCCTTTTTATCCTTTCATCGCATGCGGCACCATGCAATTCAGCTGAATGAAGACTCCGGGTATTGAATGCTGGCGCAACTATTGAAAACAATAGTTGGCAAAAAGTAATCGAGGATATAAATAAAATACAAATATATTTTAACGGAAATTGAAGCTATTTTCGCAACATTAAATGCTTCCGATTGCAGCGCAATATTCAACAATAACAACTGCTGCAATAGCTGAAATACAAATGTTGCTGCAAAATTAAGAAAAAGTTTAAAACAAAATTAAGGTTGAAAAAAAATCTTAAACTGCGTTATGCCGGAAGTTGCTGTAAATTGACGTTTAACAGTCGCTCGATAATGGTGATGATGATGATGCTGCTGCTGACACTGATGTTGCTATTGCTACAGTTGTTGCTGCTGCTGCTTCTCTGTAGCTGCTGCAGCCGATGACGGTGATGTTGACACTTCCTGTAATCAATTGCAATGCATCCTTGAGTTCCTTGCGAAATCAATTTCTTCTACTGTGTCTGGATTATGTTTTCGTCGCCCCATCTTCGCTGGCTGCTTCTGCTGTCTTGGTTGGTCTCAGTGTCTAGCAGTTCGTCTGGTTTCAAATTGATGCGCAATAATAATATCCGCTTTAATACTTTGAAACGTAACCTGCCTGCTTGGTGCGTGATATCCATCTCTTAAACCATCTGAAACTTTCTCATGTTTGTATTTTCAAAAAAATACAAAAAAAATATACAAAATAAAAAGAAATTACTCAGGTATTTGCGCTATAAATTTCAAACTTGTCATGTATAAAGAATAATTTTATGCGTATTTTCATTACTTTACTTTGAACTTTTCCATCAAGTTATTTGTTACATGATTTTTATTTGAAAATGGTATGTTGAAAATCTTTAGTATATTTAATGGTATTTTTATTTTTAAATTTTTAAATTATAATTTTATGATTTAGTTCATCGTATACGAAAAACTAAAGATTTAGTGTAAAATCAAAATTATTATTTCGATTATATATTTTAAATTACAAAACTGAAAAGTATTTTCTTTTAGATTTCCCATTTCTACATAATTCGAAGGTGTACTCAGCAGAAAAGGCCAAATTAAACACATAATGGTACGACCATTGATTTTATGGTTCATGTATTAATCGTTTTTTTTTTTATATTAATTCAAAAATTGTCTAATGAATTTGATCGTATTTGAAAAATTGAGTACCTAAACTCAGAAAAAAACCTCATAAAATCCCATTAAAAGTTGTCAATAGGTCAGTTATTGATTTAATAGTATACAAATAATAAATATTTTCATACAAACTCGAATAAATTTTATAGTATTTTGTAGTATTTAATAGGATTCGCCGATTGAGTTAATAGTTTATCGGACAAATATCCTATTGACTAATTTTAATAGTGAAAACTATTAATTTTATAGTATGTTTTTCTGAGTGTACCATTACCTTAACAATATCAATATTATATTATATATATAAATACTATTGTTTTAATGATTTTTTTCTCAAATAATAATAAACGTTTATTATGGCAATGGACTTAAATTTCCAAACAGTTATTGGAAACTGAAGCGAACATTAAAAATGTTATAACCTTTTGCAACGAGAAGTGTTCTTTTGTATGTATGTGTTTTTCAGCAATAAATTTCAATTTCAACATTAAAATAAAATAACTTATGCAATAAATCAATTTTTTTAAATAAATAATTAGAATAATCGAATTCGACTATACCATTAAATTAATACTACGTACATTATTAAATTTATGGTACAACATATTATATTAACAGTATGAATATTATTAATCTAATGGGATGCGTACCATTATCCAATTTTTTTTTATTGAAATAATATTTATTTACCATGTTTTTTTCTGGATGTTGTGATTTAGGCGGCAAACAAATCATTTCATAATACTTAAGGTTTTTAAAAAATTATTTTAATAGAAATTTAGTTTCATTCAGAAAATTTTTAATATATAATTAAAATTACAGAATTTTATTTCTTCTATTGTTAGTCTTAAAAACAAAATTGCTTTACCAGGAGTTTTTACTCATGTCAGAATAGGATTTTTCTGTGTGTACTAGAAATGATAATAAAATAAATAGTGAATAATCTATATGGTAAATATATATATGTAGAGATATAAAATAATAAAATAAAAGTATAATGAAATCAGTAGAGTAATAGTTGAAACAAAAGTCGTCGGAGGTATACACGGAGGGAAAAAAAATTCGAGAAGAATTCGGTTAGAAAGAAAAATAGTAGAATTTGACTAATATCAATAAAATACTACTAAAATTCAAGAATTTGACTAATATCAATAAAATACTACTAAAATTCAAGAATTTTTCACCTGAATATTAAGAAAGCAAATTACTTATTGTCAAAAAAGTAAACAAACTTTATTCTACTGGATTTTCAGAAGTTCATTTATTGATTATTAATAACCAAAAAGAACACGCAAAATTGTAGCTGTATTCTTCGCAAAAGGAACACGTGTTCATGTATCTGCTGTTGTTTTCATTAATTTTTCTCTCTCTCTTTAATGTTAGCTCTTATGATTTGTGTTGCGAGGTCGCCGTCTGTTTGTTGGTATGAATGTCTGTCTGTTGAAAGTAACTAAATCAAATTTTCTAGATATTGAGACATTATGTTCTTAGGTATCAAAAAAGTAACTAAGTACAATTTATCTGGATTGCAGAAGTTTTTTTCTTAGGTATCAAAAAACGGCATATCAATACAATGTGTTTTCACGAATAGAACAAAAAAGCACAGCCAGACAAGCAAGCGTCTGTGTATGTATGTTAAAATATAAAAATAGAAAAAAAAAATTCCTACGAAAATTGATATGGTTTCAGTTCGTAAACATAAATTGGGAATTAATTTCGCATAATACCAAGTTGGTTTCATTCCATTGTTATCTAAATACACTATACAATGCTTATGGGTAACGTGCGGAAGGTTTATACATAACCAACAGTAGATGCGGCAGAAGAGGAGAAAGTGTATAAGGTAAGTAAATGGTTTCATAATAATATACATATATTAAATTAAATAATAATAATACAAATAAAATAAACAATTCAATTAAATTAAGTATTCAAAGTACATATAGATAATAAAATTCTAAGTAAACATTAAATTACCTAAAATATATTTTTTTATGTTAGCTTCGAAATATTGGCTTTTTGTTACTTTCAACATATCGAGAGACAGACGAACAAACACATAGCGCTGACAGACCGCCAACGCAAAACAAAACATAATAGCGACAAAGCAAGATCAAAAAACAACGACTATATGAACGCGTGTTCATTAAATTTTGGGACGAAAACAACAACAATATTTTTGATACCTAAGAAATTAATAACTGAATTCAAGACTAATTCTACTTAGTTACTTTTTTGATACTTAAGAAATTAATAACTGAATTCAAGAATAACTCTACTTAGTTACTTTTTTTTGACGACTAAGTAAATCCTTTTGTTGACATTAAGGATTTTTCGGTTTAGCTGTATATCACTCCGTATACTTCTTGATTACTTCTGTATTTTAGAACTTAAGTTAAGTTAATTTTTTCACTTTGTTGGAAAATCAATGAAAAATGTTTGAATATGCAAATTTTGCGACTTTTTGTTAAAAACAAAATTCTAATTCGGATATATTGCGTAATTTGCCATTAAAATCGTGGTATATCAGTGTATATACCGCGTGTATAGATGATTTTGATACCAAACGACAGGTAAAATGAGGCCTTTGCATCAAACTCTTCTATTGAAATTTGTATTTTTTAAGTTTCGTCATTATTATTTACATATTGACAGATCTATTCAAATATATTAAAAAATTATTGACATTTTATCATATTTTTGTATATTAAAAAAAAGTCTTCAAAATTTTCAGAAACTCATTTTTTATTTTTATTATTATAGAAGATTATTGTCTTTTATATTGGTGCCAATTCAATGGGTCAATTGACAGCAATCTAACCTTAATCCATACATAATCTCATATATATCCCACTTTTGATAATGCACTTTTTCGATATTTCACTGATATCGATTAGAATTTATCGTAAATAAATCCATATAGATTTTATATTTGATAATAATAATATATTACGAAAATATAAAATAACATATATCACTGTATATCATGCCGTATACACAAATTTTGCTTAAATTTTTTTTAAACAGACAAATTATCATCTATTGATCAAAACAAAAATCGCAAATAAACAATTTTCGGTTTTCCAATAATCATTAAAAATTCGTCATGAGATAATTTCGTCAACAGAAATTATAAATCAGTCTTGTTGAGCGGTAGACAAACATGTTTCTCTACGAAACTCTGTTGCCTATAATGCAGATATTGCTGCTTTTGTGCGAAATATCATTAGCAGCAAAAGGCGTAAGTTTACTAAATTCCAAATAACATCAGCTATCGTTAAAAAATGATTCCAACTAGTTCACAAAAGTAATGTACTTCACGAATGCCAAATTCTCCTGCAATCCCGAATATTATTCACGTTATGAAGCGAGGATTTTACCGAAAACACCCGGCAGAAACATCAATATTGAATATGTGATCAGTAAGAATTTTACGCATGATCCAGTGATGGACATTCATGTGGAAATGATGCTCCCCAATACAAATGAATATCGTAGCATTTTTAAATTTAATTTTGATTATTGCAAATTTCTGGGCAGCAACGATAAGTTGGGCAATGGCCGAGAAATGAATGTGGGCAATGTGTTGGATATATGGATGACGAATTTGAAGAAGTATGGCAAACATCCCAACTGTCCAGTGCTTGCTGTAAGTTTTTTAATATTTGAAACTATATTAATATTTTTAATATTAATTCATAGGGTTTTTACAATTATCGCAATTTGCGCGCGGATAAAAAAAGTTTACCTGGATTTATAATGAATGGAAAATATCGCATGACCGTCAATAGTTACATGAAGAATGTGGAGCCAAAAATTTACTATAGAAATATGACTGTAAATATGGAGATTTTACTTAAATAAAATATTAAATATTTGAACCCTTAATATGCTCTGAGGTCTTTTGTATTTTATTTGAACCCCAATTCAAAGCAATTGACGGACGCGGCACAGACCAACGTCCCGCCATTGATTTATTGTAATTTTACACCTCATTGCAGCTCAATTGGCGTAATTTTCGCTTTTTCTGCATTTTTTTTTTTTATTTTATTTTCGTTTCTTTTTTGTGGGCTTGTTGCTATTAATTGGCTTTTTGCGTATATTTGACCAAAATGCGTAAACATTTTAAATTAGCGTTAAATTGTGGGTGTTGTGCAATTTTTTTGTGTTAATTTTACATACTGTGTGGTTTGCAAAATTTACAACTCGTTCGTATGCTTCAATGGTTGGTGTAATTCGTGCAAATGGCAGTTTGTAAAGTACTCGAAAAGGCTATGAAAAGTTTTCGTGCTCATAACTGAGGGCTACACGCAGAGAAAAATAATGTTTGTTAGTAAATGTCAGTAACAATATCATGATTGTGATTAACATGTAATATGATTGATACATGTAAAAATCATTTATTGATTTGTCTGGAATGTTTTGAGATCCAAAGTGTTTAAAAACATAGACGTTAAACGATTTTATTCATCAATATTAGGCATTTTTAAACAAACATCCAGATTCATCATATAGTCACTGTCATGCCAAAGGGGCGAATGCGCATTTTTAAAAATAATACTTTTTTTTATATTTTCTGTGAATATTTTGTCGAATACCAAATTATTTTTAAATAATGATGCCAATCGAAAGGTGCTTTAGAAACAAATTATTAATGCCTTTACAACACAATTTTATTTTATACCAATTAAAAGTTATGGCAAAAAAATGAAAAGATTCGCCCTTTTGGCAAGACAAGAATTTCAATTTTTCGAATTTGCCCTTACAACACACGATTATGGTACTGTACTTGAGGAAAAACTAAAGGGTTTTTCAATAAGAACGCTACAAAAGTTTTTTTCAAGCGATTTTCAACAGGGACGCTACAAAAGTAGAGCGACAGGGACAGCAAACGATGCCATATTTCTTGCCGCTCTCTTGACATTCCTCTTCAGTAAGGTTTGCCCTATCATGATGGAAAGATATACGAGCCAACAAAGAGTCGAAATTATTAAAATTTACTACCGAAATTCGAATTCGTATATCTTTCCATCATGAAATGACCTTCGATGTACAATTCATATAAAAATGTAAAAATTGCCTCGAAGGATAATTCCCCGGTGAAGAATTCCTTTCAAATCTTTTGAGAATTGTCCCTGGAAAAATTATCTCTGGAAAAGAATTATCAATGAACACATAGTCCGGTGTTGAATTTACCAGGGATGAATTGACTTTGGGAAGAACTATTTTTGAAGCGATTTTTTTGTTTACTACATTTATAACTCGAATAAAAACGGGACCCCACACGAACCTATGGAACCCGACACGAACCTATCGAACAAACTAAACTTAATAAACAAAAGGAAGTCAATGCTGAGTTATCATGTATAGTTGAAATTGAAAATTGAACTTTTTACAAAAATGGGTAAATCGAAAAAAAGGGTTCTATGTCCATTTTCATGAACGGTCGTATGAAACCAAGCAAAAACTATTGACATGACCCCATCAAAATTGACTAGCCCATACTAAGTACGGCCGGTTTGCAGGGGGTTAGATCAATTGTTGACTGAACCTTGTAACTTATTCTGAGTTGAAGAAGGGGTGGGTATCAAGGGTTTGATTTATTATAGTTCTGAATAGTGGGCAGCCGCCTTCCCAAAGCCTTTTGAATTCAAGGCATGGCCCTACTTGTTCTGTAGTTCAGCAAAAATATAGAAAAATCGCAAAAATTAAAAGTGATATTTTTTTATTTGACGAAAAAATTGTACTCACTCACGGTCTTTTTTAGTATACTCACACTCACTCACAATCACGTGAGCAAAATTAGGATTCAGTCACAATCACGCGTAATCACGCGTGATTCACGTGAATCACGCTGAATCACGCTCACATGCCCATCTCTAATGTCAACCACGACCGAAAACTTCAAAATGGTCAAATCTGTTGTGAATTTTAGTGTGGTGAATTTTAGTGTGGTGAATTTTAGTGTGATGAATTTTGGTGTGGTGAGTTTCAATGTGGTGAGTTTCAATGTGGTGAGTTTTAGTGTGGTGAGTTTTAGTGTGGTGAATTTGATTGTGGTGAATTTTAGTATGGTGAGTTTTAGTGTGGTAAATTTTAGTGTGATGAGTTTTAGTGTGGTGAATTTTAGTGTGGTGAATTTTGATGTGGTTGATTTTGTTTTCTATCCTTTTTTATTTTTCTGTTGTTTTTGAGTTATTGCTTAAGTTTTGTGCTTTTACTTTTGTGTTTGATTTTTGCTTTTGTTTTTGTATTTTTGCTTTTGTATTTTTTGTTGTATTTGAGTTTTTTGTTTCATCTTCTTAGCTTGTGTATGTGCCGAGATATGTCGTTTTGTAAGTTTAGGTTGTATAGGAGGTGCCACGCCCCTTTGTGCAATCTCGCCCAATTTGAGTTAAATCGGTTCAGCGGTTTACGCGTGATGCTGGAACAAACAGACAGACAGACTGACATACGGACCAAGAGTTTTATATATATAGACAATATATGATTTTGGCTTTCGAGTATCATACTTAAATAATAATATTCTCTCTAGCACAACTAAATATTTTGTTCATTTGATTAAATATACATGTTTAAATTATGACATACATTGAAACAAGGTGTTGTACTCAATCATAATACGTTTGCTTACTTTTTTTACTTACTCTAACAAGATTTTTACATGTGAAAAATCAGGCACATGTTTTCAAGAATAATTTGGGGAATCAGGGCACAATATTGTTAAGCATACAATTGTTAAATCATGAATTATAATTAAAAATATCTTTATTATTATTAATTTATAATTGTGGCAATAATGTCAAGAGATAACCATAATGTACCTAATCATAAAAAAATCTAGCTAATCATAAACATAATGCACCGTAATATTTTCTGGAATATTTTCATGAATTAGTTACACAATTATTTTAAAAAATCACTAAGCATTTAATTTATTTTTGTCGCAATCATTAAATATTTATATTAATTGTACAATTCAATCATAATATAATTTTATTAATTATTGTCTGAATGGTCCAATCATTTGTAATTATATGCAATATAACGAAAATCAACAATAATCTTAGCAACCATATTATAACTACTGCAATTATAATTTGTTTGAGACAAACATATATTTTTCTACGTGTGTAATTTTGCAAATTTTTCATTTGTATTCCATTTAATAACCCTTAGAATTTATGACAATTTAAATGCGATAAGACGCGTATAGCTCATTAAGCACATTTTTTATCACCGCCATATGTTTTGTCTTCAAAACTTTTTCGAAAGTAATTTCTGGGCACGTGCTTGGCTTAAACACAAAAAACATTTGCAAAGAACAATTGCAAAAATGTCATTTTCAAACGTAAAATAGCCATTTGCCAAGATGTCAATTTGGTCGCCAGTACCAGCGCCTTTCGCCTGACAATAAATTGAGATTATGTTGCTGGAAAAAAAAAAACGCTGCACAAATTTATTGAAGTCAGCATGGCGCTGCCACCTTGCATTATTCTTTTTTTTCTCATCTCTGCAGCAATTAGCATTTTAGCCATTTTATTTTCTTGTGGCAGCAACAATGACACAAAATAAGTTAATAGCAGGCAGCAACAACTTGCAGCAAATGTCATAACTTTATTTTGTACTCTTGCGTATTTTTTTTTTAATTTTATTTCAGACATTTTTTTCAACATGGTTCATGTGTCTGTCCACTTCCGCCAAATGTCGTTTATAATGAAATTTCATATTTTTTCTATTTCATTTTTTGTGCTGCTTGCATTAACTGCCAGCGGGCATTTACTGTCACAGTTGCACAGTCTACTGTATGCTCTTCAATTCTTTTTTTTCTTTTTTCTGCTTTTTTTTTTGGTACGTAGTGCCGCCTCAGCGAAAGTCTGCCAACTTCCGTCCGTTCGTGTGGCAACATCAGCGGCTTATGTTGAACTTAGGCAGGCAGGCTGCTGTTTTTACAAAAAAATATGAAATATTTTTTTTATACCGCAAGCATAACGTAGTTTGTCATTTTTACGTGTTGCAAAGTAGAAACTTTTTATGTTGTTGTGGGTAGCATGAGGCCCTTTTTACTGCCTTTTACTCTATGCTACGTTTTCACGTTTTCTCGCACCGTAAGATTTATAATTAAGATACGGTTTGAGCAGCAATTGCTGCTGAATTTATGGCACAGCAACACCAACTGCTGTTGCTGCTGCTCCTACTGTTGCCGTGCGAAGGACGCTGCCAAAGGATGCTCCATTCATTTATCATGCCACTCATTTTTGCTCAACTTTCTCACTTATAATATGCATTTTTTTTCTTTTGAATTAAATTTTATTTTTTAATTACGCGTTGTAGATTCTGTTACAGATTGGATTCTGTGTAAGTAATGTAATTTTACGGCATTTAGGCGCATTAAAGTGCTGGAAATACGTGGTACTTCCAAGGTAAACTCAAATTAATGCAGATATTTTTCATTTTTTGAGTTTAGTTTTTAACATTTTAGTTAAAATTTAAATATTCATTGAATTTCAATAATTTCCTGAAGAAAAGTGATCTTCCCTAATAAATTCAAATTCAGTCCTGAATATAACAGTCTGTTAAATTCACTTAAATATTCATTCTAGAACTCTTTTTGATATTTAGGCATAACTTTTCAGTACTAAATTCAATTCTTAATTATGGAATTTATTCAAGACCTGAAGACCTAACACTAAAAAGTAAAACAGATGGAAAAAAGTTAGTAATTTTGGTTTTTAGCTAGGACTATTCTCTGTATAAACATATATCATTTTTTATTTTTTATTAGATACTGAATGGAAAAAAAAATTAACTAAAAAAATAGTCTAAAAAAATCTACATTTCTTGAGTTTAGATCCGAATATCTTAAAAACAAATGGGAATTTTATCATGTATTAGAAAAATGAAATTAGTCTTGACAATTTAAAGCTAAATTGCGTTTAAATTTTGTCGATACTGTATTTGTATTATTCTAAAAAGTTTTTGAAATGGGCCTTAAATTTTCAAAACTAAAAAAAAAATATTTTTTGACAGAAACTGTGCTGATAGGGCATATTTTAAAAATAAGAACCGATAAATAAAAGTTAGTAATCTTTATCGTTAGGTTGAACATTTTCATATTTATCATTAGATCCAAAATATTAAAAAAATCATCAAAACAAAGACTAAAAAAATCATTATTTTTCTAGTTTAAATTCAAATATCTTAAAAACTTAGCGGAACAATATAATTTATTGGTATATAGTAATTAGTCCTGACAATTGACAGAAAAATTGCGTTAACATTTTTTTGAAAAACTAGTTTTGTAAGAGACTGTAATTGTTTCATCTTAGAAAGTGTTTGAAAGGGGCCAAAAATGACCAAAACTATTTTCTTGAAAACGGTACGTAATAGAAAAAAACTGAGTATGCAGTCAAAATCGGCACACGCGAGTTATATAGAAATGATATATAATATGTCCAAAGAAATATTCGACATGAGTAAAGTTTTTATTCAGTTTTGAAATTATTTCAAAACAAAGGTTTCGTAATTTAGCCTGGCAGGAGCTTTGAGGCATGAATACAGATCTGAAAAAAGTGATATTTTCTGATTTATTCAACAATTCTACAATAAAATTTAATTTTCTATAACATTTATAATTTCTCCCCAATTAAATTTGATAGTTGACGCCTATTATTTACAACAATTTAACTATTTCCCCATATTCCGTTCTTTTTACGAGATTTTTCATTTAATTTTTTCACCAATTTGGACACAAATTTAACGCCTATTATATGATTCACTCTGCATCCTCGGACACATTGTGAGCGCCCAACGAAGCATGATCAATACGAGCGTAATCGCCGCCGCCGCCTCGGTAATTGACCAATCAATTCCGTCATTGTTCGCATTTATAACGCGCCGGCTGCTCATTTTTTACACCCAATACATGCCGTCCATTCGTACCACCAGATAGCACCACCACCTCATGTGGTTCGTTGGACTGACCGAACGACCGTTGCTCATTGAGCATCAGCCATTATTACATTTGAAATTTAATGAAATTAATTAAGAGCTCTTTTTTGCAGTTCCCAGAGCACAGCATTTACCAACTTTAAAAATGCTGTGCGAAATTTTACAAATAATGACAACTTCCGTTTTTCCGTCATGTCATGGCGGAAAAATTATACGCTTCGCTCGAAAGAAAACTTTTCGTTGCGCTTCTTCATTTAATGCGTAAAGAATGGAAAACTTTTTGGCCAACAACGAACGGCAAACGACAAAGTGTGAATGGCAAAGATGAAGCAGATAATGAAGTCGCTATGCAGTGCAGAACAACTCTACAAAACATATGCGTCAAGTTTTTGGTGAAATTTTTAATCAGAATTCAAATCAGCCGCAACAACTGCAATGGAAATGGCACGCCTTACAATTCGCATAAAGTAAAATTAAATTTTCAACTTTAGTTTTTATTGAAAATTTTATAAATTTTTTAGTTTTTTAGAAATTGAATTTTATGTGACAAATTGAAATTTTAACATAAAATTGAAAATTTTAATTTTTAGTGAACAATTAAAATTTTATTGAACAATTTAAAATTTAGTAAAAAATTGGATTTTAAGTGTTGAATTAATTTTTGTGAAAAATTGAAATTAATTTTTGTGACAAATTTAATTTTTAGTGAAAAATTGAATTTTTTAGAGAAAATTTGAATTTTTTGTGAAAAATTGAATTTTTTGTGAAAAATTTGAATTTTTAGTGAAAATTTGTATTTTTAGTGAAAAATTTAACTTTTAGTAAAAAATTTAATTTATAATGAAAAACTGAATTTTTAGTGAAAATTTG
Organism: Dryomyza anilis; assembly: GCA_951804985.1. Lineage (NCBI taxonomy): Eukaryota > Metazoa > Arthropoda > Insecta > Diptera > Dryomyzidae > Dryomyza > Dryomyza anilis. Next base: position 1,554,859 of record OX638134.1, read on the forward strand.
AATTTTTAGTGAAAAATTGAATTTTTAGTGAAAAATTTACTTTATAGTGAAAAATTAAATTTTTAGTTTAAAATTGAATTTTTACTGACAATTTGAATTTTTAGTGAAAAATTGAATTTTTAGTGAAAAATTGAATTTTTAGTGAAAAATTGAATTTTTAGTGAAAAATTGAATTTTTAGTGAAAAATTGAATTTTTAGTGAAAAATTGAATTTTTAGTGAAAAATTGAATTTTTAGTGAAAATTTGAATTTTTAATGAAAAATTGAATTTTTAATGAAAAATTGAATTTTTAATGAAAAATTTAATTTTTAATGAAAAATTGAATTTATAGTGAAAAATTGATTTTTAATGAAAAATTATTTAGTGAAAAATTGTATTTTTAATGAAAATTTGAATTTTTAGTGAAAAATTGAATTTTTAGTGAAAAATTGAATTGTTAGTGAAAAATTGAATTTTTAGTGAAAAATTGAATTTTTAGTGAAAATTTGAATTTTTAGTGTAAAATTGAATTTTTTAGTGAGAAATTGAATTTTTAGTGTAAAATTGAATTTTTACTGAAAAATTGATTTTTTAGTGAAAAATTGAATTTTTAGTGAAAAATTGAATCTGAATTTTTTAGTGAAAAATTGAATTTTTATTGAAAAATTTAATATATAGTGAAAATTTAATTTTTAGTGAAAAATTTAATTTTGAGTGAAAAATTTAATAATTTAGTGAAAAACTGAATTTTTAGTGAAAATTTGAATTTTTTGTGAAAAACTGAATTTTTAGTGAAAAATTGAATTTTGAGTAAAAATTTAATTTTTAGTGAAAAATTAAATTGTAGTGAAAAATTTAATTTTTAGTGAAAATTTAATTTTTAGTGAAAATTTTAATTTTTAGTGAAAAATTTAATTGTTAGTGAAAAATTGGATTTTTAGTGAAAAATTGAATTTTATGTGATAAATAGAATTTTGTGTAAAGTTTTAATTACTAATACAAATTTTTATTTTTAATAAAACAAAAAAAATCAAATTCGAAATGTTCATTGATTTCTTTATTCATTGGTCAGCTCTTCAATATTCATAGTAGAAGAATTTCATGATAATAGGCATTTCCAACAATTAACCCTAAACAAACGACTATATGTTTTTCGCTTCGTTTCTTTTTTCTCGTTGCTCTGTGCCTTTTTTCGCACAATTTCCATAGCCTGTAAAAATCCCGCACAACTCAATGGCGTAAATGGACAAAGTTCGACCAGCCATAACCCCATGCGGCAGACAGCAGGTCCAAGATATATTGTGCAAATATCAAATCCTGACGGCGCACATCAAGTGTAGTCGTTCGGAGTATTCGATGCGCAGTACCTCGTTAAAGGGTGCAGTTGATGCTCTTCGCAGCGTGCGGACGGACGCTATTGGAAGGGCAGGGCAAACGGGTTGAGTTGTTGTCGTACTTTGGCCAAAGTTTGCGCGGAGTCTGGCGCAGGGTCTGGACACTGAGGGCACTTGATAGGCCGGCTGTTATGTTATGGCTCTATAGTGAACGTTGTAATGATGAAGCGGATGACGAGTATGCGAAGGATGTTGCTGCTCCGTTGCTACAACGCATTAATCTTGTTAATGACGAAACTGAATCAGCGTTTTAATCGACCGAGGAGCCATGGCGGTAAAACATATGAACGGCAAAAGTTTTTCGATTTTATTTTAAAACAAAATACGTGGTTTCAATGTGGCAAGTAGTGGCACAAAAATATTTCTCAAAAAAATTTTAAATATTTTTTTAAATTTTCAAACTGTTTTAATTATTAGCAGCGCTAATTGCAGTGCCACCCACCGCAACCAATTTGAATATGACATTGAGTTATGGTTCGTCTGTTTCACCAACAGATGACGCCACTGGCGGTGCCTGTTTCATGCCACCATCCATGTGCGGCGCAAACAAAGTGGCTGCTCATAAACACATGACGTTGCACTTTGTCTCCACTTGGCCTCTGCACTGCGGTGCAGAGCAGAGCAGCTGCTGATTGCCCTGCTACTATTGCATGTCAGGCAGACACTTGACTCAGTGAAGTGCGTCGTTCGTTTTCGTCGTCGCCGTGCATCAACCATGACCCATTCATAAAATTAACTTTAAATGACATTTCGCTGAGCTGTGCAAAATGCCATCAAGCGTTGCAAATAACGTACAACCGACCCAACACCCAAACGTCCGACCAGCCCCCCAGCACTCCAACTGAAACTGATACAAATGCCAATGTTGTTGATGTTGCTGAGATCATAAAAATGACAAGATTTAGCATTTCATTCGGTTATTTAATGAAGACGAGCCTCCCATTTGACGGTTTTCCGTCGCAGCTGCCAATTAATGATGACGGCCTAATTTCGGTTAAATATGACGAAGTACTCAAGCGTGAAGTGGCATTGATTAGCTTCATTGCGATGCTGTTTTTTAGATAATGAGGTCAGCGATTTTAAGTCAGTTACTGCTGAGTGAGTAATATCGACATGACAACGGCATGTCAATCAATTTCTGATGTAATTAGATATTTTTGGTTTTAAGCAGTTTAGTTTTAAAATTATCAAATCTGTAGAAAATAATGACATATTTCAAAACACATTTTGAAAGAAAATGATTCTTCTCCAAAACAACTTTACACAAAGACTAGAATTCAGTAGAATTCTTTCCCATGAAATTCTTCCCCGTAGAATTCTTTCCCGGAGAATTCTTCCCCGTAGAATTCTTCCCCGTAGAGTTTTTCCCCGTAGAATTCTTCCCCGTAGAGTTTTTCCCGGTAGAAGTTTTAGTGTGGTGAGTTTACAGTTTGGTTAGTTTCGGTGTGGTGAATTTTGATGTGGTGAATTTCAGTGTGGTGAGTTTAAAGAATTAGGGGTGTTTGGTATATCCTGTTGTGAAATATCTTGATATCACAAAATAAGTGTCGACATTAGACTGACAATGGAAAATCATGATTTCGAATCGAGAGGAGGTCACCCCCTAGAAATGCTCTATTGGATAAGAAAATCGATGTGAAGAATTTTCAGCGAAATCCGAATATGGGAAATGGACCCGCCGGGACCTCAAAGTATGCGTTTTCGTACCGAAATCAACAATTTCTCCATCCTCCATCCATCGATTTTGTATACTTAATCGACGGGGAAAATGCAAGTGTTTCAAAATATTGTTACGAAAAGAGGTAGTTTGCCTCATTGTGCAAGCAATCAACAAGAATATATGAGACGCAAGACAATTCAGCGTAATGTGTTAGAAAGAGACGGAAGAGGCAGTATGTGAGAAGGACATGGGAGATCAGTAAATTAAAACACATAAGTGCGAATGAGATGCAAATAGTATGCAGCATTCACGTAAATTATAGAATGTTCTCGTAGCCTGTCGAACTGATGCATGCGGTATATAAGGGCGCCGCATCGTTGTTAGTTAAGGTGAATTAATAAAGTTATTTGTTGTAATTTACCCCAAACATAAGAGTATTTTTATTTTGTACAAAATTCAGAGATACGAACTTGTCCGAACACTGAATTTTCGTAAGAATATATATTTTTTCTTTCTAATAAGGAGTATACGTGTAGCGTCGGTAGCTCGTCTGGTTAGTGCGTTGGACTACGAGCGAAAAGTCGCTGGTGCATTCGACTACGAGCCGAAAGGCCCGCGGTTCGATCCCCAGCGACTACCAACATCTTTTTCGTAGAAAACATTTTTCTATGCGACGCTACCTCTCGGCAGTAAATGGCAAACCTACGAGAGTAACACATTGCCTATGAAAAGCTCTCACCCGCCGTTCGGATTCGGCAATAAACTGTAGGTCCCACCACTTTGAGTACAAATATAACACGCACAGCTCAAAATAGCGAGAAAGCTCGGCCTAAGTTCTAATGGTACTGTAGTGCCAAACTATTATTATTATAAGGAGTATACGTAACAGTTATTTTAAAAAACATTTTAACTGTTTGTGTAATAAATTTTTTTTTATTTTTTTAATTGTTTGTACAATTGTACAGTTTAGAATATGCATTTAAAATCAAAATTGATGTATTAAATGTCCATAGGAAATTACTGATTTCACAAATGTATAGTCTATAGTATAGTCTGTTCGGGTAAATTTCTACTCGATTTAATGTCGATCTTTTCTCAGAAAGTTTGAAGAATGTAGATAGCATAGCACCATTTATACATGTAGAGTGAGACATGTTTTGATTTTCTTCCAACAAAAGTATATTCGAATAATTTTTAAATTATTTTGAAATGCCTGCTCCATTGATTAGTTCATGACCAAACTCTTTCATTAACAGAATACCATTTATATGCTTTTTAATTGATTTTTGACTTTTCAAAACAGCTGAATTTCTGACTTGTTGAAAAATCTTGGGGTAAAGTGGGAAATTTTTTACATAATGAAGTCAAAATGTTGGTTTTCATTGGTTTGTGGCCAAGGTTGAAGTTTTTTCTTGCCTAAACCAATTAAATTATTCATTTAACACAATGTTTTTAGTAAAATTACAACAAACATTACCTAAATTACGTTTCCCACTTTACCCCAGAATATGTTTCCTACTTTACCCCAATATCGAAATTTCAACCTAACTTAGCAATCTTAAATTATTTTCAAAGCCCGTTTGTATTTCAAAAGATATATTATAAAAAAAATATATATAAAAAAAAATATATAAAAAAAAATTATATATAAAAAAAATATATATAAAAAAAATATATATAAAAAAATATATATATAATAAAAAAAAATATATAAAAACAACACAAATTTGCACTTTTTGATAGCAAACAACAGCACTATAATTTTTTTTGTTTTACTTGTTCTCGAAATGCAATAAACAGATATGAAATTGATTATAATCAGGAATAAACAAGTTGATGGCACATTCAGAAGCATTTGACAATTGTTTTTATTTTTCTAAATACAAAAACATGTCGAAAAATTGCATTTTCCCACATTACCACATGTCCCACTTCACCCCAGGCACCACTATATAATTATAATTCGTTTGACTATAAAAGATGTTTACATTTATGTCTAAAAATAAAAAAAATATATTCATGACTAAAATATAACACACTTATTTAAATATTTCATTCAATAAAATAAAAAAAAAAACTAAATATTATCGAAATTAGTTCTAGAAAGCTTCGAGGCTTCGAAAGTCTCCAAGACATGTCATACTAGAGACTTGTTTTTAGTATTTGTTTTTTTTAATCTCCTCAAGTACATTTTACTATTTTCAATCATTGAAGTGTAGAGATCATTATACAAAGCTCATTATGAAATCGAAAGAGTTGAAAATGTTTATTTATCGATACACCCGTATCATTTAATGAATATATGCTTATTTTTCGAATATCTATTAAATTATTTAATGTATTTGTTAAATTCACTTCTACATCAATTAAATATAATATTAAGTTTTTGTATTTTTAACCACCTATATTGTTTTTAATCAATTAGAAATTTTATTCCAATTCTTAAATTTACTATAAAATTGCAGTACAATTTTTTGTACGCTTGATAAAAATAAATAACAATCATTTACAACTGCCAGCCATGTTTAAATTTAAAATTCAAAACAAATTTCAAACCAACTGTCGCGCCAAGCAAATAAAAACGGCGCTTTGCATAAACAAAACAATCGTGCGTGAAACAGCTCTTGCAACAGGCGCATCACGAAACATATTTTGTTGATTCTTTTTCATTCGTCTGTGCAGCGGTAAATAAAACGAAAAACTTTTTCAAAGATTTTGTTAGAATGTTCGCAAAGTTTGGTTAGTGTCTTTTGTAGTTTTTCGCAGTTTTTAGATCTTTTCACCATAGAGTTTTATTATTTTTCGCATATTAAATAAGGCAAAATCTTATAAATTATATTCTGAAATAAACTAAAATCGTATATTGTGTCATACTTATTCGATTATATTGCTATAGTGCACTTTGGCCAAGTGTCCTTAGAATTTTGCACATATGCTCATCTTCAGACACTCAACGAACGACTCAACTCCACCACTATAAATTAAAACAAATTCATCCTTCAATAATTTCACAAAATGAAAATCAATTTCGAAATAAACGCAAATTTATTTCATGCAACTCAAGCATATTATTTAAACAACTGCAATCGAGTCGATGGCGGCTGGGTTGGGAAAATGTTCGGTCCTGAATGAAACAAAAATGTTCCATTACCTCAGCGAAAAGAGCTGGTCTCAGCTGCTTGCGAAATTCGCACAGATTTTGAGCAGATGACGGCAGGACAAGAGCAGGGATTTACATTTTCATTTCTATTTCCATTTCCATTTATTTGCAACTCAAAATTTTCCACAAATTATGCTGTTGCAAATGCTACAAAAAGTAATTCAAAATCTCGTAAGATTTCTGAAGCGAAAGGCGGAGAGTCGAGCAGTCGAACAGTCGGAGATGTATGAAGTTGGAGGAGCAGATTATCGCAAGGACATGATTTTTGGGGATTTCAAGTGCTTGTGGTTGGCGATGCGCTCTGTCAGGGCAGAGGCTGTAACATCAAAGCGAAATATAGTACAGTGTGTTTCTTTTTTATTATTTTACTTATTTTGTGGTATACAACTCGAGTGTCTTAACCTGCGAATCCTTTTGTTGAAATGCTGAAAAGGCGCAGCTGAGACGGGCTTTGTGCCGGGCGTCTGACGTATGGGCGGGGGCGTGGCAACAGGCTGCCTGTCACGAATGCCTGTCAACAACTGTGAACTGAAGCGAGTGACAAACGTTAAACACGTTTTATTGTCAAAGGAGGCGGCAAAGACATCGGCAAAGGACCCATTTTGGGTTCTCTCGTCTTTCTCACACTCGCCGACGTGCGCTGCTTGACTTTGACATTTTGTGCATAAATGTCATGTCATTGGAAATGTCAACTCTAGGTTGTTCTTGATAGACAGAAAAAACGAGATTCATAAATTTTATGAATATTGTCGAGTTTCTCAATCAAGTAATAAATTCATAAAATTAATAAATGAATTTGAAAATTTTTTTTCAGTAAAAAATATATATTTTTTTTTTGTAAAAATTGCATTTCTCAGTTTAATTTTAATTTCATTAAAAATTATAATTTTCAATCATTTCATTTCATATTTATCATTCAAAAATTTAATTTTTCAGTCAAACTTGTAGTTTTTCAAAAAAAAAAAAATTTTAGTAATGAATCTATTTTTCAGTAAAAATCAAATTTTCAATAAAAATCAAATTTTCAATAAAAATTGAATTTTTCAGTAAAAATTAAAGTTTTTTAGTAAAAATTCATTTTTTTTAGTAAAAATTCAATTTTTTATTAAAAATTCAATTTTACAGTTTAAATTCAATTTTCAGTAAAAATTAAAATGTTTAGTAAAAAATTTAAATTTTCAGTAAAAAATAAAAATTTTCAGTAAAAATTCAATTTTTCAGTAAAAATTCAATTTTGCAGTAAAAATTCAATTTTGCAGTAAAAATTCAATTTTGCAGTAAAAATTCAATTTTTCAGTCAAATTTAAATTTTTCAGTAAAAATTCAAATTTTCAGTAAAAATTCAATTTTTCAGTAAAAATTCAATTTTTCAGTAAAATTCAATTTTTCAGTAAAAATTCAATTTTTCAGTAAAAATTCAATTTTTCAGTAAAAATTAAATTTTGCAGTAAAATTCAATTTTTCAGTAAAAATTCAATTTTTCAGTAAAAATTCAATTTTTCAGTAAATTTAAAAATTTCAGTAAAAATTCAATATTTCGGTAAAAATTCAATTTTTCAGTAAAAATTCAATTTTTCAGTAAAATTCAAGTTTCAGTAAAAATTGAATTTTTCAGTAATCATTCAATTTTTCAGTAATCATTCAATTTTTCAGTAAAAATTCAATTTTTCAGTAAAAGTTAAAAATTTCAGTAAAAATTCAATATTTCGGTAAAAATTCAATTTTTCATTAAAAATTCAATTTTTCAGTAAAAATTAAATTTTTCTGGAAAAATTAAATTTTTCTGTAAAAATTCAATTTCTCAGTAAAAATTAAATTTTTCAGTAAAAATTCAATTTTTCAGTAAAAATTCAATTTTACAGTAAAAATTCAATTTTTCAGTAAAAATTCAATTTGTCAGTAAAAATTCAATTTTTCAGCAAAAATTCAATTTTTCAGCAAAAATTCAATTTTTCAGCAAAAATTCAATTTTTCAGTAAAAATTCAATTTTTCAGTAAAAATTCAATTTTTTAATAAAAATTCAATTTTTCAGTAAAACTTCAATTTTTCAGTAAAAATTCAATTTTCCAGTAAAAATTCAATTTTCCAGTAAAAATTCAATTTTTCAGTAAAAATTCAATTTTTCAGTAAAAATTCAATTTTTCAGTAAAAATTCAATTTTTCAGTGAAAATTCAATTTTTTAGTAAAAATTCAATTTTTCAGTAAAAATTCAATTTTTCAGTAAAAATTCAATTTTTCAGTAAAAATTCAATTTTTCAGTAAAAATTCAATTTTTCAGTAAAAATTCAATTTTTCAGTAAAAATTCAATTTTTCAGTAAAAATTCAATTTTGCAGTAAAAATTCAATTTTTCAGTAAAAATTAAAATGTTTAGTAAAAATTAAAATGTTTAGTAAAAATTAATTTTTTCAGTAAAAATTCAAAATTTCAGTAAAATTCAAAATTTTTGTATAAATTAAATTTTTCAATAAAAATTCAATTTTTCAGTAAAAATTCAATTTTTCAATAAAAATTCAATTTTTCAGTTAAACTTCAATTTTTCAGTAAAAATTCAATTTTTGTGTAAAAATTCATTTTTTTAGTAAAAATAAATCAGACTTTTGTCCATTCGTTTCTGTTTCTGATTGTAGAACCTCATCCATTAATTTCTCATTATCTATTTATGTATTTATTTTTCACATATTTATTTATTTTCCTTTATATTTTATTATAAAAAATAAGGAAGAAATTATTCTAGATTCGTATATATTTTTGTAGTATGTTCGCAAACCATTTTAGCACATGTTTAAACCCTTCGCAAATCATATTAATAAATATATCATCATTTCATAAATTCGGCAAATAATTTTTTATATGAGAATTTATTTATATATTTATAAATGCTATACCTAATACAATATATATTATATTATATATATTATATTATTATGCTATATATGCACACATTTTTCCTGTGTAGCTTTGCATTTTTTTTTGTGGGTCGCTTATTTTTTAAATACTTCATCTCTCATCCGATTTGCTGAAGTGTCAAATTTGACAAATTCAAAAGATTTGCTGTCAAGCACTCATATTTATTTTAATGATGTTTTTCTCTGTAACCTATTTTTACTTATTTTGTCTAATTTGCCCACATCAATAATGGCTCCATTGCGGGTGGTACGTGTGCCAAATGCTCATTAGTTCAGTGTTGCATGTGGCTCCACTTTTTTTCTCGATTTTTTTTCGATCAGCTGCGGGCTGAAATAAATACTGCGTAAATAAATACAATTCTACTATTCTATGCTAAAACCTCTTCAACTTTTTCTTGTACTTGATGCGATGCGTTATTTACGCCTCGGCAATTCTTATCAAAGCAAAGACGCCGCCTCTAATGCGTTTAACATAAATTGTCCTTTTTATGTCCTTTTCGACAATATTTTCGTGTATTTGTTTTCTTCCTCACTGTGTCGTCGTCTTTGGCTTGCATTTAAGACAATTACTTCTGCCGTGTTTGTTCTTGGACCGCATCTCATCCGTATCGTCTCGGGCCAAAATAATCCTGATTGCATTAGTTTAAGAATATTTATTGAATTGTATGCGGGATTTATGCGTTTATTTGTTGTTTCCTTTGGATTTATTTTTATATTTAATTTAAGGGATTTACGACCAAACGATAGGTTCAATGAATAGACAATCTAAAGATTTCTATATAAAATCTTAAAGAATTTCATAAAATATAACTTAAATTTTCCTATATACGTAGACTCAATAAACCTCATTTAAAATGATAGTTAAACCTTAATTTCTCTGACACAGCTGCTCTATTTCCCACCTATTTCGTTGACACTTTGTAGAATGTTGTATCTTGCAATCGAATCAAGTTCAATTAGCTTTGTCTTCAGTTTCAATTGGCGCTTCTCATATTGCACTTGACAGCAAATGGTTTTAAACGTATATATTCCAAATAAAAAAAACCTTTTCATTTTGCTTTTACAACGTACCGTGTATGCCCAAAAAAAAAGTTTTAAATGGTATATGCTACAAGTACCATGTGGCATGCGAAGCATCCTTTGCAACCTTCACTGAACAGAACAGAACAAAACTGAACTGAACAGAGCACGTGTGAAAACATTTCTGTGATTCATTAAAAATTTAAGAGTTCAAAGTGTTTCCAGTCAATGCATTCGAGCGCATTCCTTACCTGTCTCCCGCACTGAACGATGGCCCCGTGTATCACATAGAGAGCAGCAATTACAGCGCCCTCTGGGAGGGCGATGTGTCAAAACACTTTTATTTCTCACACGTAGTACTTGCTTTTTTTTTTTAATTTTTTGTAATTTTTTCCAATTTTTTTTGCACATTTTTTACAGTTTTTATTGCATACTTTTGTGCGTTTCATTTTTGTTTTTTGGTCCTTCATTCGTGTGGAAAAATGTTTTGAGGCGAATTTCAGAATTTTTGCAATGTTCACGTTTTGCGAATATTGACATGAACGCCAGAAATTGCAGAGTTTTAATTGAAAATTAAGTTGACGAGTTCAAAGTTTGGCACATAAATGAAAGAATTAACCAAATTCTACAAAACTTCCAAAACTAAAGAGGTAGAGATAGCAGAATTTTATTAATATTCAACTAAAATTCAAGAATTTATTATCTGAAAATTAAGAAAGAAAATTACTTAGTTAGCAAAAGAAAACGGAACAAGAAATATTATTCTGGATTTGGAGAAGATAAATTTTGATTATTAAAATACGAAAAATAACATGCAAAATTATTGCTATATTCTTCGCAATATTAAAAGAACACGTAATCGTTTGACTGTTGTGTTCTCTGTCTGTTATATTTGCTATTGAGAAATGTTTTTCGATATCTGTAAGAAATATTCTTCTGGATTTTGAGAAGATATTTTATTGATGTTAAAAAAAAAGGAAAAAAGAGCATGCAAAATTATTGCTGTACGTGTTTCTTCAACTGTTTTTTTTTTTGTCTGAGCTTGTTTTGTGATGTCCGTCTGTCAGCAGATCAAGAAGAAAATTTCTTAAAATAAAAAAAATATTTCTTCAATCAAAAATAATATTTTTTAAATATAGATGAATATCCCTGTATACCTATATTAAATAATTTAGAAGTCATCCTCTTGCATATTAAGAATATTTGCTCTTAAAATGAAAATTATTTAGTTATCAAAAGAAAACGAAACAAGCAATATTCTTCTGGATAAGGAGAAGATATTTAATTGATTATTAAAACACGAACAAAGAACATGCACAATTACTTGATTCCTTCTGGATTTTGGAGGTATTTTCCCTCCCTGTATAATGGATATTAATTCACACTATGTTTTAAAAGGACGTTTCATTCTTCTTTTTATACATATTACATACTTTAATATAATAATTATAGATGAATATTTCTTGTTACAACTAATAGCAATAATTCTTGATATGCAAGAAGATAATGTCTTAGGTATCAAAAAAATAACTAAGATGAATTATTCTTAGAACTTAGAACTTCATATTTATTAAATATAGCTTATACTTAGTTATGAAGTTCTTCTCTTACAAATTAAGAATAATTACACTTAGTTTCTTTTCGAAACAAAAGATTTTATCTTCTTGCATATCAAGAATAATTGTTATTAGTTGCTTTTTTTGATAATGAAATGGAGCTGTTCCTTAAAATTAAGAATGTTTTCATTTAGCTGCATATCATTCCTTGCGTATCCTGCGTATATTTCTTGATTCCTTCTGGATTTTGAAAGTCTTTTCCCTCCCTGTATAATAATCACACACTTTTTTTAAAGAATGGTTCTCTATTCATTCTTCTTTCTAAACTTATTACGTGTTTTATGGACAGTAAAAAGGAAATATTGTAAATAACTTTCTACAATAAATTTGAAAGTATGGGAATTTGAATAGCTTTTGTTTTTGGATATCTGTTTATTTTAGAATTTTGTACAATGGTTTCAGTTATAGTTTTAAGTTTTATAACGAAATGATTTCGCATAACGGTCACGGTTCCTGATTCTATTTCTGCATTTGTATGAATATTAGTTTTTGTACATATTTTTTATAACCGAATTATAATATTCAAAACCAAACATATTAAACATTTTTATTTCATAACTTAATTTGTTCAGTTTGTTTTTTCGTTCATTAAAACCCTTTTAAAATCACTATAAAAACGGAACTATAATATCGATAATTTTATATCCTAATTAACTAAAAAATTGATTTCTAATTTTAATAAAAAAAAAACTAGAAAAAATATACAAAAAACATATATTTAATAAATTTAATTTTACAGTTGGTTTCCAATTATTTAAAACCCATTTTTAAACCGTTTGTAGCCAAAACTAGAATATTTCTACTTTGATATTTGTATATTTATGATTTCCCTACATCATTGGCGCCAACACTTTCGATAATAAATTAAAAATTTAAATACAAAACATATGGCAACATAAAACAGCACTCATGAGCCCAAAAAAGAAGAAACAATGAACTTCCTTCCGTCTATTTGTAGCCTCGAATGTCATGTGTAAATGTGAATGAATTTTTAATTGTCCGGTTAACCACGCAAAATTCCAAAATTACACACACACACAATTTGGCGTTCCCAGGGCGATGTGCACATTAAACACGTCTCAAGTAGCTTGCGGTTGTGTTCGCACAACGACACAGCGTTGCCACACAACAAGAAAAGTAGCAAACAAGTCCCGAAAATACGACAAAAACAAAACAAAAAAAACGACAGAACCAAAAAGGTTGCAAAAATTGGTTACAAAACAGTTTACAACATTAAAAGCGAAAATGAAATGAAAATGTGCAAAATTAATTAAATATGAGTGTATTGTACAACAACAACAAACATCTGACTACATTGCAGCTGCCTGCTGCCTGCCAAGAAGATGCGGTCAAATTATTTGCTACCATTTGGTGTCCGCAAAGTTGCGATACTTCCTCTCGGTTGAGTAGGAGGCGAAACCAGAGAAAATTGTTTTCGTGAATGTGTGGTGCAAACAAAAAAAAAAGGAGTCCTACGACAAACAGCAAGAGCTACCATAAAACATGAAAATGTCTCCAAAGTAGACACGAGACAACCGCAAATATCTGTTAAGCAGATAAATGCACGTGATCATGTTCGGCGGTCGGCGGCTGAGAGCAATAACCAGGAAATGGCGCTAAAATTGAGGCTAATAGTAGCTATTTTTAGGTAATTCAACGCAATTTGTAAATTGAGGATAAATGTTCATTTTTGGAGAATTCAATCAAAAGGTCAACAAATCATAAAATTAAATCGAACTAAAAAAATAAATTTTTGTTCAAATTTTAATTTTTATTATAAAAGAAATTTAATGAAAAATTGAATTTTTAATGATAAATTGAATTTTTAGTGAAAAATTGAATTTTTAGTAAAAATTTGAATTTTTAGTGAAAATTTGAATTTTTAGTGAAAATTTGAATTTTTAGTGAAAATTTGAATTTTTAGTGAAAATTTGAATTTTTAGTGAAAATTTGAATTTTTAGTGAAAATTTGAATTTTTAGTGAAAAATTGAATTTTTAGTGAAAAATTGTATTTTTAGTGAAAATTTGAATTTTTAATGAAAAATTTAAGTTTTAGTGAAAAATTGAATTTTTAGTGAAAAATTGAATTTTTAGTGAAAAATTGAATTTTTAGTGAAAAATTGAATTTTTAGTGAAAAATTGAATTTTTAGTGAAAAATTGAATTTTTAGTGAAAAATTGAATTTTAAGTGAAAAATTGAATTTTTAGTGAAAAATTGAATTTTTAAAGAAAAATTGAATTTTTAGTGAACAATTGAATTTCTAGTGAAAAATTGAATTTTAAGTGAAAAATTGAATTTTTAGTGAAAAATTGAATTTTTAGTGAAAAATTGAATTTTTAGTGAAAAATTGAATTTTTAGTGAAAAATTGAATTTTTAGTGAAAAATTGAATTTTTAGTGAAAAATTGAATTTTTAGTGAAAATTTGAATTTCTAGTGAAAATTTGAAATTTTAGTGAAAATTTGAATTTTTAGTGAAAATTTGAATTTTTAGTGAAAATTTGAATTTTTAGTGAAAATTTGAATTTCTAGTGAAAATTTGAATTTCTAGTGAAAATTTGAATTTTTAGTGAAAATTTGAATTTTTAGTGAAAAATTGAATTTTTAGTGAAAAATTGAATTTTTAGTGAAAAATTGAATTTTTAGTGAAAAATTGAATTTTAGAGAAAAATTGAATTTTTAGTGAAAAATTGAATTTTTAGTAAAAATTTGAATTTTTAGTGAAAATTTGAATTTTTAGTGAAAATTTGAATTTTTAGTGAAAATTTGAATTTTTAGTGAAAATTTGAATTTTTAGTGAAAAATTGAATTTTTAGTGAAAAATTGAATTTTTAGTGAAAAAATTGAATTTTAAGTGAAAAATTGAATTCTAGGGTGAAACATTGAATTTTTAGTTATAAATTCAATTTTTGTGAAAAAATTAATTTTTTAGTGAATATTTGAATTGAAATAAATTTAAAATTTTTATAACAAAATCTACTTCAATTTTTAAAATGCTCATAAAAATTTGATTAAGAAATTTAGAATTGATTTAGAGCATTATAATATTTCATGCCATAACTACTGCCGACAGATTAATGGCCAATTTAAACACATTGCAGAAAGAAGAAATTATGTAAAAAATAAAATAAAATTTATAGCATCTAGAATCCGTTTTTAAATAAAACAAAAATTTAAAATAATTTAAAAAATTCTGCATAAAGTGTGCTGCTCGTTAGCAATTGTTAACTTTGCAATATTTTTCATTTTGATGTCGTTGGTGCCACCAAAAATCCCACAACAACAGTAGCAGCAACAGCAGCAGCAACAACAATTACGGCAACAATTGCCATCCAATTGCATGGAATTGCGTGCAGTGAAGCGTTGCGTCAAGCTGTCTGGCCAATTGCAACAAAAACGATTCGAAAAAAATAAAAACGCAGACCGAACACAGCAAAACCCGAAACCGAAGCGCCAAAAAAAAATTCGGAAAATGGCAACCAAGCGTAGCCGTCAAATAGAAGAGACAGCCGCCATCAGCGAAGTGTCAAAAGAGCAGCAATGGCGTCAAATAATAGTGACGGCGGCAACGACGACGACGACTATGAAGGCTATGCTGATGATGAGGATGATGATAATAAAATGCAAATTAATAAAACCAAAATAACATTTTAAAAGTAATATATGTAGTTTTGAAATTTAATTAAAAACTTCAAACCGCAGATTTGCAACAAAGTTGGCTGCAACTCACTCAAAATACGCTGCCAAAATGTCGGCTTGAAAAGCATGAAAATGCGTTAAATATTTTATGCATGTGAAGCCAAAAGTAAATAATGCCGAGTGAAGCCAAACATAAGCAAGTTGTCGTACTTCCGTTTGCGCCGCCGATGCCATTAGTTTCGGCAGCTCTTATAGCCTACAACCAGGGGTGGATGGAGTGAGAAATATTACCCTATGGAATATCGATTCCGGTTCCAAGATCCGAAGTAACTTAGATCCGATTTACAGAAACCGTTTCGTTACAAAACTTAGAACCGAAAATGAAAGGAGGGAAAATCCGAAACCAACATCTAAATCATTAATTTGTCATGTTTTCACCCTTGTTTACTGCCAACGATGATTTAAATATATTTCGATATATTGTCCATTATTTAAATACACTCAGAAAAAAATCCTAATAAAATTGGTTATTAATTAATTGCTCAATAGGACAGTTATTGATTCAATAGTATACAAAAAATAAATATTTTCATATAAACACAAAAACAATTTAATAGTATTTAATAGTATTTTGTAGTATTTAATGGTATTTACCCATTAAAATAATAATTTTTCCAATTGATTACTTTTAATAGCAAAAAACTATTAATTTCATAGTATTTTTTGCTGATCAGTTTGTCGATCTGTAATTTCGATATAAATAAAAAAGGACTACTGGATGTATGTAGAAGACAAACAGTTATCTTTGTTAATTTATGTGTACCGAAATAACAGATCTACCGCTCCTTAATCGGAACAGTCCCTTGAAACTGGTACTACAGCTTTTCTTTAGTCTGCACAGTCTTTCGTCCACATAGTCGGATTAGATATGTGAATTAATAGATTTTTTATTAGTCTAAGGGATTTCCAATTGCAATTCAGAGATCTATTTCAGTTGAAAATGGTGTAGATTGGACTTTGACTTTCCAGATTTTAGTACATTTTACCAAATATGGTTTATTAATTTATACACCCAGAAAAAAATTATCTCAAATCCCATTAAAATTTGTCAATAGGAAAACTATTGATTTAATAGTATACAAAAAATAAATCTTTTCATATAAACTCAATGGCAATGTCATGATATTTTCTAGTATTTAATAGTAATTTCCGATTAAAATAATAGTTTATCCTTTTGACTATTTTTAATAGTAAAAAACCATTATTTATATAGTATTTTTTTTTTGTGGGTGTACGGTTTAATATTTTTATAACCGACACACCCAGGAAAACTGGATTGTCTCCTTAGTCCGCCCCTGTCTAAAACCGACGAGAACTGCCACAACAATGGCGGTTGACATTTTAAATATTGTTGTACTGTTCGGCTGTTTTCTTGTAATTGTTACAATACAATGTATTGTGTCTGTCTGTAATCTCTAATCTTAAATAACATGCGATGTAGTCTAAACATTGCCATGTTTATGCGAATATTTTAATTAAAACGAGGTTGCCATATTATTGCAGTATAAATACTGAAGAGGAATACTGAAGAGGAACGGGTTGAATAATAATAAAAAAATTAATACCACAATAATAATAAAACAATACGACATATTCTAGCACTCACTTTCAATGGAAAATAAAATATTTGAACTTAAACAGTTGAATTCAATAGCAAAACATCGAATTCTGGAAAAGTCAAATTTTATTCTATTGAAATTTCAATACGTTTTCGATTGTAAATTGGTATCTATATCAAATACGTCAATCAAATATTGAAAAAATGAAATTCTAGAATAGATAAATTCAAATTTCATTGTATAAAAAATGCAATACAATTTCGAACGGAAGTTGAAATCTCAAAACTGTCAATATATAAAATTTAATTGAAATAACTTTAAATAGAAATCATTTCAAAAACTAAATAATATATAGTCCCAAAGTTTCAAATTGACATGACATTAATACGTTATAAAAACTTCAAAAGTTTGCTACTTTTATCTCTATCTCTCGTCCCTCTTATATTTCTTGTGGCACACTCAAATAAGCCTAAGCATATCCTTTGAAACTTTTCACTAATTAAAAGCAATGCTTCATCGGGTTTCCCCCAACAAACCATAAGAGCAGCTTCTTGCATGAAACAGCACCGCGCACTCGAATAACATGGCAAAAAGAAAAGAAAAATAGAAAAAAGGGCGGCTTAAGAGGCTCTATATATATTATCAAAATAATAGAAAACAAAATAAAATAAAACTCCAAACTCTCAAACTCAATGTTAATACGAAATTAAGAAATGTAAAAAGTTTTCATAGCACTAACTAAACTTTAAATTGCAAAAATTAAAATTGCAAATGAACTTTAATGAAAATTACATTTTTAATTATTGCTCATTTTGTAGACAACTTTCATTGCATTGCTTTTTGTATTTGGTAATAAGAAAAAATACCAACGTTAATTTACAGAAATGTGTTGAAGATGGACTAAGCTCATTATTAAAAAAATAAATTCAAGTAGGGGTCTTATATAATTTATACAAAATCCGAACACCACACATAGTTCTTATTTCTTTCTTTTTTTTCTAACATAAAGTAATTTAAATTGTATTTAAAAATTGTATTTGAAATTGTATTTGAAAAACTGAAACCGATACTAGAAATTTAGTAATGCTGATTAGTAGTTTAGAATGCCAATATTCCCATCTTATGTTCTTAGCTTCAGTTTTTCAGTCACATTTTTAAACTTAGTTTAAACTAGATTTGATTTGTTCTATAGTCAACATATCTCAAATATTTAAATTGCCAGAATGATTAATTACAAATTGTTCATCTGTCTATAAAACTTAAATACATTTGACCCGATTAAATTAGAAAACTTTGTACGTTTTAAAACTGTGAAACAATTTAAACTAAGTTTAAATGTTCACTGAAAAATTGGACCTTTGTAAATCAAAGAAATTTGCCGTTTAAAGTTTTTGGAGAAGCACATTTGTAACACTTTTTAATATCTATATTAAAAATGTGGCTAAAAAGAGTAGGATATTTTGAATACATTTTTCCTGATAGAAAAAACAGGCTCGTAAAATTGATCACCTACTAATCTTCTCTCATAATTCTACCCCCACAATATTTCAATGATATTACTTCATCGACAAGTCTTCCCAGATAATATTTCAAAACTGTCTTTCCAAAGTAATTCCTCCACAAAGAATCTCAAAAATTGAGTATACCGAAATTATTATTGGGATGGCCACAGAAAAAAATATGTTGAGTTTATGATATTTTAGGCTTGAAAGACTGAAAGAGTAAAGTTTGAGAAAAAAATCAGTGTTACACAGTGTATCACAGAATCAAAGAGTTTAGATAAAAATATTTTAAAAGACAATGGGTTACATGAAATGGAAAAATACTGAATGAAAATACTGGACAGTACAACCACAAACATGCTACAGCCCATTTCTGAATTCTATTGAAATGATTTGTAAAATAATATTGAGACATATATTTTGGAAGGATGTTTAGAAAGGCAGTTCAAGGAGTTTGTATCAAATGCAACCTATTGTTTGGGCCTCAGGAGCACCGAAGGTAATTCAATCGATATTTTATAGGTATTTTATTGGCATTTTAAAGGTATTTCATGGCTTAGTTCAACCAGGTCGTGTGTTCTCTCGTGCTACTCGAGCATCGAACTTAAAGGAACCACGCATTATAAGCATTGCAACGAATTCGTTCTTCAATCGCACGTTATGTTTGTGGAATAATCTTTCCGACATTTGTGATATTGGCAAATTCAAAACTAACTTTCACCGACACTACTACATATTTTCTTCCTCCCTCCAACCTCTCATCCCTCTGCCACAGCATTCGTGAATTTGTAAAAAAAAGTTGGTACCTATTGACGTACATACAGGGTTTTTCAAATGGGACGCTAGAAAAGTAGAGCGACAGGGACAGCAAATGACGCCATATTTCTTGCCGCTCTTTTGACATTTCTCTTCAGTAACGTTTGCCATTTCATGATGGAAAGATATACGAGCCAAAAACGAGTCAAAATTATTAAAATTTACTACCGAAAATCGTAGTCAGTGGCCTCAACGTTAAGAGCGCTACGTCCAATTTATGGTCGTCATAATCGTCCTAGCTGATCAACAATTGAGCGTCTAGTGGAAAAATTTGAATCGACAGGCACAGTACAAAATGTTCCCGTGCCAGTGAGACAAAGAAGTGCCCGTAGTGTCGAGAATATTGCTGCCGCTGAGGCTTCAGTTGAAGAAAGCCCAAATGTGTCTCTCACACATCGTTCTCTGGCGTTGGGCATCTCTGTGACGTCCTTGTGGCAAATTTTGCGAAAAGATCTTGGCCTATATTCTTACAAAATCAAATTGACGCAAGAACTGAAGCCGCTTGACCACAAGAAGCGTCGTATGTTCGTGAATTGGGCTGAGCAACAACTTGAAAAGGATTCGGATTTTCATCGAAAAATCATCTTCAGCGATGAGGCTTATTTCTGGCTGAATGCCTTCGTCAATAAACAAAATATGCGTTATTGGTCGGACAGCAATCCACACGTACTCCATGAGTCATCATTGCATCCCGAAAAAATTACGGTTTGGTGCGGTTTATTGGCCGGCGGCGTCATTGGGCCGTACTTCTTCCGTGATGATCAAGACCGGCACTTTACTGTGAATGGGAATCGCTACCGTTCAATGATAACCGAATATTTTTGGCCCCAATAGGATGATATGGACTTGGAGGACATGTGGTTCCAACAGGACGGCGCCACAAGTCACACAGCGAATGCCACAATCAATTTATTGGAAACCAAGTTTGGAGAACGTGTTATCTCACGAAATGGTCCAGTCGATTGGTCGCCTCGGTCGTGCGATTTGACGTCGTTAGACTATTTCCTGTGGGGCTACGTCAAGTCTATGGTCTATGCCAACGATTGATGAACTTCGTACGAATATCGAACGTGAAATTGCAGCAGTATCGGCCGATTTATGCTTGAAAACCGTCGAAAATTGGGTTCAGCGTCTGGACTTCTGCAAGCGTGCCCGTGGTGGCCATGCAAAAGAAATCGAGTTCCTTACATAATTTCATTGATAACCAAAACCGTTTTTGTAGCGCTCTTATTGAAAAACCCTTTATAAACATTTCCTGGAAAAACGCTAATTTAATTTTTCAATAAAAATTCATTTTTTCAATAAAAATTGCATTTTTCAATCAAAATTCAATTTTTCATTCAAAATTAAATTTTTCAATCAAAAGTAAATTTTTCAACAAAAATTCAATTTTTCAACAAAAATTCAATTTTTCAATAATAATTCAAATTTTCAATATAAATTCAAATTTTCAATATGAATTAAATTTTGTATAAAAATTCAATTTTTCAATAAAAATTCAATATTTCAATATAAATTGAAATTTTCAAACTAAATTCAAATTTTCAATATAAGTTTAAATTTTCAATAAAAATTCAATTTTTCAATATAAATTCAAATTTTTAAATACCTACAAATTCAATTTCTCGTCTCAGCTGTAAAATCAGTATTTGATAATCTCCAAGACAAAATTTCGGATATTTTTCAGAAATATTTCCGGAATTTCGGCAGGCGAATACACAGATAAAAAGAAGATTTTTGGAAGTGTATAGCAGGTTATACAAACTTTCTTCAATTTTGAAGTGAGATTCCCAAACTTAAGTTAGAAATAAATTTGAAGTGAAACTTTTTATTTTATTCGATTTCTGTTGGATATTTTCTCGATATTTTCGAAAAATGGACGTACGATGACGATATAGTCTTTTCTGTAAATTGTCTTTTTGAATATATACTTGAAAGTCTCAAATAATTAGTATTTATTAGCCAAACTCGAAGAATAAAATAATTGTAAAACAGTGCCTTGTAGAATCAAAAACCTTGGGTATTCCTTTTTGCCTAATTATAACCAAGTCCAAGATACCATAGTCATTAGGCAACTTGCTGCTGTGCCTCATTGGAAACTGAAAATAATACAAAATATAAAAAAGACTCCCACTCTTTTTCAAGTCATTTAATTGTGTTAATTCATTAATCCTGATACAGAACAACTTTGCTTTACAATTCTTTTTAGTTCAACATGCTATTCTTTTGCCCAACAACTAATTGGCTTTTATAGTTGTTCCGTTGTGCAAGGCTACACTCTTTATGAGGCAAGAATTTACAATGGTCAAATTAGTAGTAAAACCAATAAAAGAAAAACAGCAGCACAGAATACCAAAAAAAAAAAAAATAGAGAAAAATTGCTACAAAAGCAATGGAAATCTCGAAAACAAAGGCTCAAAACTGATTCATCGTAATTCTGCGGCAATTAGGGTTGCATTCTTTGGAGCGAGCCAGAATATTTGCAGTTTTTGCCTTCACTGCGAAAATCTTTGCGCCTTTCAAATTGGAAAATTGTGCGGAAAATGTGATCAATCAAGTGTGATTATGTAGTATGTGTGATGGGGTTTGGGTGGGGGCAACAGTGTTGAAAGTAGAAGCGACCAAACAGTATTTGTAAATAGTAGTAGGAAGTGGGGGAGTATTCTATACAAACAATACTATTTTTTCCCAGTTCATGGTACATGTGGTCGTCAGTCTGTTAAGCTTGATTGCATTTTAAATAAAAATTAATGAACTTTTCTGCTGTCTGCGCATTAAATGTTGAAATTTGTGAAACTCTGGTACTATTTTAAATGTAATTTAGGGTGTTATTTTAAATGTCCAACTTTATAAATGTATTAATATTTTTAAATATAGCTAATTACCTGAATGTGCTCAGAAATAAATGGAATTACAACGTGAGACTATTAAGATTTTGGGTTTTTGTTAATTTTAGTGAATCCCATCAGATGCTTCTGCTAATTTAGAACTTCTCCAATTACAAATTGCATTCATAAACATATTAAAACGTTTCTTTAAAATCTGCTCTGCTTTTTCATTTAAAGCCTCATTTTGCGTGAACACTTTACAGATTCTGATTAAAATTTTCAACATCTTCGCATTCAGACTTGAACAGAAATTGGAATTGCTTTTGGCGTGGTTGTAATCGAGGTAGTTGTTGTATTTTTAATGCGCAACAATGTGCGATTATCCTGACATTAATTCGCAGGATATTTTCCGACGAGTTTCACTCGGCTGCTTGGACGGCAGGCAGGCAGCACGTCCGTCGTGCGAACAATTGCTTTTGAAGCCCTGGCAAATTGAAGAAGACATTGAAAATATTGCAACGAATTAAAGCAATATTAGACAGAGCATGAATTGTTATGGAATTTTTACACCGTCTGGGCGCACGAATATTACGTACAATCAAAAGAGAAGGGTTTTGAATGTAGTGCTTGTCGTTGGTAGTTGTTGGAGTTTTACCTTAAACATTGTGAAATTTATGAATTTCTCCGACATTCCTGTTGAAAGGTTTTTAACGTTGTCTGTGGTTACGTGGAACGCGAACAAGAGGATGCAATTTAATTTAAATAAGGATATTTTAAAATTTTATGCCTTACATATCAATTAATTGAAATTTAATGCGTTTTTTAATAGTGATGCGGATGAAGCATTTTGTAGTCGATTTAATTCTCGAACAAAAAAAAACTATGGTCTTTTCAAACCTCATCGCAGGGATCAAAATATATTTTCGTTTTTTTTTAATTGAATATACAAAACAGAGAATCTTTTAATCCTCAATAATTAACACTTGAATCCAGTTTTCAATATTTCATTCTTCTGGGGTGTATTCATGCCTGCATTATTTCGTCACTATCATGCCAAAAGAGCGAATGTATAATTATTTATATTTTTCAACTTTTTTAACATTATTGAATGTAAATTCCTCAAGTATACACCCTGAAAAAAATACCCTCAAATCCCATTAAAAATTTGGTCAATAGGACTATTATTGATTTAATAGTATACAAAAAATAAATCTTTTCATATAAACTTAATGGAAATGTCATGGTATTTTCTAGTATTTAATGGTATTTTCCGATTAAAATAATAATTTATCCTATTGACTATTTTTAATAGTAAAAAACTTTTATTTATATAGTATTTTTTTCTAGGTGTACTGTTCCAAAATCGTGTGTAGTTCACAAATGACGAAACCAAATGGGCGGCTGTAAAAAATTGAAAATGTTGTCATGCCAGAAAAGAGATTCTTTTCTTTTTTTTGCCATAACTTTTTATTGATATAAGATAAAATAGTGTTGTAGATAAAAAACGAAAAAAATTTGAAAAATTTAAAATATTGTCATGCCAAAAGGGCGAATCTTTTCGTTTTATTGATATAACTCTTTATATGTACAAGATAAAATAGTGATGTAAAAGCATTAATTGTTTGCTTTAAAAGCACCTATCGAGCATCATCATTATTTTAAAATATTTTTTTTGAATTTTTATCATTTGCAAGAAAAATGTTTGGCAATGATGTCAATCGATAGGTGCTTTAAAATCAAACAATTAATGCGTTTACATCACTATTTTATCTTGCACAAATAAAGAGTTATATCAATAAAACGAAAAGATTCGCCCTTTTGGCATGGTAATATTTTTAATTTTTTTATCTATGTATAACTCTTTATGCGTGCAAGATAAAAATATGGTGTTAAGGCATTAATTGCTTGTTTCTAGAGCACCTATCGATTGGCATCATTATTTTAAAATATGTTGCCAAACATTTTTCTTGCAAATAACAAATGGCAAATTAATTTTTAAATACTGATGCCAATCGTTAGGTATTTTAAAACAAACAATTAATGCTTTTACATCACTATTTTATCATGCGCAAATAAAGAGTTATAGCATAAAAAACAAAAAATATTTGCGTTTTTGTCAGAATATAGCCTCATAAAATCCGTATTTATAATTCAGTAAGTTGTGCAAATCTAAAGATATTTTATATACGTTATAATAATTGATAAATAAAGCAAAATAATAAAAAATTGAACATGAAATAAATTTGACTAAATTTTAAAGCACTTCAAACTTTAAAATTTGATTTCCAACATTTTAAAAAATGCACATTCGAACCTTTGGCATGACAGTGACGATACGTAATTATTCAGACATACATCTTCAGTACTAAATTCAGTTCTGAATCATTTTTATTAGTCATAGCTGAAAAAGGAGATCGCAACTCCACAGAAGAAAAAATCTTCATCATATTGATGAAATTGTTCGAAATCGTGTGAATTCTGTTTCAAATTGATCTGATAACGATATCGAAACTAATGGCATACTAGGATTACTTTAAAAAATTAAAATTAGAGACCGTCATTTTCGAGAGCCGAAAATTTGTACCTACCCTGCAAACCATTTGACGATAATTTTTGATTCGATAAAATGATGATTAATTTACGATATGAAAATCAAAAAATTTGGAAATTGAATTGTGTATTTTTTGAAATTATTGTCAAAAAATAAAATTTTCAGAACAAATAAAATTTGTTTATCTAGTATGAACACTTTTTTGATATCAATCGATATCGTTAGCGACAAAAAATAACGATATCGTTTTTATCGAAAACCCTATCATTCTCGTATCACACACCCCTTGATTGGAAAATTTGATTAGAAATATCGTACGAATTTTTCAAAAAAAAAATTTTTTCGAAAATAAAATTTGAAAAAAAAAATACTGAAAAATAAAATTAAAAAAAAAAAAATTAAAAAAAAAATGTCCGAAAAAAGAAATTTTTCGACAAAAAAATTTATTGAAAACAGAACAATTTTTTTTTCAGAAAAATATGTTTGGAAAAAAATAGAGAACTGAGAAACTGGCAGAAAACGAACGAAAAATAAATATATTAATTGAAATCAGGTTTGATGCACAGTATTCTATAATATGATGTACATATATGTTCATTAATATGATGAAACGTATACAACACATACATTTCATCATATTGAAGAGCACATTCTCAGTCATTCATCAAATTGAAAATAAATTCATAAAGTTGATGTTTTGTAGTTATCAATATTATGAATCGTTCTTCAATTCAATCATGATTCATTGTATAGAAGAACCAAATTCATCAATATGATGTTGATTTATTGATCTATATATAGGCCTGAAAAGCGAACATCGGCAAGTAAAGGTCTCAGAAGTATTTCAGACAAGTCAAAGCAGGATAATTTTAACAAATCTTGTAGTTTTAGATCTGAAAACTTAAAAGAATGTTTTGTAAAAGTATTGTGGAATTTCATGCATGATTTGGGGGACAGGTTTGAATAGAAACTTAAAATAATGAATCAGGCATGGGCAAGGAATATGAAGTATAAATTCAGATCTGAATATGTTAGTCTTTAGAGAACGCTGTATAAATTATTTCTAATAAAACAAAGTTGAACAAAAAAATTAAAAAATTCTCGAATAAACGCGAGAAATAGACAGCGCTCAATCTGGCCTTGTACTTCGAGACAATTCATCTCGTCAGCTTTGCCACTAATTGTACTCATTAATAGAATGAGTTAAATATTGTGGTATACCTCTTTTTTATTAAAACCCATATGAAAACCACCACATTATAATGGTCTTTTGTTTCAAATTCCTACACTTTGATCTTTAACTGTTTCTGTCGCAAATTCACAACGTTTATCAGACACTACTCATTATGTTTCCGCAACAAAATAACATATTCCCGACTAGTCGTGCAACCACATTAATGGCAGCAACTTCTTGCGCGTTGTTACCATAAAATAATACACTATGTATTTTGTATGCAGACAGACAACATTGGCTCGAGCAGCAAAACCTCCAACTCTAAACAAACAAGCGTGAAATATCGTGTCGTTCCTTGTCGCAACTGATAACAAATTGGATTTCGCAAACCTAGCCAACTACGGATGGCAAATTCAGAGTTAAAAAAGAGGAAGGAGTATTCGAGAGGATGCCAAAGATTGCAGGAGACATTTTTATTTTGCGCGCTCGCTCGCTCGTCTGTAACAAGTTAAAAACAATTACAAGCAACACTGCCATCTAGGCGGCGGTAAAGTGAAACAGCTAAAAGTGCCAACGTGATATATGGAGATCATTTTAACAATGGAAATTATTTCATTATGTTATTGTTGCTGCTGCCAGAGAGAGATTACACGCAGAAGAAAATTTATCCACTGAAGAGTTAATGGGAGAAACTATTGATTTTATGGTAGATGTAATATTCATTTTTCAAATTAATTTAAAAGTATTCTATTCGTTTAAATAGTATTTAAAAATTTACGATTGAACGATTTGATACAACACAAAGAGAACAAATTGTCCGTATCACCAGTAGAAATTCTATTTTCGTGGTACGTCTAGGGTAACTGTATGGAAATGATAATTAAATATTTTACTTTTCAAAACCCGGCCTTTTTTTTGAACAATATTATCTGATGATCTACTTTTCCCTAATACTAGAAATTTTTACTAGAAATACTTAGATATCCCATAAATCAATTCTATATAAATCGGTGGTGCTGAAAAGGCATATTTTAAAATGTAGAACCTATAGAAAAATTTTAGTAGTTTTGATTGTTAGCTTAGACTAGTATCTGCGTAAATGCAAACCAGTTTTCTTTTTATATTTAGATTCCTACTACACAAAAAATAATCAAAAAAAAATTCAAAAATATATAAAAATTTTATGAGTTTAGATTCAAATATATTGAATAAGTATTGAAATATTTCTATTAATTTATATATTAAAATTTGTCATGACAATTAGCAAAAAAAATACGTTTAAAGTTTATACGAAACTAGTTTATAAAGTACTGCATTCTTTTTTTCTAAAAAGTAAATGAAAGCACCTAAAATTACGATTGCAATTTTCGTAAAACCATTATACAAAAGAAAAAAAACTAAGTTCTAATTAGCACCTCTGAATTATATAGAAATTATGTATGTAATAGCAAAAATCGTTTTGAATTGAACATTGAATATTTTATATAGGATACTATCCAAATTTTAAGAAATACTATAAAGATTATAGTATTTTAGACACATGTTTAAAAGATAGTCCTATTGTATTAATGTTTTGATATAATTTTGTACTAATAGTGTAGATAGTATTGTTGTAATACTTATAGGACAAAGAAATGCATTTTAAACGATCCCAATCTCTCTCCCCATTTGAATGTTTTTCATTATAACAATAGTATGCATCCTATTGATTCATTTTAGTAGTCATTTAATTTTATTTATTTTGGAATTGGTGCATTTTTTTGTAAGTGTACTTGATTTAACTCTTGGTGTGGGTCCTGTAATAATTGCTATTGTCCTTGTTTTTGTTGTCAGGCATGACTTGCCGCACATTTAGAACAAAGTGTTGCCATTGTTATAAATAGTATTTGTTATGCTTACTTGCAGGTTATTTGATAACTTGTTAGGCAGGCGGCACCAGTTAGGGGTGTGGGATTCACTCGAGTTGGTGTTGAACTCTTATAATTTATTAACGTACTTTTTAATAAACTGCGTCTATTCAGTGTTTGGCGCCACGTATCTCTAAATTTTTTTTCAACTACTTATAGTATTTACTTTTCCCAAGATTAGCTTAAAATTACAATTCGCAAAATACACTGCGCCGCATATGCTCCCCATTCCAAACATCCTCCTGCTGGTCACCATTTTTTTATTCATTGCGCACTTCATTGCGCTCTATTCAACGCTCATGTGCTGGCAAAATGCCAACGAAATGCAAATAAAATTAAAGTTCACTTAATGCTTGAGATATCAACTTCGTGCTACAACCTTTTTTTTTTCAGAAAAATACGCAAAAAAAAATATTGTATGGCATATGGAAAAAAATATCCTTTCTTGCGTCATAAGAGTAACCATTCAAGTATGAAATTAACAACGACGATGTCGACGAGCTGCAGGAGTATTGAAGAAATGCACATGAATGAAAATGTAAAAAGAAGTTATCAGCAAAGTAGTTGAACAAAAAAAAAAACGGAAAAGAAATATTGCCGGTGTATGTTATGTTATGAAGACGCAGCAGAGTCCTTGTTGCAAACTTCTGCTGGCGTTGGAAACATGTGTGGTGCAGCAATATCGGCCAGAGGTTGCTGGTAAAAATTTCGTATATCTTACAACAACTATAAAAATGCTTATACAAACATTCATATAATAATATGTTAAGTTGCTGAAATGTGAAAAGGTGAGGATCCATTGTGTGTTTGCGTACGGTGGGTACAGCTTGAATATTTGAAATATTATGATAAATATTATGATATTTCTGAAGAAAAAAGAAACGTTTATTGCAAGTAGTCAATAATCTATCCAACAATATAGTATTTTCCAATTTTTTTTTCATTAACTGCGAGATATTTATAATTCTTAAAAATTATATGGTATCTCTTTGTTAAATGCAGCTTGATTTTTAATATATACATATATATATATATATATATATATATATATATATATATATATATATATATATATATATATTTTTTTTTTTTTTTTTTGAATTATCTTTAAATTTTCTTTCTTAGAAAAAAAATAATATAAATGTGTCAAAAGAAAATTGGTAAAAATAAAACAAAACTTTTTTATCTAAACAAACAAAATTTTCTCGACAAAAAAAGTAGAGTTTAATACACGGAGGGTAATAAAATTCTAAAATTCGAGAAGAATTCGGTTAGAAAGAAAAATAGTAGAATTTGACTAATATCAATAAAAAAACTACTAAAATTCAAGAATTTGTCATCTGGATATCAAGAAAGCAAATTACTTAGTTGTCAAAAAAGTAAACAAACTTTATTCAACTGGATTTTCACAAGTTAATTTATTGATTATTAAAACCCAAAAAGAACACGCAAAATTGTTGCTGTATTCATCGCAAAAAGAACACGTGTTCATGTATTGTTGTTGTTTTCATCGATATTGCTCTGTCTGTATGCTTTGTTTTGCGAGGTCGCCATCTGTTTGTTAGTCTGCCTGTATGTCTGTTGAAAGTAACTAAGCCACATTTTTCTAGATATTCAGACATTATGTTCTTAGGTATCAAAAAAGTAACTAAGTACAATTTGTCTGGATTGCAAATTTTTGTCTTCTTAGGTATCAAAAAACGGCTTGATATACAATGTTTGCATTTTTGATACCTAAGAAATAAATAACTGAATTCAAGACTTATTCTACTTAGTTACTTTTTTGATACCTAAGAAATGAATAACTGAATCTAAGAATAATTCTACTTAGTTACTTTTTTGACAACTAAGAAAATCCATTTCCTGAAATTAAGAATTTTTCGGTTTAGCTGTATATCACTCCGTATTCTTCTTGATTCTTTCTGGATTTCAGAACTTTTTTCCCTCCGTGTACGTTTTGAGGTTCTCTAACTGTTCTAACATATCTCGTTGTGATATCTACGAACATCTTAGAACAAATTACAATTCGTATCGTAAAGGAGATGGAATTAATTTCCTAAAATCTCCAAACCGTCTCAAAGCAATATAGAATAGACTGACAGACTAGGTTATCATAATCCAACCAAAATTATTAACATTTATAGAACAATGTCCCATTCAAATTTGTCAATAGGACAGGTTTTAATTTAATAGTATACAAAAAAAGTTCATATAAATTAAAAAATAATGTTATAGTTTTTTTTGTAGTATTTAATGGTATTTAACGATTGAAATAATAGTTTATGCTATTGACTAATTTTATTAGTAAACAACTATTCATTTTATGTTATTTTTTTCTGCGAGCAAGAATATTAAAAGTCGTTTCTACATTTTTAGAATTTTTCAGTAGTATTTTCAGAAAATATATCGAATAAGTAGTATCGCATAATAAATATCTATTATGTGCGGGTCATAATATTGTTACAAAAAGAGGTAATTTGCTCCACTGTGCAAGACAATTCAGCGCATTAAGCAATCTGTTAGAAATAGACGGAAGATCATTCAGCGCACTGAGGCAATGTGCGAGAAAGAGATAGAAGATCAGCGGATTAGAAACACATAATTGCGAATGAGATGAAATGCATGCGTCATTGACGAAACGAGTAGAAGGTTCTCAAAACATATCGAAACGTGTCGAACTGATGCATGCAGTATATGAGGGCGCCGCATCTGAGGCACAGCACTTTAGTAGTGACTGTAAATAGGACGAGTGCATCTCGTGTGATAAATGTCAAAATAAAATGTAGACTTGCAGCAGTTGTTAGAATTTATAATTAGTAAAGTTGTTAGTTATTGTGAATTAATGAATTAAGTTAACTGTTGTAATTTAAACCAAACATAAGAGTTTTTTTTATTTTGTACACAATTCTGAGATACGAACTTGTAGAACCGTTTTCCGTA
Source organism: Dryomyza anilis (assembly GCA_951804985.1). Taxonomy (NCBI): domain Eukaryota; kingdom Metazoa; phylum Arthropoda; class Insecta; order Diptera; family Dryomyzidae; genus Dryomyza; species Dryomyza anilis. The sequence continues at coordinate 1,585,575 of OX638134.1, forward strand.
GACTGAATTTACAGTAACAATATGATAAAATAATGTGGTCATGTTGTAGAAAAATAACAGAATGTCGAAGTTTGTTAGTAACGTATAGTAACCTTAACAATATTTTTGGCAGGATCGAATAAAATTAAGAACATTTTCTCAGAAAGTTTTAAACCGAAAAAGCGGTGTTTATATCAAAAACTGATGATTTTCTAACTGTGCGCAAAATATGCCTTTTAAATTCCACAAAATTTTATAATCTGTCATACGCTTCTCAAAATCCTACATTGTCTGAAATAGTTTCATTAAATTTTTAAAAAAATTAAACGCAGAATACTGGTATATTTTGGGAATGTACTAACTCTGACTTAATCTCTGTAAAAAATAAAAATAAAAAGCAAACAAAAAAATGTTCAAACTGGATTGACCCTGCCAAAATGTTGTCTATGATATAATCTAAAATTATATGTGATTCATGTGTGATTAAACACACTGTACTTTGAACGAAGTCCATATTGAAAATACACAATATTTATGCGAAACATGATTTTCCTTCTTTTTTTCGATTTTAAATAACGAAACTTGTGCCATGAATTGAATCGTATGCTCGTTGTCGAGGCGATCAAAATAAAAGAACAAACTGAAGGCCAGTTAATACAACAAACGGCTCAAGTGCTCTGAAGTGCAGTAAGTGTGGCACAGAAAGCGGGGCGGGAGCACTACTGACCTCTGGTGTTGAGCAAAACTCAAATACAATACATGAGTGGATCCATGTGTGGGAAGGTCGTGAGTCGTGGCGCATAAAACCTAATGCAATTTTTGCAGTAAATGCAATCTATGCAATTTTGTGATTTTTTTATATTTCCACTATATTTTGAAAAACTCAATTTCGTTGTTAATTTAAAATAAGAAATGTTTAAAATTGAACAATTTATTTTTGAAGTGGGCAGCGCACATAAGAAGCAATCATAAAGTGAACTCGGGGAATTTCTTGTAATTGGATTAAAAATTTAATTTGTTTGGTATTGTATTTTTTTATATATTTATTATATTTTATTGCGCGCTTTTAGGGTTGGCTCTTCTATTTAAATAATCATTGAGTTACTTGCAGACAAATGCCAAAAATATAGAGGCAGCTGAACTGAAGCGAAAAAGTTTAAATTGCAACGTGTGCGCTTGAATTAAAAGTTGGAAAAAAGTTTTCCATTTATTTTTTCACACCTTTCAATTGTTTTGGTATGGCATGGCGTCGAAATAACGGAAAAACGCGAAAAATGCCGATTTAAAACGACACATACAAATTGCAAAAGTTTTAAGAGAAACTGTTGAGAATTTGCATCTCTTCTAGTAAATGACAAAATGTTTTTTTGGTTTTCTTTATGAAAATAGACAGTTGTAAAATTAAGCCCATGGTGTGTTTAATAATAATTCAGAACTTGGTATAAACGGAAAAGTCCTCATTTAGTAAGAAAGTAAAAAATCAGTTGTAACAACCAAATTCAAGCAGTTAAATCGAAATTGAAACAAATTGATATTTACTTGAAAATGCATTTCATATTCACAAACCAAATTGTTTTAAAAATGTCCTTAATTGGTTCTAAATAAATGATTCACAGCCTTTCTAAACGACTTAACAGTTGGGAGAACCGAATATGATTTTTAGGCTATGGTTTGATTTGCGCAATACATTTATGTTCCTTGTCGAATCATAATACGATCACTGACGAATATATTATGATCCCAAGCAATCCATATAAAGGCCTCAGCGCTAAACATCCCATTACCTTAAAAGCTAATTCGGTTATCTCAACTAATCTGTTTTTTCTTTATGAAAATAGACAGTTGTAAAATTAAGCTTTCCGTATTTTTAATTTAGAACTTGGTATAAACAAAAACATTTTAATTTGGCAGAAGGTTGGAAGAAAGTTAAATCAGTTGTAACAACTAAATTTTTGCAGTTAAAACGAAATTGCTAGTAATTGATTGGCATTTGAAAATTGATATCATATACGCAAACCAAATTGTCCTAAAACTGTTGGTTCTAGTTTAGTGCTTCACAGCATTTTTAAACGACTTAGCTGTTGGGAGAACCAAATACAATTTTTACGCTATGCTTTGATTCGCGCAATACATTTTTGTTACGTGTCGAATCATATTACGATTACTGGCGATTATATTATCATCCCAAGCAATCAATATACATTCCTAAGCGCCAAACATCCCATTACCTAAACAGATTATTCGGTTATCTCAACTAATGTGTTTTTTCTTTATGAAAATTGACAGATGTAAAATTAAGCTCACCGTATTATTAATTTAGAACTTGGTATAACCAGAAAAATATTCATTTGGCAGGAGGTTGGAAGAAGGTAAAATCAGTTGTAACAACCAAATTTATGTAGTTAAAATGAAATTTATATAAATTGGTTGGCACTTGAAAATTTATAGGATATACGAAAACCAAATTGGTTTAAAACTGTCCTCAATTTGTTATAGTTTAGTGGTTTGCAGACTTTCTAAACAACTTAATAGTTGGGAGAACAGAATACGATTTTTAGGCTATGCTTTGATTCGTGCAATACATTTTCGTTCCCAGTCGAATCATAATACGATCACTGACGATTACATTATGATCCTAAGCAATCAATATACAGCGCCAAACTTCGCATTACCTAAACATCTAATTCGGTTCTCTCAACTAAATGAGTATCATATTATGTTAGTATAGAACCCTGTATGAAATATATACCATAATTGCCTGCAATTATAAACCCAATCATAGTATGCTGACGCTCAAATATGGTCACCACAACCACGTTTGATTATAAATGTATTTTTATTATTAATATTTATACAAATTTTGTTTTTTTTTTATTATGCTTAGCTATTTGTATAATTTAGCTTTTTAGTTGACCCATATTCTCACGGAAAACACTTTCAAAAATGACTCCTAAATAGCACCATTATTCAATTATCGAATAACTTTGAATGCCTAGGCAATAACTTTAAATGGCCAACGATTGTTAAACAATTTCAAAACATTCACCGACTGTTTCCAAAGACAACTTCTTGCATTTTATGCCAAATCAAGCAATTTGCTTTCAACACAACATTCTGCCAAAATGTTCTTTTTTATCACCCCTTTGGCATAAGGGTTATTTAATATGGCAACGAGTGTCCGTCCGTCCAATCGTGTGTGTGTTTTCTGTTTTGTATTTTGTGGAGCAGGGTGTTTAACGACCCATATGAACTTGCATAAACCGAAAATTTATTTCACAAAGGGTCACAGGACAAAAGGGCACGTGTGTGTCTTGCTTCGACGCTGCGCTGCTCGACGCCAACTCGAGTCTACCACGACTCTACCATGATTCTACCTCCACTCTACCTTTGTCTCTACACTGACTGTATACGGCTGTATGTTAATGAAGCGGAAGTTGGGCGAGACGTGTTTTTTCTATGGAGAACCTCCCACCCACTACATGTTACTTCAAATTAGCTCTTATTGTGAATTTTTCTAAACTACATAGGTAACTGCAGAGAACTTGACTTGACCACAATAACCTCAGGGCTCTATTTCGCCAACAAAGCATTTGCCATTCATTCGCTTTCAATTCCCCTGACCAAAGCCCACGGACGAACGAACCAACGCCGAGGTGTCTAATGATGCCTTAAATTGATTCTAATCATCATTAACAATTATGCGTCGTTCTCGCTGTGCTTCCGGAGCACAATTAATGAGTTCATCTGCATGTGACTGCGTCATAAAATCCCACAGAAGAAGCCCACAGCAACGCATAACCTCAACAAGTCTTGAGCTGCTCGTATGCAAATAATTAAGCGCATTGACTGCTTCGGCTCTGCGACTCCTGCTGCGTCTGCGGAAATATTTCCCAAAAGTCCCATCACGCGTGAATTTGTCGCCAATGCGTTGGAGTAAATGTTGATGATGATGATGCTGCTGCTGATAATAATGATGATGATGTGGTGCTGCTGTTGATGATGATGATCTCTGTAATCTCTGTGAAAATTGGTCTGCATAATAATCACACATGCCGTGCATCCTATAACTGAGTTGAGTTCTGGTGTGCAGGACGATGCTGTGCACGTGATTATGGGCCGTCGAGTCAGGCACAGGCACTGGCAGGCAGCAGGCAGCAGGCCAAAACTGATAATGCATGCATTGAGGTCAGAGGTGACTAATAAATTATAGGCTTTTCGACAAAGTTGCACAGCGAGCGTTTCAAAAACAGGTTAAAAAAAATATTCAAATAAATTTTTAATATATAAAAATAGCACTTCTTAAAAAATAAATCATAAATATTAAATTAAAGGAAATCATGTCAGCCAAATTAAACACTTAAATAATGGAAATATCAACTAAACTAAAAATTATTAATCATTTCGATATATATGAAAAAAAAAGTATTATTTGAATAAACTCTAGAAATATTATTGACTCAAGGGAGATCACACACATTTTTTCAAATGTTGAACATTTTCTGCCATAATCAAAATATACCAGGAATTAGACAACCTTTTACTCAGTTCCCATAAACTTCACATATCTGTGTGATTACCGGAAATATGTGCCAAATATGCCTTTAAAATTCCACAAATTTTATCTCAGTATAAAGCTTGATTATGATTTGATATGAGTAAAAGTTGTCACAATTTGAATACACAGCCATGTTCCGAAATTAACATTCGAACCAATACATGCAACAAAATTGAATTCGTTCCGTAGAGCCTCAAAGTATTAATTTTGCTAAAACACTCACCTATAAAATATTTTTGGTAGGCTTAAGGAAATTTAGAGATAGTATTAAATGCTTAGTAAGTATGAAATGCTAATTAATTTTTACCGAATATGTCGGGAATTTGGCTTTAAAATTTCTTCTTATTTGATAACCTGTATCGAAAATATGACCCATATATTCAAGAAAAAAGTCAGAATTTTTTATATTTTATTTATTTTGTAATAAAAATACAGAAGCTTGCTTGAAATGAGCCATTTTACACTTTTATTTTAGTTTAATTTTTTCGTTCCATCGTTCACATGTCTAATTCTTCAGATTTCGCCATATTTTTGTCTCACTCGCACTTTTAACAATTTTAATATAAATAGAAATCAATTGATAAGTTTGGGTTTGTTCATCGTTGCGTTGTGTGAAATTAAAAAAAAAACTGTTCATGGAAAACTCAGAAAACTTCGAATTGAAATTTTGATATCATTTCGATCGGAAGATGCCGGGTAGTGAATATTTTTGGCAGGTTCAAGGCAATTAAGAGACAGTATCAAAAACTTATTAAGTATTAAATGCCTACTAATTTTTAAACGAATATGTCAGGAACTTTCCTTTAAAATTCCTACACATTTGATTACCCGAATGTCGGAAATATATACCAAACAATTAAGAAAAATGTCACAATTTTTGTATTTTGTAATAAAAATAAAGTAGTTCGCTTAAAAAAAAGCCATTTTACACTTTTAGTTTAGTATTTATTTTTTTCGTTCCATCGTTCACATGTCTAATACATCAGATTTAGCCGTATTTTTGTCCTACTCGCACTTTTTGCAATTTTAATATAAATAGACGTCATTTATGATAAGTTTGGAATTGTGTTTTGTGAAAAAACTGGTCATGGTAAAGCCAGAAAAAGTCCAATTGAAATTTTGATATCATTTCACCATTATTTGCATTTTGCTTATTTTTGTATTGTGTTTATTTTGTAATAAGAATAAAGCAATTTTCTTGAAATAAGCCATTTTACACTTTTAGTTAAGTTTTTTTTTCGTTCCATCGTTCACATGTCTAATTCTTCAGATTTAGCCGTATTTCTGTTCCACTCGCACTTTTAGCAATTTGAATATAATAAGTCGTCAATTTATAATACTAATTTTATAAATTGACGACTTATTATATTCTTCTCTGTGTTTTGAAAAGTTAAAAAAAAACTGGTCATGGTAAATCCATAAAATGTTGAATTGAAATTTTGATATCATTTCAAACCTTTCGCCAATACTAAATATCACGTTTTAGTTTCGAAAAATTAGTTTACAGTATGTCAAAATAATATTAAGTAAAAAATTAGAATTAAGTAAGAACATTTTCAAAATAAACAAATTCTTTTTTTAGTGCTTATTATTTTATTTTTGAAATTTCAGAAATATTCCATTTAAAATTTAGTTTTTAATAAACCTGCCATTTCTCAAAAGCTGCCACTGTACTCCAACTTGCCTCCAGATACTACCAGCCAGAACCTTATTTAGTACCTTAATGTCGCACAAGAACTTAACGAACCAATGCAACTCAAACCAAATGAAGCAACTCTGGCCACCTATAAAATAAACTCAGTGGCCATCTTGTCTGTCTGCATAATGTGTACGTGAGTGGCGCACATTTTAAATGCACCGTAAATGCACTGCGGTGATAATTCTCCATTTTCGAGGGATTCAAATTTGTCGCACTAACCGAGGATGCGGACGAGAACGAGGCCATGTGAAAATATTATCAGCAAATAATTTGCAGTCACTCGGTGGTCGTAACGTGTAATGTAATTACTATGCACTCGAGGGTCCGATTTAATTAGCAGTTAATTTGAAATAGATTTCTGTGTGAAATTTATGAAAAACATAAAATTTTACAATATTTAGTTTGATGTCGTTTTGTTATTATTATTGTTAGCATCCCTGAATGCTTTGCCACATTGTGTCACATGTTTTTGGTGTACCTACAATCTTCAACATCTCTGTACTTCTTTGCCAACAAATTCTAATTAAGTCTCTTACATGTACCTGTGGTTACTATGTCTTTCAGGGTCAATTTACTTTCTCTGCAAAACATCCATAACATAATTGCAAATGTCTTTTATTGTTGCTGGCTGACAGACCAGGCCATAAGACAAGCAGCAGCAGCCAGATTGCTGTTGCTATGCCCTGTGATGCCGACATCTAGACATTGTCTTGCCTGTCGGTGTGGTTTATTGGCTAGTATGTGTACAGACCATATTCTCTACCACAAACTGTTAAATATTGTCAAATATGGCAAATATGTGCTCAAATTAACTGAGCAATAGAATTGCGTGCTACCATGATTTAGAAAATGTCAAGGATTTCAATGATTTCTTAACGAAATTCTTACAGATTGAGAATAATTGGTAAATTTGAGATTTAACACAGGTTTTATGGTAAACTTAGGGTGATTCTACACAAAAAAAAAACAATCGACGTAAATATAGCAACCGATATTAATTGCATTCATTAATCAATCCAGCAATAAAATAACTAATTTAATTAAACATTTGCTAATATGAATATTTATACGCAGTTGCAGAAATTATATTTGCTAAAACTATGAAGTTAATTGCTGGATTGATTAATAAATGCAATTAATATCGGTTGCTATATTTACGTCGGTTATTTTTCGGTAATTTTCGGTATTTTTTTTCTGTGTATATTCATCACACATCAAATAGTTTCAGTTAACTCATGTTCAATTATTTTTATGCGTCGTAAATTTATTAAACACGGAGAAAAATTCTCTTTTGTCATGAGGTTGAAATTAAAATAGTTGTACAAGTTCGTTCGGTTGAAACACAAATTCTAAACATCTGTTTGATGGAACTGCTAATTTCAGTTGTCTTCGCAAACTTAAATATCAAGTAGACTGAACCAATTTTTATATTTCTTGATTATTAGAAACCTATTAAATACTTTGCAGATCCAAACAAGTTTATTAACTGTCGGTTGGTTGTCGCAACTGCATTTTCTAAATATTTCTTAAATGAAACTGCTGATTTCGATTGCCACATCGAAAATAAATATAAACGAGGCATACCAAATTTGTATATTTCTTGTTTATAAGAAACCTATTTTTAATAAATTAACAGTTGTCGCAACTACATTTAGAATAAAATGTAGTTGCGACAACCGACAGCCTAATAAACTCGTTCGAATCTGCAAGGTAAACAATAGGTTTCTTACAATCAAGAAATATAAATATTTGGTAATTCTCCATTATATATATTTTTGCTGTGGCAACCGAAATCAGCAGTTCCATCAATCAAAGGTATTCAAAATTTATTTTTAATAGATTTATTTAGTATTATAGTCTCAAATTTATGTTTCACTCAGTTCAGTAAAAAAAATCTACTCAACAGAATTTTCCTAGTAACATTTCACACATCAATTATTTACAATTAACATTTGCTAATTTTGACTGCATATTTTAGGACATATTTTAAAATATATCGTGATAACCAAAAATCATTTTGGGGATTATCATTATTTTCTAATATTAAAACAAAATATTAAAAAATAATCTAAAAAACATAATTTTTTCGAGTTCAGATTAAAATAAATTCAAAACGTATTGAAATATTAGAATAATTTAATATATTAAAATTAGTCTTGACAACTGGAAAAAAAATTGCGTTTAAATATTTTTGAAAAACTGCTTTTGTGAAGTACTGTATTTTATTTATTCTACGAAGTAGCAGAAAAGTTTCGTAAATTCGATGGCAATTTTCTTATAAACAGAGTACGTAGTCAAAATTAGCATACAAAATTATATAGAATTGATATAGAAGTGGAGAAGTGGAGAAAAGAGTCTACAATTTCGATGGCAATCTTATTATAAACTTTACGTATGAGAAAAAATCGGAGTACGTAGTCAAAATCAGCACACAAAAGTTATATAGAATTAATGTATGGCATATCTATAGAAATATTTTTCTAGTTCTGTAGAGTTCATTTAGATCGGACTATTCCTATTATAGACCACCATATTGATTTATTTCTCGCGTTTAAAAAATTTAAATAACCCGTAGCAGTTTATTGAGCAATAAAAATCAGAAATCATATACAGAAATTATTCGATTAAACAATTCGGTGGTTGTCGCAACTAAATACTCTTTGTATTTGGATTGAAACAAAGTTAAGTTAGTTGCAATAACTAATTCCATTCAATTAAATATTAATTTCTATATATTTGTTTGTGTCACTACAATATTTCGTTGCCACAATAATGAATTACTTTATTATATGTAATATATGCTTACGTGAAACAAAAAAATTAATTGGGAAATTTGTTGGTTGTCACAACTAACATTTGTTAAAAACACTTTAAAAAATGTAGTTTTTGTTTACAATTTCACTTATATTCTAGTTCTCCGCCTACTTAAATCTCATTTAAACACAAAAACATTTTTATTTAAAAGATTAAAATATTTACAAAGTGTAACACATAAATCTTTCCATTTCTCAGGAAGTCATTTTTTGGCGCCTTCGCCTGCGACAAGGCCTCAAGAAGAGTGACAATAACTACATGTGAGTGTCATGCGTAAATATATCACTCGCAAGTACAACATGTGCCTGTCAAATGCAGTGCAATTTTTGAAAGGTGACATGTGCAACATGACAAGAACAAGCTAAACGCCAACTACAACAAGTCATTTGCTCGAGCAGCAGCAGCAAAAAGAAAACCACGAAAATATGTTGCAAATTTATAGCAATTTCTAATAACAACAACCTCTACCATAAAAATAACCAAAACAGCGACCAACAGCAACATGAATGACTGCAGTACAAGTGGGTGTTGTTGCACGGTCGGTCGGTCGGCTGGCTGCCATGTTGCTGCAACATGACTTAAATGCTTCGTTGGCTCGTGATGAATTTATTGCACTTCACATGGCGCAATATGTTCTATGCAACATTTTTAGATGACTCTGTTTTTTGGGGACATGATTTGTGTTTGAAGTGCCAACAAAATATAAAAATAAATGATGTTGAATATTTTAGCATTTACGAGTTTGACATAAATTATGTTTCTAGCAAATGTGAGCACAGAAATATTACATGAAATAAAACTGAAACAAAAAAAAATAGGAAAAAACATATGGTTCAAAGTTCAATCGGAAAACGTTGGGTTGCAAGTGAAAAGTAGAGAAAAAAAAACAAAGCAATTAATTTAATGCTCGAGTGTTCACAATATTTATGCTGATGCTTGCAATTTCATGCGTTGATCAAGCGACGGGCATCCGCCTTCCAGTTGCAGTATGCTACAATGCATTTGTTGTTGCAGTGTACCACAAAAGTGGCGAAACATGCCGGATGCCACTGACAAAAATAAGCGCTGATTTCTGTCTAATGAAAAAATTTTAAAAATAGAAAATCTTCTCATGCAAAAGGGCGAATTTTTTCGTTTTTTTGCTATAACTCTTTATTGGTGCAAGATAAAATAGTGATGTAAAGGCATTAATTTTTTGTTTTCAAAGCAACTATCGATTGGCATCATTATTTAAAAATATTTTGCCAACATTAATTTGGTATTTGTTATTTGCAAGAAAAATGTTTGGCAAATTATTTTTAATAAAGATGCCAAACGATAGGTGCTTTGAAAACAAACAATAAATGACTCTATATTACTATTTTATCTTGCACTAAAAAAGAGTTATAGCAAAAAAACGAAAAGATTCGCCCTTTTGGCATGCCACCATTTTCAATATTTCGAGTTCGCCCTCAACAGTTTTTAGTGAAAATTTTAATTAGTATGAAAAATTTAATTTTGAGTGAAAAATTGAATTTTAAGTGAAAAATTGAAGTTTTAGTGAAAAATTCAATTTTTAGTGAAAAATTGTATTTTTAGTGAAAAATTGAATTTTTAGTGAAAAATTAAATTTTTAGTGAAAAATTGAATTTTAGGTAAAAATTGAATTTTAAGTGAAAAATTGAATTTTTAGTGAAAAATTTAATTTTTAGTGAAAAATTGAATTTTTAGTGAAAAATTGAATTTTTAGTGAAAAATTGAATTTTTAGTGAAAAATTGAATTTTTAGTGAAAAATTGAATTTTTAGTGAAAAATTGAATTTTTAGTGAAAAATTGAATTTTTAGTGAAAAATTGAATTTTTAGTGAAAAATTGAATTTTTAGTGAAAATTTGAATTTTTAGTGAAAAATTGAATTTTCAGTGAAAAATTGAATTTTCAGTGAAAAATTAAATTTTTAGTGAAAAATTGAATTTTTAGTGAAAAATTGAATTTTTAGTGAAAAATTTAATTTTTAGTGAAAATTTGAATTTATGTGAAAATTTGAATTTTTAGTGAAAAATTGAATTTTTAGTGAAAAATTGAATTTTTAGTGAAAAATTGAATTTTTAATGAAAAATTGAATTTGTAGTGAAAAATTGAATTTTCAGTGAAAAATTGAATTTTCAGTGAAAAATTAAATTTTTAGTGAAAAATTGAATTTTTAGTGAAAAATTAAATTTTTAGTGAAAAATTGAATTTTTAGTGAAATTTTGAATTTTTAGTGAAAATTTGAATTTATGTGAAAATTTGATTTTTTATTGAAAATTTGAATTTTTGGTGAAAATTTGAGTTTTTAGTGAAAATTTGAATTTTTAGTGAAAAATTGAATTTTTAGTGAAAAAATTGAATTTTTAGTGAAATTTTGAATTTTTAGTGAAAATTTGAATTTTTAGTAAAATTTTGAATTTTTAGTAAAACTTTGAATTTTTATTGAAACTTTGAATTTTTGGTGAAAATTGGAATTTTTAGTGAAAAATTGAATTTTTAGTGAAAAATTGAATTTTTAGTAAAAATTGAATTTTAAGTGAAAAATTGAATTTTTAGTTAAAAACTGAATTTTTAGTTAAAAACTGAATTTTTAATAAAAAATTTAATTTTTAGAGAAAATTTTAATTTTTAGTGAAAATTTGAATTTTTAGTGAAAAATTGAATTTTTAGTGTAAAATTGAATTTTTAGTGAAATTTTGAATTTTTAGTGAAAATTTGAATTTTTAGTAAAAAATTGAAATTTTAGTGAAATTTTGAATTTTTAGTGAAAATTTGAATTTTTAGTGAAAATTTTAATTTTTAGTGAACATTTGAATTTTTAGTGAAAATTTTAATTTTTAGTGGAACTTTTAATTTTTGGTGAAAATTTGAATTTTTATTGAAAATTTGAATTTTTAGTGAAAATTTGAATTTTTAGTGAAAAATTGAATTTTTAGTGACAAAATTGAATTTTAATTGAAAAATTTAATAGTTTTGCTATTGCCATGCACAGACAAAAATAATCAACGTAAATATAGCAACCAATATTAATTGCATGCATTAATCAGTCCAGCATTGAAATTCAGTAATTTAATGGAAATATTTGCTATGCATCGTTAAATCAGCGTTAAATTATTTTTTCTGAGTGTATTGTAGTCCTTGCGCCGTGCTTTCGCCCTTTGTCCTTCGACCGACATACATGAACGCGTTGTATGAATCAATTTAATGGCTAAATTAAAAGCGTTATTGTTGCTACTGCTGCTGTATTTCTTTTTGTTGTAGTTGCACCTTTTATGTTGCTGCCCACCACACTGGACTCGAATGGTCGGACAGCATATACTGCAGCATAGCAGAACAAATTTTGCTGTAGCAGCAAATTTTGCGTTGTAAAATCGTTTTCTAATTATGCAAGATTTGATTTCAATGGTTTTTGCATTGAAGAATACTAATTATTGAAGCTGGGCATTGCTTTTGAAAAGGGTGGAGACTTAAAAAGAATTTAAAATTTGATTTTGAACCAATGAAAGGTTTTGAAATTAATACTGAGATGTGCCATGCAGCTGTTGCTTTAAATAATATCGCTGTTTTTTTTGTTTTTCTGTTGCTCTTTCATTATCCGTCTATATATTTTCTATATAAAAATCCCCCTGGCAGCACATGCAATGAAAAATCGCTTAATGACACGATTCACACACAACAACTCACAGCAGGCTGCAGCGCCCTCTGGGCACAAAGTGTTATTGTTCTTCTTCATCCTCTTCTTGTTGTTGTTGTTACGTATTTATTCAGTGCTTTTTTTCTAGTTGTTGTAGCTATTCGAGCATCGAGCGCCAGGGCGCACAATCATTTGTCAGTTCTGAAATTGCAATTGGATTTGTTAATTTTTTATTTCTTTTTTTATTTTTACTGCCTCTGCCTCTTTGGCTACCATAACCTTTGACGGGCTGGAAAGGCCCCCTGAGTGCCAAGTTCTGGCCGTGCGTTGACGCCGTTTTCAACATCATTCACAAAGTCATTCACATTCATTACAACAACAACAAGAACAGTTACAGGAGCAGCAGGAGAAAAGGAAGAAGGAAGCAGTAGCAAAGACTACAATATCACTTGCCGCAGATACAGTATCTATGGATCTACACTCGGAAAAAATCCATAATGAAACCGTTCAAGTTTTGTGTCATGAATACAATACGATTTGTGTGTGAATCTCAATCGAATGTGTGTTTTACAACCTGCCTGATAATTTCAATTCAATCCGGACTTCGATTTCCAGATATTAATTTTCCAATACAAACGAATCATTCGAATTCAAACCGTACGAATTTGGAGGTTCGAATAATTTAGTCGGCGCAGTTAATTAATTTGCTGCATTGACGTACGAATATTCATATTAGCAAACGGAATTGCTGATTTAACGACAATAGCAAATGTTTTCATTAAATTAGTGAATTTCATTGCTGGATTGATTAATGAATGCAATTAATATCAGTTGCTATATTTACGTAGATAATATTTTTTTTGATTATATTGATTAGAATCTGGTAGTCCATCGAAAAATTAAAGATGGTTAATACATAAAAAAAAGGCCTCCATTTGTGAAATGAATTAAACTCAATTAATTTTGCCACATATTTTAAAAAGATGTCCGATTAAATCAGTTCGTTATTTTTTTTCTGTTCCAGAATTCAATTTACAATGTAAAGGAGAATATTTAAACATTTCCAGTTAATTTCTGAATTTCGTTTGAATGTGAACTTCAGAATAAAAACCCAATACATTTTTTAATAAAAGTGGGAACTTGCTATTATATAGTATTTTCGAACTCAAGATCTTGACAGATACAATGTGCTATGTACTGGGGTTTAAAATGAACAATAATTGACAAAAAAACAAAAATTTTGAATTTTAAATTGTAAACTGCTACTATTTTTTCTCCGTGTAGAGCTACGCAGCAGGCAGCGGCGGCAGGTGAAGTCGTTTCAACATTTTTTCGCGTCATTATTCTGCAGTTTTCCGAATGGTTTTCGAATAAAAAAAGGCAAAAATATAAAAAAAAGGAAAAAAATTCTACACCGACTGCTGCTCCAATTACAGCGCTGCCGCGGTCGTTGTTGTCTATCTATCTGTCTGTGTGTCCGTCTGTCTGTCTGTCCGCTGCATCCACAACAGCCGCCAACATAATGAAAATGCAATTAATTTTTCCAGCTTTTCTTTTGCCGCTACTGTTGCTGCTGCCGTCGCTGTTGCCGATGTAGCAATTGCTGCTGCTCTTAATTTTCATTGCTGCAATATTATGACTGCTGCTGCTACTGCTGTTGCCACTGCCATGTGTCGCCGCAGCAGCCTATATGAGTTGGTAAATGTAGCTGATCCTTGCTGCAAGGCATCTGCCCGACCGCCTGCAACAGACGCCAACAATATAAAAATGATGCAACGCAGAGCAAGAATGAAGAAACGACGACTGAACGAACGAAATGTTGCTGCCATAAAATGAAACGGTGAAAATCAGAATCAGAGTGGCGCACGATGATGCTCAAGCTCACATCAAAGGAGAGAAGAAGACCAATTATTTGCGCTCATGCTGATTTATGCTGTGCCACCTCTGGGACAGTGGGACAAAAGTGAAAAATTTAATTTTTAGTGAGAAATTTAATTTTAAATGAAAATTTTAATTTTTAGAAAGAAATTTAATTTTAAGTGAAAAATTAAATTTTGAGTAGAAATTTGAATTTTTAATGAAAAAATTAAATTTTCAGTGTAATTTTAATTTTATGCGAAAAATTTAATTTTTAATGAAATTTAAATTTTTTGCGAAAAATTTAATTTTTAATGACAAATAAAATTTTTGTAAAAAAATTATATTTTTAGTAAAAAAAACAATTTTTAGTTAAAAGTTGAATTTTTAGTTAAAAATTTAATTTTTAATGAAAAATTGAATTTTTAGTGAAATATTTAATTTTTAGTTAAAAATTGAATTTTTAGTTAAAAATTGAATTTTTGGCGGAAATTTAAATTTTTAATTAAAAGTTGAATTATTAGTAAAAATTTAATATATAGTTAAAATTGAATTTTTAATTAGTTAAAAATTAAAAACTGATTTTTTAGTTAAAAAATTAATTTTTATTCAAAAATTAAATTTATAGTGAAAAATTTAATTTTTGGTGAAAAATTGAAATTTTCGTGAAAAATGGCATTTTTAGTTAAAAAATTAATTATTAGTGAAAATTTGATTTTTAGTGAAAATTTGAATTTTTAGTTAAAAGTAGAATTTTTAGTTAAAAGTGGAATTGTTAGAAAAAATTAATTTTTTGTTAAAAATTGGATTTAATTAAAAATTGAATTTTTAATTAAAAATTTAATTGACTTTTTTGTGAAAAATTGAATTTTTAGTGAAAAATTGAATTTCTAGTGAACATTTGAATTTTTAGTGAATATTTAGATTTTAATTAAAAGTTAGTTTTTAGTTAAAAATTTAATTTTTAATTAAAATCTGAATTTTAAGATAAAAACTGCATTTTAGTGACAAATTAAAATTAGGGTAAAAAAAAAATAATTTTTAGTGAAAAAAATAATTTTTAGTGAAATATTGAATTTTTAGTGAAACTTTGAAAATTAAGTGAAAAATTTCAATTTTAATGAAGAATTGAATTTCTGCACGAATTGCCTCACTGTCCACCATCGTTTCCGCAAATTCTATTCGTTTTTGCCGTTAAGTAAGCCAACTGATTAAGCCTGGAATTTATCAGAGGGAAACTCGAATGAATGCGAGAAAAACAAAGAAAAGGCGCCCGTCCCAACAGGACGCGCGTCAGACTGCAAAATATTGTTAGAAAAATTCCACTTGTATTAATTCACATTACAACAATTAAACATTTTCTTTTTCATATTCTAGCTTTAAACTTATTGAAGCGAATTACAAATGGTATTAAATGTGCTAAAATAATTTTGAAATATTTAAAAATTGAAACATTTTAAATTAAAAAAATCAATTAAAAATCTGAAAGTATTACCAATTTTAAATAATAATTGAATTTTAATTTTAAATCAAAATCTTACTTGAAACTCAAATAATAAAATGTTTAATTCATTTCGCAAATTTATTTTATTTTTGTTTGTAATTTAAATGTAGTTTTTTTAGTTCAAAATTAAATTTCCACTCTAAACTCCAATTTAAAATTACCATCGAAATTTTCTAAATTAAAACTTTGGCACCAGAATAGGTCAAATTTGTCCAAATTAGCCAGTTGAAATTATAAGTCAAAGTTTAAGCAAAATTTAATTAAATCTTTGCTTTAATTTGCTGCAAATTAAACGCGCTAATTTGAGAATTTAATAAATTTACTAAAATTATCCACTTAAGTGGCTGCTTGTCGCTACACATCAGCGGCTCCAATTACTGCAGGTCCTTGTCATGCTGACGCTGAGCAGACAGACCAGATCAGACCGTCTGCTTTTGTTCTACCAGCAGCCCGCCTACCTCTCACTCAGTTCAGGCGGTGAAGACGACGAAGAAGCAGTTTCCTGTTGCCTAAGTGCGGCTCTTTACTCTTTAATTTAACGCTTTTTGTGCCGCTTTATGCTTGAAGATGCGACCGTCCGAGCCGAGCTAAGCCAACGACCAACGAAATCCACTAAAATGTCCAGGCAACCGCACCAGGCAGCCGCCCAAAGGCAGACGGCAGTCGAGGCACTCATTAAGCGGCGTTGCTTTCTATACGAAGAAGAGAATCCGTGCGCATAACAACAGCAAAAAAATCACAAATTAAGAAAAGAAATCATAAAACGTAGCCGGAGACGGAAACGGAAGTGAGTGTCGAAAACCGTTCGGCCACTATGGGGGGCTGTCACGGCAACGTCGCTGCGCCGATTCAAGTGGTTTTTGATGAGAAAATGTTGGGTAATTGCAGGGATTCCTGCTGCTATTGCTGGGTCTGCTGCGGCTGATCCTTTATCATGCTGCAGAAGGCAGCCGCAAATCGGCGCATTCAACGTCCAGCGACTGTCATCTAAATTCAGCTAAATTGACAAAGCTAACTGTTGATTATTGTTGAAGTGGGTTGCCACCTGCCATCACCATTCTTTTTTAAAATTCAATGGCATTTAAAGATGTTGCAAGGAAAAGTATTCGGCAATTGTTGGCGGCAAATATGACGACACAAAACCACGCGAGCTTTCTTTGCAGATCAGAGGCGCATTTTTTTAATTAAAAAGATATAAAGAAGCGTAAAAAATAATTGTTATTTTTGCGCAATTTAATTGGCTACACTCAAAATCAAAACTTCACTCAAAAAAAAAAAATGTTTTTGCTCAAAATTCAAATTTTAAGAATTTCATTCAAAAATATTATTTTTCACTCATAATTCAAAATTTTACAATTATGCTCAAAATTAATAATTTCACTTAAAACTCATTTTATCACTCCAAATTAGGAATTCTACTCAAAATTAGAAATTTCACTCAAAATTTAAAATTCCACTCAAAATTTAGAATTGCACTCGAAATTCAGAATTTCAATCAAATTTAAGATTTTCTGTAAAAATTCCAAATTTCACTCAAACTTCAGAATTTCACTAAAATTTCAAAATATCACTCAATTTTAGGAAGTCTACTCAACATTCAGAATTTCACTCAAAATTCAGAATTACGTTCAAACTTCAGAATTTCACTCAAAATTCAGAATTTCCCTAAAAATTCAAAATTTCACTCCAAATTCAAAATTTCACTCAAAATTCAAAATTTCACTCAAAATTCATAATTTCAGTATTTCACTAAAATTTCAAAATATCACTCAATTTTAGGAGGTCTACTCAAAATTCAGAATTTCACTCAAAATTCAGAATTACGTTCAAATTTCAGAATTTCACTCAAAATTCAGAATTTCCCTAAAAATTCTGAATTTCCCTAAAAATTCAGAATTTCCCTAAAAATTCAAAATTTCACTCAAAATTCATAATTTCAGTATAAATTCAGAATTTTACGCAAAATTCAGAATTTCACTCAAAATCTAGAATTTTCTTAAAAAATTCAGAATTTCACTCAAAATTCAGAATTTCACTCAAAATTCAGAATTTCGCTCAAAATTCAGAATGTCAGTAAAAATTCAGAATTTTACTCAAAATTCAGAATTTCACTCAAAATCTAGAATTTAATCTAAATTCTGAATTTCCCTAAAAAAATTCAGAACTTCACTCAAAATTCAGAATTTCACTAAAAATTCAGAATTTCACTCAAAACTCGGAAATTGACTGAAGATTCAAATTTCATTTAAATTAAGAATTTCGATAAAATTACAAATTCACTCAAAATTCATAATTTCACTCATATTTCAATTTTTATTTATAAAAGTGCACATTTTAATAAAATTCAACAAAGACTGCCCAAATAGAATGGGTTCAAAATTCTATGCAGCTGTTATCAATAAAAGAAACCTCGGCCATATTAAAAAAAAATGCAACGCCGCAATTTCTGGCAACACTCTTCGTTACTTCCGGCGGAAATCGATTTCACACGCACCACATATATCTAAACAACTTGAGTTGGTTATTGTTGTCGCTGCTGCTGCTGCTGCTACTGCTTCTTCTGTTGCTCCTGCAAGTGTCTGAACGGAAATTATTATTCAATTGTTGTGAATATTGTTATTGTCCGCAACATGACGTCAGAGAATGTTAAACGTCACCGGAAACGGAAACGTCGTTGCCTTTATGCTTAATGCCAATGCAGTTATATGGCCAAACTCAGTAGTAGCAACAGCAGTAATAGCAATGATTAAGAAATCACAACACGTCTTTTAATCAGTATTACGTGCTTAAATTCTATGCAACCATTGGAAGATATTAAGAGAGACGGCGGAGGCAGATAGCTGCTGCAGCCAATCGTCGGCCAATCAGATGCCACTGAATGCCCTGGTGATTGTGCAAAAATTAATTAAATCCTTGCTTCTGTTATTGATTGATTGACAGCAGGACCAGAACCACCAGCAGCATCATTGACAGCCGCACAGCGCCATCTACAACATTCAAATGGCGTAACGTATTTCAATTGATCCTCAACGATTGCAGCATGTTTTTGAATTAGAATTCAATAGTGTTGGCATAACATATAAAATTGGGGTTACGTTATTGTTATTCTTAACGTTTTTTTTTAAAGAAATTTAATATAGTCTCTTATAGTACCTCAGAAAAAAATACCATAAAGCCAATAGTGTTTTGCTATTAAAATTATAGGATAAACTATTATTTTAATAGGTAAATACCATAAAATACTGCAACATACTATTAAATGCTATTCAATTATTTTTGAGTTTATATGAAAAGATTTATTTTTTTGTATACTATTGAATCAATAACTGTCCTATTGACCAAATTTGCATAGGATTTTTTCTGAGTGTACATACATCGGTTCGAGAAGTTATGACTCGCTTCAAAATATTTCGAGAATCTTCTAAACTTCTCTTGAATGCAGTCTCATGAATTCGTCTCTTTCTAACACATTTTTTAGTGTGATGAATTGTCTTGCGTCTCATTTATACTTGTTGATTGCTTGCACTATGGGGCAAATTACCTCTTTTCGTAACAATATTAAGATTTTTCTCATCCTATAAGGCAAAAATGTGTTTCATCATTCACAAATTAAGCTATCTTTTTTAGAATTAATTATCTATTATTTTAAAAGTACACCCAGAACAAAATTCCTTTAAATCCCATTAAAATTGGTCAATAGGACAATTATTGATTTAATAGTATACAAAAAATAAATCTTTTCATATAAACTCAATGGCAATGTCATAGTATTTTCTAGTATTTAATAGTATTTTCCGATTAAAATAATAATTTATCCTATTGACTATTTTTAATAGTAAAAAACTATTTTTTTTATAGCATTTTTTTCTGGGTGTAGTTACTGAATTTCGCTTCTACCGTAGTAGAAATTGTACTACCCAGTATGCCATTCGTTTCGATATCGCAAGGAAAACGTTGTGAGATATCAATGAATTTGTTTCGATATCGAAGCCGGTTCTGAGACTAACAAGTTAAATCAAAACGGTCAACAGATATCGGAGCTACAAATCAAAGTTATATAGAAACAACATCTGTTCGAAACCTACCTTAATACTGCAGAAATTAGTAAGATATCGAAATTCTTTAAACAATGAAGAGATTAACTATTTTTCTTGAAAATACTTCGAAAAATCTTTGAAATGCATTTTGATTCGCTATAAGATTCGAATTTTTATATTAAATCCACATCAATTATTGTTCAAGGCAACTGGAAACTCCGAGTTGTGTTAACTAGGTAAGGTCATAATAGGGAAATGATTACTGACAATTTTGTGCTTGTCATATCCGAATTTTAAATTTCACTCAAAATTTTCAATTTCACTCAAAATTTTCAATTTCACTCAAAATTTTCAATTTCACTCAAAATTAAGAATATTACTTAAAATTCAGAATTTCATTTAAAATTCATAATTTTATTAAATAGTCAGAGATATTTTCAAAATTCGTAATTTCTATAAAACATTTAGATACACTCCAATTTCAAAATTTATGATTTCATTAAAAATTGTAAATTTTGAGACAAACTCAGAAATTCTCTTTAAAATTCAGAATTTCACTCAAAATTTCATTATTTCACTCAAAAATCAGATTTTCACTCAAAATTCAGATTTTCACACAAAATTGAAAATTTCACTTAAAATTTCAAAATTTCACTCAAAAATCAGATTTTCACTCAAAAATAAGATTTTCACAAAAAATTTTGAATTTCATTCTAAATTTAAAATTTCACTTCAAATTCCGAATTTCACTCAAAATACGGAATTTCAATCTCTTTTACCGAAAATGCAGAAAATTGTAGTGAAATTTCAGAATTTTAGTCAATTTTAAAAATTGTACTCAAATTTCCGAATTTTAATCATATATGACAATTTTCCACAAAACTAAAAATTTCAATAAAAATTAATAATTTAGAAAAATCTTAAATTCATAAAAAATTGTGAATTTCGATAAAAAATAAATTAAGAATTTGACGCAAATTTAAAATTATGCACAAAATTTAAAATTTTGATTGAAAATTTAGAATTTCACAAAAAATTTTCAAAATTCAATATTCCAAATTTTTAGTACAAATTTAGAATTTTAAAATTCATAAATTACATCTCAATTACGCAAAAATATGTTGATGTTGTTTAAAATTTTATGATTATATATTTTTAATTACACTAAAACTCATATGTGTTAGAGATATTTAATAAAAAATTATTAAAATGTCTGCAAATTCTTATATTTGAAACAACAAAAAAAATACATATTACTAAAATAAATACGTATTTTTGTAAATATGTATTTTCTATTCCTATTTTACAAAAATTTATTAGTTTTGACAAACTTAAACTGTTTACGAAAATGTTGAGCCACTCACATCTCAATCTTGTATTCCAAACCGACAAAAGTCAAAACAGCCTCCAGCATTATTTTACGGTCAACCTTCTGAACAACTTTCGGTTGCTCGAACCAAATGCACAGAAGAAGCACCATCTAACGGTGGCGGCTGCTGCTATTTGCCAGCATTTCAAATCATTTCGAATCCCTAATTGCACACGGATGCGCAAACAAGTTAATTTTAGGCAAATATTCGCAACGAAATGCATTGATTTCAATTTGCAAACAGTGCGCAATGTAATCGTTGTATGCAAAGTGTGCGTGTGTGTGTCTGATATATGTGTCCGTGTGTATGTGTGTGTGTGCAAATCCAAACTAATATTTATGCATTCATTCGGCAACAGTCGGAGCACTACGAACGGATGTTGTCGGCTGCATTTCGAGGCATAATATGCAATTTTATGCACTTGCAACAGACAGACGGACACATGCGAGACAAACACTTTGACAGTCGTTTTTGGAGTGGTTTTGTTTTTGGCTGCCACCGGTGGTTTTGTGTGCCGAGATGCACAGCCCCGCCAATTGCCATGTAATTGGATCTGAAACTGGCTGTAAGTGTGGCTCAACGATATGAATTCGAAGCGATTTGAGGGACGGATTAATTGCGTGCTGATTGTGTGCTCATTTTTTATTGGCTTTGGTAGGGCAGTATCAAAATAATAGTATACATAGTATTAAATAATATAGTAAAAATAAAAAATTATTAAAGACAATTTTCATTTAATATAGAAATTTAACACAAACTTCGCATTTTGAAATCTTTAAAATGCGATTTATATTAATTAAAAACTTTCTCAGTTTAAAAATTTCACTCAAAATTGGAATTTTACTCGAAATTTGAATTTTCACACAAGTTTCAACATTTTAGTCAATTTTCAAAATTACACTCATAATTGAGAATTTCATTTCAAATTCAGAATTGTAATCCAAAATTAGAAAATTAAGCATTTAATTGAAAATTTTACTAAAAATTTTCAAATTTTCGAAAATAAAAAAAAAATTTCAATAAAAAATTAAATTTTTCATTAAAAATAAAAATTATCGTTAAAACTCAGAATATTATTTAAAATTTCACTCAATATTCAAATTTTAACTGAAACTCACTCAAAATTGAAATTGTTAATCGAAATGGAAATTATCACTCAAAATTTCAATTTTTATTTCTCAAAATTAAAATTTTCACTCAAAAATTCCAATTTTCGCTAAAAATTCAAATTTTCACTCAAAATTCAAATTTTCACTCAAAATACAATATTTAATACAAAATTCAAATGTTTTTTAAATATTTAGAATTTCACTCAAATTTCAATAAAAATTCAGAAATTCAGTCAATATTCAAAATTACACTCAAAAATAAAAATTTCACTAAAAATTCAGGATTCACTCAAATTTCAGAATTTCACTAAAAAGTCAAAATTTTAGTAAAAACTCAGAATATTACTAAAATTTTACATTTTGTATAAAATTAAAAAATTTGAGTGAAACTTTGGATTGAAAATTTCGATTTTTACCATAAACTCAGAAATTCACTCAAAAGTAACAGTTCAAAACAATTGAAAGAAAAAAACATTCGGAATTTCACTCAATTAGAAATTCACTCAAAGTTAAACTTTTCACTCGCAATTCCGAATTTTACTCAAAATTAAAATTTTCACTCGAAATTTAAAATTTCATCCAATTCGAAATTTTTGCTCAAAATTCAGAATTTCAGTCAAAATTTAGAATTTCACTCAAAATTCAGAATTTCACTCAAAATTCGGAATTTCACTCAAAATTCAGAATTTCACTCTAAATTCAAAATTTTAATAAAAATTCAGAATTTCACTCAAAATTCAGAATTTCACTCAAAATTCAGAATTTCACTCAAAATTCAGAATTTCACTCGAAATTCGAAATTTCATTCAAAATTCAGAATTTTACTCAAAATTCGGAATTTCAATCAAAATTCAGAATTTCACTCAAAATTCAGAATTTCACTCGAAATTCGAAATTTCACTCAAAATTTAGAATTTCACTCAAAATTCGGAATTTCAATCAAAATTCAGAATTTCACTCAAAATTCGGAATTTTAATCAAAATTCAGAATTTCACTCGAAATTCTTAATTTCAATCAAAATTCAGAATTTCAATCAAAATTCAGAATTTCAATCAAAATTCAGAATTTCAATCAATATTCAGAATTTCAAACAAAATTCAGAATTTCATTCAAAATTCAGAATTTCACTCAAATTTAAAATTTTACTAAAAATTCAAAATTTTACTAAAAACTCAAAATTCAGAATTTCACTCAAAATTCGGAATTTTAATCAAAATTCAGAAGTTCACTCAAAATTCAGAATTTCAATCAAAATTAAGAATTTCAATCAAAATTCAGAATTTCAATCAAAATTCAGAATTTCAATATGATTTAGAAAGTCACCCAAAAATCAGAATTTATTTCAAAATTAAAATTTTACTAAAAATTCAAAATATCACTCAATATTTAAAATTACAGAAAAATTTTAAAAATTCACTAACAATTCAAAATTTCACTCAAAATTCAGTATTTCACTTTAAATTGGAAATTTCACTCAAAATTTGAATTTCGCTTCAAATTCGAATTTCACACAAAATTCGAATTTCACTCAATTTAACTAAAATTTCAGAATATCATTTAAATACAGAAATTCGTTTAAAATTATAAAACCAAATTTAATTTTTTGTCTTCGAAATGTTGCTTCTCAAACTTGCCTCCGGAATTCTTACCGTTTGTCCCTGCATAAATTGCATAAATTTTCACAAATAAAATTAGCACCGAAATTAATTTGTATGCAATTTTGTGCAACAACTAAATCTCTAAAATGTCATATCAAAAACTCGAGCCACCTCTATCTCTACAGACTGCCTGCCTACTGTAAACCACCACACACGAAAAATCTTTTTGCCAAAATATCCTTAAAATCCTTAAATGACAATCCAATTAAAGCGCTGCCATGTAATCCGAGCCTGAATACGACAGGCAGACAGACACACACACATACAGCAACAACCACATATAGTATTTTCTACATGCAACAACAACAAGGAAACAACAACAACAACCATATGATTGTGTTTGAATTTTAAACCCGTTACAAGCGGCACAGCGCGGTGCGGCGCAGGGCGGCACTGAAACCATTTTCACATGTTTGACACGTAAATTGCAAAACACTCCAGCGAAGCGGGAACCAAAACACGGTCATCGCCAACCAAACCAAACCCTGCGACGAATACGAATCGGCAATCGGAATCGCATTCGAAGCTGCCCAATACAAGCGCTGGACTTGGCGCTCATTGACATGCAAATCACAGGGCCCCCTCTCCGGCAGCCACCCTGCTACGCCTTACATACACACTCAACAATATATGACATTTAGATACGCAGAATGTGAAAAAATAGTATTTGAAAATCCTTTTTAAATTCCTTTTTTGTAAAATACGACGGCGCATATTCGGCATATAGTTTAGTACACAAACAAAATAATCGACGTAAATATAGCAACAGATATTAATTGCATTTATTAATCAAACCAGCTATGAAATTATCTAATTTATTGAAAACATTTGCTATTCTCCGTTTGCTTATATGAATATTTGTACGTCAATGCAGCAAACTAATTAGCAGTTTCAGCTATTATATTTGCTAAAACTGCGCCGACTAAATTATTTGCTGCATTGGCGTCCAAATATTCATATTAGCGAACGCAATTGCTGATTTAACAAAAAATAAATAGCAAATGCTTTCTTTAAATCAATGAATTTAATTGCTGCATTGATTAATACATGCAATTAATATCGTTTGCTATATTTACGTCAATTTTTTTTTCTGTATAGAATATGTTTAAAATTTAAAATTTTAAAACTTAAATTTAAGAGTAAAACTTACCTGATTTGTACTAACATTTTACATCATTATCCTTTTGAATTGAACCACGTCGCACGGCTGTGATGTGTAATTGATTATATCAGCCATGTTAATTCTTGATTAAATATGCAAATCGACACAAATTTTCGTGTGCACATATCCTGCATACGTTCTCCTACTACTCCTGCTCACAATCGCTCGCTCTCTCGTATCTATTGCTGTTGTGTAGTGTCCTGTCGTGTGCTATGTTCGATGCTCTGGCAGCCTGTCGCTTCGCATAAATATTCACATAAATATGCAGGGGCAGCATGATAATTGTCGATGCAAAAATTTGTTGCATTGACAGTTATTATGTCAGCGCATTATCCTGTCTCTGTTAATTTATGCACTCGATGTCCTTCGTTTGAACCCGATTGCAATTTTCTTGCATTTTGCTTGCATTTGTGGTGGCTGGCAGCCTCAAGGCTTTGAATGTGATGCAAAATTCTTTATTGGCTGCGATAAGAAGAGCTCATTAAATTTGCTTTGCTTGATTTCAAATTAACTTTAGTGGCTTTTTGTATTTGCAGTTGCTTAGTAGAAGGTTTCCAAAAAGTGTTTCTAAAAATATATAAAAATTAATTTTAATGTACAATAGCAAAATTTATAAATTAAATTAATATTTATCAAATTTTAATTTCTATTTTTCTACCTAAATTCAATTAAAATTTAAAAACTTCCCATATTTCATTTACTAAAAACTGGACTTTCAAAATATTTCAGAATTAAATATTTATTTAAAATGCATTTTTCGCTAACAACTCGAATACGCAAAATTGTTAAACATATTTATTTTTTTAATTTAAATTTATTTATTTAGAAGTATCGGTCATGTTCCGCCTTAAGATCGAATTTCATATAAAATTTGTAAACAAACGGTTTTGAATTCGATGTCTCAGTACAAAAATTTGCTTTTCACATGAATTCAATCCGTTTACTTTGACTTGAACGGTTTGAATTTGTATGAAAAATGTATTTTTTTGGTATTGCGACATCGAATACAAAACTACTAAATAACAATAGTTAGGCCTACAACAACTTAGGCCGAGCTCTCTCACCACTTGAGCTGTGCGTGTTATATTTATACCCAAAGTGGTGGAACCTACAGTGTAATGCTGAATCCGAACGGCGGGGTGAGAGCGTTTTCATGGGCGGTGTTTACTCTCGGAGGTCTACTGACAGCTAGCATCGGATAGAAAAAGGTTTTTCCTATGAAAAAATATAGTTAGCCTCAGTCCAGGTTTGAGCATGTGACCTTTCGGCTTGCATTCAAACGAACTAACTTCTGAGCTACCGACACTAAAAACTATTTGGTTATAAATTTCATACGAAATTCGATCTGAATTGGATCTAAAGCCGGAACATGACCAATAATTCTAAATGAATAAATTTAAAATTTGATCACAAATTAAAATTTTCAAGAATAGAAATTTCAATCAAAATTTCACTTAAACCCCAAAAAATTCATATTTTAACTCAAATCTTCAAAATTATGATTATAAAGTTTAATTAAACTTATATTTTTACTCAAAAACAATATATTCAATAAAAATTAAAAATGTCATTCGACATTCATATTTTCACTCAATACTAAATTTTTTATAAAAACGTTAAAATTTAATTAAATCCAATTTTTTACACAAAAAATCAGTTCTCAGAAATTTATTTCACTCAAATTTGTACTTAATTCACACAAAACTACAATCATTTCTAACTCACCAATATATTTGCATACAAAATTTTTATATGCAAACAGAATTATTTTCACTCAAAATTATTATTTTCACTCAAAATTACTATTTTCACTCAAAATTCAAATTTGACCCAAAATAACAAATTGTCACGAAAAATTCAAAGAAATTGAAAATTTCCATTGATAGTCATATTTTTACATAAAAATTATATTTTTAACAATAAATCAAAATTCACAGAAAAATTCAATTACCACTCAAAATTTAATTTCTCACTAAAAATTCAATTTTTCACTAAAAATTCAAATTTTCACTAAAAATTCAATTTTTCACTAAAAATTCAATTTATCACAAAAAATTCAATTTTTATTTTTACAATAAAATTTTTTTTTCTTTAAAAATTAAATGTATAACTAAAAATTAAAATTTTGGCTTAATATTAAATTTTTCACATTTTCTATTCTTAACTTAAATTTCTTACTTAAAATAAAATTACAAAAAGGTTTAAAAAATATTTCAGATTTTTAAATTCTAATGAAGAATTCTCAAAATAAAAATAATTTTCAAAAACTGTGCAACTTTTCCCTGCAATTCACGCCGCATTTCAACGCAAACATAAAACATGCTTTGAGCTGTGCTAAATTTGAATTGATTGGCTTCCGTTTGTGGCAACCGCCAATCGTTGCAGCAGAGCCACCAACCCAGACTGCGCTGACCGCCATTTCTCCACCGCCGCTGCTGCCTGGTGGCAAACAACAACAACAACAACGTCTGACACGTTGCTAACGAGCGAACGACGCAACGCACAGCGAACGAAAATTTATTTAAATTTATTGAACTGAGTCGTAAAGCAAAAGGATTTAAAAGCGTCTGCGACAGGCTGCAGCCGAAGAAGATGTCGATGACGATGCCGAGGAGGTTGCCGAAACTTCAGACTGCAGACACGAAGCGAAAAGTGTGGCAACGCCGAAACAATTTGCGCCAGCCAAGTGTTTGCAAATAAACAAAGCAAGTGGATGGACAGACGTAGGTGGTGCGAGGGTTGCCAATGCAGTGTTTATTGCATTCAATTGACTTTTGCTAAGCGGCGCTCAAGGAGTCAAAGTGAAGTAGAAGAAGAAGAAGAAGAAGAGGTAGTAGTAGAAAAATAAGGACTAAAAAGTAGCAGTTGAGAAGACGGCAGCCAAAGTAGTGAAAATTACTTTCAAAGTTATGTTTGAACAAGTTTTAATGATACACAATGTATCTATCTATCTAGTGAGTGATAAATACAGATCGGCGGCAGAGCCTTGTTGTGTCTGTGTCGCAAACTCTGTTTAAACAAAGCAGCTTAAGTTGGCAACAACGTCCTGCTGGCTGCATCATGCGTGCCGTGCCGTGCCGTGGCGCTCCAACTGTCAGACCAACTGTCTTCAAAGTTATCAACGCCATCATTTCGAAACCTTAGCAAATAATTTGAAAAACAAACACTGACGGCTGCCTGTCAGAGCCCCTCAAGTAGTTGGTGTCATGTGTTAGTTTGTGTGCCATGCATCGATATCCTTGCCTGGTGGTATCCTTCCAAAATACTCTATGTATTGACTAAAGCCATTCAGGCAGCCCAGCTAACGTTGGGTTTTGAAGTTCTGAAACATACTTTTGCCATTTGGTAAATCACACTGTTTGCATGTTGTTGTTTTTATTGTAATTGTTGTTGTTATATTTTGTTTATTTTACTGCAAGTCCTTGCGCCCAAATGCACTCTAGTCAAGGGCACAACAAAAACAGAGTTGCCAACATTTGCCGCTTTTAACATTAAAGCCTCTTAAAGTTGAGACATCGTTGTAAAATAACTGCATGTCTACGATATACCTTAAATGCATAAATTTCTAGCAATTAAAAGTATCCCCAAAATAAAACCCTTCGTTTAATTCAATTTTCAGCAATTTTCATCAATTGGCGTCGGCCGCCAAACAGCTGCCACCTGGCCATTCTGAAATTCCATTCCATTTGACTTCAATGAATTGATTGCGTTCAATTAATATTCAGTTATGCTCCGCCGGAATATTTTAATTAATTTTCGCGTAATCAGCAAAATTTCCCATGGACACGTTCGCGCCCAGCAGCAGTATTGCGGCCGGATGTTGGCCGAATACAAGAACGACGGTGGTAGGATATACGTATAAGCAGAAAGATGCACGAACAGAATATAGACGCAGATAAAAAAATTGTTGTGATAACCAAATTAAACTCTTTTTGATACTCGTGACTGTTTTTAAATAGAGTCACTTGGAGTTTATTAAGAGCACAGCTAGAATATTTAAAATTCGTTTATAGCAACTGAACTTTTTTTATTTTTAAAATAAAGAAAATGAGACTCTTATCAGTTATGATTATAATTATTATATTAATAATTGAAATATCTTCAGTTTATGAACACAGAAAGAATGAAAAATAATTCGTTTATAGCAACTGAACGTTTTAAAAAATTTTAAACAAATGGAATGTGGCTCTTTCTAGTTATGATTAATAAATACAATTATCAAATTAATAATTAGAATATTCTCAGTTTTGTTAAGCAAGAATAGATAATAATTCAATTGTAACAACTGAATGTTTTATATATTTTTAATTAAATGTGTTGGAATCAAATCACTTACTAGTCAGTACAATAAAAGTATTGTCATTTCATATATGAAACAATTGATATATTGTGTTTCTAATATAACATTCGTTGTGACAACCGAATTAATGATGAGATTGTTATAACATCAAAACATATCAAATAAGGTTTAATGAAATCTTGGTTGGATTCGAAATTAATAAAATTAAGTTGACATTACTTTAAAGCAATTATTATGTATATCTTCCAATTTAACCAACCAAGAGTACAGTTAAAATTGAGAATCGGTTGGGATAACTAAATGTTTTATTTTTTTTAAATAAAGAAAGTCTAATTCTTATCACTTACTGATCAACAGAATAAAGAATATGCCATTTCCAATATGATACATTTAACAATTTTTCTGTCTTAGATAATACACGGTATCACAAACGAATTAATGTTTAGATGGTAGATACATATCACAAAATGTATAAAATATGGTTGTAGTGGTACTTTTTTATTAAAATTTAAAAGAATTAAAGAAATTTCCATGAGAATTTGAGTATTAACAATCAAAATTGAATTCTAACAAAACAGAACAAATTTATCGATTCGTTTCTGAAGAACTTAAATGTTTACGTTTGCAACAAACAAATTAAAATGTTTGGATTCCAAATAGATTCACAGGAGTGATTTTTATTTAATGTATATTCATTGGTTTGAATCAATTAGGATTCCAAAAATTTTAATTTGGTTGTTACAAACGTTAAATCTATTGCTACATAGTCATTAAGATAATCTAAGCTGTGGCAACCAAATTTATGAAAATTTACTTTATTCAAATTTATTTATAATAAGAATAATAATTTAATGATGCTTTTAATAATAGTTATTCGTAGTAAGAAATCTTATGTTTGCGATAATCAAAAAAAAGTAATATAGCTGTAGCAACCAAATTTATTGAAGAATTAATTATTAAAATGATGTCTAAAAATATTTAATTATATAGCGATGCTGTAATTATGAAAATAATGTTTTAAAATCTTAAATTATATGTGCGATGTTTGTCAAAAACTTTAAAGAATTAAAAAACATTAACTTCAATTTATCATAAATGTCCTATTTATATTTTATTCAGTATGTTTTAGCAACCAAATTTGATGGAATATTTAGTATTCAAATTTAAGTTAAAGTCCAACAAGAATTTTTCGATGATTTTGAAAATATTTTTGAGTATTAGAAAAGATAATAGCAGTTAATTGCAATAAATTTATTTGAATCCACAACTTAAATTTGGTGATCACAGCTAATTTAGCATTCTTACCTTTCTTTCATTCGAATTCTTTGTCTTTGTCGGTTGCAATAACTTTAAAGGAAGTCAGGTCCCAACTTCGACAATTTGGTTATCACAACTAAATTATGAAAACAAAGTAAAACTGAAAATATTTATTTAGAGCTGTGTTTGATAAAAACCCTAAAAACCTTTGTGCATTAGACAATATAGTTTGCAATAATTAATTTTTACGAAAACAGTTCAATTCGTTTAACACAACTAACTTTTCTTTCATTAAAACTAATGCCACAACGTATTCCTCACAGTGTACACGTGCATAGACACAAGACAGACGTTGCCTGAAACTACAAACTATAATAAGTGTAAAAGCATTTGCTGCAATTTCACCAAAAAGTAGGGGGGTTGTCGATGTTTTTGAACTTTACATCGATTCAATCAACTTTAATTCTTTAATATTTGTCGATTTTTTTGTTTTGCAAGCAATAAATTTGATTTGATTTGCTGTATTTTTGCAATTTTATTGCATTGAAATTTACAAATTGTTGGGTAAATTAATTAAAAGCCGACCGCAATGTTGTTAAATATATTAATTGCGTCAGGACGCAAACAAAACGTTGGCAAAATTTCAATTAAGCTGACAGGACAAATAGTGTGTTACATACGTAACGTGTGCCAAAAATTAAATATTTTTTTTTAATTATTCTGATTTATTACAGAGTTTATCGATATATATAAAACTCTTGATCCATCTGTCTGTTAGTATGTCTGTGGGCGTGAATGGACAAAGGGGGCGCACCTCTTAGACAACCTAAACTTTCAAAACGATATAACTCGGTATTTACACCAGAAGATGAAACAAAAAAACTCAAATAAAATAAAATAAAATTATACAAAAGCAAAAAGACAAAATCAAAAACATAAATACAAAAGTAAAAGCTCAAAAAAAAACACAAAAATATAAAAATATAAAAATAAACAGCAAACTTACAAAAAACAAAAGTAAAACAAAAAAACAAACGCAAATACACAAACACAAAAACGCAGAAACAAAAACAAAACACAAAATCAAAAAAAAAAAAAAAACAAAAGCAAAAATTTAAAAATAAAAGCGGAGATTTTATAGAAAAACAAAAGTAAGAATAAAAATCAAAACCAAAACACACAAAAGTAAAATACAAAAATATAAGCAAAATACAAAAACAAAAGAAAAAACACAAAATCAAAATAAAAAAAAAAAAACAAAGCAAAACAAAAGCAAAACACAAAAAATTTAAAAGACAATTTAAAAAAAAAAACAAAAGCAACCATATAAAAAATGCAAATAAGAAAAAATCAAAATCAAACGAATAGCAAAAAGGAGAAAAATTAAAAATAATAAAAAAAATGAGTTAAAAAAAAACAAGAAAATAAAACCTCGTTGCGCAGCCCGGGTAAATTATTAATTTTCAACGCGATTTTATTGGAGTGGCTTTTTAGAAAAAGTTGAATATTATTGAGAGTGGATTTCGAAATTCCTCTTTGGAAAATAATGTAGTTATAAGAACTACTTAATTTTGTGGTAACCATAGTAAAGGGTCTCCTCCTCTGCATTAATGTCACTCATACGCCATGTAGTTCACCAACTTCTCAAGTGCCGCAGTGCACATTTCTTGCACTGATTTCAGCCATGTTCGATGTGCTGAAAAACGCATTTTCTTTTGGCCCAGTTGCATGTCGCTCAACTGGCGACTTAAAATAAGCGTTTGTCGCGCACGTCGAGCACTGACTGGCCATCGCACGAATGCAACTGCAGCAACAACAGCATTTATCAGGCTCAAACATATATCAGGATATATGTCAGCCACTGAACAAGAAACCTTAAAAATTGTTTAAGGTTTTTTGTTTGATTTTTTTGCGCGCAAGTTTCTTGCAAGAAATCATGATAGCGACTGGTTCTGCAAAAGGACTTCTTATGCTATTTCTATATCTTCTTTTTATTCTACTTTTTTTCTTTATATTCTACTTCTTTTTGGCATTGCCAACTACTTGCAGACAGCGTCTAATCAGTGCCCAGCCTGCTTTGCTTTGCTTTGTGCAAAACTTTTGTGTAGGCGGCCGGCCAAGTGCTCTTCATACCAACCACGTACCACATATACTATGTTCTTCTTCTGACATTTTTTTTTGTCTACTTTATCGCAAGACTCACATGCGGAAATGTTGTGTAATAAGTTTTGTGCGCCGCTGCGATTTTTCAAAGGACTTTCGTTCTGATCCCTGGTCGTTGGTCTTTGGTCGCCGGTCAATGTTTCAATTGCAAAGCAGCCAACTTTGCCGTTTTTCTTCGCAGTTGTTGCAAGTTATTTTGTTTTCTTGGCTTGGTTTATTTTTTCAATTAGCAAAAAGTATGAATTATATTTTTCCGGGTTTTTGTAGCAAATTAATTTTGGACATTAAGTAGAGTGCATGAAGCAGATAAAGTTGTTGAGAGTATTTATTAAAAATATATTTTAAACAGCATTAAAAAATGAAGCAATTATATAGTCTTACATGGTTAAATATATAATAAACAAATTGACAATTTTTTATTATATTTTAATACACTATAAACATATTTATAATAACGCCGAATAATATTATGTTTTTGCGCAATTATAAAATATTTACAGAGAATGCTTTTTACGCGACTAAAAACATTTTTTATACCTTATATTATGAATTATGTTATTAATAAAGAATGTATTAATATTTACAGTAAAATAATTTAACCATATTTGTAATTACTACTATAGCATGCTCGCAATCATGTAATGTTTTCAGGTACTACATTACAGGCTACTACTTACTTTTTATAAGTATATTATGAACCAATCGTTATTTACTAATTGAGGAGCATAATTATATTTATGCAAACAAGCATAAATTGATTATAACCTATTTGTAATTACTGCAAACATATTCTGTAATTACAGCGTAATATTCTAGTATATTTTTTTTTAATTACTTCATAAGCATCTTATAATGTATTTCAATTCTATAAAAAACATATTTATGCTTAAAATTTAAAAAAACATAAATTGAATTTGACATATTAGTAGTTGTTGTCCATCATATTCACTGCCTTGCTGCGCAACTATAAAATGTTTAAAGAGGCTACATGTACGACAAAAAAAACATTTTTATATTTGAATATATTAAGGAAACCTAAAAACACAACCTATAATTAGTTTCTAAACCAGAGGTCAGAGGTAAAGGTCAACCTTTTCAGAGGTTCCTGAATAACTCTTCACTTAAATAAATCAGTGAAAAACCAAAAATTGAAGAAAAAGGTTTTGGCCTGAGTGAAACCCTTATTTTTGAAAAATTTCGGTTGCGGTTAAACAGCGAGAAGTATAAACTTTAACAAAACATATCTCACATTAGTAATTTTTGAGAAGCGTTTTGTTTTTTCCGGTAACTTGCAATATTTCTGGACCACAGACGCATGGTAACTGTTTATTAAAAATTTGGATGTATATGTAAATAAAACCCTAAAACCATAAATTAAACATTTTTTATCAAAAAAAATGTTGGTCGACAAAAAAAAAACAATGTGTGAAAATTTTTGGAAATTAAAAATTGTTAAAAAAATTTATTGGGCGATAAAACAATTCTAAAAACAACAATTTTCAATAATTTTCGAAAAAACATTGATAAAAAAAATATTGGAAAACAAAAACAACGCGTTGGTCGAAATCACTATTTTACAAAGAAAATATTCAAAAAAAATAACAATTTTCGAAAAATATTGAAAAAAAATGTTAAAAAAACGTTGGACGACAAAAACAATGCAATGTTCGAAATCACCATTTTCCAAAATAAAATTGTTCCACAAAAACAACATTGTTCGAACAAAATTTAGTAAAAAAAAATGTTTGGACAATAAAAACAATGCATTGGGCGAAATCACTACTTTCCAAAAAACAACAATGTTCGAAAAATATTTTGAATAAAAAATGATAAAAAAAACGTTGGACGACAAAAACATTGCAATGTTCGAAGTCACCATTTTTCAAAAAAAAAATTGTTCGACAAAAACAATATTCGAAATAAAAATTCGAAATTTCGAAATAAAATTTGGTAAAAAAAAAAATTTTGGAAACAAAAACAACGCATTGGTCGAAAAAAAACAAAAACAACAATGTTCGAAAAATATTGAAAAAAAAATTGTTAAATAAAATGTTGGAAAACAAAAACAGCATTGGTCGATATCACTATTTTCAAAAAAAAAAAAACATGTTCGAAAAATATTGAAAAAAATTTAAAAAAAACGTTGGACGAGGAAAACAATGCAATGTTCGAAAATATTTGACCAAAACAACAATGTTCGAAAAAAAATTGGTAAAAAAAAATGTTTGGACAACAAAAACCACGCATTGATCGAAATAACTATTTTCAAATAATAAAATATTTGACAAAAACAAAAATGTTCGAAAAATATTGAAAAAAAAATTATTCAAAAAATTTGTTGGACTACAAAAACAATTCATTATTTATATTTGTAAGTAACAGAAACATATTTATATTTACGCACAAAAGCCTAATATGTTTTTTACTAGTTTTTGAATAGTTGCGCTCTTCATATTAAATTTAGTAATACATGTTGTAGTATAATCAAACACATTATGTTCTATAGTGGAATTTATGCTAACCAAATGATTATTTTTACACAATTACAAAATATGTTTTGATGCTTATACTATGAATATCACATCATTTTCTTTATTATCGAGACAAACACAATAGGTTTTATCAATTCCTAATGAAGATGTTTTAATCATAAAAATTATATTTAGTTGCTTATTAATATTATATATTTAACTGATAACTAATATTTGCACATCCAGCACCTCAAGCACCAGACAAGCATAATATATTTTGTTGTTAAATAATAAAACGGTTTTTTTGTGGAAAAATATTTTTAAATGCTGTATTTAAATAATAAATGTTTTAATGAATCCAACGAATTTAAAATATGATAGAAATATTGTTAGAACAAATATATTTTTAACAATTCAACAATAATATAATACGAATATAATCACTACAAACATAATTTCTTACAAACATAATACATCATTTGTAATAAGAAGATGTCCTTATTCGAAAAGAAAAAATTATAATAAATTGTAACTAATTAACGATTTATATGAAACTACGATTAAAATTAATTATAATTAATTATATCACATAGTAAATTAATTATTTCAATAACTAATTCGCAACGTCGCTGCATAATTAGGCGCCGCAACTTAATCCAAAACCAAAAAAAAACCGCTCAAAACTCATTAAATTATTCTGGAAAGTATGTTGCGCCAAATTTCGCCAAACTTCATTAAAACAATTTTACATTTTTAATTTGTCAAATGAATTAAAACGAGCCAACCGCGCGGAAACTTAATGAAGACCAAAGTCAGAGTTAGAAATTCATTTTATATAAAATTTGCCAAAACACATGGAAAAGTTTTTTTCTATTTCGCCGCGGAAGCCATTTTCACTTAATTTGAATTTGACTTTATTCCATGCTATGAAATTTGCATTTTTTTTTTTAAGAGTAACGGCAACATATGAGTCTGGGTAATAAATGTAGTTGGGAGTCTTTTTTTAGGTTTAATATTTGTCATTTTGTACAGCACTGTGCGCACACTTAAGTTGACTTATGAATATTTTATGCTGCTTAATATAGATGTGAAATTCTCGTTTTTGTTTCGGTTCATGGATTCATTAAATCGGCTTTATTATTTTGGCAATGCATTTGACCGAATTCGTTCGAAATCTGGAATTGCTGACGATGAAGACAGTGACGAACAAATAAAAAAGGTCTTTATATACAATAATTATAAATTTTCATATAATATTTTTTAGATAACAACAAAAAATTGTTTTTTAAAATAAATTAATAAATTTTTTAAGAATTAAAAAAAAAATCGAAAATAAAATTCGAAAAAAATGTTATTAAAAAATTAAAAAAACAAAATTTATCTCGAAAAATATTTTGTTTTCGTAAAAAAAAATTTGTCAAAAAAAAATATTTAAAAAAAATGTGTCCGAAAAAAAATGTTTTTCGAAAATATTATTCGAAAGAAAAGCATTAAAAAATTAAATTAAAAAAAATAAAAAAAATGTTCTCCGAATATTTTTTTTCTTAAAAAAGACATGTAAAAAAATAGATTTTCAAAAAAAATGTTTTTCGAAAATAATATTCGAAAGCATTAAAAAATGTTCTCCGAATATTTTTTTTCTTAATATAGAAATGTAAAAAAAAATAGTTTCAAAAAAAGATTTTCGAAAATAATATTCGAAAGAAAAGAATTAAAAAAAAAATAAAAAAAAATAAAAAAACCTTTTTCACCGAATATTATTTTTTCTTAAAAAAGAAATGAAAAAAAAAATATTAAAAAAAAAAAAAATTTCTAAAATTTTTTTTCGAAAAAAATTTTACTTGAGATCTGAGAAGTATGGCAACAGATGAACGAAAAATAAATATTTTAATTGAAATTTTGCTTTTTCGTTCATTCATTAAATTGATAATGAATTCATTACATTGTTGTTTTTGTAGTTATCATATTATGAATCGTTCATCAATACAATGAATTGTTTGAAGAACGAAATGTGATAACGATTTTTTTCTCTGTTTAGTCATAAATACTACTATCCCAATATTTTGTCATTCATGCCTGAGTCATTAAATTTATTCACAACCCAAAATTGAAGAATCAATTAAGAAATGAATTCTAATTTTTACTAATCTAACTTTTATCAAGAAATTTCTTCCCGACAAATTTCTTATCCATCTGCCAATTCTCGTAAAGTTTTTTTTTTAAGTTTGACAATTCATTCCCTGGAAAATTCTTTCCCGAGACTACCGAATTTCACATAGTTTTATTAAGTTTGGATTATTTGTTTTTGATAATATCTAAATTCCTATATTTTATAGTTTCCCAAAAATAATCTACCACAATTTGCGCCACGACTGTTAATCCAATTAGCGCACCTGACCTGCGTGCAGCGCTCCAACACAAAACCGCTTAAATTAACTATGAATATATTTCAAAACCACGCCAACAAATTGTGCGATATGCAAAAAACTGCATAAAAATTAAACAAATTAATATTAAGCTGACCACAAATCCCCACAGCACTTGTAAAATAAAAAAGATAAAAATTAAAGAAGAGATAAAAAAACATAAATCCAAAATGAAACCTACGACAAGCAGCAACAAAGCGCCACAAAATAGAAAAATAATTGAAACATGAAAATGGGGGCCACACACAAATACGCCGAAAAGTAATTTAATTTGAAGCCACTCGTAGAAAAACTCATTTCATGGGTCAAAAATTACAATCCACAATGCAAAACCCAAACCCTACCAAATTCGACAGAGACAAAAAGTTGCAGATTGAAGCAGAAGCCTCAAACAGACGAATTCTAGCTAGTACTACTACGACTCCTGGTACAACTACTTCGGATGGTATTCATGGCACTAGATATGTGGCAGCAAATGGCGACGTATATAGGGCGCAAAGCTGACCCAGCTCAGCACTGGTGCTGGCCTTTTTGTGTGCCGCCAACTAAACTAAGACAAAATGGTCAAAATGTTGAAACGCAGCCCTTTTTTGCGAAATTAATTCCCAAAAAGGTAACAGAAAAGGGCAGCAACATGGTTTTTGCTTATGTGGCAGCAGGAGACACAGATTTTTGGCGATAATACTCAAAAAACAATTTGCAGCATTATTATTGCGGAATCCATTGGGTGCTCAGCACAGAATAGGGTCTTTCGAAAGGTGGTACGAGGTTTGACATACGAAAAGGGCAGCAGATAACTGATAAAATCTTCATTTGGCTTCATAATAATTTTTGCACAATTGTTGTTTTCTGGACTGACAAATGAGTTGTCCTTTTTTGTTAAACAAACAAAAGCTTCTGAAATTTAGGTAAATAATGGGACAAAAGTAATACTTTGGGTTTCTAAGCAAATGCGACAAATGTTAAGAAATGAAAATTTTCACAGATTATCGGAAATTATGTCAGCTGTTAATTTTGATATAGTCGAAATTTTGCATTTTAGTTTTAATTTTTATATTTATACCCTACAGAAACAGGAGAAGTTTATATGAAGTACACTGGCACCATTTCCACCTACTTCACGAAGAGAAGTGTTCTCATGAATTTATATATCAAGCAAGGAATAAGTAATTATAATTATTTGGTCTCTATTCATAATATATGATTTTAGTAAAAATCAATTAAAAAAATTATACATATGTTTATTCATGTTTTATGTATAATATATTCATAAGTCATGAGTAATTGGAATAGCTTCTGGAATATATTTTATGATTTATTATTCATAATTCATGATTAAAATGTCATACATTGTGCCAAGTAGACATAGCCTCCAGATGGAAAAACCAAACCAAATTATGCAGAACAAAGTGAATAGAAATATGGAAATAGTGAATGGAAATATTACACCGTACGACACAATTCATCTTTTGGCTGCACGCATGAGAAAATGCTATATAATCTTAAAGTACGTTAAAAAATAAAATATACCTGTATCCCCGTTTTTCTGGATCAATTCGTTAAAGGTTTTTATTTGCATTCGAAAAGTAAGTACATATCAAAATTTTTGTCAAACATTTGAAAAAATTTTGATGTACTTCAAAGCTGAGACATCCATCCCAAAGTATGAATAAGAAAATGTTTTTCCGATATCAATTCATTTACAGTTTTTATTTGTATTTAATAAATTTGAATAGATTTTTAAAATATCTCATAGTACCATTTCAAATGTCAATAAAATCTTTAAATTATTTGAAATTGGAAAACCGTTATCATATCCATACTCAGAGAGATCTCAGTTACAAGATATGTTCCTCCAAAAAAAAAATATTATGAAAATATGTTATGCATTTTCATTTCAAATACGAATTCATCTAAAAAAAACTGGGTGCACATAAATTCTTAGAATGAACCCTAGTTTCACGTACAGGTTGATTTTTCAATATGTGCAAAATTGTGTCGGACTGTGTAATAAGTCAGTAGACAAAGAAAATAAACTTAACAAAAATAAAAAGGAACAAATACTACACTTTAACGTCTGTTTATTTTCTCAATTATGTCTGTTTAATTTCTCAAATCGTTTAAAATGACACATTTTACACTTCATTCACTCACTTAAATGGTTTTCTGACGGGAACTACACTGTGGTTTTTCACAATTGTCGTGAATTTATAAAATTAATATGCAATAAGTAACACAAGTTATGCATAAATATTCATAATTACGAATTTTGTGTTTAATAATAAAATTTGTAAAATTTATGAATCCTATTTATAATAAATACATAGTGATTTTCAGTATTTTATGCATGAAATTTGCAGTTTTTTTTTAATATTATACATAATTCATGAATATAACTCGTAAATATGAAAATTCAAAAAAACATATGTTTTATGAACATCTAATTCACGTTCGTGAATTATCGTGAAAACCGCACAAACGTAACTCATGTATCAAAATTATGACATATCACCTTGAAAAACGGATCAAAAAAGAAACTTCCAGAGTTGCCAACTTGTCCTGAATCTTGTCGTGTAATCGGTTTCTCTGTGAAAAATCACGTTCGTGAATTATCGTGAAAACCGCACAAACGTGACTCATTTATCAAAATTATGATATATCACCTTGAAAAACGGATCAAAAAAGGAACTTCCAGAGTTGCCAACTTGTCCATATTTTCACATCTTAACCCTTAAAGGTTGCTGAATCTTGTCGTGTAATCGGTTTCTCTGTGAAAAATCACGTTCGTGAATTATCGTGAAAACCGCACAAACGTGACTCATTTATCAAAATTATGACATATCACCTTGAAAAACGGATCAAAAAAGCAACTTCCAGAGTTGCCAACTTGTTCATATTTTCACATCTTAATCCTTAAAGGTTGCTGAATCTTGTCGTGTAATCGGTTTCTCTGTGACAAATGACGTTCGTGAATTATCGTGAAAACCGCACAAACGTAACTCATTTATCAAAATTATGACATATCACCTTGAAAAACGGATCAAAAAAGGAACTTCCAGAGTTGCCAACTTGTTCATATTTTCACATCTTAATCCTTAAAGGTTGCTGAATCTTGTCGTGTAATCGGTTTCTCTGTGAAAAATCACGTTCGTGAAAAAACCACAAAATTGTATTAAAAAAAACATATATATAATTTTGTTCAGACTTCTCTGCCCATATACATTCTTGTGTTGTGCTGAATTCTCGCGAAAAACAATTTTCTCCATGTTATAAAATACTAATTCAAATGATAAAAACAAATTTTTGTTGCAGTTTTAAATGATTTCATGTATATTTGGTCATCCGTCTCAAAAGTAGGTATGTGCAAGCGTTACCTCCTGGATCGGTTTATCATGGTATATATGTCCGTCTGGCTGTCTATTAAAAACTCGATTACAGATGAACCAGTGGCACTAGATCCATACAATTCAGAACTTTGAGTACTTATATTCAATCGCCATCTGGTATTTTAAATAGAAATGATCGGTCGACCAAGACCTACCACTTCTGTACATATACCTCATATAAACACGGAGGGAATAAACTTCTAAAAAATTCAGAAGAAATCAAGAAATATACGGAGTGATATGCAGCTAAACGAAAACATTTTGTATTTTAAGAAACAGTTCCACTTGGTTATCAAAAAACTAAATAAGAGCAAATATTCTTCATATGCAGAGGTTAATAACTTAGGCATCAATACTGTTGTTGCTGTTTTCTTCGTCAAATTTAAAGAACACGTGCTTTGTCCGTCTTATTCGCTATTGCTTTTTGTTTCAACATATCGACTATACGCCAGACGTACATCGTAAAACAAAGCATACGAGCGAATATTACAGACAAAGCAAGATTGACAAAAACAACAACAGATACTGAACACGTGTTCTTTTTACAAAGTATACAGCAACAATTTTGCGTATTCTTTGTGATTTTTATTAAATAAACTTCTTGAAATAAAGTATAATAAATCTTTTTTATCTTTTTGATAACTAAGTAATTTTCTTTCTTAATATTCAGAAGATAAATTCTAGAATTTTAGTAGCATTTTATTGATATTAGCGAAATTTTGCTATTATTCATTCGAGCCGAATCCAGTTTTAGGAGTATATTTCTGTCCGTGAACTGCAACCAATGAAAGTCTTTTCTGAAAAAAAAAAACTTTTTTTGAACCGAAACACCCAACCGTTGGCACCAATGAGTAAATAATAATAATAGTTTGGCACTACAGTTATATAAGAACTTAGGCCGAGCTCTCTCACCATTTTGAGCTGTGCGTGTTATATTTTTACTCAAAGTGGTGGGACCTACAGTTTATTGCCGAATCCGAACGGCGTTTGAGAGCTTTCATAGGCAATGGTTTTACTCTCGTAGGTTTGCCATTTACTGCCGAGAGGTAGAGCGGTATAGAAAAATGTTTCTATGAAAAGATGTTGTTAGCCCCAGTCCAGGCTTGAACCGGGGACCTTTCGGCTCGCAGTCCAACGCACTAACCACTGAGCTACCGCGGCTACGGCACCAATGAGTACTCATTTTTTTTTTAAATTATGGGGATATACGACGTAAATTTCTGTTATGTAAATAATATTCTGAGTGTGAGAATGTTCAGCATAATTAAGAACTTAAAATGGTAGGTACACAATTAAATTTCCCATATGAAAATCCCTACCAAAGTGGGCCCGACCGGCTATAAAAGTCCGTCTCATGTGATCGAACTTACCCATGTGATCAGACTTTGCCAACTCGTCACATATGTGTTGGTTATCAATAGTCGACTTAT
The DNA here is from genome assembly GCA_951804985.1 of Dryomyza anilis. Classification (NCBI taxonomy): domain Eukaryota; kingdom Metazoa; phylum Arthropoda; class Insecta; order Diptera; family Dryomyzidae; genus Dryomyza; species Dryomyza anilis. Next base: position 1,628,394 of record OX638134.1, read on the forward strand.
ACCTTTTATAACAATCACAATTCGTAAAAACTTCGAAAAAAACCTCTTCTAAAATAACCCTATTTCAAATTTACACATGTGAGCAACCTTCTTAACTCGTTTTGGTAAGCGTATATTTGAAAAACGTATATTTCAATTTTCATAATTCTCTTTTTTTATTTTGTTGTATTTTTCACCTTATAAACAAAAATGCCTTTAATAAAAATTTCAAAAATTTTTCATTTTTCTTTTTTTTCTAATTTTGGCACACAGAATGTTGCCAACATTTTGTTGTGATTTTGCAATTTGTTGGAAATGCATGCTGCAAGCAACAATTGCCACCGTCGCCGCTGCACATTTAACTGAAACCTGCCCGATGACGAAATCATCGAGTGTTGGTTGCTGCCTGCGTCATAGCTTCTGTTCATTCAACTTGCGTCGAGTAGCTCTGTCTGCTCCACTGACTGATATTTTTAATGAACCGGCTGCGCATGTTTTTCCATTGCCTGCTTCCCCACCGTCGGCTACTGTTTCTATTGCTTCTTTGTCTCTAATAAATTTTTGAATAATGTTGCATTCAACTCAATATTGCAAAACTTTTTCAATTTAATCAACAAGTTGAAGAGTGAAAAAAAACAACGTTAAATCATATTTGCTGCGTTTATAACTAGCAACTGTTGCTCACTCACTCTCTGTTGCACTTGCGCACGATGCAACCGCAAGTTGCAATTTTCAGTTTCGCGCCAACTACCAAACGAACCAGTCGAAAATCTTAATAGCTAAAAAAATTCAATTTTTAAATTGCACAAAAATGTTTTCATTACTAAGTTTTAGTGTTTTGTTAATTTTATTTCAAATAGTCAAGTGTGAGGAAAAGTTTCTTACGGATTCGCGTAAGTGGTTTATACAAATTTATTTTAAAATTATCGAATAAATTTAAAACGTGTGTGTTGATGCAAAATGAAATTGATAGAATTTAGTCAATCGTGTCAATCAAGCTTAAGTCGATTTTTTAAGTCTAAAGCAAAAACACAAAACGAATTCTGGATTTTAAAAAAGAGAAAATTAGACAACGCGAAAAGAGTTCAAATATTTAAATTTTTAATTTGGATTTTATCAAATATCAGTTGGACTTTATCAATTTACTCTGTGTGACATTCATTTCTGAAAAAAGTAAAAATTATCAGCACCTTAAAAATCAGGTGTAATAAACCAAAACGTCTGTTTTGAACTATCGTGTACCTATCGTCACTATCATGCCAAAGGGACGAATGTGTAATAAATCTTGTCATGCCAAAAGGGCTAATATTTTAGTTTTTTTGCCATAACTTTTTACTTGTACAAAATAAAATAGTGGTGTAAATGCATGAATTGTATGTTTTTAATTCACCTATCGATTGGCATCATTATTTAAAAATAATTGTCCTAACATTTTTCTTGCAAATAAAAAAAAATAATGATACCAATAGATGATGCTTTAAAAACAAACAATTAGATTCTTTACACTACTATTCTACGCTGTACCAATCAAAAGTTATGGCAAAAAAACGAACATATTCGCCCTTTTGGCATGAAAAGATTTTCAATTTTTCGAATTTTGCTATTTGCAAGCGCTATCTATTATTGATACAAGATGAAATAGTTATGTAAAGGTATTAATTGTTTGTTGTCAACGCACCCATCGAATGACATTATTATTTTAAAATATTTTTTGAATTTTTGTTATTTGCAAGAATATTTTGGTTAATTATAATGATGCCAATCGATAGGTGCTTGTAAAACTGACAATTAATTGCTTTACACCACTATTTTATCTTGTACTCATGAAAAGTGATGGCAAAAAAACCAAAATATTTGCGTTTTAGTCAGGATATTGCCACACAAAATCTGTATTTATAATTCTGTAAGTTGTCCAAATCAAAATATATTTTATATACTTTATGCTATTTGATGAATAAACCAAAATAACACAAAAAAAAAATTAAAAAAAAAAAAACAATTTTTTTCTAATTTTTGAAGCAATTCAAACAATATAATTAGATTTCCCTACATTTTTAAAAATACATTCTCCACTTTGGCACACAGAAAGAAATAATCGACGTAAATATAACAACCGATATGAATTGTATTCATCAATCCATCAAGCAATGAAACTCACAAATTTAATGAAAACATTTGCTATTCTTCGTTAAATCAGCAATTACGTTTGCTAATATGACTATTTGTACGTTAATGCAGCAAATTAATTAATCGGCGCAGTTTCACCAATTATATTTACTTAAACTGCGCCGACTGAATTATTTGCTGCATGGACGTACAAATATTTATATTAGCAAGCGCAATTTCTGATTTAACGAAGAGTAGTAAATGTTTTCATTAAATTACTGAATTTCATTGCTGGACTGATTAATGCATGCAATTAATATTAGTTGCTATATTTATGTCAATTATTTTTTTCTGTGCATGTCAGTGACGATATCATATTTAAATATACAAACGCATATTAGGGTTATTATTCATTATTAGAAATTAAATAATAAATCTAACAATATATAACTATTTTATATACATAGCTGAATGTGATGTGTACCAATCGAAGTATTTCAAGTACTTTTTTTCAAAATTAAAAAGGTCATTAAAGTAATTTGTTCAGAATGTAAGAGAAGCATTGATTTATTTGAATACCAGTTTGGGAAGAATGAGATTTATATAGCCCTTAAGAGAAGCTATAATTTTGAAATCTATCGGTTCATTTCCAATTTATTTGAATACGCATTTTAGATTTTTGAGCACTTGTTGTGTTATATGTAGGAAAATACGGAAAATTCCAAGTGTAGGTTTACGAGATATTTAAAAAATATATACGAGACACTGAACATTTTACAAAGCTGGTCACAGATATTTGCAAATAAGTCGTGTTTTGTATTACCGATAGATAATTTAATATCCAGCTAATGTTGGTCACTGATTGAGTAAAACTCGATTGAAGAACTCGAAAAAAGAAATTAAAAAAATATTGAACTATAAAAAAGTAGATACATAGTTTCTAATAGTACAGTTGTAATAGAAAAACAATTAGAAAGTTTGACTTTAAAATGTGACTGGAAAACTGAACCACATGTATTCGATTGAACAAGTCAACGTTTTTTTTATTCTTTTACTCAACTATACAATATGTACTGATCTGCACATTATATCGACAACTCTTACGAAAACTAACACATTTCAAATTTTTGTATGAGTCGTGCTACTTTTGTACAGACTTCATAATGAAATTGATATTATACATTGTTTGAAAATTGAGCATTTATTTAATCATGCGTTTATTTAATCATGTGATTCTGTTTGGCAGGAGAAACTTTTAAATTTTTGTTAAAAGCTTTTAAATTTATGTTGTTTTACTAAAATGTTGATAGAATATTTATTCAAATTTCAAAATGATAGAATATTACAAGAATTAAAAATGTTAAGAAAAACATGGAGTTTTTATAATATTGTTACGAAAATTCAATTTACGGAAAACTGTTCTACAAGTTTGTGTCTCTGTATTGTGTACAAAATAAAAACACACTAATTTTTGGTTTAAATTACAACAATTACAACGAACTGCATCAGTTCGACATGTTTCTAGAACCTTCTACACTTCTCGTGAATGCTACATGTCACTTGCATCTCATTCGCACTCATATGTTTTAATGCGCTGATCTTCTATCTCTTTCTCGCACATCGCCTGAATGCACTGTATGATTTTCAGTTTACGGAAAACTGTTCTACAAGTTAGTATCTCTGGATTGTGTACAAAATAAAAACACACTAATTTTTGGTTTAAATTACAACAATTATAACAACGAACTGCATGCATCAGTTCGACATGTTCTAGAACCTTCTACACTTCTCGTGAATGCTACATGTCACTTGCATCTCATTCGCACTCATATGTTTTAATGCCTGAATGCACTGAATGATTTTCAGTTTACGGAAAACTGTTCTACAAGTTAGTATCTCTGTATTGTGTACAAAATAAAAACACACTAATATTTGGTTTAAATTACAACAATTACAACAACGAACTGCATGCATCAGTTCGACATGTTTCTAGAACCTTCTACACTTCTCGTGAATGCTACATGTCACTAGCATCTCATTCGCACTCATATGTTTTAATGCGCTGATCTTTTATCTCTTTCTCGCACATCGCCAGAATGCACTGAATGATTTTCAGTTTACGGAAAACTGTTCTACAAGTTAGTATCTCTGGATTGTGTACAAAATAAAAACACACTAATATTTGGTTTAAATTACAACAACGAACTGCATGCATCAGTTCGACATGTTTCTAGAACCTTCTACACTTCTCTTGAATGCTACATGTCACTTGCTTCTCATTCGCACTCATATGTTTTTATGCGCTGATCTTCTATCTCTTTCTCGCACATCGCCTGAATGCACTGAATGATTTTCCGTCTCTTTCTAACACATTGCTTAGTGCGATAAATTGTCTTGCGTCTCATTCATTCTTGTTTATTGTTTGCACTATGGAGCAAATTACCTCTTTTCGTAACAATTTTTAATTTTAGCTTTCATTAAAATCGTTCGATTGGGATCAAATTTTGACAGCAAATAAATTCAGATATACAGAATCAAAAAATTTAATAAACATTAAAAATATGCTACATATGCCGATTTAGAATGTTATGCCATGAGAGTCTTAATTTTAGCAATGTTTAAAAGTTTAAATTAAAATAAAGAATAACGTAGCCCATTTATTATATTTAATAATTCCAATTGATTAAAAATCCTCCAACTTTCGACTGAATTTGTGATTTATTTTAAATGTTATATAAAAAGTTATTCTGAAAACCCCAATACTAACTACCAAAACTTGAAATTGTACAAATTGTCAGCCAACATAACATCCAAAAAAAAACTGTTGAATATTACAACATTTGCACTTCAAGCTAATTCGTTAAAACAGCAAATTCCAAATAAAGTCAACAACACAACATTTTAAAAATATTACGAAAAACTACCAAAAAAAAAAATAAACCCCCACAAACTAACATCGAAAAGTGTTACTAAACTGGATTTTACGCTCTTCCACAGCAGATTACATCAAAGAGTGTCGCATTGCGGACAAGAATTTCGTCAACTGCTCGACGCAAAGCATTCAGCAGCTCTTCGATAAGCTGAGCACTGGTAAAAGAATTAATTAAAAAAAGAATAAAAAAAAAAATAAAAAAAAATAAAAAAATATTCAACTTTAGGCATACCCGGTTTGGACACCATCGAGAGTTTCGATCCGTTTTTTCTGAATCGCATAAAAATTACGCAAGGCAACAGCAACGCAGTCAACCTCAAAGTTGAGCTTTCCGATGTGAAAATCAATGGTTTCGGTCATACGAATGTCTTGGAGAGCATGTTAGTGTTTGCTGCCAATGATGATGATGATTATGATGTTTATTATGGTAATGACTACGATCATTTTTAGTGTTTATCCCAAGGACTACAGCTGGAAGACGACCTTCATGCTGCCGGTCATGAAGTTGCACGGCGACTATAGCCTCTTTGGGCGCATCTTGCTTATACCACTCAATGGACATGGCAAAGTGTTTCTGGATGCAGGTTTGCAAATTTTTTATTATATAAATATTTGCTGGCATTTTTATCAACTCCTAAATATTATTTTAATAATTCTTAAAATAATTTTGTTTGTTTTCAATTATTGACTACATTGTCTATGTTTTTCATTTATTTTATAACGGTACTTAAATATTTAGATTACTAAAATAACAAATAATCGTTTGCAAAAATTTCCAGAGTACTTTAAACTTACTTTTTTTATAAATTTCTAAATATTTGCTGTTTTGTGACATTCCTAGAAAAAATGTCTGGAATTTTTCAGGAATATTTCCGGCATATTTCCGGCATATTTCTGGCATAGTTCCGGCATATTTCCGGCATATTTCCCTCAAACACACAGATAAATGGACATTTTTAGGAGCGTATGGCAGATCGTTAAATTTTATAGAATTTCAAAGACAGATGACCGGCATATTTTGGACACGGGAAGAAAACAGACAGGTTTAGATACAAACTCCGACTTTGTCTGTTCGAAATATATCGGAAAAATGTCTCTAAACTGCTTTGACCCTACCAAAAACTTTGTCTGGGTATTTTTTGTAATTATTTATTTATTTATGTTTTTTTTTTTTTTGAAAATGTTCAATATTCATGTTTTAATAACTACAATGATTATAGATGAAGGCTAAACAATCAAAATTTGGGAGATGTTATTTCAATTCAAATTTGAAAATATCGATTTGCGTACCAAAGCGCGAACTTTGCGGTCCCAGCGGGTACATTTCACATATTCGAATTTCGCCGAAAATCTTCATATCGATTTTCTCATCGAATAGAGCATTTTTGTTTCGATCTTTTCTGAATATAAAATAATGAAAATTCATTATCGGTCTAGTACCAGAAAATTCTTTTGGAGTCACTTTTTTTTATTTTGAATTAATTTTATTGCAAATCTTATAAATATTTTCCATGGTTATTTTTCAAAAAAAAAAAACAATTCCAAATTCTTACAAATTCTTTTTTTATATTTTTCTTTTAATTTATCATAACAACTACAATAATTGAATAAGAAAACATGACGGTGATAATGCACACCCAGACGCAGCTCTACGAAAAGGGCGGCTTCACCTTCTACAACGTCACGCAGCTGCATGTCGACTTTAAGCTGGACGGCCTACATTCGTATTTCTCAAATTTGTTCAATGGCAACAAACACTTGGGTGAGTGAACTATGTTTTTAAACAATAGATTTCGAAAAAATACATTTTTCGGCACGAATTACAATTGATATAAAAGAAATTGCACCTCCTAAAAATTGCCTTTCCCCACTTTTAATACAGAGGACAGCACCAACAAGTTCTTCAACGACAACTGGCGCATGCTCGCCGATGCGCTCTATACGGTGATTGCAAAAACTATCGAGGACATATTGCTCGATGTGCTCAAGAAGATCTTTCACTTCATACCCGCCAATTTCTTTGTCAGCGACATACCAACGTCGCAGGAATTGTACGGTAAACAAAAACCGAAATAATCTGGCAACGTCCAATAAAATACTTTATCCTAAATATAAAAATATAAAATAAATAGCTTAAAATAATATTACATATTTTTCGGTGCGCTTGAAAAATACTTAATAAATTTAGCGTAATTTTTATAAAAATCGTAACACCCTGTTATAATAATTTTGGTGTTTATTTTAAAATGTTGCGTATTTTTAGGCTGCCAACTTAATTAAATTTATTATTTTATAATTTTTTACAAGTTTTTTTGTAACATATTTCAATGTTTATGGTTTGCCTTGTTGGCATTGCATAGTTGTTGAGGTTTTTGCTGCCAATAAATTTACAAAAACTACAAAAATTGTTATATTTTTTCACATTATGTTTAAATTGACCACAATGACACGTTGCAGCTTTAAATATGAGAGCAGGCGATAGTTTACGGATGAAATTGGAGTTCGCAACATCTTCAATTTTGTTAATGCAAAAACGAAACAGAAACCGAAACTGTTTAATTTGAAGAAAGCTAAAATCGAACAAGAAATTCTGAATTTTTAATGTGAAATTGGAATAGAAATTACCGAACTAGAACTGAAACCATTACTGAAAACCGGAACTGAAAAAAATAACTTTATTTCATATTTTTGGAGTTGGAATTTGCACTGAAACCGAAAGACTTATAATTCAGGTACGGGAACTGGAAATGAAACTACTTCAATTGAATTTTGTTCCCTTTTATTCGGAAATTTCTAAAAGATATAGCGTCCTCGTTGTATAGATTCGATTTGTCCATGGAGTTTAATACGTATTGAGGTGCTGTATGGGTTCGATTAGAACCAATTCTTGTAACGAGACACTTTCATTATCTCGTTACAATATCTATTTATATGTTAGAATGAACTGTAGTATGATATAAATACTATAACTGTAACCCTGATCGAATAAATTCCCCGACATCTCGAAACAGTTTCGAAACAATATCGAATGGCAGACTGGGACTACTGAGATTATTTGAAACCTGAACTTTATTTATTTTTGCGTTTATTTTACGTTTCTGGAAGCGGATCCTGAACATAAACTGAAATTAAAATATTTAAACATAAAAAAATCGATACTGGAACCAAAAATTTTAAAATCTAAATTCTTATAAACTACACAACGCATGGTTGAAGTATATACAGGTTAGTTCATCTAGACAGTTAGTTAGCATACACTATTTTCGACGGTTTTCAAGCATAAATCGGCCGATACTGCTGCAATTTCACGTTCGATAGTCGTACGAAGTTCATCAATCGTTGGCATAGACCCACAGGAAATTGTCTAACGGCGCCAAATCGCACGACCGAGGCGGCCAATCGACTGAACCATTTCGTGAGATAACACGTTCTCCAAACTTGGTTTCCACTAAATTGATTGTGGCATTCGCTGTGTGGCTTGTGGCGCCGTCCTGTTGGACATGTCCCCCAATTCCATATCATCTAATTGAGGCCAAAAATATTCGGTTATCATTGAACAGTAGCGATTCCCAATCACAGTAACGTGCCGGGTCTTGATCATCACGGAAGAAGTACGGCCCAATGACGCCGCCGGTCAATAAACCGCACCACACTGTAATTTTTTCGGGATGCAATGATAACTCATGGAGTACGTGTGGATTGCTGTCTGACCAATAACGCATATTTCGTTTATTGGACGAAGCCATTCAGCCAGAAATGTGCCTCATCGCTGAAGATGATTTTTCGATGAAAATCCGAATCATTTTCAAGTTGTTGCTCAGCCCAATTCACGAACATACGACGCTTCTGGTGGTCAAGCGGCGTCAGTTCTTGCGTCAATTTGATTTTGTAAGAATATAGGCCAAGATCTTTTCGCAAAATTCGCCACAAGGACGTCACAGAGATGCCCAACGCATGAGAACGATGTGTGAGAGACACATTTGGGCTTTCTTCAACTGAAGCCTCAGCGGCAGCAATATTCTCGACACTACGGGCACTTCTTTGTCTCACTGGCACGGGAACTTCTTGTACTGTGCCTGTGGATTCAAATTTTCCACTAGACGCTCAATTGTTGATCTGCTAGGACGATTATGACGACCATAAATTGGACGTAGCGCTCTTAACGTTGAGGCCACTGACTACGAATTTCGGTAGTAAATTTTAATAATTTTGACTCGTTTTTGGCTCGTATATCTGTCCATCATGAAATGGCAAACCTTACTGAAGAGAAATGTCAAAAGAACGGCAAGAAATATGGCGTCGTTTGATGTCCCTGTCGCTCTACTTTTGTAGCGTCCCTGTTGAAAAACACTTTACTTCAACCATGACACAACCATATCTGGAATTGGATCTAAACCCAGTATGCCATTCGTTACGATATCGTTACGAGATCAATGCGGGTAGATGGAGAAAGCACACGATATCGGATCCGTTCTCGTAACGATATCGAGCGTCAAATTGGACCTACTTGCTAGGTAGATATCGAAACGTTTTCTCGATACGAGAAATTTTTCGAAGTCGGAACGATATTGAAGAAAAAAATGATCAAAATTCGAGATTGCTGCGAAAAATATTGATTTGAAAAATGTTTAATTATCGTATCTTGTCAAAGTATTTGAATGTACGAAAATTTTTAAAATTTAGAATGGAGAAAGCAACGAGATCGATTTTTTTTAATGAAGTTATTTGAGAAAACTTCGAGGCATCGAAGGTCTCCGAGACATAGCAAAACTGTTACCGAATTAGGGCACCAGAATCTATTGAAATATAGGAGACCGCAACTGAAACTGAAACTATTCTTAATTTTAAAAACGTAGTTGAAATAGAAATTATAGAACCAAAACTCGATGTGGAACTAGAATTATTAATTAAAATTTGAAATGAAACAAAAAAACTGTTTTGCGCCGGAACCTGAACTGAGACCGAAATAAACCTAATTTCACAACCGGAATTGAACCGAAGCAATTTTTTATTTATGTTTAGAAACTAAACTTAAATAGAAATTACGGAACTATTAATGGAGTTAGAATTGAAAATATTATTCTTAAATTTTATTCTTACTTTTTTTGAACCGCAACTGAAACCAAAATAAAATATTTCGAGAACCGGTATTATATATTTTAAATTTTTCACAAAAGTTTACGCATCGGTTTTTTTAATATTTGCATTGCTTATATCACCCTGTATTTCAATATCCGACTATTAATTGCTACCTTTGCAAACACAGATTTTTCCACAGTTCGCTGCGGTTTAGTTTAATTTTAAAATCTCTCCATTTTTCTCTTCGCCGCGTTGCTCTTTCGTGCAATTAACGACCTGCAACCGTTAAACACACCACCGCCGATCAATTTAGGCACATCCAGCAATAAGTGTTGCCACTGCATGTTGTTCGCGTGTGACCAACAATAACAGCAGCAGCAACAACGATGGCCACTCGGTCAGTGGCGCCAACTACCAACCGAACCCAACCAAATCTGACCAAACCAAAACGAACCAAAACGAACAACGCTATTAAGGACTCGTGCACGCATCCTTTACCGCAAATACTATGAGGCAAAGTGTTGAATTAATTGGATGTGTCAATGTATTTGGGTTGTGTCGTGTTGTGTTTGGCTGCCTTGTTTTATTTTATTTTGTTGTCGGTGGTCGCGCGTGAATTTTGTAATAATTTTTGAAATTGCCGTAAAAACAGCAATTAATGCATTAACCTTGTGCAAGTGAATAAATTGAGCAATTAATTGGGGTTGCTTAATTTTTGGGAAAATACGCAATATAGGCAAATTGCTGTGGTTTTGTCTTTTTTTTTAGTAGAGACAAATTACAAAGTGCAATGAAATAAATTGCTGTGGTTTGCAGATTTTAGTAGGAAGAGCTGGTTATAATTAGCAAAAATAGTAATTTAGATTTATAGTGAAAAATCTTATTTGACATGCAAAATTTTATTTTAATTGAAACATTGAAAATAAGTAATATGTGAAAAATTTAATATATTGCGAAAAATTGAATTTTTAGTTAAAATTTGAATTTTTAATGATAAATTGAATTTTTAGTGAAAAATTGAATTTTTAGTGAAAAATTGAATTTTTAGTGAAAAATTGAATTTTTAATGAAAAATTGAATTTTTAGTGAAAAATTGAATTTTCAGTGAAAAATTGAATTTTTAGTGAAAATTTGAATTTTTAGTGAAAATTTGAGTTTTTAGTGAAAAATTGAGTTTTTAGTGAAAAATTGAATTTTTAGTGAAAAATTGAAGATTTAGTGAAAAATTGAATTTTTAGTAAAAAATTGAATTTTTAGTGAAAAATTGAATTTTTAGTGAAAAATTGAATTTTTAGTGAAAAATTGAATTTTTAGTGAAAAATTGAATTTTTAGTGAAAAATTGAATTTTTAGTGAAAAATGGATTTTTTAGTGAAAAGTGAATTTTTAGTGAAAAGTGAATTTTTTGTGAAAATTTGAATTTTTAGTGAAAATTTGAGTTTTTAGTGAAAATTTGAATTTTTAGTGAAAAGTGAAATTTTAGTGAAAATTTTAATTTTTAGTGAAAAATTGAATTTTTAGTGAAACGTGAATTTTTAGCGAAAATTTTAATTTTTAGTGAAAAATTGAATTTTTAGTGAAAAGTGAATTTTTAGTGAAAATTTTAATTTTGTAGTGAAAATTTTAATTTTTAGTGAAAATTTGAGTTTTTGTGAAAATTTGAATTTTTAGTGAAAAATTGAATTTTTAGTGAAAATTTGAATTTTTAGTGAAAATTTTAATTTTTAGTGAAAATTTTAATTTTTAGTGAAAATTTTTATTTTTAGTGAAAATTTTTATTCTTAGTGAAAATTTTTATTTTTAGTGAAAAGTGAATTTTTAGTGAAAATTTTAATTTTTAGTGAAAAATTGAATTTTTAGTGAAAAGTGAATTTTTAGTGAAAATTTTAATTTTTAGTGAAAAATTGAATATTTAGTGAAAAATTGAATATTTAGTGAAAAGTGATTTTTTAGTTATCAGGTTATGGCATTCTAAAAATGCAATGATCAGAGCCCGATCATGAATGAATCACAAATTTCTAATAGGGTTAAAGCATATAGGTTGTTATTAATACTGATAAACCCTATTAGAATTTATGTAATTAGGGCAGAAATTGTCATGGCAGGAAGTCATGTAACGTGTCGGATTATGACAGAAAATATAATTGGATCAGATCCGGATCATGTATCTAGAAAATATGATTAGGTCAATATCCCGCTTTTCCTAGAAGGGTACCAGGGTTTTTAGTATTAAAATTTTAAATTCTACGTGGTCATCTGAATGTAAACAAGACAAATATGACTTAAATGCCATAACGAAACATAGCTTTTGTCTGGAATCCATAGACGAAAAAGAAATATAATAGTCGAGTTCAATAAATAGTCTATAAGTCTGATTACCGCTTTTGGCAGAACCTTCTTTAAATCTGCCACAAATTAAATTCGCTTAAATCAAAATTAAAACCCGGCATAAATTGCCTGCGTAACTTGTGTAAATTTATGTAAATAGTGACCAAGTAGTTATACAATATACAAAAAATGAAAAAAAACCTGTAACAAAAACATTTTCTCTCTAGTGGCAAAAGTTTCATTTGCAACATTTGTACAGCCAGGGCAGCTGGCCGGGCCGGGCCGGGTCGAGTCAACTGACTGACTGACTGACTGCATTGACAACAAGCCAGAGACTATAAAGCGACGCGACGCTGGTCAGAACAGCGTCAAAATTCAACACGACGACGCTGGGTTCAGCAAATAGTTTTCAGCATGCCACACAATGCACATCCGGTGTCCTGTCCTGTGATGTGCTGTGAGCCCGAGAAAAATTATCCTTGCAGCGGCCATAAAAATAAAAGAGCAGCAGCGCAAAACAATGGCGTTGTGTAATGGTTGTGTAGAGGTTGCCGTGGGGTTGCGGTGGGGCAACAACCAAAACTTTTACAAGGCCTATTAGGATGGCAACACAAAAGCAATTATGGTCGGTGACTGATGGGCGGGCAAATGGGAGGGCAGGTGCCGGCTAAAGAGTTTTGTTAAAAGATTAAAAGGCAGCCAAAGAGGAAATAAAAGCCACAAAGTCATCATCATCATCACCATCAACAGCAGCAGTAGCAACATCATCATCAGCGGTAGCAGCAACAGCAGAAACATCAACGTCATCAGCAGCAACAGCAACATCATGGACCGCATCAACAAAGTCAGCATCATTCTCCGGAGATTATGCGCCATAAATGAGCCGGCCTGAGTCTGGCATTGTCTGAACCAAGCGACGTTGGTCATGGCAAAGTAGTTGTCGACAAAATGACCCATCATAAAAATAAGTTTTATTTTCAGAGGCTCGTATGTCTTGCGCCGAACACCAAACAGCTGTTAACGTCGTCGTCGTCATCGTCTGTGCCATCGTCTTGTGCTGGGCCAAAAGGATGTTTATTACTTTGCCATTAAGACGGTTTTGTGCTGACGCCTTGGCCTGTGCCCGTTGCGTTGTTTCTCTGGAGTCGGGGTGAAATTCGGCGTTGTAGTTACTTGTCTTGTTTTAACTGTTGTTCGCAGCGATTGTGTGTGTTTTCGCGTTGCTGCTCAGTGTCTGCCTAGGCAAATATTTGTCGCCTACAGCATGGAATTTGAATCAGTTAATGGATGTCAAGTGCTGGCGATGAACAGTGGGCATGATATTGATTATAGCATTCTTCGCTGATATAATAGAGTATAATATAGGGTATTTTATAAAATAATTTATGGTTTTATTTTACAATATTCATTACACTATATTATCGAGAATATCGTAGTTGTAGAAGTAAAAGTCACCAATTTCGTATTAAAATTTTTAGTATTACAAAAACGCAATAATCTCAGGCATTTTCTAATCAATGAGACCAAAATTGCAATATTATACATTTTAAGGCAAATATTGAATTTTCAGTAAAAAAAAATTTGAATAGTGAAAAGTTGAATTTTTAGTGAAAAGTTGAATTTTTAGTGAAAATTTGAATTTTTAGTGAAAATTTGAATTTTTAGTGAAAATTTGAATTTTTAGTGAAAATTTGAATTTTTAGTGAAAATTTGAATTTTTAGTGAAAATTTGAATTTATAGTGAAAATTTGAATTTTTAGTGAAAATTTGAATTTTTAGTGAAAATTTGAATTTTTAGTGAAAATATGAATTTTTAGTGAAAATTTGAATTTTTAGTGAAAATATGAATTTTTAGTGAAAATTTGAATTTTTAGTGAAAAATTAAATTTTTAGTGAAAATTTGAATTTTTAGTGAAAAATTAAATTTTTAGTGAAAATTTGAATTTTTAGTGAAAATTTGAATTTTTAGTGAAAATTTGAATTTTTAGTGAAAATTTGAAATTTTTAGTGAAAATTTGAATTTTCAGTGAAAATTTGAATTTTTAGTGAAAATTTTAATTTTTAGTGAAAATTTGAATTTTTAGTGAAAAATTGAATTATTAGTGAAAAATTGAATTATTAGTGAAAATTTGAATTTTTAGTGAAAAATTGAATTTTTAGTGGACAATTGAATTTTTAGTGAAAAATTGAATTTTAGTGAAAAATTGAATTTTAGTGAAAAATTTAATTTTTTGTAAATATTTTATTATTTTGTGAAAATTTAATTTTTTTACTTTTTTTTAGTGAAAATTTGAATTTTTAGTGAAAAAAAAATAACTTTTATTGATAAATTTTTAGTGAAAAATTCAACTTATACTGATTTTGAATTTTTAGTGAAATAAGTTCGTAAAATTCCCTCAAAGATATTTATCAATTTATATCCCTCACAAAAAAAAACATCATTGAAGATGAAAAAAAAATGTCCATCCTGACTGATTGAGAATAAATATATCGCTCAATAATAATAATTCTCATTTCAAAAGTACTCATCATTGTTGATGAATATAATTTTAATCTTCAATTTTTCTCATCATCGAAAGATAAGAATAAACAGTCTAAAGCGAATTCTCATCATTTGAAGATGGAAATAAATGAAGGACATGCCCAGCAGCACCTCATCCTACAGTGGACAGTCGAAACCTTTGTTTATCATATCATCGAGTAGCAATCGGATGTGTACAATCGCTCATTTGTCCTCATCTTTTCCCATAATTTTACTCTTTTTTTTCTTCATATTTCATCCCATCATTTTTTTCATATTTTCTCATTATTTATGTTCATTTTCAAATGATGCGAATTCGCAACGTTCTGAATTTTTTCATCATTCGAAGATGAGAAACATTTAAGATTAAAATTATTTCCATCAGCAATGATGAGTACTTTTGAAGATGAGAATTACTTGGATCACTGAGCGATATATTTATTTTCAGCAATGATGAAAAATATATTTATCAGTAGTGAGCAATAAATTATCATTTTTAGTGAGGGATATAAACTGAGCGATGAGAAGAAAATAAACTATCTTCGAACCCTGATTTATAGTGAAAAATTGAATAGTTCGTGAAAAAAAATGTTGAGTGATTTTTTGAGTATTTTTAGAGCAGTTTTTCCGAGTCCTAGAGCATTTTAGTTGCGAACAGTTTTTAAAGACTTTTTTATTAGAGTATTTATTATAGTATTTTTTTAGAGTACTTATAATGTACTTATAGAGTACTTTTTAAAGACAAATTATTCGAGTATTTTTTGAGTTTTTTTAAAATATTTTTTCAGTATTTTTTAAAGTATTTTTAATAAATTAAAATAAAACTAAAACTTAATATAATTAATAGTATTTTTTATATTATTTTAATTATTTAAAGTGTTTTTCAACACTAAATTTCCAAGTCTTTTTTAGAGTATTATTGGAGTAAATTTTAAGAATTTTTTAAAGCATTTTTTAAGTATTTCTATAGTATTTTTATAGAGTATTTAATAAATTTTAAATATTATTTTTGAGTATTTCATAAAGTATTTTTAGAGTATAATTCGAGTATTTGTTATTGAGTATTTTTTTCTTTCTTTCCTTTAGTATTTTGTACTTCTTTGTCCCATCGTTGCCCAAATGCAATTTTTTGTGCATTTTCAACTGCACCGTAGCAACTATTTGTGTACGCTCGTCATGTTTGTTGTTGCCAGTAGTTTTTGAATTGAAAAGAAAAAAAATTAAAATTCACCAAAAAAAAATTACAAAATGCCTGACAGAAGTGCAGCAACTATGCAAATACACCAACGCGCAACTGTAAACAACACTGGCTGACAGGAAAAACCCAAAAAAAAAGAAGGAAAAACTTTCAAAAAAACCTCAGTTTATTTTGTGGAAAATCTAAAAAATTTTGTCAGCTGCGTTTCATTCAAAATAAAATAAAACAAAAAACAAAATATTTTTATTTCTTTTATTTTGCTGCATGGAACAAATAAACGAGCGTTAAACTAACGAGTAACGATTGTTTAAAATCGTTACTGAAAATTTGCTGTTCAATACTTTATCAATTCATTTTTAAAATTACTTTTTAAGTTTTTAAAAAAATAAAATATTTTAAATTGATGCCAACTTAATGCGAAAATAATGACCGCAAGTAGCAACAGCAACAACAACAGCACCAACAAAAACCCATTGCAATTACAATGGCAGCAGGAAGGAACAACAAAACAATCTCATTTGGTCACCACATGCACGCGATTCCATTTAAATCGGCGGCAAATGGTCACACTGCGTTACATTTGCCACTTGCCGGCGGCGCGCAACGTTTTTACGCCTGAAATTATGCTCATTAAAAATATATTTAATAATAATTGAGCGTAAAATAAGCCGAACACGCGCTGCACGACATCGTAGCGCTTCGTTAATTGCAGCGCGTTAAATAAAGCGTAACAGTGTCGAGCATGTGTTGGTGTCCGATGTATGTGTGCGAGTGGCTTTAAAAGCCAGTAGAAAAATTAATTTGGATGATGTTTTTAAAATTTAAAATAGTTTAAAAATATTGTTTGTTGCAATAAATTATGTTTTGTAGCAAACATAATATGATTTTAATCAATTTACAGGAATTTTATAATTTTAAGAAATACTGATTTAAGATATATCATAACATATCACACACCATCATCATATCATGATATCATCATATCATCATATCATCATATCATCATATCATCATATCATCATATCATCATATCATCATATCATCATATCATCATATCATCATATCATCATATCATCATATCATCATATCATCATATCATCATATCATCATATCATCATATCATCATATCATCATATCATCATATCATCATATCATCATATCATCATATCATCATATCATCATATCATCATATCATCATATCATCATATCATCATATCATCATATCATCATATCATCATATCATCATATCATCATATCATCATATCATCATATCATCATATCATCATATCATCATATCATCATATCATCATATCATCATATCATCATATCATCATATCATCATATCATCATATCATCATATCATCATATCATCATATCATCATATCATCATATCATCATATCATCATATCATCATATCATCATATCATCATATCATCATATCATCATATCATCATATCATCATATCATCATATCATCATATCATCATATCATCATATCATCATATCATCATATCATCATATCATCATATCATCATATCATCATATCATCATATCATCATATCATCATATCATCATATCATCATATCATCATATCATCATATCATCATATCATCATATCATCATATCATCATATCATCATATCATCATATCATCATATCATCATATCATCATATCATCATATCATCATATCATCATATCATCATATCATCATATCATCATATCATCATATCATCATATCATCATATCATCATATCATCATATCATCATATCATCATTAGGGTCATAAAGACCCTAATTTAATTTTTGAATGATTTCCTACCATTTTTTCCCGCATTTACCAGATTTGACTTTTCTTTTTAATCGATTTACAACTGGGTACCTAGGTAAATGTACAGCTCAATGTGAATTGTAAAACATATATATATTTTTTGCAACAATAATTGAGTTGTACGCGTTAATTTAAACGGCTTAAAAGGTTTCGATGTTGCTCTGTTGTTGTGTCGCTTGAATATTGTTGTTGTTGCTGCTGCCCCCGATAACTGGCACAGCATTCGAGTTGTAATCACAATCGCTATTTGCAAAATGTTTAAATTACAATTTGAATGGGATTAAAATGTGGCAAATGGCAAACGGCGCCACGTTTTAAAATAATTTAAAATAACGACAAAATAATTAACCTCACTTTAGTCGCGCTTCACGGCCTGATAATCGTTGGCCGAGAGCCGATAAAACTGAATCGCTGCAAAGTTGACAATACTATTAAAATAAATTCCCAATGCATATCATTATAGAAATACATTATCATTTAGGATTAATTTTATAGAGTAATTGTTTATGCAACCAAATCAATTTAAAATTTTAATGAATCTGTTAATAAAGTTGACAAAATTAAAACGAGAAATTTATTTGACCCCATAAGTACTAAATGTAACCAATGCAAATTAATGTTTATAATAAACAAAAAGTCATTAATATTTTTTTCGACGTTGGAAGAATTAAAATATGACAAAACACTTTATAAAGATTTATATGAAGTTTATTTAAAAAAAAATATAAAATATAATGCTTGATAATCCAAAATCTAAATTACATTTAAGAGATTAACGAAATATTTATATAATGGTAATAATATTTTTCATGTCGATTTAAGTCTTTATTTCTCAAGTCTTTACTTGTCAAATTTGTAGATTGAACTTCATTGAAAAATAATATCAAATTTATTGTATAGAAAACAAAATTTTTTATAAAATTTGAAAGACTAATGAATATTCCTTGTTTGGTATCAATAAAAGTCTAATCTAGTTAAAATTGACTGAATTATAACACTTTTCGCAAAGTACTTAGTCAAACTTTAAGCAAGTACCTGGCAAGTTTTACTGCTAAAGAGGTACTGTATACAAATTCGATTTAAGAATTTAAAAAAATATTAATTTAATTTCACGAAACACGTTGTTTATAAATCAAAATATTTCTAATAAATAATGTTTATTCGTATAAATAAATTAAAAATTAATTTATAAAAAATATTAAATTTACATTTATTGAAAAAGACTATTAAATGTACCGATAACATTGCAATTAAGAAATTTTAATAACATTTTAAAGCCTAGTATATGCTCTATAATTGGTTTTAAAACTAGCCAAATCGAATTTTAATTGTGAGATTTATAATGCTTTGAACGTATACAAAATACTAAGTAAGTAAGTAATACTAGGTAAGTTTAATCTCTACAACTTCAATTAATACATACAGAATATAGATTTGTTGCGCAAATCAACTTTTTGCACAACCATTCGGTTCTCTCAACCGCTTAGTCGGTTCTAATAGTCAAAACTAACAGTCAGAGCCAAATTATAAATGTTTTAGAACCATTTCAACAGTTTTACAACTATTTGAAGTCTGTATCCGCTCCCGAAGCACGAACCGAATATGTAGCAATTTGTAGAAAATGTATTTTAACCGCATGCATTGGTTGTTACAACTAACTTTTTCGTTCTTCCAACCTCATGCCAAAAGAGCATTTTCCTGTGTTTAGATATAATATTTATAAATATTATCGAACGCAATCTCTTATATAACGAAGAATAGCAAAAGTTTTCATTTAATTAGTGAATTTAATTGCTGCATTGATTAATGAATGCAATTAATATCTGTTGCTATATTTACGTCGATTACTTTAGTCTGTGCGGTAAAAAGTTGCACCTTAAAATAAGTAAAATTAAAGACGCTACTTCAATTTAAATATTTCTTAATATTAAGAAACTCTTTTCTGATTTTGCTGCATTGAGTCGTTAAAAAACTTTTTTATTTTTTCGATTTTTAATACCAATTAATTTGCAAAAAAAAAATGCAATTCCAATATTCAGCAGTCGATTGGTTTTTATTGTTTTTCGCACGGCGACACCAAACGTAACGAACGCATATTTAAAATAAATTCAATTTTGCAAAAAATTAAAAATTCAATTGAAATGCAATAAAAAAGAGCGAATAAAAAAAATGTGAAAATATTAACATTTCATTTATATAACAAATTAAATTGCAGTGCCAGTGCAAACATGGCATAAATTTGACGTTTACCTTCGTTCGGCACAGCTGTCGTGGTCGAGCAACGTGTTTAACAAATTTACAGCCATCATTGACGCCATTATGGGCGCACGTTAAGCGCCAATAAAGCGCACTGAAGTTGGCTGCCGTTGCCGTTGCAATGCGCGGCCTCAGTGCGGCGCTGCGCGGGCAAGCAGCAGAATTTGAGCAGAACAATATAAAAGAAGCAGCTGAAAAAAACACGTGCAGCAAAACATTGAATATTCATGTGAGCACCTCGACCAAATGGTTAATAAAAATCAAATAAAATTAAAAGATGCTCAGAATTAAACGCAAAGTCAGCCACCAACGAACGAACGTCAACAAGTTGAGAATTTTTTTCACATAATATTTCAATTATTTTAAGAAATTAAATTATGTAACCGTAGCAAATATTTTTGCACTGCGTCAAAAGCACTTTTTTGAGCTGAGCTTCTTCCGTATGTGAGGGGCCTTTGTACTGCGTAGTTTTTATAGTTGCTCCAAATATATGTGCATAAAATAAACATAAATTGATTTAATTAAAAATATATATATAATCTTTTTTCTATTTTACTAGTAATATTAAGTTTTTTTTTTTTTTTGATTTTCTGTGTTCATTTCTATGTTTCGGTAACGTGCTCAGTATATTAAAGAGCTATAGTTTTGAACCCAAAAAATAAATCTATGATTTTTTAATTTGACATTCCGGAGCACGTTGTGCACGTGAGTTTGTTATACAGTGTTCAATTACACTGTGCTACAGAGTAAGCGGTATATTATTCAAAAGTGATAAAATTAAAACGTTATCAAACTGATTAATATGACAAAAATAAGAATGTTTTGCACTTCTATTGGGATTTTGGTAATTTCTATTTAAGATTCAAAGACCTCGTTAGAATAGAATGGGGTCTCGCACGTCACAAACGAATATCGAAACTTTTAAATTAAAGCTAAATTTTAAATGCAAATTATACTTGAATTCGTAATCTAAAAGTATATTAATAATTATTATAAGTTGTTAAAAGGTGTCATAAAGAAAATATTAAAATTTAAATATATGCTCTGACGAAATTTTAGATTTATGGAATAGTCTTGTGCAAAAATGTAATAAATCAAAATAAGTCTCGATTTGGAAAAAATAAGTTGTTAATTGAGGCCTATTTTACTTCTTACGAACATTAACCGCTTAGTCTAGTCTTGGAATTTAATTTTTGAGGTATTTTTATAGAACAGACGAAACGATGGTTAATATCGAACGGGGAAGAAATATAAATAAATTTCGAAAAGTTTGAAATCAGAAATTCAATTGTTTTTTTTTTTTTCAGTTATTTGTTGTAACTATGATGAATATATACAGAAAATAATTTTGGAAAAAAACAAAAAGTTTGTTCGAAAAAACAATTAGTTTATTTTTAAAAAATCCGAAAAACACATTTTTACAAACAAAAAACCATTTTCAAAATAAAAAAAATCCAAAAAAAAAATCGAACCAAAAACATTTTTCAAAAAAAAAAAATTGTCCGAACAAAATTTTTTTCAAAAAAAAAATAGAAAAAAATATATACTTTATTTATATATAACTTTTTTTCAAAAAAAAATAGAAAAAATATATATTTTATTTATATATAACTTTTTTTTTTAAAAGTCATAATACAAAAAAAAAAGTTATTCTTTAAAAAGTTGTAATTAAAGGGTTTTTCAACAGGGACGCTACAAAAGTAGAGCGAGAAGGACAGCAAACGACGCCATATTTCTTGCCGCTCTTTTGACATTTCTCTTCAGTAAGGTTTGCCTTTTCATTATGGAAAGATATACGAATTCGAATTTCGGTAGTAAATTTTAATAATTTCGACAATCTAAACTTTCAAAATGACACCAGCTAAGAAGATGAAACAAAAAACTGACATACAAAAAAAAAAATAAAAAATAAAGCACAAAAACTAAAACACAAACAAATACAAATACAAAGTAAAAGCATAAAACAAAAGCAAAGACACAAAAGCAACAGAAACAGTAAAATAATAAAAAAAAAACAAAAGTAAAAATAAAAATAAACGCAAATTCACAATGCAAAATCACAAAAACAAACGCTAAAACACAAAATCAAAAAAGTAGAAAAAACAAAAAAAAAGTAATAGTGAAAACAAAATACAGAACTAAAAAAAAACAGAAGCAAAGACTCGAAACAAAAGCAAAAACAAAACAAATACAAAAGCAAAACCAAAATACACATAATGAAAAATACAAAAGAAAAAACACATATTTAAATACAAAATCAAAATAAAAAATTCTAAATCAAAAACGCAAAAATAACAAAAATACAAAAAACAAAAACAAAATTGAAAACACAAAAACAAAACGCAAAAAATATGAAAAATACAAAAAAAAACAAACGCATAAACAGAAATAACCAAATAAAAAAATGCAAAAAGAAAATATCAAAAGAAACAAAAACAAAATACGAGAAAAATGAACAAAATAATAAAATCATGAGAAAAACAAAAGTGAAACGAAACTACATTCAAAAATGTCAAAAATTAGATATTCGCCTTCTTTGACATGATAGTGACGATGTGATTTACTTGAATATTTTTTATTTTTAGGTCTAGTTAAAAAACTTAAACATATATCGTCTTAAAAAAGACGATATTTCCATACATATTCATAGAATATATCGATGATTGGTTGGGAATCAAATTTGTTCTACATTAAGCTAACTAAAAATTAGTTTGCTTCATACGCCAATTTGGGTTAAATAATATTTTCCATTTTATTTTATTTCTAAGACTTGAGTTTTTAAATACTGAAGTGACAACATTGATATTTTCAACATATTCATAGAAACTTATCACAAGACGTATCGACGATTGCGTGGGAATGCAATTTGTCCTACATGAAGCACATTAGTTTGCTTTATACGCCATTAAATGAAGTTAGGAATTGATCAGTGAATTTATTTCTACTTATACTCTAGTAGAAATTTACACTATTAGGAAAGACATGATCATGGCCGAATCATATTTGTCATGTAACTAATCCGGTTATGAGAAGGTAACATTACAATGATTAGTTCCAGATCATGAGCATAGTACAATTTCTACTGGGATAAAGTAACAAAATCAGTAAGATCCGGTCATTATTATTTCGAACATAATCCGGATCTGGCCATGCCAATTTCGATCCTAATTTCCACATGGGATACTATGAAACTAATAATTTTTACAGTTGATTCAATTTTAATAAATTGATTTATTTATGAGTTATATCAATTATTATTCTGTGTTGGTTTTTCCATTCGAATCTATTATTTAATTTCTAACTTGAATTCTACATATTTCCATTAGCATACAATTCAAACTTTTATCGCGTATTTACCAAAAATAGATTGCTCCAGTTTTACTAGTATTTTTTTTTCGTTTGTTGGTTCTATTCCATATTCACTCCAATTTGCACCCATAAACAAAAGTCCGCTTGTAAATTGCTTTTTTAAGAGAGGCGCGCGAACAGCATTTATGGGAATTCCCAGCGCGCTACTCCACAACCAAATAAATCTCCAAACCAAATGTTGTCCACAAATACAAAAACTAAAACAAACCATAAACAATGGAGTTCCCAAAGACCCGGATGGGCCAGTAGCACCAGCAGCAGCGTCATCAAAGTTTTGGTTTTGCGCTGAATGAATTAAAATGCGAATTTCTTTAAAACGCGTCAATCGGAACGACATTTATTACTTTTGTCTATTTTTTGCTACACTTTCTTGTTTGCAGAATCAAAGCACATAAATTGGCCGAAAACGGTGCTGCCAATTCGTATAGTCTGCATGTGATGAATGGGCCAGGGACGGTCGAACAAATTGTAGGACTAACAAGCGGTAAAGGGTGGAAAGACGAAAAATAACATTTTATACATATCTGAATATAAAATGACTCTAACAGATATTATTTTTAAATTGTTTATAATCTTTTTAACTAATAAATAAATCAAGCAACTAAGAGATAATAATTCAAATGAAAAAATAAATATTTACCATTCTCGGCTCCCCGGGCTTTACAATGTTTACGCATTACTCAAGAAAAACAAAATTAATACTCGTGAAAATTAATAAAAGCAGTTAGCAAAAATAATATAGATGCTACGCATTAATTTAGACGACACCCTACAGGCAAGGCACCTCCTTCAATTCAAACCATCTCGTCGTCGTCGCATAAAACAGCTATAAAAAATCGCATTTACACCTGCAGTGAAAATATTTACACTTCAGCAAAAAAAAAAAAAAATCCCTACAACATTTTTCCCTTCTGACTATAGGCAAACAATTGCTTGAGCTGCTTCCGCCTCTGAAGATTTTTGAAATTGAAATCCCCCAAAGGGCACGAAAGCAAA
The DNA here is from genome assembly GCA_951804985.1 of Dryomyza anilis. Taxonomy (NCBI): domain Eukaryota; kingdom Metazoa; phylum Arthropoda; class Insecta; order Diptera; family Dryomyzidae; genus Dryomyza; species Dryomyza anilis. Next base: position 1,652,984 of record OX638134.1, read on the forward strand.
ATCGCATAAATGCGCCAAAAGCAGCTAAAGAAATACTTGAGAAATAGGGTGATATACAAAAAAAAAAAGAATAGGTGGCAAATTTATGTTAAAATATAAAATAAATTCTAGCAACAACTTTAAGAAATAAATAAAAAGCCAGAGAAGCAGTGAAAAGTATAACAACAAAAAATGTAGATGCGAACAAATAGATTTTGCCATTTAACAGGCGGTATCATTCTACGACTAGTGTCTTCTTTTGCAATTCGCCGAATTTAATTTGACTCCATTTCACTGAACGGTGGTGCCAAAGTCAACAATGAACGCCTACGCAAAACTGTTCCGGCGTAAAAATTATGCTAAAATGTTTGCCGTCGATGTAAAGCATAAAAGTCATAACGTTGCCAACATCAATAGACAGTGGGAATACTTGATGTGTATAGTGCAAAAATAGCTAGGAATAGACAGCAATAAAAAGACATAAAAAGTATTCAAACTGTTTATTTTGTTGTTCGTAATATTGATATTGGAATTGTTGATGTAGAACCGGAATTAGTTATTGGGCATGTTCCAGATTTCGATAGAAATGTAATTGAAATTTCACTTATAAGATTTATTTTTTTCCTATTCCAGAATTAGATTTTTCAGAAGGTATTTAATTCAAGTTCTTTAAATAATAAAGATTGAATTTAATTCGAATTGTGTCATCCAAAGTTTTAATTTCGATCAAAAGTAAATTAGATTACCTTAGGCACAATTATTCAAATCCCTTAATCAACCAATTACGTTGGTCATCCAGTAATGCCATTCATTTCGAAATCGTAGTGATGCTGATCAAGAATATATATATATACTTTTTCATACCGGACACGCCTCCTAAGGGGCGTTATAATATATGCACAAAGTTAATATACCCTGTACCTCATAGGTGTAGGGTATAATAAGTATTTTAATTGAAATTTGGTTTGATGAACAGCATTCTTCAATATGATGTACAATATATTATATTCAATGTATTTGTTCATAAATATGATGAAACGTATGCTCATATTGAAAAACACTTTTGCGGTCATTCATCATTTTGATAATGAATTCATAACATTGATGTTCTGTTATTATTAATATTAAGCATTGTTTTTTAATACTATGAATCATGAAGAGCATTTTATTTTCTGTGTAGGGTCATTTAAAAATATTACAAATATCACACATGTTTCAAACCAAATGTGATTCAGGCTTAAGATGTTTTCTGGTGAGGATTTTTGTACACATAAAAAATTTTGTTCATAAATGGAATGAGCGCCGTTTATTGAGACACCGTTCATAATATATATGGAAAAAAACATTATATTTATGAATTATATTTATCGTATATACGAATCGTACAATTTGGGCGAGCCGCAGGTACTTAGCATCGCACAACAACAAACAGCAGCTATAGGCAGAACAACAAGAGTAGATATAAAATAAAATGTATTTAAAAAAATAAATAAATTAAAATAATGAAATATAATAAAAAAAGGAATATAATATAAAAAAAATAATACATGAAAATATATTTTTTTTATTTTTAAATAGTTTAAAAGTTCATAAATATTATGAATTTTGTTCATAAATATTATGAATTTTGTTCATAAATATTATGAATGCGTTCATCAATATTATGAACTTTTTCCTTACGGTTTTATGAACGATTCATAAATTGGATGAATTTTGTTATTGGTTGAGTCGTAATGAAAAATTCATAAAATTGATGAACAAATTCATAAATAGTATGAACTTTTTTTCTGTGTATAAATTCAGGAATTGAGTAACAATCATAAGAATGAGTGGTACTGAATGTAAAATTATAAACGGGTATAGTGGTTTTTTCTCCGCCTCTTGAATTAGAATCAAAATTTTAATCGGTTTTGTAAGATTTTCATAAAATTATTTCAAAGAAATTGACATTTTGTAATTTTAAAAACAGAATTGGTAAATTAATGAGTTTTTAAATCTTAAATTCATTTGGGAATATTCTAGGTCGAAAATATTTTTGTTCAATTCTTTACACAAAATGAGACTTTTTCAATAACAACAAACTTGTAATATATTAAGTATGTTTTGACTTGTGATATCCTTTCGTTCGATTTTATTTTTGTTCCCGAAATTCGATTTCTCAATACAAAACAAACGAATCTCACCCAAACCGTTGAAGTTCTGTGAAACGAATTTAGTTCAATTTATTAAGGTTAGAATTCGTATCGAAATTCAAAACATTCCTGGCATGCTTTTATAATTTTGAAATGGTAACAAATATTCGAGGTCATTGCATTAATATATTAATTCTATATTGAAAGAAGAAAATTATTGGACATTGATTTTAGGTGCTTCATTCGAATTTCTTTTAGCAAAATAGTTTCTTTCGGATTTTTCGTATTATATTTTGTTAGCTTACCATTAAATGAATTAATGCAAAAACATGACAATCCACATTTCAAAAAAAAAAAAAAAATAATAATTTATTCGTTCATTATTTTCCAAGTCATCTGTTAAAATTTCACCTAAATCATCGAGTAATAATGCTTTTAAGGTGTTTTCTTATTAGGTTTTTACACACAAAATTAAGATTTTTCGATCAATTTCTTGAACTTATAAAATTACAGAATTTATATTGAAATATTACGTATGTATGTCGGGGTGGTAAAGAGACCTACGGGAACCTACATAAAATAGACACTTTTTAATAAACTGTAGTAAAAATTCGACAACGTATAAAAGTATGTAGTAATTAGTTAAAATTTAACTTTCTCCGCACTCAGACTTCGAAAACATCAGTCATTTTAACGGTGGAAGGTTTCAATTCCAAAGGAGCAGCAACTTTAATACTCAAAGTGAATGAAAAAACCAAGTTTATAATTACATAAATTTCAGTCTAAACTGACAACAAAAACTTCCAAAAACTGCTGCAAGCCTTTTTTTGTTAAAGGACTTGAAGCATAAAACAGGCAGTGCCTCGAACTCGTTACTCGTTGCCTGACGCAGCAGAGCAAAGCAGCAGTAACGAGTAAACATACCAAATAACGAGATATCCTTCAAGACAGCGAAGGCACTTTGTGAGTATTATTTGCTGATTGTCTGTTGGCTCAGAATTTGATTAAAAATGATTTTATTTCATAACAAAAATTTCGCTTAATGCGCTTATCTAATTGTTAAAGCGAGACGGCAGATGTGCGGTGATAGCGTGCGACTGAGAGTGAGTGAGAGAGGGCAATATCAAAATTAGCATAATTTATTAGCAGCCTCAAGAGTTGTGAGGAGTTTTTGTGAGGAGCCCAACCGAATTCATATTGAGTAACAAGAAATAACAACGCAATTGTTTGTGAGCTAAAAGCATAGCAGACAATCAACAGAGTCAACAAATCTTTATTTTATTATTTTTCATTTAATTTAAAGCAATTTCAAAAGCTATTGTTTTTCGGTGGAGCGCTCTAGTATTACGGAACGGGCAGCAGATCGGACTATGGCAGGACTTGCCGACAGATTTATGCAGCGCCGTTCATTCGTTCGTTCTAACAATGTAAATCGTAAAATTTAAAATTTTATTATTCGCACTGGCAACGCCTCAAAGTGCCGCCAAGCGAGGCGGCCACATTATTTACTGTCGCCTGCAAGTGCGAACGTCGTTGATCTTGGCTGCCGCTTAATATTTTTTCAATTCGAATTGTATTTGAATTAAATTCTAATTATTTCGATTTAGAATTCTGTGCTCGTCCTTGTTTTTGTTAGTTATTGTTACAGATTTATGACTCACTCTGTGAACGGTTCAGTCGAACGTCTGTGTCTGACAGTCGAACGGACGACCGCAGATCGTATTTCAAAGTGCGCGCATATGTGCTGCGCATGTTTAATTGCAACATAGAGCCGTTTATTGTCACTTCTGAACCGCCTTTTATTTGCCGTAAATCGTTTCTAAGTCAACAGCTGCTGCCGCCGCCGTACATTTGGCGCTCGAATGTCTGCCAGCGCCCGTTGTTGCTTTTATTTCGCATCCGAAGACAATTAAATTCTCGACAATTTCATTTGCCGCACGTTGCTGTAGCAGGCAGGTGCTGCCGTCTGACAAATTCGCATTTGATTTTCATACCGTAGAGAGTGCTATGCATGATCGAGTTCTATATAATTTCATCAATAAATCTTCAGAAAATATGTGTGCTTCTACCGATATCTTTTACAAATATTAAAATTAAAATGAAATCCAAAACTATATAAGTGAATTCATTTTTAAACCGGTTTTACACCGGCTTTATGACCAACAAATTAAAACTTAAATTTTAGTCAAAGCAATTTATCAGCCATACTCAGCTAAGTCGAATTCGATTATTTACTACACAAAAAAATTAAAAATGCCCATCTAATTCAATCCTTCACAGTTATTTTTAACACATTCAGTTCCATTCGAAGACTTAACAAAGAGAAATCAAATGAAAATTATTTCAAAAACTTCAACTTCTGTGCGAATTCTACTAAAAGGTCAATTTGATCCAATTATATTTTTTTGGTCTTTTAGAATTCGATTATTCAATACAATATAAACGTATTTCCATCAAACTCAATCCATTCTTGTTATAAGAGAAGGTCAATTTGTGTTAGGTTCTTAAATATTTTTATCCTTAACGGGAATTTTGTTTTAAAACTTTTGAAAAGCCACTTTATAGCAGACAAATGGAAGTCAATATAGCCTATAATTAACCGGAAAAATCATCATTAAGATTTTTCGTTCGAAATTTTTTTAGAGTAGATCTATAACCGGAAAATGCTAAATTTTTGGCAATTCAAAAACATTTTTTCGGCATATTTCAAACAGTGAAAGGCGCAGTTTTTATCAAAATCTCTCTATTTTCTGCCCGTTCCCCATATATGACGTGAATCTGCCATAAAAATTCCACAAAAATTTATAACCTGCTATTTACTTCCCAAGATATTCTATTTATCTGTGCGTTTGCCGGAAATATGCCTGAAATATTCCAGAACAATGCCAAAAATTTTGTCTCGGGTAGTTTCCTAACTGCAAGACCAACATTTTCTAAGTATAGAAATTAACTGATTCAAGGCAGAGTTTAGGAAGTATATCGACTGCTTGTACTACAGCTTAGAATTAGTATTTTAACTATCAGTGCTTAATTCTGTTGGATTGCTATGCCAATTGTTAATGAGTCGATGAAGATTTATGCTGATATCAATATCTACATAGTTTCTGATTACTTCCTACCATTTCGACTCCATTAATAGTGTCTAAAGAGCACACACAGTGTCACAGATGGCAGTTAAATGGTAGGCACATAGAAGCCTACCATTTAGCTACCACGTATATTGCCATTGCCTGCAATTTCCTTACCAATATTGCTTTCACACTATACCAGGAAATAGACAGGTTTTGTTCATAATTCCTACCTTTGTCAACCTAAAACCTTCCTAAGAATGTAATTTCTGCTGATTTTTCCTGTTTATTGTCTTCCATTTTCTGCCTAATCATAAACCTAAATCATACTGTAACTTAAAATAATCGAATGAATGTAATAGCATCGATATAATACACCTCATTCATAATCTTACCTAAAAAATATTTTGGAAATACTAGTAAAAATGGAGAATTGAAAATGATACTGAATTTAAATAATATTTGGCTTATATAAAAAAAATTTAAAAATAAAATCATTAGGAAATTGGTTAAATTCAAAAATTCTGGTTTAACGGTGTGTATCTTAGTTTGACATGTCTCGGAGACCATTGTGAACAAAGTATTCCGACGAAATATTTCCGTACGAAAATATTTTGTATGAAAATTCAATACAAAATATTTTCGAACGGTAAAATTCCGACGGAATATTCTTTCACAATATATCTTATACCGAGAAAACTCCGAATATCTATTAGAAATCTGCACAAATGCATTTGAAACTCACTTCAAGACATTCAATTTGTTTAAAAACATTTACTGTCGTCAACTCTATGCTTGAAAATCAAATGAATGTGTTGCTCACAATAACAAAGCACCAAGTACTGTCAAAACAAAACCAGAAACAAACAAAACTGTAGTGAAGAGGTCTATAATGATGTGCAATAAAAATTAAAATACTGAAATGAACTGCATACTTGTACTTGACACCAATGAAACAAATAATGCAGTGAAATGAACTCGCCCAGAGATACTCTGCACCCTAATACTGTCGACTGTCATTGCAAAATGTATACAAAACTGAAGAGTGCAGTAGTGCATTTTTGTGCAGATGTCCAACATCTACCAACCATGAGGTACCATATCGCTATCAGAAAATGGCCGATATTTTTAAATTTGTCCTGCATCCCGCATTAATCTCGTAACGACTTGAAACGAATTGCATACTGGGAGAAATGAAAATATTAATATCTGATTTTTGTACGTTTAGAAAATCTTTTTATATAAAAAAGATTTGATTGGATTAATGAGATGTTAATGGAGTACTTTTATCCAAGAATTTATACTTCAAATATTTTGGAAGATATAAAATTGATCTTTCCCAATAAACACAGATACGGACTGACACGTAAAAACAGTTGGGATAACGAGTATGCCCGTTATTGCGGTGATATTACGGCACAATATTACGTGTTAAATATGGGTCTAGCCGTAAATACGGTAGTAGATACGGATATCAATTTTTACGTATAAAAACCGGCACCGTTCTGGCCACGTAATTACGGTACAAAAACGCCTGTTACCGTAAATTCGATTGAAAATGCAAAAAAATATTTTTACGTGCGAAGTACGGTAACGTTACGTGCACGTAATTACGGCTCAGAAACGGCAGCTACCGTAAATACGAATAAAAATACGCACAACTATTTTTACGCGTAAAAAACGGTAACTTTACGGCTTTACTTAATTTAAAGAAATATTTGTATGACTATAATGCCTGGGTTTTTTATTCTTCATGATTGAAAAATATTTTTCATTCGAAATAATAGAAATATAAATAATAATTGATATATAAAATTTTCTAGTTGCAACATGTTAATGAATGGCAAAAGGTGGTATCTAAAGAATGCTGAAAACATACTTTCAGTTATGCGAAGATAATGTATTTTTCTATAATTATAAAATTTTGATTTTACATAAAGCCTTACATATGGCACGCATACGGCACTGTATTTACGTCCCGTTTTCGTTCCGTATTTACGTACCTTTACGTGCCTTTTATACGGACCGTTTACGGGCCGTATAAACGTTCCCTTTACGTTTCGTTTACGGGCCATATTTACGTGATTTTTACGTTCATTCATTACTTTAAAGTACCGTAAAGAAGTTCCGTTTACGGCCCGTAAATACGTTCACGCATTCACGTATTATTGCCGTACCTACGGGCCATTTCCGGAATGGACCGTATTTTAAATTTCATTTCATATGTAAAACGTGTTGTTTTACGTTCCGTAAACGGCTACCGTAAACGGTGTTTATGCCCGTGCATACGGAACGTATACGGCACGTTTACGTGCCTTTTGGTTTATTGGGTTGCTACAAGTAAACGTTTTTTTTTGTATGAGTTTGAAAAATGTTTGTCATGTCTACTAATTGTATGGATGGCATATTTGAGTAATGTTTATCGGAAGCTGTCATACCTGTTACAAACATTATTATTTTTATACCCTACACTAAGAGTGAAAGGGTATATTTAGTTTGGTCCGCCGTTTGTAACACCCAGAAGGAAGCATCTCCGGTATGGAAAAGTATATATATTCTAGATCAGTATGACCTCCTGAGTCGGCTTAGACCGACTATAATTTTGATAATCCTACCTATTATAATAACACCTACTATAAAATGTCCCTACTTTAAAATTTCCCATGTGATCTAACCTTCCCAACTGGTTTTTAGTGTAGTTTTGCAAAATAAGTTTCAGAATCGGTATCGCATATCATCACATCAGGATATCACTGATTATTAACTCTTACTAATTTTTAAAATTGGAAAAATTCAAATATTAAAATTTAAACCATGATGAAAACTGATTTGATTGTTTTACTTTAAGCTATGAGGTGGAACTATATCATAGTTTATGAGATTTTTGAAATTATTATTTTGTATTTTACATTTTTTATTTATTTTTATACTATTTCTCAATTATCTTAACATGTGCCCTAATTCTACGGTATGTTTGGCGCATAATCATGACTGAATCATCAATTTCGCAGGCAGGCAGACAACTCGGCAGCCACTCTATCCACACATGAGCTGCACAGAAAAACGTTAATTCACTCACGTGATGCGACGAAGTTTTTCCAGCGCTCGACACTTTTATTAAATGAAAAATTGCATCGTTTACTTATGCGAAATTAACAGCCAAATGATGTAGACAACGATGGCAAACTAGACACAGCAAAAAGTTGATTGACTTGGACGGAATGTCAGGCAATGCATTGTTGAAAAAAGTTAGAAACGCGTAAATAACTCAAGAAGTATTAATTAGAGTTTGTAATTTTTTGTAATTTAAACATTTTATTAGAATTTCAATTGTGAATAGATTTTGAATAATATTTTTAGTGCACAAACTTCAACCTAAACTAAACATTTTGAGGTTATTAAAACCCTTTGATTTGTCAATGCGTCCATGCAGCGTACCCTTGAACAAATTGACATTATTTGCCAGATCTAGTTGTAGCGACAGATAGAAGCTTGTCTCGGGTACATAACTGGGCAACATTTCCTCATCGATGTGATAGTCGTGCACATAATAGGCGCCCTTACGTATCGGACAAAGCTTCATAAAGTTACCCTGCTTCAGTACATCTTCGTAAAAGACCTTTAGCAAAGGTTCACTGGAGCGTAGTTTTAGAAATTTACACAGATTCACCGTACGATTGAGGATCGCGGTAAAGTTGCCCTCGTTGGCCTCCAACGATACGGCATACTTGAGATATACATCGTCTATGTTCTCAATAAAATTGAGCTGTATATTTATGGCGCTATTACCGGTCTCATTCTGCACTTTAATCTTGACATCCATATAGTCGGCATTACATTGAAAGGGAAATGAGGTAAAGATCAATTTAAAGGAGCGCTAAAAAGTGGAATTTTTTAAAAGTATCTCAATAAATTTGTAAAATTTTGTGTTGAATTAAATATACCCAAGCGAAAGCAGCGTCACTGCACAAAAACAAAATTACAACCAAGCCAATAAGTATTTGAGCCACCAACTTCATAGTGCTTTAAATTAAAACTGAGCGACAAATAACTGAAAACCCGGCTGATAAACGACACAAAGTAATTAAAAATCGATAAAATTAATGCGCTGATGGCTGATAAATCGAATAGTTTAAATATAGAAAACATTAGTGGACAATTTTTGAAGCGATTGTAGATATAAGAGGTATATTAAAAAATCATTAAAAATCAAGGTTATGGTTGAAATTAAACGAAGCGTAACCACTCGAAATCATTATATAAAGCAGAACATTAACTGGTAGATCATGTAAATCATTTAATGTGAACTTTTATTAAGAGCTATAGGGAAAGTTGACAAAAAAAGGTTTAGTTTAAAAAAAAGGAAATTAACATGCAGTATTTACTACTACTAACTGTGCTACTTTATACATTGTACAATGTGCAAGCGGAGGTAAGTCGTAAAATCCTGATAGAACTTTTTCCTATTAGGACAAACATGATTGAGACAATTCAATACCATTTTTCATCAGAATAAAATTGAGAAAGGAACTATTAAAAATTAATGTTTTTTGTCAGAAAATGAGTAACTTGCAAATGAAATTGAGATGATTTATTAGAAAAAAAAATTTTTTTTTTGAAAAATATTTATTTTCGAAAAAAAATTGATTAGAAAACATTTTTTTTTCGAGAAAAAAATGTCTGACATTTTTGAAAAAAAACTACACATTTTTTTCGACTTTTTCTATTTTATTTTCGTAAAATTTGGTAATTTTCTTATCGAAAATAAAAAAAAATATATCAAAAATTTTCGAACATTTATTTTTTTTAATTTTTTTATTAATTTTTGAAAAGATTCCTTTCGAAAATTTTCGAAAAAAAAATTTAAATATATATTTTTTTTTTGATAAATATTTATTTTCGAAAAAAAAATGTATTCAGACAATTTGTTTTTTTTTTTTTCGAGAAAAAAAAATGTTCGATAAAACAATGTTTGGTCATTTTTTGAAATTTTTTTTAATTTTTGAAAAAAATTCCTTTCGTAATTTAAAAAAATTTTCAAAAATGTTTGAAAAAAAATTTCAAATATTTTTTAATTTTTGAAAAAGATACCTTTCGAAATTTTTTTTTTATTTTCCTATTTTATTTTCCTATTGAAATTTTTCAAAAAAAAAATTAATAAATTTTCAAAAAAAATATATTCTAATTTTTATTTTTTTTTTTTTGATAAATATTTATTTTTGAAAAAAAAATTTATTCGTACAATTCTTTTTTGTTTTTTTTTTTATAAAATGAAAAAATAATGTTTGGTCATTTTTTTGACAATTAAAAAAAAAATTCCTTTCGAAATTTAAAAAAAAATCAAAAATTTTCGAAAAAAAAAATATCAAATATTCGAAAATTTTCATTTTTTTATTAATTTTGAACAAAAAATTTCTTTGAAATTTTTGAAAAAAAAAATTCAAAAATTTTTGAATTATTTTAATTCGACTTTGAAATATTAAACATTTTTTTTTCTCAATTTTTTTTTTAACTTTTTTAAATTTCTTTTCAATTGGGAAATCTTAACTTTTTTAAGAAATATCTCAATTTAAAATGTAGAATACCAATTTATTTTGAAATTTTTAAAATTACAAATGAAAAATACAAATTATAGTTGATATTTCCCCAATTTTAAATAGAAGATATCAATTTTCATAGAAAATTTCGGACAATTTTATTTTTCAATTTTGTACAATTTGTTCGGTCATTTTTTTTGTAGGATAATTTTTTTTTAAATTTATTTTCAAAATAAAAAAAAAATTTTTGATTTTTTCCATTTTATTTTTGAAAATGTATAGTCATTTTTTTTTTTGAAAAAAAATTATTTTCAATTCGAAAATCTTTAAATTTCTTTTTGAGTTTAATACATTTTAATTGAAAAATCACACTAGTAGACTTTTTTATTAGAAATTGTTTCATTTTGAAATAAAAAATCTTAATTTTATTTTATGTTTCCCAATTTAAAATGGAAAATCTTATTTTTTATTATAAGTTTCTGATTTTATAATGGAAGAAACTCATTTTAATTAGAAATGTTACCTAATTCTATGAAAAATCTCAAATTAATTTTGAATTTTCATTTAGAAAGTTTTCTTTCCATTTTACTTGAAATCTTACAGAATTTATACCATCAAACTCTTTATTCCATTCAAATAGAAAGTAATAAGTTCCAAAATGATGGATTTCAATCTCAAAATTCAGCATTAATCATTTCGAAATATAAATCCTATTTTCACTTTAAATATGCTCGATTTGAAAAGGAATATCCAAATTTAAATTAAAAGTTTCTTCTTTCGAAATGGAAAATCACTTTAAATTAATTTAAAATGGAAAATCACAATATCAACTCAAAATTCTTCTATTTCAATTCAAAGCTCTCAATTGAAATGTTATTGCACAATTTATACTAACATCGACCTCTTGCACTCTTTATTCCCCTTCCAACAGAAAGTAATGCGTCCCAAAATGAAGGAGCTCAATGTCTGGAGCGACAACTCGTACCTCACGCATAGCGTTGTCTTCGATCCACGTGATCCGCACATTAATTACACTGTAGACGTGCTCAAGGAGATACATGACGTCGACATACATATTGAGGGCACACTGGTGCAAAAACTGGATTCACACTATTTTGCTAGTTTCAATACAACCATCAACTTGTGTCGCATACTGAATTGGCGCAAACAGTCACCGCTGGGTAGCTTAGTACACGCCTATCTCAAGGATTACGGTAACCTAGCAGAGTCCTGCCCCATACCAAAGGTGCGTAACGACATCAACTACTAAAGTAGGCAACTACATTGGTGTTCCTTCCTATATATTTTTTTTGGCAGGATGCGCATTATAAATTCAGCAAAAAATTAAAATCCCATCATTTACAGGGCAAATACTTCATGCACAAATTCTGGATACCCGAAGATCCCTCGATGTCCACATTGCCCGAACTGGATTTTGATGTCACACTGATGGCCTACCATGTGGATGCGGACAAAAAACGGACACTAATGGTGAACGATCATTTTGTGGGCGAGGCTGTGGTACAGGATGTGAACAATGTAAAGCGTGGCATATTGGCAATGTTGCCGCAGGCAGGCTAAAAGCAGATTTTTTACCGGAACTGGAAGATTTTCCATCAAAAACTATTTAATAAATACTTAAATCCTATCTGTATGTTAAAGTCTTGTGCACGTTTTAATTTAATAAAAAACAAACAGCAATAAAGCTGCAACAAAACACTGCAAAAACCTATAAAAATTGAGACTCTAATTGAATTTCATATAACTCATAATACAGAAGATACATAAGACATATAGAATACATCAAAAATACCCTATAAAAAACGCCATAAATCATTTTGCTGCAAAAACTGCTCGCCTGCTACTTAGAAATGCGTCAAATGTCAGCATTTTGAAATCGCTTTTACTACGACGTTGCATACCAAATTTATATTAGTTTCGCATAAAAACTATAGAGCATTTTTGGCAATTTATTTTTTTATTTTATATAAATTTGATTTTTGTTCAATACAATGTTTTGTCTTTCACCTCTGTTATTAATGCCAAATGCTTAACGTATCGAAAATCTAATTTCGAATGACATTGATCGATGCGAGTGCCATAAATTTGCAAAATTATGCTAATTTCTTAAGTATTTCTATACTCAAATGTAGTAGTAGTAGTCAGACGTAGTACGTTTCGTAGTAGCGCTTGTAGTAGCTGTCTCTATTATGATGTGTTTGGCATTTTTAATTAAATTTTATGACAACTCCTGCATTCTGGGCTGCATGCGTAAAATATTTCCTAGTAGGTGTCAAATTATGTCTGTGGCCATCATATTCAGCTAATGTTGAAATTATAAATGTGAGGAATTTTTTAAATTTAGTCAATTATAATACAAATTTATGTCACTTATATAAGGCATTTAAAAAACCTCACACGAAGCCAATTTGACGTTTCGAACACTGACTAGCAATGCTACAATGTATCAATTAACATTTCAATATTTATTTTTTTATTCTATACAACTGTTGAAAACTTTCGTACCGGAATGTAACAACAACAATATATGTTTTATAGTTCTACATATATGTGAAACAAAAAAAGCCCCTTGGCAACAAAAAAAAATGGACAAAAGGCCATACAAAAGTCCTGGATACCATTGCAGTGCTGTGCAATTAATTTGATCGAGAAATAGTTGTCGGGCAAAACATTTTAATTATTTTGCAAAAGGTTGACAAAACAATTTTTTATTTTCGTTCTTTTTTAGAAAGGTTTCACATGTGAATAATTGGTTGCCTTTTTAATTGAGTGAAGTTTGTGGGATTTCAATTGGGAAAGACTTACGAACGAGTTACGCAAGAGACAGTCATTTGGAAAATGATGGAAATGAATTTGGAAAATGAAAAATTATAATATAAAACAAAATTTGAATCCTAAAATATAATTTAAAATTGTTTAAGTTAATTTGGAAAATAACTCGAATTAAATAATATTTTTTCCGTCTTCTGTGCATCATCTGAAATATATTTTATTATTTGACAATTTACTAAATATTTACAGAAGATAAATTACATTTTAAAATAACGCAAATGAATTGTCAGCCGACCTATAGAAGGACCAAAGGGTACTGCGGCTCATTGAAGACTAAAGGGCGAATTGAATGGAGCAAAACAAAATGTGGACGCGTTAAAATTGAGATAAATTACAGTGCACTGTGAAAATTTTATTATTATATTTGAAAACTAGTCAGAAATTTTAACACATGATAAATTTTGCAAAATTTGAGAACTCTGCGACTCATATAACTGAATATATACTCAGAAAAAAATGCATGTGTAAATATAGCGAAAATATTAATCAATACAAATAATTTTTAATTGATTCATCGCCGATACGACCTTTAATTGAATTGATTACATATTTATTCATATTAACTAATAAATTAACAGCAAATAAATAAAAAGTTACATCAATTCAATTAAATAATTTGTTGAAACGAATATTGAATTAATTGCATTAACAATCGCAGTTGCTGAGCACACGACGCGGGGTTACGATGCGAAATTGCAGCGAATGAACGCCGGCAAACAAGCAAAGGATGATATTTTTGTTTGCGCGTTTGGTTGCGCGCATATTATTCCCATTTGGTATATGCAAAGATATACACTAATAGAGCTTGAACATCCTCTAAGTATGTCGTCAAAAATTGTTATGTACTTTCACAAGAATTTATAGTATTCTTTTTTAATTATCTGAATGAGAATTATAAAGACTGAAAAGATAATAAAAAATACTTTTAAAACGTCGACTTTACCAATTAAATAGTTTCCTATTTATGCGAAGTCCTTAATTGGTATATTTTTGGAAGCAAATCACATTTTTAGTGAATGTGTTTGATAAATACATTAGAACTCGCTGCTAGACCAGTTAATAGTACACAATTATTTATGGTTACTGTATTTACGTCGATTATTTTTTTTCTGTGTAGGCATTTTAAGTTGGAAACCTGATTTCTCAGGGCCCTGTAGACTGATTGTAATAATTTAAAGGCTGACACTAAACTGATAATAATATAATTTAATGATTAACTTGTAGAACATTCTATGACCATCAATTATACTAAGTTTGAGGTCTATACGATACATATTTCCGAATACACAGCTATTTTAAGTAAGAAACTTAATTTCTCAAGTCCCTGTAGATCGATTTTAATAATTTAAAAGGTGACACTAAACTGAAAATACAATAATTTAATGATTAACCTGTAGATCATTCTTTGACCATCAATTATGCTAAGTTTGAGGGTTCTACGATGCATATTTCTGAAGACATAGCTATTTTAAGTAAGAAATTTGTTTTTTCAGGTTCATGTGAGTCGATTGTAATAATTTAAAGACCGACACTAGAGGTATAATATAATAATTTAAAAATCGACATGAAGATCATTCTATTATCATAAATTATACACAGTTTGACAAAGGTATTTTTATTTAAAAACATGATTTTTTAATTATAATAATACACTGAATAGACTACCCAACACAAATTTGCCATAGACAACGCCGCACATCAATTCTATATAATTCGCTGATGCTGAGTTTGACTGCATACTCAGTTTTTTATAACGTAACGTTTTTGAGAAAATTGCAAACATATTTCTAAGCCGTTCTCACTCATTACTTAGATTAAAAAATTATATTTCTCTGGAAAAATAGTTTTATTAAAAAAAACTTAAACGCACTTTTTCTTTCAATTGTTTGGACTAATTTTAATATACTAATAAATGGTAATATGCTATTGAGTTTTTAAGATAATTGAATCTAAACTTGGAAATTTTTGTTTTTTCAGAAGATTTTTTTTTATCATTTAGAATTCAATAATTAACAAAAAAAACATTTATAATTATCTAAAGCATAGTCCCAACTATAAATCAAAATTACTTACATTTTTCTAATTTATACACTTTTTAAAATATGCCCTGAGAGCTAAATTTTGGTACTCATTTACACTATGAATTTAAAAATATAAAAATTCTAATGCCTATAATCTGAAAATATCACTACTTCATATCAAAAGTATGCTTATTCATATTGCATACTCAGTTTTTTATTAATGCGTAGCATTTTTGAGAAAAAATCCGGTAAAAACGTCGACTTTTTAGTAATTTGTATGTAAAATATACAGGTATTTTAAATTCAAACAGTTTTGATAGAGCATATTTTAAAAATGAGCACCGATCAAAAAAGTTAGTAGTTTTCGTCGTTATCTCGAACTATGCTCTGCATAACCCTAGATCATTTTTTTATTTATCATTAGATCCAAAATGCTAAAAAATCTTCCAAAAATAGTCTAACAAATTCAATATTTTTGGGGTTTAGATTCAAATATCTTAAAAACCTATCGGAATTATAGTCTTTGTCGGTATATTATAATAAGTTTTGACAATTTAAAGAAAAATGGCGTTTACAGTTTTTTGGAAAACTAGTTGTATAAGGGCCTATATTTTTTTAATTCTAAAAAGTAGCTGAAAAGGGCCTAAAATATCGAAAGCAATTTTCTTAAAAACGTTACGTAATTAATAAAAAAAAACTGAGTATGCAGTCAAAATCAGCAACCGCGAATTGTATAGAATTGATATACGGGATGTCTATGGAAAATATTTTTTTTTCGTTTTGTTGAGTAAAATCGGGGTGTGACCATAAAATATGCCAAATTCAGCTATTTCAAAATAGAAATATGTTTTTTCAGGACGCTGTAAACTAATTATAGTATTCTAAAGAACGATTTATAGATCATTCTACGACCATATATAATGCAAAATTTGTTGCCTCTTCGATGGGAAGGTACTGCTATGTTAACTTGGAAATACAGAGACCTAAATAACCATGTGCCATTCTTTATAAATTAGTTTTAGAACTTTTGTTTCAGTGTGTCGTTGTTTTAATTTTATTTTATTTTTGCCATATAAATCCATTGTTTCTCAGCCATTTGCAATTTATTATTTTAAAAATATAGCCAACTTTTCCGACAGCAGCCCCCAGTCAAATCTGTCTATTTAGACAATAAATCCTCACGCAGCTTATTTGTCGTCCACATTCAATACATAGCTATTGCAAGGACATTTCTGCACATTCTGCCCCATATCTGAATGCAGTATTTGAGGAGTGGGGGGGGTAAGGTTGACTCCTCAAAAAAAAGTCATTCAGCTAGAAAGTAACGTTGGCGCATTTTTTTCGACCAACTTTTTTGTCGCATGGTTTGCCATTGAATTTTGCATTAGTTTAAACTTGACGTTTTTTCCTGCTCTGCACCAAGCACTGTTTATAGAGGTTGTATTTGTGCCCATTGCTGGTGTTAAATACACTTTAGCTGCCTTGCACAAGAAGACGCCAGTGCATTAGCACTCAGAACATGACTGAGCTGAGAACATTCCTGAGCTGACATTGGATTTTGCAACGTTACTGCTGTCTCGCTTGCACGCGATACTCTAACGATATAGTTTACCGAACATGTAGTTGTTGCGCTATCTCTTTCTCGGTGCATCGCATGCTTATTCAAATTGTTTGAATAGCCAACAGAGACATGCTTCCGATTGACGATTACTTATGGTCTGTAGAATATTGTTTGGTGTGGCTCAATCTGGTTGTTTCTTTTCTTTTGCTTTACTTCGTGTTTATTTTGTATTATGTCCGAAGGATTTCGATTTCTGGCTGCTTATTTTAAAGGACAGCATGTTGCTACTGCTGCTTACAGCATATTAAGCATATAAATCAGCATTAAGTGCTGCTGGCATGTTGTGTTTTATTTTTTGAAAATTTGAGAAAAATTCGAAAAGGATTCATGTGGGATAAAGGTGCCGAATTAATGTCGCTCATACGCAGTGAGGCACTGTTAATCGAAATTGAGTTTTTTTTCAATTTTTTCTCAGGCAATTTATAAATGACGCTACAATGCATATAAGTCATATAGGAAATTTGGAAGAAGGGAATTTTTGATATTTTTTTTATAAATATTACCAGAAAAAAAAAATTTTTCGAAAAAAAAATTGTCCGGAAAAAAATGTAAAAAAAAACAATTTGTCCGAAAAAAAAATTAGAAAAAAATTGTTCGAGAAAAAAAATTGTCCCAAAAAAAAAAATTGTCCGGAAAAAAATGTAAAAAAAAAAACAATTTATTGGAAAAAAAAATTAATTAAAATTAATCCGAAAAAAAATGTAAAAACAAAAATTTTACAAAAAAAAAAATTAACAAAAAAAAAATTTTAAAAAAAATAGTTTTTTTGCCAAAAAAAAACTTATATACGAAAAATAAATATTTTGAAATTGGTTTTATGAACAGCATTCTCCAATATGATGTACATATATATTGTATTTTATGTATTTGTTCATTAATATGATGAAACGTATTCTTCACATACAGTTCATCATATTGAAGAACACTTTTGCTGTCACTCACTGCGGTCATTCATAATGAATTCATAACATTGATGTTTTGTAGTTAACAATTTTATGAATCGTTCTTCAATACAATGAATCATGGTTTGAAGAACGAAATTCATCAATATGATGATATTTTTTTTCTGTCCACACTCTGGAAAAATCTATTAATATTGGTCAATAGGACAGGACAGATTCAATAATATACAAACAAATTAATTTTTTCATATAAACTCAAAAATAATTTAAAAGTATTTAATAGTATTTAATGGTATTTACCTATTAAAATAATAATTAATTCTATTGACTAAATAAAATAGTAAAAAACATTTATTTTTTCAGAGTGTAGATATTAGTTTTAAATGAGGTATTTGAGTTCAGAGGTGGTTGGAATTCTGACCGGCCAGACCCATATTGAATACCAAACATTCTAGTTATATAACTAATCTAAATTCGAAGCTTCATTGATGTTGCTATTCCAGGTTGCCTGTAATCGTGATTTTAGCATACAGACGGACAGCGCTAAATAGACTCAGGAAGTCACGCTGATTAAGAATAGAGATAGACCTCCTACTGCATGTTGCAAACGGATGGCCAAATAATATATACCATTTCACTTTTAGTATAGATTATAAAAAGTCCTCAAATTAATGATACTCATACGCACTATGGTACCCTTCGGTCATAAATACTTTCCCATGTATTAAAACGATTTTCCTTTTTGTCTATTCAATATAATTTAACCATGTAGTTTTTAATTTTATTTAAATTGTATTAAACCGCAGCATTTTGCACAGTTCTTACAATTTTTTTTCACCAAAATTACATTTTAATGTTGCTCATACGTCATGTATTTGCGTGCAAATGTTTTTCTTATATTTTTACCCCCAAAAATGTCTGTTTATTTTCCATTAAGGCTTATGCTGCGTATAACACAAAATATGCGCGTACCTTGTAACGCGTACAATTTATGCAAAAACATTGATAAGCGCCGCAAAACAAACAAAAGCGGTTATGCGCCTAAATGCAGGCTATATATTTTTGGCAATTGCAAAATAGCAGACTGCTTTTAGTTTATTAGATTTGCTGCTAGTGTGTGTGTGTGGCAGCACACTTTATAAATCTCAAAAGATTTGCGCGCAGACAAAATGTTGAAAAAAAATGTATATAATATGCGCTTTAGCAGGAGGGACCTTATTCTATCTAGCCCAAGGATAACCACAATAAAGACACATTTTTCACAATTGAACAAATAATCGCTTAAATGGAAACGACGCGCAGGACGTAGTTGCAGACGATGACGATGATGCTATTGATAATGATGATGATGCTGCTCTTGATCATGTTGATTATATTGATGAGCTTCACAATGACGTTGTGGACGAAAACTAAGATGTTGCTGACGACATTTTCGGCGACTTTGCCAATTTTTAGTTTTATTTTCTAATTTTTCTTTCTTTTTTTTTATTTTGTGTGCCAACATTGGCAGCACAATTTTTAAATTTTTGTGCAAAACTGCTGTGGTAGCATGCTAGACAAAAAAAAGAGGAATCTATAAAAGTTCCGGAAATACACATCATCAGAGACAGCAAGCAGCACGTCGCACAGTGGGTCGACATTTTTTATGAATTCCTTTCCTCATTTTGAACTCATTAACAGTTACTGATTTTGTCATAACTGCCACACAAACTTTTATCACAAGTTTACCGTAGATAATGACAAAAAATATACTCATTTTTCAAGAATTCAAAGAATAAGTTTTTAATTAAACAAAACAAAATGGTATAAAGTGTTGAACTACTGAAACTAACTTGACTAACAAATTGGACTTTGATGTAAATTTAGAACACACCCTATATTTCAGTGTGTGTAACACCCCAACTCGTCAAATGATCCAAGGAATCGGTCCATTAAATTTTAGCATTCCGAAGAGGACCACCCTGTATATAGAAAAAATTCATCGATATGAGAATATGAGATTCATCCTTATTGATACTACCATTCATTAAATGGCATATTGATGAATGCATTCATTATATATATGAAATTATTCATACTATCGACGATCATAGTGAGGAAGGAAATATTCAATACAATGAATTTGAATCGTCATATTGATGAATATATATAATTATAATATTTTACGAATTTGTTAGAAAAAATTTTATTATTTTTTTTTTTTTTTCAATAAAAAAAAATAAATTATGCAAATTTTTCCGAAAAAAAATGTTTTCCAAAAAAATGTGTATGAAAAATGTATTTCAAACAATTTAAAAAAAATACATATAAAAAATAAACGCAAAAAAGATTTTGATTGAAATTTGGTATAATGAACAACATTCTTCAATATGAATAACATATATGTAGTATTTTATGTTTTTGATCATTAATATGATGAAACGTATCCTTCACATACAGTTCATGATATTGAAAAAACACGACAGTAACCAAGCGTTCATCATATTTATGATAGCATTCATAACATTTATGTCGTTAGTCATTAATATTATGAATGGCTCTTCAATACAATGAATCATGGTTTGCAGAACGGAATTCATCAATATGATGTATTTTTTTTTGTCTGTGTATGTTTTATATATACAATTTATTTCTAGAAATTGTTTCCCATATTCATGAGAGGATTATGAAAAAGTCATGCAAGAAGAAATAAAAAAAAAATAAAAGATATGAATTTCGCGAAAAAAAGTTATAATTCTTTAAGTGCATTTTTGAAGATCAAAAATTATTTTTTTTAATTCAACAAACGAATAAAACTTGCATACAATATTTATCAGAACTGCAGAAGCATAATTTTATTATTCGTCCTACCAAAACAGTGAAAAATCTGGCATGTCCGGTTCCGCTGAAAAGGATAAACCAAAAACAAAAAAAAACTTTTGAAATGGTAACTTGCCCCATATAAAAAATTACTACATCTGCATTTATTTTTACTACATTCTGTATTTCCATAAATTATACAGAACAACAAAAAAAATTATCCGCAATTTAAGTATGATTTTCCGATGGATTTCAAGATTCTAATCATGACCTCCTACTCAGTTTTTTCACATTGCCACTAGTTTTTGAGTTATTAATAGAGTTATTATAGAAATATATGTCAATTTTCGTGTTTTTCTACATATTTTGGACTTTAGCTTTTTAAAAATTTAAGTTATCGATCCAATTTTTTTATATTCCATTGAAAATACTTCAGCTAATATTTTGAAATAAACTACATGAAATTTGGATTAATCTGACAGAAGTTATGACCAGTAAAACACAAAAAAATAATGAATTTAAGGTGTGCCTATTATTTATTGCATAACATATTAAGATTTCAAAATTCAATCAAATCATATATTATATGTGAAACTAGATCCATAATTTCATGATTTTTCTTACTTTTTTTTACAAATCAGTCTTTAAGTCCTGAGATTAAAGTCAAATTCATGAATTAATAATCATAAAAAAGGCCTCCATTTGTTGTATAGTGTTATTTTTTCTCTTAAATTAAGTATTTTCTAAAAAATAATGCCAAATATAAAAAAAAATACTAAATTTGCATTTATTTAATATAAATACTTGTGAAAGTGTGTTTAACAAATATATTTTTCTGATGATGAACAAAGAAGCATCACTCAATATACAAGCCTTTATCATTATGAGTGCTGGCGATATCATTTCGCCCTCTCACATTCAGAGTGCGAGTATGTTGTAATAATACAAAAAAAGTTTCTGGAATATTTAGAAAACGAGTTTCTAATACATTGTGTAGTAAAATTCAGTCAAATAAATACAAATGCAATGCTATGATAAATAATTACAATTTTAATGCAAAAACTAATTTGTCGGGCTCTAGGTTTTTTTATACCCTACACTAAGAGTGAAAGGGTATATTCAGTTTGGTACGCCGTTTGTAACACCCAGAAAGAAGCATCTCCTGTATGGAAAAGTATTCTTGTATTCTTGATCAGCATGACCCACCCCCTGAGTCGATTTAACGATGTCCGTATGTCCGTCTGTCTGTCCGTTTGTCTGTCTATCCCTCTGTATGTCTGTTGAAATCACGATTACAGAAAAAGTAGAAGAGATAGAACAATGAAACTTTAGATTTAAATTACGTATATATCTAAGATGTCTGAATAAGAAAATTCAGGTCTATTGTGACCTGAGAACCGACCACTTATGTTCAAATACCTCATATAAAATGAAAATCTACAGATCAATATTACTCTTCAGCGATTGAAAGTTTGTAGTAATTTTCAGGATTCGTATACCCTTGTGACGTATATACCACTTTGACTGGTAACCACACATATGTGTAGGGTATTTATAGTCGGCTTAGATCGACTATAATTTTGATAATCCTAACTATCATAATAACACCTACTTTAAAATTTGCCATGTGATCTAACCTTCCCAACTGGTTTTACTTTACAAACATTTTTATTGAAACAAATTTGTCGAAAAAAATGTTGGTATAAATTATTTTAGAGCAAAACATTGGTTTTGTCGAACATTTTTTTTTTTAATTTGTAATTTTTAGAAACAAATATTTTAATAAATTTTCACCTTTTTTTATTTTTCTTTTGAAAATCAATTTTTTTTTTTTAAATGTTTATCATACATTTTTTTATTATAAAAATAATTATATTCGGGTTTCCGCGTCTTTAGGTTTTTTCTGCTCTACTGTGCCATGGTCTGTGTGAAGAAGAAAATTATGATGTTGCTGATAGAGCAGATGGAACTGCTGTCAGTGATGACGACGACGAAGACGACGTTGTCAATGATGATGATTACGTCGTCCCTGCATTGCGTTGCCAACGCACACATAATATTTATGCATGGATCAAAGATCAAAATGAATATTTTATTTGATATCGAGCAAATATACTACAACAAAAGTATTTTAAAGCGAATACTCATGGGAATGTGTATTAAGCTGTGGTTTTTGTTGTTGCTATTGCTATGTCGTTGTTACCACTACCCCTTGAGTTCTATTGAAATCCTTGTGCAATCTTGCCAATATTTTGTTCGGGTATGAGTAACAAATAAAATCACTTTTGAAAAACGCATTATTAAGTGGATAAACGTGGCTAAAGGCGCCGACAAATGCTCTGCGGTTGCAAAGTATTCTCTAAATGTGAAGAATTCCAAGGTAAATTTTTAATATTTTTTTTATATTTGCTACAAAATTCTTGCAAATAATCGAGTGCTCTAATCGCAATCATAGAATTTTTTTTGTTGAACTTGTATAGCATACCAAGTGGCATCCATCGACCACATTGAAAACTGTTGCTAATGCTCGTTTCATATGCAAATTTTATTTTCATTACAACAACAGCAATAGCAACATGCAGCAACATAAAATTGATAAGAGCAGCAGCAGCAACAATGACACCATCGTCACCAGCAGCAACGCCATTGTTTTGCTCATCAGCGTCACTTTGCATGGCTTCCAATCAGCATCTCAATCCTTCACTTCAAACCCCCCACCCCTTCACTTCAGCCCATACTATAAATGTTGCTGCCAGTTCCATGAACGTTTCTAAATTTCTGACCATCACAGTCACTCGGTGCTTCTACTTCCCCGTGTTGTTTCATCGTTATTTATTCAGGCTACCCCCGTTATATTTCCCTCAATATTATGCCACGTTTACTCTCAGCATTCAACCCGTTGTGCGGTTTGACTTTTTCACTAATCCGTTATGCTTTGGAATTTATAGCTTTTGTTCTTTAACCTATTGGTTTATTTTGAACTTTTTTAGGAGGATGTCAGCGAAAGGACTTTATAGGGTTTTTGAATTTTAGATCTTGTTAGTGATCTGTTTTCGAAACAGAGACGTGAATTTATGTTGATTTTTTTTTTGTGAAATTTAAAAATGAGTTACAAAAATTTATTAGAACCTGAAATAATTCAAATGAATCAATATAAAATTGTGTAAAACCAAATTAGAGCAAATAATATATGTTTTAATTTTTTTTTCAAATAATATAAAACAAATAGAAATAAATATAGGAATAAAAAATAATTAAGCAAAGGAATACAAATCAAATTAAATCAAATAATCAAAATCAAACGAAAATCAATCAAATAAAATGAAATCAAATCAGAAAATTTCAACTGAACTCAAACAAAATAACAAAAATTGGAATCAATTGAAATGAATTGAAATGAATTGAAATAAAAATAAAATAAAAACTCAAACAAAATAACAAAAATTGGAATCAAATGAAATTAATTGAAATGTATTGAATTGAAATGAATTGAAATGAAGTAAAAATAAAAAAAATAAAATAAAAATTGGAATCAATTGAAATTAATTGAAATGAATTGAAATGAATTGAAATGAATTAAAATTAATTGAAATGTATTGAAATGAATTGAAATGAATTAAAATGAAGTAAAAATAAAGTAAAATAAAATAAAAATAAAAATAAAAATTTGAATCAATTAAAATTAATTGAAATTAATTGAAATGAATTGAAATGAATTAAAATGAATTGAAATTAATTGAAATTAATTGAAATTAATTGAAATAAAAATAAAAACAACAAAAATTGGAATCAAATGAAATTAATTGAAATGTATTGAAATGAATTGAAATGAATTGAAATGAATTAAAATGAATTGAAATGAATTGAAATGAAAAAAAAATAAAAAAAAAAATAAAATAAAATAAAAACTCAAACAAAATAACAAAAATTGGAAACAAATGAAATTAATTGAAATGTATTGAAATGAATTGAAATGAATGTAATGAATTGAAATGAATTGAAATGAATTGAAATGAAGTAAAAATAAAAAAAAAATAAAAATAAAAAAAAAAATTGGAATCAATTGAAATTAATTGAAATTAATTGAAATGAATTGAAATGAATTGAAATGAATTGAAATGAATTGAAATGAATTGAAATGAATTGAAATGAATTGAAATGAATTGAAATGAATTGAAATGAATTGAAATTAATTGAAATGAATTGAAATGAATTGAAATGAATTGAAATGAATTGAAATGAATTGAAATGAATTGAAATGAATTGAAATGAATTGAAATGAATTGAAATGAATTGAAATGAATTGAAATGAATTGAAATGAATTGAAATGAATTGAAATGAATTGAAATGAATTGAATTGAATTGAATTGAATTGAATTGAAATGAAATGAAAATAAAATAAAATTAAATTAAATAAAAAAAATAAAATAAAAACTCAAACAAAATAACAAAAATTGGAATCAAATGAAATGAATTGAAATGAAATTAAATTAAAATAAAATAAAAAAAATAAAATAAAAACTCAAACAAAATAACAAAAATTGGAATGAAATGAATTGAAATGAATTGAAATGAATTGAAATGAATTGAAATGAATTGAAATGAATTGAAATGAAATGAATTGAAATGAATTGAAATGATTTGAAATGAATTGAAATGAATTGAAATGAATTGAAATGAATTGAAATGAATTGAAATGAATTGACATGAATTGAAATGAATTGAAATGAATTGAAATGAATTGAAATGAATTGAAATGAATTGAAATGAATTGAAATGAATTGAAATGAATTGAAATGAATTGAAATGAATTGAAATGAATTGAAATGAATTAAAATGAATTGAAATGAATTGAAATGAATTGAAATGAATTGAAATGAAATAAAAATAAAATAAAATAAAATAAAATAAAATAAAATAAAATAAAAAAAAATAAAACAAAATAAAATAAAATAACAAAAATTGGAATCAAATGAATTGAAATGAATTGAAATGAATTGAAATGAATTGAAATGAATTGAAATGAATTGAAATGAAATGAATTGAAATGAAATGAAATGAAATGAAATGAAATGAATTGAAATGAATTGAAATGAATTGAAATGAAATGAAATAAAATAAAAATAAAATAAAAACTTAAACAAAATAACAAAAATTGGAATCAAATGAAATTAATTGAAATGAATTGAAATTAATTGAAATGAATTGAAATGAAGTAAAAATAAAATAAAAATAAAAATAAAAATAAAAATAAAAATTAAATTGAATTAAATTAAATTAAATTACATTACATTATATTACATTAAATTAAATTTAAATAAATTAAATCGTGTCAAAACAAAAATTTAATTAAAAGATAGCCACAGTCATCAAATTTGGCCCAGTGATGTATATGGTGGTTATTTATCTTTTTGCCAAATGTGGCCGGTATTGAACATAGGGGCGTGACACCTTCCATATAAACAAAACTTTAAAAATGCTCCTGACCTGCTGCAGAGTTGTAAAAATCGAAACCTTTTTTTTTTAAATTGTTCGAAAAAAAACGCATTGTTCAAAAACAACAACAAAAAAATAATTTTAAATGTTTGTCCGATATTTTTAACAAACAAACTAATAAAATATATTCAAATAAAATTTAAAATGTTTTATTTCTCTATTTTAAAACATTGCAATTAAAAAATAATAAATAAACCTATTTAAAACAAAATACTACACTCAAAATAAAATCTTCTGGAAATACACGAAATCGGTTGTGATTTTTATGAAAAAATTCGATAAATTTATCCACGAAATATTTCGTAAAATACACGAAATAACTTTCGTAAATTTCTGATAAAATTACGAATATTAATTGTTTATTTTACGAAACTAGTCGAAGATTTTATCTATGAAAGGCATTCGTACATAATACGAAAGATTCGTAATTTATTGAATATTTGTCTACCTTTTTACGAATATATTCGCTCGTAATTTTGATGATAACATTCGTATATTTATGAAACATATGAAACATTTTACGAATTTTTCGTAAAATACACGAATACTTCGTTTAAAAAAAACTGACGATGAAAATGACGACTCATAAAAATACGAAAAATATGAAATATTATACTTTTGAACTTTTGACGCAAACATAACTAATACAGAATACATTTTAAATCTTTTGGTCTTTTTAACAATCTATTTGCGATACCAATTAAATAAAATATTTTGTTTAAAAAAACTCTTGATGAAAATGACGATTCATTCATAAAAATATGAAACATTATGCACTGTCTTAATACTTTTTCAATTTTTGACACAAACAGAACTCATTTCAAAACTGTTTATATTTTATAACTATCTGCTTGCGACCGTGATACCAATTTTATAAAATTCAGCTTCAAGTTACTATTTGACGCAACTGATTACTGTTTTTACTAATGATTCGTTAAATTTTACATAAGGCCTCAAAAATTACGAAAGTTTAGTAATTTATTCGTAAAATATGTTATTCTTTCGTAAAAAAATGTAATAGAAAATAATATAACGAAGTTTCGTAATTTCAATGAAATATTTGTAAATTTTGTTGTTTTTTTAATTTTACGAATATTGATACGTAATATATACGAATCGTTCGTAAAAAACAAATAACAAAATAAAAAAAATATATATAAATTATAAATGTTTCGTGTATTCTACGAATTATTCGTGTTAAATTACAAAAACATATTTCGTAAAATGCCCTAGAAATTATTTTGAGTGTATTATATAAAACTAAGTTAAAATAGAATAAAAAAAGTATTGAATAATTTAAGCCACAGTTTAGTTGCTCGAGGCCGTTTTTCGGTGGCTCTCTATAAAACTGACTCTCGTTGAACTCGTTTAACTTTCATGACTTTTTTTTCGAACAAAAACTTTGCATAAATTTTCACACTCACACACAGTCACACACACTCCTACTCTAACACACACACACATGTATGCATAAAAGTTAACAACGAAAATAATTCAATTAAAACACTTTTCGCAACATCGCATGGCAGCTGACAATTACGAAATTAAACACAAATAACAAGGACTAGAACATGACTAGAAGAAGATGAATAAATACTGGTGAATGAGGAGGAGGAGGTAAAAAAAGAAGGCGGCGAGTAGGAGGCAACAACGCAGCGTAACGAGCGATGAAGCATACGAAGGATACAGCGCTGCACAGAGTGGCCGGCCGCAGGCTATGAAAACAAAAGCGCGCCATGTATGGTGTCGGCGTTGCCAACAAGAAGTTGGAAAATAATGTCGCCCCATTGTGTTATAATTGTTGTTGCAGTTGCTACTACTACTGCTGCTGCTGCTACTACTACTACTGATGATCATGATGTTGGTGTTAGTGTTGGTGTGACCATTAAGCCACAAAGTAGCTTTTGCCTGCAGCCAAAAGCTTAACTTAAACACAGGAGTGTATTATAAATTAAGCACAAAATCACACAGACAGACAGACAAACAGATAGACACGCAGCCAGACAGACAAAATGACACGCACACCAAGGACTCGTGCTGATTGGCTTTGTTGTCTTAAGTGATTAGCATGCATGCATATATATGTCCGTCTAAACAGACGGACTGTCTATGCAAATCAGCTGATATTTGTATATATATTCGTGTGCAATTTGAGGCAAAGCTTCAATAATAAAATGTTTAAATTGCATTTTTATAACAGCCTTAAATTCATCCTCCAAAGCATCGTTTTGCGTTGGTCCTGCCGGCAAATGTCATGCAACGCCAAGTGGTTCACTAAACGTTCATCAAGTCCTGTTGAAATTTATGACACCCTCGTATTCGACAAGCAGTGTAAATACCGCCTACACAATCACAGTGCAATTGTAACAAATATGAATGGCTATGGACACACTCAGGTTTATCAAGACATAACCCACTGGGAAATGTTTTTATATATGATAGGTAACGCTGTTAAATTTTTCAGTAGTCGTTATCAATATCATACACAGAATAACAAATTCATCAATATGATGAATTTATTCATATATATTATGAATTTTTCTACCAACTGCAAGATTCATCACATTGATACCATTTTTTTCTGTGAGGGTTTAAATGGCATGGCAATTAAATTCCAAAACGTCCGATCTTTGCTAAAACTATCGCATTTTGGTATTTAAATGCTGTCTTGATTTCCAAATTCTCACTATTTGCTTACTAAATGCTACTGAAATTCAAATATCAATTCACGAATAAAACTATTTTAAATTGCATAATAATACGAAAGTTTAAAAGTTATATAAACCACCTATTTTTATTTTAGGGCACTTCAGGGTTACTTAAAATTATAAACATTTTACCGCGGGTAAAAATACTCCTAATATATTTCTAAATAATAATGAAATCTTTCTGGATTAGGTTAACTAGGTTTATATTAGTGACTGGTTGCTTTGGTATCAGTTCTGTGACCGGTTAATTTAGGACGATTTCAATACCTTTGGTACATGATCTTGAACGCCAGTTCTATGATAGGTCCAAATGTCTGCATGAGGTGTTGATTCACCCTCCCTATAGTAAGTCCTATAGACAACACTATGTAAAAGTAACCGCTTGGTTTCATATAAAAATTCAGAACTACAACCGGTACACTGTCTCCGGTTTTTCGGTCACGTACCTAAATCTCTACGAAATTTTCATCGAAAAAAAATGTGTTCGATTTTTTTTTCGATTATTATTTTTTTTCGAAAAAAAATGTATCCGATTTTTTTTCAAACAACATTTTGTATTTGTCAAAAAAAAATTTTTTTTTCTAAATTTGTTTTTGTCAAAAAAGTATTTTTTTTTTGTATTTTTTTGAAACATTTTTTTTTTTGGTGGAAAAAAAAAGAAAGTGTTAATTAAAAATATTATATAATTTCATGAAAATAATTATTACGGCTTCGGATAAAAATTGAAACGGTACCAAATGGTTTTATTTACACTAAGAAAAAAACTACGTAATAAAATTAAACAAAATCTATTTAAATTTGATTTAAATACTTTTGTAATAAAAAAAGTAATATTCTATACAAAAATATATTACGTACGTATTTAATTTCAAATTAAATAAAAAGTATTTAATTTTATTACGTACACAATTAAATTAATTATTTCAAAAAAATTATATTATAGAAATATTTTTAACATTATTAAAGTTTGATTTTTGAAAGTAACCACGACAAAATTATGTAATCTGTGGTCATTGTCCAACCTATAAAACCACCGTGAGTGATAAAAATTTCGAAAAAACTAAAAAAAATAATAATTTTATCTTTTCCTAAACTTCTTTACAAGAAATAAATAGTTTTAAAATATTAATTGACATGTTTATGATCTTCTGATTAAATTAAAATTTTATTATCTTAATAAAAAGTAATAAATAGTATTTACATCAAATTTTATTACCTACGTAATAAATTAAAAAAAAAAGTATTTACTTCAATTTTCAATAAAAAGTATTTAATTTAAATAAAAAAGACAACGGGTGAAAAACGTGTCGAAAAGTATTTAAATTTATTACTATTTTATTTAATTTTATTACGTTTTCCCTCAGTGTACGGTTGTAATTACTTCTTTAATCTAGAAGTCAACTATTATTGGATTTTTTCATTTGCATTGGTTGGTATTTACATGGAGTTTATTTAATTTTAACTTTGATTAAGTCTTTATAAAATAAACCCCATATTTTAAGAATACTTTTTTGCAATTTTAAGATATTTAATTTCCTTGCCAATATTAAAATTTTGTACTCAAACAATTTTACTACTTATTTTAAATTTCGCACTGGGA
This sequence comes from Dryomyza anilis, assembly GCA_951804985.1. NCBI lineage: Eukaryota > Metazoa > Arthropoda > Insecta > Diptera > Dryomyzidae > Dryomyza > Dryomyza anilis. Next base: position 1,683,701 of record OX638134.1, read on the forward strand.
TAAAACACATGCAGACCTCTCCATCACCTCATGCCACCGCAGTGCCTGAGAATTTATTTGCGCCCATTTATAGTTGCCTCCGACCGAACGGACGAGCAACACTGACACACGGTACGTTTGTGACATTTGGCAACCCTTTTTTTGCGGTGTCAATTTTTTATTGCCAACCTTAAAATACCTTTGCATGCGTCGGACTCAATGTAAGGACACATATGTCCGTCTGTTTGTCTGTCGGTTTGTCGGTTTGTTTGTCTGTGCTACAAGTCCAACGCCCGACATAATTAAAGCACATTAATCACCAGCTGATTCACTGTGACTGGTTGTACTTCTTGTTGTTTTTGTTGTCGTTGTTGAAGTTAGAGTTGTCGTAGGTGATGGTAACGGTGTATTTTACAGTTTACAGTCTCGTGTCACAGTTGGTGACTTTTGTGCGGTAACGCCACGGGACTGAGACCTAAGAGGACCGCAGGCAATTTATGCAAATCGCATTTTGTATTTGTTTAAAAAATATTTAATGCTTGGAAAAAGTTTACACTAAATGCGCCTGAGGGACCTTTAAAGATCCCCCGCCTGCTTCAATTGTTGCTTGGCCAAAATGATCGACTCTTTTTTAAATTTAGCAGCACGTATTTGAAATTTTTTTATTTTAATTTTTTATTTCGTTTTTTTTTTGTATCCTGCGAGCCTTGCCGTATCCTGTGCTTTCACACACCGACGAACATAAATAGCAACGTGACAAAATATGCACGCTGTGTGCGCCACAAATGTCCAGTGGCAACATTTTGTAAACGTTTTACCGTTTTTTCGTTTCACTTTTTTTTTGCATTTTCTGATCTATTTTTTTATTTTTTTCATTTTTGTACTCAATTAACGTTTTTAAAAGCGGTGTTACATATGAAGCAATAAAGCTGAAGAATATGGTGCATGAATTTTTTAAATACAACATAAATTTTATAAAATATGAAATTGTAAAAATTTAATATTATTTAAAATGTTCAATTTTTTTGTAAACAATTTACGGTGGGCGCTCTGTCGATAACATCACAATATCGGGACAGTTTGTGTGATTTTTTGTTTCAACGTCGTTTTTTGCGTCCTTGCAATTGGCAAATTGCCAGACTTTTGTTCCTGTGCGCCGCTGATAGCGGACAGCTTGATACCGTGTGACAAGTGCGGCTCAATAAGTCTCCGGAGATGTTTTTTTGCGCCAGATTTAATGGAGATTTTTTTTAGCTATTTAAAGAGTAAATATTTCAAGCTTTTCGCGTTTGTGTGGAGCTCGAATTATTTATTGCATTTTATAGTTGGCATATTTGAAACATTTAAAATTTTAAAAATTAGGTATTTTTCATTTGAGACGCTCAGTGCCAATGTAGTCTAAATTGATCTAAATATTTTTTCAGAGCAAATTCGAGATAATGTTGTATCCCATTTTTGCTCTGACTTTTTTTTGTATCATTCTTACTCAAAGAACATTTCAGTGATATAGGAAAACAATAAGTATTAATTGAAATCAAGGTTCAAAACCCTTTAGATTCTGGTTACAAAAATCGAAACGGTTCCGATTGCGGTTCTTTGCGGTCCCTGACAGTGTCTAAAATATCGGTTCCAGTTCTGATTCGAAGATTTTTAAACTAGCGGTTCCGATTCGGTTCCAACCAAAAAAAAAAATATATATGGATTCTAATTCCAGTTCCGGTTCCACAGATTTTTAAATATCGGATTACGGTTCCGGTTCCAAAAATCAAAACGGTTTCGATTTCGGTTCTATGCGGTCCCTGATTTATTAATAAAATATTTATAAAATATTTTAAAATTATTTTATATATACAATTTTTTTGGAAATTTTTTTTGTCTAACATTTTTTTTTTTGAAAATATTTTTCTTTTATTGGAATTTTTATCGATATGGATTTTGATAAAATATATCTCAGATTTTAACTGAAATAGAAATGTGAAATACATTTTATGTGCTTCGAAGAATAATTCTTCGGCAATGAAATCTCTGGAAAATAATTGTCCGGGAAAAAATTGTTTCGGAAAACAAAGGTTTGTTGGTAAATCCTTGGAGAATAATTATGTGAGAAAGAATTTTCTCTAGGAAAAATTCTCTCGGGAATAAATTGTCACGGAAGGATAGTCTGGGGAAAAATTGTCCGAGGATAAGATGTATTTGAAAAAAATTGTTGGTTAGAGAATTGTTTGCTGGTTCACAGAAAAAAAATGTACATCATTTTGTTGAATTCCGTTTTTCAAACCATGATTCATTGTATTGACGAACCATTCATAATATTAATGACTAACGACTTCAATGTTACGAATGCGATCATAAATATGATGAACGCTTGGTAACTGTCGAAAAAGTGTTCTTCATTATGATGAACTGCATGTGAAGAATACGTTATCATATTAATGAACAAATACATAAAATACAACATATTTTACAACATATTGAAGAATGCTATTCATCAAACCAAATTTCAATCAAAATACTTTTTTTCGTTCATTTTTTGCCGTACTTCTCAGTTCTCAAGTAGTTCTTGTATGTTATCTATATATATAAAACTCTTGGTCCGTCTGTCTGTCTGTCTGTCTGTTTGTTCCAGCATCACGTCTAAGCCGCTGAACCGATTTAACTGAAATTTTGTAACAGGATACTATGTAGTCGGGAGGGTGTCATAGGCTAAATATGGGCGCGATTGGACAATTGGGCGTGGTACCTCCCATACAACTTAAACATTCCAAACGACATAACTCAGCACATACACAAGCTAAAAAGATGAAACAAAAAACTCAAATACAAAAAAAAATATACAAAAGCAACCACACCACATTAAAACTCACAATAATGAAACTCACCACACTAAAACTCACCACACTAAAACTCACCACAATAAAATTCACCACACTGAAACTCACCACAATAAAATTCACCACACTAAAAGTCACCACACAAAAACTCACCACACTAAAACTTACCACACTAAAAATCAACACACCAAAATTCACCTCATCTAAACTCACCACACTGAAACTCACTACACTGAAACTCATCACATTAAAACTCTACGGGAAAGAATTCTACCGGAAACAATTCTACCGGGATGAGTTCTACGGGAAGATTTCTTCCGGGAAGAATTCTACCGAGATGAGTTCTACGGGAAGATTGCTACCGGGAAGAATTCTACGGGAAAGTGTTCTATGGGGAAGAATTTTACGGGGCAGTCTGAGAAAAAATTGTCTTTGAGAAAAGTTGTTTTGGCGGAGATTTATTATTTGGTTACTACTACTTTATAAAACCAACAAAAAAACTTCCACAGCCAAGCACGGGCCCCTGATATAAATAAAAAAAATATTTTTTATATTAATAAAATCGCTCCATATCTTTTAATTTACTAAATCTTGGCACGAGTCGTGCACGGGTCCAGCTAGTTTCTTATATAATAGTTGCTCGACATTTATTCGAAAAAAAAAATGTTTTTTTCGAAAAAATTTTATTTTTCGGCTAATTATTTTTTTAAGCATTTTTTTTCTGCACTTTTTTTCGAATTATTTTTTGGAAAAATTCATAAATAGTATGAACAACTTCATCAACATGACGTTCATATTCATTGTATTGTATATTTCGTTCTTCTCTATGATGTTCGATAGTACGATTTCATATATATAATGAATGTATTCATCAATATGTTATTTAATGAACGGTGGTATCAATATGATGAATCTGGTAGTTGGTGAAAAAATTCATAATGTTTATGTATAAATTCATCATATTGATGAATTTCTTTTTTTGTGTTGTATTTCATCAAAAACTCTAACTTTAAAGAATTTCGCTTATCCGTATCTAATTTTTATTGCATATTTAAAGTATTTATATTATTTAAAACATTAAATTTTTAAAAGCAGCACATTTATTAGTTGCATTTAAAATTGAAATTTACGCAAAATCGCACTGAAAGGCTTTCGACGTCAGTGAATTTAATCCTTTCGGATCTGTTTAACGGACGTCTTCGTTTTTGGTTTTTGAAAAACTTTAAACTTATTTTCGAACAAATATGCATTGCTGGTTTATGCGTCGGCATTAACGGTTCCAAGCGGAAATCCTAAATTTTCATTTTTTTTTAAATTTATCAAATAAAAACAAAATTCCGTTTTTCGATAGAAATTGAACTGAATTGCGTGAAAGATTAAAAATCGATTTTGATTTTAAAAAAATTCACTTATTATCAAAAACAAAAACATTTACAATTAATATTGAGAGCTTTCCGAATTAAGTTCAGATGTGCAATGAAATGCAAAATATCTATTTTATTTCGAATTATCCAAATTTGTTATAGATAAACTCAATTTAGTTTGAAATATTCTTAATTTCAGTTGGAAATTGTAAAAATAGATATTAAATAAAATAGATATTAAATAGATATTTATGTAAATCAAAAAAGATTTTGGATTATTATAAAATATTATTTCAAGAATTAGTTTATTTTTTTTTCTATTTTAACAACGCGGGATTTAAACCCTTTAGCAGCCAAATTTGTGCAGCATCAGCGCAGAAAGTTACGCCTGCCGCCGGAAGCCGTAGTAGTTGTTGCTATAGCAACAACTTTCTCCGGATACGGATTTTTACCAGCGATGATGCTACTGCTGTAAATCCTTGCAGCAAAGTCCTCGAGCGCCGCGTATTCTGGCGCACGGGGCAGGGGCAGCATGAGGCGCAGAAGTTTCACAACTCAAGCCATGCGTGAAAAATACGCTTCACTTTGGCTTCGAAACGCATGATGGATGCTGCTCCGAAGGCAGGCGGCTCAAGCTGCCACAACTGCAGCCTGCTTGTTCTTCTCTCTTCGTCCTTTTCTATTACTTTTTATTCCTTTTCTTCGTCTTCTTCAGCCGGCGCTTACATTACTTTCGTTTACTTCCTACGCCATTCAAGTTTCATCAGTTTAAAGTTTTAAATAAAATTAAGCAGTGCATGTTAAGTGTGTTTTTTGTTGTATTCTTGTTCTTGTTTTGTAGGTTATGTTTATGCAGCAGCAGCAGCGCCATCTTGCTTTCTGTCGATGATCCCGCTCAATGCAGGCAGCCTAGCCTGGCAGTGTTTAATGTGTAGAAAATGCGCCTAAAAGGATTTAAAAACTTTTTTGCAAAAGTTTAGATTTTATTTAAACCGCGCAGCACAGCACAGCCTACAAGTTTTTCTTTTATCCACAACAACTATTAAAATGCAAACAAACAAACAACTTAACTACTGCAAAGTAATATTGTTTTTATATAATTTAATTTGATTTGATTGCAAAGCTGCAGCTGCGGGCAGCAGTGAAACAATAAATAGTTGCTTTGAGCAGCATATTTTATGAAATTTATATTTTTACCACATTGCACAGTGAGCAAAAGTCACGAAATTGTTACGAAAAGATGTAATTTGCTCTACTGTACTGTTTAATAGGAGTAAATGAGACGCAACACAATTCTGCGTACTAAGCAATGCGTCAGAAAGAGACGGAATATCATTCAGCGCACTGAGGCAATGTGCGAAAAAGAGTTGGAATATCAGCGCATTAAAACACTTTAGTGCGAATGAGACGCAAATAGCATTCACGAAAAGTCTAGAAAGTTCTCGAAACATGTCAAGGCGTGCCGAAACTTATCGAACTGATGTATGAAGTATGTAAGGACGCCGCATCTGAGGCGCAGCACTTTAGTAGTGATTGGAAAGTGTTCGAGTACGTCTCGTGTAAGAACAATGTCAAGTTGAATTCTGGACATGCAGCAGTTGTTAGAATTTGTTATTTGAAAAGTTGTTTATTAAAGTGAATTAATAAAGTTAATTGTTATAATTTAAACCAAACATAAGTATGTTTTTATTTTAGTGATTGGAAAGTGTTCGAGTACGTCTCGTGTAAGAACAATGTCAAGTTGAATTCTGGACATGCAGCAGTTGTTAGAATTTGTTATTTGAAAAGTTGTTTATTAAAGTGAATTAATAAAGTTAATTGGTATAATTTAAACCAAACATAAGTGTGTTTTTATTTTGTAGACAATCCAGAGATACGAACTTGTAGATAGATCAGTTTTCCGTAAACTGAATTTTCGTAACAATATTAAAGAAAATCATATTTGGTGTGGTTACGGCAAACGTGTAGCTTGATTGAAGCAATAACAACGAGAGCGGTATATGATGGACTCAGTTATATTTCTCTCTCATATCTTGCCTTTTCTGTTGCTCTTGATCATTGATATGCTTAAAACATGTTGAAAACTAAACACATTCTTTCAGACAATAATTCGAGAGGAATAAGTGTCACTCAGTAGTTTTACTTTCTCGAATCTCACATTTGCTGGTTCTTTTGATCATTATTATGTTTAAAACATATTTAAAATGATGATTTTTGTGTTATTTTATTCAAAAATGTGGAATCAATTTAACTTCTGACGTTATTTTTTCATATTAATTTTTCGATTTTCTTTGTTTCATTCGAAATACTGTTCAGCAGAAAAACAGCCTTCGCAGAATTACAAAATTCTTACTGAACTAAAAAATGTCTAATTTATATTTCATGCAAGAATCAGGGGAGTATTTTCTTTATAGTCGCATGAAAATGTCACGATCGATTACGAGAAATGAGTTCCAAGCGGTAAATCCTACTTTTTAATCTTTAAATGGTTAGAAGAAAGTTAATGTTAGTTGTCACAACTAAAGTTATTAAGTTAAAATCGAATTTATTTAAAAAAAGGTTGATGTAGCTGCTATAGTTGGTTGAAACTAGAGATGGACGCGTGCCTATTTTTGATGGCACGGACACGCACGGGCACGCTGATAGGTCACTCTCACGAACACGAGCCCGACGATTAAATTTAAAGGCACACACGAGAAGAACGATAAAAACACGGAATATAGAAAGACTTCGTGCACGGAAAAACACGAAAAAAGCACTGAATCACTTGAAAGACTAGGCAAAACGTGCAAAAATATATAACAGGTATTAAAACCCTTTTGAATATCTGTTCTGGTTCCAAGATTTTTAAAATAGCGGTTCCGATTCCGGTTTTAACCCAAAAATTATATGGATTCTGATTCCGATTCCAAAAATCGAAATGGTTCCGGTTACAAATTTGATTCTAAAATAAAAATAAAACCCTTGGAATATCGGTGCTGCTTCTCGTACCAAGATTTTAAAAATAGCGGTTCCCGTTCTTATTACGGTTCCAACAAAAAAAAACCGGTTCCACACATTTTTTTAAATCGGTTCGGGTATCGGTTTTTTTGCAGTGCCTTATTAAAAATAATAATTCAAAAATTAACTTTTGTACTTTTTTATTCTCTGAATCGGAACGTGTGGGAACCACAAAGAACCGGAATCGAAACCATTATAAAAAAATGTATGGAACCGACACCGATATTCCAAAGTGTGTTTGTTCCTGGTTAAAATACCACGAAATTTTTATTTTCTGATGCTGGAACTGAAGGGTTTTTTAAATTGAAGTAGAAACTAAAAAAGAAATCTTTAACGGGCCCGTGCCTGATTTTAGAGCACGACAACAACTCGCACGCATGGAGATTTGCACACACGAATTCAGATTTTCGGGCGTGACACGAAAAAAGCACGGCACACTCCCATCTCTAGTTGAAACTACAAAGAATACCATATACACACACCAAATTATTTTACAACTGTTCTAAATTGGTTGCAATTCAAAATATAACCTTTTCGTTTTGACTATGAGAAACGACTTAACATTTGAGAGAACCGAATAAGATTTAACGTTAATCTTTTGAACAAAATCTAAATAAATAAAAAAGGCGCATCCTGTATATAATCGAATCATAAGCCGAGCCATATGTCTAGCTATACATGTAGTTCAACAAATTGTACAAAATAAGATCAAAATGCAATGATTTCTTTCGTTTTTTTTTTCGATTTATGTAGTTCCCAGCCAACTCCTGCTTAATACAATAATCCGAGTAAAAATAGTTTCAGTCACATGCAGAAAAACGAAACATTTAACCAAGGTTGAGCTCGGCAAATAACTCACTTTCAGAGGCAATCGGCATAACTTACAGGCTTCATTGGCTCGAGCAACACAACAGAACAGAGCAACAGAGAAAATAAAAATCTAACATACCGGACAAAAGCACAATATGGAAGGACGACGACGCATTGTCAGACAATGACAATCGACAGGGAGTCGCACAATATGAGCAGCTAAAAGGATATTTTTAAGGTAAGCAACGCACAAGGATTTAGGTAAATTGTAACGTTATTTTGTAAAGAATTTTGTTTCCGACATATTTTTTCTACTTTGTGCAAATCTTTTTCTATGTTAGGCACAACACATACTCGGCTGGCGATTGGCGACTGCCGGACAAAGCCAAATACAATAAAGGATAATCTGAGGCTATTTATTTAGGAAATTCTTTGGAGCTGGCGCTTTTGCTTGACTGGCTACATTTGGCTCCTGATTTTGAAGATGGTGTGAGGTGAAAATAAAAAGAATGCCAAGGTGGGAGATAGGCTTATTGCATTTCGAGTTGTCTGCTCAAATCGGATAAGAAAAGTAGCAAAATCTATTAGAGATTTTGAACATTTATTTGTTGTAGTAACTAAAGCAAAAGAAGAGCTATAGGATTAAATGAAGAGATTGTGGTAACTAACAAAACAAATTGCACTACACTCGGCACTTAACGAATAGTGTCATTAAAGTTGCCATTAGTTTGCGCACAACTTCCGGCAATAATTGCAATAAAATCTTTGAACCGACTAAAACCTGCAACTAAGAGTCAGAAGAAGTAGTAATGACAGCGTTGCCAATTAAAAACAATTTCATTGCTATTCAAATGATGTCGTAGTTGCCAACAAAACTCGAGGCAAAGAAAACACAAACTGCTTTTGTACTAACTGCTACTACTTCCACTTTCTACTACTCTCTACCACTCTACCATTTCTACTAACTGCCTGCCTGACTGAATGAACTGCATTTGATATCTTCAGAGCCAGCACACTTTTAATAGTCATTGAAGAGAAACTAAGTACAAAGTGAAAAAACTCGCAGTAGTTGTTCGAAAAAGTGTCTCCTCCACTTATTGCATCATTGAATTTGAAAAATGTCGCCCGTCCGCAGTCTGTACGTCTTTGTGACGCGTTGCCTACTCACTTTGTCTAACGTAACGTAATGTAACGTTACGTTACGTATCGTAGCGTTACTTTACTTAACGCCACTTCAATTAAAAAGACTTTCACCCGAAAACACTTCCGGTGTCCAGCCGTTCGTTCGTCCGTCATGTCCTTCGTATCCTTTGTGACTTTTGTGTGTCCCACACACACTCAACGCAAAACAGTTTAAAATTGCTTTCAAATTCGTAATAAAAAAAATATTCAGCTACAACATTTACTTCCGCTTGCTTGACATTACATGAGTATTTTTTTGCTATAGCACGAAATCAATTCAGTCTGCGTCATTTTTTCTTTCTTTCAACCAATTGCCAGCTGGGCAGCAAGAAATTTAAAAGAAATTTGTTTTTATGCACTTAGCAATTTTTTCAACGTATTTTTCTTCTTAAGGTTGGCAACACTTGTCGTTAACATTTGTAGTTAGTTAGGTGAGGTTAGGTTTGATAGCCAGACATCTTGGCTTTCAGACAAAACGTCTTTCGCAGTCAAGCCTTCTGTATGTCTTTTCTGTGCAGTTCAAATCACTTTGGATTCGGTCGCGTTTATTAAGTAATTTTAAGGTTAAAAATTTAGTTGTTCAGAAAAAATTCAATTTTTCACCAAAAATTCGATTTTTCATTAAAAATTCAATTTTTCATTAAAAATACAATTTTTCACTATAAATTAAACTTTTTACTAAAAATTAAATTTTTCATTAAAATTAAATTTGTCATCAAAATTAAATTTTTCACCAAAAATTCAGATTTTCACTAAAAAATTCAAATTTTCACTAAAAAAAAATTCCAATTTTAATAGAAATTCAAATTTTTACTAAAAATTCAAATTTTCACTAAAAATTTAATAAAAAATCAATTTTTCACTAAAAATTCAGATATTCACAAAATATTCAATTTTTCACAACAAAATTCAATTTTTCACTAAATATTCAATTTTTCACTAAAAATTCAATTTTTCACTAAAATTCAATTTTTCACTAAAAATTCAATTTTTAACTAAAAATTCAATTTTTCACTAAAAATTCAATTTTTCACTAAAAATTCAATTTTTCACTAAAAATTCAATTTTTCACTAAAAATTCAATTTTTCACTAAAAGTTCAATTTTTCACTAAAAATTCAATTTTTCACTAAAAATTCAATTTTTCACTAAAAATTCAATTTTTCACTAAAAATTCAATTTTTCACTAAAAATTCAATTTTTCACTAAAAATTCAATTTTTCACTAAAAATTCAATTTTTCACTAAATATTCAATTTTTCACTAAAAATTCAATTTTTCACTAAATATTCAATTTTTCACTAAAAATTCAATTTTTCACTAAATAATCAATTTTTCACTATATATTCAATTTTTCACTAAAAATTCAATTTTTCACTATATATTCAATTTTTCACTAAAAATTCAATTTTTCTAAAATTAAATTTTTCACTAAAAATGCAATTTTTCACTAAAAATGCAATTTTTCACTAAAAATGCAATTTTTCACTAAAAATTCAATTTTTCACTAAAAATTCAATTTTTCACTCAAAATTCAATTTTTTATTAAAAATTCAAATTTTCACTAAAAATTCAAATTTTCAATCAAAATTTAATTTTTCACTGAAAATTCAATTTTTCACTTAAAATTCAATTTTTCACTAAAAATTCAATTTTTCACTAAAAATTCAATTTTCCACTAAAAATTCAATTTTTCACTAAAAATTCAATTTTTCACTAAAAATTCAATTTTTCACTAAAAATTCAATTTTTCACTAAAAATTCAATTTTTCACTAAAAATTCAATTTTTCACTAAAAATTCAATTTTTCACTAAATATTCAATTTTTCACTAAAAATTCAATTTTTCACTAAATAATCAATTTTTCACTATATATTCAATTTTTCACTAAAAATTCAATTTTTCACTATATATTCAATTTTTCACTAAAAATTAAATTTTTCACTAAAAATTCAATTTTTCACTATAAATTCAATTGTTCACTAAAAATTCAATTTTCACTAAAAATTCAATTTTTCACTTAAAATTCAATTTTTCACTTAAAATTCAATTTTTCACTTAAAACTCAATTTTTTACTCAAAATACCATTTTCACTAAAAATTCAAATTTTCACTAAAAATTCAAATTTTCACTAAAAATTCAAATTTTCACTAAAAATTCAAATTTTCACTCAAAATTCAATTTTTCACTAAAAATTTAATTGTTCACTAAAAATTCAATTTTTCACTAAAAATTCAATTTTTCACTAAAAATTCAATTTTTCACTAAAAATTCAATTTTTCACTAAAAAATTCAATTTTTCACTAAAAATTCAATTTTTCACTAAAAATTCAATTTTTCACTAAAAATTTAATTGTTCACTGAAACTTCAAATTTTCACTTAAAACACTTTAAAAATTAAATTGTCTCTAAAAAATTAAATTTTTATTGAAAATTCAACAATATAGGCCTTTTTACTATTGTATAGGCCTTTTTACTATTGCAAACATTACATCAGATAAATTGAGTTGCACTGACCGCACATATCAGGACTTTGCACCAATACAACAAACAATGACATTTTGATCACCACAACAAACAAAAAATAAGCCTTTTGTTTTATAAACTCCAACTAAACAAATTACACAAAAGTTATATTTTTTTGCAATTTAATGCAAATTAATTTCAAAACAACAAGGACCGCAATAAAAACTATAGAAAATACAAACACCAGTGTGAGGTAAAACGATCGCCACAAAACCAAAAACTGTCAAAGCTCAGGAGGCAAAAAAGCAGTTACTGGCAATTGAGAGACAGAGATAAAACCAAGGGGGTCAGCATTGCCAACCGCAGGCGTACATGCAATAAATGAAAATCACAACAGAAAAGTTACACAAAAAAAAACCCACAGAAATATATAAAAGAAACGAAAACAAATTGAAGAACATTGTTTCCGGTCGTAGGACACTGTTTCCGGTTCCCCAGTGACCACTACAGCCAGTGGGTTCAAAGCACCGACTGGCAGCAAAAACACGAAGTCAAAGAGCAATAGCAAAGTGTCAATGAGCAACCAAAATGCAATTGCAATTTGTGCTATTGTTCTGTAGGTTTCAATCTTTTTAAACTGAACGTTAAGTTAAAAAAAAAATAGATAGGTATTTTTTATATATTCTGCTAGAACTAAGGCTTAAAGTAGTTGAACCTCTTAATATGCGTATAAATTCAGGCGGCTCCTACGTCTGCATTTGCTTTAGCCTGGCACCACTTCATAAAGCATTAAAAACAGCCCTAAAAAGCACACTCAAGTACTTTGCAAATACTTCTCATTCGATTTGCATATTGAGTCAGTTTTCTGTTACCTAGCGACAGCCAGCTTTTTCAGTGTAGACCCCGCCAGTCGCCACCACTCCGCCAACTCTGACACTTGAGAAAAGTAATTAGCATGCTGGAGAAAGTGCGTCATGTCACTATGGTCGTCTCTTTCGCTCAAGAGGCATTGATTGATTTTCAAAAGTGTTCAAGTGTTGCGCATATAGAGCAGTGTTCTCAAGTGTCTTCACGCTCTCAAGAAATGTTGAATTTTTATTGAAACAAATCACAATCTTTAAAGCATTATTTTAATTAATACTTTAGTGATATTTTAATAAATGTTATTAGTATCACAAGTAGTTTTGCGTGTACTGTAACAGATGGCGTAATTTAGATGCTCAGAAAGAGCAACAAAAAAATAGGTAGGTACCAAAAGATTTTCAAATATTTTATTGTCCACTTAAAACAATTTTAATAAACTCCACTACAAGCTGTGCGGCGTCTGCAAAAACCGGGAACAAGATTTATAAACACTTAATAAAGCAGTTACATGACCAGCAGCTACTCTCGCAGGAGCCATTTTACAGTGCGGCCCAAAAAAATGCAGCCCACTACAAATTTTCAAGTTTTCTTTTTTTACTCTAGACCTCTATTGTTACAAACGCCCTTTAGCCATGATAAAGTTTATATTACTGATCAGCAGTGTGTCCGTCTGTATGCACGATAACTTAAAAACTTCTGGATCGATTTTAATGGAGTTGTACGGAAGGACGACTGATACTTAAGGTAAAGTAATGTTCGAAAATAAGCAAAATCGTTTGACAAACAAGCATATAGATTTATAACTCTTTAGAAATACAAAACTCGTTAATTATTCAAGATCTAGTTATACAATTTTAAAAATACGATAAATAGCTGTAGCTGCAAACATGTGATATATTTAAATTTTATGAATTATGTACAAAAAATACTACATCTGCATTTATTTTAACTACATTCTGTATATATTTAAAATTCAAAATCATAATGAATATTGTAATAAAAATTAAAATACTTTTAAAAGTGCATAACAAATATATATCATATCAAATATATATCATATCATTTCGCAGTACGTCCGTCGTTTGTACGTAAGAATTTCAAATAATTAGAAATGCAGAAAATTAATACATGCTACAGTTTCTGCAAGATGTTGAAAATTAACTTCGAATACATTTTATAGTAAAATCAAGTAAAATAAATAAAATTTAGTGCAAATTTTTAGTAGAAAAATATTTTTCAAAACAAATACATTAATGTAGTAAATTTTACTACACTATTTTTTAGGTTTACATTGTATTAATAAAAAAATTAATAGATTTTTTAAAAACAAATATGCACCCAGCTTAATATAAATAGCCAATACTGTATTATTCCAGAAAAATGCAAAAAGAAACTACAGCAAATGCTTTAGTTGTCCCCAAATTAAAAAAAAAGAAAACAAAAATACTTAGAACACGAGCTCTGGTCGCAAGTGGCATAACCGAACCTAACAATGCAACAACTCGCTTGCTCCCTCACTCCCCAATACAAAACCCAACAATTGGCTCTTTCTTCTTCACTGCCTCGCCATCACGCAATATTGCAAATGTACGCTAAAAATGAGCATCTGGTTTGCATGTCGTCGACGAGGACTGCGACAACTGAATGTGCGAAAAATGTGACCAAAAACTGGAGCAATTCTTCAGACAACTAGACAAAATTGTTAACTTGCTCGGTAGCTGCTTCCGTTTCCGGTTGTTGGCAAAAATGTGCAGAGACAGCAGCATATTGTACAGCAGCAGCTGCTATTGCAAGTAGAAGATTTTTCCAAACATGTTGCTAACAAAAAACTTTAGATAAATAAATGAAAAGTGTTGCTGTGCTTGGTCACACTATAGGATGGAATATTTTATGATGTAGTTGTCAGTGAGTATTTGAACAAATTCAAGTTGACAAAATAAAATTGAGCTAAGTGAAAAAAATACCTCTGTGAAGAGGCAAGAGCAATATGGCAGCATTTGGTTGATAATTGCAATTTTTAAGTATAATGCAATAAAACAACAATATCTTTAATTAAAAACAATTTTTAGAAGACAATTTCAATTGTCAAAAGCATTAAACATATCTTGAAAAATGCTCTTGATTGTTTAGAGCAATATGGCTCAAAAACCATGTATTAAAATTTTGAAATATTGTCAATGGAACACATATTTTATATTAAATAAAACATATTAAAGAACAGAAACCAATAGCAAATGAAAATATAGCAAATTGATTGCTCAGAGCAATATGGCTCAAAAAACGTGTATTAAAATTTTAAAATATTGTCAATGGAACATATTTTATATGTTTAAAGAGCAAAAACCAATAGCAAATATAAAATATTGCAAAAAATAACTAAAAAAAAAAGACTTCAAGAGCAAAAAAGGAATAAAAATGCTCTTCAAAATATGAAAATTTGTTAATTGTGCACACATTTAATATTAAGAAAAAGATAGTGAAGAGCAAAAAAATTAACCATCTATAACACAAAAAGCATAAATTATAGATTAAAAAATGCTCTTGATTGCTTAGAGCAATATGGAGCTATTACTGTGTAGTAAAATATTGAAATATTGTCAATTGTACACATATTTTATAATATCTACACCATATTTAACAACAAAAACTATTCTTAACATAAAATAACTAATAAAGTATGCAAGAGCAAAAAAAAGCATTGAAAATGCTCATCAAAATTTGTAAATTTGTCAATTGTACACATATTATATATGCAGTAAAAGTTTTTAAAGAACATAAACTAACGTAGCATATAAAAATATAAATAAAAGAGCAATACGAGCAAAAAAATTAAGAGCAAAAATTTAAATGAAGTATTCAAGAGCAATGCGAAATTTAAAATATATGTTTGGACTTCAAAATCACTTTTAGTTATCAAAAGAAAAAAATACAAAACATGACAATGTTTGCTCGGTTCAATTAAGTCGAAATGTAGTCACTATGTTATAAATATTAAAAATGTGTAATTCTAAATAATAATAATTGTAAATAATAACAAAAAAAAAAAAAAAACAAAAAGCTATTCAAATTTTCAAGAGCACTAAATTGCTTATCTGAACATTAAAAAGTCTTCAAGAGCAAAAAATCATATAAACCCAAAATGCTTTCATTTGCACGGAGCAATAACTCTGCAGTCAAAATCTTAAATGTTTAATAATACTTATAATTTATATAAAATTAATCATGTTTAAGAATAAAAAAAGTTCTAATAAAGACTGTCAGAGCAACAATCAATAGAATAAAAATGCTCTTAGTTCATTGCTGAATATTAAACCAAATTAAAACTTCACACAAATTCTATTTTAATTAAACCTTATTTAAGTACAAACCCAACCAAAATGTGACATGAAAAAAAAAATTGTGAAAATGTCATGCGAAAAATGTGGTCAACACGTTATGTTGCAGCAACATATGTTGCGTTTAACAGGGGCGCTTCCTTCCGGTACAGCAGCACGTTGCACGTTGCTCTGTCCAAGAGGGCCACTGCAAATGATATAAATTTTAATTGTCGATGATTAATTGCGTATGTCAGCCGTAGCTGACACAATGGCCAGAGAAGGTGTTACAATTGTTTTGAGTTTTACGACTTTTTACCATTTTTTTTTTATTACCTTTTTGTATTATTTTTTAACTCATGTGTGACGCGTTATTCATAGTCTTAAAAAAATATATATATTTTGCCACACATACATAAATCTTAACAGCATTTTAATAGCTCTATTTTTGTATAATTTTGTTCTTTAGCGCGTGTGTCGACCATATGTAATTGACCAAAAAAACAAATGTAAAAAATTAGGTGGTAGTTTGCCAGACATTGAAATTCACCCAACGAAGTCGCAGCTATAAAAGTTGTTGTGTAATTTTGTGTTTTTTAGAATTGAGAATTTGTTTTAAAATTCACTGCGTTTTGTTGATTTTTTTTATTTTATTTTATTCAAAATTTTGGTGTCATTTTTCTAGAATTGATGAGATCAAAAAATATTTTATCGCAATTTAATAGATTTTTTCGGTATTTTAATAGTTTCAAATGCTCACTGAACTGCGTATTAAACCCGCAGCATTACCCAGTGAATAGTAGTTTTTGGTCATTAGTATGCTGTGTGTGTCTGAAGCATAAAGTTTCAGTTATGATTATTACATGTATTTTGTGGGTTTTTGGTTATTTGTCTGCACCCTACAATATTCATTAATTGTTTTCTTGAATATTTTTAAATATATGTATATTTATGAAATTGTAATTTTTATAAAATCATTTTGACATGTTCCAATTTCACTTTGGTAGGAATTTACTCACATCACTGTTTCTACAAATAAATCGAATCGTGTTGAAACGATTGTACTTCTCACTAACTTTTGACTTGGTGAGAAGTCTATCAACTTTAAAAATGATTCATATTTGGTTGGTAAATACATTATTTTTTGAATTTTCATAAACTAAAGGCTTAAAAAGCTGATGCAGCAAACACAGACGTGTGGGCAAGAGACAATTCACGTTCATATATACTAGAAAAGAACACTGTGTTGTTTGGGAGACAGTTGCAAGTGAATTGAATGCCATGGGAGGTGCAACTTACACTCGTTTGCATAAATGACGAGACTTTTACAATATGTAATTTGCAGCATTTTTGGTGAGCCGAAATAACTTCATAAATCGCGAATTGGAAATAAGAAATGGGCCGCCAAATCCTTTAACCGACGCCTCTTAAAACGCAACATATTGAATACGAATTCAATTGCGTATTGTTTTATACATAATTTTTATAATATTTGCTTTAAATATTTTGTAAATAACTGAAAAAACAGATGACAATTGACATACAAATTTCACAAGTTTCTTTTCGATTTTGGTGCAAGTTTCAAATCAGACCGTTTTTAAACGATTACTTCGTACAGAAACAGTAAATATCAAAAACGAGCTACTGAAGTGGTTGAGTTTTTTACCCACCTTTGCACTAAATGTACCGTAATAAATAAATCGGAAGAGAAAAGGAGGCAAATTCTATAGAAACCATAATACCAGCAGTAATAGAATGCATTTGGTATTCTGTAAAGATTTTGTTAATTTGTAATTTGTGTAACAAAAAGTCAAACTTTTATTTTAAAATTTGAAACTCAATTTTTAGCAATTGAATTCTTTTTATATTTTTGAACATTCACAGTGATACAAAAATTTCTCATAGTTAAACTTTTTCTGGGGAATTTATGTTCAGAATTGAAATTTATCCTATTAATATAATAAATCCCTTTGCTGGTTTATTTCTTTGTTTGTTTGTTCCGCTTCTCCGTCTAAACGACTGATCCGATTTTCTTGACCCTACCACAGATACGGTAATGTCTGGAAAGAATGTAGGCTATATATGGGCGGAATTGGACAAAGAGGCGTGACACATAAGATACAGCCTAAACTTTCAAAACGATATAACTTGGCACTACAGCAGCTACAAACATGAAACAAAAAACAATATTTAAAAGCAAAAACACTAAATCAAAAGCACACAACAAAATCACAAAACAAAAGCAAAAGCTAAAATACAAAAGCAATAATATAAAACTAAAAACAAATCAAAAACAAAAGCAAAAACATTTTTTTCGACATTGTTTTTGCCGAATTGCGTTCTTTTTGTCCTCCTAAAAGTTTTTTTTTAACAATTTTTTTTCGGAAATTTTCGAACATTGTTGTTTTTGTCGAATATTTTTTTCTTATTGCAAAAATATTGTTTTTGCGGGCTCAAGGTTGCGACCATTGCGTTCTTATTGTTGTCTAAATTTTTTTTTTTAGGAAAATATTCGAACATTGTTCTTTTTGTCGAATCATTTTTTTGTAAAATGGTGATTTCGACCATTGCGTTCTTTTTGTCTTCCAAATTTTTTTTTTTTTACATAATTTTTTTTCGAACATTTTCGAAGATTGTTGTTTTTGTCGAATTTTTTTTTTTTGTAAAATAGTGATTTCGACCATTGCGTTCTTTTTGTTAACCAACATTATTTTTAACAATTTTTTTCGAACTTCGTTTTTTTGTCGAATCATTTTTTTTTATTGTTGTAAAATGGTCATTTCGACCATTGCTTATTTTTGTTCCCAAAATGTTTTTTTTAACAAAATTTGTTTTTTTTCGAAAATTTTGGAACATTGTTGTTTTTTTCGAATAATTTTTTTGTAAAATGGTGATTTCGACCATTGCATTCTTTTTGTCATCCAAAATATTTATTCGAAAATTGTTGTTTTTTCGAATATTTTTTTTTTTTTGTAAAATGGTGATTTCGACCATCAAAACATTATCACATAGAGCCATATTCTTAGAGTCATACTTAGAGCCATATTCTGGCACAAATGAAAATCGGTTACAATAGTGCGCTTTCTCACAATTGTCACAATTTCGTATTCTGTCAATTTTATTTTCTATGTATATAGACGTAAAAGTATGAATCAATTGTCATTTGTATCAATTTTTATTGATAACAATTGTCACTGCTCTCTAGAATAGGGATGTTAGCGTCGATTGAAAGAATTCATTGAGTTCATCACCTGTCTTCTTAATAGAAGTCAGAGTAGATTGAAATCGCCAATACCATCTTCAATGTTATCGTGATGCAAGAGGATGGAAATTCATTTCACAGTCTATTTAATTTAAAAGAACTAAACTTTGACATCACTAATAACAAGGTCATCGATTTAATCGCCATATATTATCTGAGATTATCAACTAGTTTAAAATGAATTATATACGACTGGAACCAGTAGTATCCAATGTAGCGTATTTCATTTTATTCTTGTATTCATTCATTATGCCATAACAAACATGTCAAATTTTAAAGAGTTTTTTTAGTTCCAAAAAATGTTTCTGTATTTGTCAACAACATTTCTTCGCCATAACTTTTTATTAACGCTAATATGCAAATTAATGTCTCGGTTTATTTAGCCAATAAGGTGCTAACGCGTGTTAATAAATTCTAATAGTATTTTTCTTCTGTCAAAATTTATTCATATTTTTATTTGGCACCTAATTGAATTTTTCCAATGCTCTAATGTTTTTAACTTCAAATCCGCTTGAAAACACACCCACTCTTATGGTGGGTTTTCCCAGTTAATAAATTTCAAGATATGCAAATTATAGATATTAATCACACCAACACACATTGGGTTCTGCATTTTTATTAGAATTCAGAATTAACAGCTATGGCGCCATGTCTCATTAAAGAAGTAAAATTTATCAAATAATTTGCTTCCATTATTTTTGAAGATTTTTGAAATTCCCACCCCACTCTCGAGAATTACAAAAATCAACTCTTCAACCGGAAGTATATAAAATACATATGTTTTACACTGAAGTACTCTGCCGTAATTGATAAAGCAAAACTAAAAAACATGAAAGAACAAAAATTGCAACACGATTTTCTGTCAAAATATTTTTATAAACACATTTATATAATTAAAGAAATATTGATGAATGCTTTTTTGTTTTGCTGTTGCAAAAAAGCATCGAAAGTGCATTCTATACATCAAAATACTAAAAACCACTGAATTTCGTATATTGCCTATTATGTATTTCGAACACGTTTAGCGAATGTCGTGACGGAATCAAGGCACGCAACGACGCGTCACGTATGCGCATAAGTCGACCGAAGATCGTTGATCATAATTCGTTTATTGATTAAAGAAAATTATAAAGAAAACATTTTAAAAGTTATTTCTGGAATGGCAATTACGTCACAACGATTCCTGAACAGAAATAATGAAATGACGTGAATGACACATGGTCTGAAAATGTCAAAACGTCATTGATTTAAAGATTTTCAAGTTAAAATAATAGGAGAATTTATTGTAGATTTTTAATCAAAACGTAAATAATTTTTATTTATTATTTATTTATTTTTTGAATTTTTACTATAACGCATTATACGACTTGAGCCTTATTTCTTATGCAGACACGTCTCGGAAATTTTTGCGTGCTAAAAATTTATTTTTTGAATTTGTTTTTTTCACGATTGCCTTTTTTTGAAATTCTACTCATGTAAAAACGTGTTTTATATGTTTCAACACAATTCGAACGATTGACCGATAAGATGCCGACGCCGCCTTGTGGTCTATGCAACAAAAAACCAAAAAAAAAAACAAAAAACGCCTAAGCAATGGCTCCCTTTTGATCGAGTCGGTTGACGGCTTAATTTTGCATAAAACTCAAAAAACTGACCTTAAATGTTTAGCGATTTTATGTTCGACATGTGTCAAAATTGTTCGCGATACGAGGCTGTTTTATCGCAAATTTATGCTGAGCCAATGAGGCATGACTTTTTCGAGGGTATCTGCCAAAACTTAAGGGGACTGCTAAAAATATTAGGCATTATCTGACCAAAGTTCCGATTTTGTTTAGCAGGTAACAACATTTAAGGGCCTTGGAAACTAAGTCTTTAGATTTATTTATTTAACTATAACATTCTATGCATTAATAATAAAAAAGAATCCTTAATAAAAATATAAAACAAAAACCACAGAAATCCGTGACTCACGCACAGCGCACTTTATTGTCTACTGTCCATATCGGCCGATAATATAGCAGTAATAGTGACCAGCGCCAGTAGCTAGCTAGTGCTCGGTGTGGGGCTCTTACGGATATTACAGAACCTTCTTTGCATGCTAAGTAGCCACTATTCGGACGTTTTCGGGTTTTGCGACTCCCCGGCATATTTCGTATATAAATCTAACGACGTTGGCTGAACAGACATCACTTCTTTGGTGGAAACTTAAGCGCTAAGTTTAGCTCCAGTGTTTGGTCGTTTGCAAATTTTCGTACAGAAACAAAACGTGTTCTCCACAAAGCACATTATAAAGGATACTTTTCAATCAATTAATAAATCAATCAATCAATCAGTGACATAAACATGAAGTTCAGTGCAGCACTTGCTTTGATCGTGGTCGTGGGATTAGTGGCCAGCAGTTCGGCATCTCCTGCCAGAAAACGTAATGCATAATAACTCCTAAAAGTTAAAACAACTTAATAACGGATCCCTCTTATTGTAGGCATGGTGTATCTTCAACAACAACCACAATGGTACAGCGCCCCTCAACGCATGATGTATGTGCAGTATGTGCAGCCCTCTCGCACTCACGCCCGCTCCACTCAAGCGGCCGCTGCCCTCGTCTCCGGCGAATCTGTTGCCACCGGCACCTACTTGAATGGTAAGTTGTCGTTGTCGCCAAAATCCCTCAGACAGCATTGTCCAGAGTGCGACAGATGTGTTTTCAATGTTTTAATTCAAAGATTGTGATCATGCAGAGGCTGAAATCACCGCCGCAGGACCTGCTCTGGATGCCGAGTTGGATGAGGATGTCCTGGCTGCTGCCGGTGCTCATGGCGTGCAAGCTGTTGCCGAAGCCTACCCCGAGGTCGAGGTGCAACTCGAAGGCGAAACTGTCAATGATGATGCATCCGCTGTAGAACAGGAATACGATGGCAACAACTTTGAGGCTGAAGTCGAAATTGAAGCCCAAGCCCCCGTTGAAGCGCCCCTCGATGTTGCCGTCGAAGAGCCTGTTGCTGTTGCCGCCGATTTGCCCGCCCCTGCACCAATTGCACCAGTAGCCACACCCGCCAGACGTTATCTGCCCGTCAACAAGAAGGTCTACGTCGAACTGGAACAATCTGACGAAGCTGAGGTCGAAGCTGAGCAGGAGGAGGAAGATGATGGTGCTGTTGCCGATGCTGAGGAAGATGAAGAAGAGGTCGAGGCTGCTCCAGTGAATCCGGTGCGCGTTCCAAATGCCCGTCGTCCCGTCAAGAAGGCTGCACAGAGTGGCGCCACCAAACCAAAGGCACCCCTGCCAGCTGGTAACTTCTTCCCCATCAACTTTGGCGGCACCAGCGGCGGCGCCATTGCCATCGCTAACTCCTTCAGCACCGGTGAGGGCGGTTCTGCCACCAGCCACGCCATTGCCTATGGCGCACCCGATGCCGCACGCACCCGCACTCGTCCAAGCAAATTCCATTAAGTTGGAAACGACTGATTTATAAATGTTTATATTAATATGTGCCACAACTCAACCCTCAACCAAACCATCTATCGTTCGATCTTTTTTTGAAATTATATTTCGCAATTTTTGTCTTTACACTTTTTGTGGTTTAATTTTATAAATTGTGAGAACTAAAAAAAACCAATAAAAAATATTATCCTTTAAATTTGTCCAGTTTTTTAAATTCTTTTTTAACTAAACAAAAACTAGAAAACAGTTTCCTAATATTAAACAAAATTAAGTCATGAATATGACCTGATCATGTTGATCTTGTATAAAATGAAAAATTTCTATTAGGCAAGATCATTTCTTATTGTTATATTATATTTACGAAAAGGAAGAAATAATTTGCTGATTTTAAGAAACAAGTATACTTAATATAAGAAAAATGGAACTTGAAAATATTTCAAGTTAAATTTTCCTTTTTTTTTACTAAAAATATCTAGAAAACCAATTCTGATTTTTTTTAAAGATGCTTTATCTATATTCTAAAAGTAGCTGTTGATATATAATAATATTTCAAATCTTTTCTAATTTTTAATACAAATTATTTATCGTAG
Organism: Dryomyza anilis; assembly: GCA_951804985.1. Taxonomy (NCBI): domain Eukaryota; kingdom Metazoa; phylum Arthropoda; class Insecta; order Diptera; family Dryomyzidae; genus Dryomyza; species Dryomyza anilis. The sequence continues at coordinate 1,706,804 of OX638134.1, forward strand.
TGGTAGAAGTTAAACACACCATTTTTATGACTATTAAATACGTTTACTTTTTCATTTACTTTTTAAAACCACCCTTACCAGAATACGATAAGGCATCCCTACCAAAGGCCACTAGAAATGATCCTAATCTGGGCTGACTCATAGGGTAATCCTATTTTCAAATCCACGTAAGGCGACCTAATCCATGCTTTATAAAGAATCCTAATCTACTTAATAAAACCTGATCTGACACATACGAAAAATCTGATTGTAAATCGAATTATTAAAATATGATCTAGATGTTATTAAAAACTATTTATAATAAAATTGGGTAACAAAATGTAAAATAAATGCAAATAAGTTTTTAAAATGTTGAAATATATTATTTATACTCAAAACGTGGACCATTTTGTCATTGCAAAAATAATTAAGACAACTTTCACAGAAAAAATTGATGAATTTATTCATATATATTATGAATTATTTCACCAACTAGCAGATTCATCATATTGATACCACCGTTCATAAAATTACATATTAATGAATTAATGAATAATTTATTTCATTCATTTTTAGTTTAAAAAAAAGGAATATTTAATTATTCATTATATATATGAAGAAAATATTCAATACCATGAATTTGAATTGTCACATGATGTATTTGTTCATAATAATTTTTCAAAAAAAAAAAAAAATTAAAATAACTCGAAAAAAAGTTTGGTAAAAATTGTATTCAAAAAATAACAGTAAAGGATTAAAAAAAAATTATCCGAAAAAAAATCGGACAAAAATACTATTATATGTGAGGAAAGAGCCCAAAATTCTGAGTCTTAAAACCCTCACATTAAGATCATTTAACATATTCCTAAAATCTTTCTTTTTTTATTTTTGACATTTTTTGGACTCGACAATTACACTATTTTCAGAAGTTTGTCCCTCTTCAAAAATACATAAAGTGCCAAACAATTTTACAGGATCGTATGTAGTGAACCTATTTTTCTTAGTGCAGAAATTCAAGAAAATATATAATAGTGCAAGTAAATCTATCAAATATGTTACATGTTGAAAACATTTAAGGAACATTTTACCCGACGTTTCGAATTAAAAATTTTAATAACACATGTCCGTATTTTTCCTATAGTTGTTTCCCTTGTTGTCGTTTCCCGAAAAGAATACCAATCCGTGTTTATGTAAAATCTTCCACTTGTACAATTGAACAATATTTTGAAATAAATTTGGACAGGCAAAACATCGTAACTACATTTTTCTTCAAATACTTCTGTAAGTAATGGATATTTTTGAAAGTGGAGGAATGCTTTATAATTGCCAGCTCATTTAAAGGTTATTTTACCAATAGAATATTGAACTACTCGATTTTAAGACGTTTTTTTTCGTCTTCTATAAAATTTGATTATTGTTTGATTTTTGTTACGATTTCCCTTTAAGGTATCGATATTTTAAACTCGATTAAAATGCTCTTAGTTTTACTCGTCGATACCTTTTTTTTTTGAAGAATAACTTGTACCATACAGACCAATATAAGAGATTAAAAATGCACAGAATTTAGTTTTTCAAATGAAAGGCTTTAAAATGTTGAGTGAAAATGTAGTTGTTTCACTTTTTAAAGATATTTGTTCATTACAATGTAACTTGTTGAGGTGAAATATACCCAAATATACTCAAAATTGTATTTTGTTTGAACTCAGATTTTGAGAAGTACCCAAAAAGCTAGGTCTAATTTAAAATATATTGTACCGTCGTGTAATTGTAGTTCGTATGTTAAATTAAATTTATTTTTAGTGAAAAACTAAACTTTAAAAAACTTTTGATTCCACCTACACTTTGCACTTGAAATTTTGCATTAACGAGCATTTCTTTATCCGCGCAAACCGCGAGAAAGGGGTCACAAATCGAACAGCAGTAATAACGTCAAAATTTGCATACGTTCACCTGACGTTCGGTAACTAACCAACAATTATAGATACAACCAACAGACAACCCAAGCTGCTTATGTGGCTCGCCGCGTATGGATATTAAGAACCTACGTACGCTGCATGTCAAGTAGTCTTTCCAACTTTTTTGGGTTTTTTTCGCATAAGCTCTGCTCTGCTATAACTTTTCGTATATAAATCTAACGACGATCGCCGAAAAGACATCACTTCTTTGGTGGAAACTTAAGCGACAAGTTTAGCTCCAGTGTTTGATCGTGTTCAATAAATCATTTTTTTGTTTGTTTTTTGTTTGACTTAAAGGATATCCTTTCAAATAATAATCATGAAGTTCAGTGCATCACTCGCTTTGATCGTGATCGTGGGATTGGTGGCCAGCAGCTCAGCTTTGCCAGCCAAGAAACGTACGTGAAATTACTAAAACTTAAGATCGACGAATTAAAAAAAACCGAAATACGAATTTTGTGAAATTTCAAATTAATGTTTTTTTTTTGTGAAATCGTTTACAAAGGATTTCAACTTCAAAATTATAGAATTTAAATTTAAGAAAATTTTGAATTTTTTGGTCACCGACGAACATTTTACAAATTATTTAAAATGTAACCGTTAACAATATATTATTCTATTATTCTAGGTACCACTTACCTTGCCAAACAACGCACTCACGCACGCTCCACACACGCTGCCTTAGTTGCCGGTAAGTTGTCCAGGGGCTGAGTGTGGTACCCCGCCTTTCTCTTAGCCCATCGTATCCAGCAGATAGTTTGCAAAATTTTAATTCTTAGATTGTAATCACGCAGATTCTGAAATCGGTGCCGCTGACGAAGCTGTTGTCGCCGCCTTTGAAGGGGCCGTTGCCGAAGACAACCAAGTGCAACAGGTCGAAGTCGAAATTCCAGTCGAAGCTGATGTTGCCGTTGCCGCCGAGGAGACCGCCGTCGAGCAGGAGGTTGAAAACACCGATGCCAAGGTTCCCAGAGATTATAATTTCGATGCTGAGGCCGAGCTTGAGGTCGATGCCGCCCCTGTAGCTGAGGTTGAGGCTGAAGTTGCTGCCGTCGATGAAGTTGCTTTTGTCCCCGTCGCCGCTGAGCCAATCGATGTTGCTGCTGATTTACCCGCACCTGCCCCAATTGCGCCCGTCGCCACACCTGCCAGACGTTACCAGCCCGTGAGCAAGAAGACCAAGAAGGTTGCCGTTGCTGCCACCGCCACCGTCGAGAATGAGGCTGAGGCTCTGGCTGATGATGATGATGAGGAATACGATGCAGTGCCAGTGAGGAAATCCACCAAGGCCGCTGCCAAGCCCACAAAGGGTCCACTGCCCGCCGGCACCTTCTTCCCCATTGACTTCGGTGGCAACACCGGTGGTGCCATCGCTGTTGCCAACTCTTTCAGTATTGGTGACGGTGGTTCTGCCACCAGCCACGCCATTGCTTACGGATCTGAGCCAGCCGCTCAAGGTCGCAAGACGCACGGCAAGGTGCATTAAGGCGAGAAGATTGACTGTAGTTGATGATTAATATTGTTAACCAAATATCACGCCTACAACTTTTATATTCTATTAAAGTTGTTTTTTTTTTAATTAAACTCAATCAATATTTTTATTTTTGTAGCCAAATTGTGAAAATTTTAAAAAACTAATAAAAAGAATAAAACAAGTCAATCACGCGTTTTCTTTTCGGATGCACAGAATTTTGCATTAAACGAACCAAAATATATTTCACTAACGAAAACAAATTAAATATTACAACACACACAAAAAGAAAAACTGTTTCCTGAAATTGTTAAAATTTACTATTTCACTTTTTGCAGAGTTTTTCAATGAGCGTGGCTCCACCTGTTGTCAACCACTAAAGAAATCACATTGCAGTGCCTTTTAAACTATAGCACTTAGATTCTCACTGAATAAATTCCAACTGTTATTTTGCACAAGAACCATTTTGCTATCGTTGTATTCACAATAACAATGCAACTATTCACAATAGCAATTCGGATAACTACAACCAAAAATTACAACCTATCCATTTCGAAAGTTATTTTAAAAAGTCAGCGAATTTTCAGAGCAAATGATTTTTTTTAGGTGTTTAAAAAAAATAGATGAGATAATTAGCTTTGTTTCTAAAATGTATACTTTTTTCATAATAAATTATCACACATTATTTTTTTTTAATTATCTAAAAACATAACTTTGTTAATGTACTAGGGCTGTGCGATTAATGGATTAATCAAATTTTTTGATTAATCAAATTTCTGATTTATTGATTAATCAAGATTATCGATTAATCAGAACATTAATTAATCAATTAATCAGGAATCTGATTAATCAATATTTTGATTAATTTATTACTCGCACAGCCCTATTATGTACTCTTTCTTCCAAAAATTAATTTTTTTCGTTATCAATCACAGGATAATTCCGGAAGTTCTGTATGGAAATTTGCACTACGAATTCACAATGGTAAAATCCGTGAACTTTTCAAAATGTTAAATTTTATTCAATTTGGAATTTTTTAAATTGATTTTACGTAAAGCAATATATAACCAATTTCGACAGAAATTTGACAGGATTAAACAAGACCTAGCCTTATTTAGTATAAACACTTTTAAAAATTGTATTTACCAAATGCCTCTATTTACATTTTTATACATAACCTTATTAATTATTAACCCATAGGTTAAGAGAGGTTCGGTTTATGTTCATGAGTGCTATTACGCCATCAAGTATTAAATTTTTTTCAAAGTATTACATTTTTTTAGATTTGGAAATTTTATTATTTAATTTTCCCTCTAAAAGTCAAAAAACACTGAAATTAATTAGTTAAAACTTACCCCGCCTTCTCTTCTTAGCCCATCGTATCCAGCCGATACTTTGCAAAATGTTAATTGTTACATTGTAATCATGCAGATTCTGAAATCGAAGCCGCTGACGTGGCTGTTGTCGCCGTCTTTGAAGGCGCCGTTGCCGAAGACAACAACGTGCAACAGGTCGAAGTCGAGATTCTAGTCGAAGCTGATGTTGCCGAAAACACCGATGCCAAGGTTCCCAGAGATTACAATTTCGATGCTGAGGCCGAGCTCAAGGTCGACGCCGCCCTGTACCTGAGGTTAAGGCTGAAGTTGTCCCGTCGATGAAGTTGTTACTGTTGTACCTGCCGCCGCTGAGCCAATCGTTGTTGCAGCCGATTTGACCGCCCGTGCACCAATTGCATCCGTCGCCACACCTGCCAGACGTTACCAGCCCGTGAGCAAGAAGACCAAGAAGGTTGCTGTCACAGCCGAGATAAGAATGTGGCCACCAAGGCTGTTGCCAAGCCCACCAAGGGTTCATTGCCCGCCGGCACTTTCTTCCCCATTGATTTTGAGGCAACACAGATGGTGCCATCACTGTTGCCAACACTTTCAGCATTGGTGACGGTGGTTCTTCCACCAGCCACGCTATTGCTTACGGATCTGGCGAACCCGCTCAAGGTCGCAAGTCGCACGGCAATTGCATTAAGGCGAGAAGTTTGTCTGTAGTTGATGATTAATATTGTTAACTAAATATCACTCCTACAACTTTGATATTCTATTAAACAAGTCAATTACGCGTTTTCTATTCGGACGCACAGAACTTTGCATTAAACGAACCAAAATACACTTCACAAACTATTTCACAAATAATATTACATCACACACAAGCAGAAAAACTGCATTTGAATTTGTTAAAAACTATTTAACTTTTTGCAGATTTTTTCAATGAGCGTGGCTCCACCTGTTAACCACTAAAGAAATCACATTGCAGTGCCGTTTAAACTATAAAATTTTGATTCTCACTGAATAATTTCCAACTGTTATTTTGCACAACAACCATTTTGCAAACGTTGTATTCACAATAACAATGCAACTATTCACAATAGCAATTCTGATAATGACAACCAAAGATTACAACTATCGATTTCGAAAGTTATTTTAAAAAGTCAGCGAATTTAGTTTGCAAATTATTTTTTTGGGTGTTTAAAAAAAATAGATGAGATAATTTGCTTTATTTGAAAATTTACATTTTGTTTCAAAAATTTATACTTTTTTCATAATAAATTATCACACATTATTTTTTTTTATTATTTAAAAACATAACTGAGATAATGTAATTTGTTTATGTACTAGGGCTGTGCGATTACTAGATTAATCAAATTTTTTGATTAATCAAATTTATGATTAATTGATTAATCAAGATTATCGATTAATCAGTACATTAATTATTCAATTAATCAGAATTGTGATTAATCAGAATTGTGATTAATCAGAATTTTGATTAATCAGATTTTTGATTAATTCATTTCTCCGTCAAAATATATTTAAAAATACTTTACTATATGGTTCTTGAACATTTAAAGTACTTCCTTTCATTTTTTAATTATTTTAAAAGTAAATTTTCACTTTATTTGAGTGGACAAAATTTTAAATGTTGTTGAGTAAAATTATTGAATTTTCAATTAATCAAAATTAATCAATTGATCAGGGTTCTGATTAATCAGGGTTTCTGATTAATTGATTAATCAATTAATCAGGATTCTGATTAATCAATATTTTGACTAATTGATTAATCGCACAGCCCTATTATGTAATCTTTCTTCCAAAAATTTATTGTTTTTTTGTAATCAAAAATTTGCACTACGAATTAAGAATGGTAAAATCCGAAAACTTTTCAAAATGTTAAAATTTATTCAATTTGGAATTTTTGAATCGATTTTACGAAAAGCAATATATGAACCAATTTCGACCGAAATTTGACAGGATTAAAAAAACTATAAACATTTTTAAAATTGTATTTACCAAATGTTTTTCCTAAACGCCTCTATATACATTTTTATGTATAACCTTATTAATTATTAACCCACAGGTTAAGAGAGGTTCGGTCTAGGTTCTTGAGTGCTATTGCGCCATTATTCAAGTATTATATTTTTTTCAAAGCACATATCGTCACTGTCATGCCAAAGAGGAGAATGTGCATTTTTAAAAATGTTGGGAAATCGAATTTTAAAGTTTGAAGTGCTTTAAAAATTAGCAAAATTTAGATTTTTTCAATTTTTTCTGTTACGTTGGTTTATTCATGAATTATTATAACGTATATAAAATATCTTTATTACGTTTATTTATTATTTTTAAATAATGATCAGATCGATAGGTGCTTTAAAAACAAACAATAAATGCCTTTACACCACTATTTAATCTCGTATCAATAAAAAGTTATGGCGAAAAAAAGACGATTTTTTTTTTTTTTAAGATTTTGAAATTTCATTATTTAATTTCGCCTCTAACAGTCAAAAAAACACTGAAATTAATTAGTTAAAACTTACCCCGCCTTCCATCTTATACAGCAGATATTTTGCAAAATTTTAATTGTTACATTGCAATCATGCAGATTCTGTCGCCGCCTTTGAAGGCACCGTTGCCGAAGACAACCAACCACAACAGGTCGAAGTCGAGTCGATGCTGATGTTGCCGTTGCCGCCGAGGTGACCGCCGTTGAGCAAGAGGTTAAAAATACCGATGCCAAGGTTCCCAGAGATTACAATTTAGATGCTAAAGTCGAACTCGAGGTCGATGCCGCCCCTGTAGCTGAGGTTGAGGCTGAAGTTGCTGCCGTCGATAAAGATGTAGCTGTTGACCCGCTGCTGCTGAGTCAATCGATTTGCCGCCGATTTGCCCGCCCCTTGCTCCCGTCGTCACATCTCCCAGACGTTACCAGCCCAGGAGCAAGAAGACCAAGACTGCCGTTGCTGCTAACGCCACTACCGAGACGATGATGAGGAATACGATGCAGTGCCAGTGAATAAATCCATCCGGGCCGTTGCCAAGTCCACAAAGGGACCACTGCCCGGCGGCACTTTCTTCCCCATTGATTTTGAGGCAACACAGATGGTGCCATCGCTGTTGCCAACTCTTTCGGCATTGGTGACGGTGGTTCTGCCACAAGCCACGCTATTGCTTACGGATCTCAAGGTCGCAAGTCGCACGGCAATTGCATTAAGGCGAGAAGTTTGTCTGTAGTTGATGATTAATATTGTTAACTAAATATCACTCCTACAACTTTGATATTCTATTAAACAAGTAAATTACGCGTTTTCTATTCGGACTCACAGAACTTTGCATTAAACGAACCAAAATACACTTCACAAATAATATTACATCACACACAAAAAGAAAAACTGCATTTGAATTTGTTAAAAATTACTATTTAACTTTTTGCAGAGTTTGTCAATGAGCGTGGCTCCACCTGTTGTCAACCACTAAAGAAATCACATTGCAGTGCCTTTTAAACTATAAAACTTTGATTCTCACTGAATAATTTCCAATTGTTATTTTGCACAGCAACCATTTTGCAAACTTTGTATTCACAACAACAATGCAACTATTCACAATAGCAATTCTGATAATTATAACCCAAGATTACACTATCGATATCGAAAGTTTTTTTAAAAAGTCAGCGAATTTTGCTTGCAAATTTTTTTAGGTGTTTAAAAAAAGTAGCTGCGATAATGTGCTTTATTTCCAAATTAACACTTTGCTTCTAAAATTTATACTTTTTTCATAATAAATAACAGAAAAATTCCGAGAAAAATTTGACCAGTTAAAAAATTTCTTTTAAATTGAAACTTATTTAGTACAAACGTTTTTAAAAATTGTATTTAAATCTATCTCGTACTTTAATTTGGTATTTTCTATTGTTTTTATTAGCCTCTATTTACAATTTTTATTTATAGCTTTATAAATTTTTAACCCTTGGTTTACGAGAGACTCGGTTCTTCAGGACTTTTGCGCCATATTATTAAGTCTCGTTGAAAGAATTGTATTTTTTAATTGTCGTTTTTTAATTTCCTCCCTAGAATTTAAAAAAGCACTGAAATTAATTATTTAAAACTGTTGTTTTATTTATTTAGATCTTTGTGTGTATATATAGTAAATATTGTTACATTTCTCGTATATAAGTTTTATATGATTAATATATTTAATATGCCTACGCTTTTTCGACCGCTAGTCGGCAAAATGTCGTATGTAGTATTTTTAACTTATATTGTAGAATCCACACAGAAACCTTCGACGATTAAAACAAGAAGATGTTGTAATTTAACTGAAGTCGAACGTTTTGGTTGTTAACGACGTTTTGGCGACACTGTCGATATTATATAATAAATAAAAAAAATAGCAAAACGTTTTAACGTCATTTTCAATGAACTAAATCACGCAGGAAATTGAAGCACAGTAGTTACAAAAATTAAAATCTTTAACATATTTGTTTTGCAAAGACCTATACTAAGTGGTGTGTTTGCCTTTCTCTTAACTATTTATTTATTTTACAATATTTTAAAAACATCTGTAGCAATATTTTTGGAACCAAACTGAAATCAATGTACAAAGCCAACTGATTTTCAGCCAATCGCAAACAAAACTAGCAATAAAATTAAATGCTTAAAACACTAATAATAAAACCACTTGTTTAAATATCAATAAAACTTGTTCGAAGATAAAAGCACGAAAATAGCGTCGAATTAGAAAATGTTTCCCTCTTATAGGATACGCTTAATTGTATTGTATTGTATTCATTTTTCTACTACTTGATTGCAACAATGCTTGGTTTCAACAATGAAATTTTATGGAACATGAAAAACATTTTTTGAAAATATATATAAAAAAACCGCTGAAATATTAAACAAACCGTAAACAAAATAAAACGGATTCGCATGCGACGCGCGAACGCTATCAGTAGCCACCATATTTATCTTGCAGCGAGGACATAACATCGTTGGCCATTGAGCTCAGGCGACCTGCTACCTTGGTGACGCCCTGTCGCACGCTCTCCTTCAAGTCGTCCATCTCGGGCGCCTGGAAATTAACGGCTGTGTTGTAGCCTGCAAAAATCAAAGTTAAATATTAAAAAAAAAAAAGAATAAAAGACATAAAGAAGAAAAAATAACGATATAAAGAAATAAAGAAATAAATAAATAAAGAAATAAAGAATTAAAGAAACAATAAAATAATCAAATAAGTCCCTCTTACCACGAGAGCCACGATTGCCCGCAGAACTGCTGTTGCTACTGCCATCGCCAAAGTAGTCCGATGACGAAATGCTGTTCGAGCCCTGGAAACGATTCAAATTAGCGCTGCGCTCGGGCGAAGCCTGCTGTTCGTTGCCAAAGAACTGATCAGAGCCGAAACCTTTGGCGCTGCCGAATTTCTTTTGCGCCATATTGTCATCCGTGACTTGCGACTGCTTGCTAGCGTTTGTCTTGCGTGTCGCCGCAGACGATGACGAGGAATAACTGTCATACGATGTTGACTTCGCTTTGGCTGTTGTAGCAGCATCACCGCCGGCACCACCAAACATAGATGTAATATTGGAATGCTGCGAGTTAATAGGCTCGATGGTTTCGAAACCCATTATTTCCAGTTCGTGTTTGTCGATTTTGGAATTTGTAGCGCTGTTGCCGCTGTACATGCTGGGCGAGTAGTCGCTGAAAAAGCTGTCATTGTCAAAGATGGAAGTTTTGGCTTGTGCAGCTGACTGCGACTTGGGCGCAGCACTTTGTTGTATGGTCTCCATGTCGCTTAGAGCAGAATGCGATACATCAGAGCTGTGCAAAGTAAACAACGAATAAAAACTGTACGAGACGAAATGGAAAAAAATCGACATACCCGCGCAAATTAAAACCCATGCCGAGGCGTTCCATCTGCTTGGCCTTCATCGGGTCAATGGTCTTCAGTTTGGCTTCTTCGCGATTCTTTTGCAGCGATAGATCTTGATAGGCGAGACGTACGCTGGCCACTGACTCCTGTTCTTGTACGGCAGTCATTGGTTTGTCGGATGCGAATGCGCTACTGGGTGCCTCTTTGCACTGATCGGCAAGGTTAGCGCGTTGCTCGAGTTCGGCAAAATTGGTTTTAACTTTGGTGGCGCCGAGACCGCCAGTTTTACGAGCGCCCAACTAAGTAGAAATATTTTTCAAAATATTAAAACGTTAAAACACAAAAAAAAACAAAAAGTTTTTAATAAATATTCAAATTTTAAAAAAATATTCCGAATTCCAAATGGAAAGTTGTGAATATCAATTAAAAATTAACAGTTATAAATATCAATTGATTTCTTTAGAATTTCAAATGGTAATTCTGAATTACAATGTATGTCTTTTGATTTTTAAATGGAATTTCTGAATTACAATTGATGTCTTTTGTGTTTAAATGAATTTCCTGAACTAAAATTAATGTTTTTTGAATTTCAAATCGAACTTCTGAATTACAATTGACGTCTTTTGAATTTCAAATGGAATTTCTGAATTACAATTGATGTCTTTTGAATTTTAAATGGAATTTCTGAATTATAATTGATGTATATTGAATTTTAAATGTAATTTCTGAATTACAATTGATGTATTTTGAATTTCAAATGTATTTCCTGAACTACAATTGACGTCTTTTGAATTTCAAATGTAATTTCTGAATTATAATTATTGTGTTTTCGATAGTAATACAGAAAAGATCAATTGAAAATCTTTTCTGAATTACTTTTGATTTTCAAATGGAATTTCTGAATTACAATTGACGTCTTTTGAATTTCAAATGGAATTTCTGAATTATAATTGATGTCTTTTGAATTTTAAATGAATTTTCTGAATTATAATTGAAGTCTTTTGAATTTCAAATGGAATTTCTGAATTACAATTGATGTCTTTTGAATTTCAAATGGTAATTCTGAATTATAATTGATGTATTTTGAATTTCGAATGTATTTCCTGAACTACAATTGATGTATTTTGAATTTCAAATGGAATTTCTAAATTATAATTATTGTGTTTTCGATAGTAATACAGAAAAGATCAATTGAAAATCTTTTCTGAATTACTTTTGATTTTCAAATGGAATTTCTGAATTACAATTGACGTCTTTTGAATTTCAAATGGAATTTCTGAATTATAATTGATGTCTTTTGTATTTTAAATGAATTTTCTGAATTATAATTGAAGTCTTTTGAATTTCAAATTGAATTTCTGAATTGTAATTGATGTTTTTTGAAATTCAAATGGAATTATCTTAATTACAATTGATGTCTTTTGAATTTCAAATGGAATTTTTGGATTAGAAATGATGTAGTATTCTTGTAGCTTTAAATAATTCGTATATTCTTAAAAATATATGGTTGATATAGAAGTAAAAATAACCAAAAATAATTCTAACTTTATTAATTAATATTTTAAAATTTATTTTATTAATTATAATCAAACCTGACGACCATATACGATAAAAAGAAAATAGAATACTGTAATTTTAAAATCTAAAATCCCATTTGAAACATTATAAAATTCCTTTTCAAATGTTAATTATGAATCTAATCGAACTGAAATATTCAATTAATGCAAGATATATATAAAAGTATGTTTTAAAATATTTAAAATGTTTTCTCCCAGTTTTAACTCTAAAACGAAACTTACGCCTGATTTTTTGGGTTGTATTTTGCGCACACCAAACGATGAGGTCACCGCTGCAGCGGGCGGCGCCGAGTTCAGCAAATCGACGCTGGGCGCGCCACTAGTCACCAGTTTTTCGCCCGCAGTAGGCGTGCTGGGCTTTGGCGTAATATCCAGCTGTTGGCGAATAAATTAATCAAAAGTTTTGTATTATAAATTAATTAAATTAAAACAAAAAAGGAAAAAGGAAAAACCAAAATGCAACAAATCCGTGCAAAACATGGTAACCAACACACTCACCTTAGTCGCTGTATTCAAGTCGCTGTTGTTATTGTCGAAAAGCGAGTCCTTGTTATTGTCATTGCATTGAGCAAAAAAATCCTCCTCCTGCTGCGCGACAGACTTGGCGTCGAGCTCGTTACCTTCGCTCTTATCGGTGGCATTATCCAAATGCAGCTAAGCGTGGCAAAACAACGATGTAAGGATGCATTTTTTTAAACAATATTAGTAAAAAAAACAATGTTAGTGAAACAAACTGTGAAACTCATGCATTTGCATTTTAAACAAAGCGCGCTTGTAACGTTTCCCAAATGACCTACCTTAGTGCCGTGCACTTTCATCGCCTGCTGCGCCGTGTTGGCCAACTTGTCGCGATACAATTGCGCCGCGCGCGAGTTATACTTCTGCTGTGCATCCGTCGTGACGCAATTGTGCTGTCGAAAGAACTGCGCGGCATTTGCATTGCCACCCAGCTGCATTTGGCGCAGCTGCTGCCAGGTCCAGTTCGTGTCCAAGTTGGTCGAACGCACAAAAGTCAGATGCACACCGAGGCTGCGATGTACGGCAGAGCAGTCGATGCAAATGAAGACGCCGTAGGTTACCGAGGACCAGGTGGGCGCGCGCGCAGAGCAATCAAAGCAAGACTGATACGTTTTGAAAGAGCAAAAGGAGGACAAAAAAAACCTTTATTTTTACTATATAAAATACAATTTACAAAATGCGTTGGTACTTATTATGCGACTTGCATCAAGGCCACTTAACATTCAAGTCGTTCCTTGACCCGCAGCCAAGTTTTTACCACACATACAAATGCACAACTCACTCCAAGGCCCCATACCCCCCTCTGTGCACTACACGCATTGATTACATACAGTCCCAAGGCTGTCACAGTGACACTTGGTCACTTGGTTATACTATCGGTTTTCTGCGTTACCTTGTTGGCTGGCTGTGCACGCAGTCGACTGAAGACTGCCTCAATCTCCTGCTTCGTTGGTCCTGCTGCATTACTGGACATTTTACTCGTTTTTTTGCACTGTGTATTTGGCGCTGCTTGCGTTTTTTCACTTGCTCCTGCAGTTTTTGTTGCCTGATTCAATATTTTTTGGCGCTGAATTTAATCGCAGCTACTATGGATTTTTGTAGCAATTTTGCGTTAATTTGCAGTATGTGTGATTATTTGCTTATTCTAAAAAATTTTGACGTGTCGTGTTGCTCAGAGTACCAAGTCGATGCGTGTTGGCGACGGCGACGTGGTAAGCCGATATTTTACAGATCAACCGCCTTCGGTATCATAGCCGAAAAATTTGTTGATTTCAGCTGATAAGAGCTGAAATGAAGGAAGAATAAGAGGGGAAATGGAGCACAAAGATGGGGCTCGATTCTGATTTGCATTGAAATGTTTTGTCAAATAAAACAATTAATAAAGGTATTTTAAATAATACTTTTAACTCTCAGTTAAAACCAATTTGCCAATTGTAACCAATTATTTCTTCAAATTATTTATGGGAGAATTTTTTGTTCGGAATTACCATGGATATATAGAATCGGGCTGATTATTTATATCTATATTTGCCCTAAAAATTGACATTCTTTAACTAACTTAAGGCCGAATACTATGGTTGATGTATATTAAGTCATCTTTCAAAATTCAGGCGCCATTTACTTTTTTTTTTTGAAAACTGATTGAAAGTCAAATGTTGAGACTTTACGAAAAATTTAAAACAGAACATCAATGCTTTGTTTACAAGTTCACAAAATTAACAAAAAACTCAAAATCAATCATCAACAAATCGCAATATTTAAAAAAGTTTTAAGATCTCCAGGATTTCAAATGAACCATCGTGTATTTAGAATTTGAAACAGTTAATTTGTGCAATTGAAATTTTAATAATATAGTGAAAATTAGTGCAAAAAACATAACCTTTAAATAATTTTTAAATTGACAATTAATTGTTTTATTTTTATTATTTTTTCTTGAAATTCTTAACATTCCGTATGCCAACTATTTGTCTAAATGAACTAAACTAACCTGTATATACGTCAACCATGCCGAATACAGTCTATTTATCTCTTAAGTTGATGTAAAATTCCGGTTTCAAATACCGCCGTCAATGTGTAAACACCACTGCCGACACCAAAATATCGCGGCTTGGGATTCTGTTATTGCTTTAATGGCAGCACTGGAAGTTGCCAAAGTGACAGTAGTTACCAGTGCTGCCAAACTGTGGTGCCAAATCTAACAGTAATGTTATTTTAAAATATTCCTTATTCGATATTTAAATTATTAAAAATATAAATATTGAATAAATGATTTGATTAGTGATAATTTCAAAATAAGGTTTTTAATTGTGATGAATTTTTAAATTATGTATTTTTATTGCAGATTTGATTTTACAGTTGTCTGTTTTCATATTCTTTTCTAACTCAAAATTTAAATTTTTATTAAAAAATTATAATTTGTTTGATTTTTTATTTAAATAAATGTTAATTTATTTATAAAATGTATTTTAGTAAAAATTTTAAAATTTGTGTGACAAGTTTTAGTAAAAATTAATTAGCACCATTTTTAATAAAATTAAGTTTTGTTGAAATTTTAATGTTTGATAAAAATTTGATTTAAGAGAAAAAGTAAAAAAACAAAAATTTTAACAGATAATTTTATAAATTCTAACAATAAAATTAAAAATAATTAATAAAAACATTTTTCTTGTAATGACTTTAATTTTATTGCTCAATCAGTTTTTTGTGGCATTATCTTTATTTGAGCCTCTTGTGACTTTTGCTATGCTCTCCGAATCCTGCAGCAGCACCAATCGCACAAAAGCCAAACTCATCAGCAGGGACTGACCCAAGAACTCGCGATGGTATCGTTCAGCGTGTGAGAACATATAACGCAGATCGGTCGGAAATTGCACATTACCACGGAATGATAAAGGTGGTGATGGTGCTGCCTCGTTTTGCACTGGCATATTATACCATTCTCCCTCTAGTGTGCCTTGATTATAATAAGTGCGCATTAGATCCATAACAGTCTGCTCTGTGGACACTCGTTCAGTGCCCACCAAATGACTGAACAGTCGCGCAGTCAGAAACCGTCGCAAATAGAACACATTTGGTTTTGGCTCCGTTTTTTTGTTGTTCTGCTCTAGCAGAGGCACAAAATCTTCAGTTTGCTGTAGTTTCTTTTCTCGCTGCTGCTGGAAAATTTGTTTTCTTGAGCACATAGCATAGCCAATCATTGCGCTTATCTGTGATTTTTGAATGCTGATATTTTGTTGATCGACATTAGGATTATTGGCCGCCTGCGCCATTTGCGGACTCTCGAACAGATAACAATCCGCCTCAGGAATCAGATGATCTACGTACAGACAGCGATGCACCAAGTCATTCAGATGCAACTTCTTCTCGACCAACTCATGATGCTGCCAATCCGTTAACTCACACGGCGCATTGTCCTCATTATTCTCAGCGTCACACAACTCCAAACGCGCCCAACTAACGCTGGACACGCCAATACGTATGCCGACGCACGAGCGTATTTGCTGGCGCTGTTGATCGTCTATGCCGGGTGTAATAAATGGTGCTGCGCGGGATCGTTGCGTCTTCGTCACACAATTGGTGTCGCCGTCGATAGATGGCTCTGCCAATAAGCTACTGCAAAACTTTTGTAGAATTTTAACACTTAGTCCTTCGATCTCAAGCAGGTCCTGTGGGCTTTGTAATATGCCGTTTTTCTTTATCCACGACTGCAGTTTGGTAGCGCGCGCCTTGGAAATGTCGTAACTGTAGACAAAAATAATTTGATAATTACATCTGTATTCTAGTACTAGTCCAAGTTATATACTGACTTCAACAAATTGTCCAGGCTACTCGTGTTAATTATATTCACAATTTTCTCGCTTTGTTCTGTGTCGTAATTGAGAAAAGTTGGAAGACAGAGTTCTATGTCATTGTTGGTGGATGTTGTGGAGGAATTGCATTTTTGTAGAACCGCTGCTGTCCGCCAATGTCGAATTGCATGCTTATTTGCATGGATTAATAAATTATTTAACGATTTTAATAACATATTCTGTAATAAACAATAAATTAATTATGGTCAGTATCAGCTGTCAGATGTTTTTGGCGTTGCTAATTTCAACTGTGTTTAGTGTTGCCAGACTCGCACAATTACTCCTCAGAAATCGCGGAAATCCCTTTAGAAATTAGTCTTTTTACAAAAAATCCCTAAATATTTTATTTTAATTTTATTTTATTAAATATTCCATTTAATCGTATCTGATGGAGCCTTCGGTTATCTCAGGATTGGTCAGAGTACGGTAATTGACCCTCCACATCAGATACGACTAAATGGAGTAGGTAACAATATATTTTGTTGATTATGATGACGTCGAGAAGAGTAGTATTTATTTTTATTTGTTTATTTATTTTTTAATAATACTTTTTTTTCAGGTATCGTCAGATGGATAGGGGGTAATGACCGCAACAATATATTCAATATCAATATTAAATATTTTACAAACATGACAAACTTCAAGTATAACTACTTATGCTTTGTTTTTTCTATTTCATTTTGTGTCAGTTTCATATTCAAAAAATTTTCAAATTTGTTGTTTTCGGCAAGGTAATGATTTAAAAAAAAAATCAACATGTTCGCATTTTGATTTTATTTGACATGTATAATGAACAGTTTCTGCCAAAGACTATAAGACGTGCGACTTCGCAAAAAACATATTCAACATAGCAAAATCCTGTTTTTTATGATATTTTTTGGTACACGGATTGTGTACATGAGCTCTGCCGCATCTCTGCTTGCATTGTTGTTGTTTCACCGTGTAAAATTTTCAACAACACAAAACAGCTGCTGAAAATTTTGTGAAATTTGCCAAAATTTACACATTTTTTGCAACCGAACTACTCAAATGCAGAAGTTTTGAGTTACACGTAATGAGTCTAAAAATTAGCACTATTTTTATAAAACTATGCCTAAAATTCATAGTCTAAGGGAAAAGTGAAAAAATAATTAACTTTTCTGAAAAAATTGTAAAATTTACGAGAAAAAAATAGCAATTTGGTGAATAAAACCAGTGTGTCCTCCTTTTCATTAGTTTAGGGAAAAAGGGACAAAACTTTTGCAAATATTACAATATTAAAATAAATTTATTATATATTATGTTTATCTTAATATTTATATTATAAATCGATTTTATAATGAAATTATGTGTATGTTTATATCGCTGTAAATACCAAATATGAAACAATATTGCGCTTAAATATAATGAGGACGTTAAATAAAATAAACTAAAATTGTGAATTTACTTACAGCCGGTTGAATACTGTTATCAGTTAAAAACAATCTGACAAATAAATTTAATTTTTTGTTTTAATATCAATATTGAAATTGTCAGATTAACTAATCGATTTCCATCGCTAACTCATGGTTAAAAGTTGTATGCATCCGGGCATTAAGCAATTAACAGTCCGATAATCCCTTTCCGTAGAGATATTTTAAAATTTTGTCCTAGTTGACAATTTCGTACGCTTGTTTAGCCAAATATAGCTCTTCATCATGCCTGACAACGATATCATCCATAATTCGTATCAAAATCGGTTGAAAATTGTACCCACACTATCAATTTTTGAATAAAACTAAATATATATAAACTAAAACGTTGTTTACGTTTGTTTTGAGTATTTTTACGTTGTCAGAAAATTAATTTGTTATTAAATTTCTGTTTGGCGCAAACATCAAAAGCAGTGGTGAATATGTTGAATATAAAGGGGGAAAAATGTCTAAAATGAGAAAATCTGTGGCATTATTGTCCAAGTTGAATAAAAGTTGTCTAAGTTGAATAAAAAGTTGTCCAAATTGCGACTGCGACGCACACTAACAAAACGATTTTTACATCTACATTGACGGAGTTTCATGTCTTGTGGTCTATGGTTTCTGCTTCGGAATTACACAGCGTTACCCATAATCAAAAAAAAAATAATGTCCAACTTAAGATAGTAGTCAACTTTGACGTAAATTTATATGGAAGATTTGATTATTGTTAACAATGTAAAGAAAACAAATATGACACAAAATGACATAGTTAAATCTGTGCCAATTGTGATATTGAATTTATTTAATTTTTTTAATATATATACATAATTAATATTTATTTTTTATTATTTTATTATTTTATTTATTTATAGTATCTTTTTAAAGAATTCATGTGTTTTTTAAACATGTTTTTCTTCAAAGAATTCGTGTTTTTTGTGAATTCGTGTTTTATTTCAAAGAATTCATGTTTTTGTTCAAGAAAACTAACCAAAAGCATAAAAATCTAAACTAAACATAATTATTTTAATTTTAAATTATAATATTTAATATTTCATTAATAATATTTTCAATAATATCTTTAAATATAATATTAAATAAATAATTTATATAATTAAAAATAATATCTTTTAATAATTCACACAAATCAATTAAAAAAAAAAAAATAATAATAATAATTTGAACAACCCTGTTTTACGAAATTTATTCACCACGGCTCTCAGCTGTCACAGAAATGTCACTAACCCGGAACACCCTTTGCTGGTCGAAGGAATCTTTTTCCCTTTTTCAGTGTCCGGGCTCGGTTGTGGTTTTTTCGCGTTACTGCGTAATATTTTGCAAGACGGTTTAATATTTCTATGCTATCGTGGGTTTTTTCCGTTGATCATTTGGTTGCATACTAACAGATTTACTAACCAAAAATGGCGCAATGTCGACCTTGTTAATCAATTCCGAATCCAGTTTGCCTCCGAATGTACACGGAAAGACACGCGGTTATCTTGAGCTTGAAGTGACCAGAATTAGTTTCGTAACGACAGCAGTTGACGCGCAGTCGGTGACCACGCCCACCGACAAAATCAGTGTGAAAAAAACTAACAATTGTGCAATAACCGCGACAACAACCACACCGATCGGGAGTCAAGGTGCGACGGCAAAGTTTATTTGGTGGGGCGAATGCAAAGACACTGCGACCAGTATACGTATTGTGCGGGTGGTAAAGGGTGGAACACTGAATAGTCATATTCACAACAAAAACACCGACACTTATTTGAATAGTTGTTTACAACAACAACAAGAACAATCGCAGAAGCAGCAGCAGCTACAGTTGAAGTGCAGCAAAGTTCGCTACAGTATACAGACTTGTTTGAGTCTATTTTTAGAATATTTGCAAACCTGCGAACCCCTCGAAATTAGCATCAGCACTAACGTCAGCAATTTGTCCCTCGGCAGCGCACAAGTGCGTCTGCCCACCGTATTCCTGCGCAAGTTTGCGGCCAACTACGCCACTGCATCCAATTTCGAGCACAAGAGCAAGATTTATGCACTGTACGAGGCCAAACAAGGTCGTAGCAGCAAGTGTGGCGAGTTTCAGCTTAAGTTCAAGATGATGTTTGTGCCCAGCGCCAAGCAACTGTTGCAGGAGCATCTGCAGTCGACGTTGGACCAGGGGGTGCGTCTCGAGAAGAAGACGACCATGGCTAAACTTAAAGATGAGGCGGTCTCAGGTAAACTATGCCCTGTAATATATATGTTTTGAGTTATGGAAATGCAGCTGAAATGAATTAGTAAGTGTTGGCCAAAAATGCATTTTATCATGAATCCTAAGCACAAAAGAATAACTTGTGCATACAAACTACGCGATAATTTAAATCATTTTCGATACATTTTGTTTATATATGTATAAAACTAATAAATTCGGGAATTTAAAATGTCGAAACTAATTTTTTATTTGCATTTATTTATTTTTTATATATTTTTATTGTAAATAAAATTTAAATTTCTGTTTTATTTATTGAAGTAATTTTTGTTTTTTAGACTAAACCCCATTTTTAAATTATTGTTTTACATATTGAATCACTTATTTCATATGCCAATCCACGTGATCGACATACCTGCTCATAATATTTAACACACAACTATGTAAACAAAATATTTTGAAATTATATATGCCGCAATTTGGTTCTAGCCAAATCCCAACGAAACCAATTTGTCATAAAACGCCCAACGACGTAATTGAATTCTGGTAAAATCTCAGTGGAATACATTTGTACAAAAAAAGGTCCACTAAAGCAATAGGGTTCTCCAAAATGTCCAAAAATCTTTTCCCAAGTTGGAGTAGTGTTATTTTATTAAAGTGCAATATTCGTAATATTCTTGTTAAATCTACGTGAATTTATCATTTTAAAAATTCGCGAGATAATCAAATACAAAGAATTTTAAAAATTTCAATTATTCGCAAAAGAATGAAAACAAAAATTTACAGAGGGTATATTTTTGATTGAAGAATGAATGCATTTCAAATAGTCTACAAACTTTGTGTTAAATTCAATTTCTTAGTACATTTCAAGTGAATTCAAAACGATTACTTTGATTTGAAACAATTTGAATTCGTTTGGAAAACAATTTTGTATTGAGACATCAAATTCAAAATCGTTTGTTTAATAATTTGTGTATGAAATACGATCGGAATTCGATGGAAAGCTGGAGGAACATGCACATATATTTTAATTTATATAAAAGTGCTTTAGGTACTTAACGTTTTACTTTATATCGTCGCTATAAAAGTCACCAACACGTTTTAAAAATTACCACATTAGGTTTTCAAAAATCACTTTATATTCGACAGTTACTGATCGATGAGCTCAATATTGGTACCAATGATAAGAATACATTAATTTTTGAAAAGCCATTAACTGCCTCTTTTTGTAACTCGAAACAAAAACCTATTAGACGAAGGTGACGTAATTTAAAAAAAAATAATGTTTTAAAAGTCATTCAGCCTAACCAATAAACGAAATAATGCCGACTTTAAAAAAAGTATCAGCTTTTTGACAAATAAATATTAGAGAAAATTGTCGGAAAAGCTGATACTATGTTTAGAGTCGACTTTATTTCGTTTATTGGTTAGGCTGATGGACTTCATATTCGTGTGATAAAATTTTGACGTCAAATTTTCGTTTCGTTTTGAAATACAGAAAGTGGGTATTATATTTTTTTTTGAATTAAAAAAAAAAATTTTGAAAAAAAATCTCCAACGTCGATATGAATTTTTAAAATTATATTTATATAGTGCATATATCTGCTGGTACTACATGTTTATTGCCCTACACAAAGTGACGCCATTTGGTATAAAATAATAAATTTATGTAAATAAACATTTAAATTATTAAAGCAAAAAATTTGTTTCCCACAGTCGTCTTCGTAGACGTTGTCATCATCAGCTGTACGTTGAAATACCAAAGTGTTTGCGTATTTTCTTTGTTTATATTCGTTTTGTTTTTACAAACAATGCGCAGAATCTATACTAAAAATAAATAAAAATAAAACTTTGTTTGGCGTTCACATTAATATTTACTAAAAACTGTCTCACTACATAGTATATAATAAATGTCAAGCGAATCGACAATTTTTAGGCTTTCTAACGAACAGCAGTTGATTTAGAAAGCGAATTTCACAATTTAAATCTAGAAATAGCCTTCAATTTGCACTCCCAGCCCTAGTACATAGATTTGTTCCCTCTTTCTCTCAATTTGAACCGTTTTATTAATTTATTTAATTGTATTACGCTCTCTGTAAATTTTTGATACAGTGGCCCGACATTTCCATAGTTTTGCCTATCAATTGCTTTCCAACGCGAAGCCACGTGCTGCATAGCATCGAAAACCGATAGAGCACCGACAATCGTACCTCTATATATGCCTACTATATAAAACGCAGATTCTGTCAAAGACCTTTCTATTCGCAGAACAGAAAAACAGATTCCGTAATACATGCGATTGAAATCAAGTCGTGTCGTGTCGCGTAGCGGCGCGCCGCATTAGCAAATAATCGATAGAAACAAGCCTTGATAAGACACACAGTTGGGCGCAGGCAGAGACAGCATGTGCGTCGATGCAGCACAGGCAAAGTGCTGTGAGGCTTTGCCTTATATATTATATGTATTTTGTTTTAGGCGGGTAATATACATATAAGTAATCATGTCGTTAAGGCATGTCTGGCGTTTTTGTGTCAAAAGATTTTCCGCTTCCTGGACTCTTATCAGATGTACAGCTATTACTTACAGTTCTGTAAAATATTAAAAATGCAAAAATATTAAAACATGCCATTCAAAATAGTCAAGATCAATGAATTTAACTATAAGTCGTAGTTGTTATATATTATGTTGTGTAAGTTATTAATTATATTAACAAAATATTAATAACACACTATTAAATTTTATTGTAAAATGTCTGCTCTGCACTTTAAACGGCGGAAGAGCAATAGATAATGCCAAAGATCAACACTAAAGGTTAAGCTAATCTTATAATGGAGCTGTTTACTGACGTAGACATATTTGCCAAAATGAAACAATACAAAGATATTTATATTTAGTAGTCGTGTCTAAAACTTTATGCGGTTATGTAGCACTGGAAATCCGGACTTTTTTTTTAAATATAATAGGTCTTTTAGGGTTTTATTGATTTATTATAATGTTAGAGAAGTATTAATTTAACAAGGGATATATTTCAGTAAAAAAGCATTAACCACCAAATCATGTATCTTTTTATTATCGTGTGACAACGATTCGTTTCCAGTTCCCTTCGTCTAAAATTTGTATAACGTATTTCAAACGTTTCGTTCGTTTCGCTCTTTGAATCAAACGTTTGTTCAAAATTTTTGTTTTGCCAACTATTTTTCATAAAGAATTTTTTTTTTTTTTTTTTACTTTGTTGTATGATTTATATGCTGGCAACAAAAAAATTCTCAATCAAAATGAATCAAAATTTGTTTTCACACGATATTCAAACGAATTGTAGCCGATATCGTTGTCACCCGGAAATGCATGATCGTCACGTTAATGTACTCTAAATAGTGTAAAATCCGTACAAATTCAAGTCCAACTAGACAAATTATATCTCAAAGAAGTGTTTAGTTGCCTTTTTTTAATTTTTATCCAAAAGTAGTCCGAAATGTTACGAAAAAGTTGTCTTTTTGTAATACAAATGATTGACCGAATGATGTATTTGTGATTTATCTGAATGATGTCCTTATGCAATACAGATATATGTCATAAAATCGTTGGTAGTTTGTTGAAACAGTATTGAAATTTACTAACACTTCTTTAGTTTACTGCTCTTGTGAGACGTCATTTCAATTCAATTTTAAAATTACATTTGTATACATATTACATATTCTGAACTATAATTTATATTTTATTTCAGAAAACATAAAATGTTGTGTACTATATGTTGTATACTATGTTGTATACTACATATATGTTGTATACTACATTTTCTGTATCGTATACGTTTTCTGAAATATAATTTATATTTCTGAAATACATTTGATGGTTTCTGAACTACAATTTACTATTCTGAAATACAATTAACGATTTTTGAATTTCAACTCACTATTCTGAAATACAATTTACTATTCTGAAATACAATTTACAAATTCTGCATATTAAATTAATATTCGGAAATACATCTTATAACTCTGAAATACAAGTGACGATTTGTGAATTATATTTTACTATTCTGAAATTCAATTAACATTTCTGAAATACAATTTACGATTTCGGAAATCAAAGTTATGTTTTCTGAACTGCAACTTGAAAATGTGTAGTGTACATAACCTCTATACTTATTAAAACTTTTTTCTTTGTATTCTTTACCTATACTGCCGGCTCAAACATTTTTTCTTTTAGCAAGTTCTATAAAATAAAAGCGAAAAAAACGGATTTAAATTGATTTTCGGCGTCGATATTGGTTTGATATACCTCTTTTTGTTGACTCATATTGGACGGACTTGTGGCTAATATGATTGTATCCAACCAATTTAAATTAATTTATTCGAATTCGCTTTCATTGTGACCTTTTATTGATATATTTTAAGCTAGAAGGTTACTACGGGACCGTAAAAAATTGTATATGTAACCAATTACAATTGCCAAACTGTGGTTACTTGGGTAGTTTATCGTTTCTAAAACTTAGTCAAACTAAATGACAATTTGTATAAAGTCACTTTTTTCATAAATTACGCGAGAATTTGGTTCATGTTAGTAAAATATATGAAAATCGGTGGGATTTGTTTGAAGTGAAACTAACCACATACTTTTTATTCAAAAATATATTTGTCACGATGAAAAATTAAATATTTTGAAACAGAAAAGCAATATTTTGTTAACCGCAAGGCTGAATACAAAAATCAGTTTATAAATTTAAAACAGGTATTTAATTTGTATACTAAATATTTTCCAACCTAAAAATGGCGACGAAATATTTTATTTAAAAATATGCTGATTAAAATTTAATATGCTCTTATTATTTGATAAAAATATAGATTTATTTTATCTGATATTTTAATTTATATAAGGATTTTTGAATGCCAATTACAACGATGATATGCTATACAATTTAATCATTATGAATTTTAATCAAATTTGAGCTAAATAATAAAATTTCATATATAAATGTATTTTCTATGCTGCCAAATCGACAACAGCAATCAAGAATAACGTTGAAAAATGTAGTACAGAATTTCATTTCTTCATAAAAATAGATTTTATAATAAATTCTTCAAGTAAAAGCTAAGTTATTCAATTCAAATTTAGTTGTCTTCATTTTTCAGTTCAATCGAAAATTAATTTTAGGACATATAAAACAATAACGTGGATATTATTCATTGTTTTATATGTCCTAAAATACATTTTCGATTGAACTGAAAAATGAAGACAACTAAATTTGAATTGAATCATTTAACTTTTACCTGAAGTATTCTGTATTTCGAAACAAACGATGTAACGATAATTTGACATCAAAATCTTGTCACACAGATTTTGATTTCATATTATTTGACTTTTAAAACTTTGAAATTTATTTAAAAATTACATCACTTTGGTCAAATAGCCTTTCGTTTCGAAATACAGCAATAGGCAGTAAATTTTAAAATAAATGCTTGACATTTTGCTTATATTGAGGAACATAATAACTTCCTTTCATTTAGTTTTTTTTAATATTAAAAAATGTCTACAGATTTAACAAAAGCAAGTAAAATAAACTAAACGAGCACCTTTCTTTTTCTCATTAGCACTAAATTTTCGCCATATATTTAATTACCACGTAATTTGCCTTTACATATTTTCCGTTTAGAATCTACACAACCGCTGATTATGCGAAAAGTAATTCGATTTTATTCTCTTTCTTTTTTGTTTGCCTTTTTTTTCCTTTTTTTTTTCTTTTTGACATGGGTATTTTTTGGAAATTGCTTTGCTCTGCTCCATTGTAATCTAAAGTTTTCAGTTATCGTTACGTTGTCAAAGCAGTGAGTTGCTCGTGCTAGCGACTGTGCCAACTTGTTCCGCTTGGGAATAACGTTCTAGAAGCTTATACGTAATGCCTATAGATTGTTGTTGTAATAGACAACATATGATTAATTAAATTTTCCTTCGCTCTATTCGCAGTTAAATTCCCCGACGCAAATTCCTCGCGCAAATCCTCCAAAACCGACGAAATAGTCGAAGCCATGAAGAAAATAGATGCCCAGCTAGTGGCCTATCTGGCCGGTGAGGACATGAAACCCAAGGAAGAGGAACTGGTGCTGGAACGCCTGCAGTGCTCGTCGCCCATAAGTACGCTGGTGGGTGAAATGGTACAGGAACGCTTTCGCGAGCAACAATTGAAAATCTATCAGCGCGTTAATTCGCTCAAATTGCATTTGGAGGCTTTGACACTACAGCCGGCCGGCACCAAATACATGGAGCTGCTGGAGGAAGACATCAAGCCCGTCTTCACAGTCGAATGTCAACTCTCGAATGAGCTGATCAAGGATGTGCCGCGCTATGACATGTTCAACATGATGCAATTCGAATCGGGTCAATTCCAGAGTCTCACACAATGTACACGTTTTGCGCAGGACGCACAACGCGAAATCCATTTGCAGCCTGTGGTCGCGGCTGCTGCCGACATTGAGAACGGCAATGCAGATCCCGAGCAGAAGCTCAACTTTGGCAAGCTTAGCTTTATTGTGTGGTGGCGCGAGCCGGGCACCTGTCTCAACGAAATGCTCGGCATGGCTGTCTTCGATTTGGAAGAGCTCTATCAGGCGGCGCTGCTGGAGCAGTGCAAGTGTCTGGCCATCAAGCGGCGCGATGTGCATTTGGCTAATTTGTACTTCAAGCTTAGCTTCCAGTTGCGTCGCAACTCCAACGGCGAGCTCAAGATGCTGAAGGAGCTGAAGGAAAACACGGTGGTGAAGGAGTGCAACGGCAGTGGAGCAGGCGATGCTGCCGACGCACAGCCGGAAAATGCTAAAGAGGCTAAAAACATGGAGAACACCGCAGCTAAGGGTGGCAAGAAGCCCAGTGACACGGCTGCCGACATGAAGAAAGGTAGCTGACGCCCTCCCAATTTAATAAAACATAGAGTGGATGAACTAAATCCAGCAAAAATATTTTAAAGTGAATGCTAGCGAAATTTCACTTTGCAAGATAAATACACAAACTCACACACACACACACATCACTTACATTTATACAAAATGTGAGGAGACTCACTGGAAATTATTATGAGAAATATTAAAAAAAAAAAGTTTCTTATATAGTTTGCTTGCTGAATTCTGTATATGTTAAATGAGGTTGTACTCTACAAGCTACGCTCTATGTTTGTTTGCAACTGGGCACATAAGCTATTGTAGTTTGCTGTTCAAAAATTACAATATTCAATAAATAAAATCAACAAAACTCGTCTATCAGTCGTTTAAATTAATCCGAGTGAAATTTCGTTGGCTTCTCGAGAGAGTAACTGTTTTGTAGATTTAGCTTTATAAGTTCTTACACAAACTAGATGTAATACTTACAACACGTTTGGCGCACGTTTGGTTTATTTTGTATTAGTTGTGGGCAACGACAATTACAACATCATTAGGGTCGTTAACCTTTGCTAGATGAATGTGTGATAACCAATTGTTGATTTTGAAAGTTCTATGTGCTAGTATTATCAATTTGCCAACAATTTGCTACTTGCATTCTAGACATTATTTTCATATAGTAACTATGATTAATACCGGCATGTTGTGGAATTCGAGTTAATTCAAAACTTATGAAATTAATATGGATTCGAAATGTATTCCACAAGCAACTTGCTATTTCAATTTCATATTAAAACTAAGGGCGCTTTCATGACTCATGACTGGCGAAGCGAATGTAGTTGGCGAAGTGAACGTTAAAAAGCTATCACAGCTTCCATTCGCCAGACTTCATTCGCCAAAAAAAGTAAACTAAAGCGAACGTAAAAATCATGCGAACGTAAAAATTATTCGCCTGAACTTCATTCGTCTGACGAATGGAAGATGTGTAGCTTTATTTGTTCGTTCGCTTCGCCAAGTTCATTTGCTTCGCCATTCGTGATAGGGCCCTAAAGTTGTCTTTTTTGAAATTCACATTTGGAGTGATTTAAAAAAATAATAAATATTTTCAATTTGTTCAAAGTTTTATAAAACAGCACAACAACAACAGAATTATCCGCTATCTATGATTGATATTCGGACGTACTTCATGATTCTACACAGGACCCCTTACTCAGATTTTGGATATTTTTTAAGTTTTTTTAAATATTACGTAAAACAAATAGCACAATTCACGAGTTTGTCTATATATTTGGAATTTTTACTATTTACCAATTTGCCTATTCTGTCTGATATTTTGCAATGATATTTTCTGTGTAATTTTTTGAAATAACGGGACATGTTCCGGCTGTCGATAGAATTCCAATCAATTTTCATATAAAATTTGTAAAAAAAAAATTATTTTTCAATTGAATTCAATCCAATTCAATGTTTTCTGTATTGTCACCTCGAATTAAAATCGTTTGTTTCCCAATTTTTGATGAAATTCTATTCGAATTAGTTCGAAAGCCGAAACATATCCTTTTATTTCGAAAAATTACACAGATAATATCATTTCAAAATATCAGACATAATTGAATAGTCAAATTGCTAAGAATTTAAATTCCAACATCGATCTAAACGTGGCCCAAAAGTATGAAAATTTACTATAGTAATATATGAAACCATTTAAAATAATCATTTATGCAATGCTGAATTTTACGGGTTTAAAAATCCGTTCTATTTGCTATGAATAATTTAGGGACAACGCCATTATATTGATTAAAAGTAGCATCGCAAAAGAAATTTTAAAACCAAAATCGTATATGTGAATTTATCTCTAATCTTAAGACTAAAAGGTTGATTTACAAATCGAAGTAAGAGCAATAATAGATTAATATATCTACTTTGACATAATATAAATAATTTTATTGAATTATTAAAACTATATTTGTTATCCAATAAATAATAAGTTAACCTAAAAATGTATTTTTTTCCGTTTGACTGTCCAGTACTTTAGTCAAATCCACCCGAATTTCATTGGGTTTATTTCCAAATATCTCCTATTAGATTCTTAATGAAATTCAAAAGATATCAGACAGAAAACTCTAAATAGTAAAAATTCAAAATACAAAATATATTGAAAAACACGAGAATTGTTATTTTTGTTTTCACGAAATAATTCAAAAACTTTAGGTAATATACCAAAATCTGAGTATGAGATCTGGATTAGGTCTCAGAGTTCATCAGAATAATATGCTAAGATTGTGGTTACATAAGCAACTTCTTCATTTGTTGTGTAGTGTAATTTCATGTGTTTAAAAATCTCTCGATTTCCAGAACACGTAATAACTTTAAAAATGTTAGTTTTATATTTATATTTACTAATTTATAAACTAGCAAAGTTCAACAATTATTTCTTTTTAAATTTTCATTAATTGGTTTATCAAAAACTTGTTTTCTACTAATTGTTGAACGACTTTTTTTGTAATTGTAGGTCTTTCGAATCACATATCAACTTTTTAAATAAATCGACAAATTGTTGTAATTTTAATCATTAAATTTTGAAAAACTATTTTGTTTTTTTAATATTTGGTTATTTTTACTACTACTATAATTATATATGAGGCTTTAACTAATGTATGTTGCGTTTGTTTTAAAAATAAAAACACAAAATGAAATATGTGCCATGTTCCGACTTTCAATCGAATTCTAATCGAATTTCATATAAAATTTGTAAATAAACGATTTTGAATTCGATGTCTCAGCAGAGAGTATACATTTGATATAGAGTTTCCTTCCCAGTTTGCTGGCGTCGCTGCCGAAAACATTGGTTATGTGTAAGTGGAATTTTACAGATTGAAGTTAATAGAGGAGGAAAACAGTGCACAAAACTGGATCTGTTCGCGGATAATTTGCAACCAAACTTACCAAGATATATTGCAATCCAACGCCTTATAAATTTTAATGATTTGTCTGGCCAAAAATGTGCCAGAAAACATCAGAATATTTATTTGAAAATGTGTCTGTTGACAACATTTTCGTTTCAATTTCCACATAACCAATGTTTGAATTTATTTGACAAAAGTGGCAGCGAAACCACCTGTACGGAAACTCTATATCAAATATATACTCTCTGGTCTCAGTACAAAAATTTATTTCTCAAATGAGTTCAATCCCTTTGCTTTGAGCTGAACGATTTCAATTTGTTTGTAGAATAATTTTTTGTATTGTGACATTGTATTCAAAACGTTTGTTTACAACATTTTTTAAGAAATTCGACCGAAAGCCGGAACATAGCCCTATATGTTTTTTTTATGTTATATTTTTTTATAAAAAAAAACATTTAGCTTACAAAATACGAATCTCCATTTGGAATACGAATATTAGCTATTCTTGAATTCGTGCGTGGTCTGTAATTCTTACCTCAATTCTGATCCGACGTAACGAATATTTTTACACAAGAATTTCATTCTGCACGTATCCTAGAGTAGCTAAAATTCGTATTGAAAGCGGAGATTCGGATTTTCGCTACGATTAACGTAAAGTTTGTCATATTTTGTAAGCAAAATGTTTTTATGATGGACATATTCAATAGAATTTTATAACTTGAACTGCTTTTAGTCATTTGGCACATCATATTGTAATCCGTTCTACACCGTTTCTTGACTGAAATTGAGAAAATTCTAAATGAAATTGAAAATTTTCCAATTTAAACTGTCAAAATTCTAATAGAACTTGATATTTTCAATTTTAAATCGAGAAAGTTCCAAATGAAATGGAGATTTTAATATTGAAATTGAGAAAATGTTCATAAAAATTGAGAAAATGAAAAATGAAATTTGAAATTAAGAAATTTCCAAAAGATATTTCCTTTTGAAATGGGGAACAAATAAAATTGTTAATAATGCATACATCTCACGATTGAAGAAACACTCAGCCGTTGGTGCAATTTCGAATGGAAAAATCTCAATTTCAGTTGAAAATGGTTGTTGAAAAATATAACATATTCTGAAATCAGTTCGAATTACAAAATTCCATTGAATCTGCCTATTATAAATATGAAAAATGGACAAATTTCAATTTTCTTTGTAATTTTCGCCATTTCAAATGGAAAAGTCCCAATTTCAATTGGAAATGGTGTATACCACATACAAAAACAACGTGTTAAAAGTAGAATTTTTTGAAATATTACTCAGTTTCTTCGGTTTCGCTCGATTTAGTAATAAATGCGAGTTATCAAATATGCGATAAGCCACCACATAGGCCATAGCAACATGCTATGCTAAAATTCGCACTGCGATTCTTATCGCCTACACGACACGGCGTAGCACATAAGTTAAAGCCTCATATTATAACATTTTTGTTCCTACTGAAATAATACGTATATAATTTAATAACGTTGAATTGCTATCAGATGCCGGCAACAAGCACAACAACAACCACAACAATAATCCACAAATTGAAGCCACCCAATTCGCCGCCGAAACCAGCAAAATCCGCCTGCTCAAAGGTTACATTTATGCGCAGGAGACGCGACAACTGGGCGCTGGCGACAACGACACATACTACTTGGTCTGTCGTCGCTTCTGGCACAAGGATTTGGCTGCAAGTGAACTGCAAAGAAGCGACAAAGATGCGCACTTCAACTACCAAGAGGTGCCGCTTTTGAGCAAACTTTAAATATTTTCATATTAAACCCTCCTCTTTTTAGCAATTTTCCATTCTGAATGATGAATTGTTTCTGCAGCGCGTTGAAAAACAGCACTTGCAATTGGAGCTCTGGCGCAGTCACGCAGCGGACAATGGCAACTGCGAAGTAGCGCCGGTTGGCATCGTACGTTTGCCGCTACATCAGTATTTTATAGCGTACCGCGATGCCGCCATGACCAATCATTTGTGCAAGGGAAAGGTGCGTCTCACCGCCAACAGTTTTGAGAAAATATAATGCATTCCTAATAATTACAGTTGCCGGTGATTTCCGTGGACGGCTGGTGTCCAGTTGCACAATACGAAACCTGCGAAACATTAGGCGAGTTGAAATGCTTGTTGGCCATCGGCAGCGAACAGCAAATCGAGCATCTCAAGTCCACGCGTGGCCTGGTCGCCACGGGCAACAGCAACAGCGCCTTTACGTGCCATAAAATGGCGTCGCTTTTCTCGAATACACCGGTCGAACATCCCTCCGCAGTGGCAGCACAACTGAAGTCCAAACTGTCGAAAGTCATGACCAGCTGCAGTGGCAATAATTCGCCGGCAAGAGCAGCGGGTGCTGCTGTTGCAAACACCACAGGCAACAACAAACTCAAGAACACCGCTGATTTGTTGGATATGTTGCAGAGCGCTTTGACGTCGCCACCGACTGCTGCCGTAGCAGCAACTACAAATACTGCAACGCGCGTGCAGTCTACCAGCGCTGCTACCACAGCGACACCAACGCCTCCAGTTGCAAGCAAGTCATTCATGTTCGCTTTGGACATCATTGGCGCAGCTAATCTGCCTTTAAATCCCGCTGTCAAAGGCAAGAAGGGCGCCAAACGCAATGCGGCCAATGCCAAACAGAATCGCTTTCCGCCAAATGAACCGCCCAGCGTATATGTTACATTTCAGGCCGATGAGGGCCATGGCAAAATGTTCAAGTCACACGAGGGCCTCGTCTACGCCTCCAACATTGTAGAGCGCAGCACACAGCCCTCGTGGCAGCAACGTTTTCGTGTTGTCACCTCGCTGGACTATTTGAGTAACGTAAGTATGCCGCGCGCTCGATGGTGCTTCATGTTTTTTATGCTATACTCTTGCAGCCACAAAAGCGTTTCATTCTCAAGATCTGGAAGAAGGCTGCCACCGACTTGGCACAGTGTCGTCTGCAGCCGACACCCATGGAAGACGCCATAGTTGGTTTTGCAGCGCTCGATCTAAGCTGCTTTCTGCGCGGCATGCAGCTCGGCGGCTGGTTTAATATCGTCGACTTTAATGGCCGCATTAATGGGCAGCTGGAAATAAAGTGTCAGTCACTCGAGGCTATATCGCCTTTGCTGCAATCGCTGTGCCCAGCAGCTGCTGTTGCTCCAACCACTTCTGCGCCAGTCGCTGCTGCTGCAGCCGACTCTTCAAACATGGAACAAATAATCGATCAGTTTGAAACTACGTTGGAGCTGTCGCACTTGAATCTCGGACAGGCCATTAAGCGCAAGTTCAGCGAGTTGGAACAAATTTCGCAGCGTCTGCGCACGCGTCTTGTGGATGTCACTGGCGAGCAGTTTGCCGCCAACTTTAATATGAACTCGTTGGATGCAATGCAGGACATGGATGCATCGCTGACAGCGACAGCTGATGCATTATTCGATGAGTTTGAGTTGGACTTAAAGACGCCGCCTAATGAGGCGGCTACGTCCGTCGTCGATGATGAGAGCAGCGGCGATGAGCCTAAAATCAAAATGATCTCCGTTTCACCACCGTTGGCTGTGGCTGTGACTGAACAGCAGGCCAAAGCAGCACCATCTAGTGGTGGTGCTGCACCGCAATAGTGTTGGCTGCAATGCGCGGCACAGCGGCGGGCGGTATCAACACAAATGAAGGCTCAAAAGTACTTAAAACTAGTTGCTAAATTTAATTATAGACTACGTAAGTTTTTAAATGTAATCCTAGTATTAAATACAAAGAATTTATTTAAGTGTAGCAGTTAGTATAATGCTCAGCTGTTGAGTTTAATGAAGTATTTGTTTTTTTTTCTTGTATTAATATTTTATTTTAATGAATTTTCCTTTATTTTACGATGCATTTCGTACTGAATAGATATTTGAAGTTTTTTTTTTTGTTCGATCAAACTATTTGAAATAAATGTTTTCATGATGAAAATAAACAAAGAGATTCTATTTGTGTTTAATTGAATTTAATTAATTTATTACAATTACCGATTTCGCTAAAATTGGGTATATTCTGGAAGTCTAGTGATTGCAGTACATTTATTTAATTTTTCTGAATTTGAAACTTCACATTTTTTGGATTTTATGTTAAAATTGAAATAGAAGAAATTATTGTATAAAATAGTTATTCGACATATACACGATTTTCAACAGAAATTAAGGAAATTCCAATTGAAATTTTTCCATTTCAAATTGCGATCATTCTAAATAAAATTGAGATAACTGCAAATGAAATTGAGATATTACATCTGAAATTATCAACATTTTAAGTGAAATTGAGATCTTTTCAAGTAAATTTGGGAACATTGCAAATGAAATTGAGTAAACCTGTTGATTATTATTATTATTTGAAATTTAGATTTTACAATTTGAAATTTTTACAAAAAAAATAAACAAAATATTAAAGTATCTACGATAATAAATGTCACAAAAAATGCTATTCCATATTTTCTTTATTCCCAATTTCAAAAAGGACATCTCAATTTACAGCCGGATATTGTATCTCGATGTGAGTGAGAGCTCTCACATGTGCGCCCGTTGGCTCTTTCGTTGAGTTTGTTCCCTCTTACGTTCTATAAAACCGTTGTAAACATCGAAATATGAAGCGTTAGCAACAAACAAACATGTTACAAAAAAAAATACAAATTTAGCAAAAATTACCAAATTTTTGAATCTGGCAGTACTAAAATACATTTTATTTTAGCAAATACGCAAACCATTCAAATTTTTGCCATGATTTGGTTTGGAAAATAGAAAAACTTAGATGGAACATAGATTTTCGGTAAACAAAAAACAGCTGTAGTGAGAAAGATGTTAAATATTTGTTTTTGTGAGTTTTATCATTTTTGCAATTTTTTCTAATTTGATTTTTTGGATGAACAAAAATGCGTAGTGTATTAAAAAAATATTTTAAATTGTTCTGCATCCTTTTTTGGTGCAATTAGTTCTTTTTTCGTGAAAATTTCAGTGAACAAAGCCAAAAAGCTGCCGTCTAATTTGACACGTTATTCGTGCGATTGAGTTTTATGAAATACAAATTATTTATTTACGTCGGCGCAAACCGTGTGACGTCAGACGTTTTGCGCTTTACAAAATTCAAAGAGTCATTCACACGGGCGTGCGTGACTACTTTCGTCAATTATCGACTTACAATATCTGGCTGTTAGTTTGTAATTTTTTTCATTTGCAATTTTCTCAATATGAAATGCAAAAAAGTTCATTTCAATTTTCTGATTTTAAAATGGAAATTTTGATTTTTTAGCACTTTAAAATAAAAAATCTCAATTTGATGTGACATTCTCTCAATTTCAAATGGAAAGCTGAAAGTTGAACTTTAAACTAAGAAGCTGGGACATAGCACAGTGAATTAAAAAGTAGAAATTTAAGAACTTTGAATGCGTTTTTTATGATATTCAGAAAAAATAAAGATCACCTAAGTGAAAAAACATCAGTATTCTTAAAAAATCACAATTTTAATTGCAGAAACAAAATTTTTCGATTTTTTGAACATTTATTCATATTTTTCAAAGATTTTACAAGTATTTCTGAAAAAATCATTTTTTGAAGTTAATCGAAAACAAAAAACGCATTTTTAAATGCAGAATACATCTGAAAATGTTTAAATAAAACTGAAATTGTAATGCAAAAATGGTATGAAGCTAAAACATATGTATAAAAAAACCATAATTTGTTTATTTTATTTTTTTATTGTATCATTCTTCATATGCGCCCTCGCCATCCTCATCATTTTCATATTCTTCATTATCACCCTCGCCATTTTCTTCATTCTCGTCAGCTTCCTGATTTTGCTGATCCCACCAGGACAGCACCCCCAGACCAGATTCATTGATGGCAGCCTAAAAACGTACCATGAATTAACAGAACTCATTATTTATTAAACTAAATAAATTTACAATTATTCTGTATGGAGTTTTCACTTCCGTCGGCTGTGCACTTGCGCTCGTCGACGCCGCTGTCTGCTGCTGTTGACCATCACTTTTAGGCGGTCCAATTGGCGAACTCTCTTCAAATATTTCGCGAGACACGCGAAACTTGATGGGCTCACCAATGTCCATGAACAAGTCATGTTTCTCGCCATTCTCCAGCGGATATTCCCAAACCCACGCCTGCTCGGCCTCTTCGAAACGTGAGGGATGCTGCAGCGCCGTGGGTGGTATGATTATATCATCGAAAAAACGCATGGTAACTTGAATAAAATTAAATTGTTATTGTTTATATAAAGTCTTTATAAAGTGTTCACGTACCATGAACGCCCTCACGACTACAGCTGCGAATATTACCCGTGAGCACGTTTCCGATTTGTGGCCGGAAGACAATATAGCGAAAGATGGCCTCTGTGTGTGAAGCACCGTCACCGGGTAATATTATGGAATCGTTCAGTTTAACGATGTCTTTGAGTGCAATGCAAAGACCAACATTTAACAGCACCTGCAAAAGGATTCAGTTTATTAACTCGATATTGTTATTGATGAATTTATTTACTTTGTTAGCCAGTTTTTTGTTGATTTCATCTCGTATCGCATCGACGAGCTTTAGATGAAACTTGTCCGGTGCGATGCGTATTGTGTCTTTTAGCTCAGCTAATGAAAACATTTCAAATGTATACTTTTAATATATAATAATTTAATTAAATAACAATAGCAACTAAATCAACAAATCGGGCAGAACATTGCTACAACATCTACAAGAGCTGTCAAAATAACCAACGTGAAATTGTAAACAAATGTGTTAAAGTCTGGTGAGTATAGAGCATGGTGAGAAAAGTAGAGTAACTGACAGTGTTGTCATACTCCGAAAAATATTAAATCCATTTAATTTTAACTTTCTGTTCATTTAAGTTAAAATATATTTTTTTCTTGAACAAAATATGACTGCGGCATTCTGCCGTTCATTCGTTTATCTAAAAGAAAACATGATCGATTAGTTGCCCACCACTTTACACGGTGGTAAATTATGTAAATTTGTTGTCGTAAAAGGAGAATTCTTGAGGATATTTGAGCAGGTTTAAGCTTGCAAGGTAATAAAGTTTTTGTAAACGGAATTACCATTTATGTCCAATTCATCAGTCATATTTTCAAATTAAACTTAGTTTAATATATGTAATTAATTAAATATTAACTGATTATTAATCGTCTTTTGAAGTAAATTTCAAAAACATTCGACCATTTTGATATAAAAAGTATTAGTTACTTTTCTAATATTATTCTATTATCGCATAGCAACCCTGTTTGACAGTTCATTAACAACATTAACACACGTGCAGTCGCAATTGTTGGTTATTACTTGGAAGCGGAGTGAAAATCAAATTAAACGCATTTTGAAAATAAAATAACAGCGAATTAATTACGCCAAGATGAGCGCCCAACATCAATTCAGCGATGCTGAAGATGAGGATGAAGTTCCGTACAATGTAAGTATTGTAAATTATCGAAATTGCTTTGTTATTGAATGCTTGTTGCATTGATAGGGTGATGTGCTGATTAAACCACTCGAAGCACTTGCGGTGCAATTGGAAATTGTTCCCAGTAACATAGATGCCACCACAGTGACTGATTTAAAACAACAAGCGCTGGGTGAGTTGGAAGACGAAGACTCGTATGATGAAGACGACGATGATGATTATTACGATGACGAGGAAGATGACGATGGTGCATACGATTATGAAGAGTCCTACACTGGCTACCAAAAGCACAACGTACAACTAGGCACAGGTGCTGCACCTGCAAGTGGTGGTGGCGCTGTCACTGCGGCCGCTGCACATGTCAATCATCAGCGACAGGCACAGAAATTGAGCAGCTTCCAACCGAACGAGAAGCTACTGCGCAAATACTCGGCGCGTATTAATGTGGAGAAATATGATCCCACAACCAACATGAGTGCGCAGGCCGCCAATCGTTTGGTGAATTTCGACAAGCGCCAGGAGGCTGATCGTACGCGCGTGCGTGACAAACACGATCGTGCAACAGCGGAACAGGTCATGGATCCACGCACACGCATGATACTGTTCAAGCTGCTCAATCGTGGGCTGATCAATGAAATCAACGGTTGCATCTCGACGGGCAAAGAGGCCAATGTATATCACGCTGTTTCCAAGACAGATCAAGAGTACGCAATCAAAATCTACAAAACATCCATACTTGTGTTTAAGGATCGTGACAAGTATGTGTCGGGAGAGTTTCGTTTTCGTCATGGCTACTGCAAACACAATCCACGCAAAATGGTGCGCACTTGGGCGGAGAAAGAGATGCGCAACTATCTGCGCATGAAAAATGCGGGCGTGCCCGTGCCAGAGCCCATACTCTTGCGTTCGCATGTGCTCATCATGGAGTTCTGTGGCAAAAACGGTTGGCCATCGCCCAAACTCAAAGATGTCGAGTTTAATACGTCGAAGGCGCGCGAACTGTATCGCGACTGTGTCGTCATCATGTGGCGCATCTACAACAAGTGCAAACTGGTGCATGCCGATTTGTCTGAATTCAATATTTTGTTGCAAGATGGCCAGTTGGTTATCATCGATGTGAGTCAATCGGTGGAGCATGATCATCCGCATTCTTTTGAATTTTTGCGCAAGGATTGCGCCAACATTTCGGAATTCTTTCGCAAAAAGGGTGTGGCCACGATGACTGTCAAGGAGCTGTTCGATTTTATCACGGATCAGTCCATCACCGATGAGAACATGGAGCAGTGTTTGCAGAGTATTTCGGAACGCATTAAGGATCGTGATTTTGATGCGATAACGGCGCAGGAGAAGATCGATGAGGCTGTGTGGCAAAATACGTACATTCCGAAGAGACTGGATGAGGTGGGTAGCAAAAAAAAAATATATTTCTAAATTAAAAAAAAAATAAACAAAAATATTTTTTACGACCGATTCTTAAATTTTGCAAAAAAAAAAATATTTGAAAAAAATGTGTTTTTTGATGTTCTTCTTTTTCATAATTTTTAAAAAGTTTCGAAATAAATTAAATTTACATTAAAAAGTTAGAAATCAATTAACGTAATGAAAATATATAAAAAAGCAATCTGAATAAAATTAATTTATATAGAAAAAGGTTCGGGAAACAAATATTTAACAATTCTGTTTATCAAACCGAAATATTAATCAATTTATTATAATACATATTGTTTTTATTTCCGACAGGTTCGTCACTTCGAGCGCGATGTGGAGAAGGCTAAAAAAGGCGAAAAACAAAATCTAATTTATGGCAAAATCACCGGTTTAAACTCGGAATTAAATGTACGCCAACAGCCGGATGTGCTGCAGAACAACGCAGAAACATTGTCGAATACAAACACCGAGGAACAGGATGACGTTGAAGACGAAGACGACGAAAGCGCTTCCAATTCTTCTGCCGACGAAGATGATAAGAAATTCAAAAACTCAGCGCGACCACGCGACGAATCGCCGGAAAGCAAAAAAGCACGCAAAAAGGCAGTCAAGGATGCAAAGGCCGAAAAACGTACGGTGAAGGTAAAAAAACACGTTAAGAAACGAAAGGAAAAACTGGGCACCACCAAGAAATAAATATAAAATGCACTACATTCAATGAAACAAAACACAGTAAGTTGTGTTTTTATATAATATATATATAGTATATACTTTAATAAACATATTTATTAAAAGAGATTTTTACAAAAGGAATAAAACTATATTGTAAACTAATAAAAACTATGGCAAATTTTAATCGAGACTCTTAATACCATTATAATTCTCACCATTTTCGTAAATTAGCTAAAGCAACCATTTAATGCATATCTAAAGTTTGCTCTGAATTTATCACAGACAAATTATAAAACTAATTATCGGGCATGTGCCAGCTTAAAATTGAATTTCGATGGAATTTCATATGAAACAAACGTTTTTGAATACGATGTCTGCGTGAAAAAAATTATAATTCAACTAAATTCAAACCTTTTCCATTGATTTGAACCTATAACGATTTAAATTCGCTTAGAAAACTTTTTTTTTTATATAAAGACATCAAATTCCAAACCGTTTGTTTAAAAATGTTCATTTGAAATTCAATCTGAATTCGATCGAAAGTTGAAACATGCTCGTATATTCTAACAATATCAAAATTACTAAGTATAAAACCAAAAACACCTTGCTCGACTCTACGTGCCGCAACGTTTTTTCAAACTTAAGAATAACAACACTCTGAAAAATACAAACAACGCAGCCAGCAGCATGAATTGCTGCGCCATTGTCACCTGATCGATATCCAGATACCTGAGTAGCACGCGTGGATCGCTAAAATGACAATAATGCTCGTCGCAATCGAGGCGATCGCGATTGTAGCCAAACACCGTCATTACCAGTGCCACTACGCTGACGCGCATGAAGGAGAACTTCATGAGGATATTCATCAGAAAGGGTATGCGTGATGCAAAATCGAAACCATAAATAGCCAGACCCATGGAGGGCGCAATCATCATCGGACCAATAGCGCTGCCATTCTGTGGTATTTATAAAAAATGCATTATTCTGGACCAAGTCAGCACGATAGGCGTTACATACCGTAATACTGAAGGTGGCACCAATCGATAAACCCATGCCCTCCGCCACCAGCGACGTCATTAGGCCAACCAGCGAAAAGAGGCCAAAACGCCACCACTGCTGCGGCAGACCTGCCATCCAATAGGCCAATGTGAGATATGTCATGTTGAGCAGCATCTAAACGGCAGTGGCTAGCAATCAGTGGAACTATTTACATTCGAAAAATGTGTTTTACCTGCAGCGGTATTCTTGAAATCGTCAGCGCTATGTAGTATGGTGTCAATGTGTACCAGCGATTGAAGGTTTCCTTTTTCAAGATCTTCACCTCACTCGGAACTAAACATGTTATATGCAAAATGAAACAGTCGACTTTTAGTAATGCCTCTACTTACAGCTTAAAATAGGCACCATCACTTGGGTATATGCGATCATGAGCACCGCGCCAATACAGAATTTCAAATGATCGAACATGCGTTCGCCTTGGTTGCCCAGTTTGTAGAATATCATGCCTGAAAAAGGTTTATAATTATTTGTTTTAAATGCACACTACCCAAGTAACAATTCCTAGTAGTATTCAGCTAGTTTTACTAGTCACCGAACGGAAACTAGCCAGTAAAACTGTGCATTTTCCTACCAGTAAAAGACCAGTTCTTGACTGGTGTTACTGACAGAGATCTATTCTTCACATTAGAAATGGGCGCGTGCCGAGCTTTTTCGGTGTCATGCCAGAAAATCTGAGTTCGATCGTGCAAATCTCCGCGCGTGCTAGTTGTTGTCGTGCTCGTGCGTGCCTCCAAAATCAAGATTTTTTTTCTACCACAATTAAAAAAAAAAACCTTCAGAAAATAAAAATTTAGTGGTATTTTAACTTTTTCCTAAAAATCTGTTGTTTTAGTTTTACTTATGGATTAAGAGAATGATACAGTATCAAACTTTTTATTTATTACAGGGACTAAAATCCTCTGGTTTCGATTCCGATCCCATACAGTTTTTAATAACGATTCTTTGCGATCCCTGATAGGGACTATAATATCTTTTCCGGTTCTGGTTCCGAGATTTTTAAAATAGGGTTCCTATTCCAACCAGACTAAAATATATGGGTACCGATTCCAGTTCCGGTTCCACATATTTTTAATAACGATTCCGGTATTATTTTTCACTTCTCTCCTGTTTTTTCATGTTTTTCCTTGCATTTTGTCGTGTTTTCCGTGTTTTTTCGTGTTTTTTTCGTGTCTTCTTATATCCCGTGCTTTATCGTGCTTCTCGTGCGTGCATGTAAATTTAGTTGTCGGGCACCTATAGGCGCGCCCGTGCGTGTACGTGCCATCTTTACTTCAAATTCCTACCAGTATCTGACCAGTTTTTAACTAGTTTTACTGGCAGGGTCCTATTCTTTAAATCCCTACTCTTTGAATTCATACGAGAAACTTAGCAGCATTTGAGCTGCCTGGTAAGGAGAAAATTCCAAATGAAATTGAGATTTTCGATTTGAAATTGAGAAAATTTCGAATGAAATTGAGATTTTATATTCTAAATTGGGAAAATTCTAAATGAAATTAAAATTTTCCATTTGAAATTGAGAATATTTCAAATAAAATTGAATAAAACTGTTGATATTAGAAAAATTCTTTTTAAATTGAGATTTTTCATTTGCAATTGATATTTTTACCACTTTAACAAAAATAATAACAAGAATGTTAAGATTATGAATGTTACTACAAAAATGCAATTTTGCTATTCCCAATTTTATTTGTTGCCAATTTGAAAGCAAAAATCTCAATTTCTTTTGTAAATTTCCCAATTTCTAATGTAATAATCTCAAACCTATTAGAATTTTTTAAATTTCAATTTTAAAATACCAATTTCATTTGGAATTTTCACAATTTAAAATGGAAAATCTCCATCTTAATTGCAAATGGAAAAAATCACAATTTATATTTTAAAATTCCAATTTCATTTGTAATATATCCAATTTCAAATAGAAAGCTCTCAATTTCAATTAGAGATTTTATTATTATTATCCAAGTTCGTAGTTGGAACATAGGGCCACAACATAATTTTTCCAATCACTTCTTCTTAATGTTAACAATTTTATTTCATACCACGTTATATGCGCCTTATTTAGTTCGTCTTGAACTTGGCGTCATGTTTGAGCGGGTCTGCCTATGCGTCGGCTACCCTGTGGGTTCCATTCAAGGGCTTCTTTGGCAATAGTTCCTTGAGGCTTCCTCAATGTATGACCTATCCATCGCTACTTCCTGCTTTTAATTATATTATCCATTGGCTTTTGATTGCACCTTTAGTATAGATGTTGATTTGAGATTATGTTTGGCCAATGGATTCGCAATATTCTCCTGAGACATCTGTTTACGAATGCCTGGATTCTGACAATGGCTCTTGCCGATGTATTCCATGTTTCGCACCCATAGAGCAATACAGATTTTACATTTGAATTACCGGTTAATTAATATACCCGGTTTAATTTTTTAATAATCTTGCTTTATTGTTATTTTTTAATATTCCAGCAAAAGTGACCCTCCCGAGTTGAAATTTTTGGCATTTTCTGGAATATTTCGGACATATTTCTGGCAAACTCACAGATAAATAGAATATTTTGGGAAGTGTATAGCAGTTTGTAAAATTGTGTGGAATTTTAATGGCAGATTCACTGTGATACAAACTACGCCTTTGTCTGTTTGAATTATG
Source organism: Dryomyza anilis (assembly GCA_951804985.1). Classification (NCBI taxonomy): domain Eukaryota; kingdom Metazoa; phylum Arthropoda; class Insecta; order Diptera; family Dryomyzidae; genus Dryomyza; species Dryomyza anilis. The sequence goes on from OX638134.1 coordinate 1,750,003, forward strand.
GCTACAAAATGTTTCTAAGCGGCCTCGACCCTGCCAAAAATGTTGTCTGGGAAAGGTTATAGAAAAATTTTATTTATCTATCGTCTACAGAAGTAAATCTAACCAATACAGTTTTTTTAGATAACTGATTATTATTAAAAAAATTGTTGATGAATTTAAGAAAAATTAAAGCGCCAATCAAAAATTCGGCCTATTTGTATATTTGTACAAATCAATAATGAAAATATTAAAAAGTAATTGGTGTGTTCTAATTCTACAATGACGATGATATCGACTTTGAAACCATTTTGTTGTTGTTGTGTTTAAAATATATGAATTTAACTTTTTAATTAAAATTTTTACCAAAAAACAGTCCGCACATCACATGATGTATCAATTGTATCAACATGGCTATGCGTGCTCGCATAATACGCAGCATCATCATACGCAGCAGCACATAGCATTGACGAAATGTTGACACCTGCCGATCATCTGAAACCAGACGTTTCGAAAATAACTTCATATGCTCTAAAATTGCACTGGCGCCACCAATGAGGGTGCCATCTGTCGTTGGAGTAGAGCTGCCAATTATCAATTTAACGCCGCTGCGTTTGGGCTGTTCCAGGAAGAGCGTCGTAATAGCCTGTTGAAAAATATCGTTTTGTGACAAACCAGCGTCTTCCTCCGCTGCCATCTCTTGCTGTTCCCTCGCATTTGGTCGATAGATGAGTTTGCCATTGTCGGTCAGTTCACTCAGCATCGGGATCAATTTGCCCTCATCGGCATCACAAAGTTCAATTACTACAATTTTATTAAAATAATTTTCTGCAATTTATAACGTATGTAACTCACTGTAATCCGAAGGACTGTAATATTTCGGACAGTCCTGGTGTGCATGTCGCAGAAATGGTAATACTGATCGCGGACTACCCTGATAAATGCATTGACCACGCGCCAACACAAATATGCTGTCGAATGTATTGAATATTGTTGCCGACGGCTGATGTATGGTACAGACTATGGTGCGACCCTGTTTGGCCAGTGCGCTCAGCAGTCGTATGCATTGAGCGGCCGTTACTTCATCCAAACCGCTGGTGGGTTCGTCGAGAAAGAAAATCTTAGGATTTGCCACCAATTCGAGCGCTACAGAGAGACGTTTACGTTCGCCACCACTCAATTTTTCGGCTGTTATATGGCGTCGATGATTCAAATTCAAATTCTCGAGTATTTCGTTGATGAGCGTTGCTTTACTTTGACAATTTTTCAGCTTTAGATCGCATGCCAGATGCATGAGCTCCTCCACGCTAAGCAATGTCTGGTGATGATCCTCCTGTGTGATGTAGCAGGAGTCTGCTCGATTGATTTGTATGTGACCCGAGACACCAGAGGTGCTGGAAGAACAAATTAATTTCTACGCTACGTAAAATTTATGCAATGGCTTGGCTCACCGATAGCCGGACAATACATTCAGCAGACTGCTCTTGCCCGCGCCGGATGGACCCATGATGGCGGAGAGTTCGCCATTGCGAAAGCAACCACTGACGCTGTTAAGAATTGCGCGAGAACCGGTCACTTTAACTGAAACAACAGACGATAGAGAATTATGCAAGTAAGTTTTATTTGTTATTTCAATTAGCGCATTTTATTATTACTCAAATATTGAAATCGAATTTTGCACCCTTTAAACGTTTCTAATTCGTGACCTTATATTTGTTTAGTACAACACAAATATTGTACAAAATATTTAATTGATTACATTGGCACGTGGCTTTTTTCCCTTTACCCTTTTTAGTTATAATTGTCGATCCACTACTGATCAGTTACATAATGAGTATTTTGAAATGCGCGTGTTGTAATAGACAATATTCTGTTTATTTAATTAGATTTTAATTGTTTTTATTCAATTCGATTGTAACTTCATCGTTGTGCAGTAAAACTCACCAACTACATTTCAATAATTTAAATATATGGTTTACAAAAATCTTTCTAGATCGGACAATGTCCGTTTGATAAGGCCCAAATTGTAGTAAATTGTTGAGAACATATCAATGTTTGAAATGACATTTTATTATTTTTAGTTCAGCAATTACTTTTTCAAATACTAAGCATTAAATTTTGAGCAACTTTTATTTGTAAATAATCTTTTTGTTTGGTTTTACTATTACAACGCCGATATATACTATAGATGCATAAATTGCATGAATCAAAAGTTTTCGTTTCGAACTTTGTACTTCTTAGTGTAAATTTCTAATCGCTCATTTTTCTAATAGACGGCTTAAGCACTATATGTACATAGTTACATGCCATCTACGGACGATTAAGCACATTTTTTTATTTATTTTCTATTTCTTTATTATTTCTTTGCTCTTCGACCATTATTTATAACTAAACACAGGTACGAATCTATTTTGCAGGCAATATATTGACGTTTCTTACGAAAACGAACACTTTTCAAATTTTCCTATGAAAATTTCCATAAAAACATTTGAAACGTCTTAGTTTTCGTAAGAACCCTACAAACCAATTGACGATAATTTTACTAATATTTAAAAATTTAATTGCGTCTTCTTTAGAATTTTTGTCAAAAATTAAATTTTCTAAAAAATAAAATTTATTTATCGAAAAAAAAAACATTTATGATATCAACTCGATATCGATATCGACAAAAACAATGATATCATTTTAGATAGGTTCGTTTTTATCGAAACCCCTATCGTTTTCATAACATTATAGATTATCGAAAACAACAATTTGAGCCTTGATTTGAGCCTATAAATGATATCGTTTCGATATCGTAAAATTATCGTTTGGTTTGCTGGGAAGCATGAATATTATGTTATCAACATATTTTTTGATTTTAAATCTAAACTTTTAAAATAAATATGTTTATAACATAGGCCATAACTTATGAAATGAATACCAAAATAACTTACAGGCAACAGTATTCTTAGCGTCTATACAATTTATTGCATTTTGTATCAATCTTTGTAATTATCCTTGATATACACTGTTATTACTTCCCTACATTGTTTAAAATCGTTTATACGCTGGTTGCATATTAATTATTATATTAATCATTGGTTAATAATACTGCATTTCTATAATCTAAACTGTTAATTACACCGCCCTAGAATTTAAAATGTGTCGGAAAATGTTAACAATAGAGTGTAACTTTTTAATTAGTAAATAAAAAAAATTATCACAAATAATAACTGCAGACAGTTGTCAATAAAATTTAATAGTAACATATTCTAATTATAATGTTACTTAGTTAATTTAAAACAAACTCTGATTTGTGTAACATTTGACATCCTATAAATTATTTGAAAAAAACGTGAGCCCCAATAGAATAAAAATAGGTTTAAAAAGAAGGTAAAATGTTCACTAAAAAATGTATAGTTTTTGTACACAAATACGTCTTTAGCAAGTCTTCCATTTTAACTAATTATTCCAATGGCATATTTGAAATAAGAAAATAAAGTATATCGTTGATGAGAGGTGAAAATGTTTTGGGTATAACTTCGAAAAGTGTCGGCTCACTACAATAATCTGTAAAAGAGAGTTATGACAGTTATACACAATTTTTTCAGACAGTTGATTTGTTACTAAAGGGTTTTTCAATAAGAGCGCTACAAAAGTTGTTTTCAAGGGTTTTTCAACAGGGACACTACAAAAGTAGAGCGACAGGGACAGCAAACGACGCCATATTTCTTGCCGCTCTTTTGACATTTCTCTTCAGGAAGGTTTGCCATTTCATGATGGAAAGATATACGAGCCAACAACGTGTCGAAATTATTAAAATTTACTACCGAAATTCGAATTCGTATATCTTTCCATCATGAAATGGCAAACCTTACTGAAGAGAAATTATGTAATGTTAACAGATATCTAAAATTTATATTTTTAAAAGTACAGCGAAAATATTGTGTGCTCAGACAGTATTTAGCACTTCGGAAAGATATTGCGTACTTGTGTAGAACCGATCAAGTCATAATGAAACTAATAAATGAAATGTAAATCTAATCAAGTTACTAAATGTATAAATACTATACGCACTAATCGTACAACAATAGCAGCAGAGTAACCTAATATATCAGGTAACAAATGCATTGTACATCTAACGTATTTAATAGAAAAAAAAATTTAAATTTGTTTATCGTAATCACGCCCATATATATGCGTAAACCGCACTGAGACTGCGACTGCATGTCTCGGCAATAAATTGAAATGTTCACTTGCTGCACAAATCACATGGCTTTTGGTTTTGGCGAAGTAACAGTTTTTTTTGATTTCCTTACTTGCCACACAAATTCAAGCAATTATGTTGCTGTGGCGCATTCAAGTACTTACCGTAGCGTTTACGCGTCAGTACATTATAGCAAACGTCTTGGAATTCAACATCTTTGCGGGCCCTCGGACGATTTGGTTGACTCATGCTGGGTTTTTGCCTAGCCCTGAAATAATATTATAATCTCTGTCAATCAATTCCAATGCATTTATAAAAATGTGAATGCAAATTCTGAATATGTAGATTATTTGACGAGTAATGCTTAATCAGCCCTTTTTTGTTTTTTGTAATTTTTAACAGTAATTAATAAATATATTAATTGAATTAATGATAATGTCGTTCTAAAGGTAAAACTCATCAACTATAATTTTGAAATATTAATTGGCTAGCAAAAAGCGGTAATAGGTACTTAAAGGATTTGGAATAAAATAGTTATATATCCCACAAATATCTTATGCCGTAATCGTCGTATTTGAAAATTTTCAATTGTTTCACAAATCATTAAAAATAAATATTTTTTGGGTTACCAATAAAATATGGCTCTGCAACATTTAATAGATTAAGGACATAAAAAGTTAAATTTCTAAAAAAATAGGAGTTAGCTCCTTTGTGTTCCATGTTCTTCATATATGGCAATTTCTTTTTGGATTTTTAAAAATTATCAACGTATTTCTATTAATTACACCACACAACAGTCATTTTGTGCAGCAGTGATTATTTTTTTGTATTATACGAAAATGAGATTTAAACATTTTTTCTATTTACGAGATATCGGCCAGTGAACTTATACACTCAGAAAAAAATACTATAAAATCAATAGTTTTTTTGCTATTCATTTTAGAATAAATTATTATTTTAATAGGTTAATCCCATTAAATACTACAAAATACTATTAAATTGTTTTTAAATTGAATTAAATCAATAACCGTCCTATTGACCAATTTTAATAGGATTTTTTTCTAAGTGTACTGATGATACACCCAGAAAAAAATTCTCTCAAATCCCATTAAAATTGGTCAATAGGATAATTATTGATTTAATAGTATACAAAAAAATAAATCTTCTCATATAAACTCAATGGCAATGGCATGGTATTTTCTAGTATTTAATAGTATTTTCCGATTAAAATAATAATATACCCAGAAAAAAATACTATATAAATAATAGTTTTTTACTATTAAAAATAGTCAATAGGATAAATTATTATTTTAATCGGAAAATACCATTAAATACTAGAAAATACCATGACATTGCCATTGAGTTTATATGAACAGATTTATTTTTTACATACTATTAAATCAATAATTGTCCCATTGACCAGTTTTAATGGGATTTGAGTGAATTTTTTCTGGGTGGACGATATACAACGACGATATACGACGACGATTTTTCGAATATTCTGTCTTTTGATCGAATTCCAATCGAGCTTCATACACTCAGAAAAAAATATTATAAAATCAATATTTTTTTGCTATAAAAATTAGTCAATAGGATAAATTATTGTTTTAATGGCTACTATTAAATTGTTTTTGTGTTTATATGAAAATATTAATTTTTCTATACTATTGAATCAATAACTGTCCCATTGACCAATTTTAATAGTTTAAATGTAAACAAACGGTTTTTAATTCGATGTCTCAGTACAAAATTTTGGTTTTTCAACAAATTCAATGTCACAATACAAAAAATGTGTTTTTCAAACAAATTCAAATCGTTGAAGTCAAAGCAAACGACTTCAACGATTTGAATTTGTTTGAAAAACACATTTTTTGTATTGTGACATCGAATTCAAAACCGTTTATATAAAAATTGTATTTGAAATTTGATCGAAAGCCGGAACATGGCCGATAGTTTTTTTTTTAAATTATGTCAGTTAGGGCCAGTTTTTCAGTGCTTTTGTTTGTTTGTGGTTTAAACTTCGTTTAAAATCAAAATTGATTTTTTCAGTGAACTTCAACCGTCGTTTAAACTTAGTTTAAACGACCGATGATGATGGTTTAAACTACGGTTAAACTTTTAAAGTTTTTGACATGAACTTTTTTCACAACACTTTTCACTATTTTCTGTCGCTGCGCTGTTTCACAAATTATTATTAATTTTTGTGTTTTTGCACACTACGTGCTCGATCTCTTGTTTAAATTTAAAAATACATTAATTTTATTTTTCTGAAACAATTATTTTATTTATTTAATTTTGACATTTATGACATTTCGAGAGAATTATTTGTCATTTGCATGTGGTGCCATATGTATTGTCTTAGTCTGTGTTCATTTTAAACTATCACTGAAAACTTGATAACAAAATTAAACGACGTTTAATTTAAAGAGAAGATTAATTAAACGGAGTTTAAACTACGTTTAAACGAGCACTGAAAAACTGGCCCTTAAAATGTCATCGATAACAAAGGCTTCACTTCAACGATTTGAATTTGTTTTTTAAAATTGAATTCAAAACCGTTTATTTTCAAATTTTATATGAAATTCGATCGAAAGCCGGAAGATGGCCGATAGTTTTTTTTTTAAACGAATTAAATTTTGTCAATTAGTAAAAAAAAAACTTTTCTTTGTATTGAAAGAATAAATTCAAAATCATTTGTGTGGAATTCTGAAGATAAAATTGTTCACTCGAACATTTCTAATTATAACGATTTTATACAGGGTGTTTGGTTCATCGATGTCAATAATTCAGGGGGTCATTCTATAACTCAAAAAAATAACAAAATATAAATTAAATAAAAAAAACAGTCCAATTTTGCACCCAGTTTAAGATACACGGTGTTAAGAGATGCATATTACTGACATAAGTCTGACCTAGTCAAGAAAATTTCAAATAAAGTATAATCTGTTGATAAATCAATAACAATTTTGAAGTCATATTTTAGAAAATGAGTCAGAATGACCCCCTGAATTATTGATATCGATAAACCAAACACCCTATATATTTAAAACATTAATTACTATTTGGTTTATTTTACTTGTAGTGTCTAGATATTTATTGGCTGACATCCCCAGCACTTCTCCATCATACTTAATGCTACTAAACTGGGATTGAAATGTAATTAATTGTGACACTTTAAATTAAAAAAAAAAAAAGAAAATGCAGTTTTATAATGAGAGACAATTATAATTTGCTATTACTAAAAAGTAAATTTTAAATTGAAATTTAATTATTCGAAATAAATTAACTATGACATTAAGCAATTGCATTTTCTTGAAAACCCTTAGTAGAAAAAATATATATACATATTTATATCGTTTATGGATGGTATTCAGAATTAATTAATTCCGACTTAATAATTGTATAGTATTTTTTTTTTTTACATTTACTTTTTTTTTTTATTACACATAATTCATATAACTATTAATTTAACGACTAAAAATTATACAAATTACAAGCTATGAAATATTTATAAATAATTTTAAATAGAGTTCGTTTAACAGTCTTAAGCAACATGTAGAAAGTTTGCTTGAAGCCATTAAGAAAACATTGGGATAGGTCACATAAAAATTTGCTGACCGAAGTGCAGTAGTTTTAAAAATAAACCTTGTATTTTGCAAAAGCAGAATACGCAATTTGCGAACTTAAGTTGCAATGTATATTTACTAATTGTTTATTTATGTAGAGTAGTCTAGAGTAGGTTGTAAGAACCATTAAGGGATAAACCGGCTTTTTTACTGCTACCAAAAATACATTAATAGTTACAGTAAACATGTAATGTTTATAATAAACTTTCTACAATTATTTCTATACATCTTAATTGTGTAGTGATTGGGACAATTTCTAGATAATATATCGAGTCATACATTATCTATAAAATTTTAAATTGTAACAGACTAAAAAGTGTTTGTATGACTCGGCCAATCGGTAGCCGCGGTAGCTCAGTGGTTCGTGCGTTGGACCGCGAGCCGAAAGGTCCCCGGTTCAAGTCTGGACTGGGGCTAACAACATCTTTTCATAGAAACATTTTTCTATACCGCGCTACCTCTCGTCAGTAAATGGCAAACCTACGAGAGTAAAACATTGCCTATGAAAAGCTCTCACCCGCGGTTCGGATTCAAAATGGTGAGAGAGCTCGGCCTAAGTTCTTATAGGACTGTAGTGCCAAACTATTATTATTATTAATGATGCTAATCGATAGGTGCTTTAAAATCAAACAATTAATGCCTTTACACTACTATTTTATATTGCGCAAATAAAGAGTTATAGCAAAAAAAAACGAAAAGATTCGTCCTTTTGGCATGACAAGATTTTCAATTTTTTTCGTTTTTTTAGCTATAACTTTTTATTGGTGCAAGATAAAATGGTGGTGTAAATTAATTAATTGTTTGTTTTTAAAGCACCTATCGATTGGTATCATTATTGGTATCATATTTTTGCCAAACATTTTTCTGAGAAATAACAAATGGCAAATTAATATTTGGAAAATTATTTTTAAATAATGTTGTCAATTGATAGGTGCTTCAAAAACAAACAATTAATGCTTTTACATCACTATTTTATCTTGCGCAAATAAAGAGTTGTGCATAAAAAACAAAAATATTTGCGTTTTGGTCAGAATATAGCCTCACAAAATCCGTATTTATAATTCAGTAAATAGTCCAAATCGGAAGATATTTTATATACGTTATAATAATTGATGAATAAACCACAATAAAAAATAAATTTAGCTCATTTTTAAAGCAATTCAAACTTTAAAATTTGATTTGCCAACATTTTTAAAAATGCACATTCGTCCCTTTGGCATGACAGTAACAATATCATCGAATTTGTTAATTTTTTCTATTTATTTTATTTAATTCAAAAAAATATGTTAGTAGAAATTCTGATTTTTTTAACGAATTCGAGTTCTAGATGTTTAACGTTATTTGATCGTTATTCTTTATGGTTTACAATTAAGCTTTTAATGATTTGAAATTACTAAATAAAGATAATAACTAAACTATTTTGTTTTATAATTCAATTCGATAATTTTTTAAATTAAAATTTAAGATAAGTAAGCTGTAATCTATTGATAAGTTTAAAAAATACAGCTTAAAGTATTAGAATTTTCAGTAATCCGAGGAAGTATTACAACATGTTTACCGTGAAGTTGTAATTGTGTCTTCTTTCAGCAAGTTACAGACATTAAATAATAATAATATAAATAAAACTATATAATTTAAAATACTTACAATTTGTTTGAGATAATTTTAATGAGATATATTTACGCAATCCTTGGATAGCACTTACAGCCTGCTAGTTTTCGTTATGCACAGAAAAAATATTGTACGTATATATAACAATTGATATTAATAGCAAACAAAATCGTATTCCAATTAAAAATATTAATGTATTTACCAATTAATTAATTGTATTTACACATTTTTTAATTAAAATATTAATAGGAATAAATTTAATATAATTTCAATACAACTAAATCTTTAATAGTATTAACTACTTTTATTTGTTACTTTTGATTTATTAAATTTCTTAAATTGCAACACTGTTTTTTTCTTCAGGATTTCATTTTGTTTTTTGTTTGTACATCTCGTGCGTCGGCGGCGTCGTTCAGTTTCTTCTAACATTATTTTCTTCTACGTTGCTATTTTAAAACAGGATATTGCATTATTTAGTGTATGTTATGTTATTAAAGCATTAAATGGCTCGATTTATTTTTGCTGTCAAGAATTTGAACAAAGCTTATGATGCTCATTTTGTTGCATATTGAATCATTAAAAAGCGAATATCAAATTTTATGTTTGACTCAATTAATTGGCCCACCTGTAGAAGTTGTGAAAACTGACTTCGGTAAAACATTCGTTAAGCCTCGAATACACGATAGAGAAATTAGCTAGAGATAGAAAAAAAATTCTACCGTAGAGCTCCCTACAGTGAAGCTCTATGTAGTGTTTACACAACTCTATAAGATTTTTAACTCTATTTTACTCTATCTCTAGCTATTTTCTCTATCGTGTAAACTCGCCCTTAGGTTGAAAGAATTTTACAAAGCATTTATTTTCATATGTTTCTATTCGACAAATATTTTATTTAATTGAACAAAATATTTAATTGATCCAATTTCTATCGAATTAAATTTTTAATTGATGTTACTAATTAATTAATTAATGATTTAAAAATTCCCAATAAAAAAAATAATATATATAACAACTTTAATATCAATATGACAAAAAAATTAATTAAAGTTTCTCCAATTAACATATTCTCATTATTACGAATATGGAATTCAATGCTACTAAAAGTTACATCGGCTGAGTATCAATTAAAAATTGATTGGATTGATTAAAATATTTTTTTCTGTGTGTGAGTAATGTTTTTACCTTTACGACAACCGAAAAAGTTTGGGACTCAATTAACAAATTTGTTTTCTGTGTGAAGAATTCGTTCAAGGCACATATTTAAATTAACAAAATTTAAAAATGAATTCCTTTTAGCAATGAAATATTGTTTAGTATTTATTAAAATTAACAAAATTTAAAAATTAATTCCTTTTAGCAATTAAATAAAGTATTTATTTTTTAAGACGATTGAATGATCACGATACACATTCAACTTGATGATTAAGCGTTTTTAAAAATTTTATAAAAGTCAATTTATCTAATTGTTTGTCTTTGCCAAAGCACAATACACAGGTTTTTTTTGGTTGTTTTGTGTGCTTTCGTGTTTTATAGTGATCTTTCAGATGACTACAAGAAATAGCACAAATAAAAACAGATACGAAGAATATTATTTAACAGGGAACCATATAGCAAAATCCTGTTTTCCTTGTTTTTTTTTTAAATAATACTCACAAAATCTTGTTATGATGTTGTTCAAATGTTGATTTTTTTTTTTGTTATTTTACCTTGTTTAAGTATTTGATTTGAGAATTTGAAACGTTTAACTTTTGTTTAAAATTAATATTTTTTTAACTTAATTTCAAAAGTATTTTTTTCTTTTTGATTGAATTCAATTATTGTTTATTGTATTAATTCTTTTGTTTTTATTAATTCGTAATTCTAGACTAATCCACAATAATACCACGGAACTATATCGTCGTTGCAGTAAACAAACAACACGTTCGACTATTTTGAGCGCTCGTATGAAACTGTTCAATGCGTTTGAAATGTTCGACTGGCGTATTTCTTGGTCAAAGAAATATTTGCGAACCCATCAACAAACAACAACAATACTAACTGCATTACAAACGCTGCTGCTTTTTGATTAAACGTTTTTTGTTGTTAACGTGCTTTGGAGCTTCATTATGGTCGACGTCGACGTACGCATACCCTACATTTTACTTTATACAGCCTGCAGCATAATAATATTTCGAACAAGCATTAGCTATCAAGTGTTTGAAGATATTCAACCTGTTTCTACTACGACGGATTTTATGCAGGTTCAAAATAATAGGTACACTATTTTTTGTGTGAACAACAAAAGAAGAGAACAATTAACGCACAGTTTTAACCCTTTAATGGTCATTCACACAGTCAACACTATTTCGTACTTTTGATGTATTTTTTAAATTGGAACTAGAGGGTATTGTCTAAATGTTGTTTATTTTTTAGTTTTGAATAATTGAAAATTAAATGAAAAATGAGAACGTACTTAAAAATGTCTGAATAAAATGACCTCACTTGTCGAAGAGGTCTTCAATGGTCAACTAGAGCTATTGAAGAAATGTGTAACAACCGAAATATTTTCAACGTTATATAAAATTTGATATCGTCGTTGTAGAACGAAAAGTCACCAAATACATTTTTATGAAAAACTTAAATATCGAGTTTGTTGATTAATATTATAAAAAGTAATTGTTGCATTTTTAAAGTTAAAATATCAATTGATAGATTTACATTTTCTTATCATGTGGTAAAAAAAAATTGGGATCATCAATTAAAAAAGATTTTTGTAAATGAATATTTAGCATTTTGAAAATGTATTTGGTGATTTTTCGTTCTACAACGACGATATTCGCACATCAAATATGACGAAAAACAATTTTATTTATATAAAAATATATATATTTCTGTTTTTGACAGTTGCACGTGGTAAACTTAAATTTTATGTGCGCGCTTTCAATCATTTCTTTTCGACCCGGTCTTAAGCACATCTGTTTATTTTTATTGGTACTGTTTAAGCTTTGATTTGCAATAAACATAATAATGTTGACATTGTAATTAATATAATCATATTTAAGATGCTATAAATATGTGAGCTATTGATTAAAAAACTATTTTTAATTATATTATTTATATTTTTTTAATTGTATCGCACTTCATAATTCGAAATAAATGTGACTAAAGCGCCAAAATTTAGTTGAAAAAGTTCTAATTAATCGTTTTTATTTAAATTATATGAAAACAATTTAAAATTAACACTTTTAAATAGTAAATTTACTAAATAGTGTTAATACATTTTAATTAGGTTGAATTTTTATGAAAAATCGTAATTTTGGTACACCCTGTGATAATTTTACCACAGACAGCAACCCAGCTGATTTAAAATGGCCCCCAGAAGTATGCAATATTTTGCAGCCAAAACACTGCAACAATTTTTAGCAGAGACTCGAACCCGCTTTTTTTGATGGTTGCCTTCTGCGCTTTCTGGGCGCCTGGTGTTTTGGCTACATTTGACATTTGAACGATTTCGACATTTTCGAGAAAAAAAAAAACAACTTGGTACTTTTTATAGATAGATCTGTTTTATTAATAAAAATTGAACGATTTAACCGATTTTTATGAAAATTTAACTCAGAATTCTTAAAGCTTTGCTGATTATGGACAAATGTTAAAGAAGCAAATTTGAGGAACTGACACGCCCATTATTTTAAATTGTAATATGTAAACTAAACTGTTTACTATGCTAAATTAATTATTATTTACCTGATAAATTGATTTATGTGATTTTAATGAAACATCCGATGGTCATAAAATTTGGCAGCATGATTGCAAACGTTTAGAGCTCAATTATAAAAATAAAATTTTAAGAATTTATGGAAAATTTAACATTTTATATTTATTTATAAAAACTGAACGCTTTTTAGTTCACAAAACCATTTTTTTGAGGAAGAGCTATATGAAATATGGGTCCGCAGTTTTGCTCGTGATTCTCTAACAGAAAAACTATATTTTATTTAGCTTACTTAATATTTTTTTTATTTCATAATTTTGAATTAAGTGGTTAGCTCATTCTTTTTATTAATTTTGGGAAAAAAAATTTAAATTTAGCGTTTTAAATGGTTTTAAAATAAATGTTATTCGCTGAACTCGATTCTGAAAGTCATTTTGCTCTAATACTTGTAGTTTTCTCACAATACACATTCGAAATGGTAAATTTTTAATTTTAGAAAGTGTCTGTAAAGACAGTATTATTTTTAACTCTGTCAGTTTTTAATAGATTTTCGCAATTAATATCTTATTTAATGCAGAAATATTTATAGTTTCAATAAAAATACAAATATAAAATGAATACACAAAAGATCACTACTAGAAAACAGTTTTTGTACAGAATAATTTCAACTCGGCTGTTTTTAATTTTAGAATAAAAATTGGCAAATGCCAATTTAAAGCTTATTTAATTCTCTGAAATATTTGATTTTTCTGTTTTGTCAATAATATGTATATTTTAAGCATTGAAGTGTTTAACAAAGGTTTATTTTTTGGAATTCTTTGCAGTGGTTTGAAGCACGGGGAATTAAAATATAATATACCATAAATATTGTATAGACTAAAATAATGCAATGACGATAAAATTTTAAGAAATACTAGATATTTTTGACTTAGTTTAACGATATTTGCGACGTATAATGCCAAAATATTTAGGTCGATTTAAAATATTGCACGACACAACGTTTCTTCTAATATATTGCTGCTGCTGCCTGATTCAGTTCATCCAGCAATGATGGCTGCGCCACCCTACGACTAACTTCAAAATGTTTTTGCACATCTCGGCGCAGTTCCTGCACGGATGATTCGAGTTTACTTAAATTTGGCGCACATTTATTGCTGCGCTGTATCAAGTCCAATATTGCACTTGTCTTCATGCGTCTGCTGGTCAACGCAGACTCTTGAATAAGCTGTGTATGCCATGAAATTGAATTAAATAAATAAGTAATTCAATTTAAAAGAAATAAATACCTTTTTATAATCGTCTATAAGGTTGGCTACTTCGTGTGTTGCATCATTGGCGGCCGTCGTTTGACCAGATTCACATTTCACACGCAACAGCGTCAATTCTTGCTCTAAATTCTGCACAAAATATAAAGATATCCTTTAGTATGTTTAAATATATATTTTACAAGAGAATACCTTAATAGTAGTTTGGCTTTGCGCATAACACTGCGAAATTTCGCACAATTCTCGCTGCGTCAGCTGCAGTTCCTTCGCCGTCTGTTTGGCCTGATCGTCGTGCAGTCGAATTTGACGCTCCTTGGCTGCTAGCGTGCGTTTCAGCCCCTTGATATTGTTAAGCAGCGAGCCAATGTGCAAATCATAACGCGCCATTTTGCGGCTGTACTCGCCCTCGAGCACCTTGGTCAAAATACGCAGGTGTTCATCAACCGCATCGGCGCCTGCTGTAGGCAGCATCACAGCTTCACGTTTGCCTCGACGCTGCTCCATCAGCTCTGCGTCCATTTGTTGCTTGTGTGCATCTAAATCGAGACGTTCCGCATTCAATTTCGCTACCTCTTGTTGCAACTTAAGTACTTCAGTGTTATTGCCAACATCATTTGAGGTTTTCTTCAATTCTTCCACAAGTTGCTTTTGCGTCTTGCATTGCAAAATGCTTTGTTGCAGTTGATCTTGCAATGCAGCCAGTTTTTGTTGATGTTCCGTTTTTAGTGTCTTTCGTTCTTCGTGCTGTTGCTGCTCTCGCAGTAACTGCAAATCGTGCAGGCGCTTTAGTTCTTTATTCTGCTCGCTGAAGAGTCCATTGAGCTCCTCCAATTCGATGCGTTTCTGTTGCAATTCTGTTCTGGTTGCTGCCTCCAGCGCCTGCGCGTTGTTCAATGCCTGTAGTAGCTCCTCCCAATCCGCTTGTGCGCTATTAAGTTGCTGCACTTTTTCGTTTTGCTGTTGCAACATTTCTCGTAGCGAACGCACGCGTTCTTCTGCACGGTTGCTTGCCTGGCATTGTTCCAGCTTCTGCTCCAAGCGGGCAACAATCTCGTTTAGTTCATTGGGCTCAGCGTCAACTATTGAAGGAATTTTAGCATGACCATCATCGATTTGTTCTACAGCTGCTTGTATGTTTTGTAGCCTTTCGCACAATTCTTGCTCTTGTTGCTGAGTTTTTTCCAGCTTACGCTCTTCTGCATCGTTAACATTGGCCATGTCCACCCGATTCCCTACCTCCTTCCGCACTTCGCTGGCTTCCGGCTGCGCGCTTAATTTCTGCAACTTGTACAGCTGCCCATCAGTTTTTAGTAATTGTGTTTGCAGCCTTGTTGACTCCACTTTTGTGTCCATTAGTTGCTCCTCCGCCCTTTGACATGTCCCAGCAATATGTGCATTTGAATTCTTAATCTGTGCGATTTGTGCTTCAAGTTCTTTTCGTTCTTTGGCCACCCTCTCGTTTGCCTGTTTCTGTTGCTGCAGCTGCAAGTGTAGACTTTCAATAGTCGTCTGACTTTTTTCTGTTTCTAATTTTTGAATGAGCTTCAAATTGTTGTTTGTTTCAGTGATACTATGGGCATTGCTCGTGTGATGTTCGACACAGTCTCTAAGTTTTTCGTTGTCCCGCTGTAGCAGCTCCAAGGCGGCGTGCATTCGTTGCAGCTCAGCGCCAAGTTGTGTCTCCTGCACATCTTTCAAAGTTTTCTCTGGACACAGCTTAAGTTCCTGCATCAACTCTGGTCGATTTGGTCCGTGTTTTCGCTGCGTAATAAATTCATTAAGCGCCACCTTTGAGCCGCCCAATTCAACAATATGTTGATGCATTGTTTGCATCTCTAAATCAAAAACTTCTAAGTCCTGCATAGTTTCTGCGGCTTTACATAGCTCTTCCGTTTGTACAGCTTGCGTTTTAAAGTCTTTGACTCGTTTTTGTTCTGTTTGCTGCTTTTTAATCGCCTCACTTAGGCGCTGCATTTGTTCCAAGTAGCTGCTTAACTTTTCTCTTAGATGCTGTATCTCTTCCGCATCTCTGCCTTTCTCGAACTGCAGTCTGCCGCAGTCTATCTTGCGCATTTCCAGCTCGAATAATGTGCTTGAACATGTCAGACATAAATCTGTATTTTTGTCAAGATCCTTGCGCGTCAAAAGCTGCTCCTGTTCCTCGCTCTGTGCACATTGATAGGCAGCGATCTGCGCCTTTAAATCTGTTACCTCTGTAGCCTGTTTTGTTTGGCTTTCCTGCAGCTCTGCAAGCTCCGCATTCTTCAACGTGAGCGCTGACTGCAACTGTTCGATTTCAAGTGTTTGTGCTGCATGCTGCGACTGCCAATCCTCCGCTTCTGCCAGTTCCTGTTGCAAGCTACACAAACAAATTTTCAACGACTTTATTTCATTGGTCTTTTGTGTAAGTTCTTCGTGGAACTGGACGCTCAATCGATGTATTTCATCGGCTTTGATTGCAGGCTGCAACACATGCTTAAAGTGCGCTTGCAGCTCGTTTATTTCCTCTTCTTTTATTGTCAACTGACGCTGTTTGTCCTGTAACACAGCGCGCATTTCCTCCGCCGCTGCTGTAACGTTGCTTTGCTCCTGCAGCAGCTGTTGCTCTTTCTCCACCAGCGTTACTTGTAAAACGCTGCGTTCTGTTATCATTTCGCGACACTTGCGCGTTATTCGCTGATTGTCCTCCTCCAGTTGCGCCAGCTCCTTTTGCAGCTCAAAGATTTTCGAGTCTTTGTCCTCAGCTAATGTCTGAAATTCCGCGAGCAATGTTTGCTTCTGCCTGCGTAGCACATCGATCAATTGTTGTTGATCCTCCACTAGTGCCTGACGCTGCACATTATCGCACGCTGACTCCGTAATCAGTGAGGGCAGTGTTTGCAGCTGTTCCATGCGTTGTTGCTGTCGTCGTAGCTCAAGCAAAGCGCTGCTTTTGCTCTCCTCCAATGCGCGCTCCATTTGTCCACATTTTGCATAGAGACGCAGGCACTCACGCTGCAGTCGCTGGTTCTCCTGCAGCGATTTACGTTCGTTTGTGTACAATTTCTCCAGCGTCTCCAGGCGCGAGTGTTTTTGCGTACGCAATTCCTGTTTGTACCATTGTTCGCAGCCCTTGAGCCGCTGTAGTTCACTACGAAGTCGACGAGCATCTTGTAAAGCCTGACTTAGTGCCTCCTGCTGGTGTTGTCGTTCGTCGCCAGTGTCCGACGGCTGACAGTCACTGACGTTGGCGCTTGAAAAATGACCAGAGTCACTGAGGCCAAGCGATGTTGTCTGACAGCTGTCCGACTCTTCTTCGTCCTCGAAAATATGCGGTTTCGTCCGTCGACTAGGCGTTGGTGTCAGCAGTTGATCCCACTGTAGACCAGCTGCCGCGTCGTCATCGTCTGCGGCACTTGGCCACATCAACGGTGGCTCATTCATTGTATTAAGCACTTATTTTTTAATTCAAGTAACATTTTACTAACTTTAGTCAACAGTTAGGTATTATTAGTAATGATGTCACCAATTTTAAATGATGACGTTAACATTTATTCACTTATTCGCTTCGAAATATAATTAACAATAGTTTGCATTTTTTATTTTGCAAAACAAGGAGAAATTTATATTTTTTCCACTAAGAAAAAAAAATCTGCTGTCAAAACAATCAGCTGTTTACCTACCCAGATATACAGAGCTGCCACCTCAAAATTTTGTTTTGATGCTGCCACCTAATCTCTACAAACCGGTTACTTGTTTTTAATAGGTTACTCAGTAAAGACGGTTTAAGTACCCAAAATCATCTTGATTTCGATTATCCAAATCTATTTGATTAAAAAAAAACGATTATATTTTGTTATTTATTAAAAAGTTAGCAAAGTTATTTAGCATTTAAAATAATAATAAAAAAAACTTAATTGATATTTACAGATATAAAACTGGACTTTGGCAAAACATTTTGAAATGGTTTTACTGGAACATAACTGCTGCTGCTATACACTACTTTTTTGATCATCGATTAAATCATAGGCCATTCAATTCAGCTCAAGCTGCACACGTCTTTAGTTGCTTTCGAAGCAAGACGACTACTTATTCTTTGTATTTAATGCTTTCTTTGTTATGCGTCCCAAGAAAATACCCATCATGAACACCATGCCCACCGCTGACATCAATATTACGATGAAGAATTTCTTCGCTGGCGAACTGACAACTTGATTGACCAACTGTTCCATGTTTTCCGGCGGCTGTGCGAGCACCTAAATTAAAAATCATATAATATGCGCATCTTAAAATAATTGATTCAAATTACAGTGTCTGCATTTCTAAACATTTCCATGCGACGCTTCAACTTGTTGCGACAGTCCTCCTCCATAGCTTTGGACTGATCTTGCAGTATAACTTGTAGGCATTTCAATTCTGGTGTAAAAACAAATTTATATATTAAATATTACAAGTAAAAATTTTATTATATGTGCAACTTACTTCTGCCATTACCACTGCGCACATTGGAGCAGTAACGCAGCAGATCGACGGTACAACTCTCCTCCAGAATAGGATCGACATGTATGTCTGCCTTCGCTTCGGCTATCAGCGTAGCTACTTCTATTTTGCAATCACGATTAATGATTTTCTGGTTGAGAAAGGCCGTCTTCAGACACTCCTCCACCAAGCCATGCTCCTCGACGCGTATATTCGGCTTGCACAGAACTTCTATTTCCGACTTGCAAAAGTTTTGCAACAACGGATTTAGTTTGTAGTTTAGTGCTTGCTCCTGCAGTATTTTAATCATTTCCTGTTCGCACTTCGGGTCCAAACGATTTTCCCTAAATTTCACCTTCAGACACTGCACCACCTGTGAATAAAAAGTTAAAACAGCTCGACTAATAAATGCATGCCATGCTGTACTTTGCCATTAAGTTCCTCATTGGGGCGCGCGGCAGCTATAATATCAGAGCAGTACTTGTCTATGTTCTTGCCGCAGGCGAGTTGCAGGAATGGATTAAATCGAAAATCTGTGTTCTGCTCAATCATGCGATTAACAACGACCAGATGACAACGCGGATCAAACAGCGGATCATCTTTGTATGACTTCAGACAGTCTAATAAATGCACAGAGTCAGTGTTGGCGCAGAATTTATAGGTCATTTCTTTGCAGGTGTTCACCAGCGTATAGTCCGTGGCACTGTCGCCCAGTTCCGACTTCTTGATAAGAAACACTACATGATGACAAGAGTTGCCCAGGCGTGCGGTATTTTGCACCAGACACTCCAAGGCCTTGAGGAATACATTATAAAATAAAAATTTAGATTATGTACGTATTATATAAGTACCTGTCCGGGACCCTTTTCTTCGTTGCAAAACTCTTCGATCTCCTTCTTGCATGCATTGGCCAATTTTGGATCAAGCGCCAAAGACTCGCGCTGCTGATACAATTGCGCTTTGACCTGCTGACGACATTCCTTGGGAATCGAATGTCGCTGACCGCGTATTGTATCGTTGCGCATTACCTCACTGAGACATGCGACTACCTCATTTTTTGTAGTACTTGCAGTGCAAAAGCGTGCCACGTATGGCTTGCAGGCCTCCTTGAATTTGTACGTAAAATGATAGTTCTTTAGCGATATAATCTGAAAGTGTTCAATGGCGGCGCGACATTTTAGATCCTGGCGCAGATCAGCGTCATTCTTATGCGATATCAGACAATCCATCATGTCACCTATACAAATATTATAAAATAATTAAAAAATTAAAAATAGGGTTTCTCTTACCATTGCCGCCGTTAATAATATGCTCGCAATGCGTTTTCATGGCGTCCATGCAAACCGACATTATTATGGGATTGAGTTCCACATGCGCTGCTTCCTCTTCGGTGTAGCTGCTTACGGCTTCCTGTGAAATACAGAGAAATTTGTATATTTTAAAAGACGTTTACTTTAAAACATTTTAAGGTAACTGTGTAAACTAATGGATGCACAATTCCGTTATACTCTGTACGAGTAGGATCCGTTGATACTTGAATTAAAACGTAAAATTTACGGCATGCCATTTATTCAACTCCATTTAAATTCCGTATATTTTTGGTAATTCAAACATTCTGGTTTTCTGCAGTTTTGTCTCCGTAGTGACGGTATAGGTTTCTACATCGTTTATGTTTTATCTTTTTCTAGAATACGTATCATATACGGCACAGATACGTAACGTAAATAAAGCAACCTTTCTGTTACATATTGAAAACACGATACGATTGCATACTGTTCGTTGTCACGTTTTATCAGTTTATTGTACCGATTATGGATCCGCAATATGGTTTACGAAATCTTATCTGATATAGGAAATCTGTATCTTATAAGAAATCTAGCAGGTATCCGGAGAGCTTTTTTTGGGAATGAATCGGATTCGAAATTTCGATAGTTGCTGTAATGATGGTGTGATAGTGTTCTCATTCTACTCCGATTAGAGTATTTTTGCTTCATTTTCATTTTTAAAATCTACTCCTCTACTCCGGTAGTTGCATTTTCCGCTACTTTCTCATAATTTTCTACTCCCTTTTACTGAAATCTACTCCTTTTGCAAATATTGCTTCATTATACCCTACACTAAGAGTGAAAGGGTATATTCAGTTTGGTACGCCGTTTGTAACACCCAGAAGGAAGCATCTCCGGTATGGAAAAGTATATATATTCTTGATCAGCATGACCTCCTAGCGATGTCCGTCTGTCTGTCTGTCCGTCTGTCTGTTGAAATCCCTACTACTTTTAAAATTGAAGAGCTAGATAAATGAAACTTATAACTTAGATTACTAATATACCTACGCTGTATGTGCGAGATCGGTCCATTGTGACCTATAATCCGACCACTTATGTTCAAATACCTCATATAAAATGTACATATAAAGATCAATTTTTATGTATACGTGCTTAGGTAAACTTTTTTGGTCAAATATACATTGATATCATGCTCAAATACATGATAATAATGTTTTCCGGCGAAAAGACTTGTGGTTCACAAAAAAAAAAAATCGAAATTCGGTACACATACCCATTTGTAAATATGGGTATCAAATGAATGGAAATTATTCTGCGATTGAATGTTTGTAGTTATTTTCAGGATTCGTATACCCTGGTGACCTATATATCACTTTGAATGGTAACCACACAAATGTGTAGGGTATTTATAGTCGGCTTAGACCGACTATAATTTTGATAATCCTAACTATCATAATAACACCTACTTTAAAATTTCCCATGGGATCTAACCTTCCCTACTGGTTTTTTAATAATTTTAGAAGGAAAATTTCTTAGCACCCCAAATTAAATGTTTTTTCTAATAACTATGATATCGATTGATTATCTGTAAAATTAATGTAATCATTTTGCTCTGGTCGTTAAATATTTGTATCAACTTTTTCAAGGTAATTTTGAAAGCACCATGTATTTCATAGCGTGTTCCACAGTCCATAAAAATGTGAAAAATTGACATATCTATTATTTCTTTTTTAATATGATAAAATAATGCAGATCACTCCCTTTTCATCAATTTTAATCCTACATTAAATTTTATACTCCTTTTACATCAAATCTACTCGATTTCGCAGTATTTTCAATTCTACTTCTTTTTACTCATTTCTACTCCCCAAATTATCCAAATCTACTCCATTTGCATTGGAGAAAAGTGTGAACACCGGTTGTATGTATTAGACGGCTCCAAAACCTATCAGATACCTGATGATGGAGTGTTTGTAGAA
Organism: Dryomyza anilis; assembly: GCA_951804985.1. Taxonomy (NCBI): domain Eukaryota; kingdom Metazoa; phylum Arthropoda; class Insecta; order Diptera; family Dryomyzidae; genus Dryomyza; species Dryomyza anilis. Next base: position 1,772,087 of record OX638134.1, read on the forward strand.
CCGCATTAGGTAAGCGATAATGCCTCGGTATTCCAAGCCAAGGTATACTTAGACTACATTGCGTATAATAGATGGCGGAACAGAGCTATATCTGAAATTGGGTGCAGGGTCATAAAAAAGTTTCGAGAAATGATGCTAGCATGTATTCGATATTAGGATAACCCAATTGCTTCCTGGGAATACCTGCATCTACCGGTAAACTCTTTATCAGCACTCGGGTCTCTCTGCAAGCAAGAGCAAATGCAAAACAAGACCAACTGCAGATTCTTCCGACTCATTACATCGACGATAACCAAGAGATTAGTCACATTTCCACTTTCCTTAAGTAGTGTGGAGTGTCGATCAGTGACGAGGCATAACTCATGTGAAAAACACATGAACGTAATCGATCTGACCGAAAGCGCCTCCTATGATGAAGCTGGTACCACATAGCACTATCGTTGTGGCTACCCAGCATATTCTAGAATTAGGAGACAGATCTGTGGCACAGACGAGAGAGGATCAGCTTCCCTCTTTATCACCTAATAGCTATCTTAGATATAATAATAAATTTAAGAAATTTCACTAAAAATGAGGGTAATGGGTCACAACAAAGTGCTTCTTTTATACGGCTTAAATATTAATTAAAGCTCAATAATTAAGGAAATACTGAAATATTAATTAAATCAGCATTATTTTCGGCTTACCTTACATTGTGGCTGTAATTTCTCTAAATTATTTTGCAAACACTCCATCTCAGCACCCTTCTCGATCTTGTTGTAGCAGAAGAGAGACAAATCCTCAATGCAAACGTCCTCCACCTCGGGAATCAGATCAACTGATATAGCACGTTGGCGCATAACGCGTTTAACCTCGCGATAGCATTCTTTGCGCAGCGTCAACTGCTCATCCTCGCTGTACGCTATGCGATGTAGACACGGCAAAATAAGTGGCCCTCTCTCCGGATCCATTTGTCCTTCGGCGGCGTCATCCCATACCTTTTTGGCACGACAATACTTGATGGCATCGTCGCGACAGTATTTGTAGAGTTGTGGATCCAGTTTGAAATCGCGTGCTACAAAATATTGAATCAGCAGTAAAGCTTGCTCGCAATCTGGCATCATGGCGGAGGTGCCAATGTGCTCCATGAGACAAGACATGACACGCGCATCGCCGCCCGTCGTTTCGCTGCAAGCAACGTCAACGACAGGTTTGCAAGCATGACGCAGTACCGGATCGACGCGCCAATCTTCGCCAGCATCGGTGATTTTGACCAGTTCTTCCAGTGCACGTTGACATTGTGGCGCGACTCTGTTTTCTTTGCGACGCTTGTTGCGTGCGTGCTCCATGAGGCAATGTATTACCTCACCGCTCATTTTATCGACGTTGCTACAAAAGCGCGTAATATCATCAGAACAGTCGGATATTATTTCAGGCGACAGCTGAAAATCCATCATGAGCATTTTGCGATGATCATCGATTTCAGTGCGACATTCCTGTGTGATTTTGGTGCTGTTCTTCATGACGGACTCCAGGCACAGCAGAATCTGCGCCAAGCGCACCTGTTTGTCCTCGGAGACGCCGCGACGACAGTGATGGATTTTGATGTCATCCTTGCAAGCCTTGGCAAGACTGTGACTGGCACGATAGTCGCGTGAAATCGCATTGTCGCGCTGCATTATCTGGCGACTGCAACGTGGTGTAAGTTTCGGATTATTTTTGTTCTTGAGCAGACACTTGAAGGCCTCGCTAGTGCCGGGGCGCGCCTATAAAGACGGACTGTAGAGATATATTGAGCTAAACAAATAAACTTACATCGGGACAAAACTCGTTCAGATCTGTGCTGCAGATCTCAAAGAATGCAAAGTCTTCCTGTTGCTGCTGCAGCCTGTTAACGGCATCAGCGCAAGTGGATCCAAGCGCAAAGTTCTTATCCTGCAGACAGCTCACAGTCTCCAACTGTGATATTTTGCGTCGCTTCATATTTAGACGGCCGCATTCATGCAGCGCAATTTCTGCGTCGCAGGCTTTAAAGAATTCAGTGCGCGCATCGAAGTCTGGAAATTGTGCAGCATGTGCGCGACGTATTGTGCTGGTGCAGCTCTCCGACAGCACAGCGTTTTCCGACTCATGCAGCAGACAACTGAGGACATTGGTGGCACCCTCACAGGAGGCCAACTGTTCGCTCTCTGTCGCGCAGGCCTTGGTCAGCTCTTGGCTGCGCAAGATCTGCTTGGTGGGCAGCTGACGTCTGTATTGCCAGACTTTGTGTTGACATTGAGGAGATAGTGTTACCAGTTGAGTTGGCGGCATGGCGTTGATGCATTCGACCACTGACAGGTTGTCGTTGACCTTGAGATGCGGACAGTACTGCCGCACCTCGTAGCATTCGCTACTGTCAAAAATACTTGGCTGTAATTTTGCAGCGTCCACAGCCGCACGTCTGCTTCGACTAGAAAAATTGTCCAGTTGGCTACTACCGATTTGGGTGGTGGTGGACGAAACACTAAGGCCGGCCACCAGCAGCAACACCAACAGGAATATATGTGTGCACGGCATATCGAATATCAATTAGATGTGATTTTTTTCAAACATTTAGCAATAATTGCATTTATTTCACGATAAAAAATACTCCGGCAGAATTAAAATTGGCTGAAAATGACAACAGATCTAAAAATTAGAGATGATTTTTTCTTGGGTACCCCATTACAATTCGATATTTGTTGGTATATCGAAATCGACATCTGAAAGAGATAAAAATAATTTTAATAATATACAATAATAATACAACAATTTTAATTTTTTATACTAATCAAATGAATAATATATTAAGTTTTCATTAAAAAAAATTTAATAAATTAAAAATAAAAAAATATATACTAAAAAAAAACTCAAGAATTCGGTATTATTCAAAGGGAAGAATTATAAAATATGAAATACAATACCATTATTGTTCATGTTGAATAAAAGTTGTCTAAGTTGAGTAAAAATTTGTCGAAATTGCTATTGCGATATACACTAAAAAACACAGCTTTCAAAAACTGTTAAAATTTATAGAGGTTTAAAATGCTTGTATATTTTACATACAAATTACTGAAACATATTAGTTTTTAACTGAATTTTTCTTAAAATGGCTATATAATTTGATACAATTGAGTATGCAGTTAAACTTAGCACCAGGGAATTATATAGAAGTGTAATATACTTTGAAATCACTATAAACTGGTTTTAAGAAAAACTTTACTCATCAGCCGATTTCTCTAGGACACTCGACCGATTTTAATGAATTTTCCCACAAAAAATCTACTTTGAAATCTCTATAAAATGTGGCCACTTTGACCATCTGCGACGCTCCGTCTAGAATAGTAGTTCTCAATCTTTTTGGTGTCGCGACCCCTTTTTTTAACTCCATATGTATCCTGCGACCTATTTGAAATTTTAAAATAGAGATTTTTTGTTTATACTGTTCTACAAATTGAGGGCTGTTGGATTCAACCGAAATGAAACTTTGCAATTTCTAATAGATTTTGGTCTCCTGATTCTTGCTGCGTACTCAATATTTACCCACCAAGTCGACATTTTGCTAAAAATTTAGTCAAAGTAGCATAAAAAAACATTTTTGGTACTTTATATCGAATTTTTTTCGCACGATTTCGAAATACCACAGATGCAAACATTATCACAAAATAAAATGTCACTAAAATGTCATAAAAATCACGACCTACGGATAATTGGCAAAAAAATCTGTGTCCAGATTGAGTCGGCAGGCTTAATAGGGTTAAAAAAATGTTTTACACACCCCGTCTTTAACGAATTCTTATGAGCGACTGAACTAAAATTTTTGAAAATTTGCCATAACAAAATAAAAATTAAAACGAAATTGGAAAATATATTTGGTATGGAAATATATTTCGTGACGTATTATTGTGTTTAACATTATGTTTTAAATTGGGAAAATTACAAATGAAATTGAAATATTTCATTTTAAATTGAGATCAAATTGGGATTTTACAATTAATTTTTTTTTTTTAAATTTGAAATTGAAAGAATTACAAATTGAATTAAATTTATAAATTAGCAACAGATATTGAGATTTTCAATATGAAATTTATGAAAATAACAAAGAAATTTAATATTATTTAAATATTTTTTCGACACACTTTTTAGGTACCACAAATTTTGTAGTGGGCAAATTCTGAGTACGCAGCATGAATCAAGCGAACTAAATCTGTCAGAAATGAGAGGTTTCATTCCATATTAAAATCCTTGTAGAACAGTGTAAACATCCGAATGTTGACGAATTTTTACCTTTTGTAGAGTTTTGCGATATTGCATTTTTTTTTATATACAAATTTAATTCTGTTTGATTTCATTTTAGAAGTGTTTTTACTATTTTTAATACCTTTCAATTTAATGCTTCATATTGATAAATTTAAATTTTGTTTAAATACATTTTTTAATTAAATTATTTAAAAATCTAATTAGAATATCTCTTGGCGACCTCCTGAAAATGCAACCCCTTGGGGTTTTGAGGTTTTAAGAATAACAAAACTAATCAGTCGTTTTCTGTAGGACCACTCGACCGATTTCAATGATTTCCCACAAATATTCTACTTTGAAATCACTATAAAATGCGCCCACTTTGACCCAACTACGACGCACTAAAGTTTAAACGGAGATACTTTTAATCATTGTTAATTTAAATCATTGTTAGTGAAACTTTGACCAGATTAGCATTTTAAAGTTATAAATTAAATAAAGTGCACTGTAATTCAAGTACGATGTCAAGTATTGATTCTGTATTATTAACATGTATTAACGTTTGCACCCTGTGCCTTCAATCGGAATCCCCACAAGTACATTTCAGATTACAGTTTGCCTGCTAAACTTAGGAAAATCTTAATCCCTTGAAAACAATCTAAGCAAGGCTTTATGTAGTTTACGGCGACAACGTTAACATTTGAAAAATCTTTGTTTTGCGATAAATAGTATTTTACTTACACCCAGAAAAGTTCAATAAGTTGGTCAAATATTTAATTTAATAGAATTAAAAAAAGCTATATTTTCATAAAAACTTGATTTTATAGTATGCAGTATTTTTTTAACAGTATTTTGTGTAGTAATTGGAAATATCAATTAAAATTATACGTATCTTAAAAACTAATTTTAATATCTAAAACTATTACTATGGTAGCATAGTTTTATGTGGGCTATCTCTTTTTACACCTGTAGCCACTTCTAGTAGAAAACAATAGTTTACTGAATTTATGACAAAAAAAAGAAAGAATGTAGAAATTAAAGTATGATTTGAAATGAAACGTGGGGTGGTATTGGATCTTTAAAGTTCACATTAAAAACGTTTTATATTAAAAAATATTTTTTATTTAATTTTTTTTTTTATATAAATAAACCCGTTATATAAGTATTAAAAACTACAAAAACTTCCAATTTTAAAAGAGATATCATCATCTGAGAATTTGTTTGTCGAATTCCATTGATTCAATTACGAAAAAAGATAAAGAAGATTTACATAGTTTTTTTTCTTCTAAAAATGACGATGCATTTTTCCACAAAAATTCTACAAAATATATGTATAACATTTTTCGAAATTCATACCGTCAACAGGGGTGACTTTAGACTTCCAGAGGTGACTTTGGTCAAATAAAAAATAATGTTTGCAATCAAATTTTCTCAGCATCCAATTGATTTACAGATTTCAATTTTTTTACAATAATTTTCTTTGAAACATTTTCTATCTGCGTAATGCTATTTTCTTAACTTTTATCTCTCATATTCCAACATATTATTATCTTTGTAAATGTAGCTGAAAAGCATAAATTTTATTTACGAACAAAATCAATGTAGTATGTAAAATATACGTATGATATCAACACGTTACATTGTTTATGTTAGAAATTAATATATTTTCTTTCTAATTGTATTGTCATTTTAGTCCTTTACTATTTTTAACTATTTATTTTATTTAATCGTTCTTAAAATTAGTGTTTTTGGGGTGACTTTGACCCGAGTTAAAGTCGCCCCAAACTTTGACCCGGTTTAAACCCACATCATATAATTCGAACGTATATACACAATGTTAAAATAACTCATATGAAATTGTGGGTTTATTTGTTCCATTATTTTTCAAATATATACTATATTTTCCCAGTTTTAAAATAAACGTGTTTGAATTTTAGTTAGTTTTTTATTTAATGTCAGATATTGACATAACAATATAAATGGAAAACAATGGAGTTGAGTTAATTGCAAGACTAAGGCGGGTACAAACTGAAAGTGGCCATTATTTATCTAGAAATAATAAAAAAATAGATCCACATAAGCCCTTTATTAAAAAATGAAGTGTAAAATAGTCAGAATTTATTTTTTGTAATTGATATTACATATTATTTGACTAATTTACTTGATTAATTCCATTAAATAAGCTTGTTCTAATGAAAAAATACAAAATATTTTTTATCTTTTTCATATAAATCCTACCCGCGAGGTGACTTTGAACCATTTTTTTTTTTTTATAATTACTGTTATTACACCATGAAATTTTGATTACTGATGCTTAAAGAGGACATACTTACAATATTTTATAAAGTAATGAACTAATAATTCCATTACAAAAAAGCGAATTATGAGTATTACAAAATCAACATATACAGTTTTTCGGGTCAAAGTCACCACAGTTGACGGTTTCTAAAAAGCATTAATCGAATTGAATTTTTTTTTTAATAAATGGTTTATAACCGAAATATAGAATATAAAAAATTTTATAAAAAAAGGTTATTAACATTTGTAATAACAAAAATACAAATATGAATTTAGCTGTATTGTTTGAAAATTTATTTTCAATTTTATTTTGGCCTAAGGTTGTTGCACCATTTTCATTAACAAATAATTCCTTCATTGAATAGGTTATATAAATAAAATTTGTACAATTTAAAAAATCAATAAAGTTAATATTTGTTCTGCTTTTAGAGAGCAAAAGACAAAAAAATGTTTGCAATAAACATATTATGATTGAAATTCTAAAACATAACTGGCTGTCACAAATACACAATTTTCTTAGAATATATTGTTAAATGTAAATCAGATAATTACCAAGTTCATTTTTGATAGAAGGAAATTCATGAAAGTTGTTTTTAATAACTTATATTCGCTGCAAATATATTTTCCCTTAAAAATGATTGTCACAAATAATTGTAAAAGTATTTTATATTAATTTTAAGATGAAAATTCAAGAAAGTTGGTTGAAATCATATTATCTTTGTTGTATCCTAACATAAGTGGCCGTCACAAATAATATCCTTGTTTTTGAAATAATTTTGATAACTACCAAATTAATTTTGATAATGTGTCAATTGATGAAAGTTGATCGCAAGGAATATATTTTCCTTGCGCATCGATTAATTAGTGCGAAAATAAATATTATTATTTTAAAATTGAGTTTATCAATTAATTGCTATATAAAGGAATTTCAAAAACACGATTTAAATAAATAGCGCCCTTTCGATAGCCTTGAAATTGGCAAACCTACCCCTCCGAACATTAGCCGAAGCATCGGTCGGTCGGTTTATAGCGTATAGCGTGCGTTTCGAGATTCAATGAAACACGTTTGCTGCCAACCATAACAGATGACAACGATCGAACAGGAGGCACGCGCCACAGAATGTTGCGATGAAGAAGGGCTTTGCGAAAAACACGGCCAAGATACGAAACAAACGAACGAACCTCACAAGGGTCGCCATGTATGTGTTGTTGTAGTTGTTATTGTTATTTTATGCGCTACGACAGATCTTGATTTCTATAGATACCTGCTATAGTAATTCTTATAGAATATAGCAATTGGAATATTTGAAGTCTTTAAGAAGTTTTTGTCTTTTTAACAAGCGGTATTTATTTCTTATTCGCAGGTTGTTTGTTAGATATAGAAATTATTTATAGTGCTACAAAAATCATTTGATTGGCTTCCGAGGCATTTGGTGGTGGTGGCGGACTTTCGTCCTCACGCCACACAAAGCAACGCAACGCAACGCGCACTGTCAAAACTGGGTCAATGCAAGGACTGCGACAGGTGCAGGTCTTCTGTCTTCGGTATTCCGTCTTCTGTCTTCGGTCTTCAGTGCAGCACAGCACAGCGCAGATCAATGCTGCAGCATGTGATGAACCAGACGGCAGGCATGCTGAACAAAATGTGCAGCAGTTACAAACGTCAGGTTGGAATCATTTAAGCAAATTCCCTTTTGAGCCACCTTCGTCTCTTATAATTTCTTATAGACTCGTTGAGCCCTGTTTTTTTTTTAATTTCAATTTTTTTTCTTCTGTTCTGTGGCATGCCTTGCTTGGCATCGATCGATTGCTCGCTTCGATTAGAGCCTTTTTTGCCATTGCCTTTGTCTTGACTCGAGCTCGAGTCAAGTTGACTTGACTTGAGTTGACTTGGTCGTGTGGCTAAGTTTTTTATGCATCCTTACGAGTCCTTTTTTATGTTTGACGCAGAGAAGGCGTAGGATAATGAACCTGAAACCGAGCATATGTTGAGGATGTGCAGGATACTAACACTGAGCCTGAGTGTTGAGCTCGAAGATGTGTCTGTCTGTCTGTCCATGTGCCGGTCGTTCATTCGAACTGTCTCTCTGTCCGCCCGTCCGTCCGACCGTCCGTGTGTTGTCTGGCGGTCGCCAAGGTAAAGGAAGGATATAACAGCAGTAGCAGGTGCTGCCCATTGTATGTGCATCTGAAAAATCTCTTCGAAGGATATAAACATAAATGAAGATTGTCATAAAAATAAGGAGCAACATTTAATGTTACAGGTGCCTCTGCGCAGCGGCCTTTGTATTTTATGTAAGGTGGCTGGCTGGCTGTATGTTCGAGGGGAGGACAGCGAACTAGCGGCACGCTGCAACAACAAAACAACAAAAACATTCTTCAGGTATTTTGAGTTCATTTAATTTTGTGGTTTGGTTTTCCAATCGTTCGAATTGCGCGCTTAAATGCTGCTGCTGCATCCCCACCTGTCAGACCAGCATTGGATGAACATTTATATGTAATTTGAGATTTTTAAAAGTTAATTTTAAATTAACTCTTTTGCAATAATTACAGATTGAACCGGAAATGCCGGTGGATACCATATTGGAAAATCCTGAAATCCATAATAGTCACAACATTGCTGGGCAAAGTAACCGCGAACAATACCTCAAGCGCAAAATACGCAATCTGCCCGTTAAAGAGCCGCATTCACTGAGTTATTCTAACAATATGTTTTAAATTTTATAACTATATCTAGAATACATTTTAAAACCAGTAAAACTCCAAAATTTTGATACCTATCGGTTTTGGATATAGGGGTATTTTGGATTTGTCTAAAACAGTTTTTGTTTTCAATATGAAATATATCGTTCGGTTTTACTTATTCAGATTTAAAGCCATTAACTCGGAAACATTTCCTGCCGGGAAACATCGACAATCGACAGCGACAGGCGTTGGCGTAAAGATCGCTGGAACCAACAAAAACTAGCGAGCGCGCACTAAATAATAATAATCACTCCGCAATATTATATTCTATATAAAATATCTATATAAAATATAATATAATATATATATATGATATTCAATTTTGTCCAAAGTTCCGCATATGGTGCTCAACTTAATGTTTACTCTTTTTTTTCTATTTTATTTTTACGCATTTGACATTTTACCCAGCCCTGGGAAAAACCATTTATGGAGCACAGCACCAGTTTGTGTCTACGGCTTTTTTTCGATTGTCTTCGTTTTTCCATGTATGTTTTTTGTTTGTTTTATTCTCTTTTTAATTGTGTTGCTGTTGAATGATACGAATTGACTTATTAACTTGACTTATTAACTTAACTTAACTTGACTTATTAATTTCATCATTTGTTGTATTTTTCAGTGCGCAACGGAGGTTTTCAGCTGACTGCGCGCGCTATAGTTTGACGCGTTTATCGACGCAATCTACGCAGTTCGAATTTCGAAGGCAAAGTTCGAATTCGAAGGCAAAGTTCGAATGCGTTTTTGTGAAAACGCATTCATTTTTGTGGTGCGTTGCGTTGATTGATGTTAAAAGGAGAAAAAATAATAATTTCAATTTCTTTTTTCTTATGTGCTTCAACAAGAATGGACAATGGAGGTAATTTTTTTTTATAATATTTATAAATTTTAAAAATGATAAATTCTCATTTACAAAATCTTTATAGATCATTCCATTTTTGATCGATGATAAGAAAATGTAAATCTATTAATTGATATGTTAACTTTAAAAATGTATCAATTACTTTTTCTAATAATTACCAACAAAGTTGAAATTTAAGATTTGCATAAAAATGTATATTTTGTTTTTTTCAGACAATGTGGAAGTGGCAGCGGAACAAGTGGAAGGTAATTTTTATTTTATTTAATTTTATGATTAATTATATTTTATTTATTTTGGCAATTTAATTATTTAATATATTCAATTTGATGAATTTTAAAAGTTAAAATATCAATTAATAGATTTACATTTTCTTATCATGTGGTAAAAAATTGAGATCAGACAGATTAATAAATATTTTTTGTAAATGAATATTTGGTATTTTGAAAATGTATATGTATATATGATATATACAATAAATATAAATTAATAATTTTTGTTTCTTTTTTTTCAGAAAACATGGAGACGGCAGTGGCTCAAGTGGTGGAACTGTGCAGAGCCCCGGGCAAACCAAGAGGTGGCTTGCGGCGAAAAAACTTTATCAAAACTAATTTTGTACGTGTAGTTGGGGGTAGTACACAAAATGATGATGCCACAAAAGATCAGATGATAAAAATATTTTTGGATTACTATAACAAAAAATTCATGGGTCCACCCAAACAAAAAAAAAAAAAAAAAAAAAATTATTGGTCTAGAAAAAAATGGGGTGGACCAAAAGACCAAGACCCACCACCACCACCTGCACCACCTGCACCACCTGCACCACCAACTGCACAATTAAGTGCAATGAAATAATGCAGCGATGGTGAGAAAAAATTGTGTTCTTCTTCTTGGTTGAGATGAATTACTTTTTTAATGTGTCGCATTCAAATTCAAAATTTAAACTGCTGAATATTATTTATGTACAAAATTTGTAAGAAATACTTGTGATATATGTTTTAAAATATCACTAAAAATTAAAATTTCAGCAAAATTCAATTATTCTTTTAAAAATATTATTATTCTACTAAAAATTAATTTTTTCACTCAATATTTAATTTTTCACAAAAAAAAATGTTTCAATAAAAATGCAGAGTTTTTCAACAAAAATTTATTTTTCACAATAAATTCAAATTTTCACATGCGCGCGTATCTATGACCCGTTGTCACTGAAACAGTATCTGTCTGGTGCATGTGTGCTGTGCGTAGGGGCTCGATAGGGGTGAACGTATTTTTCTTTGTGTCTCTAACACATACTTGACAAATTATGTGGGTTCAGGTGTTAAGTCTGTGAGTTTGAAGAGAAGGGCCCACATGGCAGTATCCCCAATAAAAAAACTAACTCGCGCACTACATATATTTTTTATTGTTTTTTGTTTTATTAGGGGAAATAGTAATTTTGTGAATTTTGTCGATTTTTCAACAAAATTTAATCTAGTTTTTTAATGATTTTGGCACGTAAATGGTCTTAAGTACTGGCTCGTGCTAACTGGAGTTTTATAAAATTTTAAATATAGTTGTTGTACAAGTAAAACTCAAATAATATGATTATTTGAATATATAATATGATTTATATGAAATACACAATTTTTACATATTTTTATAATTCATGTTATTATGGAAAACACAACTCAGAAAAAATTCTATAAAATCCATTGTTTTTAGTTATTAAAATTATTCAATAGGATAAATTATTATTTTAGTGAGTAAAAACCATTAAATACTACAAAATACTATTAAATAATTTTAATATGTTTTTGTGTTTATATGAAAATATTTATTTTGTGTATACTATTGAATCAATGAAGTTGTGCTGCCAAATATCAAGTCTAATGTTTAACTATTTATATATCTTAGGAACTTTTAAGTGAAGCCAATAGTGATATTTATACCCTACACTAATATTCTTGATCAGTATGATCTCCTGAGTTGATTTAGCGATGTCCGTCTGTCTGTCTGTTGAAATCCCTACTACTTAAAAAATTGAAGACTTAGATGAATGAAACTGATAACTTAGATTACTATATACCTACGCTGTATGTGGTTCATTGTGGCTAGATCGGTTCATTGTGACCTGTGATCTGACCATTTATATTAAAATACCTCATATAAAATTTACAGCTCAATTTTACTGTTTACGTGCTTAGGTAAACTTTTTTGGTCAAATATATATTGACTTCATGCTCAAATACATGAAATTAATGTTTTCCCGCGAAATGACTTGGGAACCACACCCAAAAAAAAATAAAAATAGATTTTTTCAAATCATTAAATGAGGAGCTCATTTCCAAAACATGCCATCCATTCAAAAATCGAAAAAAAGTTATTTATGTACTTTTGTTCGTCCTTAGGTGTCGAATCAGTAAAAATAAAATCAGGTCTCTAAGTAGCCAATTTGCAAAGTTATTTGATTTTAAAATAACACGTTATTTCCAAAACATTCTATTCTTCAAAAATGTAATTTCCAAAACGTGCTATAGAACGAAAACGTATTATAATCAAAGTAAGATACCACATACCTATTCGATCTTAAAATAGTGAAGTGCATATATGGTACTACTTATATATTTGCAATCTTTATACATGTAACCAATCTTTATACATGTAACCAATATCGCCCATAATTTATGCGATATAAAAAATATTAATTTCTACCGATGCACAGAATATCAGTCAGACATAGGATGTATTGAAATTACATCGTACGTTTAGAGTTACACCCAACATGATAATTATAAAGCCAAAATTAAATGTCTCGTCGAAAACCAAAAATTAAGATTTGATGCAGAAAGTTGAGAAATATGTCAATTTATTGGAAATTGATGAGAACAATGATCTTAAATGTAGAGAATATTCCATTTTATTAAAAAATGTTGGTCAATAATATTACTAAAGACCCAAATCCTGATGTGGAAATAACATTATAAAACAAGGATAATTTTAAAAAAATAACTATAACCCTTATTCTATTTTAAAAAAAACATGAACCAAACGCAGAATATAATGGTTTTTAATTCCAAAAAATGCTATCTTTTAAAAATGTTATTTCCAAAAAATGCTATGTGAGATTTCAGTTCCAAAAACTGCTATTTCAATTTTTAAAGCATTAATTAACATATATACGGTTCAAAAACGATTAATTTAAAAACTTGAATATACTAAAGATATGATAAGGATCAAAACTTTGGTTCAAATTTGACCATATCATGGTGTAACAGCATTTACTCAAAACAGAGTTCGTTTCATATAGCACGTTTTGGAAATGAGCTCTCCAAATGATCTGTCTATACACGGATGTATGTGCATGAAATTATGTACCAAACATGGTTCGACATTCGTTTTGACATTCGTTTTGAAATACAGAAAGTGGTTCATATTAATAAAAATCGACTTTGCTCAAAAATTGAAGCAAATAATGCAATTTCTATGCGGAAACACAATTGCCTATATTCGAAAATTTTGAAATTGATAGGTCTTAATAAAAACGTTGAACTGACCAATTACTTTGAAAAATTGAAATACAACACAAGATTTGCTAAGAAAATATAATATATAAGAAAATAAATAGTATTCATATGGCCCATTATTTCACAAAATTAAACACAAAATATTTAGTTTTGCTTGAGTACAGAGATACATTATTTCATAAAAAAATAATGGTTTAATATAATAGAAAAAAAGGTTGGTTTTCCCCACTGTTAAATGTAAATTTATTGAGCGAATAACACAAGTGTTCAGATGTAAACATGGATTTTTATTGCAAAGTCTATATTGGCAATGAATATATGTATTTTAATTTAAATATAGCTATCAACAATTTCCACATTTATTATATCCAAACTATTATATTTGCGTCCAGCAAACTTTTGCAGAACCTATATTAAATAGTGTGTGGACTTGATTTTATTAATAACTGATATATCTTTGGATTTTTGTGTTATATAAATATAAATAAAAATAAATATATGTTATATGTATTATAATATAAATCGAATCATAAATGAGTTTAACAACAAACAAAATAATGTAGTAAAAGTAAGGGTTTTTCAATAAGAGCACTACAAAAGTTTTTTTCAACAGTAGAGCGACAGGGACAGCAAACGACGCTCTTGCCGCTGTTTTGACATTTCTCTTCTTTAAGGTTTGCCATTTCATGATATACGAGTCGAAATTATTAAAATTTATTACCGAAATTCGAATTCGATATATTTAATTGTTTAAAAAAAACTATGATTTACTGCATTCATGATATACGAGTCGAAATTATTAAAATTTATTACCGAAATTCGAATTCGATATATTTAATTGTTTAAAAAAAACTATGATTTACTGCATTTTTTTATGTATTTACTTATGTAATGAACAGGGCTCGCTTTTATATGGATTAACATATTCAATATTTAAATACATATTATAAGATTTTTTGGGTAAAAATACATATATTTGATTCAATCTATAAAATCCTTATTTTTAATGAAAACCGACTCAATTTCGATAAATTTCCACTACAATTTTGACATTTCAAACATATTTGGATTGGAATCAGTAAAAACAAACCATCTAACTGAAGGAGAAAATAGATTGTGATAGCAAATTTGGTTGGGCAAGAGCAAGGTCCACAGTGACCTGTATGATTTGGAACATACATTCCCATTATACAAAAGAGTTTTGCAGGATTAATGGAATTCATTTATTTTTGGAAAATAACTTAAACACATAATTAGGCATTTTTTTCATTTATGTAATGTATATATCTTTAAAACTCAATACGCCCAAATTTATTTTTTGTTTTATGCAAAAAGGGCGTTTAAATTATGTATTTTAATTAATAATTTTATATATTAATAGTAGCCTTAAAACAAATTGGAAAATGCATAATAAAGCTAAAAATACAAATTTTAATGGAAAATGTGAATCAAAAATATCGTTTCAATATTTTATGAAATACGGACATTCAAAAACTTTAAACGCAAATATCACAAAACTGACATTTTGACATAACGCCCCTATTGCACCCAACGCTTCTATTGTTGAATCAACCTCATAACCTGTATTTCAACCTTAAAAAAACTGTTGTTCGAAAAATAATTTTATTTCATCAATATGATGAATTTATTCATAAATATTATGAATTTTTTTCTCCATATGACATATTGATGCATTTATTATATAAATGAATTTAAAATATAAATGCATTTATTATATAAATGAGCGTATTCATACTATTGAAGAACGAAATATTCAATACAATGAATTTGTATCATATTTATGAATATAATTATTTTTTTAATTTTCAAAACAATATTTATGTCCTTCAAAAAATATGTTGTTGGAAAAAAATTTTATTACAAAAAAAAACCATTCATTTTTTTTTCCAAAATAAAATTATACCAAAAAAAAATCGTTTCGAAAAAAATGTGTCCAAAAATTTTTTTTTTTCAAAAAATAATAAAAAATTTCAAGAAAAATTATATTTTCAAAAAAAAATATTTTTTTTAAACACATTTTTTTAATATACTTTTTATAAATATAACTTTTCATTAATTAAAAATTGTAATTATAAATAAAAATATATTATAAATCAATTACTAATTTATGCAAGTCGAGCAAGCATTATATGGGCCATTCCACACCAAATCGACCAAAAAAAATCAAATTTGAGATTTTACCTTTTCGATTTCAATAAAATTTAGGCAATTGATAAAGGGTACCCAGATATGTACTGACCAATTTTTTTTTTATTTTTTTATTTCGTCAACTACTTCCAGAGATACAGTGGCTCAAAGTTACAAAAAATGGGCCAAAAATCAATTTTGTATGGTGATTCATATTTAAATATCTCTTAAACTAGAAAGGATAGAAACTCTGTTGATGGCTCGTTTTAAAGCTAATAGAACAAGCTTTTATACCAATTAAATTGTAACTTCTAAACGTGAACATGTGGCTTGTGGTCATTATCTTTGCACTTCAAAATAGATGTCCTTAAAAAGGACCCTTTTTAAAATTCTGAAAAAAATCGTGTAATTTGGTTGATTTAATATAAATGCTCATACCAAATTTCAAGATGGTATTTTGATGGCATCATATTTTAAAAAATAATTTTCAAAATTTTTATTTATTTTTTGTATTGAAAAAAAAAATTTTTTTTTCGACAGTAAAAGTTGCAATAATTCCTGAATCTATTTCTAACTCTGATTTCTAAAATGGCGTCAGTTTTATCATATTGACTCTAGTTTTTGTGATATTGATTTTGGGATATTCGATATATCTCAAAAACTAGAGACAATTTGGTGAAACTGACGCTATTATGGAATTCAAAGTTAGAAATACATTAAAAAATTATTTCAAAAATTACTTTTGAAAAAAAAAAATTTTTTTTTCAATACAAAAAATATGTAAAAATTTAGAAAATTAATTTTTAAAATACGATGCGATCAAAATACCATCTTTAAATTTGGAATGCACATTTGCCTTAAAAAAAGCTAAATATGTGATTTTTTTTCAAAATTTTAAAAAGGGTCCTTTTTAAGGACATCAATTTTGAAGTGCAAGGATAATTACCACGGGCCACATGTTCAAGTTTAGAAGTTACAACTTAATTGATATAAAAGCTTGTTCAATTAGCTTTAAAACGAGCCAGCAACTATCTATCTATCATTTCTAGTTTAAGAGATATTGAAATATGAACAACCATAGAGAAGAGATTTCTGTCTAATTTTTTGCAACTTTGAACCACTGTATCTCTGAAATTAGTGGGCGTAAAAAATAAAAAAAATGTATAATGCATATCTTGATACCCTTTATCAGTTGCTCAAATTTCATTGAAATCGAAGAAGGTGAGTTCCAACCGTTAATCGATTTTGTGTGGAATGGCCCATTTAAGAAATAACATACAAGAACTACTTGAGAACTGAGAAGTATGGCAAAAAATGAACGAAAAATAAATATTTTTATTGAAATTCGGTTTGATGAACAGTATTCTTCAATATGATATAAATATATGTGTTAATATGATGAAATTTATTCGTCACACAAAGTTTATCATATTGAAAAACACTTTTTCGAGAGTTACCAAGTGCTCATCATATTTATGATCGCATTCCTTAGTCATTAATATTATGAATGGTTCTTTAATACAATGAATCATGAATCACGGAATTCATCAATATGATGTAGAGGAGACCGGGGCTAAGTCGACACTTTTTTTTCAATGCTAATTTTGACCACCATATCAATGACTTAGGACACAAATAATAATACAGTTGCACAGATTGATTCATTAGCTAAAAATGTTCCATAAGCTGTAAAGATCTACAATATTTAGTTTCCACGAAACAAATGCAAATGCGACACAACCTCAAACCTGCTTCTTAAAATAGGCTGGGGTAAATTCAACACTACCCTAACTATTGTTGAACTCTAACTATTGTTGAACTCAATACCAAACAGAATAATGAATTCTTCAATGTTATGATTTTGAACATCAATATGATGAACTTTGTCACCAAGTTAAAGTATTTTTTTCAAATCTCAATAACTTGTATTAAAAATGTAAATCCGAGAAACACAATTTCGCAGTAACCTACCGAAATAATAAAAAATAATTAAAAGTTCTAGTTGACATACATAATGAATCCCTTACTTCGTAGATGACCGCGTACCGCAATATACTCCGCTTATTTAAGTGGTTGAGACTCTGCTAATTTAAGTGCCGTACTAAACGTCGACTTTCTATTCAAAAGCGTACAGAAAAAAAAATCAATTAAATTCCCATCACCAGTTGCACATGTTGCACGGTGGTGCGGTCGGTCTCTGCGGCAAACTGGTGGCAGGCTGGCAGGCAATGCAATCGGAAGGGAATTCGCAGCTGATTTCGGTTCAATGTCGATTGAACCGCTTCCGACAAAGATCAATAATAATTGTCGCCGAATTCTTCGATACTGTCTGATTTGTAAACCTTCGCAAGTTTCCCTTAGTTTTCGAGTTGTAATGCGGCGCACTTCAAAGGGCATATTTTTCACAGTGCGAAAGCCCTCTAAAAAGTGCCGCGAAAATTGACTTTAATAGCTTAAATAATACGTGAAAATATTTCAATTTAATCAGGAATTATTGCTGCCTGCAAAAATATGAGGGATATATACTCCAGATATTTAAACAAGCTAATTTTAAATTGTGTTTATATTTTTGCAGCATAATTTAAAAGTATCAATTGATTTTGTATTCAAAAAAAGGAGTTAAAATAAAAACACTTTTGTTATTTTTTTTTCTAAAAATGTAAAATTTTATTTAGTTAAATAATTGACTTACAAACTAGTTCATTAATGTGAGCAATTTATAAAATTTTAACATGTGACAATTTGATGTGTGAAATATATCGACTCCTTTGAAAAATGTGAAATTGTCTCAAAACAACTGGAGTGGACAGCTTCAACATAAGAATACTTCTTTGGTTAAATTAGCCGTTTTCTTAAGAACTAGACGCCTATTAATAAAATATTAAATAATTACGTGGTACTTAACAACTGTTGTACTTAAAAATAAACATAGTTACTCTATAAATAATAATAAAAAAAATAATTTAAATACTTTATTTACACTAAACGAAGGTTTATGCGTGTTGATGGTACCCTTACAATTACTTTGGCTTTAGCGACTTAGTATAACGGGACTATAAATACTTGTACTTCAATTCCGAAATGAAAAAAAATAAAATGAAAGAAGTATTGTCTTGAAGTTTCTCTGGTTCAATGGTAATTACGCTAGTGATTGAATATAAACGCAGAAAATAGTTTTCTAATATTAAGAACAAATTTACTTATTACAAAGAAACTTTTTTCTTACAATAAGAAAACTCTCTTTATGATAAGAACACTTCTTCTTAACATTATTTAATAAATTTTCATATTATTGAGAAAACATTTTTCGTGTGTATATCGTGTGTTGTTCATGGCCGCTCAGCAACTACTGCTGACTTCCATCTTGAGCAGTGATAGGTTCTCTTCGCCATGACGGCTCTCGCGGTGTCGTCGCAGGTCCACCTTCCGCTGAAAGGATTGGTCGCAGAGGCCGCAGGCGAAGGGCTTATAGCCAGTGTGTTTGCGCATGTGCGTTATTAGATTTGAGCTCTGACTGAATGCCTTCAGACAGACGGTGCACTTGTGTGGCTTCTCACCTATAAATAAAGCAATAAAAGAGTCAGCACAAGCAGCTTAACGGTAATGTTTGTTTGTCTGTTTGTTGGTTGCCATTGCACCCCACAGCCCTCTCCCAATTAGAATAATTAAATCAGATAGTCTCTCCCTGCGAGTGCACCGCGTGTGTGCACGTGACACCCCGCTAATGGGTGGGAAGACCTTCCCGGCTCGCAAGAGACTTAGCCAATATCTAGATGTAGTTGTGAATGGATGCTTGACCTACCGGTGTGTATGTATGTGTGCTTCTTCATGTCCGATTTCTGATGGAAGCGCTTGCCGCAATATTGGCACGGATACGGTCTGGTGTCGCTGTGGATTAGCAAATGCGTTGACAGCGTCGACGACCGTTTGAATGATTTCCCGCATTGTTTGCACTGCAAGAAAAGGTAACAAAAAATTAAAATACTGCTATATTTTTCAAGTCTCATTGAAATTTTTGGCATAAAGTTTCCGTAGTTTGAACAGATTGCTGCAGAACAAACGCAATCGCAAATATTGTGTTACTCCAAATATTTTATAAATCAAAAATTCAGACAATAGAAATAGAATAGACCCCCAAAAAGTACAGATGCGAAGTACCTAAATTACCGCGCGTCATTGGCAAACAAACGAAACGAATTTTTTAATTCAACTACTGAAATGAAATACGTCGTCGAATATTCAATTTATATCCAGACGTATAAGAGCGTAGCTGCAAATACAGCTAAATAAATATAATGATTCCGTAAAGGAATTCTCGTATCAGTTCTGTCCGATATTTAATAACGTTGTATCTACAAAAGCTAGCTGTATCTACAGATGGAAATGTACTTGGCGAAGCAATGCAGTTGACAAAACCAAAGATGTGTTGAAACTTTTACAGAAAAATATGTCTAATTGTGGGCTTCAGTTACACATAGAAGTAGATATAGCTATAGAGCATCTTGTAGATACTTTTGTATCTGGAAGACAATGCGAACGTGTACGTGCTCGAAGTAAAGCACATGCATGTAGGCCATCGATGTACAGACAGAGTCATATATGTCGTCTGTAGGTGGAGGTTGACACAGGTGCCAAAGCTAACTAGATACTGACTCCGTTCTGTATGTTTTAAATGATGCATCCGCTGTGCCTTGTTGACCAAATTCAAACAACAATAATAAGCTGCTGTCTTTGAGCCGATCGAATCTGATCGAACAAAGCTATTTTCTGTTCTGTTTCCTGCTATTTGCCCAACAGTCAACAACAGTCTAAAGTTAAACAATAATTAGAAACAATTGTTCGCAGTGGGGAGGAAACCGGTAGAGAACATGGTACGCATGCAGACCGGAATCTGGCCGGAGTAGATCACGGCGCACGAGTCTAATTTAATTAAAATATTGCGCTGCAGTGACACTTTTGCGGTGTCCTCCGTTTGCCCACATCATTTAAGTGCCATTGAACAAAGTGTCCTGTCC
The DNA here is from genome assembly GCA_951804985.1 of Dryomyza anilis. NCBI lineage: Eukaryota > Metazoa > Arthropoda > Insecta > Diptera > Dryomyzidae > Dryomyza > Dryomyza anilis. Next base: position 1,792,891 of record OX638134.1, read on the forward strand.
TGCCTCGCCGTGCGTATTTGATTAACTAATTGCGTGATTTCAATCGACAATAATTGAAATAATACCACCAATACAAAGTAATTAAATAATAACGAGAAAACGTTGCTCAGTTAACACAATTCTGTGTTGCTGGCAATTTTACTGAAAGGGTTCAAAGAAGCAGGGTCTCGGCTAGAATGGGTACTAGCTTGACACGAAACGCAGCAATTAAATGAATGGATAAAGATTTCATTTCCTCCACGATAGCAAGTTATGAATTTAGCCTAATTGAATGTTTTAGACAACACTTTCAATGAGGGTGGTTGGGGTTTAGAAAGATATCTTTTGTAGGGCAAGAGGTCAGCTAAGCGATTTGGGGTTCTATTACCACTATTGGACGGAATAATAATTCGAGTGTTTATGATTTTTACCTGGAAATTGCGCGTTCTGCGTTTGTCCTCTAAATCGAGTTGCGTGCTGTGTTCCGAACAATGTATAGCCTCCGTTGAGTCTGGATGTTGTTGCTGTTGCGGGTATTGATCTCGGCTAGGCTGGGATTCGTATTCGCCCATGTAGCCTGCTGTCGCTTTTTGCTCGACCATCATATGATTTGGTACGACGAGTTTGTTTGGATTGGGACTCATATCGAATTGGCGTTGTGCGGATGCGGTAGAATTGGCCAGCACGGAGGCAACCGCCGCATTAGTAGTCTTGAGATGTTGCGTCAGTAGTTCCAGATTACTGCCGGCCAGTCCAGACATAAAAGCGTGTCTGTGGGCATAGATTTGTTGCTGTGCCACGTCCATATCGTGCTCATTGCTGACGTTGATGTTGCTGGACAACGTCGAAGATATGGGCGATTCAAGCGAATGTTCGCCGTGCTTCTCATGGTAGACCCTACGATCGTATTTGAATTTCTTAACGATCGGATCGACTTTATATTCTCGATTATCTTCCTTTTCGCACATGCTAGCCGGTGACCAAATGTGCGTTGCTTGTGTCTTTTCGTAGTGGTCAGTGGTGACCAACTTTTTTTTGAGCGGCACAAAGTGCTCCTCGGCGGACTCATCGCTATCTGGAGCACTGCGCTTAATAGACAAATTTAGCGGCATATCTTCGCTCAACTGTTCGTCCTTCTCCGGCGTCAGGGTGTAATCGCGATTGTGGGTTGTCGAGCCTGGTGATTTTGGCGTGGTGGGCGACACGGGCGTGCCGAGTCCAGAGAGCGAGGCCGACGAGAGTAGAAACTGCGGCCACAATAGAGCGCTCGAGTAAAGCAACGGGTTGTAGAGAAATGGCAAGTCTATGAGGAATCGAAAAAAAAAATGATGGCAAAACAATTATAGGACGTATTACGGATAGACTTTAGACTTTTCAAAAATATAATACAGATATAACGAACTAAAATTAGCGGTCGTTATAACCGAATTATATTAAGAAGAAACGGTGTTTAAGTGCAATCAAACTTTCGTATAATATTCCAATAAAAAAGCGTAGCTTTTTTCTGTTTTTCTTTGCAACAGGACATCAATTACCTCGTGTGTTTATCCTTTGGGCTGCTGCGGCAGATGCCATCACCGAATTTAGTGCGGATGCGCGTTGTATCCAGTTTTTGGAGGACGCGAGGCTCATTTCGATGGATGGATTAACAAAAGGCGGCGTCAATTGATTCGGCTGCGAATGCGGCGAAGGTGGTGGCGACAAATGGTTCATGATTCCAAAAAATTCAAATGTTCGTTATAAATTTAACGTAATTTTCGACAAATGCACTGAACGCAATAATTTCCTTTTTTTTATACTAATTATTTTTTGCGTTTTTTTTTTGTTGTTGTTTGGTTGTTGTTCACAAATTTCTTAACTTGTTCAGTTATTTATTTAAAAGTATTTTTAATTCATTCACAGTTTAATAAAAATAATTTGTTCTACACTTTTATGCGGTGCAACTGAAAGATCGCGCACGTCCGTTTTGTTTGGTGTCTGACACCTGACTGAATCTTTTGCCGGTTATTCAATTCTACAGAGTCAAGAGTTGAGTTGGCCCAAACGAATCAAAACACAAAATGCAGACAGACTGCGTTGCCTTCTGTCGCTCTTTTCGACAACGAACGAACGAAAGCGGCTCGAAGCGAGTGCGTCGTTCGTCGGCTATCACTGTGTCGGTGTTCGGTGTCTTCTTCCCCCTCCTTCACATGGCCAGCAAAGAAAAACCCTCGCCGAAGAAGTCCTTACAATTAGTAGACTGCTGTTGCTCTTACCGCTGCTGTTGTTGCTGCTGTTGTTGTTGCTGTTGCAGCCACAAACTAAAACAACTGGTCGAGTGTCTGTCCGTCCGCCTGCTGTTGGCAGCACGCGTTGCGAACTAATTGAGTATGGTTGGCGGGCGTTTATAGCTGTACTCTAACTCAGAGCCTGGCTCAGGGTCTGACTCTGGCTCTGAGAACAACTGACGCACGCTTTAGCAGTTAACTGCACTGCATCAAATGTATGTGTGTCAGTGTGTGTTTGTGTGTATGTGTGTCTGTGTGGGACAGGATCAACCGTTTGCTACGGGAAATCTTACGGCCCTTCGCGCATTGCTCTGGAGCATGTGGCGATATCAATGTACATTTCGAAAAAAAAAACAGAAAATAAAAAAAATTCAAATGCCGTATGTTGTTGACTGTTCCGAGTTAAAATAACTGTGTGTCGTAAATATCGTGCATTTCAAGCGATTTGATTCGATTAGACTAAAATATGTTGGTAGAGCCTTCTAAGGGCAGATTAAATTGAATCTATTAAAATGAAAGATTTTCACAACTGACGTTCATATCCAATAACGGTTTTGATTTCGTTTCGGTTATGAATTCTCCTTCGATTCAGTTACGATTTCGATTATAGGTTTAATAGCGAAATGTGTTCCATATACCGGTTTCAAGTTACGTTTTTGATTACAGTTTCAGCTAGTTTTTGTTCAAATTTTCAATATCTGTAGCAAATATTGAATATTTTATTTAAATAAGGCATTACAAACCAATTACCTCAACTTTTAATATATTGGGAGCACTGCAAAAAATAAAAATAGAGAACAAATTGAGACCTTTTGTATTTATCCACATTCACACTAAGATTTCCGATGGACTTCTAGATTCTAATTACGACAATCTGAGGTAATCTAAAAAAACTGGGTATGAACAGTTTTTTCAGATTGCCTCAAGTTTTTGAGTTATTATGTAATACAAATATAAGCAATGCTCGTGTTTTTCTACATATTTTGGTCTTTAGCTTTTTACAAATTTCAGTTTTTGATCACATTTCTTTTGTATTCTATTAAGAATGCTGCAGCTATTATTTTGAAATAAACCATATGAAATTCGGATTGATCTGACCAAAGTTATGACCAGTCAAACACAAAAATATGAATTTTAAGGTGTATCTATTATTTATCGAAAACTCAAATCTGTAAAAAGTTCAAGACCAAAAAATGTAGAAAAACACGAGTATGCCATATATTTGCTTTTCGTAATAACTCAAAAATTTGAGGCAATCGAAAAAAACTGAGTGAGAGGTAGTGATTAGAATCTTGATGTCCATTAGAAAATCATAGTTTGATCGCGGATATTTTTTTTGTGCAGTGTAATCATTTAATTTTCTTAGAAACTTTGTTTAAAAGTCCTTTCCTAAAATCAAATTTTTCTTGTAATTGAATCGAAGTTATTATGTTTTATATCCTTTAGAAATCCTATGAATATAAGACATCCGGGCAGACGAAAAGATAAAATCAAATGAAATTATCTGAAACAAAAAGGTTTTTGATATGAAGTTAATACTGTCACCATAAAAAAAAACTTTGAATAAAAAAAAGATAAAAAATGTATATGAAAATGAAACATTATTCAATTATTTATTGAAATACAATGTTTTTTATCACTTAATTTTTATCAGCTGCTTTCTGTGACGTCAAAATTGTCAATTTCTAAAAATGATTAAATTTAAAATGAAAATTATGTCATTTTGACGTTAAATCGACAATATCAGTCGATAACTTTGATCGACAAAATTACATCAATCGCTTACTGAACAAAATTAAATAATCGACTCCCAAAATCACGAAATTATACTAGAACTGGAAACTCAGTAAAAATATGAAAAAAATAATATCGACATATTAATGTGATTATTGTAAAAATTGAGAAAAATGCATTTGTGTATCTACTAAACATAGGTGGACATTTAATTTAACCGATAATAAAAAAGTGAATGTTTCAGTATTTCAAAATATGTTTGGAATTTCGATTTATTTATGATTTTTTTTAGTAGCGTCGGTAGCTCGTTTGGTTAGTACGTTGCGAAAAAGTCGCTGGTGCGTTCGACTACGAGCCGAAAAGTTCCCGGTTCGATCCCCAGCGATGCCAACATTTTTTTCTATGCAACGCTACCTCTCATCAGTAAATGACAAACCTACGAGAGTAAAAAAAATTGACTATGAAAAGCTCTCACCCGCCGTTCGGACTCGGCATTAAAACCCACCAATTTGAGTACAAATATAACACAGACCAAATGGTAAGAGAGTTCGGCCGAAGTACTATACAAGACTGTAGCGCCAAACTATTATTATGATTATTTAATACCGGTCTCAGTTACTGGTTTGAAAATAAAAGTATATCGGTTTTGAATACATTTTCAATTTCTCAAAAGTTAGGTTTATTAGGTATTCCCCGAGAGAAATTTACTCTATAAGAGAAAACATGATCATGTCCTGATAATGTCGGTCATGTAACTGGTTGGTTATGAAAAGGTAACAATACAATGATCACTTCCTGATCATTTCTAAAAAACATCATCAATATGGTGAACTTTGGATTTTTGTATTATTAATTAAATCCTAATACAAAACATTTTTCTATGAATTTGTTAATTATTTTGCACAATAATATGTTTACCAGTCTTTCGACATTTAACTGAAATAAAAGATATTAGCAAATGAAGCTTCATTTTTAGTATATTTTACAAAAATAGAGATGAAGAGACGACAGCCGAATTGCTCGAAAAGTCATGGAGTGGAACCCGATGAGAGGTGGTGTTAGAAATCCCGATCGACCATGAGAGACATGTATAAGATCAGTCAATAGACTGAAAACCTCGGAAAAAGTTGAAGCGAGTTAAAGTCAATTGCCAAAAGCCGTACACGATGGCGTGTCCCGCTAGGGATTCAAGAACCTGAAGAAGACTACTGTAGTAGAAATATTTTATATAAGACGTTATCATGACCGGATCATGTTGTTTATGTAACTGATCAGTAGAGAGCGGATTTATATGCAAACTGATATTCCGAAAATATGCAAAATATACGCAAATTATATGCATATTATATGTAAAATATGCAAAAAATATGCAGGTTTTTTTATATTAAAATAGAGTAAAAATATGAAAAAAATATATTTGATATTCATAATTTAAAAATGAAACACGTTTTTCTTTAACGTCCAACACATATTATGAATGAAAAAAAAAACATTATCCAAATAAAATAAAAAATATAAATTTTTACAATCATAATCAATGTATTTTCTTAATTTTCGACTGTAGACCATTGTCTTCTATCACTTAATATGAATTTATGCGCAAAAAACGATCGGTCAACATCACAAGACATTATAGGCACGAAATGATGGATTAATTAATATCAGAAATAAAATATTACGAAATGTCGAAGAATTTATACGATATATATTTATGCCACTATGCCACACTAATATTCTCAGTTCTCACTTCGATATTGCCAGTGTATTCGTTCCATATCGAAATTTTTTAAAAATTAGAATCAACATTAGTCTTTTATCAAACAATTTTGATTGAAAATGTCAACTCCTAAAAGTGATTATATAAGAAAATCGATATGGAGAATTTGCAGTGAAATCCGAATTATGAGAATCGAAGACACTTCAAGAATAAATGGAGCCATGTGGAGGCTTCGAGTCGCTTAAACAATTTAATTTTGTTCTTTATATCGTCTATTAAAAATGTAGGTATATTCAAAAAATAGTCTAATATCTTTTTATCAAGGAAATTATATCAATATTAAAATTAATAACTCCAACTAAAAGTTATCGAGGGACTTGTTCTGTAATATTTTTAAAGATGCTGCAAAGCACATTAGAACTACAAAAACATAATGTCAAGAAATGTCGGTATATTGCTTTTTTTTACTTTAAATTACTCTAGTAATCTACATAAATTATTAAATGCGCCTCTATACACAAATTTTGACTGATTTATGCAAAAAATTATGCCACAAATATGCAATAAATATGCAAACTATATGCAATATATGCAAAAAAATGCAAAATATGCAAATATGCAATACAAATTGACCATAATTTCAATTGGTTTTTAACAATAATTAATTTTGTTTTTGTCCGACTTAAATTTGAGGCTTCGTTAAAATTTCCATATAAATCCGCTCCCTTGTCAAGTTATGTTAGAAAAATATTTAATGATGAAATACCCGATCGTCCCTAGAGTATCCACTTTTAATATTAATACACTCAGAGAATTTTGACAGATAATTTATTAAACAGACTCACTATGGAAAACAACAATAATTCTATAAATTAAACAGAAATTCATGTTAACTTTAAATTTTCAACTATTAAAATTTGAGCTCGAATCACACGATTGAATAAACAGTGAACTTTTGAATCAATTCCCAGTATGCGAGATCATTGCGAGTAGATGGAGAAATCACACGATATCGGACCCGTTCTCGTAACGATATCGAGCGTCAAATTGGACCTAGATGGTAGGTAGATATCGGAACGTTCTGTCGCAGTTTTCTCGATACGAGAAATGTATCGAAATCGGAACGATATCGAAGAAAAATATTGCGAAAAATATTGCGGTATCGATATGATAAATGTTTAAATATCGTATCTTGTCAAAGAATTTGAATATACGAACATCGAACTTTTTTATCGAAGTTATTCGAGAAAGCTTCGATGTATGGAAGGTCTCCGAGACATGGCAGACTGGGTTTTCAAAACAATTTAAATATCAATCGTGTGATTGCCTAATTTTCCATACAAAAATTGGGAAATCACACGATTGATATTAAAATTATTTGAAAATTGATTCAAAAGTTGACTGTTTATTCAATCGTGTGATTCGAGCTTTAGTATACAAAAATCCCTTAACATGTTCAATCTGTTTGAAAAAAAAAACAGGAAATCTGTTTAATTTGTTGTTTAATTTCTGTGTAAATTTACATGATTTTTTTCTCTGAGTGCATATAATTTTATTTTGCATTACAGATTTTTTTTATTTTATAGAACTGTTGCTTACAAATATTTTTCAGTTCGCCGAATTCTGCTGAATTTGTGGGAAATATTTTGGAGAATTTTATACAATATATGTCAAATTTTTTAATTGCATATAATATATACTATTTTTAGTTTAAAAGAAAATGTGTCAAGCTCTAAATTATGATTATATTTTGAGCATAGCATATTTTTGATATGAAATATAAGTGTGAGTGTTTTTAGAACATTTGTCAAAAATGCAAATAAAAACTTTTTTTATACTTAACAAAAAAATGCATTATCGTACATATATGTTAAAATTTATTGGGTCTATAAACCATATAGTTTGATATCGTTAAGAATTGTTTAGTTGAGTACTTTCAAAGAATTATGTTTTTCTTTTAACTGATTTAGATTATATCGCATATATACAATTGTTTATTTTACAGTTTCAAATAATACATATGTTGGATTATTTCGAAACAACACAATCAATACAGTGTTCTGCTGAAAATATGATATTTTTTCATATATCCTAAATATCGTGTTTTCTGCGGCAGAAAAAAATAATAGTTATATTCTTACGCTAAAGTCCAGTTTTTCCTAAGACTTAAACACGATATAACTAACAAATTTTATATAATTATTCAAGATTTAAGTGGAATTGTACGTAGATATATTTCTAGGTCACATTTATGTTTTAAAAATAATTTTGACTATTGTAATTTCTATTGAAATTTGAAATGTTTAGAGAAATTGGGTACACTGCACAATTCAAATTCCTTTGTACTGTTTAAATAAATAGTACTAAACCGTCTCACTCACACCCTATTCCCGAGGTGGTGCGATAAGCACCGCTAGTCACGAGCCACAATTACTTGTCTACATCTTTTAATGCTGGCACGCTTCGCGACTCGCTTGGCCGACCGACCGCATGTTGCCTTTCGGAGGTATTTGTCATTCCATCAGGTATTCAAACAGTTGCCACAGCCCCATGTAACGCTTCATGACCCACGGATGGATAGATGGATGGACGGATGATGGCATGGAATGGGACAGACGGTTGTCAAGGGTGAATTATCAACAATTTTCGTAACGGATTCGCCGTATGCCATTCTGGCGCGATCTTCATTCGACTCAGCAGGTAAAAAGCAGATCACTTCTCAAGTCAACAAAATTTAAATAGCGCCAAATCCACGTTCCAATGCATTTCACCCTTATGTTGCCGCCACCACGCCAGTTGAGACCTCGAACAAAAGGCTCAGCTGTCAGTCCGGCGTGCGCCGTCATGCAGTAGTCGATGTTAACATGACAGAGAATATTGAGGAGAGCTGTGGCAACAACAACACACCAAAATAACAACAGTTGCGCACTGGTGATTGGCTGACCGAAGACAAAGGGGCGGAGCAACCGTACCAGTGGTGTTTTGTGGTGTAACTCATATTCACCTCTTCGATGTATAGAGTGTGGTGCGCCGAATGCCGATACGAATGAATATTGCTGTCATCAGATAAACAGACAGACAGACAGTACGCGGTAACGGTTTGAAAATGTATTTTAAATTAAAATCATTAATTTATATACAAAAAGTATTTGTTTTAATTCTTATTAAATTTGAAATATTCAATAAAAAATCACTAAAAATTCAATTTTTCACTAAAAATTCAATTTTTCACTAAAAATTCAATTTTTCACTAAAAATTCAATTTTTCTCTAAAAATTCAATTTTTCACTAAAAATTCAATTTTTCACTAAAAATTCAATTTTTCACTAAAAATTCAATTTTTCACTAAAAATTCAATTTTTCACTACAAATTCAAATTTTCATTAAAAAATTCAATTTTTCACTAAAATTTCAATTTTCCACTAAAAATTCAATTTTTCTCTATAAATTAAATTTTTCATTAAAAATTAAATTTTTCACTAAAAATTAAATTTTTCACTAAAAATTTAATTTTTCACTAAAAATTCAAATTTTCATTAAAAATTTAATTTTACACTAAAAATTAAATTTTTCACTAAAAATTCAAATTTCCACTAAAAATTAAATTTTCACTAAAAATAAATTTTTATTAAAAATTTAATTTTACACTAAAAATTGAATTTTCACTAAAAATAAATTTTTATTAAAAATTTAATTTTACACTAAAAATTGAATTTTTCACTACAAATTACATTTTTCACTACAAATTACATTTTTCATTAAAAATTCAATTTTACACTAAATATTCAATTTTTCACTGAAAATTCAATATTTCTTTAAAAAATCAAATTTTCACAAAATTATTGCTAAAATTTAAATTTTTTATGAAAAAATCTTTTTACACTAAAAATTCAAATGTTCACTGAATATTCAATTTTACACTGACATTTAAAATATTCATTAAAAAAAAATCAATTTTTCAATAAAAAATAAAATTTTCCAATAAAAAAAGTTTTAAATTAATTTTGTTGTACCAAACATTCAAATCTACATATTTAACTAAAGATTATATTTTTTTGGTAAATTAAAATTTTTCTATATAGATTCATTATATATCATTAAATAATTTATCATGGAATCAATTAGCTAAAATAATTTATATTTTGTTTAACGATGTTTTCTCTTATGGCGGGAAAAAGGCGTGGTACGTTCGACCACACTGTGGCACTTTTCGGTTCATCTGAGGTCAGTATAACTACAACTTTGTTACCACAATTGTTGCTAATTCACGCACGTCAGCGGCTGCGGCTGAATCCAGTGCGGCCTGGATTTAAGCCAACGATTTGACAGCTTCTCTAAAGGTTCCAATGTTGCGGCTGCAGCGCGGCGTCTACCACATACTTTAAGATAAATTAGCTATGACGACAAAAAGCTCCTGATTTGTGTGAAATGCAGTGAAAACGGATTTCCTTATTTGTGAAAAGTCATGTAAGGCGCCACAGCTACAAAGGCACAAATGCTCGAACCCGAACATTGTGTCCAACAATAGCAGAAACATGCCTGCCTTATGCACCAGAACCACGGACTGCCTGCCAGCTACACCGACAAAAAGCAGTAGACAAAGCGGCCCGATTAGGCCAACCGCCAGACGACCAAAAGCGCGGGATGTCACTGCACAGTGTAGGGCACAGCTGCAGCTTTTAGCTGCGATAGTTTTCGTGAGGTCCGTTCGATACAACATGCCTGCTTGCTGCCTGCTGCTGCTGACGGCCTAAGCTACCTTTAAAGGTTGCCTTTGGCAGAGGCATTTTGTACTTTCGCAGTGCAAGCAGGAAAGGTTCAGAACCAATTCAGAAGCAATTCGCAATTAATATCAAATAAAATTGAAATAAATTCGCTTTGAAATGCAAATTATTGCGAACTGCTGCCTGTTGCGCAGCCTCCGTTTATCTGGACTGCTGTCTTCGTAGGCTATAGGCTACGCAGACGGCCGAACGACCGACAGACAGAAAGACTCCACACATGTGCAGCACAGCTCGTGCGCCTGCGTATCTCATGGACCACATGGGGCGCACTTTTCCGCGGCAGCTACAGATTTCAGCGCGGAAATAATGCTAAGATTAATCTCACTTTTTTTTTCAAATAATAATTTTATCAATTGCTTTGTTTGCAGCGTCCAGTGCTATCCAATCCAGTTAGGTCCAGTGAGTCCATGTGCTGTTGCTGCCTTTATAGGCGGGTGGCGAGTTCATTGCAACTGTTTACGGCGTAACGCATACAAAAATCTAATTCAAAGCATTCAATACAAAGCCCAGAAGCTTTCGTGTCCAAAATGCATTCGATTGTACAACTAGGCGGACGGACAAACGGACTGGCGATCGAAGGCTTTGACTTTAACCTGTTTTCATAATTTTGTGAAGGACCACCTAAAACCGTACGACAATGGTAGCCCATTTTGAGAACATGATTTGTGCTGCTGTATGTCGTGTATTAATGCTTATTGTTTGGGCAAATGAGCTTTGAAAAGTTCATATTTGGCAATTAGATCTGATTTCCGAATAAAACCATGAGGTCTGAGCACAAACGATGCGGTGCGGGTGTTTATTAATTGCCTACCATATATGTTTATAAATGCTTTAAATATCCTACAGGAGAATTTAATTTTTAAAGTTTTATATAGCTTTGGTACAAATAGAAGTCACACTATACAAAATGTTGGTTTATTGAAAAACAATTCAAGATATTGCTCAAAGTCCGGTTGATACAAATTGGGTGTTTTGTATCAACAAATAAAAAATTGCCAAAATTGATAAGGTGGCAGATCGTACAGCTGTTTCATAGGTAACCAAGCCCCTAATAACCGATTTTTCGTTTTCATTTTCCAACCAACTCACATTATGAGTTGAAAAAAGAACCAAAAGCAAAGTAAATTTTTGATTTTGATCTTAAGAGTTTGGTCAGTTCTCAGGTTTGACCCAAGATAATAGTGTTCAAACATCCTAGTTTCTTTTCTAATAATAACACTGTATGACATCCAAAATATACTTTGAACGCGATTTAGTTTTTTTTTTTAGTAGAACTAGTTAAAAAAAAATAGTTAGAAAGTTTAGGTCACATTTTTGATATGAGGTAAGTAAGAATCATCAGTCTAAGCCGACTATAAATACCCTACACATATATGACAATGTTTTTCGTGTCACACTCGAAAATCTTCGTGCGTGCAAATCTCCGTGCGTGCTAGTTGTTGTCGTTTCCGTGCCTCCAAAAACAGACACGCGCCCATTAAAGATTTTTTTTTTATAGTTTCTACCCCAATTTAAAAAAAAAACCGTACTTCTTACTTACTTAAAAAAAACCCTTAATTCCAGAAAATAAAAATTTCGTGATATTTTTACCTTTTCTTAAAATCTGTTGTTTTACTTATAGATTTAAAAGAATAAAACAGTATCAAACTTAATTTTTAAATTATTTATTACAGGGACTAAAATCCTTTAGAGTTCCAAGATTTTTAAAATTGTGGTTTCGGTTCCGATTCCAGTTCCAACAAAAACATTTAAATGGGTGTCGATTCCGGTACCATACATTTTTTTAATAACGGTTCCGATTTCGGTTCTTTGCGTTCCCTGACAGGGACTATAATATCTGTTACAGTTCCGAATTTTTTAAAATAGCGATTCCGTTTCCAACCAGCAAAAACTACATGGGTTCCGATTCTAGTTCTGGTTCCACACATTTTTAATAAAGATTCCGGTTCCACACATTTTTAATAACGATTCCAAAAATCTAAACGATTCCGATTTGGTAATATTGTTCACGTTTCGCCTGTTTTTTTATGTTTGTCCGTGATTTGTTCGTGAATTTTTTTTTAATTCCGTGCGTGGCACATATCGGCTTGCCCATGTGTGTCCGTGTCATCAAAAACAGGTACGCGCTCATCTCTAGTCCAGTGGTCCCCCAGGGTTTACGAATCCTCAAAATAACTGTAAAAATTGTAAAAAATGTCTTTTCATTTGTAGCGAATTACGATTTTTTTTGTAGGGAACCACAAGTCGGTTTATTTTAAAGTAAAAGGTTTTTTCTTACAAAAAATGTGCACTTTGGCCGGTATAAAGATTAGTGTCGCCAGATCAAATTTTCACATGAAATACCTTTTTCCCTCATGAAATTCTCTTAAAATTCTCACAAATTCTCTCAAAATTTTCACCCGAGGCAACATTTTTGGCATTTTTCTGCAATATTTCGGGCGCATTTCCGGCAAACGCCGGAATTAAAAATATACAATATTTTTAGTTTTTAAATTTAAATTTAGTTTAAAATTAAAATATTTTCGAGAGAAAAAAATCTCAATTTAGTGTGAGAATTCTCATATCCCGCAAATGCTAAAAATTATCATAAATAGTATTTTTCCAAAAAAAAAAACTGGCAACGTTGATAAAGATATACATTTTCAATACCAGACAGCGTAGGTATAATCTAACTTCGGAGTTTTGTTTATCTAGGTCTCCTAGTTTTCCTGTAATTGCGATTTCAACAGAACGACGGACATTGATAGTTTTTCTGTCGATGTCACTGATCAAGAATATATAAATTGCTCTGGCACTTTTAAAAATATTTCCGGCAAACACACAGATAAATGGATATTTTGGAAAGTGTATTGCAGGTTGTTAATTTTTGTCGAATTTGAATGGCAGATTCACGGCATATTTGGGGAATGGGCAGAAAACAGGCAGCTTGTGATATAAATTCCGCCCATGTGTGTTTCAAATATATCGAAGAAATGTTTCAAAACTGCTTTGATCCTGCCAAAAATTTTGTCTGGGGGATGCCATCCTGAGACAACATTTTTGGCATTTTTCTGGAATATAATATTTTCGAAAGTATAAACAGATTGTAAAATTCGGTGGAATTTTAATGGCAGATTCACGTCATATTTTGGGAATTGATAGAAATTAGAAAGCTTTTGATACAAATTCCGCCTATATCTGTTTGAAATATGTCGACAAAATGTTTATAAGCTGCCTCGATCCTGCCAAAAATTTTGTCTGGTGTAACCCCTGACAAAATTCCTGGCCGTTTTCAGGAATATTTCCGGCAAACACACAGTTAAATGAAATATTTTGGGAAGTGTTTAGCAGGTTGTCAATTTTTGGGGAATTTGAATGGCAGTATTACGGTATATTTTGTAATCGGGCAGAAAATAGACACCTTGTGATACAAACTACGTCTTTGTCTGTTTAAAATATGTCGAACAAATATTTCTAAACTGCATCGATCCTGCCAAAAATTTTGTCTTTCCAGAAACTTCTATTTATCTGTGTGTTTGTTGGAAATATGCCGGACGAATTTCTGAAAAATGTCAGAAATTTTGTCTCGGGTAGTTGTTATTAAAAGTTAAATTTTATTTTGTGACATCGTGTAAATTGTGGAATTGCTGTTGATCGTATAGCCCGAAAGTGGCGCTTCGCTACTACTACTCACATGGCTTGGCTTGTAAAAGGCAGCGCTAAATAAGGAACCGAACAGACAATTGCGTATATTTATTAGTTGGACGCGCATTGATATGACTACTTGTATCTGTAACTGGAAGAAATTGATAAATGCAGCGCAGTGAGTTTGCAGTGCAATACAAATTTCCTCGGAGGTCTATTCTTAGTTGGTATGACATGGAAATATCACCTTCTGAAGCTAAACAAAAATAAAATAAAACCTATCAAAGTCTAGGTGCGGAATAAGTTGTAAGCAATGGGGAGTTAGATTTATTTTTCGATTTTTTTTTGTCTCATTTTGATTTCAAGTTCTATAACAAAACGGCTTCCACTTACGGTTTCGCTATTTTTATTAATGTTAATTCTAATTATTTTTAAAAAATCTAAAACAAAATTAATTACAAACCAATAATATCAAAATTAATTTGTAATTTTCAAAATATAAAAAACCGATTTAAATCTGGTATAATACTGAATCCGTTAAAAGTCAACAAAAAGGCGGACATTCGTAGAAATTTACGATCTATTTGCCGACGACATTCTGATATCGTTCACTTTAAAAAGTTTGTTTATCGGATATCGTATGTCTGGTTGGATGAACATATGATTCATCATCATATAGTGATTATCATGCCAAAGGGGCGAATGTGTAATTTTGGACTTTTGCGTTTTACATTTTTGAATTTAAGTTTTTCTCAAGTATACTGTGCCAAAATCAGGTGTGGTGTGGATATTTCTAGCCACAAAAGACAAAACAAAAGAGCGAATTTCAAATATTGAACATAGTGTCATGCCAAAAGGGCGAATCTTTTCGTTTTTTTGCCATAACTTTTGATTGGTATAAGATAAAATAGTGGTGTAAAGGCATTAATTTTTTGTTTTTAAAGCACCTATCGATCATCGTCATTATTTTGAAAGATTTTTTTTTAATTTTTATAATTTTCAAGAAAAATGTTTGGAAAATTATTAACTAATGATGCCAATCGATAGGCGTTTTGAAAACAATCAATAAATTCCTTTACGTCACTATTTTATCTTGCTCAAATAAAGAGTTATAGCATAAAAAAACAAGAATATTTGCGTTTTGGTCACGATATAGCCTCACAAAATCCGTATTTATAATTCAGTAAGTTGTCCAAATCAAAAGATAATTTTTATACGTTATAATAACAATGTGCTACAAATACCAAAAAATTTCGTATACAAAATTTCCCACCTATATTTTTGGATAGGTATCGAAAATCAATGAATATCCTCATTTACAGAATGTCTATATCACTTCGAGTTTTTTTTTAATTTGCTCTTCTGTGTGCAATTTTCCTACCTTGAGTTACTTA
Source organism: Dryomyza anilis (assembly GCA_951804985.1). Taxonomy (NCBI): domain Eukaryota; kingdom Metazoa; phylum Arthropoda; class Insecta; order Diptera; family Dryomyzidae; genus Dryomyza; species Dryomyza anilis. The sequence continues at coordinate 1,808,390 of OX638134.1, forward strand.
TGTAATTAAAACTCAGCATTCACGTAAGATATTTTAAAAGTGTATAACTTTTTAAAAAACCAATATATTTAGCTTACTAAAACTTTTTAATTTATTAAAATAGGTTTAAAAAGACCTGAGTTATAGGTCAATAAACGACAAAACAATTCAAATTTGAATACATTTTCCAATTTTGAAAAATCTTTAAAAAAATCATCTTGCAAGATAATCTACACATTTTTCCAGTTATTAAAAGTAAATTTAATTACCTTTTCAAAATTTTTGGAACAAGAAACAACAAAGTTATGATAGATACAAAACATCTACTCCAAATAATTAAATCTATAAAATATAAGTGTTAAAGAATATCACTGTAGAACACCAAAAATATACAAGAACTCCGACCTGTATTTTTGGTTAGGCATCGAAAAACATTGAATATCCTCATTTACAGAATGTCTGTATCAATTCCGAGTTTTTTTTAATGTCCACTGCTTAAACTCAACTTAAATTAATTTTTATAAATATTAAATTCTAATGGTACTCACCGAATAATTGTGTTTTGGAAACAACCAAATGACCGTTAATAATGAATTAAAGATTATAATATAAGTTTTCATTTATTCTGAATATAAATGTTTACTTATACTTCGCTTTTTGTTTTTGTTTTTTTTTTTTCATTTGTATTTCTTAAAGAGCTGCATTTGTTGGTAATGATTGAGTAAGTAGTATTATACAATATTTTTACATATATCCATAAAGCATATTAAAGTTTTCGAAAATGTGTAGAGTACGATCGTATTGTGTGTTGTAGGTGATTAATAAAAATACATAATCGAATGATTGGTTGGTTTTTCGGTTTGTGTTGGTTTATTTTTGCATAAAGGTTGGTATAATTGAGTTAGTGTTTAGTTATTTATTTGTAATGCGGTTTTACTTATGAATTATAAATTATTGCTATATAATATATGCTACAAAAACGTTTTTTACATAAGTTCTTTACAAAAAGCCGTACAATTAGTCAACAAAATTGTTAGTGAATAATTGTAATTTTAGTTGTTTTCTTGAAAAAACATTAATACTCTATAATTAATAATCCTTGTATTTCAGCAAACATCATGCACTGTAGCAAACATTATCATACAATACAACTGACTGTATCCCATGTGGAAACCCAATGAAAGACAAAACCCTTCATAACTAATTGATATTGTTTTTTTGTTTTTTTTTTTGTGTTTTGTTTTTTTGCAAAAATGTTCAATTTTTAAACAGTACAGATTGATGAAAATGTTAAACCAAAGTATGCTTTTGCTTATGCACCATATTAAAAGTACTTATATTACATAGAATATGGATTTACAGAATGATAAGCAAACTAACAAATGCCATAATATATTCATTTAAATGTTTCAACATAATTAATTAATTTAGTTTTGGTTAATTTTTTTTGTAAATTTTGTAAATTTAAACTCCAGAAACTTATTTTTTAGTGCTTATAATACGCCGAACACTTCTATTTAAATGATCCAGGCCACTTGTGTTTATCAATTAGTCGACCAAACGGAACTGAAACATTTAGTATTTTACATTTTACATATATTTTTTGTTTTGTTTTCAACAGCACGAAAAGTTCATTCATATTTTACAGGCACTGCAAAATCTATGTTTCTAAAAATTATGTAACAAATTTCAACAATATTTTTATAAATACGCCTAACTTTACACTACGTATCAACAAATTTTTGAAAAGCAAAATAATATATTTATAGAGGTTATGATTACCCATTGAGAAATACTGCAGTTAGGGGTTTAGGTAACGGATAACAACCATTCGTTTTAAGACTGTGTATCGAGAGAGCTCGGATGGACAATCTGTGCACTGAGAAGTAGAGTTCCAGTTTCTCCAAATTGACGACATCTTTACGCAATCAATTATAGCTTAAAGTTAAAGATCGACTTGTACAGGAGTTGGGTATCAGTAAAAGCAATAATATATATATATTTTTTTTGCAAACAGCTTAGTCTATAATTTTTTGTTTGTTTGTAGTTAAATAAAGGTCTTTTAAAAGTATGGATAGACGCGAGTGTACCAATCATTTAAATAGAGTTGTAAGTTTTAAATTGCTTTTTAATCTATACATAATAATTACTTTTTTTGTTGTTGTTGTTAAGGGGTCTCCTGCCGTTCGCCCTGCCGGCTCTTATACGATGTCATGTTGGATCTACGTAAACTAATAAATTCTTAGTTTGATGATTTATATAATAAGCTTTACTAAAACTCGTTCCGTTCTGCAATACAAAACGTCAGGTGGGAATGTCGTAGTCTCCTCAAAGCTTTACGCGACAAAAATCCTCCGAAGGTATTAAATTTGAAATATCTAGGTGTTCCTCAAATGGTTGAAAAATCATTTACACAATACACAATGACCTAACGATGCTCACAACATTGCTTCGGATTTTGTTATTCTTGTAGTATTTTCAATTATTATGAATGGTTTTTATTATGAAATTAATAGGTATTATATTTATTCAAGAATATTGCTGTGCTGCCTAAGGTGCAACGACATTCACAGACCCAATAGGCATCAAATGCCTGCTATGTCCATGGGCCACCGATGTCGATAAACCTATCATTATTATCAATATGAAGCGCATTCCTAAATTTAAAATTTTGTAAATGTTTAGTATGTTTTTTGTTTTGCAAAAATAAACTATTCTGAATATTTCTTGTCATTGTGCATTTGAAAATGAATGTATGGATGGGTGCAACTACCACTTCAGGGAGATCGATAAACGGATTTATAATTGATATTCTTAGTAGAGTTATGTGCTAAATTGTCTGTTGAGGGTTTGGGGATTGGTGCGCTTTTGGCTAATTTCAATGGTATCGGTGTCGTAATAGGAGATTGTGTTCGTGGAAAGTCTATGCCCCACTCATGCAAAAATTGCTGTTTTTGCTTTTCTAGGGGGTCACTAACCGGCAGGGCGTGCGTTTGCTAGGCTTCAAGAAATATTAAAGCCGTAGGTTTTGGTTCAAGATTTGATTTTTTCGCTTCCACTACGAGGAAAGAGATTTCAGCCCTTTCACGATTCGCAAAGCATTCGGCAATAAGTCGAGCAACGTCCTGTAATTAATGCGCATGAATAAATGCTATATATTTGAATTGATTGATTTTACTTGATGATGCAGTCCTTCCACCTTGGTACCATCCACCTGAAGAATCAGTTGACCAACCTCTAAGCCGCCAGCTTCAAAAGCTGCGCCATTTTCCTACAAAAAAACATGGATTTAGATATATTTTAAAAAGATTGTCTGTCACTGAAACTCACATGAATATTTATAATTCTGGGAAGTGGATGTTTGGTATTCGCACCGCCCTCGATCGCAATGCCTAGAATAGGTTTACTTTTTTTAACGGTTACGTGCAAGTTGCCTCTATTGTCAGGTACAACGTTTGGATTGTGTTCATGGTTTTGATCAGTCATTGAACCATTCTGTTCAGTAGATAGACGTTGCATCGACTGTAATTATAATAAAATAAAATTCTTCATACAATTATGTAGTATGCATCAGAGTGCTTGACTAATATAATTTGCATCTTAAAATACAGAGATACATAAGGTGATAACTTTTCTTTGATCTAGCAAAGCATATAGTAGTACTAAACCCTGCAACAGTAGTAACAAAAAAAAATAACAAAAGACTGCTAAATCCAAGTTTATAATACTATTACTATTTATTAAATCATCCCACCCTACCCTACTCACTACAAAATTCGTTTTTAAACACAATTATACTACGTGATTGTATAGATCACCTTTACCATCCATTTGCGGTTCTTGGTCCAATGGGGTAAATGATGGTCTTAATGCAGAAATAAACTCACCTGATGCCTTCGGACACTCTTATCGTTTAGTAATGAGCCACCCTCATCCTTCATATCGAAGCTTCTAGAGAGTTTTGTAGCTAACTCCTAATTATTGCAATTATGCAAGGTGTTTGATTCGAAATTGGTGGGTGGGTGTTGCCATTAAATTACATCGGTTACAAAATATAAAACGAATAAGAGAAACACTTGATGAGAACCTCTGTATGAAATTCATTATATTATGTACATTGATTAATTAAAATGCATCCTTTTAAAATAGAGCCTAGTTGACAGTACAGTGATTTTTTTGATACAAAAAGTATAAATTCAATTTGAAAATTTAAGAAGTAACGTAATTTTGTATGCAGCTGCAAATTTAAATTTTGAATATTATAACTGGTTTTCCTATCATATTTTGCTCACTTTTTGAGTGATGAGACTTTTGGTATTGTTTTGTGGGGGGGAGGAAGACAGAGACAAGTGGGATAAGTGTGACAATTACACAAATTAAGTACTATTTGCATTGGTTTTACCTACACCCATATTATAGTAGTGTAAAGTGATAATGTTTGAACATATCCAATCGAAAAATGGTCGCGAATGTTTTTGACAGCAGTAGGTAGTATGTAGTATGTATATTTTTGATCATCAGTTTCATTTGATCTAAATTGTGTATACTTGGAATTTTTTAACTAATTTAATACATCAGAAAAACTAAATCCAAATGTGAGTCTTACATACATTAATAATTCAAATACATGCATTATTATAAGATGGTGCAGTTCTGTAATTTAGTCATAGATAAGTCCATAGAAATCTATACATTGAGAAATGTAAGAATTGAGTTTTAAATTTTCTGTATCGGACATTCCTATTACATAAAATGATTTGATTAGTTTGCAAAAATAAACAATTAGTCAATAAAATATACAGAACAAAAGGATTGAGCCAAGCTGATATTAAAATATATTTTACTTAAAAAAAAAAAGTAATGTTTGCATTAAATTGTCAAATTTACATTAGTGATTGATAATAAGTGCAGAGAATTAAATATGTTTTATACTTAAATCAAATGTGTGCACCATAAATAGGAGTGACTGTAAAAATGATGTAGCTAATTTAAACAAACAAAAACTACATCCGAAATAAAGCATACACCTAATTGATATTTGCAATATAACTTAGTTTGTTAGTTAGTTAATCTACATAATTATAATAATTTCTAGCTAATGTCTATATAAAAACTAGCAAAATTAAAGGTTACACTTACAAGAGGTCGGCCCCAATACCATGACTTTACACGTTGTGTTAAGCCACCCAAATGTGAACGAAGTCCGTCCAAGTATCCTCCCTGAAATGTACATCAAACAAACAAACAAGAGATTTACGTAGGAAAGCAAACACATACAAAATAAATTTAATTAATCGATTCAGAATATCCACCCAGCTTAACATAGTATACAATATAGGGTTCTCGTCTGGTTGTTTTTTTTACTGCTGCCCCCTCAATTCCAGAGATATAAGATATCCATAGGCTATGATCTGAAATCCTTTACAGCGGCTTAACAAAATCCACACAATTACTACAATCGGGAGAGCTACTTTATTTTTCAAGGATTTAAATCGTTTATACTACTATTTTGCTACATATTTAATAATATATAGAGGTACTACTTTAATCTACATCTACTTGAATATATATTTATATATAGACAACTGTATATATGCTAGTTTCATTTTTTATACTACGATATATATATAATTTTCAATTAGAATAAAATCCGGTACAACAAATGAAGTTTTCAAGAAAGTACCGAAAAGATTTAATATATAAAAATAATGTATATTTTCAAAAATTATTCAAAGTTAAGTAATAGCTACGTAATAAATGTTTAAAATCCATTTTTTTTGTAATAAATACCTAATGTACCGTTTGCCCAACCAACTTATTCGGTTCTCTCAACCGCTTAGTCGGTTGTTATTGTCAAAATGAAAAGAGTTATAGTTTGTACTGCAACCAATTTCGAACTATTTTAGAACAATTTAGTACAGATTTAAAACCATTAGGAGTGTGTAGAGACTAATATTTCAAGTGTATAGGCTAATATGGCAGTTCCGTCAGAAAATTTGAAATTAATTGGTACAACTAACTTTTTAATTCTTCTAACCTCATGCCGAAAGAGGATTTTTCTGTGGTGTTATTCGATTTTGTATAAGGGCAGCTTTGAAATTGAAAATTACCAAAATTATAAATTTTAGTTTTATTTATGAATAATTTTCTCATTGAGGTATTACTTTCGATATATTCTTTAGTTTAATTTTAAATATTTTCAAAGTTTGTATGAAAAAATTTTACGTATTCCAAATTTTGAAAATAAATATGTATAGATAATTAAAATTCGAATTTAAATAAAGAAAATTAAACAAAAAAACTTATGAAAGTTCATCAAAATTCTAAAAATATCAGATATAACTAGCGTATTCACAGTTTCATGGTATTGGTACGACATTGTATGAATACGACAGTGCGGCAATTGAAGTGTGAGCACCACTTTTATGCTTGTTAAAATGTTTCTTCAAATAAATGCAGCTGATTCTTATAAAATTAGTATTTTTTTTAAATCATCATAAATATTGAAATATAAATTAACATTTATGTGTAGTATTTGTCTTCAATTTCACAATTTTTCTTCATTTCCCAAAATACGACACCAAAAAACATTTTTCAGAGATACTCTCAAATACAACACTTGTCGTATTTCACTTTTATAAGGGATGCAACAAGAAATTGACGTTTCCGCGTTATTATATCTTATATTTACTACATGGTACGAATACCATACTAAAATACGATGAACTGTGAATACGCTAAAAAATTTTAAGTGAGTACAATAAACCATTAGACACGATTCTATTGCAGTGCAGTCAGTCAAGTGGTTTTAGCAAATACACAAACATAATCGTTGTAGATCTCTTCAATACGAATTTATAGTCGGTAAAGCAGTGATATAATTCTATTATATCATGATATATTTGCTTGCTGAAATCGCAGTACACGCATTTCTTTGATCACGGTTCTAGAACTGACGGGGGATTTACGAAACTTTGATCAAAAATATATTACATCATGTAACATTTAAACTTATCTACAATATGGATGTACGCATAAAGCCATGGTACAAGGACGTACATGGTACTAGTTTAATAAATAAAAATATGAAAAAACCCTTTTGAACTTCTCAACATGTCCTAATCAATTTTCTTATATGTGCCCTATATAATGAATACTTTATAACATACCTGGTCCTAAATAAATCAATTGTTAATTTAGTCCAAAAAGCCAAGTCGCCATAAAAAGAGAGAAAACGATTAATAAAGTATTAGCATAATGAAAAATACTAAGGGGATACATTACATATATTTGCGTATTTCGGAAAGTGTATTCCGCAAAGTGTATATAAAACTTTTGACACCGCGAATATCTTATCTTTTACACAAAATACGAATTGAAATGAGTCCCCTTAAGTACTATAACTACTTACAGCATCGTGTTCGTATTCGGACTGTGGCAATTGGGTTTCACTTCCTCTCCTAGGACGATGCTCATCACAACCATACTCCTATGGACATTTGTATAGAAAACGTAACTTATAAGCGTCAATTCAAAAATAGTGTTCAAATAAAAATTAGGTTTGTATGGGCCAATTTCATAGAACAGTTTGTATATCTACACAAAGACTAAAGACATTATTACAAATAATATAAATAAATGCAGTTAATTGCATTTGGATGTAGTACCTCGTGTGTTAATTTTTGTGTGTTGTATTTTGTTGTGTATTGAAATTTAATTTCTAAAACGTTTTGAAATATCAACTTATATATATTCGCATTGGGATTAGAAAAAAAAAAAAGATCTGTGTGCAAAGTTATCTGAAAGTGGTCACCTGATGATTGTCATTGCAGTCGCCATGGACATGGACATGGCTAAAGTTTATTCCAGCAGATTCTGAGCTTGGGTTATGCTTGATAACAACATTTTTGGTTGGCGTTAAACGTTTCTGTGAGCCTCCGAGATGGCGAAGTGACGAATGATGACTGTGATTGGGATGTTGATGAGAAGTAGAATGATGATAATGTGTACGATGTAAAATTGGTCCAGCAGACAGAGGACGATATGGCAATTGTTGAACCGAACTGATTTAAATAATATTCGCATTTTCGAATCGTTGTTTCAATCGATAGCATTTGAAAAATGGGGAATATTTAAAAGATAATAATGCATGATCATTTGTTTTAAATTAGACATGATGATCATTTTTTTGTTTTTTTTTTGGATTATTTTGTTTTGTTGTTTTAAATTAAGCGAAAGAAAAATATAAAATTTATCTTCTGAAACATGTATGTAGTAGGTACCGATTTTTAAAGTCCGAAACTGTCATGCCTAGCCCAGAGTCTGAGGAAGGACTTTTTCCAGTGGCAGCGATTATCTCCAAATCCATGTCAGTTACCTGAAGATATTAATTTTAGTACAAACGTAGGATCATTTATTGTCGTATATATGTACATATTTGTTAAAACAATTCTACGAAGGTATTATTACTAACATTTGTTTGTATTTTTTTTTTATTATTTTATAATTTTATAGACTTTGAAAGTGCTTTAAATTGCGTTTGTTGGAATTGCATTTGTGCTTTCAGGATAAGAGACTCGTTACGTGTAATATTAGGTTTTAAATACTTTGTTTTGTTTTGTTTTTACTTATCAATGAGGTTTACTAAATACACATACAATGTGCCAATTAGTTATAATTTTTAAATATATACTGTGAGTCGCTATTATATGGGCATCCTCTGCCTGATGCTATGTATGTGCGAAATATTCCCTCTTAAGCCAATAATATGTCAAAACTACATATCGAACCCAGTCCCCAAGGTTATAGATTTGTGCTACTAGTTCCATTCATTGCGAGATTTAAAAAAAAAAAACAATTAGTTATACAGAATACATGGATACAGTAAGACGAACGAAGGGTGAACTACGGTGATTTTGTTTTTTAAATTTTCAAAATTATATCGTCGTTGTAGAAATAAAAGGCACCAACTACATTTTCAAAATTTCAACGATACTCTAACAAAATCTATTTAATCATGCCGATTATGAAATTCCAGAAATCCATTGCGGCGGGAAAAATGCTTAAAAGTGATTATTGAATCCCTGTGATTTACTTCGGCGGGAGCGAATTCGAAGAAAATATTTATATTATTGAAAACGCGGCGGATTTGGTCTTCATAGATATCTATTCACTTTTCAACCACACTCTTCTTTAATCCTATAATTTCTTGTTTTGTTTGTCTGCCATCGTCTTCCAAATAAAAAAATAAGTCCAATTGAATCCATTTCACTTTGCTTAACTTTATTACATTTCACTTTTGACAGTTTTCGGAGTGTTTCTGGAGGATCGATAAGGTAGTTGATTCGAGCGAATTCGATAGTATAATCACTCCGAAAAAGTAAACCGAATCTACTCCCGCCGCATTTGATTTCTGGGATTCCATAATCGGCATGAATACCTGATGTTTTCGAAAAGAGTAGGTTAATCCTTCGAATGATATTTGAACTTTTAAAATTTATGAGGTATTTTTATAATATTAATCAATAAACTTAAAAAATAAGTTTTTGGAAAAAATGTACTTGGTGAGTTTTACTTCTAAAACGACTACACATTAATATAATAACATGTAAACTATTTTTTTATAATAAAGTGATTTAAACAAAATAATTATTAGTGTTAAAAGAATTACTACCTTGAGCTAGAAACGCACGATTGAGTAAATTGTAGCAATTTTAGTTTGCAATGAGAACAAACACTTCCGAGTGGAAATTGGTTATTTCGCATCCGTCCCTGATCAGAATACGATAAGGCATCCCTACTAAGGGCCATCTGAAATGATACCGATAAGGGTCGACTAGGGTAATCCTAATTTCAGATCCACATAAGGCAACCTGATCCAACCTTCATAAAACTGATTTAAAAATCCTTATTGGATATCGTATTAATATAATATGATCGTGGCTTTATTAAAAACCTTTTATACAAAAAAATCCTTTAAATAAAATAAAATATTCTAATAAATAAATGTTAAACACAAATGCAAGAGATATAAAAATTCTCAACACTGTTAAAAATATCTCAAAGAGTTGACTTTTGTCATTGCAAAAGTTATTAAGACACCTTTGTTCACAAAATTATTTTTTTGTTTGAAAGGTCTCAAATTTGGTAAAAGCAGTCTAAGAAGAATTTAAATATACATAGAATTATACAACAGTAAGATCAGGAAGCCTGATCTGGCAACCTGATCAGGATAGCAACTTCGAATAGCGTCACGTTTTAAATCAGGCACCGATCCAAACCCCTGATCATTGCCTGATTTGACGTCAGGTGTTCTGATCAGACAATGATCGCATCCGGAACTAAATTTCCACTCGGACTACTCAACATAATTTTTCAAATGCGTATTCCATATATAATTTTTATATAATTCATGGATGTCATACTAAGGATGTGTGCGAGTTTGACTAAATTGAAAACTAAACTGTTTGTTTGCTGTCATTCAATTAAGTTGAATTTAGATTGCTCGAAAATTTGATAAATTGAAAAGTAACACTGCATTACCGACACAATTTAGTTTGGTTTAAATTTTAGTCAAACTCGCACACACCCTTAGTTATTAAATTTCAATTCAAATTTCAGGCTCTTTTTAGCCACATTTAGAAAATTTAAAAATTTATTTTTATATTTATAAAATATTTATAATTTATTTGTAAATTTGGAACAAAAATTTCTTTCAAAATAAGACAATGTTTATCTATTAAATCTAAAAAAAAATTCTTCATGTTTATAAAAGTTATAAATAATAGTCAAAGAATGATTGAGAAAAACTAAACTTGCTATCGAATAGAAATTAATGCAAGTCAGTCAATGTCAATTTTTGTGATGTCAAAGTCTGTTTGCTCTCTAAAATCTGAACTGTGTTCTGAATGAAGCCAATATTACATTACACGGTGTTACTAAAAAAAAAACAAAAATAAAATATCTATATATTCTTATAAAGCCACCCAGTAGTAAATTTGTCCAGGCCTTGATAGTAGAAGCCCTGCTATGACAACTTCTTAGCATGCTCAATACACATTCTGCCATCACTGAACTAGTGTACTTCCAACACACCTTCTAAAGTATCGGAGCCCATCGATTTGGTGATTATTTCTAATATTTTCAAATACAAAAGCGAAGCGCCTTCTAATGAAATGCTAACAGTAATAAGTCAAACTATTTTCTGAGACATTCTGAGAGCCGTTCTTTGAGAAACGAATAGGGTAGTCCTGCAAAAATGTTCATTTCATATAAAAAAAGAAGAAAGGAAATCATTTAGTTGGGAAGGTGTTCTACCTGCTTGTGAATCTGTGCTAGCATAGCTTGTTACGCCTGAAATTTACTACTGGGCAGTTAAGTTTCAAATCACTGCATACTAAAAATTTCTGATTTTTGGAGATTTGAATATTTATGAATGAAAATGTTGAAATTTAAAAAAAAACATCAAGACTCAGTTAGTCTTGTTCTTGATGCTGTCCTTGTAGGGTAGTTATTGTCAGTGTTGCCAACACTCAACGGCCAAATATGACTAAATTAAAAAAAAAAAATGGCTAACAATGGCTAACTTTTATTTTATTTAATACAAATTACCAGATGAATACCTCTTATGTTAAGTACCGCACTTTTTGAATAATTTTGCGGATTGTGCACTTAAATAATCCCGTTCTTGAAGTAGTTTAATATTCATTTGTTAAGACATTAAATGAAAATATCATCTTTTTTGGGATCCATGTCAAAACCAAAAAATGTTTATAACACTAGACAAGAAATGGAGGCACTTTGTAATTATCCACGATCTTAGTGTGGTTTTCCGATGAAAAAAAATCAAGACTCTTGCAATGTTAGTCTTGTTCTTGCTGCTGTCCCTGCAGGGTAGTTATTGTTCTTGCATCGGAATACCGATCTTTTATTTTGCTTTTCTTGCAATGTTAGTCTTGTTCTTGCAGGGTCATTCTTGCATCAGACTGCCGATCTTGTCTTGCGCTGTTCTTGCAAAGTTAGTCTTGTTCTTGCTCCTGTCCTTGCATGGTAGTTCTTGTTCTTGCATCGGACTACCGATCTTGTCTTGAGCTTTTCTTACAATGTTAGTCTTGTTCTTGCTTCTGTTCTTGCAGGGTCATTCTTGTTCTTGCATCGGACTACCGATCTTGTCTTGCACTGTTCTTGCAAAGTTAGTCTTGTTCTTGCTTCTGTCCTTGCAGGCCAGTTCTTGTTCTTGCATCGGACTACCGATCTTGTCTTGAGCTTTTCTTACAATGTTAGTCTAGTTCTTGCTCCTGTCCTTGCATGGTAGTTCTTGTTCTTTCATCGGACTACCAATCTTGTCTTGCACTGTTCTTGTAAAGTTAGTCTTGTTCTTGCTTCTGTCCTTGCAGGGCAGTTCTTGTTCTTGCATCGGACTACCGATCTTGTCTTGCGCTGTTCTTGCAAAGTTAGTCTTGTTCTTGCTTATGTTCTTGTAGGGTCATTCCTGTTCTTGCATCGGAATACCGATCTTGTGCCAGAACAAGAGTCTTGCATATTTTCAAATAACCGAATTATTTTACGTATTTTTGGTCTATAAATCTAAATTATTCCTAACTCTATAGCTCTAACTAAAGCTTTTTCATTCTATATTTTGACTGTTACACGGTGTTAAACAAGGAAATAATAAGGTTCTGCTGTCCTTATAAGAAAAATTCCCTATTTGTAGAAAGCACCTATATATTAGTTGTATATAGAATTGTGTGTGTGTGTTCGTGTAATGTGTGTGTGTGTGTAACAGTTCTAGAAAGATAAAGTAACATTTATTTGAATTACTATAAATCCATACATATAATTGTAGGCTACAGAAATGATAATGGCAAACAGTGCTTCATTAAATACAAACATTTATTTGTGTAGTAATAATAATTAACACATCGATACATAAATTATACAATCAAACAATTTAAATAATATATATAGATATAAATAGAATAAGTTCATTAGTAAGTGTAGGCGTTGTTAGTGTTGTTTCGTTGAAGTGGACAGCAGAGGAATAAATATATATATATAATATGTAATATAATCGTAAATTCCATTTATTAACAATAAACATACACATTAAAGTTTATACTTGGAGGCATGCATTTTGCGGTACAACTATTAATTCTAATAAAAATATTCTGTGTCGTAGAATAGATCTTCTAAGAAGCTTACCGGTAAGTCTCTCGTCGATTCTGTGTTACGCTGCAATTTAGATAACGTAATTCATTAGAAACGCATCAGGCGACATGCAGGGTAGGATGATGTTAAAAATAACAATAAATAAATAAAATTGAATTATTTTCAAATTTCTTCAAATGTAAATAGTACTTTTTGTAAAAAAAAAAACAGGAACATAATTTCTTACTCTATGTCTCTCAATGTTTTGTGGATCACGTTCTCTTCGATATACGAGTTCATCGTATCTGCTTCTGTCCTCTGGAAATATTACTTCACGTATTTCTGTTACCAACGTGTGCTAAAATCGATAATCATTAATATTTTAGCATAAGCAGCATATCGTCATTATTAGGACAAAATCGCGAATATGTAAAATGAGGAGAATCAAAAACTACGACGTAATTGCATATGTTCGACTTAACAAGATAGTACATTCTGTAGTTTAAAATTGAAAGTACACATTTAAGAAATTCTCTGACGAAATTGTCTCCTTTAGTTTGCCACTTTGCTCTACTAATAACGATATAGCTATATAGATATCAAGACGTAGACTTACTTTTTCATACGTGTCTAGCATTTCCAAGAGCACAGAAACAAAAGCATCGACTGTCATTGCCCTCGCACTATATTCGGTAATATAATAAGACAGACTAGCGAACTGATGCCGGGGTAAGAGAGAACGAGCCTTCTCCTCCACCATTGTGGTAATATGATCTTTTCTTTTAGCTCTGAAATAAATTGAGAATGTCACGGTTCAAATAAAAAATTCAAAATCTATCAGCTGACCTTGGTCCTGTCGTACTGTAGGTATCCCATGGCTCCAATTCAATAGAAGTGCACGAATGCGGTACTTTACCTACGTCCCGTATTACCAGCGACATTCGCTTGTGGTATTTCAGCTGTGTCACAGCTTCGTCATGTGTAACATCAAGGAACGATTGACCATTAACCTCTATTATTTCATCGCCCACCATTAATCCGGCTCTATCCGCAACACTATCTTTATCAACTCCTGTTACGAATATGCCCAAGCCGTATTCAACACCTCCTCTAATCATTAATCCTAAAGATTGACCTGGTTCAATGATTAGTTCTACACGTCTCATTCTAAAAGAAAGGCATATTTTCATCATATATCAAAGTAGCATCGAACGTATCTAACGCATACCTATCGCGACGGTTATTCCGACGACCCCCGTATTCTGTAGGCGGAGACGCAGGCCTACCATGCCGATCCATCCAGGAACAGGTTTGTCGGAAAGGCAATCCACCACCGACTGCGCCAAAAGATGGCTGTGGCAGTAGAGGGCCCATCGACGAATACATGGGATCGCGGGAAGGAGGTCCAAACCCATGCAGTGGCGCTGATGAGTTACCCGTCGTTGGCGCTCGTACCGTCATACTAATCTGTCGTGACGATTTCAATATCTGCACACATCTCTAACGGAAGAAAAATTCAAAAACATTTAGGTTTTGTAACTAAACAAATAAATGTATACAAATTTTACTTTTAAAGCATCCTCGTGATTTAATGAAGTAAAAGGAGTTCCGTTCACTTCGAGTATAGTGTCACCTGGACGCAGACCAGCACGTTCGGCCACAGAGTGTTCTTCAATACGTGAGATATACACGCCTAAACCTATAACAAAGAAAGTATTATTTAAAACTTTAATTTGTTCCATTTTTTTGTATGTATAAAAACCTGTTTCTCTCACGCCTTTCACGCAAATGCCAAATCCATGATTTGCATCAAGTTGCTGGTCGCGTGACATCGTAACTGTTCGCGTAGACAGTTCGTGAATATTCGGAACACTTCGATCACGCTCGCGATATATCTGTGCACACAATTATTTATTCAATAAATAAATAGCGTTATGCTAATATATCCTAATTAAGCCTAGTTAATGCATTACCTGATGAGTAGTCGAGGGTGGACTACTTGCGGGGCTCCGTCGCCCCGAACGCTCTTTTGTGCCATTGCTGTACGGATAATTAGTAGGAACTGATGATGACGTAGTCGCCCCAAACATGCGTAGCACTTGTTCTGGAGATATTGGCCTCTTTTTATTGTCGTTCGCATGTCGAGCATGCACACTGGAAATGGCACCCGGCGACAGAGCAATGTTGTTCATGGTGTTGAGCAAATTACTAGACTGTACGTTGTATGTTGATCCTCGTCCAGGAAGAGAACCACCCTTTGAAGGCACACCAGCTGTATTGTAGTAGTAGTGAGGAGAATGCGGACGTTCCACAATTGTGTAAGAGGTGCCGGGAGGCGAGTAGTAAAGTCCAGATCGACCACCACGTAATAATCCTGCGCTGCTGCTGTTGCTGCTAATGTTGTTACGAGGATTTACACCGTATGGCCCATTTAGAATGACACCTGGTGGCAGATTAATGGCATCTCTAATATCTTCAGCTTCGAAGCTGTTCGAGCGTAGACGGTGATGACGACTTAAACTGGACGAGCCGATTGTGTGAATATTTGATGCCGAAGGTACTTCTTGTGGATTAGGGTGCAATGAGCTTGAGCTTTGTGGGAAGTAATACCCACGAGAACTCCACCGTGATGGCCCAAGATCGCATAATTCTGCGTAATCATTGCCAGTTGCGTTCATCGTTCGGGGTCCTTACCTACAGACCCTCTTCTAATATGCTCCTTACATGAACGCTAAAAAAATTAGGCAAGGTATGTTTTGACCACAACGATATAACAAAATACATGGTACAACACTGAATTCTTGAATAATGCAATTTACTAAACTTGGTAGGAACTTAATAACTCTAAAGGCCGGTTTTTTCAGAGCACGTTTAAACTAATTTTAAACTTTACACATTTTTAAAACGTCTACAGTTCCTAATCGAAACGACCGAATGTCTTTAAATTTTACAGACAGATAGACAATTAGTAATCAGATAATATCACATTTTAAATAGTTGTGATATGTTGACTATAGACCAAATTATATCTAGTTTAAACTAAGTTTAATTTAAAAATGTGACTATAACTGGGACTAAAATCAAAATATGTCTGAGAATATTTAACTAAAATATAGCTAAACAAATAAAAAATAATTAAATATGTTATTCGACGTCATTAAGGTACGATACATTTAGATGTGAAAAATAAGATTTAAATAACTTAAAATTTTATTTAAAATTTGCAATATGTAAATATCACTTCATTTCATATAGTTGCATATTTCGCAAAGACCGTTACAAATAATAAACATAAAAAAAATACAAAATTATAAATTTGAGAGGCTTCTTTTATATGACAGACAAAATAAAAGAATAACCGGCGATACTGATGAAATTATTAAAACATAACTCACCTGAGATTTGTGCAATATAAAAATCTTTTTAATTGGTTTTTCTTTATTATGCTTTGTAATGGTGTCACCCACCGACTGACTGACTTATGTTGTGTATTATATTAGAATATATGAGACGACCATCGCAAAAGTTTTGACGATATTAAATCGAAACGTGTAGACGACAAATATGTTATGTACTAGATATTTCTAGTTATTAGTTTTTAACTTGTGCTTGTACTATACTATTCACCACACTTTACCGCACTTCCCTTGCTCGATGTGTTTGCCCAATGTAATTGGAATCTTCTGCTTTAAACATGTATTCTCAGAATTTAACCTTCTACCCTATTTTGCTGGAATGCGTCATCGAAATGTCTTTGTGTGCTCGCGCATTAAAAAAAATATCCCAACATTTCATTATTAATTTTGATTTGTGCACGGTAGTTGTCCTATTGAATGTGCTGAAGAGCATTTGAAGGATTTTGTGAACCTTCGGGGATTCAAGAAGCACTTTAATGGTGGTGCTGCTGCTCAAAATAATCCATAATCGTATTAACTGTTTTCACACGATGTGCGCGGAGTAGCATGTTTCGACCACTGAAAACTTGGTTTGATTTTTATTTTTTTTTCCACTTCAAAAGCGCACTAGTTACATTATTTTATCACTATTACAAAGTTTATATCTTAGTTGATGGTATTGAACTTGTCTTTAAACATTCACAAAATTCATTAAATTGTATACTATATAATTTTTTTTATTATGAACTGTCACTCTTTTGGTCATCAAGTGCCTGTTCTTCTCTTAGTATTTACGTCTAAGCTCCTTAGCTACATTCCTCTAACTACTTTCGTGTGACAACTTTTTCTAAAAGCTTTAACCTACCCTTCCAGGCAGATGCAAAGCTCTGGGCTTCCTTTAAAGCTATCAAGGTGTATTTGATTTGATTCATATTGAGACGTGGCATATTTGTTTATATTATGAAATTCTGATTTTACAAAAATTAAATTGCAGGATATTAGTTAATTAGTAAAGATTTTATTTTAATTTTGTATTTACCATGAACATTATGAAAACATAAAAATATTAAACAGAAAAATGCAAATAAGTGTTATATTTTGATTTAAGTTATGCTACTTTCGCATTACAAGTGCGCTATATACCTTACTGGAAGTTGGTGAAAGCTGCGGTAAGTTTGAGCACTGCGCATGTCCTACCATTATTTGCATTGACATTGGCAGTTAGTAGGACTGCCAGCTCACAATATAACCTTCAGGTTTAAGCAGTTTTGTTCCTCGGATAATCTATCGTAGTTCTACACCACTTACAAATGTAATACAGAAAAGATCAATTGAAATTAAAAGACATCAATTGAAATTGAGAAATTGTATTTGAAATTCAAATGTCCTATTTTAAATTGAAATGGAATTTCTCAATTACAATTGATCTTTTCTGTATTACATTTTTAAATGGTGTAGAATGTTATAATTCTATCCAAACTAGAACAAAATATGAAATGTCCTTACGGCGATCGTTTTTCAGGGAAAGCAAAGATGACTACACAAGTTCTATATTAAGAATCGTTTAGATACCTCAGAATGATAACGTTTAAAGTAAAGAAATCTAGATATTCCCTCATAGTGGTACCCCAGAACTTCATATTTCATATTTCAAATTTGATATTCTTTTTTTTTAGAAGTAATGGAAATTGGAGAATCTTGTGGGTTGGATGAGAACACAAACGAGCTGAGACAGATGTTGGAAGCGACGATGGCGGACGTTTTGTGCAGCTGAAAAGTGGAAGCAAAAGATTTGGCTGAGATATCCGATTAAGAGGCAATAGTAATCGGAAGCAATTTTATTTAAGCAGCCAAAACATACATTTTTAATATAATTCCAACTATAAACTTCTAGAATGCAATATCGGGCCATATCGACGATTGTTCTCAATATGGTTATAGCATCCCAAACAACAATTAGTTCCGCTTATGTTCCGTAATCGGTACCTCAAAACGGAATCATATTCTGGAAATGTACCGATTTCTGAATCCGAAACGTGTTGCAGAGCGGGTTTTAAGGAACATCGAAAACGTATTCCAATCAGTTGAAAATAAGTTATGACGTGTCGAAAACGTGGCATTGTATCGTACTTTAAACTGAGTACAATTTCTATAATAATAATAATAGTTTGGCACTACAGTCCTATAAGAACTTCGGCCGAGCTCTATCACTATTGTTAGCTGTGCGTGTTATATTTGTACTCAAAGCGGTGGGACCTACAGTTTATTGCCGAATCCTAACGGCGGGTGAGAGCTTTTCATAGGCAATGTCTTACTCTCGTAGGTTTGCCATTTACTGCCGAGAGGTAGCGCGGTATAGAAAAATGTTTCTATGAAAAGATGTTGTTAGCCCCAGTCCAGGCTTGAACCGGGGACCTTTCGGCTCGCAGTCCAACGCACTTACCACTGAGCTACCGCTCACCGCTACAATTTCTATAGTACGATTTAAACGCACCGAAAAGTGCCATTATCGTACCATAATTGTATACGAAAAACGGAGAGGAATACAACAAAACGAACCATAAACCGTGCTGTAAACTGAGTGGAAAAAAATAAGCTTGCAAAAAATTAATGGGAGCAGTTGACCGAGCCAGATGCAGCTGTTAATTGAATCGTTTGCATTGAAGTCATAGATTTCTGCTGCGATGATCCATGGCTTTATTCTACCATTAATAATCAAAAGAGTCCTTTGCTAGTCTGCAATGAGGAAGAAAATATAGATGCATTAAGCATATTTTAATTATATTTATGCTACTTATCTTTTAATGTCATGCTGCGGCACTATCGAAACGGTGTTAAAACGTATTGTTTTCGAAATACGAAAAAGGACGGCATCCAAAGGGAGTCGTGCGATTTAACGGCACGTAATCGTTCCGTTTGAGTACCTGCTTGGACGGATACTTGCTCAATGACGGAATTGTGATTCCGTTTGTGCCGGAGCTCCGTATAAATGTAGGCATATGTATGGCATATGCCACTTCATTCGTAATATAGTTAGGCATTTAGTTTTTTCAATAAAAAATAAACGTAATTCAATCAATTTTACAAAATTTAGAGTTGACTAATAAAATTGTTCATGCTAAATCTTATTAAATCGAAAAATACTTCAGAGGCGCGATCGATATCGTTAACTAACAACAATTGTGGCATGCAGAAGCGATCGTCATGATAATATGTAAATTTTAACGATATTTGTCGTTAAAAATAGTTAACGATATCGATTTAGGTCGTTAATTAGTTACAGAATCGCCCTACAGACTACTCATAACTCGAACCGAGTAGGTTTTGACCCTTTCTGGTAATTTAAAGGCTGTTTAATTATCTTATAACGGTTCACCACGTGACCTTGAGGCAAATGTTTTTATAATAATATATTGCAAACAGTTTTGATTTCTAAACTCTATCGGCGACTTCTTAACTTTATCAGTGAAGTGATGGCTTTTTTGTGGGGGTAATGAAAGTATCGTTTTTTAGATTTCTGAGTCCGCACATTCGTAGAGAAGGCACATTCGAAGATGACAATTTATCTTTAACATACTTTTATAGAAAAGTAGGGTTTTATAAAAACAGTTTTATTGTTTTTATTTTTGAAGAAATGGAGATGTGCTTATAAAAAAATATGAATACCGATCCTATTTTTTGATGGGCAGGGGCTGTCTGCGAGACAATCAGTGGGACAATCTGCGTATTTGTATGTTCGAATGTTTCATTTTTAATATAATAATGATTTTAAAAAACTCACCTGTTGATGGTCTTATAATGTGGCAAGGTTGGGGTGAAGTTATTTGTTTCATTTTGAAACGTATGTTTTTATATTGGACATTTTGAATCAATTTTAACACATTTGTGTAAAGCAAACACAAGGCCTTGAACACAAATTGAAGATTTTTAATTTGGCACTTCTCAAGGTTGAACACTTTATTTTGCAAAAATTGAGACCTTTAAAATTACAAAACATTTTTTTTTCACATTGTTTGTAAAGCACTTTTAACAATCATTAGCGACAACACAAGGAGAGAAGAACACTTTTTTTTATAATTTGTTACTTTTCAAGGTTGAACACTTTTTTTTGCGCGAAATGGAAACATGAGCACATGAAAAAACACTTAAATTATACATGATTTAAATTTTTATATGAATCACTTATTTACCACTCTTAGTTAAGATGTATTTATCACTAATCCGGAAGATACAGTCCTCTTTTTTCTTTGGAAAATGTTTTTGTTTTTGACCAATTCCAATTTATCACTTTTTTCGCAAACACCGACGACAACTAACATCCGCGCCCACGGCAATTCAACTAAAACTAAATCGGCAACCGACCAGCGCTTTGTCATTTTCAGATATCGCTGATTAATTTAGCCGATTTAATTACGAATTTTCCATTAAACACGAGTTGATTAAAAATTAGTTTAAAATAACGTGTAATATTATTTTTGTTTGCAACGATGACGCAGTACAAGACTAGAGTTGCCATCAGTTTCATTGTCGAAATAGTTTCGAAGTGGACTTTTGAAGTTTCGAAAATTCGAAGTGGATTTTTGAAGTTTCGTGCTGCGCTGTCATAAATTTTATTAAGCTTATCTTGTGTTTGGGCGTTGTTAATTTGTAAATCAGTGTTTTGTTTTCTTATTATTGTTTTATTCGTGTCTTTTTATTTAAGTTTTAATTATTAAATATAAAAAAAAACGATTGTATATTAACCAAAACAATCACTATGTTGAAGTACACAATCATTTTTCTGTTGTTTATCACCCTGACAGTGAGGGAAGGTAAGTGCTGCGCCAACCACACCTGTTAAAAGAATTTGATTCGTAATAAAACAATGAAAACCCCGCCATGAATAGGTTGCGCCATTTGGTGCTATCGCTGTACCTCGGCCACACCAGGTTGTGGCGAAACATTCAACTGGCGCGGCATTGGATTCCTGGGCGAACAGTGTCCCGAAAGCAAAGACATTTGCGTTAAAGTTACAGAGCGCCGAGGCGGTGAGTTACATGTCGCAGCGCTGATTTTATTTGCTACGTTTTAAACGCTTGTATTTCATAGCTCAAGAAACAATTACGCGTGACTGTCTTAGTGCGCTCAGCATACGCACCGACATTCCAGCGGACAAATATGAAGGCTGCCGTCCAGCGGCCAAGGATGTGCGACTTGCGCACTACGTCAATCACACAATAAAAGAGCACGACGTGAAGCGTGACTACTTCACAGATATTAGTTTTTGCTTCTGCTTTTTGGATCATCGCTGCAATGGCGCGCAATCGTTAGCCAAGCCTTGGGTTTGGCTTGGATTCATCAGCATTGCATTGATGACATTGAACAAGTGGCTACTTTAGAATAGCATAACGCCGCACCAAAAGAAAGACATACCATGTGCCTTTTAGCCTGCTCGAATATCTGAACATATTCCGTCCAAGAAATAGCATAGTAATTATACATTTAAGTTGATTTTAATGTTTGCATAGATCCATTGTATTTATATGACTCAAATTTTACAATAAAACTTTATATAACATTTTTAAATAATTTTTCATCGAAAACTGTCTGCACTCATACATATTCCTCGATTGCCGGCTGCTTTGGTCCGCGATAGTCATACAGCGCCATTTCGGGATACTGTCTAACGAAACTGTCGTAGGCGGTGGCCAAACGCAGACACTCTTCGACGGACATCTGAAAAGGACGCAGTGTATCCTCCACATCTGCCAGTTTAAATAACTCGTCAGTGATGTCGTCGCGATTTTCGGGCGGGAAAAGCGTGCTGTAGCCACGCCGACAGTACTTCTGACGCATGCTGAATATGTGTCGCACCACCTTCTCCACCAGCTTGAAAGGTAATTCGGTCTTCGGACGCTTGAAAGGTATGAGTTTGACAACGCCCACGTCTACATCGGGCTTTGGCACGAACGCCTTGCCGGGTATCACAAACTTCATAAAGGGATCGGTCCAAATTTGCGACATGATGGACAGTCTGCAGCGCTGGTTATGGCCCAGCGGCGCGCATATACGGTCGGCTACTTCTTTCTGGAAGGTTAGCGTCATGCAGGTGTCCTCACGGCGAAAGGCGCCTTGGCGCTGCGACAAATCGCTCAACCAATTAATCAGCAGACGCGTGGAGATGGCAAACGGCAGATTGCCAATCAGATGTAGGCGCTGACTGGTGTCCGGCACGTGTTTGGCTATATCAAAGCGCAGTATATCATCCTGATAGATATCCACTTGCATGGACATTGGACTGGCGCACTCCTTCAGTAACTCCAACGTCGGTAAAAAGCGACGATCCTTTTCGACCAACAACAAACGCGCCGGTTGTCTGCGTATTATGGAGCGTGTAATGCCACCTGGTCCAGGTCCCACCTCCAGTACTACATCTTCGGGGTCTATGCGTCCAGCGGAGCGCACGATCTTGTCCGTCAGACGCTCGTCCATGATGAAGTTTTGACTGAGTTGCTTGATGGCCTGCAGCTTGTACAGTTTGACCAGTTCACGTATGCTGGGCAGTGGCGGCAGACGCATGCCGCCGGCGAGAATACGCGTAGCTGCTTGCGGCATATTTAGCAGTAGCAATGGAACAGTTTTCAATGATTACAAAACTCAATGAATTAAACAAAACTTAAAACTAAACTAACAACTTTGTTTTAGGAACTAGTTTGAAACCTTCTTGGGCTCTTCGAAGTCGTCCAGGAATTTCTCCTGCTGCACCGAGAACATAGAGTAGGCGTAGATGCCCAGCACAGAGGCGCCCAATACACCGGCGGTGATTAGGTTGTTACGTCGCACCCGGTTCAATTTTGCCACACGCTCCAAGTTCTGTTGCTCGATCAGTTTCATGAACTGCAGCTGCGATTTGTCGAGTCTTGGGGCAGATTCGGCGTATTTTATTTTGGGCTGCTGTTCTGCCGTGGACATTATTTAAACGGATTAATTATTTTTATTTGGCTCAACTTTTGCACAAACTATTGTGAAATTAAATTTCCAATGGTCTGCAAAAATTTTTCTATTACAGCTGCTGCGTTTGACGTTTCAAGAGGTTAGAATGAGAAATAGCTGTAGTACAGACACCAACTGACAGATGGCGCCGCTGTCGCTGAGAAACATCGGTTATGCGAAGTTCACACTGTATTAATATTTAATGTATTTTATATTTTCACAAATTAAAGCCTTAGAACGATTTTTATTTAT
Source organism: Dryomyza anilis (assembly GCA_951804985.1). NCBI lineage: Eukaryota > Metazoa > Arthropoda > Insecta > Diptera > Dryomyzidae > Dryomyza > Dryomyza anilis. The sequence continues at coordinate 1,832,134 of OX638134.1, forward strand.
TTTTATTGCATGATCCTAAAAAATAAGCAATTAAAGAGTGTAACGTGGTGTGGCAAAGAGTATACTTTTCTGTGGAAATTCTTATTTAATAAATAAACGATTAAAAATTTAATGATTCAGTAAAAACTAAATATTGATTTAAAGTTTTAAAAAATTGATTATTCAACAGAATTTTCAAATTTTATTCAAAATTTTGATTTTCAAGAGTAAAAAATAATTTTAATTATAATTTTACCAACAAAAAAAAAATTAAAAAAAAAAAAAATAATTTTCATAAAAGTTTAATAATATCGGCAAAAGTTCATATATAAAAAAAAATGAATTTGCATTTATATTTTTATTAAAATATATTTACATTCATATTTACTAAGTCTTACAATTGCACAGAAAGTTAGTTCAAATAATTAAAAAATGCAAAAAAAAAATATATATATAAAAACACAATTCGAATATTCCCAAATATTTTGTCCAACAGCATTAAATTCAGACTATATTTAAATTTTTCTTTAAATTTTAAAGCTTAAATTTTGAAACTTTTATAAATAAAAATGTTCATTAAAGTTCAAAACTGAATTAGTAAATTTAAATTTTCAATTAAAAATACATATTTAAAAAAAATATATATATTTTTTTGTGTTTTAGATGAAATTTATTAGAGATTTTAACAAAACAATTCAATTTTCAGTAAATTTCAAATTTTTAAAATTTTTTTACCCTGAAATTTAAGTTTTTAAACTTTTAATGTTAACTAAAATTTTAAATTTCAATATAAATAAAATTCGTATATTATTTTGCATATTATCAAATAAAACCATAAAATTTTCCTTTTTACTTAAATCAAATATATACCTAATAAAAATTCAAAATTTCAGTGAAAATGCACACATATAATGTTTTTCCAATAAGCTGCAGTCAAATGATTTTCCAACCACATTGTGTTCAGTCTGCTTGCGTTGTTCAGTGTTCAGTTCACTTCTGTGACTCGGCCCGTAAGCAACAAACTGCGCACTACGTAAATCCATTAGGGGGAAATTCGAGTACAAAAAGTGGCCAGTTGTTGATACCTGTGACGTCGTTGATGTGTTTGCAGATTATATTCATTGATTTGCCTTGAAAAACATTTATTGCATAAAATAATAATAAGAATTAAAACATAAAGTGCGAGTTCGGCTGTTGGGTAAATATTACAATAAAAATGTAAAACGAAAAATGTAGAAAAAAAAGCCACTTCAACTAGAAAACAATACAAACAAAAACAGCAAAAAAAGTTAAAATTAAAACTTGGTATTACGAATAAAATCGCAATAAAGCCAAATAGTAACAACACAAAAGCAACAACGACGACAACAACAACAACAACAAATTGAAACAACGTAAAGCGACGTAATTGCAGAAATCAGCTGTGTACCTCAAGACAAATAAATAAATAACGGACGGATGGATGGTCGTCGACATACAGACAGACATACGGACAGAGACTATGTGGAGCTGTTGGAGTGGTGCTCCCAAACACAGACACCTCGCAACTGGTTACAACTGCTTCCGGGGGCACTGGAGTCTCGGCGATCGGTTGAAACTTTTTATTAATTACGTTTCATGCGCTATCTTTTGCCACAGCGGCAGAAGCACTGGTTCTGCTTTCAGTTTCTTTTTTGTTTTTATTTTCTATTTCGCAAATACAGAAATAATAAAAACAACTTTAATTGTTTGAGGGGGGGTCATCATGAAAGGGGATATATTAAAAAAGCTCTCTTAATCATTTGAGCAGTAAGCACCAAATACTCACAGACACCATGTCGACACGAAAATATAGTAGTTTCTGTGTTTAAAACATAAAACCAGGGATTGATACTAATACACACCGGGTGGAGATTTGTTGGGCTAACCAACTCTTTGTCCAACCCACTTATTCGGTTCTCTCAATCTATTAGTCGGTTGTTGTTGTGGAAATGAAAAGCGTTGTAGTTTGTACTGCAACCAATTTCGAACTGTTTTAGAGCAATTTAGTACAGATTTAGAATCATTAGGAGTGTGTATAGACTAATATTTCATGTGTATAGGCTAATATAGCAGTTAGTTGGTGCAACTAACTTTTTCATACTCCCAACTTCATGCCAAAGGAGGATTTTTCTGTGTGTAGCTTTTTTGGTTTAGTGATACTTGCTCGATAAGATTTTCATTTTTTTTTTTAGTTTCATAATAAGGATTCGGGTTGGACTTTTTTTATTTGCAAATTTTAAATTTTTTAATTACAAAGTATTTAATAATATATTTCCGAAATATACTTCTTCTATATTTGCAGAATTTTGTGTTCATCAAATTTATAGGATTCACAAAAATTATAAAAACAACGATCAAACAAAAAAAATACATTAACTGCCTCTTTCCGTATTTCGAAACGAAAGACTATTAGACAATAGTGTCGTAATTTTAAATGAATTTCAAAGTATTTAAAGTAAAGTAACATGTGTGAAGCAATTTTATAAATTATATATCATAATTTAGACTTGTATTATCTACATTTGTATTCGGTTTTTCGCTTTAAAAATGTTTAAACTGAAACAATAAATAAATAAAAAATTTAATACAAAATATTTAGTTCTGTGCCCATTTAAAAATATATATAGCGTATTCACAGTTCGTCGTATTTTAGTATGGCATTCGTACCATGTAGTATATATACGATACAATAAAACCGTCAATTTGTTGTTGCATTTCTTATAAAAGTGAACTACCACAAGTGTTGTATTTAAGAGTGGCCCTGAGATTTGTTTTTTGGTGTCGTATTTTGTGATAGGAAGAATAATTGTAAAATTCAATATTAAAAGTGCACATAAAATGCTAATTTATTTGTTTCAAATCGCTTTTTAAATCGAGGGATATTTATGATAGTTTGAAAAAAATCCCAAATTTATAAGAATCAGCTGCATTTATTTGACGAAATATTTGAACAAGCAGAAAAGTGGTGCTCACACTTCAATTGCCGTCATGTCGTATTTATACAATGTCGTACCAATACCACGAATCTGTGAATACGCTAATAGAAACATTTTTGATTTGAAAACTTTTTACATTTTTAATTTTATTTTTTTATCTTTATAGGCTGCCTGCTCCTGAATTTTTTTCGTCGTTTTCCGTCCCAATAAAATAATGCCAAATAAGTTTTAAAAATTTTATACAACGAATTTAAAACCTTCGGTGTTATCACATCACATTTAGCGCATTGGCTAAAATTAGTACCAAAAAAAAAACAAATTCAGAAAAAGCATGCCTTTCATTTCGAAAGATTGGCGCTCACCTGGCGAGGCATGGGTCAAAACCGACGAGGGCTGGGAAAGATTGAAGGTGCTTGAATGTGGCAAACGCAAACGGTGAGTAATATAATTTACCTTAATTTTCTGTACAGTTTTTGTTATTAGCCAGTTAAATTAAACAGTTTAAACTTTTAACAATGCCAGTGCAAAAACCAAATAGAATCAAGTACATTATGTATGTATTGCATTTCTAGGATTTGACCCTGTAACACAAATGCGGTCAAGTTCAACCCTATGTGGTATGTGATAGCATAAAATTGACTACAAACTGGCGCACTTTTTGGCAACCAGAAAAATATGTTCAGGGTTAAGTTTTATTTACTTAAAAATAAAATAATTAAATATTAAAGGCTATTTATTAAAAATTTATTAAAATAATTTACAATTAAATTAAATTATTGGCCCTTTTAACATTTCTAAATCCATCAGAGTGTTTTTCATTATAAATTACGTTCTAATAACAATAGTAATTGTGCACTTTTTCAATTGGGAACCGTATGAGAAGATGAAATCGTTGACCTACTTTTAGAAAGTTTAAAAACTTTAGCCTTGTTCTTTACATTATGTATATAATAATACATCTCGTATATGAATTGTGTATATAACAATTCAAACAACAAAACTTTACAAAGAATTTTTAATAACAACACCAAAAAATGTAAATGACCTCTAAAAGAAAAAAAATACATTTACAAATTTTAAACTATGAGATCAACACTTTGATCTGATTCAAAATTATAAAAACGTTTCACTTATTAATTTATTATTTACTAATTATAAATGAGAAATGTTTCCATATATGAAGTTAAAAATATCCAATTTTCCTTGATTTTAAAATTGTACAAACCAGGTGACACTCATAAATTTGTTTGCGCCACATTAAGCGTACATTTACCTTATGGTTGGAAATTTTTATAACCAAATAGTATACGAAATGTGGCCCAACCAAGCATTATCGTTGATATTCTATTTTAGGTTTGAACTTTTGCTGCAACTGAAGTAAATAAATAAATAAAAATCCAAACATCAGGCTATAAGGGACTCTGACAAGGCAGCCAAGAAGAAAATGTCTGCCTGCCTGCGTAAATCTAGACTGTAGAAAATACTAATTATAGAATTGAAATGCATTTCTGCGTAAGGGGGGGCCCAGAGGGGTTCTTATGTCAATACAGTAACAACTCAATATTAATGCCTCTTATAGCACTGTTCAACACGATATTTTCTATACACATCTCAAACATAATTTATATATTACAAAGAGTCACACAGATATATTGAAATTTTGTAATTAGTTTGGAGAAATGCTTTGTATTCCTTAGTAAATACTAAAAATAATTTAAATCGTTTATAAAAGAAAAACAGACTTGAACCTAATATCGAATTTATATTTAAAGAAATAGCTAGAGTATTCACAGTTCGTCGTATTTTAGTATGGTATTCCTACCATATGGTATAAATACCACAAATGTTGTATTTGAGAGTAGCTCTGAGGCATGTTTTTGGTGTCGCAATTTGTGAAATGTAGAAAAATTGTGAAATTGAAGACAAATAGGGCACATAAAATGTTAATTTATTTGATTTTCTTTTCAAATCGAGGAATATTAATGATAATTTCAAAGAAATCCCAAATTTATAAAAATCATCTGCATTTATTTGACGAAATATTTAAACAAGCAGAAAAGTGGTGCTCACAGTTCAATTGCCGTACTGTCGTATTCGTACAATGTCGTACCAATACCATGAAACTGTGAATACGCTAAGTGTATTGTGACAAATTTAAAACAATCTCGTTCTTTCAGTTTACTGTCTGCGTCGGACGATGGTTACGATGAGGAGGAGATCGACACGATACCGCCGCACTGCCACATAACGATTCGTTGTACACGCGAAATTGCTGGTTTCAATGGTCTGGGCGAGGCCGTGCGCCGTCTTGATTTCCGCAGTTCGGTACGTGATCGGCGACGTTTCCACTATATTTGCGCGCTGTTACGGCTGTTGGTGGCACACAAAGGAATCGCAAATCTTTCTGGCAGCGCACAGCGGCAACTTTTACAAATGGTCGAAGAGGTTGCATCACATGGTATGTTAAATATCATTAAACCAGTTGGTAAAACTAAACCAAATAAAAATGAAATTTACTTCAAGTTTAATTTTGAATTAAAATTATCTTTCAATCACTATATAATTTTTTTTTTCGGTTAAAAATTTAAATTCAACTTATTAAGGTCCAATTTTTCAGTGCAAGTTTAAACTAAGTTTAAACTTTTTCACATTTTTAAAACATTCCTAGTTCCTAAACAAGTCGACAGAATGTATTTAAATTTTACAGACAAATAAATAATTAGTAATCAATTAATTAGAAATTTTAAATATTTGTGATATTTTTACTAAAGGCCAAATTACATCTAGTTTAAACTACGTTTTATTTGAAAATGTGACTGGAAAACTGAACCTAAGTAGTAAACATAGAAGTAAAGTGAAATATCCAATTTATCGGTAAATCACTGAACTCAAAATAGGAACAATAGATGGAAATCACATTATTAAGTATAAATAAAATAAGTGTAATAAAAAAAATAAAAGTTTAAGTTTATAATTAGAGAATATATAAATAAAAAAAATGTAATTTAAAAAAAGAAAAAAAAAAACGAATATTGTGTAAAGAAGATATTAGCACTAAATTTACTATTTTTACATTAAAATTAAATGTAAACATAAATATGTTTACATGTAAATAAAATGTTTTTCACATTCAAACATATATATGTTTGCAATAACGCCGAATATCATTCATTCTGAACATAAATATGTTTGAACGAAAACAAAAATATGTTTGGCTGTTATTATAGTAATGTTTGAAAATGAAATAATACTTTTGTTTGCATAAAGCTCCAAACATATATGTAATGCCTACAAAATTATGTTTGGGAGAGCCTTTTTTTGTGGCACCGTGTACTAATTTCATTGGATAATGTTTGTCTTGTCAAAATTTAAATTTCAAAACTTGTTCCAGAAATTAAATTTAAAACAATTGAAAAATACAGCTTAAATGTATACAAAAAATTTAAATATGTTTAGTAAAAATTAAATTTTATATACCAAAATTCAAATTATTGTTTAAAATACAAAAATTAAAAATTGCTATACAAATTATCAAATCCTTTTTATAGTGAACGACAGCCAACAACACATGAATGTGCTGCGCGGTCTCGCAATGCAGCTGCAGACGATTATGTATCAGGAAAATCAAAAATGCTGGGGCAAGCCGCTGGGCAGTACGAACCTCTGGCAGGCGCATGTTGAGACGATAAAACGCATACAAGCGATGGCAACTCAAATCGATATTAAAGAGGTGAGTGAGTGCAGCAGCAACATATTTATCTAGTAGAAAATCACATTTTAAACATATAATCATCGCAGCCAAATCCAGATATACGTCCAAAACTGCATGATCTACCCGAAGAATGCATTCGTGAAATAATCCTACGTATTGCGGATCATCGTGACCTTGAGGTATGTTCAGCCATAAATTTTGAATTACTTTACCTACTAAATTGTGTTGTTCCCAACAGGCCTCCGCCGATGCATGGACCCTAATGTCTGCACTTGTCTCGGAACAACGTGTTTGGCGCGAACTAACACGCTTCCACTTTAATCAGAAACAGATCAATCATATTTTAGATTTGAACAAAGTACAGCTCATGTGCGACGTCAAGGACTGGAAGAAACTCTATCATCAGCTGCGACGAAAATATGGCGTAAACGACGACTATCAATACGCCGAAGTGTTGTCGCTGTGTCGATATTGCTGTTGCCTGTTCTGGCCATCGGATGGCCATCCCTGCATTGTGGATCAGTGTCCCGACTACAGGCAGCGTCTGGTCGAGGCTGGCGGCGGTGAGTTGGCGGTATCGCAACCTGTGCCGCCGGCGCAGTTTCTCAAATTCTTTTCCTTGTAAATGCTGTGCAAATGGCGGAGCAGTAGGAGCGGATCGAGCTGATGGAGTTTGAAGCGAATTTAGTACTAAAGTGACTTTATAAACTGTGCGTAAATTTTCAGAAATACTTGTTTTAAATTATTTAAATACACTATTACATTAATATCTAATTTTAAGTCAAACTGTTTTTTGTAAAACTTTTTGAATAATATACAATAGATACCATAATTCATTAAGAGACTAAAATGCAGCTGATATTAGTTTTAAAAATCTCGTGATGGGCACGTTAATCGTTTATAAAATGTTTGTTCATTTTTTGAAAAATCGAAATGATGACGTTAACAATGACGGCCAATGTCCAATAACTAATTAATAATTAAGCTGCCACTACGGACTAAATTAAATTTTAAAAAACAAATAAAGCATATAATTGTTATTTGTTATGTATGGCCTTCGGATGCATAATGTAGATATATATTTAAAAAAAAATGTTTTAATGTCTGCCGCAGTGAAGATATATTTAAGAAAATTGAATACTACATTGTATTAATAAATTATAATTTTTCGTATTTATTAATAAACTAACTTAACTTAAATTGAATTTGTTAAAATATTTAGTCTAAGTGTACAAAGGGTCTGGTACGATAAGAAGAAATTTAAAATCTTGAAACTAAAAATACCAAATACCATTTACATCGGTTATTTTTCGTCGATGTTGAGGTGCAAAGTTTTCGACATTTTGGCATAATATCGGTGTTTAAAGGCTTGTAAAATTTCGTAAATTTTAGGTTTTAACATTTCTTTTGGTCGTATCGTACGGATCCAGTGTAAAAATTGGCAACTCATACATTATGGGCCCTATCATGATTGGCGAAACGAATTTTCTTGGCGAAGCGAACGTTAAAAAAAGCTATCCCAGCTTTCATTCGACAGACAAATGCAGTTCAGACGAATGACTCTACACTGAAAAAATATATGTGTAAATACAGCAAAACATTTGATCAATACAATTAATTTTTAATTGATTCATCGCCGATGCGACATTTAATGGAATTGATTAAATATTTAATCATTTTAATTAATAAATTAACAGAAAATAAACAAAAAGTTACATCAATACAATTCAATTATTTGCTGAAACACTATAGTGTTACATGTTTTTTACGTCCGCTTTTGTTTAACCGTTTTCTCCCGAATGCTTTTACGTTCGCTTCGCCAGTCATGTAAGGGCCCCCTTCTTTCTATTTGTAAATCATTCATCACACATTTTGCCTCTTCTATTATTTATTAATTGTGTTACTTATTAAAAATATAATTGCTAGTACTAAAATTGAAATGTGATCACAAAATAGTAATGTGCGAAAATAGAATTTTAATAACGATCAATAAGCTAAATATATTACATATTAAATTATGCTAAGCAGTATTTTAAACCATTACAAAATAAGGCGACAACAACGAAATGTTGCTGTTTAATTGTAATTGCTTGTAATTAACTAGTTAAATGGCTATAAAATTTACTCAAAAAAACATCTAAAAAGCATAATGTAAAACAAAGATTTAAATTTCCTATTTTTTTGCAAAATAATATATCATATATTATAAATACCTACACGAAATAATGAATAAAGATAATATATATCTAGATATTTATATATTAAAAATTGAGTTATAGATAAAATTTACCAAAAAATTGTTTAATTTAAAATTTTGAAATTAATTAAAACGAAGTATCTGGAAGCGGAGTATTTCGTCAGCATTTATAACATTTCAAGACAAGTGCATATAATCTTTATCACTGTCATTTCCTAAGTTTATTTAGCAATGTTCACCTGCCCCTATGTTTTTCTGTTTAAATCACTATTATAAGAGGAGCTAATTCCAGAAAACTTAGAACTTTGATAGCTTGTATACCATGCTGTCTGCACTCAGAAAAAACATACCATAAAACTAATAGTTTTTACTGTTAAAATTAGTCAATAGGATATTTGTCCGATAAACTATTAACTCAATCGGTGAATCCTATTAAATATTACAAAATACTATACAATTTATTTGAGTTTGTATGAAAATATTTATTATTTGTATACTAATAAATCAATTACTGTCCTATTGACAAATTTTAATGGGATTGTATGAGTTTTTTTTCTGAGTGTGGTATTGAAAATAATAGTGATCGGTCGACATAATACCAAATATAGAAAATCTAAAAACTATAAATTACAAAAGTTCGCTAAAAAATCGTCTTTGGTTTTAATAACAGATGAAACCAAAATAAATTATTTCATTTTTATAAAAGCAAAAAATTCCTAAATGGAGTCTATACAAACGGTTGCCTGGGTTTCCAAAAACCTGTTAAGCAATTCAGGAGCGATCTGAAATTAAAGTCATATAGGATAACAATTTTTGAGTGTTTTATAAGTACTCAGAAAAAAAAAACGCATAAAAGTATCTCATTTATTCATACACACAGAAAAATCCTCTTTTGGCATGAGGTTGGAAGAATGATTAAGTTAGTTTTATCAACTATCTACATTCGGTTAAATCGAATGGTTTACAAATTTGCTGGCGGAACTGCCATATTAGTCTATACACATTCCTAATGATTCTAAATCTGTACTAAATTGTTATAAAACCGTTCGAAATTGGTTGTAGAACAAACTACAACTCTTTTTATTTAGACAATAAGAACCGACTAAGCGGTTGAGAGAACCGAATAAGTTGGTTGGCGCAACAAATCTCTATTCTGTGTGTATTCATATTTAAGAGCCCACAGAAGTCATAAAGAAGCCATAAAAGTGTCTTATTTATACTATCTTTAGGAGTCTACTGTTTTAATAAAATTACTAATATTCGTTTTGAATTTGAAATCAAATGAAAATTTATTTTATCAGTGTAAGTTTAACACACCCTTCATATTTCATGGGTTTACTTAAAATGGCAGCTTACTGATGTCTGGACTAAGTTGGATCTATGTTGCATTCTTTTAAAACACATGCTATATTTCTGAAGAGGGGATAACTCCAAAAATGAAGTAATTGTGAAATTCTCAAAAATGTAAATGTTTTAAGAATATTTAAAATGATCAAATATATGCGGTTTTTCCAGCTCTTAAAAGTGTGTCCACTACCCAAATTTCTGTAGCCTTTTGGGGCTCTTTTTAGTACTCGAATATGACTGTTTTAGAGGTAATAAAAGTGTCACATATATGAGTGTTTTTGGGCTCTACCCAGGGCTCCGGAGTATTTTTGGGTTCCTTCAAGTTTTAGTAAGAGTAACAAAAGATTAATAAATATTAGTGTTTTTGGGATTATAAAATCGTACCCTCTACACAGAAGTCTGGAGCCTTTTTGGTGCTCAAATTTAAATGTTTTAGGAGTATTAAAAGTCTCATAAATATGAGGGTTTTTGGGCTCATACAATGGGCCCCCTCTACCCAGGGGTCGGAGGTGTTTTTGTGCTCTTTTAAGTGCACATGGTAACACTCATAAATATGAAACATTTAGTAGTCTTAAAATACCTAATATGTTTGCTGGGGTGCCCTCTACCTAGAAGTCGGGAGCCTTTTTGGACTCATTTTGGTGCTCAAATATGAATGTTTTAGGAGTATTAAACGTCTCATAAATGGAAAGTTTTTGGGCTCATACCCAGGGGTCGGGAGCCTTTTTGGTCTCTTGGTCTCTAACACTCACAAATATGCCTCATTTAGGAGTTTCAAAAACTCAAAATGTTTGCTGGGTTTAATGACAATCTAAACATCTGGCAGAAAATGTGGACGGGGCACTTACAGAGAACTGAACGTGTCAAGGACATTGGTCATAAAAATCCAAATGATTTGGGCAGAAAAGTAGCTCAAAATGCACTTTTCCGCATGGAGACAATTACTGAAAATGTTAAAAACTTCCATATAAACAAAGGATTACAGATATTTCTTTTGTAATGAATTTTGTAAAGTGGAGAACAATAAAAAAAATCCAGTTCACCAACGGTTAAGGATAGAGTCGGATTTTAAGATGCAAACAGTAAATATTTTTACGGGAGGCAGTGCATACAGTACTGAAAAGAAAGGAAATTGTTTCAAGATTACGAGGCACTAAGTAACCTGCGAGGAAAAGTTGTCAATTGCTTTAAAACTACCTATCACGTGACCTGTACCATTGTTACCGACTAAGGCAGGATCTTGCAGACCAGTTTTGTGATATGACTAAATTTCTGCATGAGAAGACGGGTCGTGTCCGTGCTAAACATGTCGCTAGTAAAGCGAAAAGACACTAGGTGGCGCCATAGGCAAGAGACTTATTTAAACGCTGCAATTAATGCGTCTATAATTCGTAGTTTGTTTTTTGATACTGTATTGATTTAAATACAGCATGTCTTCCAAGTCATTATAATGTACGTTTGCAAGGTGGAATCATTAGTGAAATCTGGATGCATGAAGGAGAAGGTAAAATAAAATATAATGTGAAGTAAAATAAAATAACTAAAATTTAAAATATATAAAAAAAGTAGCAATGAAAAAAAAAATAAAAAAAAATATTTAAACAAAAAATATATGTTTTTTTACTAAATGATTGATTCCGGTCACAGAACAGGATTTTAAGGACTAGTTCTGTGATAGGTCTAACAGAACACATTTTTGAAGACCAGTCCTGTGATAGGTCTAAAGGCCCTCCCTAGGACAACGCCATGTAAAAGTTTCCGGTTGGTTTCATATAAAAGAGCCAGGACCGGTTAAATATCTCCGAGGAACTAGTCACGTGCCTAGTCTAGGACCGTTTCATTTTCCCGTAGGGTCATTTCAGAATTCAAACACCCAACTGCTCTCTGGAACACTTTAAACGGTGAAGTGTTTGAGCGCCGTTTTACTTTAAAACAAAAAGCAGCAGAAGTTTTACAACAGATAAACATGACATTCCAAACACCTTTTAGATTCCGTCATATATCCGATTACTGTTGTAGCACATGTATTATTTTTTTTTTTGTATAAGTTTATATACGTCGTTGCAATACTTCTATGGTTTCTTAGGAAATTTATATATTATATACGCTGACACCACTTCACTTTATGTTGTATATTCAAATTTAAACAGAATAATTACAGTATTTAAAATTTATGCAGTTGCTACTTCCAATCCAAAGAACTGATTTCGAATGGTGCTAGAATTTTGATCGGAATAAAAATATCACTTTTTGGATAACTACATCCTGTACATCTATCTATTCACCAAACGAGCTCAGTCACATGAATTGAATGAAGTTAATCGTTACACATGTTGAAAGCACTTCACATGTAAAATATATTTATATCCTTTGAGATCCTTTTTCTGTAAATAGGCAACACTTTCGTAGTATTTTTAGTAGTTTTTTTTATTTATTGTTTTTCTGCTTATTTTGCATGCAACACCTAGCATCTCACTTTAATAACTGCGGCTAATTTAATCATTAAACGTGGTTTAAATGTGAAAAACTTGTTACAGCTGAGAGGTCTTCGACAATGGGTCTCGGTGGCGTCGACACTACACAGATGCCAGATGCGTTTGTCATTCTTTTGTCATCCTTCTCAATGGCGTCGATGTCGTTCAACGTTCGTTGTTTTCCTTATATTTTGTAATTTTATATACGATCTGTAATTTTATCATCGAACATTGCGCCTCGTTCTAGTTTTCATTTGCTAGCCTAGCCCAACCTAACCTAGCCAAGTAATTGAAGATGCGTTGTGACTTTCTATCTTAAGGTTTCCTACATGCCGCTGTTTACTGCAATCTGCAGAAAGAAGCTTTGATGGCGGGTACCAAATCTTCGGTCAGAAACGGAAACCGTTGATACCATAAGTATCTATGTATTAGAAACCATGGTATATGTGTCTTTTTATTTATTCATTTAGCAAACATTCCATGAATGATGGTACAGTTTTAGAGCGGAACGGTTAAAGTACCTCTAAGCATTTTTTGAATTGCGTTTGAATATTTCACAACTGTACTTTAGCAGGGTATTGTATGACTCTTTAAATTATTAAAGCAACACTAAATTTGTATTTTTTATGAATCATTTTCATTCCAATTTATTTGTAATTTAATTTTTAATATTTAATTACAAAATTTTATTAATTTGTTTTAAAATTTTATAAATTTTATAAATTTTAAAAAATAAAGAACCAAAAAATTCAGTCATATCGAAAGTGATCGAAAAGAGACGAAAAAATGATTATTTTTTTAATATGCTAAAAAATGATAAAAAAAAGTTGTATAAAAATTATTTTGTATACTAAATATTTGCGATGCGTGTAAATGAAATAAGCGGGGCGAAGAACCTTTTTCTCGAATTTCGAAGCAGCGGTTTCTGTAGCAGATAAATGTTTAATAATGCAATCCAAAAAAGTTAGCGCATTTTATAGTGATTTCGAAAAATATAGGTCAAAGTAGACACAATTTTTTGGATTTTCAAAATCGATTTTGAAAAAATTATTTTTTAAAACCTTCAAGTTGGCAAAATTTTTTGGATTTTCAAAATTGATTTTTGAAAAAAATATTTTCTTAAAACCTTCATATCTTTTAAACGGAGCGCCGTAGATGGGTCAAAGTTGGCACAATTTTTTGGATTTTCAAAATTGATTTTTGAAAAAAAAAAAATTTCTTAAAACCTTCATATCTTCATAGCGTCGTAGATGGGTCAAAGTGGGCTCATTTTATAGTGATTTTAAAGTAGAATATTTATGGGAAATTTCATTAAAATCGGTCCAGTGGTTCTAGAGATATAGGCTGATCAGTCAAGTTTTTCTTAAATCCTTCATATCTTCTAAACGGAGCGTCGTAGATGGGTCAAAGTTGGCAACCTTTTTTGGATTTTCATAATTGATTTTTTGAAAAAAATATTTTCTTAAAACCTTCATATCTTCTAAACGGAGCGTCGTAGATGTGTCAAAGTTGGCAACATTTTTTGGATTTTCATAATTGATTTTTGAAAAAAATATTTTCTTAAAACCTTCATATCTTCTAAACGGAGCGTCGTAGATGGGTCAAAGTGGGCGCATTTTATAGTGATTTTAAAGTAGAATATTTATGGGAAATTTCATTAAAATCGGTCCAATGGTTCTAGAGATATAGGCTGATCAGTCAAGTTTTTCTTAAATCCTTCATATCTTCTAAACGGAGCGTCGTAGATGGGTCAAAGTGGGCGCATTTTATAGTGATTTTAAAGTAGAATATTTATGGGAAATTTCATTAAAATCGGTCCAATGGTTCTAGAGATATAGGCTGATCAGTCAAGTTTTTCTTAAATCCTTCATATCTTCTAAACGGAGCGTCGTAGATGGGTCAAAGTTGGCAACCTTTTTTGGATTTTCATAATTGATTTTTGAAAAAAATATTTTCTTAAAACCTTCATATCTTCTAAACGGAGCGTCGTAGATGGGTCAAAGTGGACGCATTTTATAGTGATTTTAAAGTAGAATATTTATGGGAAATTTCATAAAATCGGTCCAATGGTTCTAGAGATATAGGCTGATCAGTCAAGTTTTTCTTAAATCCTTCATATCTTCTAAACGGAGCGTCGTAGATGGGTCAAAGTTGGCAACCTTTTTTGGATTTTCATAATTGATTTTTTGAAAAAAATATTTTCTTAAAACCTTCATATCTTCTAAACGGAGCGTCGTAGATGTGTCAAAGTTGGCAACATTTTTTGGATTTTCATAATTGATTTTTGAAAAAAATATTTTCTTAAAACCTTCATATCTTCTAAACGGAGCGTCGTAGATGGGTCAAAGTGGGCGCATTTTATAGTGATTTTAAAGTAGAATATTTATGGGAAATTTCATTAAAATCGGTCCAATGGTTCTAGAGATATAGGCTGATCAGTCAAGTTTTTCTTAAATCCTTCATATCTTCTAAACGGAGCGTCGTAGATGGGTCAAAGTGGGCGCATTTTATAGTGATTTTAAAGTAGAATATTTATGGGAAATTTCATTAAAATCGGTCCAATGGTTCTAGAGATATAGGCTGATCAGTCAAGTTTTTCTTAAATCCTTCATATCTTCTAAACGGAGCGTCGTAGATGGGTCAAAGTTGGCAACCTTTTTTGGATTTTCATAATTGATTTTTTGAAAAAAATATTTTCTTAAAACCTTCATATCTTCTAAACGGAGCGTCGTAGATGGGTCAAAGTGGGCGCATTTTATAGTGATTTTAAAGTAGAATATTTATGGGAAATTTCATTAAAATCGGTCCAATGGTTCTAGAGATATAGGCTGATCAGTCAAGTTTTTCTTAAATCCTTCATATCTTCTAAACGGAGCGTCGTAGATGGGTCAAAGTTGGCAACCTTTTTTGGATTTTCATAATTGATTTTTTGAAAAAAATATTTTCTTAAAACCTTCATATCTTCTAAACGGAGCGTCGTAGATGTGTCAAAGTTGGCAACATTTTTTGGATTTTCATAATTGATTTTTGAAAAAAATATTTTCTTAAAACCTTCATATCTTCTAAACGGAGCGTCGTAGATGGGTCAAAGTTGGCACAATTTTATGGATTTTCATAATTGATATTTGGAAAAAATATTTTCTTAAAACCTTCATATCTTCTAAACGGAGCGTCGTAGATGGGTCAAAGTGGGCGCATTTTATAGTGATTTTAAAATAGAATATTTATGGGAAATTTCATTAAAATCGGTCCAATGGTTCTAGAGATATAGGCTGATCAGTCAAGTTTTTCTTAAATCCTTCATATCTTCTAAACGGAGCGTCGTAGATGGGTCAAAGTTGGCAACCTTTTTTGGATTTTCATAATTGATTTTTGATAAAAATATTTTCTTAAAACCTTCATATCTTCTAAACGGAGCGTCGTAGATGGGTCAAAGTTGGCACAATTTTATGGATTTTCATAATTGATATTTGAAAAAAATATTTTCTTAAAACCTTCATATCTTCTAAACGGAGCGTCGTAGATGGGTCAAAGTGGGCGCATTTTATAGTGATTTTAAAATAGAATATTTATGGGAAATTTCATTAAAATCGGTCCAATGGTTCTAGAGATATAGGCTGATCAGTCAAGTTTTTCTTAAATCCTTCATATCTTCTAAACGGAGCGTCGTAGATGGGTCAAAGTGGGCGCATTTTATAGTGATTTTAAAGTAGAATATTTATGGGAAATTTCATTAAAATCGGTCCAATGGTTCTAGAGATATAGGCTGATCAGTCAAGTTTTTCTTAAATCCTTCATATCTTCTAAACGGAGCGTCGTAGATGGGTCAAAGTTGGCAACCTTTTTTGGATTTTCATAATTGATTTTTTGAAAAAAATATTTTCTTAAAACCTTCATATCTTCTAAACGGAGCGTCGTAGATGTGTCAAAGTTGGCAACATTTTTTGGATTTTCATAATTGATTTTTGAAAAAAATATTTTCTTAAAACCTTCATATCTTCTAAACGGAGCGTCGTAGATGGGTCAAAGTGGGCGCATTTTATAGTGATTTTAAAGTAGAATATTTATGGGAAATTTCATTAAAATCGGTCCAATGGTTCTAGAGATATAGGCTGATCAGTCAAGTTTTTCTTAAATCCTTCATATCTTCTAAACGGAGCGTCGTAGATGGGTCAAAGTGGGCGCATTTTATAGTGATTTTAAAGTAGAATATTTATGGGAAATTTCATTAAAATCGGTCCAATGGTTCTAGAGATATAGGCTGATCAGTCAAGTTTTTCTTAAATCCTTCATATCTTCTAAACGGAGCGTCGTAGATGGGTCAAAGTTGGCAACCTTTTTTGGATTTTCATAATTGATTTTTTGAAAAAAATATTTTCTTAAAACCTTCATATCTTCTAAACGGAGCGTCGTAGATGGGTCAAAGTGGGCGCATTTTATAGTGATTTTAAAGTAGAATATTTATGGGAAATTTCATTAAAATCGGTCCAATGGTTCTAGAGATATAGGCTGATCAGTCAAGTTTTTCTTAAATCCTTCATATCTTCTAAACGGAGCGTCGTAGATGGGTCAAAGTTGGCAACCTTTTTTGGATTTTCATAATTGATTTTTTGAAAAAAATATTTTCTTAAAACCTTCATATCTTCTAAACGGAGCGTCGTAGATGTGTCAAAGTTGGCAACATTTTTTGGATTTTCATAATTGATTTTTGAAAAAAATATTTTCTTAAAACCTTCATATCTTCTAAACGGAGCGTCGTAGATGGGTCAAAGTTGGCACAATTTTATGGATTTTCATAATTGATATTTGAAAAAAATATTTTCTTAAAACCTTCATATCTTCTAAACGGAGCGTCGTAGATGGGTCAAAGTGGGCGCATTTTATAGTGATTTTAAAATAGAATATTTATGGGAAATTTCATTAAAATCGGTCCAATGGTTCTAGAGATATAGGCTGATCAGTCAAGTTTTTCTTAAATCCTTCATATCTTCTAAACGGAGCGTCGTAGATGGGTCAAAGTTGGCAACCTTTTTTGGATTTTCATAATTGATTTTTTGAAAAAAATATTTTCTTAAAACCTTCATATCTTCTAAACGGAGCGTCGTAGATGTGTCAAAGTTGGCAACATTTTTTGGATTTTCATAATTGATTTTTGAAAAAAATATTTTCTTAAAACCTTCATATCTTCTAAACGGAGCGTCGTAGATGGGTCAAAGTGGGCGCATTTTATAGTGATTTTAAAGTAGAATATTTATGGGAAATTTCATAAAATCGGTCCAATGGTTCTAGAGATATAGGCTGATCAGTCAAGTTTTTCTTAAATCCTTCATATCTTCTAAACGGAGAGTCGTAGATGGGTCAAAGTTGGCAACCTTTTTTGGATTTTCATAATTGATTTTTTGAAAAAAATATTTTCTTAAAACCTTCATATCTTCTAAACGGAGCGTCGTAGATGTGTCAAAGTTGGCAACATTTTTTGGATTTTCATAATTGATTTTTGAAAAAAATATTTTCTTAAAACCTTCATATCTTCTAAACGGAGCGTCGTAGATGGGTCAAAGTGGGCGCATTTTATAGTGATTTTAAAGTAGAATATTTATGGGAAATTTCATTAAAATCGGTCCAATGGTTCTAGAGATATAGGCTGATCAGTCAAGTTTTTCTTAAATCCTTCATATCTTCTAAACGGAGCGTCGTAGATGGGTCAAAGTGGGCGCATTTTATAGTGATTTTAAAGTAGAATATTTATGGGAAATTTCATTAAAATCGGTCCAATGGTTCTAGAGATATAGGCTGATCAGTCAAGTTTTTCTTAAATCCTTCATATCTTCTAAACGGAGCGTCGTAGATGGGTCAAAGTTGGCAACCTTTTTTGGATTTTCATAATTGATTTTTTGAAAAAAATATTTTCTTAAAACCTTCATATCTTCTAAACGGAGCGTCGTAGATGTGTCAAAGTTGGCAACATTTTTTGGATTTTCATAATTGATTTTTGAAAAAAATATTTTCTTAAAACCTTCATATCTTCTAAACGGAGCGTCGTAGATGGGTCAAAGTGGGCGCATTTTATAGTGATTTTAAAGTAGAATATTTATGGGAAATTTCATTAAAATCGGTCCAATGGTTCTAGAGATATAGGCTGATCAGTCAAGTTTTTCTTAAATCCTTCATATCTTCTAAACGGAGCGTCGTAGATGGGTCAAAGTGGGCGCATTTTATAGTGATTTTAAAATAGAATATTTATGGGAAATTTCATTAAAATCGGTCCAATGGTTCTAGAGATATAGGCTGATCAGTCAAGTTTTTCTTAAATCCTTCATATCTTCTAAACGGAGCGTCGTAGATGGGTCAAAGTTGGCAACCTTTTTTGGATTTTCATAATTGATTTTTGATAAAAATATTTTCTTAAAACCTTCATATCTTCTAAACGGAGCGTCGTAGATGGGTCAAAGTTGGCACAATTTTATGGATTTTCATAATTGATATTTGAAAAAAATATTTTCTTAAAACCTTCATATCTTCTAAACGGAGCGTCGTAGATGGGTCAAAGTGGGCGCATTTTATAGTGATTTTAAAATAGAATATTTATGGGAAATTTCATTAAAATCGGTCCAATGGTTCTAGAGATATAGGCTGATCAGTCAAGTTTTTCTTAAATCCTTCATATCTTCTAAACGGAGCGTCGTAGATGGGTCAAAGTTGGCAACCTTTTTTGGATTTTCATAATTGATTTTTGAAAAAAATATTTTCTTAAAACCTTCATATCTTCTAAACGGAGCGTCGTAGATGTGTCAAAGTTGGCAACATTTTTTGGATTTTCATAATTGATTTTTGAAAAAAAATATTTTCTTAAAACCTTCATATCTTCTAAACGGAGCGTCGTAGATGTGTCAAAGTTGGCAACATTTTTTGGATTTTCATAATTGATTTTTGAAAAAAATATTTTCTTAAAACCTTCATATCTTCTAAACGGAGCGTCGTAGATGGGTCAAAGTTGGCACAATTTTATGGATTTTCATAATTGATATTTGAAAAAAATATTTTCTTAAAACCTTCATATCTTCTAAACGGAGCGTCGTAGATGGGTCAAAGTGGGCGCATTTTATAGTGATTTTAAAATAGAATATTTATGGGAAATTTCATTAAAATCGGTCCAATGGTTCTAGAGATATAGGCTGATCAGTCAAGTTTTTCTTAAATCCTTCATATCTTCTAAACGGAGCGTCGTAGATGGGTCAAAGTTGGCAACCTTTTTTGGATTTTCATAATTGATTTTTGAAAAAAATATTTTCTTAAAACCTTCATATCTTCTAAACGGAGCGTCGTAGATGGGTCAAAGTGGGCGCATTTTATAGTGATTTTAAAATAGAATATTTATGGGAAATTTCATTAAAATCGGTCCAATGGTTCTAGAGATATAGGCTGATCAGTCAAGTTTTTCTTAAATCCTTCATATCTTCTAAACGGAGCGTCGTAGATGGGTCAAAGTTGGCAACCTTTTTTGGATTTTCATAATTGATTTTTGAAAAAAATATTTTCTTAAAACCTTCATATCTTCTAAACGGAGCGTCGTAGATGTGTCAAAGTTGGCAACATTTTTTGGATTTTCATAATTGATTTTTGAAAAAAATTATTTTCTTAAAACCTTCATATCTTCTAAACGGAGCGTCGTAGATGGGTCAAAGTGGGCGCATTTTATAGTGATTTTAAAATAGAATATTTATGGGAAATTTCATTAAAATCGGTCCAATGGTTCTAGAGATATAGGCTGATCAGTCAAGTTTTTCTTAAATCCTTCATATCTTCTAAACGGAGCGTCGTAGATGTGTCAAAGTTGGCAACATTTTTTGGATTTTCATAATTGATTTTTGAAAAAAAATATTTTCTTAAAACCTTCATATCTTCTAAACGGAGCGTCGTAGATGTGTCAAAGTTGGCAACATTTTTTGGATTTTCATAATTGATTTTTGAAAAAAATATTTTCTTAAAACCTTCATATCTTCTAAACGGAGCGTCGTAGATGGGTCAAAGTTGGCACAATTTTATGGATTTTCATAATTGATATTTGAAAAAAATATTTTCTTAAAACCTTCATATCTTCTAAACGGAGCGTCGTAGATGGGTCAAAGTGGGCGCATTTTATAGTGATTTTAAAATAGAATATTTATGGGAAATTTCATTAAAATCGGTCCAATGGTTCTAGAGATATAGGCTGATCAGTCAAGTTTTTCTTAAATCCTTCATATCTTCTAAACGGAGCGTCGTAGATGGGTCAAAGTTGGCAACCTTTTTTGGATTTTCATAATTGATTTTTGAAAAAAATATTTTCTTAAAACCTTCATATCTTCTAAACGGAGCGTCGTAGATGGGTCAAAGTGGGCGCATTTTATAGTGATTTTAAAATAGAATATTTATGGGAAATTTCATTAAAATCGGTCCAATGGTTCTAGAGATATAGGCTGATCAGTCAAGTTTTTCTTAAATCCTTCATATCTTCTAAACGGAGCGTCGTAGATGGGTCAAAGTTGGCAACCTTTTTTGGATTTTCATAATTGATTTTTGAAAAAAATATTTTCTTAAAACCTTCATATCTTCTAAACGGAGCGTCGTAGATGTGTCAAAGTTGGCAACATTTTTTGGATTTTCATAATTGATTTTTGAAAAAAATTATTTTCTTAAAACCTTCATATCTTCTAAACGGAGCGTCGTAGATGGGTCAAAGTGGGCGCATTTTATAGTGATTTTAAAATAGAATATTTATGGGAAATTTCATTAAAATCGGTCCAATGGTTCTAGAGATATAGGCTGATCAGTCAAGTTTTTCTTAAATCCTTCATATCTTCTAAACGGAGCGTCGTAGATGGGTCAAAGTTGGCAACCTTTTTTGGATTTTCATAATTGATTTTTGAAAAAAATATTTTCTTAAAACCTTCATATCTTCTAAACGGAGCGTCGTAGATGGGTCAAAGTGGGCGCATTTTATAGTGATTTTAAAATAGAATATTTATGGGAAATTTCATTAAAATCGGTCCAATGGTTCTAGAGATATAGGCTGATCAGTCAAGTTTTTCTTAAATCCTTCATATCTTCTAAACGGAGCGTCGTAGATGGGTCAAAGTTGGCAACCTTTTTTGGATTTTCATAATTGATTTTTGAAAAAAATATTTTCTTAAATTTCATTAAAATCGGTCCAATGGTTCTAGAGATATAGGCTGATCAGTCAAGTTTTTCTTAAATCCTTCATATCTTCTAAACGGAGCGTCGTAGATGTGTCAAAGTTGGCAACCTTTTTTGGATTTTCATAATTGATTTTTGAAAAAAATATTTTCTTAAAACCTTCATATCTTCTAAACGGAGCGTCGTAGATGGGTCAAAATGGTTCTAGAGATATAGGCTGATCAGTCAAGTTTTTCTTAAATCCTTCATATCTTCTAAACGGAGCGTCGTAGATGGGTCAAAGTTGGCAACCTTTTTTGGATTTTCATAATTGATTTTTGAAAAAAATATTTTCTTAAAACCTTCATATCTTCTAAACGGAGCGTCGTAGATGTGTCAAAGTTGGCAACATTTTTTGGATTTTCATAATTGATTTTTGAAAAAAATTATTTTCTTAAAACCTTCATATCTTCTAAACGGAGCGTCGTAGATGGGTCAAAGTGGGCGCATTTTATAGTGATTTTAAAATAGAATATTTATGGGAAATTTCATTAAAATCGGTCCAATGGTTCTAGAGATATAGGCTGATCAGTCAAGTTTTTCTTAAATCCTTCATATCTTCTAAACGGAGCGTCGTAGATGTGTCAAAGTTGGCAACATTTTTTGGATTTTCATAATTGATTTTTGAAAAAAAATATTTTCTTAAAACCTTCATATCTTCTAAACGGAGCGTCGTAGATGTGTCAAAGTTGGCAACATTTTTTGGATTTTCATAATTGATTTTTGAAAAAAATATTTTCTTAAAACCTTCATATCTTCTAAACGGAGCGTCGTAGATGGGTCAAAGTTGGCACAATTTTATGGATTTTCATAATTGATATTTGAAAAAAATATTTTCTTAAAACCTTCATATCTTCTAAACGGAGCGTCGTAGATGGGTCAAAGTGGGCGCATTTTATAGTGATTTTAAAATAGAATATTTATGGGAAATTTCATTAAAATCGGTCCAATGGTTCTAGAGATATAGGCTGATCAGTCAAGTTTTTCTTAAATCCTTCATATCTTCTAAACGGAGCGTCGTAGATGGGTCAAAGTTGGCAACCTTTTTTGGATTTTCATAATTGATTTTTGAAAAAAATATTTTCTTAAAACCTTCATATCTTCTAAACGGAGCGTCGTAGATGGGTCAAAGTGGGCGCATTTTATAGTGATTTTAAAATAGAATATTTATGGGAAATTTCATTAAAATCGGTCCAATGGTTCTAGAGATATAGGCTGATCAGTCAAGTTTTTCTTAAATCCTTCATATCTTCTAAACGGAGCGTCGTAGATGGGTCAAAGTTGGCAACCTTTTTTGGATTTTCATAATTGATTTTTGAAAAAAATATTTTCTTAAATTTCATTAAAATCGGTCCAATGGTTCTAGAGATATAGGCTGATCAGTCAAGTTTTTCTTAAATCCTTCATATCTTCTAAACGGAGCGTCGTAGATGGGTCAAAGTTGGCAACCTTTTTTGGATTTTCATAATTGATTTTTGAAAAAAATATTTTCTTAAAACCTTCATATCTTCTAAATGGAGCGTCGTAGATGGGTCAAAGTGGGCGCATTTTATAGTGATTTTAAAGTAGAATATTTATGGGAAATTTCATTAAAATCGGTCCAATGGTTCTAGAGATATAGGCTGATCAGTCAAGTTTTTCTTAAATCCTTCATATCTTCTAAACGGAGCGTCGTAGATGGGTCAAAGTTGGCAACCTTTTTTGGATTTTCATAATTGATTTTTGAAAAAAATATTTTCTTAAATTTCATTAAAATCGGTCCAATGGTTCTAGTCATATAGGCTGATCAGTCAAGTTTTTCTTAAATCCTTCATATCTTCTAAACGGAGCGTCGTAGATGTGTCAAAGTTGGCAACATTTTTTGGATTTTCATAATTGATTTTTGAAAAAAATATTTTCTTAAAACCTTCATATCTTCTAAACGGAGCGTCGTAGATGGGTCAAAGTGGGCGCATTTTATAGTGATTTTAAAATAGAATATTTATCGGAAATTTCATTAAAATCGGTCCAATGGTTCTAGAGATATAGGCTGATCAGTCAAGTTTTTCTTAAATCCTTCATATCTTCTAAACGGAGCGTCGTAGATGTGTCAAAGTTGGCAACCTTTTTTGGATTTTCATAATTGATTTTTGAAAAAAATATTTTCTTAAAACCTTCATATCTTCTAAACGGAGCGTCGTAGATGGGTCAAAGTTGGCAACCTTTTTTGGATTTTCATAATTGATTTTTGAAAAAAATATTTTCTTAAATTTCATTAAAATCGGTCCAATGGTTCTAGAGATATAGGCTGATCAGTCAAGTTTTTCTTAAATCCTTCATATCTTCTAAACGGAGCGTCGTAGATGTGTCAAAGTTGGCAACCTTTTTTGGATTTTCATAATTGATTTTTGAAAAAAATATTTTCTTAAAACCTTCTAAACGGAGCGTCGTAGATGGGTCAAAGTGGTCGCATTTTATAGTGATTTTAAAATAGAATATTTATCGGAAATTTCATTAAAATCGGTCCAATGGTTCTAGAGATATAGGCTGATCAGTCAAGTTTTTCTTAAATCCTTCATATCTTCTAAACGGAGCGTCGTAGATGGGTCAAAGTTGGCAACCTTTTTTGGATTTTCATAATTGATTTTTGAAAAAAATATTTTCTTAAAACCTTCATATCTTCTAAACGGAGCGTCGTAGATGGGTCAAAATTGGCACAATTTTATGGATTTTCATAATTGATTTTTGAAAAAAATATTTTCTTAAAACCTTCATATCTTCTAAACGGAGCGTCGTAGATGGGTCAAAGTGGGCGCATTTTATAGTGATTTTAAAATAGAATATTTATGGGAAATTTCATTAAAATCGGTCCAATGGTTCTAGAGATATAGGCTGATCAGTCAAGTTTTTCTTAAATCCTTCATATCTTCTAAACGGAGCGTCGTAGATGGGTCAAAGTTGGCAACCTTTTTTGGATTTTCATAATTGATTTTTGAAAAAAATATTTTCTTAAATTTCATTAAAATCGGTCCAATGGTTCTAGAGATATAGGCTGATCAGTCAAGTTTTTCTTAAATCCTTCATATCTTCTAAACGGAGCGTCGTAGATGTGTCAAAGTTGGCAACCTTTTTTGGATTTTCATAATTGATTTTTGAAAAAAATATTTTCTTAAAACCTTCATATCTTCTAAACGGAGCGTCGTAGATGGGTCAAAGTGGGCGCATTTTATAGTGATTTTAAAGTAGAATATTTATGGGAAATTTCATTAAAATCGGTCCAATGGTTCTAGAGATATAGGCTGATCAGTCAAGTTTTTCTTAAATCCTTCATATCTTCTAAACGGAGCGTCGTAGATGGGTCAAAGTTGGCAACCTTTTTTGGATTTTCATAATTGATTTTTGAAAAAAATATTTTCTTAAATTTCATTAAAATCGGTCCAATGGTTCTAGTCATATAGGCTGATCAGTCAAGTTTTTCTTAAATCCTTCATATCTTCTAAACGGAGCGTCGTAGATGTGTCAAAGTTGGCAACATTTTTTGGATTTTCATAATTGATTTTTGAAAAAAATATTTTCTTAAAACCTTCATATCTTCTAAACGGAGCGTCGTAGATGGGTCAAAGTGGGCGCATTTTATAGTGATTTTAAAATAGAATATTTATCGGAAATTTCATTAAAATCGGTCCAATGGTTCTAGAGATATAGGCTGATCAGTCAAGTTTTTCTTAAATCCTTCATATCTTCTAAACGGAGCGTCGTAGATGTGTCAAAGTTGGCAACCTTTTTTGGATTTTCATAATTGATTTTTGAAAAAAATATTTTCTTAAAACCTTCATATCTTCTAAACGGAGCGTCGTAGATGGGTCAAAGTTGGCAACCTTTTTTGGATTTTCATAATTGATTTTTGAAAAAAATATTTTCTTAAATTTCATTAAAATCGGTCCAATGGTTCTAGAGATATAGGCTGATCAGTCAAGTTTTTCTTAAATCCTTCATATCTTCTAAACGGAGCGTCGTAGATGTGTCAAAGTTGGCAACCTTTTTTGGATTTTCATAATTGATTTTTGAAAAAAATATTTTCTTAAAACCTTCTAAACGGAGCGTCGTAGATGGGTCAAAGTGGTCGCATTTTATAGTGATTTTAAAATAGAATATTTATCGGAAATTTCATTAAAATCGGTCCAATGGTTCTAGAGATATAGGCTGATCAGTCAAGTTTTTCTTAAATCCTTCATATCTTCTAAACGGAGCGTCGTAGATGGGTCAAAGTTGGCAACCTTTTTTGGATTTTCATAATTGATTTTTGAAAAAAATATTTTCTTAAATTTCATTAAAATCGGTCCAATGGTTCTAGAGATATAGGCTGATCAGTCAAGTTTTTCTTAAATCCTTCATATCTTCTAAACGGAGCGTCGTAGATGTGTCAAAGTTGGCAACCTTTTTTGGATTTTCATAATTGATTTTTGAAAAAAATATTTTCTTAAAACCTTCATATCTTCTAAACGGAGCGTCGTAGATGGGTCAAAGTGGTCGCATTTTATAGTGATTTTAAAATAGAATATTTATGGGAAATTTCATTAAAATCGGTCCAATGGTTCTAGAGATATAGGCTGATCAGTCAAGTTTTTCTTAAATCCTTCATATCTTCTAAACGGAGCGTCGTAGATGGGTCAAAGTTGGCAACCTTTTTTGGATTTTCATAATTGATTTTTGAAAAAAATATTTTCTTAAAACCTTCATATCTTCTAAACGGAGCGTCGTAGATGGGTCAAAATTGGCACAATTTTATGGATTTTCATAATTGATTTTTGAAAAAAATATTTTCTTAAAACCTTCATATCTTCTAAACGGAGCGTCGTAGATGGGTCAAAGTGGGCGCATTTTATAGTGATTTTAAAGTAGAATATTTATGGGAAATTTCATTAAAATCGGTCCAATGGTTCTAGAGATATAGGCTGATCAGTCAAGTTTTTCTTAAATCCTTCATATCTTCTAAACGGAGCGTCGTAGATGTGTCAAAGTTGGCAACATTTTTTGGATTTTCATAATTGATTTTTGAAAAAAATATTTTCTTAAAACCTTCATATCTTCTAAACGGAGCGTCGTAGATGGGTCAAAATTGGCACAATTTTATGGATTTTCATAATTGATTTTAGAAAAAAATATTTTCTTAAAACCTTCATATCTTCTAAACGGAGCGTCGTAGATGTGTCAAAGTTGGCAACATTTTTTGGATTTTCATAATTGATTTTTGAAAAAAAATATTTTCTTAAAACCTTCATATCTTCTAAACCGAGCGTCGTAGATGGGTCAAAGTGGGCGCATTTTATAGTGATTTTAAAATAGAATATTTATGGGAAATTTCATTAAAATCGGTCCAATGGTTCTAGAGATATAGGCTGATCAGTCAAGTTTTTCTTAAATCCTTCATATCTTCTAAACGGAGCGTCGTAGATGGGTCAAAGTTGGCAACCTTTTTTGGATTTTCATAATTGATTTTTGAAAAAAATATTTTCTTAAAACCTTCATATCTTCTAAACGGAGCGTCGTAGATGGGTCAAAGTGGGCGCATTTTATAGTGATTTTAAAATAGAATATTTATGGGAAATTTCATTAAAATCGGTCCAATGGTTCTAGAGATATAGGCTGATCAGTCAAGTTTTTCTTAAATCCTTCATATCTTCTAAACGGAGCATCGTAGATGGGTCAAAGTTGGCAACCTTTTTTGGATTTTCATAATTGATTTTTGAAAAAAATATTTTCTTAAAACCTTCATATCTTCTAAACGGAGCGTCGTAGATGGGTCAAAATTGGCACAATTTTATGGATTTTCATAATTGATTTTTGAAAAAAATATTTTCTTAAAACCTTCATATCTTCTAAACGGAGCGTCGTAAAATCGTTAAAATCGGTCCAATGGTTCTAGAGATATAGGCTGATCAGTCAAGTTTTTCTTAAATCCTTCATATCTTCTAAACGGAGCGTCGTAGATGGGTCAAAGTTGGCAACCTTTTTTGGATTTTCATAATTGATTTTTGAAAAAAATATTTTCTTAAATTTCATTAAAATCGGTCCAATGGTTCTAGAGATATAGGCTGATCAGTCAAGTTTTTCTTAAATCCTTCATATCTTCTAAACGGAGCGTCGTAGATGGGTCAAAGTTGGCAACCTTTTTTGGATTTTCATAATTGATTTTTGAAAAAAATATTTTCTTAAAACCTTCATATCTTCTAAACGGAGCGTCGTAGATGGGTCAAAATTGGCACAATTTTATGGATTTTCATAATTGATTTTTGAAAAAAATATTTTCTTAAAACCTTCATATCTTCTAAACGGAGCGTCGTAGATGGGTCAAAGTGGGCGCATTTTATAGTGATTTTAAAGTAGAATATTTATGGGAAATTTCATTAAAATCGGTCCAATGGTTCTAGAGATATAGGCTGATCAGTCAAGTTTTTCTTAAATCCTTCATATCTTCTAAACGGAGCGTCGTAGATGGGTCAAAGTTGGCAACCTTTTTTGGATTTTCATAATTGATTTTTGAAAAAAATATTTTCTTAAAACCTTCATATCTTCTAAACGGAGCGTCGTAGATGGGTCAAAGTGGGCGCATTTTATAGTGATTTTAAAATAGAATATTTATGGGAAATTTCATTAAAATCGGTCCAATGGTTCTAGAGATATAGGCTGATCAGTCAAGTTTTTCTTAAATCCTTCATATCTTCTAAACGGAGCGTCGTAGATGGGTCAAAGTTGGCAACCTTTTTTGGATTTTCATAATTGATTTTTGAAAAAAATATTTTCTTAAAACCTTCATATCTTCTAAACGGAGCGTCGTAGATGGGTCAAAGTGGGCGCATTTTATAGTGATTTTAAAGTAGAATATTTATGGGAAATTTCATTAAAATCGGTCCAATGGTTCTAGAGATATAGGCTGATCAGTCAAGTTTTTCTTAAATCCTTCATATCTTCTAAACGGAGCGTCGTAGATGGGTCAAAGTTGGCAACCTTTTTTGGATTTTCATAATTGATTTTTGAAAAAAATATTTTCTTAAATTTCATTAAAATCGGTCCAATGGTTCTAGAGATATAGGCTGATCAGTCAAGTTTTTCTTAAATCCTTCATATCTTCTAAACGGAGCGTCGTAGATGTGTCAAAGTTGGCAACATTTTTTGGATTTTCATAATTGATTTTTGAAAAAAATATTTTCTTAAAACCTTCATATCTTCTAAACGGAGCGTCGTAGATGGGTCAAAGTGGGCGCATTTTATAGTGATTTTAAAATAGAATATTTATCGGAAATTTCATTAAAATCGGTCCAATGGTTCTAGAGATATAGGCTGATCAGTCAAGTTTTTCTTAAATCCTTCATATCTTCTAAACGGAGCGTCGTAGATGGGTCAAAGTTGGCAACCTTTTTTGGATTTTCATAATTGATTTTTGAAAAAAATATTTTCTTAAATTTCATTAAAATCGGTCCAATGGTTCTAGAGATATAGGCTGATCAGTCAAGTTTTTCTTAAATCCTTCATATCTTCTAAACGGAGCGTCGTAGATGTGTCAAAGTTGGCAACCTTTTTTGGATTTTCATAATTGATTTTTGAAAAAAATATTTTCTTAAAACCTTCATATCTTCTAAACGGAGCGTCGTAGATGGGTCAAAGTGGGCGCATTTTATAGTGATTTTAAAATAGAATATTTATGGGAAATTTCATTAAAATCGGTCCAATGGTTCTAGAGATATAGGATGATCAGTCAAGTTTTTCTTAAATCCTTCATATCTTCTAAACGGAGCGTCGTAGATGGGTCAAAGTTGGCAACATTTTTTGGATTTTCATAATTGATTTTTGAAAAAATATTTTCTTAAAGTAGAATATTTATGGGAAATTTCATTAAAATCGGTCCAATGGTTCTAGAGATATAGGCTGATCAGTCAAGTTTTTCTTAAATCCTTCATATCTTCTAAACGGAGCGTCGTAGATGGGTCAAAGTTGGCAACCTTTTTTGGATTTTCATAATTGATTTTTGAAAAAAATATTTTCTTAAAACCTTCATATCTTCTAAACGGAGCGTCGTAGATGGGTCAAAATTGGCACAATTTTATGGATTTTCATAATTGATTTTTTAAAAAAATATTTTCTTAAAACCTTCATATCTTCTAAACGGAGCGTCGTAGATGGGTCAAAGTGGGCGCATTTTATAGTGATTTGAAAGTAGAATATTTATGGGAAATTTCATTAAAATCGGTCCAATGGTTCTAGAGATATAGGCTGATCAGTCAAGTTTTTCTTAAATCCTTCATATCTTCTAAACGGAGCGTCGTAGATGTGTCAAAGTTGGCAACATTTTTTGGATTTTCATAATTGATTTTTGAAAAAAAATATTTTCTTAAAACCTTCATATCTTCTAAACGGAGCGTCGTAGATGGGTCAAAGTGGGCGCATTTTATAGTGATTTTAAAGTAGAATATTTATGGGAAATTTCATTAAAATCGGTCCAATGGTTCTAGAGATATAGGCTGATCAGTCAAGTTTTTCTTAAATCCTTCATATCTTCTAAACGGAGCGTCGTAGATGGGTCAAAGTTGGCAACATTTTTTGGATTTTCATAATTGATTTTTGAAAAAAATATTTTCTTAAAACCTTCATATCTTCTAAACGGAGCGTCGTAGATGGGTCAAAGTGGGCGCATTTTATAGTGATTTTAAAGTAGAATATTTATGGGAAATTTCATTAAAATCGGTCCAATGGTTCTAGAGATATAGGCTGATCAGTCAAGTTTTTCTTAAATCCTTCATATCTTCTAAACGGAGCGTCGTAGATGGGTCAAAGTTGGCAACCTTTTTTGGATTTTCATAATTGATTTTTGAAAAAAATATTTTCTTAAAACCTTCATATCTTCTAAACGGAGCGTCGTAGATGGGTCAAAGTGGGCGCATTTTATAGTGATTTTAAAGTAGAATATTTATGGGAAATTTCATTAAAATCGGTCCAATGGTTCTAGAGATATAGGCTGATCAGTCAAGTTTTTCTTAAATCCCTCATATCTTCTAAACGGAGCGTCGTAGATGTGTCAAAGTTAGCAACATTTTTTGGATTTTCATAATTGATTTTTGAAAAAAAATATTTTCTTAAAACCTTCATATCTTCTAAACGGAGCGTCGTAGATGGGTCAAAGTTGGCACAATTTTATGGATTTTCATAATTGATTTTTGAAAAAAATATTTTCTTAAAACCTTCATATCTTCTAAACGGAGCGTCGTAGATGGGTCAAAGTTGGCAACATTTTTTGGATTTTCATAATTGATTTTTGAAAAAAATATTTTCTTAAAACCTTCATATCTTCTAAACGGAGCGTCGTAGATGGGTCAAAGTTGGCACAATTTTATGGATTTTCATAATTGATTTTTGAAAAAAATATTTTCTTAAAACCTTCATATCTTCTAAACGGAGCGTCGTAGATGGGTCAAAGTGGGCGCATTTTATAGTGATTTTAAAGTAGAATATTTATGGGAAATTTCATTAAAATCGGTCCAATGGTTCTAGAGATATAGGCTGATCAGTCAAGTTTTTCTTAAATCCTTCATATCTTCTAAACGGAGCGTCGTAGATGGGTCAAAGTTGGCACAATTTTATGGATTTTCATAATTGATTTTTTAAAAAAATATTTTCTTAAAACCTTCATATCTTCTAAACGGAGCGTCGTAGATGGGTCAAAGTGGGCGCATTTTATAGTGATTTGAAAGTAGAATATTTATGGGAAATTTCATTAAAATCGGTCCAATGGTTCTAGAGATATAGGCTGATCAGTCAAGTTTTTCTTAAATCCTTCATATCTTCTAAACGGAGCGTCGTAGATGTGTCAAAGTTGGCAACATTTTTTGGATTTTCATAATTGATTTTTGAAAAAAATATTTTCTTAAAACCTTCATATCTTCTAAACGGAGCGTCGTAGATGGGTCAAAGTGGGCGCATTTTATAGTGATTTTAAAGTAGAATATTTATGGGAAATTTCATTAAAATCGGTCCAATGGTTCGAGAGATATAGGCTGATCAGTCAAGTTTTTCTTAAATCCTTCATATCTTCTAAACGGAGCGTCGTAGATGGGTCAAAGTTGGCAACCTTTTTTGGATTTTCATAATTGATTTTTGAAAAAAATATTTTCTTAAAACCTTCATATCTTCTAAACGGAGCGTCGTAGATGGGTCAAAGTGGGCGCATTTTATAGTGATTTTAAAGTAGAATATTTATGGGAAATTTCATTAAAATCGGTCCAATGGTTCTAGAGATATAGGCTGATCAGTCAAGTTTTTCTTAAATCCCTCATATCTTCTAAACGGAGCGTCGTAGATGTGTCAAAGTTAGCAACATTTTTTGGATTTTCATAATTGATTTTTGAAAAAAAATATTTTCTTAAAACCTTCATATCTTATAAACGGAGCGTCGTAGATGGGTCAAAGTGGGCGCATTTTATAGTGATTTTAAAGTAGAATATTTATGGGAAATTTCATTAAAATCGGTCCAATGGTTCTAGAGATATAGGCTGATCAGTCAAGTTTTTCTTAAATCCCTCATATCTTCTAAACGGAGCGTCGTAGATGGGTCAAAGTTGGCAACCTTTTTTGGATTTTCATAATTGATTTTTGAAAAAAATATTTTCTTAAAACCTTCATATCTTCTAAACGGAGCGTCGTAGATGGGTCAAAGTGGGCGCATTTTATAGTGATTTTAAAGTAGAATATTTATGGGAAATTTCATTAAAATCGGTCCAATGGTTCTAGAGATATAGGCTGATCAGTCAAGTTTTTCTTAAATCCCTCATATCTTCTAAACGGAGCGTCGTAGATGTGTCAAAGTTAGCAACATTTTTTGGATTTTCATAATTGATTTTTGAAAAAAAATATTTTCTTAAAACCTTCATATCTTCTAAACGGAGCGTCGTAGATGGGTCAAAGTTGGCACAATTTTATGGATTTTCATAATTGATTTTTGAAAAAAATATTTTCTTAAAACCTTCATATCTTCTAAACGGAGCGTCGTAGATGGGTCAAAGTTGGCAACATTTTTTGGATTTTCATAATTGATTTTTGAAAAAAATATTTTCTTAAAACCTTCATATCTTCTAAACGGAGCGTCGTAGATGGGTCAAAGTTGGCACAATTTTATGGATTTTCATAATTGATTTTTGAAAAAAATATTTTCTTAAAACCTTCATATCTTCTAAACGGAGCGTCGTAGATGGGTCAAAGTGGGCGCATTTTATAGTGATTTTAAAGTAGAATATTTATGGGAAATTTCATTAAAATCGGTCCAATGGTTCTAGAGATATAGGCTGATCAGTCAATTTTTTCTTAAATCCTTCATATCTTCTAAACGGAGCGTCGTAGATGGGTCAAAATTGGCACAATTTTATGGATTTTCATAATTGATTTTTTAAAAAAATATTTTCTTAAAACCTTCATATCTTCTAAACGGAGCGTCGTAGATGGGTCAAAGTGGGCGCATTTTATAGTGATTTGAAAGTAGAATATTTATGGGAAATTTCATTAAAATCGGTCCAATGGTTCTAGAGATATAGGCTGATCAGTCAAGTTTTTCTTAAATCCTTCATATCTTCTAAACGGAGCGTCGTAGATGTGTCAAAGTTGGCAACATTTTTTGGATTTTCATAATTGATTTTTGAAAAAAATATTTTCTTAAAACCTTCATATCTTCTAAACGGAGCGTCGTAGATGGGTCAAAGTGGGCGCATTTTATAGTGATTTTAAAGTAGAATATTTATGGGAAATTTCATTAAAATCGGTCCAATGGTTCTAGAGATATAGGCTGATCAGTCAAGTTTTTCTTAAATCCTTCATATCTTCTAAACGGAGCGTCGTAGATGGGTCAAAGTTGGCAACCTTTTTTGGATTTTCATAATTGATTTTTGAAAAAAATATTTTCTTAAAACCTTCATATCTTCTAAACGGAGCGTCGTAGATGGGTCAAAGTGGGCGCATTTTATAGTGATTTTAAAGTAGAATATTTATGGGAAATTTCATTAAAATCGGTCCAATGGTTCTAGAGATATAGGCTGATCAGTCAATTTTTTCTTAAATCCCTCATATCTTCTAAACGGAGCGTCGTAGATGGGTCAAAGTTGGCAACATTTTTTGGATTTTCATAATTGATTTTTGAAAAAAATATTTTCTTAAAACCTTCATATCTTCTAAACGGAGCGTCGTAGATGGGTCAAAGTGGGCGCATTTTATAGTGATTTTAAAGTAGAATATTTATGGGAAATTTCATTAAAATCGGTCCAATGGTTCTAGAGATATAGGCTGATCAGTCAATTTTTTCTTAAATCCTTCATATCTTCTAAACGGAGCGTCGTAGATGGGTCAAAGTTGGCAACATTTTTTGGATTTTCATAATTGATTTTTGAAAAAAATATTTTCTTAAAACCTTCATATCTTCTAAACGGAGCGTCGTAGATGGGTCAAAGTGGGCGCATTTTATAGTGATTTTAAAGTAGAATATTTATGGGAAATTTCATTAAAATCGGTCCAATGGTTCTAGAGATATAGGCTGATCAGTCAAGTTTTTCTTAAATCCTTCATATCTTCTAAACGGAGCGTCGTAGATGGGTCAAAGTGGGCGCATTTTATAGTGATTTTAAAGTAGAATATTCAGTGGTTCTAGAGATATAGGCTGATGAGTCAAGTTTTTCTTAAATCCTTCATATCTTCTAAACGGAGCGTCGTAGATGGGTCAAAGTCGGCACAAATTTTTGGATTTTCAAAATTGATTTTTGAAAACGGAGTGTCGTAGATGGGTCAAAGTGGGCGCTATAGTGATTTTAAAGTAGATTATTTATGGGAAATTTCATTATTAGAGATATAGGATGACTAAACCCTTCATATCTGCTAAACGGAGCATCGAAGATGGGTCAAAGTGGGCGCATTTTATAGTGATTTCTATAAATCATTTCATATGCTGGAAGCTTTCGTAATCATATTTTATAATAAAAGTATTCGATAATGGTATACGCACCTAACCTATTAAAAACGTTTGAGTGCATTAAATGTTTATACAAAAAATATCGTTAATAAAAATTCTTTCATTTCAAATTTAATGCAGCCGCGAACAAACTTCCTGTATGCGCGTATCGAATGCATATCAATAATACTAATAATAAAAAAAAAATAATCCGTTCAACAGAAAACGCAGTTTCGACTGGCAAAAGCTGATCCTAGCATTTAATATGCATTGCACGAGCCGCACCCTTTGCAGGCAGGCGACACATTTTACGGAATGAATGGTGGTAGGCAACATGTTTAAGTGGTGTGCGAGCGATCATCTGTATCGGCTGGCATCGGCTGGCTGCATCTGCAACAACAAACCATTCGGGAAAAGTGGAAAATTCCATAAAGTAACACCTTGGCGCATAGCAATCGACGTACGTGGTGGACGTGGACGTGAGGATCATAAAATACGATGCGGCCGCGGCACGTTTATTGTTATGGACGCATCAATTGCTGCCAAGTTAGTGAAACCTTCTGCGACACTTGCAGCAAGCAAGGCTAGCATTGATAAACCAATGATTTTTATTGGTAATGCTTACACGATCTTATAAGCAGTATACAAGGTACTTTATAAAACCATAAAAATATAGAAACGTTTTCGACGTTAACTCTATATTGTAAATAAATATTGTTTATATTACGTTTTCCCTAGTAGAATTTTTTGTTAGGGCCATGACTGGGAACCGATAATATTAGTTTGCTCATATCATAAGCTACCAGTTATATGACCAAGTAAGACTAGTCAAGTACTGGTCGGTTACTGATAGCGAAATGATCAGAAACCTAAGTGTTTTAATTGGCTGGTTTCTGGTCGGAAAGTGCGTAACAAAAGTTGCGAGGTTCTGGGCAAGTGTCTAGTAAAACTGGTAGAGATTGTTATTTGGGAATATTTGTTGACAAAAAAATATTATTTTTTTAACAAAAAAAAAGAAATGTTTTTCGAAAGAAATGCTTTTGAGCCCAAATGCTGGTCCAAAAGCTTCCGGAAACCTGGGTAGAGGACACGCTTTTATGAGCCCAAAAATCCTCACAAATCATTTGGCTCTCTTACGATCATTTTAAGTACTCCTAAAACATTAATATTTATGATTCTACACTTACACTACTCATCTTTCTGGAGGGGTCAGAAATTAGTCCAACCTTTCGTAGATCGTAGGACATGTTTTACTTAGTCCAGACTTCCATGAAAATGCATGAAAATGATTGTCTGTTGGACTTACATACACGCTTCAAAAAAAAAAAAAATGGCTCTCCCAAACATAATTTTGCAGGCATTAACATGTATGTTTGGAATTTTATGTAAACATAATAAATAATTGCCTGATAAATCAGCTCTGATTTACATTATGATATCACATATGATATGTACGCGTTAGCGCTGGACATGTTTCTAAAATGTGTTCTGGATCTTCA
Organism: Dryomyza anilis; assembly: GCA_951804985.1. Taxonomy (NCBI): domain Eukaryota; kingdom Metazoa; phylum Arthropoda; class Insecta; order Diptera; family Dryomyzidae; genus Dryomyza; species Dryomyza anilis. The sequence goes on from OX638134.1 coordinate 1,868,473, forward strand.
TCGTCTTCTAGACATAATCTACATGTACTGTCTGTTTGTATACCCATCCTAGTCAGATGTTTAGCAAGCCGACAATGACCTGTAAGAAGTCCTGTTAGAATTCGCCGGTTTTTCTTCGACAGTTTAATATATTCTTTAAATCTTCTTAAGTCATAGGACCCAACGAAATTCTTTGATTGACGCATATTATTTGTACGTTTTGTACCACAATTTGTATATATTTTAAATTTACAAATGACATCGTATTACCGTTACGAATACGTTTTCTCAACAAAGATCAAAAGACACGTATGCATAGCGGTCACCGAGTGTAAACTTCGTATACAAGAAGAATATGCAAGAATACTTTTATTTACATCTAAATACATTTTTTTGTTTCTTTTCAAAAATCAGTATGTTTAAAAGAACCAATACTTCAAACGATGACAAAAGACACGTACGCAGAAAATGCCGAACACCGAGTGCCAACTTCGTATACAAGAAGAATGTTGGAAGAATACATTTATTTACATCTAATTACATTTTGTTGTTTCTTTTCAAACATAAGTATGTTTAAAAGAACCAATACATACTTCAAACGATGATAAAAGAGACGTAGATAGAAAATTCTGCTCAACGAGTGCCAACATCGTATATGTTGGAAGAATACATTGGAAGAATACATATATTTAAATCCAATTTCTTATTTGTTTGTTTTTAAACATCAATATGTTCAAACGTTGGCAAAAGATGGCGTAGGTAGAAAATGCGGCGCAATGTAGCCAACTTCGTCTGTCGATAACTAATCGAATGAAGACAAGCGTTGCGAACATTGCGTTATAATTAGATTTGAATAACATTTTCTGTTTGTTTTGAAACATAGTTATAACCAAGTAAACTGCCAAGAAATAGTATATTCAAATGCAATTAAAATTTTATGTTTGTATTGTAACATATTTATGATAAGTTTGACAGATTCTGCTGGGGAATATATAAAATGTTTACACATAGTAATATGTTATTACCATCTGAACAATAATTTTATTACACTTTATTCATAATACATGTATGGTGATTTCGTATTATTTTTTAATTACATTCAAACATATTCAAACAAATCTTTTCTATCCGTGTACTCAAAAAACATTATTTTTTTAATAAAATTGAGACCTCAGAAAAAAATTTTAAATTTAACGCTTTTTTATATCTAATTTATGCTAAATATGCTTCTTATATGCGTAATGCTTTGTAGATATTGGATGAATTAATTAATATTTGTTAAGAAACAAAATAAATTGTCTATCAATTCAAATATATACGCGCTACCAAATATAACTTTGCAGGAATCACATATATCTTTACAGCTTTATGGAAACAAAAGTATTATAGCATTAACAAACATTATTATAATAACAGCCAAACATATTTTTGTTTTCGTTCAAACATATTTACATTCAGAATGAATAATTTTTGGCGTTCTTGAAAACATATATATGTTTGATTGTGAAATACAGTCAAATATCTAGACAAATAAATATATTGAATATTCTTATTAAAACTATACTAGTTAATTTCGTGAGAAATCTTTAATTTTAGTAAAATTTGAATAATGAATTCAAGTATTTTTTACTTGCCTCCAAATGTTACTTGACTTTTGAGAAATTTATTTCACTTCGTGTATCTTGAATTTCTTCTATATTGTACGAGTATTATTATATAATACATATGTTGACGTAAGTCGAATAATAAAAAATACATTGATTTATTTCCTACCTGCAATATAGACACAATCTGAATACTTATTAAAACCGCCTTAGTTCGAAAATTGATTTACTGTCTCGCCAAGTGACGAAAGGGATTAATCAGGGATTTATTTTTTTTTTTTGGTAACTATGCGGCTTGCTCGTATTCGTGACAAGATTTGTTACAGTTCGGCAGCTATTGGGGACATGCATTTGAGTGGGGGCTATACATATATAGTGGAGTGAATAAATCTGTCTGACAAGGCGAAGCTGTCGTGAAGATTATTTCATATGAACCTTAGCTGGGTCTGTTTGGATGGTGGGTGGAAATGCACGACTTTTTTATTAGGTGGCAACGAGAAAAATGATCATGACTGACGATACAGTTACCTAACTGCAACAGAGAAGTATTATAAAAAGAAAATATCAAAGGATGTCTTCTCCATAAAATAAAATAATAAGACATGAATTGTATTTTAGTTAAAAAAAAAAACGGAAATTTTAAATTACATTAAAATAGCCATTAGTTTCAATCATTTATTTATTCAGACTGCAAAACTGTTTGACTTGTAATAATTCAATTTCACGTATTTGCCGCAGGAAATCGAAAAACTACAGAAAACTGTTGTTGGGTAACAAAAGGTCAAACAGAAATTGTAAAAAGAAAAGAAGAAAAAAAAACACATCTGGTGTTGTGAATGAGTGATTGGGAAAGCAAATGCTTTTCTGATGTTCAATTAATTTGCCATGAGACACATTTAGCTACGAGTACCGCCAAAACATAGATGGTCATTGCCAGCGAACGACGTACAAAGCACGCAACAGAAACAAAACCTTTTTTGTTTTTTTTTTTTTTTGATCTTGTCGACGCTGTGGGATATCATGATCTTTTAATTTATTTTCGCTCATTTCGTTGGCAAGAGGTTGAGTGTCAGCATTCCAAATGGGCCAAACTAAAGTTTTGGCTGTACCGCAAATATCTAAACAGAAATGTTTATTAAGTAAAAAAAAAAAACAAAAACATCGATAGTCAGAAGAATCCTTTTAAACCCGGATCAGAACTATTTTTTCGTTAGACTTTTTTTCCCATGACAATACTTCCGCTAACAATTCTTTCACGGATATTTATTCCCATGACAATTCGTCCCCGAGATAATTCTTTCCTAGTCATTGCTCGGACAATTCTTGCCTACATAATTCATCCCCGGAGAATTATCTACCTAGATAATTCTTCCACAAGACAATTCTTCCCATGACAATTCGTCCCCAAGATAATTCTTTCCCAGTCATTGCTCGGACAATTCTTTCCTACATAATTCATCCACGGAAAATATTCTCACTAGATATTTCTTCCACAAGATAATTCTTCCCATGACAATAGGCCCCGGACAATTCGTAATTCTTCCCTAGACATTGCTCGACAATTCGTTCCCGAGATTGATTCTTCTTCGAAATAACTCATCCCATGACAATATGTACTTTCCTGGGCGATTCTTACACGGGCAATTCGTCCAGGAGATTTTCTCTGATAATTGCTATTCTTACTCGTACAATTCCTTTATTGAATATTCATACCCGAGAGTTATTTTCCTAGATAATTCTTTCACAAGAAAATTCCTTCCCAAGATAGTTCTTTCCTATTCATTGCTCGGACAATTATTCCCTGCATAATTCATCCCCGGAGAATTATCTCGCTAAATAATTCTTCCACAAGACAATTCTTCCAATTACAATAGGTCCCGGACAATTCGTAATTCTTCCCTAGGCATTGCTCGGACAATTGAGAAACACACATATAATTTTGGACTAGAGTTAAATATTTAATATTTTTAAATCATACCTGAGAGTTATATTCCTAAATAATTTTCCATAATACAATTCTTCTCATTACAATACGCACCGGACAATTTCTCCCCGAGATAATTCTTTCCTAGTCATTGCTCGGACAATTCTTCCATACATAATTCATCCCCGGAGAATAATCTACCTAGATTATTCTTCTACAAGACAATTATTCCCATGACAATAGATCCCGGACAATTCATAATTCTTTCCTAGACATTGCTCGGACAATTCGTTCCCGAGAAAATTCTTCCCTAGACATTGCTTAAATTATACATTGATGGGGACTCCCGGAAAGTAATTGGCTTGGAAAAGAATTCACCGAGAAATAAAATATTCTTGGGAGAATTGTCTGCGAAGAGAAATTATCTGGCTCCCTTTAACCCCTGACTAATTAAACGGTACATAGCGATCTGAGCCGTTACTCATAACAATATACAGCAGGTCAATGGAACAATATTTAAATACTCTCAAATTATTAAATTCACTGTTTCTAAAATGGTGAAATTATGTCAACTAATAGATAAATAGTAACAAATTAGCCACTAATAGAGAAGTTAACTCGAAATTTAACACTTAAGTGTGTCAAAAAACAAAAAAAAAAAAAACAAACGAAATAACATCATAAACTAAGTTGCGCCATTCTAATGTCGAAGTGCCACAGCCAATGGAAATTATTTATGACAGCGGTTTATAATTTTGAACGCATTCAATTCACTCACCGAAAATCTGCAAGAGGCCAAACAATGACTGGAAGCATAACTCAAATCCAATCCATATAAACGGCATTTATTGCAATTAATTATGAACTTAAAAGAAAGAGAAAACTTTCCATTTTTTAACCACCACCACAACAACAACAGCAACATCAAAAGGCGTTATCGATATTCGATTGTTCAATAATTCGATAATCATGCAAATTAGTTTTCAGCAATAACATCAATGATGATAAATGAGATTTTGAAGCATTGATGATTGTATATTTGTTAACTTTTTATTTTGTTCAAAACTAATTATTTTTATTTGTAACAAGCTTCGTGAAGAGTTTGTAAATGTGTTAAAATATTATAATAGGTCATCTTGAAATCAGTTTAAAATGAGTAAAAATGATATGTTCAATTTGTATTAATTTTTCAGCATATCAAACCAATTCTATACTTTTGTTGTCCAACGAAAATCCACCTACCATTTCACACAAAATCCATCTTTTTTCAAAAGTCTTATTTATAATTAGTCTTAAATTACCCTTATTGAAAAATTTCCAATTTAACTAACCCAATAAAAAATGTTCCTGCTTATGTTCTTATCGAACCCAAAAAATGTACATTTATCAATCGATTTTGTATAGATCACTTTAAGCTGAGGACTTAAAGAGTGATTTGCAAAAACAAAGTAAGAGGAAGTATAGAATTATAAATCAAGTTTGATATAAGATATGTACTTTTATTTAAATATGAAAATCATAGATGTTATGCAACAAATAATAGGTGCACCTTAAAATTCATATATTTCACGTTTGACTGGTCATAACTTTGGTCAGATCCATCCGAATTTCATGTGTTTTATCTTAAAATATTAGCTGAAGTATTCTCAATGGAATACAAGAGAAATGTGATTGAAAACTCAAATCTGTAAAAACTTATAGACCAAAATGTGTATAAAAACACGAGATTTGTCATAGATTTGTTTTACGTAATAACTCAAAAACTTGAGGCAATCTGAAAAAACTGAGTATGAGGTTGTGTTTAGAATCTCGGCGTCCATCGTAAAATTATACTGATAAATTAAATATATTTTATGTTGGATTTGAAATTTTTACTTTTTGGAGAGCACTAATATGTCTATATTTACAATACTAATGATCTTCTGATCGCGTCCAACTTTACATTAATAATTGAAGCATACTAATTAATATATTTTCATTTAACAAATGATCTACATATCGAACTTATCTGGACCATATGAAAAATGCTCCCAACCCGCATCAGCACATTCGACCAATGAAATTGGCATCAATCTCACTACGACTGACACGCAATGGTTCAACATGAAAAAGACTTTGTTAAAAAACAACATAAAGCCACAAAGCAGGTGGTCAGGCAAATAAACGGTATAAAAGAATTCCACAATAGACAGACAGACAGCTTGTTGGCTGATTGTCGGTACCGCACAGTAAGTGTTCACAAATGCCCTGATAGAAACGACGCATAGATAGATAGTCAATCAAAATCGAAAATGCGAACAAGCAAATCCAAAATGTTGGTACACGTACCTCTCGCACATACAGAAATAAACATTCATGAGAAATTGATAGCAAATCTATGAATAATTAAAATGAACATGAAAGCAGGGCAGCGCATAAAGGACAGCAAGAGGTAAATAACCTGATCACAGATCGCCGATCTTGTCCGATCATAAAAAAGAGCGTAGATGCGCGAAGAATTGGCGGTAACGAATAATAATCGCAGAGGTTACTCAAAGCGCGACCTTGTGTTGGTTACGGTGCCGACTTTAAAACCTGTGAACCGACGATCCTTCGAAAACTAACCCTTCTCAAGTGTTCCGATTCAAGCAGCGCTTGCGTTTAAAACAGCAAACAGAAAAATAACGCATTCAATCACAGTTTGGTTGAACATAAATTGAAGGCACTGCAGTGCAGGGGCCAGCACAGTTGAATAACAACCAAGTTTTCATAACGAAGCCGGCAATCGCTCGCGCCACCACCACGAAGACGGTCAACTTCAGTCTTCGCGTGTGCCTCAACGAGTACAGACGTCTGCACAGTCTTTGGCGGTTCTTTTACATTGGTAAATGCGCTCTCGGATCTCAATTGCGAACAGTTTAGTCTGCGACGACATTGGGCCGCCGTACTGAGTTAAAAGTGAGGGTTCGTGCGCGCGCTCCTTCTGTGAGCTTCGTGGTTCTAACCGGTGTCGGCGCGGCCGGCACCAATCAATGCGGTGCAACGCGCCAAACGCATCAGTCAGGCATGATCCGTCAGCCAAGACGGTCGACGGCCGCTATAGAAGCGAATCATCATCTTTTTACAATCGTCGATGCGAAGGTCATGCGTAACGTAACGACGCCGCAACGTAACATTAGCACGCGACCGAAGAATAAACGTAAACCGAAAAATTGCAACAACAACATTGCATTGTTTGTGATTGTGTTATTATGTGCGGTGGCGCAGCAGTGCGCGGCTTGGCCCTCCGAATACGGTGTCGCGGTCGGCAGATCGGCGCATGCGCCAAAGTTCGGCGAACGCCTGTTGCCGCTGCGCAAGCAAAAGAGTGCAAATTTAAAATTTGGTGCAAATATTAATTTTACAACAACGTCAACTAATGCCAGTGCTGTTCTAGTGGCAACATCAACGACCGCAACAAGTGTAAATAGTTTAAATTTAAATAAAAATAATTATATTGTAAGCAATTCGCAACAACCGAAACAAGAAAAATCAAATAATGCCGATAATAACAACAATCACAATAATATTTTTGATGCTGAACTTGTGACCATCGTTCCGCTACCCGCCTACTCGGATTCCTACCTGCCCAAGCCACGACGTCAAGGAAAGCAGCTACATCGGCGCCAGGATATAAATATTGCCGAGGTCCTTGAATTAAGCGATGCCACATTGCAGCAACAACAATTACGATCTGCTCCGAACGCTTCTATCTCAAAAGCTGATCGCCTGGTCGTCGAGATGTCGACCGAGTTCTTTGTGGTACCCACATCGTCCAGCAGTACCACTTCGACGACTTCGACAGTTGCCGGCAAAACACGCTCATTCTCCAAGTCATCACGCGGAATTTCATCGCTCGGCGCTGGCCCTCGCTCCGTATTAATTGTTGCAAGCAAAACTAACGTCAACACGAGCAGTTCCGCGCCCACCATCATCAGCACACATGGTCCTTTCGGCGGCGGCGGTGGCGGTTTGCGACGCGAGCCTTGGGTTGTACCAGTGCTGGTGCTTGCCTCGCTGACCATGCTCATGATGGGCGCCTTCGAGATATTTGTGCTTTTTAAGGCGTGGCGCACTTCGCCGTCCCGACGTCATCTATTCCTGGGTCAGATGCTGCTTTTGGGGCTCTTTGCTTGTGCTGGCTTGGGCGCAATTATTACCGCACAGCCGACGCTACTTAGCTGCGGTACGCTGCGATTTGGCATCGGCGTTGCTTATGCGCTAGTTTTTGCAGCACTGCTGGTAAAATGCGTCTTTCTCATCAGTCTCAATGGTGGTGTATATTTGCCGGCGCCGTATCAGGGTCTGTTGCTGCTCTTTGCTGTACTAATCCAAGTGGCCATTGGTGCACAGTGGCTGCTGACGACACCACCAGAAATCTATACGCTCAGCGTGCCAATTCTGAGCAGTGACGTGTTTGGCACTTCGGCAGCAGCCACCAGCAATTCGCTCACTTCGTCGACGGCAGCAGCTTTAGCGCGCGTCTTTCAGTCTTCACAGGCGACGCCGCAGCAGGCGACAAGCATCAACGCCATCAGTTCGGGTAGCATGTTAATACCACTCTGCAAGACGCAGTTCTCCGAACTGCTGCTGTCGCTCATCTACATTGTCTTTCTCATCGTCTTCGTGTCCGTGCTGGCGATCAAGTCACGCGGCATACGCGACAACTACCGCGAGGCTACGTACATTGGACTGGCTATCGGTGGTGCGATTCCTATCTGGCTTGGCTGGATGCTGTGCGGTTTGGCAGTGGCTGAGCGGCATAAGGACGCCTGCATCGCATTTGGACTCGTGGCCACCTCAGCTACTGTATTTCTCGTGATGTTTATGCCGAAGGGACGACAGCTGGCAGCCATGGGCAAGGAGGGACTGTACGTGGAGGACCGTGAGGAACAGTTCAGTTCGCTGAGTCGTGCCGGTTCCGGATATTCACCGTCTTTTTTTCACTTTAAACCCATCAAGTATGGTGTGATGGGCGGCATGCAGAACTCGGCAACCAATACGGGCAACGCGACGAGCATGAAACACTGTTCCAACGGCATAAGTGGCGGTGGTAAGTGCAAATTTAACTCAACTTTATTGCATATACTGCATGATATTTGAAAACGAATTGTCACATAATTAAATTTACATTTTTTTATATCAGAAACAAATTAGTCAATTTATTTCGTAATTATAGATACAATGATGAATTAAAATATTTGTTAAATAAACAAATACTCATTTTAAACTTATATCAAGTATAAAGTACAGATTTGGTCACGAGTTATAGATAGTTTTTGTTAGTTTGGCAGTACGAACAGCAGGACGGCGATACGTTGTAAAACTAAAAGTCACCAAATACATTTTAATGAATATCTTAAATTTCAAATTTGTTGGTTATTATTACAATATGTAATTAAAACACCTTTGAAGTTGAAATACCAATTGATAGATTCACATTTTCTTATCATTTGGTACAAATATTGAGCTCATCGATCAGAAACGACGATATACATATATAAGGAGAATGCCACAGTTTTTCTATATTTCGATTCCATTTTCCACAATCAACAATATTCTTAAATATCAATAAATGAGGTAAAATACCTGTTATCGCAAATTTGTATTAATGTAGTCAATCGTGTGATTCGAGCTTAAGTTTAAATACACAGAAAAATAATCGTCGTAAATATAGCAACCGATATTAATTGCATTCATTAATCAATCCAGCAATGAAATTCTCTACTAAAATCATTTGCTATTCTTCGTTATATAAGCAATTGCGTTCGTTAATATGAATATTTGTACGTCAATGTAGCAAATAATTTAGTCCGCGCAGTTTTAGCACATATAGTTGCAATTAATATCGGTTGCTATATTTACGTCGATTATTTTTTTCTGTGTTGAAGGTTTCGAGCTTTAATATAGATGTCTACATAGACTTCCATTATCAGCCATGTACACGTTTAACTATGGATCGAGATTGAATGTGTGTTACTTGGGTTGGTACAAAATCCTATTTTGGCATGAGGTTGGAAGAACGAAGAAGTTAGTTATACCAACTGATTTCATTCGGTTAAATCGAAATTTGTTGGCGAAATGCCATATTAGAGGATACACTTGAAATATTAGTCTATACACATTACTAAACAGTTCGAAATTGGTTGCAATACAAACTACAACTCTTTTAGTTTACACAATAACAATTAACTATGCAGTTGAGTGAACCGAATAAGTTGGTTGGGCAAAGAGTTGGTTGACGCCAGAAATCTCTACTCTGTGTTACTACTCATTTTTCTTATACATTACAAAAAGTGAAATTAAAAAACTTTAAATATATTCCGCGCCTATGTTGTTTTAAAAGTACGAGGTTCAATAGTAATTGCATTAGCTTATTTTTGTATTTTGATTGCGTTTTTATTTATTTTAGTTTTGTTTTATTAATTTCCCTTACACCCATGTTATTTGCAGTTCATGCAGATGTTTTCACTTTTTATATATTTCACTTTTTATACATTTGTTTTCAACTACTTCTGTTGTTTCTACAACAAACTGACAAAGCCATGCAGAGCAATAAATCGATTTTATTGAAATCAATAACAATTTCTTGTCACACTCATTGGCCATCAAAACAGAAAACAGTGAAATTTGACAAAACACACTTCAATTTAACAATGTGTTAATGTTGCAATTAGCATCTGAAAAAGACTTTCTTGTGGTTAACAAAGGCGCCAAGACGTGTGAAGCACTAGTAAAGAGATTGTTTGCTAAAAATAAAAACAATAACAATAAATCACCTAATAATAACTTAATTTATTACTATCGAATTTTATTGTCACAAAATTTTGATACATACCAAATCTTTTGATAATACGTTAATGAGATTAAAGTTAATAGTCACATCTATAGTTGGCGCTATTTAATATATGGAATAACACAATAGTCTACTATAAGTAGGAGAAAATTACGTATTATGAAATTAAATACGTATTATGAAATTAAATTCAGTAAAGGCCAATTTAAACCAATTGTTCTAGTTATTTAGATACTTTGTTTCGTGGTATGCTGGTTTGTATTCAATTATATTCGACACAAGAATGAGATAGAATTTTTATATATAAACCACTTTGGGAATTATATTTAGAGAGTTCGACTCGGCTATTCTGAATATGTCGATACCATACACGCAAAAAAATCGTAACCAACAAAAAGCAAATCTCACAGGAGGCAAAAAAAAACGTCTTAAAATCGAGTAGTTCAATATTTTATCGTAAAGTATCCTTTAAATAAGCTGACCATAATAATTACGCGGTCCAATTTCCAAAATATCTATTAAATGCAGAAGATTTGAAGAAAAATGTAGTTACGATGTTTTGCCTGACTCAATTTATTTCGAAAAATGTTTCAATATTACTACGAATTTATTTCAAGGACTGCAAACTATATCTCTCTTTCGCACAAACATTTTTCTAATCACAATCAATGTGGTAAAAATTAAAAAAAATATCATCCCGATATCATTCCCGGTTTAGGAGAAATTGCATGGCAAAAATTACCATTTTATTCTCTAATTTCATACATATGCGCCTTTTTTGTAAATTTATCTCCAGGACTGCAAACGATATCCTTCATTGACACAAACTTATTTCAGATCACTATCAATGTGGTCAAAAAAAATAAGAAATATATCACCAATATCGGCCCCAGATTTAAAAAAATCACATGTAAATGATTTCCACAAAATTCTCAAAGTTGAAATATTTTTACATAATATTTGTGAATCAATAGAAGACATTTTGTAAAGCATAACTACATCTTGATATTTTTTTATTAAGTCAAAAAATTCAACGAAATCTAACGATTTGTTTTGAAGTTATATAATTTTGTTCAAAAAAGTGACTTTGGTTCACAAATGGTTTGGTATTCCGAATTTTGGTAAATAACCACATGAAAATAACATGCATAGGAACATTTTGGCACATTTTTATTGACCAGTGGTCAATTTAAAGGTGGACACATATTATCTACAAATATTCATATTTTTAGATTTTTTCCCATTACCACAAAAGGTATTAAAAATAATTAAAGTAGTCATTAAAAGAAATATTAAAATTATGTATATGCGATAATAAGTGTTATTTGGCTTTATTTCAAATTTGGAGCGCGAAATTCAAAAACTTGACTTTTCAGGGACTGCTACTCATGCAATAAATGCAATAAAAAAATACCCAAAGTGTTGGTTACGATGTTCTGCCTGAAAGGTACCGATATATTAGGGACAATAAGAACCTCTAGCCCTGGTTGTGAGTTTGTCGGTTACTTGGGGGTAGTTACCGAACAGTTGGACTAGTTTTGATATATTGTGCTTCCTCTGAGGTTGTGTTGTCTATTGGTGGCTTTCCAGTTTTGTCCATCCAGATGTTAATTATTTTTTTTTTATCAGGTACATTCAGAAAAAAATCCTATTGAAATTGGTCAATAGGACAGTCATTGATTCAATAGTATACAAAAAATATTTTCATATAAACACAAAAACTATTTAATAGTATTTAATAGTATTTTATAGTATTTAATGGTATTTACCCATTAAAATAATAATATATATCCTATTGACTAATTTTAATAACAATGCCATTAAAGCGTTTGTTCTAAATCATGCGAAATATACTTATTTGCCACCCAATTGCCAGTCAGAAAGTCCCGGGACGAGGCTTAGTTGCCACGAATTTTGATCCATTGAAGTTTCGGTTCACTTATTTGCAACTTGAACTGTAATTTTAACTTGAACTGTAATTTATGTGTATATTAAAAATAAAAATAATAAAGATCCTACGCAGTGCCATTAACGTGAATGTATGTCCTGTAATAAAAAAAAATATGCATGGCATAATAATAGAAGTCTTTACGAACAGAGTTTTCGACAAACTACAACTCTAATTTAACAAACGGTTCAAGTTTTCGGGTTAAAGCTTATATTCTACCCCCTCTAATTTTCACGCGCACACAAAAAATGCCATTTTGTGAAAATGTATTGAAATTGTGATATTCTTTATTTTTTAAATTATACTTTTGCAGATGTATATTTTTGCAACACAACTTTCCATAAACATATTTAGTAGATGTTCCTATTAGGTTCCCCATTTTATACTTGCCACAAATATGGAACATAATACATTTAATAATTTGCCACTTTTTGGCACCTAATAGCAACAAAGTTAACTCCGCCCTTTATTACATATATTCCATTATCAGAATGAATGACATATATATCACGGCATTGCGACATATTAATGCGTATGTTCCATACATGTTATTAGTCACCTCTTTGGGACTACATATTATTTGCAAAACTGGTGTCAGAGGCAACTTAAAAGGTCCACATATGGCACAATAGTTTGTGACAATTGTCGAGCAGTGGTTGCTTGGGATGTAAATGTAATGTGTAACGATCTAAATAATTTCCGAGAGTATTCCCACTTCTGTCTTATTTAAATATGTTATAGTCTTCCTATGCCCACTCTTAAATTGTTTGACACAAGTTGGATTCGTGACACCTTTGTGTCACTGAGTCTTCTGGCCTATTTGTAATCATCCTGAAAAGTTCTTGGGTTTTGTCGCTCTTTTCGTTCTGCTTTTCTGTCACTCAAGTTCGACTGCTTTTTTTATTTCCTGAAAAAAGGTTGTGACCTGGTACCCAAAACAGTTTAAAACAGTGATTCTCATTGAAACTTGGAGTTCTCGTCGATAAGGGCTGACAATTCTAGTTCCTATATTACTATTCTGTATGGCTTTTATGGTATCTTAGAAGGATTCTAATATATACGTAGATTTTTAAAAGAGCAGCTTTCATTAGAATTTCATTTCAAATGCCTCAGCATCTGGCGCTATGAGAAGAGTATATTAAAAAGTTCCCAGCATCATAATTTGTCTGAACGTCTTTTTATTAGAAGCAATAAAAGAACACAGCAGGTTTGTGCCTTAAGTCTTTCGTTACTGTTGCAGTGCGAATGCTGTGGCTTAATTGAAAATTGTTGCTATTAATTAAAACGGAGTCAATGAAAACAGCCGGAGCCAGGCAGCGAGCCAGCCAGCATCAGTGAAACTTTTGCTGCAACAATGAAAATTCAAAACAGCAACAAAATACTGAAAACTGCAAATGAGCAGCAGCAGCAACAACAACACCGCCAGTTTTCCATGTCTTAACGTTGTTAGTTGCGTTGCGCCATTTACAATTAGCCATGATGGAAATTGTGGTGCTTGTGATGCCAGTGAGAACGGCGCATGCTGGCTGGCGCGGCTAGCATTATAGCCCAGTTAAGAGCACTGCGGCCGACAAGGGAAAACGATAGCATCATAACAGCCACAGATGTAAATAGTTGGTGTTGGAAAAACAGTTTACTACGCTTCTTGTAGATTTGCTTAATATTGTTGTTGTTGATTGTGTTGTTCCTTATGTTGTTGTTGTTCTTGTTGTTCTGTTGCGCATAACCAGAAGATTAATGAAGCTCTAGTTCGCCAGAGGCACAAAAATAGAAATCGAAAAATAAAAATCACATAACAACATTCGATATTTAGGCAGACAAAATCACAAATACACACAGAGAGAGGGAGACTCGCAGGCATCAAGAATTTCAGTGCGTTTGAAAATCTAATCCAAGGCTCTGCGAAGGCTTAACATTTTAGTTCCCACTAGGGAAGGGCATTTGCAAAGACCTTATTAATCCGAACAGATTCGATAATACCTTATCGAATATGGTAGTTACCTTAGTTAATGCCTAACCAGTCTCTAAATAGATTTGTTTTTGAACCAGTACTGATGACATGTATGAAAGATTTGGCGCAATTTTTAAGAAATTCTCGACTAGAGATGAGCGCGTGCCTGTTTTTGATGGCACGGGCACGCCGATAGGTGCCACGCCCGACGAATAAATTTAAAGCCACGCACGAGAAGCACGGGATATAGAAAATCACGAAGAAGCACGACAAAACACGAAAAAAAACACGGAATCACATGAAAACAGGGACTAAAACCCTTTAGAATATCGGTTCCGGTTTTAACCAAAAAGTTGTATGAGTTCCGATTCCGGTTCCACACATATTTTAATGACGGTTTCGATACCGATTTCGGTTTCAAAAATCTAACAGGTTTCGGATACAATTCTGGTTCTATACGGTCACAGAGTGGGACTAAAACCCTTGGAATATCAGTGCCGGTTGTCCTTCCAAGGTTTAAAAAATAGCGGTTCCGGCTCTGATTCCAACAAAAAAACCAGTTGGGAAGATTAGATCACATGGAAAATTTTAAAGTAGGGACATTTTATAGTAGGTGTTATTATAATAGTTAGGATTATCAAAATTATAGTCGGTCTTAGCCGACTATAAATACCCTACACATATGTGTGGTTACCATTCAAAGTTGTGTATAGGTCACCAGGGTATACGAATCCTGAAAATATCTACAAACTTTCAATCGCTGAAGAATTTCCATTCATTTGATACCCATATTTACATATGGGTAGGTGCACCGAATTTATATTTTTTTTTTGGGAACCACAAGTCATTTCGCGGGAAAACATTGTTTTCATGTATTTGAACATGAAGTCAATATATATTTCGACCAAAAAAAGTTTACCTGAACCACGTATACAGTAAAATTCACCAGTAGATGTGTTTTATATGATAAATTTGAATATAAGTGGTCGGTTCACAGGTCATAATGGACTGATCATGCCCATTTTCCCTGACAGACAGCGTAGATATATAAGATCTTTTAGTTTTTCTGTAATCGTGATTTCAACAGACAGACAGACAGACGGGCAGACGGACATCGCTAAATCGACTCAGGAGGTCATGCTGATCAAGAATATATATACTTTTCCATACCGGAGATGCTTTCTTCTGGGTGTTACAAACGGCGTACCAAACTAAATATACCCTTTCACTCTTAGTGTAGGGTATAAAAAGTATATGGGTTCCGATTTCGTTTCCACAGATTTTTTTTAATCGATAGCTGAGTCAGTTCTTTATGGTCCCTTATTATAAATAATTCAAAAAAATAACTTTGGTACTGTTTTATTTTCTGAATCGAAACCTGTCGGGCATCGCAACCGTTTCGATTTTTGGAACCGTTATTTAAAAATGTGTGGAATCGACACCGATATTCCAAAGTGTGCTTGTCCCGATATTTTTATTTTCTGATGTTGGGAGTAAATAGTTTTTTAAATTGGAGTAGAAACTAAAAAAAAATCTTTAATGGGTTCGTGCCTGATTTTAGAGGCACGAACACGCACGGGCACGCCCGGAGATTTGCAAGCACAAACTCATATTTTCGGGCGTGACACGAAAAAACCACGGCACGCGCCCATCTCTAGTCTCGACCCTTTTTATCACAACAAATCTAATCTTTAGCTTAATAGTTTTTTTATTTATTACCAGTTGAGTTTCTAGTAGGGTACCGCTTTCGCAAAGACCTCAGTAATTCGATCACACCGTAGTTAACACTTAAGCAGTCCTCAAATAGGTTTGGCTTTTGAACACATTCATCAAAGTTCTTAAGCAGAGAAGAACACTTGGGTTAGTTTGAGGCCCATTATTTTTTCGTATATGCAGAGCCAAGTACTTTGATCCGATTAGTCAAAACCCGATTTCTCGCTGGGTATTGTCGTGTATTGTGTGTGGGCGCTCTACGTTGACGGAAGTCTGTCTCAACAAACAACGAAAGTAAGCGGCGCTCCTGACGGAATTAAATTTTTATTTATATCAACAATAATAATGTACAACCGATTTTTTATTAAAGTACGCGTTGTGCATTATTTAAGTTTTTTTTTTTTTTGGTGCGTTTCTTGTCGTTGTGTTGCGCTTATAAGAGGATTATTAATTATTTGCAGGCTACCGCAGCGTTTGCGCATATCGCGGGCCTGCATCTAAGCTAAGGCAGCTATATATACGACCAAAGCCTTCAAGATGTTGATTTAGGTTTTCTATGCACAGCTTGGGCTGTATAAATTTTGGGATCAGGCACATGGCGTAGGTTGAATGACTGTATCATAACTTCTTCTTGGATTTCGCTGTGTCGCAATAGGATATATGAATTTGACAATTACATTTTTATCAGTTTATATGCCAAAATTATTGTAAATTTGCATGGAATTCGGTAATTTGTACGGTATTTTTGACAAATTCATCTCCATTTTAATCGTAAGTCATGAATGCACAGACTACGAATGAAGTGTTATCGGTCTCTTTCTCTGCCATTATAGGCCAGCACTATCTATGGTGGCAACAATACAAGACATATAATGAACATGACTCTCGTGCGTACTATTTTGATATAAATACGACTATGTGGCCACCAACAACAAAGCCAAGTTGCCATTGCACAACAATAACGTCAGCCAAAGGGGCTGAGTGGAAGAAAAAGAAGCAGCAACAAGTACTTCCTACTTATTTGAGTGCGCGCGCACTAACGTGGTTAATGCATTGGGTTGGTAGAAATTTGAAATATGTTTTCACAACCACTTAATTACGTAATACCGTTTGAAGCTACACACGAGAAAATTCACTGTGGAAAATGCATCAAGTACATGGTGCTCCTTCTCCGCCTCTTGCAAAACTAACATCCAAGTATTCTGTAGACAATATAATATTGAAATTTGCGGCAGGTTACGCCGCCAATTGTTGTGAAAATGCAAAAGAAACCCGCTCATTGTCATATTTTTCCGTAATCATGTAACTCAAAGATCAACACCCTGTCGGCACCGTCGTCGATACGTCGCGGGAAGCACTCAGCACCCATCAAATTTGATTTCATTCCTCCACGCAATGCGCTTAACTGAGCAACCCGCCCATTCATAGCTTCCTCCTGGCAGCACAGATCGACACAGACCGGCTGCCGTTCTGATCGCTCGGTCGTCAGCGCCATTATCGGCGCAATCATAAGCTAATAAATCAAGTTTAACGTACGTGAAAAACGGTGGCTTATACGACAAAAAATAGTTCATTCATTAATTTCGCTCAGTGCGCGCGCGGTTTCCGAACACAACACAGCCTCAGCCTTCAGCGTCTCCATCATGATCAGCAGCAGCAGCTTCATCATCATCATCTTCGTTGTAGATGTAGTCTTCATTTCATCACTAACTTCCAGTCGCCACTTAGTGTTGAATCATACCGGGGACTGAGAAACCAGTTCGATGCTGCGCAGAGCATTCGTTGTGTAAGTTTTCATGGCCCAGACTCAAGACTGGAGCCACAAGTTTTCCATTTCATTACGAGTTCAAACTCATGCACGCTGAATGCAGACTTGTTATCGATAACTTTTGTTTTTGCCGAGTCTCAGATGTGCTTGTTTATCTTATTTTATAGTCCGGTTGCAGGTGCAGTACCCTGTTCCAAGGAAGTGCAGCACGTGATGCTATTTCTTGGCTCAAGGTGCTGAAATAGGAAGTGCAGGGGATGATGGTAGACGACGGATACAAGACCACGCAAAAATAAATCATTTTTAAATATAGAATATATACTATGAGGTACGGATGTAAAAGGAAGCAACGACGGACAGAGACATACGAGAATTATAAAATTAAGATAAATGTCATTGGTTGTGACCGATCACTTTGTAATTGAACGAACGTTCTTCTATGGCTGATACATATGTATTTTAACAGTTCGTTAGGCATTTGTAATACGTTGCTTCACTCCTTAAAACATGTTAAACGTCACATATATCAATGCAACATTCCGACATTTTAAGGTCTCGAGTATATATTAAAATTATTAGAAAAGACGAACTTTCGAACATATGCAATTTTGTAACCAGTAAAGTGGTGGGGGCAGATTTGTTTAGAGGTTTCAGATATATTTCTTTTTGAATTATCTAAGAAGAATCACAGCACCCAAATAATTGTATCCATTGTACTATATATACATTCCATAAATGTGTGTGTTTAAAATAATCTCGAGCGCTCATGAACGAGTCGGTATTCGTACCAGGCACCTTTGGAAGACCACTGAGGACTGCTGAATATCTAAAAGTGATAAAGTATATTTAAGATAGATATGGGGGCATGCCTATTTTTGGTGGCACGGACACACACGGGTACGCCGATAGGTGACACGCACGAGCACGAACCCGGCGACTAAATTTAAAGACACGTACGAGAAGCACGATAAAACACGGGATAACGAAAAAACACATGAAAAACTAGGAAAAACGTGAAAAAGAATCTTATAAACAGGGACTACAACCTTTAGAATATCGATTCCGTTTCTGGTTCCAAGATTATTATTCCGGTTCCAAAAATCGAAATGGTAATGGTTTTTTGCGGTCCCAGAGTGGGACTAAAACCGTTTCGGTTCCAACCAAAAAAAAAAAGTGGGTTCCGGTTCCACATATTTTTTTAAATCGGTTCCGGTACCGGTTATGGTCCCTTATTATAAATAATTCAAAAATTAGCCTAGTAATGTTTTATTCTCTGAATCGGAAATTCTCAGGAATCGGATTTGCACGCACAAACTCAGATTTTCGGGCGTGACACGAAAAAAGCACGGCACGCGCCCATCTCTAATTTGAGAGGAAATGATATGCTCAGAATAAATGTATAGGGTTCTTAATACTGAATAGAAGTGGAAGCCTGTATTTGGGAAAGACGGAGTTTTGAATTGACGTTAATCATATATTTTATATCTTTAAAACCTCTGTTCTATAAATTAAGTACTTGAAATTTAAAGTAGTCCCATTTGAAGATGCCCATAATTACAAATACTGATCAATCTACCAGGTGGTCTCAAATGTTACGTGTTTGTTACCCCCTCCACCCAAACCTCTGGGCAGTGCTGAATGGTTTAGTAACATTAGTGATTAACAGTAGAGCATGAATAGCAGCAATTATTCCGATTGCTTCCACGGAAGCAGAAGCAACAACATCAACTATAAAACTGAAACAATGCAATCGTCGATAGCAATCATCGTTATTCAGAGGAGCAGTGACAGCAAATCCTGCAAATTGGCAACACAGTCAAATGCAGTTAATTGAGAGCAACTGCTACTTTTGCTACTAAGTCTACTACTATTTTTATTCATTTATTTTATACTATTGGCACACTACGCTTTTTATGCCACCATGATCATCTGTGAGCGCGGCGAGTCTGTGAGTGGAAGTACAACAAAAACCAGCAGACACTTCGCACCTTTGATTACTTCGCACCTGAGCCTTCTGTAACCCGCAATTTACGCAGTTAAAATACAATCAGTTTATTGAATTAACTTGATTTGGCTTAAACGTGAAAATTGTACGCAATTTTCGCGCATAAATTATGTGGCTTCGACTCATGAGGTTGATCCACAACCACTTCACTAAGAGTGGTTTTTAATTTTAAAGCACGTCATCATTATCATCGGCTATACTCGAGCCCCAGAGTTTGGCCTTGACAATGAACGGATAAAAGGCGCGATGCGTGCTCGTGTAACTTGATATTTTTTTTCGTATACCCTACACTTTGAGAGTTAATACAAAGAAAAAATTATATTTTGGCATGAGAAGGTAAGAAAGAAAAATTGGTTGGGACTTCAAATATTAACAGATTTTATATTGTTCTGAAATGGTCCTCTCAAGTGCAACCCTTTTAGTTTAGATTATGAGACTTAACAGTTGAAATAACTCAAGAAGTAGGATGGGGAATGAGTTGGTTGGCGAATATAGACATTTAGTACGGCATCTCATGGTCTGCAATGTCACATTTTATTACTTGTTACTTTGTGTGAAACACGATTTAAACGAAATTTTGTTTATTTAGTGGCAGCACAGAGGTTTTTAATTAATATTGTGTACCACTCTTCCAGACAATCAAAAACCTGTATTCAAAATATGAATTGCCACAGTTTATTAACGACTATCGACAAAAATAATAAAATCTTAAAAATGTTGTAATTTTCTGCTAAATTATGTTGCTAAACAACAATAATATGCCAAAAGCAACAATTTAATGCTGCCGCCTGTTAATAGTTGGGCCTGTCAATAGTTGGTGCTGGCTGCTCTTGCTGTTGCCGTAGCAATGACATGGTTTCTATGGCTAAATGACATGACGGTCGGACAATTGAGTACTTGTTGTTGTAGTGGTTTCTTCTGTTATCGTGCACGTCCTCAACGTCATCGCGACAACATTCAAAACATGAAGATAGTCGACAGAGTCCAGCAGTTGTCTCCCATCAGGGGCTGTAACAAAAAAAAATCCAACCGAACTTTTCGGCTTTTTTATCGGCCCAAAAAATTAAACCGGGCCATAAAATTATATATCAAGATTTGTTTTTAAATTCCTTTTTCAAATTTTGGAGAATTAACCGTTCTTGAAATATGAATTGACAATATATTTTTAACCTATCAGATCTACAAAATGAGCCTTCTTCTTTTCCCATTAAAACTGCTCAAGGTGGTCATATTCAAGATACCAAGTGACAAATACACTCAGCTAATGTCGGGTTCCTACCTACTAAAACCTTTCCTCGGAACTGTGAAAAGATATAATTTATATCGTCCTTTAAGCTCTACAATGAACAGTCCTCAGTCGAGGTGACTCATTGCAACAGCTATGAATGATCCTCCGATATATATCTTTTTTTGTACTTGGAAGTTGAAAAAACCTTCTTCGAGATAACAGGTGACTAATACCTCGATTATATCGGATTTCTTTACTGTGTGGATCAGCTATAGCTGCATGAAGATCTCAGCTAATCATTATTCTGATAGTAAAGATATTCTTATTTCTTTCCAAAGTTCTATCTCAAAGATCTGTCCCAGTATGCCATTCGTTTCGAAATCGTTACGAAATCAATGCGAGAAAAGGAAGAAATCACACGATATCGGACATTTTCTCGTAACGATATCGAGCATCAAATTCGACCTACATGGTAGGTAGATATCGATGCGATTTGTCGGAGTATTCTCGGTACGAGAAATTTTTGGAAATCGAATGAAATCGATGAAAAAAATGATCATAGTTCGAGTTTGATTCGAAAAATATTACAATTTCGATGCGACAAAAGGGTATAGATCGTATCTTGTCAATGAATTTGAGTGTACGAGAAATTATACAAATTAGAATCGTTAAAGCAACGAGATCGACCATTTTTCTCGAAGTTATTCGATAAAAATTCGAGGAGTCGTAGGTCTCCGAGACCTGTCAGACTGGGATAATTGAATAGGCGCAGAAAAGACATCCAGACGAGATTTCGATGTGATTTATTTTAGTATATTTCACAAATTCTGTTTGATTTCTTTG
Organism: Dryomyza anilis; assembly: GCA_951804985.1. Classification (NCBI taxonomy): domain Eukaryota; kingdom Metazoa; phylum Arthropoda; class Insecta; order Diptera; family Dryomyzidae; genus Dryomyza; species Dryomyza anilis. Next base: position 1,890,250 of record OX638134.1, read on the forward strand.
TATGGTTATTTATTCTTTGAGAAATTATATATTTATTGAACGGGCGGGTCATCGATTGGACAAATCCGCTCCTGCCCTCAATTTGGCTGCTTCGAAAATAAACTTCAACGGCTTGGACGTGCTTGCTGCAAGACGCCCAAAGCATGCTAATGTTGCCTTAGCTGAAAAGATTTTGAAAATTTTAATTCTAAGTGCAATTTGGAAATGTGGCAACGCCGCAAGCTCAATTTTCCAGTTGTACGCTGTATGATTTGCAGGGCCGGTGGGCGGTAGACAACAACTTGTGAGAACTGGAGAGACAACTTGTTGCTGGCGACACGTGTTGCACAGTTGTTATTGTTGTTTTTGTTATAGTCATTGGTGCTGCAATTGTTGCTGTCGCTCGTAGATGCTGTTGCAGCAACATGTGCCAAGAGCCTTAGTCTTGCTGCGGATTCCAGACTTGCTGTGGATTTGCTGTGGTTGCAATAGTGATTTTATTGTTATGTTCTTGTTGTTGTTGTTGCTGTAGTTGGTTTATCTAACAGATGTTTAGATACAGCTGAGCAGCAAACTAATTGGAAAGATTTTTAAAGTCGCTGTCATGCGAATCGAAGCACAAAGCGTGACCATGAAGTTGCGCTCTGAAGGCACACAGGGAACAACATGGAACTAGAAGAAGTTAAGGCAGAAGACAAAGACAAAGAAGGTGAAATAGAAGAAGAACTACAAGAAGAAAAGGTAGAACCCAGGTTAAGTTAATTGAAATTGGGCACAATCTGATTTTTTCTTTCCAAAGAAACTATTTAATTTGTTCGTTAAATAAAGCCAGTCGTTTCAAATGATGCCTCTTCTATATTAAAAGATACCCCTGCCTGCTTGTCTGGCTTGACTAACTCTTTATTAAGCCTTTTTTGTTCGTTTGCTTTGAACCGCTTAAAGTTACAATTCAAATTAAACAATTCATTTTAATTGATTTGAGCGCGTGTATAGCAGAGGTTTTCAAATATTTGAAAGTGTTAACAACAAATTAAAGAATAACCTATTTCGGTATGTTTTTTGAATGATTTATTTACAGCTACATGAATTGGGCAGTTTGACCCACTTAGCTATGTCGGCCTAGGTGTTCGTAAACTCATTAAATGCAGAACTCTGTTAATTAGAAACGAAGCTAATGAGTTTTATTTTTATATAATCGATTTCGTTACTGCTAACAGCGATTAGTAAATACAATTAAACGCTTCTATTTCCAAAGAATTGATTTCAGACTTTTGCCAGATGGTTTTGGGTGATGCAGAATTTTTGCGTTTTGTTGATCCTTTATCGCAGGCAACAAATATTGTGCTTCTTGCTGACCCAGATGATAAATTCTAAGAAATTAAATAGTGGTTCAATGTTAAAAATATAAAAAAATAAACGATTCGTTAGAAACGTGATCTTATTTCTGCGAATTTCATTTCCAAATTGCTTTAAACTTATAATACATATACAAAAAAACCTTTCAATTCCAAGTTTATATTACCTGTTAAATTTTATTTAATACAAAAAAATATAAAAAATAAAAATTTGTAGCAATCTATTGCAACCACAAGACGACTGTGCAACTTTGTCTACTTCACCGCTCTGGCAACACTGACCGCATGATGCCGCACGTGTGACTTTTAACTTCGTACAGCAGTATCTGTGGTCAGTGTTGCCACGTCACGGTCAATATTAAGTATTCAGCTAGCACTCGCCATAATCTAGTTTAATACGTTTGTTGCCCGATTTCAGTTTCCTTCACGTAATTTTTCTGCATTATTTTTTTTTACATTCGCTTTGTTCTAGTGACGATTTTTTATGTTATTTATTGTTTAATATTTCTCATTTGATAAGTAGTGGTTACTTTTGAAAAAAAAATAAACCGACTTTAGCATGTAATACAAAACTCACATGTGATATATTCACTAAAATGTATGATTAAAAAACAATTATCACTCCCAGTAAGCCATTCGTTTCATTATCGATATGAGATCAATGCGAGTATATGGAGAAATCACACGATATCGGGCCCGTTCTCGCAACGATATCAGGCCTCAAATTGGACCTACATGGTAGGTAGATATCGATGCGTTCTATCGGAGTTTTCTCGGTACGATAAATTATTCGAAATCGGAACGATAGCGAAAACAAAAATAATCCAAGTTCGAATTGCTTTGAAAAATATTGCAATATCGATGTGATAAATGTTTAAATATCATATATTTTCCTTAAATTTGAATGTAGGATAAATTTGATAAATTAAAAGAGATTTAGCTACGAGTTCGAACTTTCATATCGTAGTTCGAGAAAGCTTTAGAGGTATCGAAGGTCTCCGAAAATTGGCAGTCTGGGTTCTTATTAAAATTTTAAAAAATAAAAATATGGATAATTTATTTTAGGTTTTCACCATGTCTTTTTGTGTCATATTCAATTTTGAACATTTTTAAATTTTTTTGTTTTTGTTCATTGGCCAACATTTCTTCAAAATTTCGATTAAATTATAAAAACAATTTCTTCGTCATAAATTTGACACAAAATGGCAAAGTGAGTCCAGAGATAAAGGTTCCTGAATAACTATCACTAAATAACATTTATTAAATAAATCAGTAAGAAACCTAAAAAATTGTGGGAAACCTTTTGACGCACTTGGATGCTTCTTTAATCCCACTGGAACAGATTCACCCAAAAAAAAGTTCCAATGACTATCTTGGAGTAATTTTAAGTGTTAGTTGTGAAATAAATTTAATTCGGCCCATCTCTTCCCTGTGCCAAAATCGACATTTCTCTGTTCTGGTCTCATTTTGTACCAATTGAATTTTTGGCCTACTTACAACCATTAATCACAGACCTTTAAAATAAAGGTTCTCATATAACTCTCAACTAATGACCTTTATTTTTAAAAATAAAAGTTATCTCTCAACCAAAGATCTTTATATTTTCTGAAAACTAATATCTCTCAGCGAAAAATCTAATTGCAATAAAGGTTAATAGTTATTTCTGGTCTCTGGTGATAAGAAGAAGTGTTTGCATAAATCTCGACAAATTGAAGAACATATTCATCAAAGGGATGATGAATTCATAATTTTTGAAGACTGTTTGCTTAAACCTCGACTAATTAAAAACACATATTCATTAAAGTGATGATGAATTCATAACATTTGAAGACTGTTTGCATAAACCCCGACAAATTGAAAAACATATTCATCACCGTGATGATAAATGCAAAGTTTTTGAAGACTGTTTGCATAAAATTGGAAAAATTGAAGAACCTATTCATCAAAGTGATGATGAATTCCTAACATTTGATGACTATTTGCATAAGCCTCGACAAATTGAACAACCTATTCATCAAAGTGATGATGAATTCATAACATTTGATGACTGCTTGCATAAACCTCGACAATTGAAGAACTTATTCATCAAAGTGTTGATGAATTCATAACATTTGATGTCTGCTTGCATAAACCTTGATAAATTGAAGAACATTTTCATCAACGTCATGATGAATTCATAACATTTGAAGACTGTTTGCATAAACATAGAAAAATATTCATCAAAGTTATGATGAATTCATAATATTACTATTATAAATTGTTTTTTAATATAATGAATCATGCTTTGCATAGTTGCTATTTTTTAATATGAAGAATATTTTTTTTTGTTCAAGTTAAATATTTTTTTTTGAAGATAGCTAAAGATAGAATCGTTAAATCAAATAGTTGAAATGTCGATATTTTGGTAATTTTTTGGTAACTTATAAAAAGAACATCACTAGCAGTTGCATGCTGAACTTGCTTTCTCTACTTTCGTTGTTTCATTTCGTCTATGGTTTTGCAATTGTCTTCCACGAACACGAGAGCACCCAGCAAGAAAGTGTAGCCAATGCAGACACACATCGCGCTGATTTTGAGCAAATAACATGGTAAGCTAATGACCAACTTCGTAGGCCGTGCCAAGACAGCGATTACAATCCATGTGAGAGCATTCGTGAAATGAAGATAAACAAATTTTTAGCTTGGGCGGTAGATTCACGCCGACATAATGCTTCAATCTGTACAGAGGGCTCACAGAAAGGTCGAGTGACGTGTGTAAAGAGGCTGACCTTAGGCTCACCTAATTAACAGATCGCGTAATAGGGACATTTAAGAGATGTGACAATTTGTTTTCAAACCTGTAATTATTATATAATTATTTACACAAAACATATACATTATACTCGTACAGAAACACATTTGATTTTTTATTGTTATTTTATTATTTTTCATGCACATTTTAATACATTGCACGTCACCATCAAACCACCACCCGCACTCATACATCAACATCATTAAACATATTATCATCAAATTGTGCAACATCATCATCACCACCACCACCATCGTCATAATCACTGCAAAACAATGAACATCATTTAATTTCGAAATTAATATAAATTTAACATACACACATAAATGTAACTCATCATTAATCATTGAACATTTTTTGATTTCCGTCTCCAATCATTTCAAATTGAATTTTTTTTATTTACTGCAATTAATTGTAAATTAATGTTTGTTTCATCAACGGCAATCACGACCACAACTCAACCACAACACTTGTAAATAAAATCATGTACTTGTTTTTTTTTTGTCTCTCTCTATATATATATCCATGTGTGTGTGTATGTGTGGTTTATACTAACCGGATAATTTAATATTCGGTGCTTGTTCTGTGGTTCTGGTTTTATACGCGCATTCGCATCCAAAAGATCGCATTGCACTGGTTACAGCCGCCCCACCGAGTTATACACGTATGTACCACTACTTTCCAGCACACCTGTCGCACCCGTTCTGCTTCTACCCCCAACCCCCACCACCAGCACCACCACCAATGACGCAACTGCCTCCACTTCCGCCGACACTGAAACAACTGGGCAACTCGATCGCCTCTATGACACAAGCCCATATCGCACAAACACTTAGGTACCCAGGTAAGGTTTGCATAATGCTTTTTTAAACTTTATATATTTCAAATTTACAAATATTACAAACACTATTTATTACACACAGAAGGTTATGGTACACTACACCGAAGCAATTGCATCGAAAGACTTTTTTTCGAAGTTATTTCACCGAAAGAGACAATTGCCCAAAATGGATATTTCTCCGAAAAAACACTGTCTTAAAATGTACATATTAGACATCTGCACAAATATATTTAAAGTTCCCTCTGCAAAATATGCACTACTGCACTCTACAGTATTGAGTGCATTTTGCAATGGCAGACACCGTATTATAGTGAAGTCGCTCCAGCCACTTTACTTTACTGCAGCATTGGTTTCAGAGGTGTCAAATAGTGTCAAGACATTCAATGATTTGAGAAACAAAAGCAAATGACAGTACTGTTGCTGAAAACTCAAAAAGTATAGTGAGTGCAGTGTTATTTCCCCGAAATAAGACAATTCTCCAAAATGGATATTTCCCCGAAAAAAAAATAATGTCTGAAAATGTACATATTAGCCATCTTTACATATGTATTTAAAGTTCCCTCTGCAAAATATGCACTACTGCACTCTACAGTATTGTATGCATTTTTCAATGGCAGTCAATAGTATTGTAGTAAAATCTCTCCAGCGACTTTGCTTCACTGCAGTATTCATTCACGCCTCGATCATGAATTTCCCGGTGACAACGATATCGGCTACAAATCGTTTGAATATCGGTTGAATATCGTGTGACTACAATTGATTCATGTATCAAACGAAACGTTGAGTACGCTCGAATTGAGAGATTTTTGTTGCCAGCATATAAATCATACGACCAAGTAAAAAAAAAAGATTAACAGCCAGATATTGTATCTCGATAATTGACGAAAGTAGTCACGCACGCCCGTGTGACTGACTTTTTGTATTTTGTAAAGCCCAAAACATCTGACGTCACACGGTAAGCGCCGACGTAAAGAAATAATTTGTATTTCATAAAACTCAACCGCACGAATATTGTGTCAAATTAGACGGCAGCTTTTTTGGCTCCGTTTTCTAAAATTTTCACAAAAAAAAGCACTAATTGCACTTAAAAATGATACAGAACAATTTCAAATAATTTTTGAATACACTACACATTTCTTTTCATCAAAAAAATAAGTTTACAAAGCAAATTAGAAAAAAATGCAAAAATGAAGAAAATCACACAAACAAATATTTGACATTTTTCTCAGTACAGCTGTTTTTTGTTTACTGAAAAGCTATGTTTTTCTATTTTCCAAACCCAAATCATAGCAAAAATATGAATGGTTTGCGTATTTGCTAAAATAATATAGATTTTAGTAATGCCAGATTCAAAAATTTGATAATTTCGACTAAATTTTTATTTATTTTGGATCAAGTTTGATTGTTGGTAACGCTAAATGTTTGGATGTTTACAGCGGTTTCATAGAACGTAAGAGCCAACGGGCGGAATGTGTGAAGATATGAAATACAACTTTTCAGACGATGTGAGAGTACTCACAAGTGAGAGGACTCAGTCACATCGAGATACAATATCTGGCTGTAAAATGTTTGTTTATGAAAAATAGTTGGCAAAACAAAAATTTTGAACAAACGTTCGATACAAAGAGCGAAACGAACAAAACGTTTAAAATACGTTATACAAATTTTAGACGAAGGGGACTGGTAACGAAAACGTTTGAAATACGTTATACAAATTTTAGACGAAGGGGACTGGTAACGAATCGTAGTCACACTATAATAAAAAGATACATGATTTGGGGGTCCATTTTTTTGAAAAACAAAAGCAAATGACAGTACTGTTGCTGACAAATTAACAAGTTTAGTGAGTGCAGTGAGTGAGCGCAACGAGTGAGATTACGAACATTGAAAACAATAACAAATCTGCCTATCGGAGTTCGACGGCAATAATGTTGTTGTCGGTATTTATGACGCATAATCATAGACAATTTAAAGTCGACTTAAAAATAAATTCGACTTTTTTGACACATTTTGTATAGAATAACTTGTCAAAATAACTTGTCAAAAAGCGTTTTTTTTAAATTTAAAGTTGACTTTAAATTGTCTATGATTATAAGCCTTTGTGTTTATAAGAATTACGACAAACATTATTAAAAAAAAAAGAAAGAAAATTATTAAAAAAAAAGTATTTTACGACAAATACATTGGTCGAAAGCAAAAAAAAAACATCTTGACAAAAATTAAATAATGAAGAAAATGTTGTTTGTTAATAAAAATGTAATTAATACCTGTGGCAATATGAAATAAAAGCATAAGTTTATTTTTGTATTTTTTCTGGAAAGCATATTTAAACTTTTCAACTTATACTGAAAATGATCTTTGAAAATATTTAAAAAATTATTTTGGTAAATTAAAGAAAAACTTAAATAAAATAAATGTCTGCAAAATGTTTTTGTTAGAATTTTCCGAATGTTTTTTTTTAATAATTATTTAATAAAAAGTAGGTGTATTTTTACATCTTTTTTTTTGTATTTCAGCAATAATAAAAAGGATCAGTATCAAAATTTGACACAAAATGAATTCGTATATCAGAATTACGATGGCATTAATAACTCAATTTGAGCATATCTCGAGTTATGTTTTTATTTCATATTGCCACAGATATATTATATGATTTTCTTATACCTTTTGAATTGTTTAAATATTTCAATATTAATTAAAATTCCGTAGAGTAAGAATGGTACACAAAAAAACAGTTAATTTCAGTATTTGATTTTTTTTTGCACATCAATTTAGAACTATTCACTATAACTACGTCTTGTTTATGTTTTGGTTTGACACTACTTGTGCTTTGTTGTTGTGAGCAACACATTCATTTGATTTTCAGGCATAGATTCGGTGACAGTAAATATTTTGAAATAAAATGAATGTCTTGAGGTGTGTTTGAAATGCATTTGAGCAGATGTCTAAAACATATTTCCGAAAGAAACAATTCTGCGAGTATTCCAATTTTGAGTATAATTTAATTTGTAATGTCTATTCACGGAAACGTCACTTTGGAAAAGGTCCATATCAGGGAAATGGTCTTGAAGCGGGTGTTAAATGCATTTGTACAGATGTCTAGTACATATTTCCGAAAGAAACATTTCTCCGCGTATTCCAATTTTGAGTTTAATTTAATTTGTAATGTCCATTCACGAAAACGTCACTTCGGGAAATGTCCATATCAGGAAAATGGCTTCGAAGAAATGTCTTTCGGGGAAGTGCCCTAATACGCACTGAGCTAAATGTACTCACTTATTATAATACAAATCAAAATTACTATTATAGAGATTGTTTCAGTTTTTAGAGCCATTTCTATAGAATTTTCGTTTTCTAATACAATGTTTGAATATTGCGTGATATAAAAATGTCCATTCAAAAATTTTAAACGAGTTAGTTTTCATATTGGAATTTATAACTTTTACTGGAAAATATATGAAATAAAAAGTAATTCATCTGAATTTAACAAAATATTAAAATGTCAAAAGTAGTTAAAAGTAGTAAAAATTTATTTGCAAAAAAAGGTTTTTTTTTTTTGATTCGGTATAAGGTGAAAGTGTAACTGACTATCAAATTTATATTATGCTACTAATTGTAGATAGGCATTGACTTTACCTCATTTATATACAATAATTATATGAATCTTTTATTTACTCTTCAGGCCTATTTATTCGACCCGATGAGACCAACCTATACACAACACTAGAACCAACGCTAAGCAGTAATCCGAATGTATATTTCCAACGTGGCGGTGCCGTACATCCGGGCATGATGTACTAACTAGAACGTTTGATTTTAAGGAATGATCGATCTTGAAGAGTACTACTTTAAAAGTATTAATCCACAGAGCGAGCACAGAATTGTTCGAGTCTTTCTCTTGCTGCGGACAGAAAAACCTAAACTTGCTCCTAGGGAGTAAGTTTAAGACGTACGTTTATTATTTTAATCTAAGTTAATGTTAAGTTCATTTTAAAGACTTTTCGATTCGATAATATTCTCATAGTGTCTAAGTTAAACATAATATTAAAATATTTAAAAAAAAAACACACACACAAATATTGCAAATTGTTATTATGAATATTTCTAACTATGAGTTAATGGAAAAAGTTAAACATACCAGACATTGTTCATTTTAGTTTTATATCACTAAGAGCATAATTTTTAAGAGTTAATATTTAATCAATATAATTGAAGTATCTCAAGGCTTCCATTGTCGTATATAACGCATGTTAAAAATTCGTATTAAGTAAGATTCCAAGTAATAATTGTAAATAAATGCAGAAACCGACTTCTATTCATAATGTTATAAACAATGTATTCCTTAAATTAAGCAACATTAAAATGATTTCCAAACGAAGTGCTGATGTTTTTATTATTGAGAACAAAAAAAAAAAATTCGTATTTAAGTAAAAAATTTAATTCAAAAGGAGAAATGTGTAATTTCTATAAAAATATATGTTTAGCAGGATTTGAATTGCTAGAACAATTTCAGAACTTGTGCTCTTTGCTGGTTAAATGCTGCATCGATTCTAAAACTCTTGCTCTTTGCTTTACTCTCGCTCTGTGCTTCTTTGTTTTGTGTACATGTTCTGTTCTTGTTTTCTCTGCGTGTTTTATTATAGTTCTCTCTTTTGGTTTGCTCTGGACGATTCTCGCCGTGCGTGCACAAAATGATGACGGACACCAAAAAGGTAAAAAAGAGAGTAAAGAGCTATTTCTATTAAAATATAAGTTTAGCAGTATTTAAATTACTAGAACAATTACAAAACTCTTGCTCTTTGCTGGTTATATGCTGCATCGATTCTAAAACTCTTGCTCTTTGCTTTACTCTTGCTCTTTGCTTTACTCTCGCTCTTTGCTTTACTTCTGCTTTTTTCTTTTGTGTACATGTTCTGGTTTTCTCTGCGTGTTTTGCTATAGTGTTCTCTTCTGGTTTACTCTGCACGATTCTCGCTGTGCGAAAACAAAAGTGATATAAACACCAAAGAGTACAGACAGAATTTAAGCAAAGAGCAAAAATATAAATGTTGTAAAGTATTTTTAAAACAAGTATTTCAAAATATTTCGCAACAAAAACTCATAATGTTGATTTCTTTCGAAGAATTTCGCCGAAATAAATACAAATATTGCTTCCTGTCGAGGCATTGCTCTGTAACGTTCGCTGTTCGATAGCAGAGCTATAAAAAGTGGGAGTTTGTGCTTTGCTTCGTATGTTTTCAACCCCTGATTTTCAGTATATTGAAAAAATAAAATATATATTTTTTTAAATAAATTTGAAATAAATTAAAGCTCTACACATAATGACTTCAAACTTCCTCAAACATTGCCAGTAGGAACCTTTAGTATGCATTCCGGACACTTGGCCAATACAGCAATACTAACACGATGTCCTTAAGCGACAACTACAATGTGTACGCAAAGTTATTTTTGTGTTCGTTCAGATCAGATCCGTTCATAATAAAGAAAAAAAAAAGAAGAAAAAACCGTCCACAATCAGTTAAAGAATCTGCAGTAAGTTAATTTCTAAGCGCCTTGAAACTATTTTCCACACGTATTCGGCTCGCGTTGGTCTCGGTTGGCCCTTGGGCTTTGATCTAAACGCTCCATATATGGCACAGCAGCCAGCAAAGTCAGCACAGACTGCACATAGCACAGAGCACAACTCAACCGGAGGGCTCGGCTAGGCCACTAATAAGTCCGGAGTTGCAGTTGCATTAATTAAGTCGAGTTATGCGAGGAACTGCGGCGGCGCAAAAGAATTGATGGCATTTCTCACGCAGAATCATGTGATATAAGGAGCGACATTGTGGCCAACATAAAAATCTATAAAATAGAGAAACTCTAAAGCAGAAACCAAAGAGGGGAAACTATAAAAACCTGGTCTTGGTCTGGCTGGGAACTCAACGGTTCCTATAGTCGGTCGGGGAGTACGGTCTACTTGGAAGTTCGTAGAAAAAAGTAAAAGAGCACGAAATAAGTAGTTAGTGCAGCTCGCATTCGCAGTGGCGCAGTTAAATATGTCGCATTGCCGCCCCTTCCCTTCGATTTTTAACGAATTGATCGCCGCAGGCCTTTGCAATAATTGCCGATCAATTAGACTCGCCTTCAACTCACAAGTCAATCAATGTTAGATTTCTTTGTTTGTGCACTTTTTCTTGTACGTCCGTTTTTTATTTAAGTCCGTCCGTTTGTCAGACAGACAGTCCGTCAGGCTGTGCTGCTGCTGCCTTTGAGCTCTGATCAGTGGTCTGCGATCTGCAGCGTCTGCTGATCATGTCTTGTCCATTAAAGGGCTACATGGCGTTGTTGTGCCTCTTGTCTTGAGCTGCTCTCTATTAAGTTTGCCTTTTTTTACCTTTTTAGAAATACTTTTGTTGGTTTGTTTGTTTGTCAATTTTGACAGCTCTGCGTGAAATGTAAGCGTTTGCTTGTCCCTCACGTGCAACTCATGGACGCCAATCCGCATCCCAAGTGATCAATTACCTCAGTAAGCGTTTAAATGGCCTATGATTGCATCAATGAATGCAGAAATTACAAAAAAAAAACAAAAAAGACATAAACAATTTAATTTGAAAACGAAAGAGTTGAAACTTCGCGGAAAGCAAATAATTAATCAATAAAAAGGTTGCGAAAGAATAAATTTTTCTATATTTAATGAGAAACTATTTTAAACTCATACGTATCCGTAGTAGAAATTTATGCTAGACTGGGATAAATTCGGATAAATTTTGCATATAAATATTGTCATGGTAAATTTCCTACATTCCTTCATATGGTAAATTTCTACTTGGAATAGTGGCACAAAAAAATAAAATTCATTAATTTTATGAAATTGACAAAATATTCTTCAATATAATGATTTTGTTCATTAATATTATGAATTGTTTCATCAACTACCAGATACATCATATGGAATATTTCATTAATTGAATTAAATTCAAAATAATAAAAAAAAAATTTAAGAAAAAATCCGTAAAAAATTGAAAATTTCGAAAAATTAAAAAAAAAAACATTTTACAAAAAAAAAAATCGAAAATAAAAAAATATCTATTTTCTTGAAAATACAAATAAAAATTATAGGTATATTTTTCAAAAAATGGTAACTAAAAAAATTGATAACAAAAAAAAATTCGAAAAAAATTTAAAAAAAAATTGTATAAAAAAAGTTACAAAAAAATCGTCCCTAAATAAAAAAATAATTATATTTGAAGTCCCCGAAAAATTTGATTTAATTAATATAAACGTTCATGCCAAATTTCATGATGGTATTTTGATGACATCATATTTAAAAAAATAATTTTCTAAATTTTTATTTCTTTTTTTGTATTAAAAAAATATTAAAAAATATATATATTATTTTTCTACAGTAAAAGTTTCAATAATTCTCTGATTTCTAAAATGGAGTCAGTTGTATCATATTTAATCTAGTTTTTGAGATATTGATATTCGCTTTTACATATTTCAAAAAATGGTATATATCTCAAAAACTAGAGACAATTTGATAAAACCATTTTAGAAATCAGAGTATATATATATTCAAGAATTATTGCAACTTTTACTGTAGAAGAAAAAAAATTTTAAACACAAAAAAATAAATAAAAATTTAGAAAATTATTTTTTAAAATATGATACCAACAAAATACCATCTTGAAATTTGACATAAACATTTATATTAAACCAACCAATGTATATAATATATTTGAGAATTTGAAAAAGTGTTCCTTTTAAGGACATCAATTTTGAAGTGCAAGGATATTTACCACGGACCATTAGTTCAAGTTTAGAAGTTACATCTAATTGTTCTAAAAGATTGTTCTATTAGCTTTCAAACGAGCGCTCCACGGAGTTACTAGCATTTCTAGTTTATTTTAATATAAACAGCCATACAAAAGTGATTCTTGGACCATTTTTTATAACTTTGAACCACTGTATCTCTGGAAGTAGTGTTCGAAAAAAATAAATTGGTCAATGCATATCTCATTACCCTTTATTAGTTGCCCAAATTTCACTGAATTCGATGAAGATGAGTTCCAACCACTGGCTCTTATAGGACTGTAGCGCCAAACTATTATTATTATTTTGAGGTTCATATGGAAAGTCCAAAAAGTTAACGAATTTTGCATATATGTTATTTTTTTGAATTTTCTTAAAATAAGCTGTAAATTTACACTTTGTTCAAAATAAATCACAGAAAAATTCTGGACGGAAAATTTTTTGTTTTCTTTTTCAAAATATAATTTTTGCATACAAATATTTTTTTTTTATTATTTAGAAAGATAGCTGAGATAATTTACTTTAAATTTGTATATGTACACTTTGTTCCTAAAGTTTATAGTTATTTCGTAATAAATCACAGAATAATTCCGCACGTTACGTATGAAAATTTGCACAGCGATTTTAATCATTATTAATAATCATTATTACGAAATAAAAAGTGTTCTACGAATCGAAATTCTAGATTTTTTTTAAATATTTTTTTTTTTTTTTACTTTTTAGATATTTGTTACAGATTTCAATTAGCTGTTAAAAATGTTCTTGAATTACTAGCAAATCTATGTTTACATTTTTAAAAATTTCGAGAAATTCTGCTTTAGAAACAGAGCATTCAACTTTTTAAAAAATGTTGTTAGTTTAATATGAAAATAAATGTATCTTTTTATTACCGTACGTGACAATAGGACACACTTTTACAAAAATCTAAATTTGTCCCTTATTTTAATTTTAAAATATTAATATTAAGCTTTAGAAATATTAATTAAGGTTGTCCGAAAAAACAGAAAATAATATTTTGTATCTGTATGTCTTTCAAATTATTTAATTTGGTCACTCAAAGTAAATGAAAACTTGGTATATTTACAAGTTGTATACTAATGTAACTTTACGAGCATTTTTTATACGTTACCTTGTTAACGGAATATAATTTTATTTTCAAAGTCTTTGGAGATTGAGAGTAAAATACGCACTATGAATGACACACTCAATAATGGCCCTAAAACAAACTCCGAAAGTTGATTTTAATACAAGCAAGACCCAGTGTTGTCTATTAGCTCACAAAAGAATCGATTCGCCCTTACCTCCCCTTAATATGGGTGCTGTGGAAATTGCGCAGTCAGCTGCTCTTGACATTCTGGGCATATCAATTCTATGTGACCTCGGATGGAATGATCACATATTTGATGTGTCGAAAGAAGCGGCCAAGTGTCTCGGTTTTTTAAAACGGTGTAAGGCATGCTGCTTTACGCACTGTCTACACTGCCTATATTAGGCCTAAAATGGAATACAACTCGCACATTTGGGCAGGGGCCTAAAAATCCTCTTTGGAGTTCCTGTACCGAATACAACAACGTGCGTTATATTTAAAAGGGGATGATAATATTTCATCGTCTATTGGTTCTCTTGAGCATCGAAGGACCGTCGGGTGCGTTTGGATATTGGCAAATTCAAAGCAAATATCCACCGACACTACTCCATTTTCCCTTCCTCCCTCCTGTAACCTACAATCCTTTCTTCAATAAACACTGTGCATTGCATGAATCTCTGTTCATGCAATGCATGGTCAATTTGTAAAAAAAAAAACTATTTCGTCCAATTTTATAATTTTTTCTATAAAATGCCAGATTCTCACTTTAAAGTGTTTCGAATCTGTTATTTAGAGACGCAATCTACTTTAAACAGAGAATTTTAGCTGCTATAGATATTGGTAATTATTATTTTCTGTTCTCTGCAAAAATTATTGCTATGTAAAACACACATCAAACTATATTTAAATATGTACCTATACGTAAGCATCCATGCATCACCCCGTCCAACCAATCAACCGGTCATTCCCTGTTACCGTCCCCCCAAGTGTCCTCCTGGGCCACATGTTGCACAATTGCATGCAAAGCTGCCACTCTTTCTTCCTAACGGCATTCGGCAGAATTGCGTTCACGCATCCGCTATAAAATTGGCGACGCTGTGACCAACGTTTATTCTCGGTCTCGAACTCGGTCTCTGGAAACCAGACCTAGATCCCAGCAAACCACTTGGCCGCAAACCAGTTCACAATTAGCAAACGCAGGCAGGCACAACGCATTTCTAGCCGGGCACATACTATTTATCCCGGAGTTGCACTACGCTGCGATGTGATGCGATGGCATGGAAAAGGTGTTTGCGGTAGTGTCCTCCATGCATGCAGGACAGCTCCGAGGTGTACAGTTAATTGGAGTTTCAATGCACGCGTGTGTCATTTCGTGCTTGTTTAGGAACTTGCATGGATACCACGGCGACAGTGGACAAAATGATCAACTGTGACGCAGATATTGTTAAAGTGTTGCACTTTCTTGTATCGTATTAAGGGAAAACTCTTATTAGTTGAAGAAAAAACTGAAAAAAATCGACCACTGTTCTGCAGTTGAACAGCCTCACTCACAGCTCCCTCCGCGTACGGTCCATGGCATGTAGCATGGATCTTGCAGTACTTAGGATTCACAACGCATCGTTCGTGCGCGCTTCATATGTAAATAGCTCGCAGAGTGGAACCTCGCTAATTGAAATTATTTAGCAGGAATTGAATTATTATAACGCCGAGACCAGCTGGTTACTTGCGTAATTACATAAGGACTGAAATGCAAATTGCGTATTATGTGCAACCAACGCAATCCAGCGAAACACGTGACACGATCTGCGTCCGGCACACGAGTAGCGAGCATTTAATGTCAAAGCGATTTTTCTGACTTCAATCTGGTACTCTCACTCACGTCCCTTAAGTGCTACATGTTCCAGGTTTTCCGCATGTTTCAGGTTTCCCTGAGGTCTGTGGTCTTTCTGGACATGTTTTCGCCTCACTGTCATATACACCGAACAAATTCTGTTCATAATTGTTATGAACCGTGTTCATAGATATTATGTTCATTACATTTATGAATCATTCATTTGATATAAAATGTTACATTGCATATTGCATTGCTGAATTAAAAAAAAGATTTATTTAAAATTAAAACTCTCCCGGAGAACCGATCACGCCCATTTTCAGATCTAGATCTAGTTTTTCAATAATAGCTCAGGAAGTGTTGCTGATCAGATATATATATATATATATTTACATGGGATGTAACAAACGGATTCCCAAATTGAATATTTTTATTTATTTTTTTAATTTGAAGGAATGCGAGGTTCTGTTGAGAGCCGAGTGGACTACGAAGGGGTGGACTTGGTTCGATGTCCGAGTCATGAATTTCCCTCGAACACTTACCATTGTAATATCTATAAAACAGGCTTACATAACCGACGGTCCTTGGGTGCTCAAGAGAATTAATAGAGGAGGAAATATTATCATCCCTTATTAAATATATCGCATATTGTTATATTCGGTTCAAGAACTTCAAAGTGGATTTTGAATTCCCTGCCCAAAAGTGCGAGCTGTATTTTATCTTAGGCCGAATATAGGTGATGTAGACAGTGCGTAAGTGAGCAGGAGTAAAGTATGTCTTGCACCGTTTTCAAAAACCGCTTCTTTCGATTTGCAAGACCCACTCGGAGATTGTTATAAGTTCATTATTGCCTTTCAGATCTCAATGCTTTCGTAGTTCATGAAGCCTTTTTTACTTGAAGTTCGAATCAGATAGATCAACTCAATATATCTCTTCTATAAATTAGATTATTAACACCGTAAAATATTTTATAAAAACAATGAATAGCAGATCGTACAGCTGTTTCAGAGGCAGCCAAGCCCCTTCAGCAGGGATCTTTCTCTGCAGATTGTACATTTCAAGTCGCTAAAGTTTTCCTTTTCCAATGAACACAATAAGAATTATGTGCATTGAAGAAAGAATCAAAAGCAAAGAATGCAAAAACTGCATCAACTCAAGATTTGACAAAGTTGTTGTTGCGTTTGTTGGTGCAAAACACCCGACTGGACCTTGACCACGTTAAGACAATATCTTAAAATAATCAAAAGAGGTAGTAAAACAAAAACAATTAATAATGAATAAATTTCTAAATATGACAACAGTTCATAACGTAATACATAATTTCCCTAAATGTAGTGAATTCGTTCATTGATCTCTTAAATTAATAGCACATTGATCCCTAACTATTTATAAAAAAAATTTTCTTCTGTGCACCGATTAATCTAAAGTGTGGCTGCAGCTAGTTCTGAAAGATGTTCTGTCCTGGCAAATATTTATGGCACAACTTTTTTCATTACTTTCCATAGCAAAGTGAGATAATGCACTTGAAAGAAACACGATTGGAACGCACTTTAAAAAGTGCATAAAATTGTGCTACTATTTTGCCAGCAGGGTGTCGTTGTTGCTATCGACTGTCAGCAATTCCGACTGAGTCATTTTTCAATCATTTACTATCGCGGATGTCATCATAAAATACACAACTTTGCTTTTGTCTCCGCGTGGGCTGACATTGCAATGTGTCACTTCACACTTGACTCTTACTTTTTCTGCAAACGTTCGCACTTATCTTGTTGCACGCAGAAATATATAACTCACTTCTATTTTCAGTGTGTGTCTGTTGGTCTGTCTTTGTGGCATGATTCGGACAGTTTTCCACCCATTAATGCCACCTACACAAAAATGTGGAGCTATAGTTGATGCGGATAATGGACCAATATAAATAAAATATATTTATTTAAACTAATAAAACAAGCGAAAGTATTAGCCCTAACAGAAATATTCCCTTTTAGGGTAGACATGATCATAACCAGACTATAGTATTTATGTAACTCTATGGATTATGGCGAAGTCACTTAAAGATTATGTTAAGAAATATTAATCGAATGGAATTTCAAATATTTCTACTCATCACGATACTTAAAGAATCCACATAATATATAAAATTATCAGCGTTGATGCCTGCCCTCTAAAGTGTGCAGAACTACAGATCCTGTAGATCGCGTGCCCAAGTATTTGATGCAGATTTTGTTGTTGTGTCTATGATTATCGTTTATGAACATTTTATAGCTTCTCATTCGGCAGCAAACGTTATTCGTTCGTGGGTCCGCAGGAAGGGTCCGTGTCGCCGAGTTCAGTTCAGTACGGTTCGGTTCGTTTCGACAGAAAGTCACGACTGCCTTTGGCCGACCGAAGTGCTTGAGCGGAGTAGAAGATAACAATGCGGATATTAATCGCAAAGAAGACTCCAAATTTATTATTATTTTTAACGTGTGCAATCATAAATATTATTTTACAAAAACAAAAAAATGTTAATCTTAGAAGTCTAAAATATGAAAGACTTAAAAACGCGTCCTTAATTCTAGCATATACAAAACTTCGCTCTTTACGAAAGGCTAGAGATTTTTATATGAACCAATGTAAACGATCCACTTCAGAATAAACTACACTCTCCAACTAAAACGATTAATCTAGCTTAAGTTGCAAGCATAGGTTTCCGAAGAATGTTGATGCAATGTAGCTAAAGATATTTATGAGCCTATTCTGCAATAATCCATAAAAATCGTTCATAATTTTAGTCGAAACATCGTGTGTAAGTACTCGTGGAAGTACACTGTTACTTACTTTTAAAAGTACTTTAATTAGTTATGAGTGGGAGTGATTTTTACGGCACTATTAAAAATAAAAATCATTTTTAACTGTTATAAATTGTTAAAATCATTCTGACCCAATTATCACCGGTTGGAGATGCCATGGAGCCATGTGGTTCCTGCTGTTTTCAGCTATTCACAAAACCGTTAAAAAACCATTAAGAACCAAATTATATCTAAAATGTTTAATAGAAGAATGGAGATGCGGCAGCATAAAGACAGACACACCATTCATTTATTCAGTTGTGCATATTTTTCCATCAGAAATCTATTCATTAATATAAAATATTCTTATATTATATCAATTAGAAGAGAAAAGTACGTATTGAAGCGTTTTTAGGTCACACACAACATTCCATTATTTCGATGAATAATAAAAATTCTGCAAATCATGTGCATTTGAAAAACATGGGCATGATCAATTGAAAATTATAATATAAAATCATACGAAGCACTCAAAGATGCAAGTGTGTAAAAAGTTAGAAAATGTTAATAACCATTAGGTGTTTAATGATAGTTTACTTTTAACGGATTTTTTTTTTAAACACTGGTCGCAGAAAATTATACTACTCAACAAAACGTGAAAAATTAAGAGGGTGCCGATTTAAAACACATACTAAGTTTTTAAATAAATTAATGCTCAAAATTCAAAATTTCATCAGAACGTTCGAAATTATTCTGTGATTTATTACGACGTAACTATAAACTTTAGGAACAAGTATATATTTACAAGAATAAAGTAAATTGTAACAGCTATCCCAGTCTGACATGTCTCGGAGACCTTCGATACCTGGAAACTTTCTCGAATAACTTCGATAAAAAAGTTCGATCTAGTTGCTTTTTCGATTTAAATTTTTAAAATTTTCATTTCGATGTCGTTATGAGAACGGGTCTCATATCGTGTGATTTCTCCATCTACTCGCAATGATGATCGAAGGATGATGATCGAAGGATGTTCTGAGATAATCCAAAAAAATATATTGTACACCAAAAGAATTTTCAGAACAATAATCATAGTAATAATTTCTATACGGAACTTTTGTTCCGTCCCGAACTTTTCTGTGATTTATTATGAAAAAAATATAATTTTTGGAAACAATGTGTAAATATACAAATAAAGCACATGATTTCAGGTATTTTGTACAATAATAATAAAAATATAATTAATACGTAAAATTCGTTGACTTATAGTATAGTACACCGAAAAAATTACTGTAGCAAATTATACTACATTTATGTCTTCGTTTTAAAAAATGCAGTTCTACTACATTTTGATCGTTTTTTAATACATTTGTATTAATTTGTCTGGATTTTACTACACAATGTATTAGAAATTCGTTTTCTACATATTGCAGAATATGTAGTATGTATTTGTTTTTTGTAGTTTTTATTTTACATAAAATGTATTATGCAATTGTTATGAGTATTATAGTTTAATATTAAATTGGTCGTCCCTCGTGACTGCCACCTAAGTTTACCGCTGAATATTTTTGGTTTTAAAACTTAGTTGTCAACTCTGCAGTATACAAATATAGCACGCAGCTGCAGATGAGTAGTTTGCTGATGTGGCGCGCCATGACGTTAGCATTGAGACGGGCAAATTTTTGTTGTTTTCAATGTTCACTCTCTCATTTTTCGATCGCAGCCTGTATTCTGTTAAGGCAGTAATAGTTGATATGACATCTTTATGGTTTTACCATGGTATGGTTTTACCATTGCATGGTTTTACCATAGCATATTATTCTTATGTGTTTTAACCGAAAAGAAACACTTAAGTGCTTGCCATTCCTTTGAGTCGTCAGAACGGATGATACTTAGTAGTGCTTCCATCTTATGATCAGGAAAATGTTTGTTTTATTTATATTTATATTTTTATATTTTTATTTATTTATTTATTTATTTATTTATTTATTTATGTGTAGATTTTTTTTGTGGTTGTGGGTAAAAATCTTTAGTTGTATTTGTACTATACAACAAAATAGTTCTCAGATTTATAATTCTTGTATATTATTTTTGGTATTAATATATTAATATTCCTTCATATAATTCTCCGAATTAATAAAAATAAATATGGTTTTTAATAAATTATCACAACAAAGTAAAATAACTACATATTATTGTAAAATTAAAGGCATATGTAGTAATTTCTCTACATATTTCTGAACGTATAAATAAAGACAAAATGTAGGTTTTTTAATACATATGTATTGAAATTTTATATAGAAAAGCTGTTAAAGTATGTAGTAATTTTCCATATAAAGACAACTACATCAGTTTAGTAAAAATAAATACATATGCTTTTGGACGTAAATCAAATACATATGTATTTATTTTAAAGACATTTTTAGTTATTTTTAATACCGTATTTTTTTCGGTGTAACTAGCAGGGAACCGTGCTTCGCTGTGAACTTTTTTTATTTATGTTATAAATGTAGTAACCAAAACAAAAATAATTCTCCGCGAAAACAACTTTTCTCAAAGACAATTCTTCCTCGGACTGGTCTTCTTCGTAGAATTTGTCACCGTAGAATACTTTCCCCGTAGAGTTATTCCCAGTAGAATTCTTCTCCGTGAAATTCTTCTTCGTAGAATGTTTTACCGTAAAATTCTTCACGGTAGAATTCTTCCCGTAGAAGCTTTAGTGTGGTGAGTTTTATTATGGTGAGTTTCGGTGGGGTGAATTTTGGTGTGGTGAATTTCAGTGTAGTGAGTTCTGGGATTTAGCTCTTTTAGTTTTCGCGCAATCGTGAATTCAACAGACGCCTTCTTCTGCGTATTACAAACGTATCCAAAGTTAATATACCCTTTCAATTTTAGTTTAGCATATAAAATCAAAGAGATCCTAAAGATTTCTAATGCTATTTTTTAAAAACATTACGTGATGCTGAACAAATGCAGCACTCTCGAAAGATATCGTAATAATGTGTAAGGTGCCCATAGCAATAATCGTATTGAGTTGTGTTATTAAACATTGTTTAAATTTAATAAAATACGTTTAAAAAACCAGGGAGTCATTTGTAAGTGCTACCTCGATAGCATAAAGAAATTTTCCGTCAAGTCTAATTTAAACCTTTGCTGGTTAGATTACATATTCAGTTCATTTGTATAACGTCTCTTCCGCACTCCATAACAAATATTAATTTAGTTGAACGTTTGAAACATAAATTTTGAACTAACAGTGGTTCTTTGGCATCCGCAGTTGAGGTTGCAGTTGGTGGGGTTGTCATTGTTTGCCAAGCAAGCTAAACATAATTTCCAAGACTCCACAAAAGGCTAGACAAGCCGAGTCGAGTCAAGTCAAGTCGAGCCAATTCGAGTCGAGTAGAGCTGAGCTGAACCAACAGAGCGCACTAGACACGAGCAGCGATTTTGTGGCATAATTTAGAGGCTTGCATTGTCCAAAAAGTTTGCCTCTTTACAAAACTCGTCATGTTCTAATGTCAATGCAATAAATTGGCGCTTAACGTATCTATACAGAGCAACCGCAAACGGCAAACGATGCAGCGACTGAAGGCACATTACATTGGTGGGTATCTCGGACCCATGTTTTTGGAAAATGCATTCGAGACAGAGGCGTGTTGGTCTGACAGCAGACACACTTTATGATGGACTTGGGCTGCTATACGAAGACCGAGACAGAGTTCGCAATGCGTAATAAATAGCAGTGGTTGTCAATAGAGCCAGCTAAACTGTTGGATT
Organism: Dryomyza anilis; assembly: GCA_951804985.1. Lineage (NCBI taxonomy): Eukaryota > Metazoa > Arthropoda > Insecta > Diptera > Dryomyzidae > Dryomyza > Dryomyza anilis. The sequence goes on from OX638134.1 coordinate 1,912,473, forward strand.
GCATCAGAGGTAAATAGTTTTGAAATCTTTGGATTTCTGAGGGTATAAATCGAATTTCACGATTCATGCTAGTCTTCATTAAAACTAAAAGTTAATGCTGATCAGATTCTTTTGTAATAAGCTGTCTATAACAATTACTGAATGCCTAGTGTTACCACCACTTGCATTGACTTTCCTAATTGAGCGGCAAAAACGAACGTAAATGTGGCCATCACTGAATCTGAGCCAACTAATAATTTTCACTTTTTCTGTAGCAATCAGGATGAAATGTGAAATTAACACCCAAAGCCTTCATGCTTTGGCAACACCAGTGATTTTTTGCTGGCGATGGTGGTGCTGCTTGTGTTGCTGCTGATGTTGCAATTTGTTGCTGATATACATCTCTAAGACCAGCCAACAGCTAGGTGCTTCATTAATGGCTGGCTATCTGCCTAACTGCCTGCCTGTCTATCTATCTAACTACCTGGCGGTTGGATCTCTTCTGGCTGGCTGTTTGTCCGCCCATATCGCGAAAGTAAATTCTTATTTGCTACTAGATAAATTCTAAAGCGTGACTTTACGCACAAATGCTGGGATTATCAAACGAAGACTCCGTCATAGTTAGGGATTAGCAGTTGCAAAAATTAAACCCAAGTTAGTATCGGTATCAGAATTGTAAAGGGGTACGTTTCATGCGATGAGTTAATCGCTTTTAATATCTTTGGAAGAAACAAGATTCATGCGATTAGTACTCCAATTCTACGGTCAGGTACTACGATATGACGACTTAAAAATTAAATGTTTTTGACTTAAAATAGTTACTAGCATCGTCGTACTCGAGCGACACAATTTTATCTTCTTCCTCACTCAGTTTCAATATCATTGCGTCTAGTCGGTTATCACAAGTGTCCATCGGTGTGTTGTTGCTGTTACTGGAATTGTTGTTGCTCCGTTGTACTTTAGGGATGCTGGTAAAGTATCCCGAAACGTCTATTTATATCAATATCTCACGATTTTTCACTTTCGTGTGGGAATCGTTAGCTAAGGATTCGTTTGTTATCTTGTTTAGGTTATTGTTCTTGAGGTTCTTGTAGTCGGTGGTATAGTGTTGCTGCTGTGGCTGTTTCAGATGCTGTTGGCAACATGGTCACGACAAACATGAATGCGAGACAAATGCAAAACAAAAGAACTAGGAAAAAAGACTATAATGTGGTGGTGATTCCAAAGTCAGATTTCCGAACGTCGATCGCCATGGTGACAAAATGAAGTTCCCTGGAGTGCAGACAGTCTCTATACCGTTCATGTGGACCTGATCAATAAGTATCATAGGTGAGCATCGTATGTACGCACTAAGAATCGTTGATTTGAAATTCGCCTCCTGAGATATACAAATGGGCGTGACAACATTTTTGTTCTTAAAACATCTAGGTTACTCGATTAAGGTTAACATCTCTAAATTAAAGTCGTGATGTTATTAATAAAGTCCAAACCAATAAAACTCAAGAAATCTATGCGGTCCTCAATTACACAGCTGAATATACGTAAAACAGCAGGCATATGAAAAGCAGGCATATGAAAATTTAGCAACAGGGCAGAATTCAAATCCAATTGCAACAGCAGCATCAGCAGCAGGAAAAATAACCAATTTACAAAAATCTGCAAAAAATGTGAATGACACACAAAAACTGATGTTGATCCTCATGGCTGCGATCTCCATAGAAATATAATTTTTATAAACGAAGCACTCAACTAGGCGACTTAAAGAGGCTTTTATGTTTACGGCGTTTTTTGTTATTTTATGGCAGCACGAAGCCTGGAAGCGAGTATGTGCTGTGTGCTGTGCTGAACTTGAACTTGTGAGATGAAACGAAATGCCATAAATAAGTATCTCTAAGATGCATGCAGCAGCAGCAGCAGAAAAAATGAAAAATAACGCATAAGAGAAAAAACAACATTCAGAAGCGGCGACTCATTCTGCGGCCAGTGACTTTTGGTCAATTGAAAATGAAATGAATGCCAAACGCATCGAGAGATTATTATTCAAAATGTAGAAGGAAGGCACCTTGTCTGCATCTGCAGATACAGATACAAACGCAGTCTGTTGTCCAAAAGCTGGCGAATGGATGGCATTTAGCAGATATGCGATATGTAACGTACTATATGTGTATCCAAGATATGTAGTCTGCGCAGACGCAGACGAAAAAGTCCATGCTACATATGACGGAAGGGTTGGGGGTTGGAGATGGTTATGCTGGTGAGGTTTTAAGACGTTTTTTGATTGACAGCGGATTTTTTCTGTTCCTCACTTTTTGCACTGTTTGGCCCTTGGGATCCATCCCAACACATCTTGTTGTACATGTCGCTCGTGTTGTTGTTTTGTTATTGTTGTTGGGATATGTTCTAGGATTTTGCTTTAATTACACTTACAAATGAGATGCGGTCTCCAACGCGCACCTCGAAGACGTTCTTTCGATCGTTCGTTCACTTCTACGACATGCGTTTTTTATTATTATTTTTGTTGTTGTCGAAGTTCTTAAAGTAAAATTGTTGTCGTTGTTGCTGCAGTTTCTGCTGTTGTTGTTGTTGTCGTAAAATAGTGAATTTTTTAATTGTAGTCGGCTGACGTAGATGTCTTTCGTCTGTCGGCAAAAGACGTCTGTGGTTTTTGACTCGTTTGCAAAATGCTCAAGACCCAAAAAATCAACAAAAAAAAAGAAAAGATAACTTTCCGACTGCATTGCATCAGTTATGCGTCAGGCAAGCAATCCGTAACCAGTCCTTTGCCCGTCTGGTCTATTTACAGATTGTGTATATCTGTGCACATATAGTAAAAAATACGATTTGATGACTTTGCCGCAGTTACACAGGAGAACGACCCCTAGTTTGTATGTGCACTCAAAGGGATCCGAGATCTAGATCTATTAACGAGAACTATTGGAGTCAAAATTCATTGCGATAGACATTGATGAACTGAACAGTTTTAAATTCTTGGGGTGATATTATTATTTTTATTAATAATTTAAAATTTTTTACATCGTACCTCATGTCGGTATTGTGAATTTACTAGTCTTAAGAGCTGCTTATTTGACAGATGTAACTACTCAGTGTTGCACTTCCTTCGCTCTGCTGCAGTGTTCTGGAATTATTAACGTTCGCACACTATTGAGTGCCACCATCAGCGTCTGCGCACATCAGATACTAGAACGAAGTGTCATTCATCTGGACTTAAACGCATTACTTAGCATAGACACGATGCGCATTCGCACAAAAAAACCACAACAAATAGGCTAAACGGATGAAGCGGAAACGGAGAATTTTGCGTCAATACCAAAGGACTCGCAGGTTGTAGGTTGCACAGACTTCAAGGCTAACAGGTATAAATGCATTTGAACTTTACACAGCCTGCATCACAAAACTCATGCTGCATATTTGCAGAAAATGCAGCAAACGACGAATGTACGAGGGGAACAGTCGCATTGATTAAGGCTGTCCCAAGCAATTCCATTTGCGATTCTCGTTTGGACATTTTAATAATATTGAAACAAACCACTAAATAACGTTAAGTTACTCTGAGCTTAAGGCAACAGCAGCCGAAAAACGTATATGTGAACCGAACCATCAGACTTCTGTACGTTTGTAAGAAATATGAAAGTTGTAGTCGGTCAAAGCCGTTCTTGAGTTCATCAGCATATACGAATTGTGAAAATAACATTTAAGTATCCATCCAGTAAACCAACACTCGATATCTTCAGATGCCTCGACACATTCTCGAAGTGGCTTCGAGACAAAAATTGGATCTGTTACTTATATCGGATCTAATTTTCTACTCTGGCATCGAGCTAAGTCCTAACTTATTTACTTACTTATTTGGCCAATACAACCCATGATGGGTTCCGACCGCAGCAATTACCCCTCGACAGTCGCTTCTGCATTGCGAGTGCTGGCTCCAGTTTTGCACTCCAAGTGCTGTCAGGTTGTCTAGGAGATTCGAGCTCCCTCTCCTACGTTAACCACCACTGGGTACAGAATTGAATACCTTTTTTTGCCGGAGCGCTTTCATCCATAAGCTCGACATGTCCAAACCAGCGTAGTCGCTGGATCTTAATGCGCCTGACTATGTCAATGTCGGCGTAGAGCTTATACAGCTCATCGTTCCATCTTATTCTGTACTCGTTTTCAACGCATATCGGGCCAAAGATTTTTCCGAAGAATATTTCTCTCGAACGTTCCTAAAGCTCGTTCATCGGCGTTGGCAAGCGTCCATGCCTCAGCGCCATAGAGATGGACTGGCATGATGGGCGACTTATAGAGAGTAATTTTTGTCCGTCGAGAAAGGGCTCTGCTCCTCAATTGCCTACTGAGCCCAAAGTAACACCTGTTGGCAAGAGTTATTCTTCGGCTAATCTCCAGGCTGACATTGTTTTCCTTGTTGATTGTCGATTGTCCAAGACGCCAGGACTCTTTGTTTGTTGACACCAGGTCCTTCGTCTTGTCCTCGTTTACCGTAAGACCCATTCGACGCGATTCCCTCTCTAAACTGGAAGCCGCACTGATAAGGTCCAATCAGTCTGTTGACGATGGGCTTCAGTCTTTTACATAATACGCTCTTTAGAACCTTATACGCGATATTTAGGAGACTTATCCCACGGTACTTGGCGCGTATCGTGGGATCCCCCTTCTTAAGGATTGGGCAGAGTATACTTAGATTACATTCGCTGGGCATGCTTTCTTCTGACCATATTCTACTGATGAGCTGGTGCATGCTCATCACGGTCAGTCGGCGGTATATCAACGCTGTCGTCAGCAACTGGGATTGTCAAGCTGTCTTCTATATCTGCGGAGTAGTTGTCGTCATCGTCTGTTAAAAGATGAGAAAAGTGCTCTCTCCATAATTTCAGTGTACCCTATACACCAGTTTCTAGATTCATATAAGCGTCCTGACAAGAACCATTGAAGAACGAATTTTATCTGTAACCACAGAACCACATATTACAGACAAAATTCGTTCTTTAATCGCACGTGGAACAATTGGTGGAATTGTGGAACAATTTGGTAAATTCAAAAAAAAAAAACATCCTTTCAGAATTTAACCTATCATACCTTCCTACGATCAGCACTGTGCACTGCATAAACAAAATTTAAAGATATTCGGTTTCGAAATAAGTTTCAATATATCTTCGAATTGTCGTCAAACTTCTGAGAACCGTTTTGGTAGAACTTTTCGTAGATTTAATATTGAAAGTTCATCTCGTAACTTATTTTTCCAAAGTCTTCTAACTATTTATAGAAAAACCATAAATATAGATACTTATGATGTTAAAGCAACACAAGTCAATTATAAGTGCTATTGTTTCATTTCAGCCTATTTATCAAAACATTGTTAACAATTTGGCAATCGTTTGTTGCACGAATACATCGCCTCCCAAGGAAATAATGAAAAATGTTTGCTTAAATTCAGTCAGCGCAAAATAATTCAGCGGGTGGATACCGATAAATATCTGAACTCATCGTTCTGGCATCATTCACGTTCCGATAACAGTGGGCCGAATAGGGCAGACCCAGAAATTAAAAATATTAAAAAAAATACAATATACCAATGTAAATATAATATTTTATGCTGTAGGGTATAATTACACCCCGTTCAGCAACGAAAGCTCAGCATCCACCGAATAATTGGCAGATCCAACAAAATGTTGAACGTTATGTGGATGGCGGGCAGACTAAAATTCACAGGCGTCGTCTGCCTAGACAAATCTTCAGTATAAATCGAATTCAATTAATAAATGTCAAGGGCGAATGTAATTTGCTTTTAAGATCTACGTCTGCACCTTCGTTCTTCGGCGTTTTTCACATTTTAACTACGTCGCATCGACACGATCCTTGAGTCCATCCATCCGCCTGCGTAAGATGTGCGGTTTTGCTATTGATTCCTTTGCAACAAAGGCAACAGCAACACATTTCCGAGAACAATAAGCACAGCAGCAGCAACAGCAACCTACCAACCAGCCAACAATAGTTGCCAGTTTCACAGCCACTACAACACTTTGCGCATTTGTCATTTAGAGATTTTGAAAAATTGGCTCGCATTGATGCTGTTGCTGCCAGTTGTATCTGTTGCTGTAATTCCTTACAACAGGCGGGTGTTAATATTCTGGGCGGTCAGCAACGTGAATGGATTTTTATTTTTAGCGCATTCAAATCGTTTTCCTGTGAAATTTTAGACCGTAACAGGACCAACATTGAGTTTGGTTCAAATTTCCGTACTATAAACGAAATACTGAACTGGGAAATACTGAATTCTTACTAATTGTAGATACTGTAATTACTATTTGAACAATGTGCGTAAATTTCAGTTTCAAGTTTAATTTGTCTTATACAATCATTTTGATGCATTTAGCTAAAATCACTGAACCAATAACAAAAGTGAAATCTGTTAATGGCTGGACGCTTTCAGTCATATTGCGTGTTTCTTTAACACTAGCTGGTTGTTTTCGTAGTTTTAGGAATGTGGATTTTATTAGTAGGTAAAATACATAACTAGAAAACAAAATCATACTTTTAAAAAGCATGTACCTTTTGTGCCTTTGCTCACGTAGACAAAATAACGTAGTAGTGCAAATAATTAAATCCTTTCAATAGTCCGTGTGTATATGAAGTACTACTAAAGAGCACTTAATACTGATGTATGTTGTATGAGCAACACCCGGTGTTCTTTATCGTTTTAGCGCTTATTTATTATTTAAGTTTGGCTTTACTGCGTCTGTCGACTTAAAATGCAAATTTATCTCTAGTGCGAAACGTTGTTTTGCATATTAAATACACCGTGCAAGAGAACCCTCCATGGTACTCATGTGTACTACATGGACTGAAACCAACACAATCGTATTCATATGGTATTCAAGAGGTACCCAGTGCGAACTTTGCAACATTCAACAGTCGGGTATACCATAGGAAAAATATAGTTTTTCAGAATTTTAGTCTCTAAAAACGACCGATACTAAAAAATGTATAGAACCGGAATCGAAACCCATTTAATTTTTTGGTTGGAACCGGAACCACAACTGATTCGAATAGATTCATCCCTTCCTGGTTGGTTTACGCACTGTCTAAACCTCCTATTCAGTTTATATTCAGCCAAACATGGATTACATTGAGCACATTGCGCACATTTCGGGTTTCAAAATCCCCTTTGGAGTTCCTACGGAATGATAATATTTTGTTCTCTCCTGATTTCCTTGAACCTGTTTTATATGCATTACACGGCAAGTGTTGGAAGGTGTCGAGTCAAATACATGGTCTGATTCCGCCTGGCCGTATGTTCTCTCGTTCTACTCGGACGTTGAACCAATAACACCGCTTTTGATTGAAAAATTAAATTTATATTAAAAAAATTAATTGAATTTTAGGTCGAGCCTTTCTCACTATTTCAGCTGAGTGTGTGTGTTATAGTTGTACTGAAATGATGGGACCTCAGTACAATTTAACTTAAGAATTGAGCAAATTTCATTTTGATATCGAAATTTCTTTTCCCCGCCAATGAACAGTTGAAACTTTTTGACTTTTATAATACTAATTAATATTGACCACTACACTAAAAAAAGTCAATGTTCGATAAACGATTTCAAAAGTGCTCTTCAATTTGCGGAAGTGTATGGGACCATTCCACCCCAAATCGACCAGTGGTTAAAACTCACCTTCATCAATTTCAATGAAATTTGGGCAACTAATAAAAGTTATCGAGATATGTATTGGCCATTTTTTTTGTTTATATTTTTCGCCCACTACTTCCAGAGATACAGTGGTTCAAAACTACAAAAAATGGGCCAAAAATCATTTTTGTATCGTTGTTCTCTTAAAGTAGAAATGCTAGAAACACCGTTGACGGCTCGTTGTAAAGCTGATAGAACAAGCTTTTAGACTAATTAAGTTCTAACTTCTAATCTTTTTGGCTTTTTTAATATTTAATACTAAAAACCATCCAACAATATAAAAATTTGTTTGGATTTACAAATTTCGGATGTGGTAAATTTACAATAAATTTACAATAAAGAGTTTACAATAAAAAGTGGTAAATTTACAATAAAGAGTCTTCGTTCAGATGTCTTTTGTGATGTAGGAAGTATATTTTCATTAATGTAGTTCATCATAATATATATTTCTAAAAACCATGCAATGAAATCAAATTTAAATATATTTACACATTTATTTTTGCAATTACATTGCAATTTTATATATTTTTTTTATATTTGAATCATCGTTTGATACCAGTATCATTAAAATCTGTTTAGAAATACATAATTTAATTTTTATTGAAAAATTGAATTTTGATTGAAAAATGTAATATTTATTGAAAAAAAAATGTTATTGAAAAATTTAATTTTTATTGGAAAATTTAATTTTTATTGGAACAATTTAATTTTTATTGAAAATCTGAATTTTTATTGAAGAAATTGAATTTTTAGTGAAAAATCTGTGCTCATTTCATTTCATTTTCGACTTATGATTCCTTTTTCTACCGGGTATGCAGACGAACGCCCTATTTGCGTCGTCGAGTCCCTTTTGAAAAGCGTTAATAGCGACATTTTTGTAGCGCAAATGTAAAACGCGTAGGAGTGTCTGTCTGCAGACGAAGGCACAAAGGTGCAGGATTACGTGTAAATGAAATAATGAAGTATGAACGCGAGCCACATCAAAAGTGCAGCACAGTCAGACTTAATAATAATCACCGAAGGTAAAACGAAAGACTTGAGAACGAAACTCGACTGAAATTATTACTTTTTTTCGACTGAGATTTCATATGTAAAATCATTAAAATTATATTTAAAAGACTAATTCATTTAATTAACACAAATTGTATGCAAAACAAAGAATTTCTTATTTTATTTTTATCATTTGCAGTATAATCTTTGGTTTCAGGTGTGAAAATCAAAATGGTTGTCGAATGCCGCCAGCCTTTTCTCGTCGTCGTCGTCGTTGACTTTTCCACTGCATTGTTGTCGTTGCTCTTGGCCCTCGAAAGCCATAAATCATCGCGTCGCTGGTTCTGTGGTAAAACTCAACACAGTCCGCAACTAGTTGGTGCTGGCAACTCTGTGCCATTGCCCAAAAATGGCCAACAAGCAAAAAATGTAGGAAAAAATGCTGCACAGCAACAGCAACAAACAGAAGAAAAAAAAAACACAAAACAGAAATAAAGAATCTCAGAGCTTTGATTTAATTGGATTCGCGGTGAAAAACGTTCGACTTTTGGACGGCCTCGCATCTAATTGGATTGACCTGGAGGTACCTTCTTATGCCACGATAGCGAAGTGCCAGTTGGAAATAGGGAGAACGTGAACGCCATCAGCTGCTGGGTAGCTCACTAACTGACTAGCTGGCTGGTCGCAGTCCGTGAGGCTCGGGCAGAATATGGTGCGCATTCGCGGAAGTTTCAATTTTGTATTATATATATTTTTTTGTTATTTTAAGCAAATGCACTGAAATTGGCTAAATATTCGAAAACAAAAAAATGACTAGAGCCTGGAAGGCGATTGGACGTTGTCCATGAAGTTCAAATTCCAAGGATATATAATTAGTTAACACAAAAGAAGTATCAAAAGTATATAGTTTCTGCTCTGAAAGGTGTATCCAGTATATCAAATGTTTTGCATATTTTTTTTCAGTGAACAATTTGTTACTCTACGACAGTGACTCCCTCGATCAAATTGCAATTCGTAGCAGTAAATCTGTCTGCCTTGTAACCCCACAGAGATCGAATGCTGTCCATATGTTGATTTGAGGCATTCCATCAATTGTGAAAATTTGCGTTCTTGTTAAAGAAAAATACTGCAAAAAACACAAAAAACAAAAAATCTAAAATAAAATCAAATCAAACAAAAGCAATGGAGAGAGAGGAACACGAGAATCGCTGCAACGTACAGCAATTCCACAAATTCAACACCGACGCGTTCGTCCGATGTTCGTCCACGTCCGGTTATCTATAGTATGTATGCCAGTTTGTTCCAGCCAAGATTTATGGACACGTCAATAACCTTTGATCTGACTATGACTGGGAGAAGCGAAAATACGCAAAAATCAAACTGAAAATCATCGGTGAAGACGACGTTGGCGCAACTGTTAAGAAACTGTGCAGGAAAATCAGACACATTTTTAAGAGATGTAATTTATCTTAAGAAGGCACTATTCCAATTCCAACAGATCTATAGTTGCAGGGCCTGCAAAAGATACAATATGCTGGCTGATCACCCCACCCGCTGGGTTTTCAGGAAATTCTCAAGTTTTTGTGTGAATATCATAATTTGTCAATGTATTTAGTCGTGCTTCTTGCACAGTATCTAACATAGTTAGAGAGGTCAAAACTATTTGACGGACCCGTCCTGTCTTCCCGCCTTCAAAATATTTACTAGTTCCTTTTGGGGTGTCTTACGATACAAGTACCTACAAGACAAAAAAAATATCTTTATTATGAAAAGCGGCCATATATTCACGATGATCATTGCCAGCTAAACAAAGGTAGATGATGCACATAAACTAGCATTGAATCGCAAAGTAGCAGGAAGGTGTGAGCTATTGTACAAGATTGTAATCAAAACTGAATGATTTATAATGTCTGCATAATTGGCAGGTGAGAAATATATTGTTAACCCACAGCAGCAGCAGCAACTGCAGAATCAACAACATTATGAACCATAGAAGACTCAGCTCAGCTCCGATTGCTAACCAAGTGTATAGTTTATGTTGAATTTGCCGTGATAGATTTTTGAATTTTTTTTTATTTTAAAGACTCTAGGGAATCAATTGTTTACTACGCTTTTATATTTCACTTGTGATTTTCAATGCGTTCCCTTGGTATCGTGTCATACAGAACGTCACAGGGCCGACCGTAAAGATTTCAAATTTAATACAAAACTTGAATTGAATGGATTTCATAGTGGGTTTACCTTGCAATCTGCGCTTATAAATCGTTGAAGATTCAGCAGAGCATGCAAATTTTAAAAAGTATTCGCAGATGTGAACCTTGGGATTTCATTGTTCCTTTTCAATGAACATAATAGGATGTTACAAATGGACAGTTCCAGAAGAATTCCACAGCTTTCAATGTCATTTAATCATCAAACCGCCCAACGAGGTAAGAGAAATCAAGTCAAAACCTTTAAGGTTCGTTAATATGTGTAATAAAAGACATTTCATGGTGATTGAATGATCTTAAAGAATCAAATTGCAAAATTTATCGTCTGAATATTAAAAAAGGAAATTACTTAGTTATTAAAACCTCTGCATATCAAGAATAATTCCTCTTTAATACTGTTTTGATAACCAAGAGGCTCTGTTTCTTGAAAACAAGAATGTTGTGTATCACTCTCATAAACTTCTTGACTCCCTCTGGATTTAAGAAGTTTTTTGTTTACTCCGTGTATAATATTGTTAAAATGCATCGTAGATCCTTAAAACTTCGCTCAGTTTATGGTGATTGAATAGTAACTGATTTGATAATCTTTAAATTACTTACACGAATTATGTAAAACGCAATAAGACTAAATACTTCGCGAAACAGAAAATATATAGTATTATTCTCAATTTGGGTAAGAATATATTTTGTACCATGTAAATAAATCAGAAGAGTACTTAAAGAAGCTTATTATAATAATCAGGTACATCAGAAAAGTAGTTTACGAAGATATAACTATGTATATTTTTGCAGCCACGACCGGATTCTCTTAGCCATGTAATAACTGCCTATACAAATATGCAAAACTAGGCAACATGGTGTTGTCTGTTGTCGGACATTTGTGCTAACATACAAATGGATCTCTTGGGGCCAGAAAATGTCATCGCATCCATAACTAACAACAAACGCACCAAGTAAGTAGTAGCACCACACAGTACAGCATTCCTAAATATGAGAAATGCACTTGGCACCATCCATGCGCAACCTCCAGGTACTGCTAGGGGGGGCAGAATGTAAGAAATGAACTGCCCGGCTAGGCTGGACGCACATCTGTACTGGCTGTGCTTTGCAAGCGGATCCGTTCGTTCGTTCATACCTCCTCCGTTCATACTATGCACTCCATGAAACTCCAAGACGCTGGACACTTGGTGTGAATGGCAACATCGGCCAGCACAAATGCTGCTTGTGGCTATAATTACATCAAGTATGCAAACCTTTTGCTGCAGGTAAATTAAAACCTCAGTTGCTGCGCGGCACTACGTTAAAAATAAAATGTTTAAATATTTGCTGCTGTTGATTTTCTTTTTTTTTTTGCACATTGCTATACGAGTCAAAGTGCTACTGTCGCAGTAGCTGCTATTGCTGTGTAAAATGTTGCTGTTGACAAATCGTGATACGTGAGCAGTTTCCATGCAGCTCATGTGCTGTGAATTACGAATCTTGAACCTCGTGGCAGCCATGCGATGTCATGGCCCGTGACAAAAGATCGCCGGAATTCGCACCATGTGTTAATTACAAGAAATGTGTGCTTGGCCAAATAAAAATTGTTGAACATGTCAAGAGTCAGACGAACAACGTGTAGCAATGCAGACCGATTCCGGTATATAACACGTCCTGTTTGTCTGTCAGCAACAAAAACATTTTAACATAAAATTAAGGTAAAACCAGTATGCAAGGTTAGGTCACATAGAAATCGATGTAATGTAAGAATTGTAAAAATTGTAGGCGGTCTAAGACGTCCTTGTTGGACCAATTTGCGCTTTTGACAAAGCTAAGTATATACTTTATGTCGATGTTTGAAATATCGTTCAGTTTTACTAGGAAGTGATAACCAAAACATTTGTTCCATTTGTCGAACGGGCTGGGCATGTACAGAGGAGGTTTCCTCTTCCTCCTCGTCCATACAGCACCTAGAAAAGTCAGGAGCTCGTACACACAATCTAACTGCTTGTCTGCCTATTATACAGTAGTCAGTAATAACTCCAATCTTTTCTGTTTATCATCAGGAGTTTTTTTTTAGCTAATTGAGTCTAATTTAGCCCTACAATTTTGGTGGTGGAACAGGTTGTACCACCAGCCCATCTATTATCTGTTTTCGTTATCGTGTCTTGCTCCAGTATGAGTTTACAAGCTGATAAGGTAATACCCAGATTGATCATCTCAGGCTGGATGTTCTTAGCTAGTTCGTCGGCCTTCTCGTTTCCGACGTAACGAGAAGGCCGACGATTATCTCTCGATTACGAATGTAATCGAGAGATAATTTTCATTTTATAGGTATGGTTGTGCCGAATTTCGATTTTAATTTTAGGCGACTAAAAATCGGGTTACGTTTTACCCCAAAGTAAAAGGGCTTACTTAAAATAAAATTTAATTTGTGCGGTAGAGAAAAGTATCACATGTTGGAATCGATCAAACTCATTTCAATACAAAATAGCGATGTATACAAGCAAACAAAATTTTAAATAAAATTGGTCTATCCCTTCTTGTTCTCTTATAATCGTGCTGTTACCAAACAGAAAGACATACGGACAGACAGATGGACATCTGGTCCATAATATATATATATATACTTTCTCATACCGACACCGCTTCCTTCTGGGTGTTACAAACGAATAACCGAACTGAATATACTCTTTCACTTTTTGTGCAGAGTACAAAAACGCCACCCTTCAGAAACAATTTGATCTGTTCGCAACAAATTGACATCCACGCAAGTTAGACAAACATTTAATCAGAAAAACAGACTGGTTGGCTGACGACTGACAGACAGATTGACAAAGAGACGGACGAACAGACAGGCAGGCAAAAGACAGCCGGGGTAAAAGGTAGGAGAAGATTGCAAGAGTCGCCGCTACTTCTGGGGCTTGATGCAAATGCGCCTTACGCTCGTTTAGCCAAATTAGGAGTACATTTAGTTGCTGTGGTTGTTGCGGCCACTGCATCTGGTACTTACTACATACGTATACATCTCATGGCCACAAAGTATTTTACAAAATATGGCAACGCTGCGAAACGACCTGTCATGCGTCTGGTAGTCTTGGAGTTACATACGTGCTCTGCGTCACTGTTGAAATCCACTCGTTGTTCTTTATTTAGGAGCACGATGTCAACGAACCCGATCCAACGACTAACTAAGCAATATAAAGAGGCTTAGTCTCGCATATATGTAAATTTCAGAATCCGTAAGTGATATATTAGTATTAAATTTGAATGCCTCAATTATATATCTTGTAAAATATGACTTTCGACATAATAAATTTGAGTACTAAGGCAATTGTGATAAATGGCGTAGTTATGAATAAATTATAAATAACATACTCCTCTTAATCATTGGAGTTAACTTAAAAAGAACACTTAAAAAAATAGTTTACCGAATTTCAAGATGTTCTTAAGAAACTATGGAATTTAATTTCTTAAGTTGGTAATGTAAAATTCTCGCTATATTTCTGGTGTTACAAGGTATTCAGTGTTACAAGATTTTCAGAGTTATTCGGTTATCGCAATTTCAGCAGACAGTTAGATTTTATGCCGTCTAGAGAAGGCTATAAAAATCATCGGACAAAATAAAAAATACTAAAATTGTAACTCTTAAAGTTAAGTTTAAAGTCAATGCGATCAAATTTGCAAAAATACCTTTGAGAACAATTTGTAAGAACCAAGCTATAAAAAAGCTATACTCAAATACTCTTAAAAATCTCTCTTTAATTAGCATTCAACGAACATAAAATGCAAATAATCCACCTACTTTTACAAGACTCCTATAAAAGCTGTACTTTGCAGATGTATTCGTCCATTTATCGCTGTTTCGTGACTTTTTATAATCTATGTGTTTTGTTGTTTTCGTTGTTTTTGTTGTTAGTGTTTACAACGTAATCACTGCAGTCACAACGTATTGACTCATTTTCCTTCATCCATCCGTCCGTCTGTCCGTTCGTCCGTCTCTTGACCAGTCAGCCGGTTGACTCTGGCGCCGCAATTAGCATATTTAGTTGTATGCGATCAGGTTACCCAGGGAGCCATCCAGCCATCCAGCCTCCTGCGCAAAGTTCTGCCTGTTGCAAGTTCTTGCTATTTTGTAGATAATTTTATGTTCTAAGAAATTATCGCCTTAAAGAGTTAACAAATCTGCCAATAAACGTTGTGTCAAGCTCTTCAGAAAAATTTGCTATTTACCTTTAAATTGCTGTGTAATATTTAAGTTTGTCTTAACTACTTAAAGAACTAATTCTATACTTCATTTAGATAAAATGTGTCAATTTTAGTATGTAGCACTGAATTTGTATGAAAAACTTGATTGACCTTTTCAAATATTGTACACCCAGAAAAAAAAATCCCTCAAATCCCATTAAAATTGGTCCATAGGACAATTATTGATTTAATAGTATGCAAAAAAATAAATCTTTTCATATAAACTCGATGGCAATGTCATGGTATTTTCTAGTATTTAATGGTATTTTCCGTTTAAAAAAATAATTTATCCTATTGACTATTTTTTAATAGTAAAAAATTATTATTTATATAGTCTTTTTTCTGGGTGTATACAAAATGATTGTTCCTCGATCGTTTTTCGATCAGAATAGTCATTCCTCTTCATTGTTTATGGGAGAAAGAAGAACTTTATCATCGTGCTGGGAATAGCCCTATGAAACAATCAGGGGTCCTACTCCTGATTGACCTTTTGAAATATTGTATACAAAATGATCGTTTCTCGATCAGAATATGCATTCCTCTTCATTGTTTATGGGTGAAAGAAGGTCTTTATCATCGTGCGGGAAGTAGCCATATGAAATAATCAGGGGTTCTACTCCTGTGTTTCTAGTCTTATCAAATATTTAATCTCGGTTATTGAACTGGATCAAGAAAATAGGCAGAATGCAAGTTCTATGGTGTGGTGGTCTCTTGTGTGACTAGTTGCATACCACATAGCCGTTATGATCAAGTCCAGATATTTTATTCTGTGTCACCTATGGTTCCTGAATAAGTACAAGGTATATATTGTTCTTAGTGATGTGAAGGAGGTTTGAGGAAGGCGTGATGTTATGTTGTAAGTTACATAACGGCTATGTGTTATGATCAAGTCCAGATATTTTATTCTGTGTCACCTATGGTTCCTGAATAAGGACAAGGTATATATTGTTCTTTGTGATGTGAAGGAGGTTTGAGGAAGCCGTGATGTTATGTTGTAAGTTACGTCATAGACATGTTCCTTCTCCATATTACTGTGCTACTAAAGCCGATGCTGTTTCTGGATCCATTCTCTTCAATAGATTTTCGGTCTTTTGGTTGCCTGCAATCACCGCTGTTGGTCACATTTTAGTTGGATCTTCCTATTACTCGTCCCAATCGTTCGATGGTATCTGTTTTGTTGCTTTAGCATATCATTTAATCAATCTATGGGCATTATTGGTTCCATAATGTACACTCGGATCCTCGCCAAGGCTGGAAAAAATCCGGATTTAAAGAAAAAATCCACTCCACCGGATTTTTTTGGTTTTTATTGGATTTTTTTTTGGATTTTATTGGATTTTGTTGGATTTTTTTATAAATAAGATAATTTCAATAGGATTTTTCGGTTTTGAAAGTTATTCCTTCCCACTATTTCGCTGACGAGAACTGCTGTATAACCTTTGGTTAAAACATATTTTGTGGAAAAAATTCACCGTCTTGGATCTGGAAAAATGAAACAGCCTATGTGCCTGATCAAATCTATTTTGAATGTCTTCCTTATAACAGGACAATTCTTCTGAACCTAATAGATTCAATCAATGTCTACCGCTTTAAAAATTTGCTAGAATTGGCTTAAAATAAATCCATAGTTTGGCAGACTACACTAGCTATTTATATCATTAAATTATTTGGATCTACATAAAGGATCTACAATGTTGGCTAATTAGTATGTTGGCTAAGTTGGTTAATATAATATATGAATAATTTCATTATCAACTTCTCCAGAGATTTCATCCAGCAGTGGTTCTAATAATTTTTTTCGATTTGGTGGTTCATATTAAATTTTTAAATTTTCAAAAAATAAATCGTACTTTTAAAACCACAAATATATTTCCTATGTTATAATTCGAAAAATGTACAAATATCAATAAAATCCAAAAAAAGTGGATAGCACAGCCCTGATCCTCGCACGTATGGTTATTTATTCTTTCAGTTATTATACAGATCGTCTCTTTAAGTCAGTCACTATTTATGTTATCTGATCTCGTTACCCGAGTGGAAAGGTACTCTATTCTGGTAGACTTGATCATGACCTGATCATGTTCGTCATCTAAATTATCGGATTGTGTCAATGAAAAAATATAATGATCATTTCTCTATCATGCTCCTTTTAAAATTTCAACTAGGATACGGATTTGTGAAAAGCATTAAATAATTTTTGAGAATTTTAGAAAAATTTAATTTCTTGGTAAAATTTTTAATATAGAATATTAATATTTTGTTCTTTGTAGGTGCAGATAATGTAATACTTTTTGTGTGATATTCTTCAACATTTTTATTTTTCAAGCGTCAACTCAACAAGAAACTGTTAATTAATGTATTCTCGTATTTCCGTCTGTTGGCTGATTGTCACATTGTCCACACTGTCAATCCATCAATTGTCGGTTCTTACTACAGTAACACTGCAATGCAACAACTGAATATTATAAACTTATTATGCAGTGCATGCTGTGTTAACATTTGTGTGGTATGTTTCGACTTGTTAGTGCGGTACACAGCAGAATGGGAGGAACACTGATTGAATCTATACATTGACACGAGTAGAAATTTATAAATCTTGATCTGCTAATCTGGTCGGGTTATGACAAGTTAAAAATCAGTTACCGAATGGATTAATTTTTACGTAGAATGTCATTTTTTCTAAAATTGTTTGTTTTTAAAGTTTTGCCAATACGTTTGAATTGTCCTTGCTCTCAGTTCTTAAAAAAAAGCCTTCAATAATAAATTTAAAACTATTTTAGCGTGAGTACGATTCATGTTCTAGATATCTACGTTTCATCGTTCATATGTTTTTTTTCTTCAGGTTTTGCTGTATTTTTGGTTCACTCGCACTTTAAATATAAGTAGACGGTAGATCTTACAGTTTTCAGATATTTGGTATTTCGTGATTGCAGAACAGTTTTTTTTTTTAATTATAAAATATTTCTACGTAGAATGTCATATAAAACAAATTTTCTAAAATTAGTTTTTAAGTTTTGCCAATACGTTTTATTTGTCCTTGCTCAGTTCTTAAAAATAAGCCTTCCATGATAAATTTAAAACTATTTTAGCGTGAGTACGATTCGTGTTCTACATATCTACGTTTCATCGTTCATATGTTTTACTCTTCAGGCTTTTCTGTATTTTTGTTTCACTCGCACTTTAAATATAAATAGACGCTAGATCTTACAGTTTTCAGATATTTTGTATTCCGTGATTGCAGTTTTTTTTATTATAAAATATTTCATAAGCTATAACCAACATAAAATATTTTCATGTATTTTGGAACGTGGCCTGAATTTTTGGATGTTTTATTAAATAGGCGTTTTGCTCCACTGTGCATTGTCGTGTTTGCACGGCATTTAAAAATAACTTCAAAAGAATTGGTTACAGTAGTTGCTGTTGCAGTGGTTGTTGTTGCTATTGTTGATGCTGTAGTTGTAATCAGGCACAAGCAGGCACAGCGAATGCTGGTTAAAGCGGGAGAAATTTAAAAAATAATAAAATGCATCCACTTTCAACTGAATCTGACGCTGCTGCTGTTGCTGCCGCCTGCAGTCGCTGAATGCAGTCAGTCGCGCTTATCGAGCGCATAAATCTGGTTCGTATGCGTTCTGAGCTGATGCCTCTGCTGCTAGATGCGATAGTAAAATTCTTCAGGCTTTCGTCGCGGCTCGACGCGTCAATTATATCTAATGGTCCGGGCGGACAGACATACATATAGTTGGTCGATTGGACTTATGTCCGCCAACACCCCCCGCTCATTTTTCCAACACTAACCAACCGCAGCAGCAGCAAGCGATCGCAGCATTATCGCAAAACGTTGATCAGCAAAAGTGTTGAGTGTCTGTCTGCGGTTATCGTGCGATCGATCGCATTGCTGCCTGCGAGTCACAGAGTCGCTGAGTCTGTGCGATGTGTGGTTAGTTCTTGATCAGCGCCCGCGTCAATCAACTTCTGCCATGTTGCCCCAGCCACGAACCACTCCCCCAACGCCGCTGCATTTGGGGCCGCTCATTTTGTGTGCCAGACACTGTGTCTAGTTAGCAGCGAAAGAGAGAGAGAGAGCGAGAGCCGTGAGTTAATTAAAACTCTCGGTTATAATTTCCTAAATGTTGCTGTTGTTTCTAGAACGAGATGGCAACTTTGAGATGCAATTATGCGCAGCTGCAAATTTCACTTTTCACTGTTTTTATTATTATTTTTTTATTTTTTTTATTATTATTTTTTTATAATTTGTATTTGTTGTTGTGCACCATTGCGCTTACAAATTATTGCTTACATGTACTTAGGCAGCAATTGTTGTTGATGCAGTTGCAAACACAAAAAACCACAACAACAACATAAAAACCATCGTCGTCATGCTTTCTTTGTTTTTAGCCAACAACCAACAACTGACACTTTGCCCAACTCTAAGTGTTATTGTTGCTGCTGCTGCTTTTGTCTTGTGGCAGCACTGGCGCTGATTGTTATTATTCTTGTTGTTGTAAATGAAGTTTTTTTGTTGTTTTATATGTTGTACGTCATCACTTAATAACTGCGCTCTTGATTGATTCTGTTGCCTGCGACTGTTTGACGCTGATTCAGTGACTTCAATGGCTTTGTTTCAATGTTGTTGCTATTGCTATTGCTGTTGCTTCAGTTGTTGCTCTTGATATTGTCTATTGTAGGTTTTTGTTGCAGTTTACAATTTTCCCGAGCGAAAATAAAATTAATAGAAATAAAAAAAAAAACGATTCGCGCATGAAATGAGGAAAGTGAAAACGCTACCTTTGTCTGAGCCACCTGCCCCGTATTGTGATTGAGTTGGCTTAAAGCACGTCAGTTGATGTGACAGCAAAACAGCTGACAACTGAAGAATAAATTGGCTATTTTGAAGATGGCTGAATGCACTTTAAGATTTTGCAATAATTTTCGAAATACAACAATTGTAGATACAACATTGAAATAAATATTTCAAATTTTGTTTTCATATGATGAATTTTAATACAATTTTCAATATATTTTTAAAGTTTTATATTCCCAACAATTTCAAAAACAACCACTTTCTTTTGTCTATTAATAAAGCAATTTTATTTTTAAAAATTTGGAATAAGCTGGAATAAAAAATGATAATATGAAAAATATACATGTCTCAATATAAAATATATTTGCAAAAAAAAAAAAAAAAAAACAACAAAAGAAAATTTTATTACATGGTGTCACCCGAAAAAATGTGCTTGAAAAAATAATATAAGCATTAAAATTTTTTTATCATAAAAAAATAAAAACCTTTGTTCCAAAAAAAACAAACAATTTTTTTTTTTTCGAAAATATAATTTCGAAATGATAATTTTTTCCCAATTTGAAAAAAAAAAAATCTAATTTTTTCGAAAAAGAATATTTGTTAAAAATATTGGAAAAAATATTTTCTTTAAAAAATAGATGAAAAAAAAGAAGAAAAAATAATGTTGATACAATATTTGTATACCATACACTTTACCAAAAATTAAAACTGATTATTGTATTTTTTCCATGTCTTAATCCGACCCGTTACATGACGAACATGATTTGGCCATGTCTTCCATAATAGGGTAAATTTCTACTAGGGTAATACACAATATCTTTTAAACCTGCCGAGCAAGTGTTATTTAAGAAATTGAGAACAAAAACCAATTGAGAACTCTACGTACATGACGAAAAACATATTGCACAGAAAAAATAATCGACGTAAATATAGCAACCGATATTAATTGCATTCATTAATCAATCCACCAATGAAATTCACCAATTTAATAAACCATTTGCTTTTCTTCGTTAAATCAGCAATTCCGTTTGCTAATATGAATATTTGTACGTCAATACAGCAAAGAATTTAGTCGGTGCATTTTCAGCAAATATAATTGCTGAAACTGCGCCGACTAATTAATTTGCTGCATTGTCGTACAAATATTCATTATAACTAACGGTATTACTCATTTAATGAAGAATAGCAAATGTTTTCATTAAATTAGTGAATTTCATTGCTGGATTTATTAATGAATGCAATCAATATCAGTTGTTACATTTACGTCGATTATTTTTTCTGTGTACGATATACATATAAATAATATGTATTATATAAATAGGTATATAATAGATATGTAATATAGCCGCGGTAGCTCAGTTGATACTTCGTTGGACTGCGAGCCGAAAAGTATCCGGTTCAAGCCTGGACTGGGGCTAACAACATCTTTTCATAGAAACATTTTTCTATACCGCGCTACCTCTCGGCAGTAAATAGCAAACCTACGAGAATAAAACATTGCCTATGAAAAGCTCTCACCCGCCGTTCGCATTCGGCAATAAACTGTAGATCCCATCACTTTGAGTACAAATATAACACGCACAGCTCAAAATGGTAAGAGAGCTCGGCCTTAGTCCTTATAGGACTGTAGTGCCAAACTATTATTATTAATATATTTATTCAGATCATTTATATTTGCAAAATTGCTATAGAAAAACTGAAACTCACGGAAAAACATCGATTAACCTCGACGCACGATGAGATTGTATAGAAAATTCTAATAGCGAATTAATCCAAATACATTTTTGATTTAATTTATGCACTCCTCCGAAAAGGGCAACGTATTCACTAAGTTACAACAGTACCCACGCAGTGGGCATAGCAAAACACAGAGATGCCACCTTTTGGGAATTGTATGTCAAAGTTTTAAATTGGTCAATTAATTATATTAAAATAAAATATATTTACAGCAAATTAATTATATTTTCAGCCAACGATATCGAAATTATAACATTTATTGGTTCAAGTTATCGTTATTGATAAATTTTAATGTTACCAAATTAAAAAGCCTTTTTTATCATTTCCAACCTATGTAGAACGATATCGCTTTTTTAGATATCGAAATTATATGGGAAATTATTTTATTATATTTCATTTTGTAGTTTTAATTGTTCATAATTTCTTTTTTTTTTTTTTGGTGACAAAAAAAACTGAAAAATATATAAAGTATTTTTATAAAATTCATTTTTTTTTGATTTTGTTATATTATAAGAATCCCGAGACAAAATTACTGACATTTTTCAGAAATATTTCGTGCATATTTCCTGTAAACGCACATCTAAATGGAATATCTTATGAAGTGTATAGCAGGTTGTGAAATTTGATGGCATTTTAATGGCAGATCCACGCAATATTTTGGGAATGGGCTTAGAATAGAGAACTTTTATACAAACTTCGCCTTTGTCTGTTTGAAATATGTCGCAGAAATTCAAGTTATTTAGTATTTCTTTGAAAGACAAACATTTCATTTTCATAAAATTCCTAATATCAATGATATATAGGAGATATATAAAATTGAAACCTCTACAAAAGGTTATACATTTTATAAGAAACCAATGAGGTTTCGTCGCATAACAATCGGTGAAGGCATATTTACTAAATATGTGGCAACAATGCACTCGCTCGAATTATGCGATGCTGCTAGAACAAGACATAGGTATAAATTGGAATTAAATTCATTTAACACGTACGCAATCGTATGGACAGCAAGGACCCGCCGGCTGTTTGCTGATTTCAGCGATACTAAGTTCGCCCATTTCTCAATAAAATGTAGGCGTGGCATGCTGTCAAAGTGCATGCGTGCAAATTAAATGGAACGACGCAATGCGGCGCAAGGCGCACCAAGTAGAAGCAGCAACAATTAATGACCAACATGTTGCTGCAGCAACAACGTGTCCGCCTGCACGCGAAATGTTGCTACAATAGCTGCTGCAACAACAATAACAATAGGCAGTAGAAATAAGGGCCGGGCCGGGGGTTGTTTTTGTTGTTAGTGGTGGCGCTTATAAAACATTTTATAATTTAATTTATTTAGAAGAAAAATCTTTTTATTGTAGTCTTGTTGTTGTTTGTTTTTGTTGTTGTTTTGTTTTTACTTTTCATATTGCATGCACCGTGATCAATTTATGAGTTATTTGCCGCTGCTCTGGGGCATCTTTCAGCGCCGCATTTATCACAACAGTCGATTGTCTGTGTCTGTCTGTCTGTTTGTCGGTCTGTGTGTGTGTCAATCGCCCGATAAACACCACCCCGTATATTTTGAATTATTCTGCCATAAGAAATCTTTTGCCTTTTGTCTGTTCTTTCTCATCTTATTCTTGACTAAATGGTCTGCGGCATTTAGGAGACTCTGCATCTCATGGAGCTAGCAACAACTCTGTAGCGATTGTATAAATCGCGGCATTAACATAAATTACTATAGCATTTGTTAGCGCCATACGAAGCGGATATCGACAGTAAATCATTGAGTTAACATAATAAACGTTCACTTTATTTAGTTCTTAATTGTATTTTACAATATTACCCAGTATATAACATATTTGTATATACCACATATCGGAGAGTCCTGATGCCACAAACTATTATCGAAAGAAAAATTTCACTCATTCTTGTATCGAATCTGGGATATCTGGTTATACAAATCTTTTGAAAATTGAAAGGTCCTTTCCAAACTGTCCATTCCTATAAAATGTTTTAGCTATGTTTGGTTCATGCAGCCCCAAAATCTTGTTACAGCGGTCACTTAAAAAAAACATTTTCTGGTACGTTAAAGAACAAACTTTGTAGTCAAAAATCGTATAATCTAAAATCCCCGAGTAGTTAGCTCACAGAAAAAAAAATGTACATCATATTGATGAATTCCATTCTTCAAACCATGATTCATTGTATTGAAGAACCATTCATAACATTAATGGCTAACGACATCAATGTTATGAATGCGATCATAAATATGATGAACGCTTGATAACTGTCGAAAAAGTGATCATCAATATTATGAATTGTATGTGAAGAAAACGTTTCATCATATTGTTACGAAAATTCAGTCTACGGAAAACTGTTCTACATTTCGTATCTCTGGACATTGATCACACACAAGATGCACTCGACCTCTTTCCAATCACTACTGAAGTCCTGTGCCTCAGATGCGGCGCCCTTATATACTGCATGCATCAGTTCGACATGCTACGAGAACCTTCTACAATTTTCGTGAATGCTGCATGCTTATTTGCATCTCATTCGCACTCATATGTTTCAATGTACTGATCTTCTATCTCTTTCTCGCACATTGCTTAGTGCGCTGAATAATCTTCCGTCTCTTTCTAACACAATGCTTAGTGCGCTGATTTATCTTTCGTCTCATTTATTATTGTTAATTGCTTGTACAGTGGTGCAAATTACCTCTTTTCGCAATATTATGAATGAATAAAAACAAAAAAAAACAACTTCATATTGAAGATTGCTGTTCATCAAACCAAATTTAAATCAAAATATATATTTTTCGTTCGTTTTTTGCCGTACTTCTCAGTTCTCATGTAGTTCTTGTATTTTATTGCTCGACATGCATAAATTAGTAAAATGTTTTGATATATATTTAGTTATAATTACAACTTTTTGTTAAAAAAAATTATATTTATAAAAAATATATTTAAAAAAAAAAACTTAAAGAATTTCTTTTCTAAAATTTTTTTTTTTCGGTCAAATCTTTTTTTCGAATTTTTTATATCAAATATTTTTATCGAAAATAAAATTTTTTTTTTCTTTTTTTGAATACAATTTTTACCCAACAACAGTATTTTCGAATTTAAAAAAAAAATCGTAAACAAAAATTCCATGAATTAATTTATTTTGAAAAACAACTTAAAAAAAATTTTAAAATTATTCATAGATATTATTATTATTATTATGTTCATCAATATGATGTTTCAAATTCATTGTATTGAATATGTCGTTCTTCACTATGATGTTCGATGGTATGAATAAGTTCATATATATAATGAATGCATTCAATATGATGGTATCAATATGATGAATCTGGTAGTTGGTAGAAAAATTTATAATATTTATGAATAAATTCATCATATTGAGGATTTTTTTTGCCGTGTATAATCCAAAATACTCGAGTAGTTAGCTATTGGCAACGTTAAATATAAAGGGTCTTTTTAACGAACTATGTCGTAAAGATTTTGGAGGTGCACAATTCAAACATAGTTCACTGAAAATCCATCGATGTCAATAACTATATCCCAGAGATTTCATATAAATATAAATTTTTTTTATAATATCAAAATAATAGAATTTTAAATATCAACGATATCATAAAAAATATGCAACAATCAGCCAGAAGCGACAGTGAAATATGCCATAGTTCTGTAATATATGCTCTTTGTGACTTAAAGTAGCAATAGTCATACGAATATTTACAATGCAAATGCTGTTGCTACTGTAGCTGTAGCAATATTGCAGCAACCGCAGCAGCAACCTATGGTATTCATGGCAATCGACGCATCGTCTTGCTGGAGGTGCGTCCTAAAGCACCTCCGCCAATATGTCAAAAATGCTAGACATCCTAAGGCAGAGCCAAAGTTATCAACGGCGACATTAATATACAGAAACAGCAACGTGGTGTATGCTGCAAAGTAAGGTTTGTATGAAGTTGTAACATCTGTCAAATGGGAGGATCGAGTCACCAACTATCACGACAAAGCTGACAGTAGCTGCAGTCAGCAGGACAAGCAAGAAAAAAGGATGTAATATAACAATAAACATTGAATTTTATTTTATAATTTTAAAAAAGTTTAAGTGGTAATACTAAAGCTAGAATCACACGATTGATGCAAAGCATCAACAATCAACACAATTTTGTTGAACATCAATAAATAAGGGGAAATTTTCTGTTGACGCAATTTTGTATCAATTTAAAATTTGTATTTTTGTGTCAATTTCAATACAAAAAATTCAAAAAGCATCAACCGAATGGCGTCAATTTTTGTAGACGACCCCAGCATCAAGAACATCCCAATGGGAAATAGCATCATTACGTAGTGGATTACTGCCTAATTATTATCGAATCGAAATGCGTCGGAATCTCAATACTGATTTCTGTTTACTTTTACACAGACATGGCCTAGGGCAAGTATGTTCACTGTAGATTATGAAGTAATAGTATGTTCACTGTAGATTATGAAGTAATAGTATGTTCACTGTAGATTATGAAGTAATACTATGAAGGAGCCACCACCCATTACATAAGGCATCAAAAGTAAAAAGAAATCGAATGTTACCTCATGTATATATATATAGATTACTATTTAGAAGTATCGTAATATGGGGTCAATCATACATCATTATTTCGTAACCAAACTTTCGCAAGGGGTGCTTCCATTTCAGCATTACTTTTCACGCAATCGTAATGAAGATTGGTCGCTTTACACATTACTTTGTAGGCAGTAGTAATGAGGGATGGTTGCATTTGTACATTACTTTGTACGCAATGTTAATGAGGGGTGGTTCCATATGTGCTTTACTTTGTACGCAGTAATAATGAGTGGTGGTTCCAATTGTACATTACATTGTACGCAGTAGTAATGAGGGGTGGTTTCATTTCTAAGTACTTTTTGCGAAGTAATAATGGGTATTTGGTAACTATTCCGCATACATAACAGTATATTAAAATAGTGTGCAAACAAAATATAATAACATTTAATACAAAGACAGGACATCAGAATGTTTTCGCTTTTCTTAAAGAAGAACTATTGCAATTGCCACATAATCTAAATTAAAAAAACAGCAATATTTAAGACAAATTTAACAATATTCAACATAATACCCACCAAAAATGCATTTAGAATGACTCGTTTCCATTTTTATCATTAATAAATATAAGCGCGTACATTTCAATAGCTTTTAAATTCGTTTAATTTTTGAATATAAGTATTTTTATAATTTAAAAATCAATTGATGTCAGATATATACAAAAAAAGTAACAAGTATCTGTTCCATTTCCAGATTATTTAGTAATCAGTGGGTAAGGAAGGGTAGTTTAGTTTATAAATTACTTCGTAAGTGGAACATGGAACTTAGTCATGTTTGTAAATTACTGCTACATTATAAATGATCTAATACGAAATTTGTAGAGCATGTAATGAATAATACATTGGTTACCGTTCGAACTAGGTCGTATTATTTCCCATTGGGATACACAATTTTTATGTTGATGCAAAGTGAAATTGATACAATTTAGTCAAACGTCAAGCGCTCGAGCTTAATGCAAGAATCAGCATCATTATTCACACGGAAATTTTAGTTTCCTTTACAAACTTTTTTTTTATTTACTACATATTATAATAAAATTATAATTTAAAATAACAACATTGTATTAAAATAGTTAGTTTAATCTGTTGCATTCAGTGTCACATAAACAAATTATGTTTTTATTCACACAACATCACGAATTTATTATGAAAGCATGTAAATAGTAATTTTCTATAATTAATTTGGACACGGCTTACAACGTGAATTTTTGATAAGCAAATTACATATAATAAGCAAATAAAAATGTATGCATTACGATGGCAAAACAAAATGTTGAATGTCATTGGAAAATTGGTTTGACATTGCTTGCCTCAATAACGTCAAAATAATAATTTTTTGTATTTTTTATTTATAAATTAAATGTGACTGGCGCAAGAAGCTCTTCAACTAAAAGACAATGTGTTGCTATATTCAGTTCTTTATTTAAAATATACTTTAAGAACTAAAGTCGAATTTATGAAATGTTAATGAAACTTTATATATTCTTCAGATAATTGTGGAAGAAGTAGATTGACACAAACTGCAATATTTGAATTTTTTACATTATTTTTCCAATTTAATCTATTACTAGGTTTGCGTTCATTATTTTTTGTAACCGTTTTTTTTTTTTAATTTCTCATAGAATGCTTTTATTTTATGTGAAATATTAAAAATCTGGATATGTTTACGAATAGCATCTAACGAGTTCGTTGCTTAAGTCATTTGTTTTTATTCAAACAGAAAACATGCTAATTAATGTCATTAACAGACAATTAAGTACTATTTCAAAGAATAACTCAGTATTATTTCTGATGTACAGACCACCACACGATCCGTATTTTTATTGTGGGTGAACTTTACGCGACTGCGGGGAATTTTAAACAAATATGGACTGCATCCAAATCACGTCGAATCTGCGGCATTAGCACTGAGCAGCACTATGTGGTTTTATGCGACGTTGTAGTTGTTGTTGCTACACTCAAAATAATTTCTCAGATATTTTACGAAATATTTGTTTGTAATTTTTTCGAAATTTAATACACGAATAATTCGTAGAATACACGAAACATTTGTAATTTCTATTTTTTTTTTCAAATTCTTTTTTTACGAACGATTCGTATATATTACGCATCAATAATCTTAAAATTAAAACAACAACAAAACTACGAATATTTCGTTTATATTACGAAACTTTCGTTATATTATTTTCTATTACAATTTATTTACGAAAGAATAATATAGTTTACGAATGAGCTTTACATTTTACGAATAAATATTAAATTACTAAACTTTCGTAAATTTTGAGGTGTAGAATTTTACGAAACAATCGTGTTTTTACGAATCATTAGTAAAAACAGAAATCAATGGCGTCAAATAGCAACTTGGAGCTGCATTTTATTTTAATTTGTATGACGGTCGGAAGCAGATATTTATAAAATACAAACAGTTTAAAAATGTGTTCTGTGTGAGTTCTGTTTGTGCTAAAAGTGCAGAGTATCAAATCAGTGCATAATGTTTCATATAAAAATAAAAATTAAAAAAAAATTTTAAAAAAATAAAAATAAAATAAAAAAAAATATTTTATTGGTATCGATAGTTATAAATACAAAAAGGTTTAAAATGTATTCGGTATTAGTTATGTATGTTTGTGTCAAAAGTATCATATTTCATATTTTATATATTTTATGAATCGTCATTTTCATCGTCAGTTTTTTTAACAAAGTATTCGTGTATTTTACGAAAGATTCGTAAAATGTTTCATAAATGTACGAATGCCATTGTCAAAAGTACGAATACTTTCGGAAAATGTATGAATATATTCGTAAAAATTTACACAAATATTCAATAAATTACGCACCTTCCGTATTATATACGAATGGCTTTCGTAGATAAAATCTACGAATAGTTTCGTAAAATAAACAATTAATATTCGTAATTATATCATAAATTTCCTAAAGTTCTTTCGTATATTTTACGAAATATTTCGTGGAGAAAATTCACGAATTTTTTCGTAAAATACACGAACGATTTCGTGTATTTTAGGCAAATTTTATTTTGAGTGTATTGCATGTGTTCGTGCGTGCGTGCGTGCAAACGTTCAAATGCACGCATGCGTGTTCGCATGTAATTTGTTGCCGCTTTTCGCA
The DNA here is from genome assembly GCA_951804985.1 of Dryomyza anilis. Classification (NCBI taxonomy): domain Eukaryota; kingdom Metazoa; phylum Arthropoda; class Insecta; order Diptera; family Dryomyzidae; genus Dryomyza; species Dryomyza anilis. The sequence goes on from OX638134.1 coordinate 1,941,868, forward strand.
AAATCTTGTACAAGTTGAACAGACACACAAAAAAAAAAGCTAAGCAAATATTGAACAGCACCAGAGGAACAGAAAATATGTTGTTGAACAAATTTGCATGTTAAATAGTTGCCGTGGCCATTTACAACTTTTCATGTGTATGTTTGTGACTGAGACATTCCATAGACTATAGCCATGGCATCACCTTCTGCCCTTTTATGCCTCCTGAATGGGCTGTATGTGATTTCTGGCTGGATTTTCATTTCTAATGCTAGCATTTGCGTGCCTGGAACTTGGTCTGAGTGTGAGTCTTAGTCTCAGACTGAGACTGAGAACGAGAGTCAGGGCACAACATGAATGGGTCTTTTCTTGTCTCTAGCACTACAAGGTATTCGTGATTAGAAGCCTTGTTGATATTTGTTTTAACAGCCAAAGCAGCTTGTTAACTAATTTTCGCCAACTCGTTAGTGGCTGCTGTGCTTTTCTTTTTTTTTTTTTGCCCGCATGTCCTTCGTTGCAGAATCAGGAATATTTTGTGCGTGTACCTAAAATAAGGTATTGAACGGAGTTGTCAAATTAAAGTATACCATTGCAAATGTAATTAAGAAAAGATTAATTGTAATACAGAAAATCTATTTGAAATTCAAAACATGGCAATTCTAATTCAGAAATTCCATTTGAAATTCAATACATGGCAATTGTAATTCTGAAATTTCATTTGAAATTAAAAAGACGTCAAATGTAATTCAGAATTACCATTTGGAATTCAAAAAACATCAATTCTAATTCAGAAGTACGATTTGAAATCTAAAAGACATCAATTATAATTCAGAAATACCATTTGAAATTCAAAGGACATCAATTGTAGTTCAGGAAATCTATTTGAAATTCAAAACACGTCAGAAATTCAATTTGAAATTGAAACATGTTAATTGTAATTCAGAAATTAAAATTGCAATTGACGGAAAGTTATGATATGATTTTCTGAATTGCAAATGGAATATTATGAATATCATTTGATGTACTCTGAAAATCAAATGACATTTTTTGGGATTTCTGAATTACAATTGATGTTTTTGGAATTTCACCCTTTTTCTTTGTTTGTTTTACATCTACACACAGAAAAAAATAACCGACGTAAATATAGCAACTGATATTAATTGAATTCATTAATCAATCCAGCAATGAAATTTACTGATTTAATAAAAATATTAGCAATTACGTTTGCGAATATAATTATTTGTAAGTTAATGCAGCAAATAATTTTGTCGGCGCAGTTTTAGCAAATATAATTGCCGAAACTGTGCCGACTTGTTAATTTGCTGCATTGACGTACAAATAGTCATATTAACAAACGTAATTTCTGATTTAACGAAGCAAATGTTTTCATTAAATTAGTGAATTTCATTGCTGGATTGATTAATGAATGCAATTAATATCGGTTGCTATATTTACGTCGATTATTTTGTTCTGTGCAAGGACTATTTAATAAATCTTTATTACAGTATCGTTTTCTTAAAGGTTCACATATTAAATTTGTACCTATATATTATCCATGCTAAACGAAAATAATAAAAAAGTATATTTTTCAACAAAAAAAATTATAATTTAAGTTATGTCGCATTACCCAAAATATAGGGAAGTAACAAAGAGAATATGCGATATTTTAGCTGGTGCTGGGCATTGCTGTTGTTTTATTTTATAAAACACATAAAATTTTATGCTGATGGATACAACACGCAGCTCGAAACGTTGCAATGATGTAACAAACATGAACTGCAAACGTAACAACAACAAAAATGCAGCGCTTATCGTACTTTTTTGCCGCGTGACGCCTTTTATTAATTTTTTTTGTTTAGCTTAAGAAATTCATCATTGAAATACGTGTTAAGAATTTTAATTTTTTAGTTTGTGACCAAGCGTAGGGCTAAAGGTAAAATGCATGAAAAATAGGTGGTCATTTTTTATAATAATTCTTGATTCCATAATTCTTTGATATGAGTTCAATGAACGATGCGAAACATTGATTGTATTGTAAATAAAATAATTATAGAAATTTAAAGAAATTTTATAAATATTTAAAAATATTTATATTTTATATAATCCACAAAAAGAGTATAGATGTTGTAAATTTAAATTAAAAGCATTCTAAACCGTCTTCTACGATTGTCTCTACACACAGCATAGAAATTTGTTGAACAGAATACTGTGCTCTCAACTGATATGTCGGTTATTATAACAAAAATCAAAAGGGTTATAGTTCGGACTTCAACCAATCTAAAACAGTTTTAAAGCAATTTCGTGTATGATATTATTTTAAGCTATCAATCGAATATAATAGTTCTATCAAAATTCCGTTTGACCCGCATGGATTTGGTTGTTACAACTAACTTTACCTTACTCCCTACCTAATGCAAAATGTTGACTTTTTCTTAAAATACTTGGAAAGCGTCTGAGAAAATTCACTTTATTTTCCAACGACGAAAATAATACAGAAGCCAAACGTTGCAAAGATTTACATCGTGTCACGTCTGTGCAGTTGCTATTGCCATCCATTCACAGATGTGGCCAAAGACTTTAACGTTCAGATGCCGCAGAGTGGATTTCAGACAGATCGCGTATTGAGTGGAAGACGTATCGCAGAAGTCACATCAGCCTGCTGCTGTTGTTCTGATCCTCAGCAGCAACATATGTGAGCTACCGATGACCCTTAAACTCAACCGATGACTCTTCGTCCAGAATACAGCTTCTGGTTTTGTTGTTGGTCAAAGGAGGGAAAACAGCACATCAGAACAGTTTCGCAATTAGCGGCAATATCAAAGGCTGCAGGCGCAAATTATAACAAATTTTGGAAACTCATTTACGCAATAAACGGACTAAAGACGAAAAGCTGTCGGTGCAGTTTATAAAACTATATGCCGGAACCCACTTAAAAGCAGGGATTGCAAACGTAACCGATATCCGTTTCATTTTTATACAAATACGCTAAATGAAGAATATTGGGTTTTTAACGGTTTTATTATACACTCAGAAAAAAATCCTATTAAAATTGGTCAATGGAACAGTTATTGATTCAATAGTATACAAAAAATAAATATTTTTATATGAACACAAAAACAATTTAATATTATTTAATAGTATTTTGTAGTATTTAATGGTATTTACCTATTAAAGTAATAATTTATCCTATTGATTAATTTTAATACTATTGAATTTACAGCATTTTTTCTGAGTGTAGTCAAAAACTCGCAGAAATAATTACATTTTAGTACATTCACAGTATGCCGTTCGTTTCGATATTGTTATAAAATATAAATGATGGAGAAGATGGAGAAATCGCACTATAACGGACGCATTTTAGCAGCGATAAAGAGCGTGAAAATGGATGGAATGGTCGGAGTTTTCTCGATACCTACGACAAAATTTTTAAAATCGAAACGATAACGGAATCAAAGTGCGATATCGACGTGATAGATGTTTAAATATCGTATCTGCACACAGAAAAATCCTCTTTTGGCATGAGATTAATTGAACCAACGTTTCAGTGTTGCAACCGAAATACATTTGTTGTAACCTCATGTCATTAAAATGAACGTACCTCATTTTTCTACAACCGAAATGTTAGTTCGCGCAACTGCACGTTCGGTTGCCGTGCATTTGTTACGTCGATTGAGTAAGTTGTTGTACCAACAAAATAAATGACAAACGGCAACCTCATGTCTATCAGCAGTTCGGTTGCCAGTTTCTTGCCAACAATTATGGATACATGCAAAAATAAATAAACGTCAAAAATGTTCACATGTGGCAAACAATATTTAATTCATTAATTAAGTGAAAATGCGAAATAAATATACAAATATTAATAAAATAATATATTTATTCAATACAAATTGCTCATTAGCTAGTGAAATACAATATAAATAAAAAAATATGTGACCAATAGAAAAGTTTTTTTTTTTATTTATTGGTTATGAGGAAAATAAATGCATGCAGATACATGTATCTTTTCATAGTTTTTTTTCAGGGAGCAGGAATTTGTAAATATACTTCTAAATTGTGTGCGCGACAATTTTACTCAATTATTATAAATATAGAATACATAAGTTTTATATCATAAATAACTATGTTGTAATAAAATTTCAATTGGACTAGGAGGTTGCGACTTACCGACTAGGAGGTTGCGACAACCTCATGCTCACCAGGTTACCACAACCTCATGTTCACGGATTTGAAGGTTGCCACAACCTCTTTCTCGATTAGGAGGTTGGCAGAATCGAATAAAGAGGTTGTTACAACTACTTTATCAGTTGTTGCCGCAACCGAATGATTGGGTAGGGCAATTTAGTTGGTTGCCGCAACAAATCAGTTCTCTGTGTGTAGTCAAAGAATTTGAATGTTCGAGAAATTTTAAAAATAAGAATTGAGCTAAGCAACGAGATGAAACTTTTTTTAACGAAGTTATTTGAGAAAACTTTAAGACATCAAAGGTCTCCGAGACTTGACAGACTGGGTTATATTTAAATAGTTATCTAACTTTAATCTTTAATAACAAAGTTTAACGAAACAATTCAATTATGAAATATGGACAAAAACTAACATGGAAAACCGAAATCGAAACCGTTACTTGGAACCGATCTAACGAAACCGTTTCGTTTTAAACCGCCGAAAACGTGGGAGAAAACCGAAATCAAAACCGTTATTTGTTTGGATTTCAACCAACCCTTTCACAAAAGACAACGCAACATGTTGCTGGGTGGTCGAGTGGCAACAAGTGCGTGCTGCCTGTGCTGCTTATGAAGCGCGCGCTCGCGCCGCTTCCGCTGCACGTAAAGCAGCACCTCCAACTGTGCGAGTTACGAGTTACATAAACATAAAGGTAGCCAGCCAGCCAGCCAACGTTGAAATTGAATCGTAACATTCATTAGTATCAAAATGCAACACGCAACATGTTCCATCAACTTGTCTGTGGGTTCTTTGTGTTGCACCGACAAATAGTTATGCGTTATAATAAAAACGGTTACATATGCATATATAGTATGTTACTCATGCCAGTCTAGACGCCATTATGTCCAAAGACTTATACGATATATTCCAAAAAAAAACTTTGGCGCAATGACATCAATTCATCTGATCGCATTTCATCAAACCAATTTCATCAAACCACAGTCACAGCCCCAACCAAGCAAATAGCCAAGTTAAATAATGTTCGGGTACCTTTGCTAGAGCTCAAGGACACCGCGGTCACATCAAAGCCAGTGATGATCGGTCGGTCGTACGGTCACATGCTGCTTCTAGCGATGGATTTGTCATATGTATGAAACATGGGTTCGATCGTAGTCGTCGGTCGTCGAGACGCATTTGTGATTTCTATAAAAGGCACTCTGCGCATGTTCGCTGACTCTGCACCTCCGAATTGCGTCCACCCCGCGTTCGCGACCCGCGTCATTGTGCCACAAGTAGCATCTCATTACATGTGCCAGCGATAGCAGAAAAAATACGATATGTTCTGCCTTTTATCGTTTGATGTTGTTGATAAATTGTTGCGTTGCTGCTTTTTGTCAAGTGTTAACATTGCTGTCAATGAGTTTGTCAGCATTGCGCTGTTTTAGTCATACTGTGGATGGGATTTTGCGGCTTGGCATAGGAGATAGGAGAAATGTCATTAAAAATATTTATTTTAATAACGTCATTGAATTTTAGGCAACTCCCTAGTTCACTGATATATTAAATACAATTCAATCGGTTTATATCCCAATTGAATTTACAAATTTTTAAAATTGAATGGGTCTGGCCAGACCCATTTTAATTTTGATGTCATTGTTTTTATAGTATTTGTAGTACTATCGTCTTAATTGCATTAACGTACACATTATATTATCAATCGAATTGCTGGCAACAGCTGTTTTCGCAACTCGCTGGTGGTTTGTATATTCGCTTATTTCGATGTGTGTATTCGCTTAGGTTGGTGAGAGTATTCGCTTACAGCCGAAAACTTATTTTAATTAATTAATTGATCAAAAATTAAAGGAAATTAAGGTAGCCTAAGAGAAACAAATACATTTTTTATTCCTTTATTTTTTATATATTTGTTTTTATTTTATTTTAATTTAATTTATTTTTTATTTTACTACTTGTTGTTCGAAGAACCGCGTTCACACGTCACCAATTGAGCTATATATAGTGAAATGATATGATAAACACAAATAAGAGAGGAATATCGAAGTCAAAGTCATTCGCGCGATGTGCGGAAAAACGACCCAATGAACCGAATAGGCAGTTTACTGACTGTGAAGAATCTGTAAAACTGTAGTGTCTTTAAAACTGTGTAGTTTGTGAATACGGTGTATGCTATAGAATTTACATATACACCAACCCATAGCATATACACCAACCGCAATTTCTTTTTAACTGCAAATAGCAAATGTTTTCATTAAATTACTGAATTTCATTGCTGGACTGATTAATGACATGCATTAATATCGGTTGCTCGGTACGTCGATTATTTTTTTCTGTGTAAGGGTTAAAATAAAGAAATGCTCTTTTTTCTATATCAATTTTATTATTCGACTTGTGTAAACCAAATTTTATTGGACTGATTGAATGGTTTTTCTTTTTTTTTCGACACAACAAATATTTGGATTGCGTAACTATTTTCAAGACCGTATAAATTCCAGATCTCGCATTGTTATTAAATTTGAATACAACCAGAAATATTACTGTTATAATCAAAATATAACATATAGCTTTTTAACAAATCTTCAATAGAATTTAATTTTAAAAGTCGACTCATATCTTAAGTTGGACATAATTTTTTGATTATTGGTAACGCTGAGAGACTGAAGATAATCAGAAATATTTATCTACAAAAATTTGTCAGTTCATTAAACTGAAACCTGATTTTTTTTATATAAAGGAATACTTAATAAACAAATCGGAAATCTTAAAAAAAATAAATAAATATATATATTTTTTTTAATGCTACAGCCGGAAGTGTAAAATAATTAATATAAAGACGGGATAAATAAATAATCACTTTATCAGCCAATATTTGTTTTGTATTTTACTTATTTTTTAAAAATATCCATTCACTCAAATAGTACTGAAATAACAATTTGCGCAGCCCTGCATGAAACTGCGCAACCCTGTACGAATGACATTTGCACAGACTTGGCAGCACTGCAACATACGTAAAGAAGGGCAGAGCAAACACAGCAGCAGAAATTTTCAATTTTCGCTGTAGGAATTATTCGATTATATTTTCTTAAAATATCAGAGTTTCAACGAAAAAAAAATTGCCAAATAAAATGTGAAATTGCAGACAGTGCTTGTGCGAATAGTAATCAAGTTTTGTGAAAACAGTGAGAACAAGAAATTTTCGCAACCATGGCCTACATTAATGTGGCAGAGTGGACGCCCGACCAAGTGACTGATTGGCTCAAAGGCAAGGCCCACCTATTACCAGTCACCATACATATCTCATCCAAGTATTCTTCATGTTTCTAGGTTTGGACGACACCATGTACAAGTACGTCTACTCTTTTACGAACAACGAAGTCGGCGGCCAGCAGTTGCTGAACATTCGTCCCTACGAGCTGGAACAGCTGGGCATGAATTCCATAGGTCACCAGGAGATAGTGCTAGAGGCAGTGGAGAATTTGCGAAATTTCGTAAGATCACGTTAAGTTACCTTTATAAAATAAAATTTTATTAATATAACTGCTTCTATACTGTTGCTTCTGCGAACAGCACTATAATCTGGACAAGGAAAACCTGCAGTTCATGGCGCTGCATGTGGCCACTGCCGCGCGCAATCTGCATCAGCAGCTGGCCAAGCACTGCGACGCCTCCAAGCTCGAGACACAGATACTCAACGACATCACGCGCACCATTGCAACCATCAAGCCCATCATCGCCTGGCTGGACCGCGCGCCCTTTCAAGGCCAGGGGCAGTTCATCGAAATACGTCGTCCCATGCTGCGCCTGGGCCTAGAGATGGCGACTAGCGCACAACGCGATCGCTTTGTGCAGCATCCCGTCGAACAGATCAAAACCTCAGCCGAGAAACTAGAGCGTCTGGCCAACTTCATCATACAAGATATCACTGATCCGATGCTACTGCAGCCGGCCTCGCTAAATCTGGTAACACTCAAGAAGCGTGAGTCCGAGCTGGGCTTCAACATAGTCTCCAATTATCATGGCATACATCGCGTCACCGACATCAAGTACAACTCGCCGGCGCACAACTCTGGCAAAATCGAGGATGGTGACGAGATCGTGCAGATCAACTACCAGACGGTGGTGGGCTGGCAGTACAAGACCGTGATACTGCAATTGCGTGAATCGCTGCCAGACGTGCTGCTGACGCTCAAAAAGCGTCCAAAGCACATGAAGATCTATGGACAGATATACATGCAGCCATATAGGCTGCCCAGCAAGAAGCGCGTCATGGCGCAGCGCTGGGGCGAGAATTTGCCCAGTCCACGCGCCGGCTTCCTCACGGTACCCGACTTCAATCTGCCGCTACAGCTACCGGAGAAGGCGGCAGCAGCTGCGGCAGCGGCCGCATCCTCCGACACGGATTCCAGCTGCAGCGACATTTTGACGCCTACCGACAACAAGTCGGCGGAGAAGGAGATACGGCTCTACTATCCAAAGCCGCGCGCGATGTTGCAACGGCGAAACACCATCTGCGGAGACGAGTTGTTCGGCGGTCAGAAGAATGTCGGCGGCGTACCGCTGTGGCATGACCGCAAGGTGGATCCCGCCTCGCCCAGTCTGCGCGACAAATCGGTGTCCTTTGGTTTTGGTTTGGAGAACACGGCACGTCCGACTACCTGCATTGGCATCGCCAGCGGTAGCGGCAAATTTGGCAACGACTTGAAGGCAACCTTTGCCGCCAAGGAGGCCATACGCAAGGTGCTCGAGTCAGGTGGCGACAAGCTCAAACTTGCAGATGCAGCTGCTGTTGAAGTGGCCGAAAAATCAAAGCCTGGCGTTAGCAAAGTTGTGCGCTTCGGCGTGCATCTGAAGAGTCAGGACTATCCGCGCGTCGATGAGAAATACATTTGCAATGTGGAGGACACCATACTAGAAACATTTGAACCGATACCATTTGCCGACGACGAGGATGAGGAGACGTTGCAGGCGCTGCGCGGCACATCCGAGAATGCATCAGATATTATTGCGGTGCTTGCACAGGTTTCGCAGAGCAATGCACAGCCACTAGTGGAAGCCATCAATACGCATGCGACAGCAGTGCGTCGTGGCCGCTTGGACAAGAGCCACAGCACACCGGCCTACGACAACTCGGAAGAGGGTGAATCGGACACGCCGCCGCCGGCCATTGAGCCGCGCAAAGAATTTCTACTCGTAACGCCACCGGTGCCGCCGCCACGCCCAAAGAAACAAAGCGAAATGGCACCCGCCGAGGTGCCACCGCCGCCTCCCAAACCCGCTAGTCTTAGAGCTTCGATCACGGAAAGCTTTGCAAGGCCTTTGGCGCAAGAGCCGCCAACTCCGCCGCCAGTGGCAGAGCCGATGCCGGCGCCTGTGCCGCTACCAGCAAAGCCAGCCGCAGTTGTGACCGAACACAATGAGTTGCACACGCCGACCAAAACAAAGACACTGACGCTTAAGAAGAAGAATAGTCTGCTGTCGAAGCGGCGTAAAATGAATCTGAAATTGCTGGGCACCGGCGACATACAGGGTCACTTGTACCGTCGTACCAAGGATCGACGGGGTGTTACTTTCTGGGCGCGTCTCTACTTTGTGCTGCTGGACACAAATCTGTATGGCTTTCGCACGAAGGAGGCGCTGAAGGCGAGCAGTTTGATATTTCTGCCGGGCTTTACGGTGTCCTTGGCCAAGGTAAGTGATGGACATAGTTCACATTCTACTCCGATTGAAGTAGATCAACTCCATTTCATTTGATTTTTAATATTCTACACCGGTAGTAGTATATTCTACTCCTTTTTATTAATTATACCACATTTAAATTGAAATCTACTCCCTTTTTTGGAAACGTCGCACATTTGTTGATCGATGAGACCGATATCTTTAGAAAATGAGTAGAACACATTAATCATTCGAATGGCATACCAATTTCTGAATAAGCCGTATGTTCTAAAATAAATGCATGGCAATTAATTCCAGAAAAGTTCCATAAAGTCAAAACTCTAATCAGGGATTTATAACGAACCCGACATAATTTGAAAACTGCTGTATTTGTGCAGTAAACACAAAAATTAATTGACAAAAATATTGTTAAATGAATTTCGATCTATATTTTCAGGAGGTCCACTCAAAACCCTACGCTTTCAAGGTATATCATCCCTCGAAAACGTTCTACTTCGCCACCGAATCACAGGAGGCGCTCAACCAATGGATCGACTTTATACGTCAAGCAACGCTGCAGACGCAGCTGGCTGCCGACAGTGCCGCCTGCGCTGAGATCAATATAAAACAACTCTACTCGGAGACGGACAGTTCGGGTGACGAAAACGAAACTACGGTCACAAAAAACCTCTGTACACCCTCGCCGCAGGGTGCTAAAGATGCGGCCACATCTATGTTAGCTGCCACCAAAGCAGCCAATACGCCAACAACCACTGCAAAGCACGATAAACGCTACTTGGGCTCGTTGCGCAAGTTCACCAAGGGCTCCTTCATCTCGAAGAGTTCGGCCCAAGCGGAGCGCAAGCCATCCAGTGACATACCGGTGCCCACGGAACAATATCGCAGCTATCGCAAGGTGCCTGGCGGCAGCTTCGGCATCCAGATAGGCACCAACACGCCGGGGTATCACGACATTGCCGTGCATCCTTTTGGGAGCAGCGGCAGCAGCAACTGCATGGCGCAGGAGCAGCCGGCAAGGCCACTGCGCAAGCTGTCGCTCTCGTCCAGTCGCAGTTCAATGATCAGCAATAGCGATTCGATCGCGCTCAGTTTAGGCCCGCCCACAACAGCAGCGCCTACGCCAACCATAACAGCGCCCACCCCGCAGACAACACCTCCTACTCCACCGCCGCCTGCTGCTGCATCGACGCATAATCGCGACAAACCCGCGCATTCGGCATCTTCTTCCTTCGATAGTCCCAGCAAATCGCTGAAAAAGAGCTTTCCGGGCAACTTTATTCACGCCTCGAACCCCAACCTGGTGGAGTTTGACTTTCAGACCTCCAAGACGCTCGACTACTCGCTGCCGAAGATCAACCCGGCAAACTCCTGGGACGCGCATCAGAACACGCAAGGCTTCGTGACGCTGAAGGACCTCATGCTGCAGAAACAAGAGGAGGAGGCACAGGAAATGTACAACAATCGCGTCTTGCTGGGCGTGGAGAAGAAAGATGAGGATCGGCGGCGCCAATTGCAAAAACTACAGGAGGAGGAGAAACAACAGCAGCAACAGCAGGCGGACAGTCAGCAACAGCAACAAAACGAAAAGTGGACGCACAAGCGGAGTCTGCCCAAGACGCCCGACTATGAGATCAGCTTTAAACCGGACGACGAGGACATAAAGCGCACGCGCACCAAGGAGGGTTTGAAACTGCGCGACTTTGGCTACGAACTCATATCGGGTGACGAGCCCATCAGCAAGATAGGGGTCAGTAGTGCACGCCAGAGCGCTGAACTCAGCAACGAGCATAGTTGGACGGCGGCAATGCGCACGCGTCAACTGCTTAAAACGCAGCAGCTGTTGTTGGCGGCGCAAAAAGCGAAAAAGCACTCGAGCAATAGCTGCTCCTCGACCACTTCTTCGACTGCTGTCGACGGTGGTGCTAGTGAAAAGCGTGCGGGCAGCTTCAAAAAGAAAGGAAAACTGGAGGCCTTCAAGACCTCGAGTGAGCGCATCTTTCAGTTTAGCAAACACACCAGCGGCACAGCGTCCTCTATGACCATGACGCTGCCACTGCACAAAAAAGCGGCGCCCGAGAATTCAGGAGGCGGTGGTGGCGGCATCAAGAAGAGCCACACCTACAACAGCGAATTGAAGGACAAGGCCGGCGTCAAGTACGAAGCACAGCGCAAGAACTCAGCGCCGATGCCCATACTATCCAAGCTGTCCTTTGCCAGCAGCAACGGCGCCTCTGGCAGCAATAACAACAATAAGTTGGGCGCCAAGGAGAAGAAGCTGCTCGGTTCGCCGCTGTTGCACCGTACGCTGTTCGGCAGTCACACACATGGCACAGGCGGTTTATCGCCCGTCACTACGCCCAGTCCTTGCACGGGCAGAGAATACGATCAGGAGATTTTCTCACAGATCGTGTTCACCAAGGTGCCCAGTTATCATAGCGAAAGTGCAGCCAAATTTCGCAACTTGTCCACGTCGAATTGCAACATCACTGCGCCAGACGTGGAGGCGCCACCGCCGCCCATCAATGCCAGCGCAGCAGCCACCACTTCGCCGCCACCACCGCTGCCACCACACGAGCGAGATACAACGCGGGCAGCAGCAGCATCGCCGGCCGCTACGCCCGAGTATCCGCACATGGAATGTCCGCCGGTGTTTGAGCCGGAGATCTATTCGCTGACCGATCCCAATGCGAACTTTACCTTTCTGCGTCGGCGCAACAACAACAGCAACAGTGGTGCTGGCGATGACGAAGAAGAGCCGCAATAAGCTGTGCAAATTTAGCAATATATATTATTTACTCTATTTTATTATTATTATAATTATTATTAATGACCAATACTCCACAAGTCTTCCCGCCCTATGTTTATATGTGATTCGGTTTTATTATTATTGGCTGTAAATATGATGATCATTCCAAAGTGGTCTCAATATACGCAGGTTTAGTCCTTCAATGCGCCCATTTTTGATTTTAGAAATGAATTTAAAGTCTGATATTTTGTTAAAAAGAGTAAATATTACACGTCCAAAAGTAGTAGTCTGCGTTTTAATATAAATTCAGTTCAACTTGTTTTTATTTTATACCAAAATCTGTATTAACTCAAAATTAAATGCTATTTAAATGTTTGTTTTTGGCTTGGAAAAAGTTTCCAAATATTTTTATATAATATGTCTTTGATTATAATCGAGAATTTATGGTTTTCTTTTGCCGGAGAATACGAATTTACCGAAAAGTAGTTATGTGGTTTGTCAGCTGACCAATCATTAAATTGTGTCATCATTATGAAACACAACAAAAAACATTGAGTGAAATTATTAAACGAAATAATAAGTAGTGCCTTTTGGATGCGCTCAACGCAATTATTTAGCTGTTACTTTGCCCATTTATAGAAATTATTGTAGTCTACAACAAAAAAAATGAAGAAAAACACGAGCACTTGAATGAAATAAATACTCCACCCAATCCTTTATCCTTTGCGCACCTCACTCGAAATTTAGTTTTACCTATATAATATATGTTCAATACTGTATATTCTTATTAAATGTAAAAGCACTTTATTCTCTTCCGATTCTAAATCTATTTTAATTCCTAAGCAACGTAGAAATATGTGTACTCACTCTTATATATATATATATCCAGTCTCTAAATGCTATATGTAATCATTTATATATTGTAAAAATATACTAATAAAGAAATATATATAGATAATTCTGTGTTATGTACTATGGGGGATTGAAAAAGCAATCATTACGAATTAAAGTTCGGATCGTAATTAATTAAAATCAATCGAGATTTTTGGTTATAACTAGGCGAAAATTAACACCGATAAATCATACATATTAATTGAAATTGAGTAACCTTTTATATGCACCAAATGAAGATAATAATTAAGAATGTGTCCATTATAGCAAATTTAATCGATTTTTGGTTTTTAGTGGGGTATTGTTTTGACCTTTTCTGGTAATTTGAAGGTTCTGTTAATTTTTTTATAACCGTTCATCCCGTGACCTAGAGGTTTGTCTTCTTAACTTAATCAGCGACTTCTGATCTTTATCGGTGGAGTGATGGCTTTCTTATGGGGGTCATGGAGATATCGTCGGTTATAATTTTTTTGTATTACTTCATCCGCTCATTCGTGGAGAAGGGCATCAGGTGGGAATTTATCTTTAATATACTTTTATAGAAAAATTGGGTTTTATAAAATCAATTTTTTAATTTTTAAAGGAATGGAAGGTGATTGCGATGAATTTATTTTGGTTTTTTTGAAGCTCCTTTTCCTGCTGGAGATGTACTTATAAAAAACGTATATACCACTCTTATTCTTCGTTTTTGTCGGGCAGGGGGAAGTCTCCGAGACAATCAAGGGGACAATATGCGTATTTGTCTGTTCGAATGTCTCATTTTTAATATAATAAAGATTCAGAAAAAACTCACCTGTTGATGGTTTTTATGTGTGGCAAGGTTAGGGTGAAATTATTTGTTTCATTTTGAAACGTTTGTTTATAAATTGCACATTTTGAAACAAGTTTAACACATTTTGTAAAGCACTTTTAACTATGTAGGAGACAACACAAGACCTTGAAGATAAATTTAACTTTTATTTTTTAATTTGGCACTTTTCAAGGTAGATCGCTTTATTTTGCAAATATTGAGACCTCATACATTACAACACATTCTTCATGATTTCAACTTTTTATTTTATTCCACAATTTTAACACAGTTTTTGTAAAGCACTTTTAACAATCATAGGCGACAACACCAGGACAGAAGAACACTTTTTATAATTTGCTACTTTTCAAGGTTGATCACTTTTTTTGGGCGATATGATGAGCACATAAAAAAACACTTAAATTATACATGATTTCAATTTTTTTATGAAACACTTATTTACCACTCTTATTTATCATGTATTTAATACTAATCCAAAAGATACAGTATGTTTTTTGCTTTGGAAATTGTTTTTTACCAATTCTAATTAGTTTAAAATAACGTGCAATATTATTTTTCTTTGCAGCGATGACAATGATAGCCAGTGTTGTAAACGCTTTACTTCAAAGCTAGAGTTGCCAGAAGCACATAGTTGCCAACCAAAATATCCACGAAAAATAAAATGAAATACTTTTTTCCCAAAAGACTTATAAAGAGTCCACACGTTGTAATTTTGATTGATTTATTTACCACTGTAATTAAAAACTACCTCAAAAATTCCCACAGTCATTTAAAATTAGCACAAAAATACCAAAGCAAATAAAATTAAGGCAAAATACCACACAATTAATATTGAAAATTAAAAACTACTTAGAAAAACCACAACTTAATTTTTTCACTTAACAAGTTGGTGCGCTCGATATGTTTAAATCACCAAATTTGTATTTCGTGTGTTCTTAAATTGTAATTCTATATAAAAAAAAAAAAAAAAACAAAAAAAGCTTATAAAAATTCCCGTTGGAATTTCCTTTCCCACAGCACAGAGATGCATTTTAGAAAATAAAAATGTATCATCTAAATAAAAATAAAAACTTACGATTTAAAATAAAAACGTACTTTTGTAAAAAAACATTTTCAGGGCAGCCGAAAAAAAATTTGGAAAAGTACAAAATATTCCCATCGGATCACAACTGACCACAAAAAAATATAGGACAGACAGAAAAATGTACAAAAAGTAGAAAATATTCGAGTCGGATTCAAAATATACAAAATTTTCCCGTCGGATGACAAATGACGACCTAAAAATAAAAATAAAGGACAGACAGAAAAATTTTCAAAAGGTTGTTGTTGATCTTTTGTATGCAATTCTTTATGCGAGAGTGTGATGCACTGCACTAAACAGTAAGCGCAGTCAATTGATGTTCTCTTTTTCATATGGTTGTTGTAATTTAGTTTTTAGCTCTTTCTGGCGTTATTTGTTCTAACATTTTAAAAAATAAGTAGAGCACGCACTACATCTGATTAATACGAATCGTTTGATACCAGTATCATTAAGAAATGTAGTATGTTCAGAAATACGGCCGGTTAGTGCAAGACAAAAAAAAAACACGTTTTGTTTTATTAATATAGATTCTTTTTAATTTATTTATATTTTTAAAATTTTTTAAACAATATCATAATTTTCATGTACAAAAAGTACTTTCAATGGTCTATCTTTCGAATTCAATTATAAAAATCTAATATAAGTTAAAATGCAAATTTTTATAAAATTTCGAATTCTATTTTCATGTTTGAATATAGGTAGAAATTTAAATTGTAGTAAAATTTTAAATTTAATTTTAAAATTAGAATATAAGTTGAAATTAAAATTTTTGTAAAATTTCGATTTCAATCAGTTTCAGTTTTTTCTCATATATTGCAATTTTCGATATGGTAATATATGGCTTAGCCGACCAAATCCACTGCGGCGGCGACGGCTGTTGAAATTTCACGGCGGCTGCCTTCAGCCGGCTTTTAGCCGCTCGGCTAAGATCATTGTTAGTTGCTGTTGTATTCTATACTGAAAATGGTGAGCTTTACTTTTTAATATATTTTATTGTTATTAAGCAATTATGAACTAATGAAATTATTAATGTACAAGCACAACATGACAATGTACTACTAAAACTAGAAATTCAAAGCCTTGAAGCGACTTGAGTGACAGCCTCCATTTTATATTTTTTTTTACTTCTACAGACGCCAAATTATTAAAATTTATTATGATGAATGCTCTGAGTGTTAAACCTTTAGTCGGAACAGGTGGTAAGTATTGTTGCATTCGTTCAATGACACTACTATTTTGTATTCTTCCTTTAGGGGCCGCTGCGCCGCCCACAGCACTGCTCACCATGAGCGCCGCCGAGAAGAACAAGCAGTGGCAGCAGGAGCTGCTAATGGAACGAATTCGCGCCCACTCCTCGCAGCATAAATCCTTTCAGGAGCTCTCCAAATCAATGCGCATGTCGATGTTGGAGAAACGTTACGCCTTGGACTCGGTGGAGAAGTCAAATCTACAAAAATGCCTGGACAGCATGCAGCATTGCATAAAGGTTACTTCGCGACAGGGTCTGGTGGAGCGACTCGAGAGTTTGTCGCGTCAGCTCGGACTCAAATTCATGGAGGACACATCGGGTCTCTTCATTTCCACGGACATGTTCTATCTAGAGATTATACTTGATGCCAGCGGTACACTGTCTGATGTCAAAGTGCATCACGAGTGCAAAATTGAGCAACAATCATGCAGCGAATTGGTCAACTGTCTTAACCGCGGTGACTTTTCCGATTTCACGGTGCAACTGGAAGGACTCTCGTCAATTTATCAGCTCAATGCGGAGCCCAAAGTAAAGAAAAAAGCGTTTGTGGCACTGCAGGCCATGGAAACGGACCTCTATAACCTCTTTCAGATGCAGAGCTTTAGCAAGGATGCGCAGCAGCTGCTCGACCAATCGACGGTTGGCATTGTGCTGAAGCGACGTGGCGGGCACCCCATGAAACTAACCTACTTTGTGTCGCCCTACGATCTGATATCGTTGGAGAGCAAATGCCTGCAGCCGTTGAGCATTGAGTTGCTCAGTTCGAAGGACATCGGTCTAAGTGTCACCGTTAATCTGGAGGCGGCTTCGGCGAACAAGTTGCAGGTGGCACCAACTGTGACCTTTGCCAAAGATGCGCAGACAGGCGTCGAGTTGCCCGTCTATGCAGCACTGACGCAGACCAATTCAACGCTGCTGCCAGCGACATTTGTGCTGCGTTTGAACAAACCGTTGCCCGTGTGCAGCGCCACATTGCGCGCGCTTTTGCCAAATGTTACGGCGACCGCAGAGTCGGCTGTTAATAGCGAATCGAAGGCCGTCAGTGCCGGTGCTGTGTCGACCATCATGAATTTGATAGTGCAGACCGCATCGGAACAGCAGCTGAAGAACTCGGCGAAGGGCTTGTTTGTCTGTTTGCCGGATCAGACGCATTGCTATTTTTTCACGGACAACAAGCAGCTTAAGGTGCGTAGTGTGGTCGTTTTTGTTTTTCATATGGTTTAATGGGTATATTTGAATATTTTAGGCAACTTTACTGAGCTCTGTGTCATTTACGGAGCCTGCACAGGTGCCGGGTATTCTCGCTTTTCTCAAAAAGCAGACACTGTTCTACACGCTGCTCTCCAGCTGCGTGCGTCCGCAGACAAAAATGGGAAACGGTGAGGCAAAATTCCAATTTTCAGTGAAAATTAAATTTTTCACTAAAATTTCAATATTTCACTAAAATTTTAATTTTTCACTAAAATTTCCCTTTTTCGCTCAAAATTCAAATTTTTACTTAAAATTAAAATTTTCACTTATCATTCAAATTTTTATTAAACATTTAAAATTTAAATTTTACACTAAAAATTCAATTTTTCACAAAAAATTTAATTATTCATTATAGATCCATTTTTTCACTAAAAATTCAACTTTTCACAAAAAATAAGAATTCAACTTTTCATTAAAAGTTCAATTTTTCATTAATTCATAAATTTTATTAATTAAATGTTTCATTAATAATTCAATTTTTCATTAAAATTTAATTGAAATTTTCACGAAAATTCCAATTTTTCACTAGAAGAATTAAAATTTTCATTTAAAAAAAATATGTTTTCTTTATTTTTTTGATACACCCTGTGATTTACATTTTAGACATGGATTCGACCACCATACTGGAGGTGAACGCCATCTCCTTCCAGCAAATATCAGTCTCCCTCCAACATCCCTACGACGAGTCCATGGCGACGGTGGAGTTCAATCTCCACGATGCCACCGTCAGCTGCGTCATCTACTCGTTGAGTCGCAACTACGACTTGCTCTCGATTAAACTGACCAACATTGTGCAAAAGAGTCTCTCGATACCAGTGACGCTGCGTGCGCTGCTCAAATTTTGGGATCAGGAGCGCCTGAAACTATTTCAGCGTGGCATAGGCACGGGCAGCACTGGCGCCACGGGCGGCGGCAATGTTAACGCACCGGGCGGCGGCAATGCCTTTGGAAATTTTAGTTTATCGCTGACGCCCACTGATCCCGGTGGTCGTGGTGGTGGCAGCAGCAGCGGTGGTGGTGTCGGCGGCAGCGTTGGCGCCGTCAAGCAGGAACCCAATGGACAGCGGCAGTTTCTGCCGGGCCTTGGCGCCACAGCTGGTTATTTAAAGTTCAAGCCGGACTTAAAGCAGGAGGATTTTCATGAGAGCCCAAAGAGCCAAACGCAAATGCAGTCTGTTGAGGCGAGCTCTTTGGGCCAAACACAGCAACTTCATCAACAACAACAACAGCAGCAGCAACAACAACAACTACAGCAACAACAGCAGCAGCAACATAAACAACAGACTGCGCAACTTGCGGTGCTGGCGGCTGGTGCATTGTCCAGTGATCTCGAGATCGCTGACAAATACTCCAGCATCTGGAAGGACAAAACGCCCAACCTCAAGCACAGCGTCAGCATTACGCCGATACTGAGTACCGCCGTTTTAGCGCCACTCGACACTGTGACAAATGCGACTGTTGCGCCCAGCATTGATATGAAACGCACCGGCATCGAAATTATACCGCTCAGCGCACAGCCGCTGGTCTCTGCCAACAGTAGCAGCAGCAACATTGCCACCACCAGCATCACAATAACGCCTATAAATAGCGTTGGCGTCAGTGTCAGCGCCAAGAATGACAAAAAATGTGCTGCGTCTGCAGTAGTCAAACGTCCGATGGACTCGGTCGTCGCCGCCGCCGCTGCCGATGTACAAAAGGAGAAGAAGCGCAAAAAGCGTCGCGATGACTCGCCCATGGGGCCGCCCGAAAAAGTGTTCTCGCGTCAAAATTCGCCCGCGACCATTGCAGCAGTTGGTGTTGGCGGCGCTGAGGCTGCTGCGCGCAAGTTTTCATCGCCGTCATCCTCGCCGAAGGGCGCCAGTGGCGGTCTACTGGCTACAGCCGCCGCCGGCTCGTCGATCGGCGCGCGTCCCAGCCCCAAACATTCGCCGGTCTACAGCAGTCCAAAGCACAGCACCGCCTCAAACAGCCCGAAATCACCGTACGGCACGCATTCGCCAAAGCATGGCTCATCCGGAAAGCCGAGCATGTCGACGCTGAAGAGTGCCGCCGCCAGCCTTAGTCCCAAGCAAGACAAAAATAGTAGCGGCGGCTATGCTGCGACCAACTTAACGAACGCAACGGTCGCACAAACGCTGGTGCGCTCACTGGCGGTCGCTGGCGGTGGCACTGGCAGCGGTTATGCAGCGCCGCCGCCTGTCGCTAGCAAGAGTCGCGACAAGGATAAAAACGCGTTGCCGTCGAGCGCTGTCGCGTCCAAATCAAGTGCGACTAGTCAGCAGCAGCCGCTTAAGACGCCTGTCGCGTTAAATCATCTGCCCATTGGCGGCGGCTCCTTCAATGCTGTAGGCGGTGTGGGCACGGCGGCGGCGGCGCTCGATGCCATGCGTAAAGCGGTACCGGCTGCGGTAAGTGACACTTTATGTATTTGTAGGCCAGTAGTTTGTTTGCAGCGCGTAGAGTACTAGTAGAGCGCGTTGTTTGAGCCGCTGCCGCTACCAAGCGGTCGGCTGTAGCGTAGAATCTATTTGTATGAATGTGTTTTATACTTGAATAAAATGTGGCTTATCTGCCAAAGCAGCTGACTGACGGCTTTCAATTGTACACTGAGAAACAAATACTTTAGAAAACTAATTAGAATATAACTTATTTTATTTAAATTTAAATACTTTTGTTAAGAAAAACGTAAAATAGTTGAAGTAACTTTTTTTAATTGGCAGAAATTATATTTACTACGTATGTATTACATTTTACTACATGCGTATTATATTTTACTACGTACGTATTACATTTTACTACTTACGTATTACATTTTACTACGTACGTATTACATTATTTGCAACAGTAAATATATTATTAAAAAAATACAAGAAATCATTTATACAAAAAACATTTTTAAAACAATAAAATATAACAGAATTTTACCAAAAATATTTTTCAAAAAATCGAGAACTTGTTTTTTTTTTTTCTTTTGATTATACAACGCAATAAAAAGAGAAAAACAATTTTTCGCATTGGGTGCCACTATTTTTATATTATTCAATATGATCCATTGATTCTTAAAATGAGATTTAAAATATCTTCTATAGATTGCATTATGAGATATCGGCCAAAGAACTTTTTACCAAGCTTTTAAAAAGATGGTCACATATATTTGCGAATTTCTCGCGTTTTATATAACCGATAAGATTGATTTGTATATCAAATGAAAGGTAATTACAAATCTGAAAAATACTGATCCGAATACCATAAAATCTAGTCTAAAACTTTTGTTTGCGGTAAGTAAGTAAGCAGAAGTTCTAAAATTAGTCAGATCAAACAACGTCAGAAATGTCAAAAGAGCGGCAAGAAATATGGCGTCGTTTGCTGTCCCTGTCGCTCTACTTTTGTAGCGTCCCTGTTAAAAAACCCTTTATATATAAAATTCTTGGTCCTTCCGCTGAACAGATTTAAATGAAATTTTGCATCAGCATACTATGGAGTCCGGAGGGTGACATTGGCTATATATGGGCGGGATTGGACAAAGAGGCGTGGCACCTTCCATACAAGCTAAACTTTAACGCGTTATAACTTGCGACTTTCACCAGCTAAGAGGATAATACAAAAAAACTCAAATACAAAAACAATGCAAAAGTAAAAACACAAAAGCAAAAATCAAACACAAAAACAAAAACAAAAGCAAAAGCAAAACCACAAAACTATAGCAATAACACAAAACAGCAGCAAAATAAAAAAAAGCAAATACAAAGAACAAAAACAGAAACAAAAAAACAAAAACACAACATCAAAAGCAAAAACACAAAATCAAAAGCACAAACACAAAGCAAAACACAAATGCAAAAACAAAAAAGCAAAACACACACAAACGCATAAATAAAATAAAAAAACAAAGTAAAACACAAATGCAAAAACAAAAGCCTAAATAAAAAAAAAACAAATCAAAACACAAATGCAAAAACAAAATCAAAAACACAAAAGCAAAAACACAAAAGCAAAACAAACAAAAGCAATAACACAAAAAAAGCATAAATACTATAGCAATAACACAATATAAAATCAAAAGTACAAAAGCAAAAATAAAAAACCAAAACACAAAAGCAAAACAAAAAGCCCGTTTTCTACGAAAAAGTAAAGACTAATTATGGAATATTACAAACTGCATTTTTAAAAATTTTTGTAAATGCCTTATAGACTTCAAATTTTGTCGAAAAAAATATTTCTTCTATCGAGTTCTCATAAATCAGTGAATTAATTTAAAAATGGTGTGAGAAATATTTATTGGCTGTGTAGTGAATTGTCTTTCATTTGATATAACATTTTATTTTATGTTTTATATGACTCGCGAGATAACTACCTTTATTTGAGACCATCTTTCTAAAAGATCGATAAAAATTTCACTGGCTGATATCTCGTAAATTTGTAAATCTCATTTTCGCAATCAGCGAATCATTTTACATATTACAAAATTATCTGCGCATAATGACTGCTATATAGTATTCTTAAATTACATCAAAAATAATTGCAAAAGTATTTAAATTTATATAAACTCAAATAACCAAGCAAAAGTATTTCAATTTAATACGTTTTTATTTATATTAATATATTCAAAATTAAATGTATTTAAATTTTATTACGAAAGTATTCAAATTATAATATAACAGCTGTAGAAAATATCTTAAATTTACAAATTTATTAGTATTACTACTTGTTTTCGCTCAGTGTCGAGACTGCTTGAGTTTGCTCTCTTAACCGCACTAACAATCTTCACCGTCTTTTCTTTCTTTTGTTTGTTTCTCTCTTTATCTCTCTCTCTCTCTCTTCAACAATCCCTTCCCAAAACAACAACCTTCGCCCAACCCCCGCTCACCACCCGGTCTGTTGCCACCAAACACTTCATTCGCAATTCCTTTGTCAGGTTAGTTTGATGACGTCGACGCCAGTTTCAGCGGCAGCAGCAGCCACCACAACAACAGCGGCGTCGGCGGCAGCGCATGGCAGCACTGATGTCTGCGGCGCCAACACCGCCAGCGAGTACATGGTTAAGCAGAGCCAGGAGGGCCTCAAGCTGACCATCAACAAGACGAGCAACAAAAGCAGTAACAGCAGCAGCAGCAGTAGCGCCAGTAAAAGTAAAAGCAGCTCTAGCGCAGCGCCGTTGCCGTCCTCGCGCAAACAGCATCACACTGGTCTAAAACCGGGCGTCAACAGCGGCCCCGCATCCAAGAAATCGCCCGCCACTTCACCATCATGCAGCAAAAGCGGCATCAGCCAGCTGTCCACCACCACAAAACATGTATTTCAAAAGTCCAACTCATCCGGCAACTTGTCCTCCAAACTTTCATCAAGCGGCGGCGGCTCGACGAGTAGAGGCGCCTCTGATACATTTCGCAAAACAAGCAGCTCCTCCGGCGGCGGCAGCAGCAGCAAAAAGAGCGCGGAGCGTGAACGCGATCGAGAGCGTCTGTCGACCTCGCAGCCGGCCACACGGCTTGATCATCACGCAGATATGATGAAGATACTGCAATACGCATCGCCCAGCATGGCCGCCAACATGGAGGGATTCATGAAAAATCTCAGCAACAAGTTTCAAATTCCGAAGCTGTCGCAACGCGCAACAACGCCGACCACAGTAGTACCAGCGGCGGCGGCGACAACGACAGCAACAACATCTAC
This sequence comes from Dryomyza anilis, assembly GCA_951804985.1. Lineage (NCBI taxonomy): Eukaryota > Metazoa > Arthropoda > Insecta > Diptera > Dryomyzidae > Dryomyza > Dryomyza anilis. The sequence goes on from OX638134.1 coordinate 1,965,401, forward strand.
AGCAGCCGACGCGTCCTCCTACGCTGCCAGCACGAGCAGTAAAGCGCACAATCTAAAGAAGCCAACTACATTTGTGTCACTTGAAAAGAAGCCGCCGCCAGTGCAAACTACAGCCGCCGCACGTCCGCCACCACCGCCGTACGATGCGTCAATGTCCGCCGCAGTAACAGGCAGCGCAACAGCAGCAACAACAATACTTAAATCCGTGCCAACAACTATTGCTGCTGCTACTGTTGAGACACATCACAATGAATTGGCGTCAACTGTTGCGACGATAACAACAAAAACAACAACGACGTCGACGACGACAGAGGAGGTGCTACTTGCGGCGGCTGCGGCGGGTGTGCTAGGTAAATGACAACAACATCAACAGCTGCAGCAGCAGCACCACCACCAAACACAAAAATCATGCTATGCCGCACGTGAGTCCAACAGTTGCATTTGCTGTAAAGTAATAAGTTTTAGTTAGTTTTTAGTATTAAGTCGTAGTAGTTTTTGTCTGAAAGTATGTTTTTTTTTTTGTATTAAAGCCGCCGGCATTTTCTCAATTGCCATGACGGGTTTTCAAGCGGTTGCCGGCACCTTGTCAGTCTTCGGGGGTTATTTTTTTTATTTTACTTAATTTATGTGGTAACCGCTCTCTTGTTGGTCTCCGTCAAAAAGTTTTTTTCAGGTACTCTGCATTGTGGAGTGATTCGTGTGATAGATTGATCCGTCATTGTTCCGTCATTTCGACAAAAGTTGTATCGTTGACATTTCCATTTTTTCACTTTAAAGTTTAAACCAAAATGTACACAAATCACGGAGAATTATTATTCATGATAGAGCAATATATTTAAAGTTCGATGTAGTTTTATTTCTAAGTTCATATTTTATTTCTTTAAGTGCCTCTTTCTGTATTTCGAAATGAATGCCTATTAGACGAACGTGGCGGAATTGTTTTAAAGTCAAATAACACGAGATTCAAATTCGTGCGAAGAAATTTTTACGTCAAAATTTCGTTTCGTCGTTCGTTTCGAAATACTGAAAGTGGGTATAAATAAATTTTTTTCCGTGGGTTTAAAAAAATAAATTCTTTATTTTGATATTTTCTGTATTTTGAAATGAACAACAGCAATTCTCAGGTGGTCACATTTGCGAATATCTTGTGTTTCATACAACCAGTATGATCGAGTTTAATATCAAATAATTGGTAATTTCACATCCAACAAATATTTCCCACAATATTTTCTCGTGCTTTTACACATTTTTTTCTATTCATGAAATGTTTCCATATATTTTTTTTCATTGGTATCTCGTTGTCTTCAATAAGGTGCAGACTAATTTTTAAATATTACAAATTTTGTTGAATTTAATTGCTGTCGAAAAAATAATGTGATCGAGTTCTGCTACCGAGTTCTCGTAAACCAGTCAATTAATTTATTAATATTGCGAGAAATAATTGTTTCTTTCATTTGGTATAAAACTCGATATTATCGGTTATATGAAACGCGAGATATTCGCAAATACATGTATAAGAGCACATTTTTTAAAGTTCGGTAAAAAGTTCATCAGCCAATAACCTCCTTAACATATCGTCACTATCATGCCAAAGGGGCGAATTACATTTTTGAATGTAGTTTTTCCTCAAGTATACTGTGCCAAAATCGTGTGTGGTTTTGTTGGATATTTCTAGGCACAAAAGACAAAACCAAAAGGACGAATTCGAAAAATTGAAAATGTCAAACCAAAAGGGCGATTTTTTTCGTTTTTTTGCCATAACTTTTTATTGGTACTAGATAACGTAATAGTATAACGGCTTTAATTGTTCATTTTTAAAGCACCTATCGATCATCATCATTATTTTAAAATATATTTTTTTAATTCTTCTCATTTGCAAGAAAAACGTTTGGTAAATTATTTTTAAATAAAAATGCCAATCGATAGGTGCTTTAAAATCAAACAATTAATGCCTGTACAACACTATTTTATCTTGCATTAGTAAAGAGTTATAACAAAAACACGAAAAGATTCGCCCTTTTGGCATGAAAAGATTTTCAATTTTTAAAATTTTTCGTTTTTTGTTTTTTTGGAGCAAGATAAAATAGTGATGTAAAGGCATTAATTGTTTGATTTTAAAGCACCTATCGATTGGCATCATTAATTAAAAATATGTTGCCAAACATTTTTCTTGCAAATAACAAATGGCAAATTAATGTTTGGCAAAATATTTTTAAATAATGATGCCAATCGATAGCTGCTTTGAAAACCAACCATTAATGCCTTTACATCAATATTTTATCTTGTGCAAATAAAGAGTTATAGCATACAAAACAAAAATATTTTCGTTTTGGTCAGGATATAACCTTACAAAATTCGTATATATAATTCAGTAAGTTGTCCAAATCCAAATATATTTTATATACGTTATAATATTTGATGAATAAACCAAAATAACAAAATGAATTGAAAAAACTAAATTTTACAAATTTTTAAAGCATTTCAAACTTTAAAATTTGATTTCCCAACATTTTTAAAAATGCACATTCGCCCCTTTGGCGAATTTTAAATATAATTTTCGGAATAATTTAAATAAAAGAAAAATAGTGGTATCAACTGCGCAAACTTTGTTCATCGTTTTCGTCTGTAGTTCCAAACAAATGTTGGAATTTTAAAAAATCAAATAGCATTAAATTCAAATTTACGTCATTCACATGTTTGTTTATTGCAATTACAATTTGTCCTAAATTTGACATCTTTTTTTATTAAAAAAACAATTGCGGAAAATCTCGTTTTTATTTGTAATTTTCTCAATTTCAAATGGAATTTTCTCAATTTCAAAAGGAATATCTCAGTTTAATTTGGAATTTTCTCAATTTCAAATGGAATTATTTCAATTTCAAATGAAATTTTCTCAATTTCAAATGGAAAGCTCGCAATTTCAATTAGAAATGGGTTGAATCTCAAATGTTTAGCGATCAAATTTATCAATAAACACTGAAATTTAATTATTTAAAATTGACTTTTGTACGAATTTAAAACATATCAAAATCATTTTGAATTCTTCAAATGTTTCGTATAAGCGATCTCGATTTGATTGGGGTTTGAACTCATGTTGTCAGAAACTCCGGTAGTTGGTTATACAGGGTTTTTCAAATGGGACGCTACAAAAGTAGAGCGACAGAGACAGCAAACGACGCCATATTTCTTGCCGCTCTTTTGACATTTCTCTTCAGTAAGGTTTGCCATTTCATGATGGAAAGATATACGAATTCGAATTTCGGTAGTAAATTTTAATAATTTCGACTCGTTGTTGGCTCTTATATCTTTCCATCATGAAATGGCAAACCTTACTGAAGAGAAATGTCAAAAGAGCGGCAAGAAATATGGCCTCGTGTGCTGTCCTAGTCGCTCTACTTTTGTAGCGTCCCTGTTGAAAAACCCTTGAAAAAAAACTTTTGTAGCGCTCTTATTGAAAAACCCGTTACATTTCAAACATTTTTGAACTACAGATTTGGTTATAGAATTCGAATTTCACAACTTTGTTCTTTTCATTCTTTGACGGAGACCTGCCCTCATCTATTATATTTGTATTTTTGTATTAATCATAAATTTAGATCGAAGTTTAAATGTAAAATATCAAATATTTATTTTCTCTTGATCTATAGAGATCGTACTTTAAAATTATATACCTACAAATTATTTTTTCTTTATTATAGCCCAACCGATATTATGAATTAAAAAGCATTTTTTATGCTAAGGATACAAGCAAATTATAAATTGTTAATAACCTTAAGAATGTTGTGGTGTGTACAAAATGTGCACCTACTATCTACTAATCTTTGAGATTATCATAAAATATTAGCATATAAATGAATCTACTCAAATGAAATTGTTTTAAGTTGTAAGTAAGTGAAAAAGTTTTTAATAAATAATGAAAATACACAAAGGAAAATTTCAAATTATACCAGAATAAGCAAGCAAGCAACCAGCCTTTTCTTCACTCATAATCATGTTACGTGTTAGTGGTAACGAATTTAGGCGAATTTTGTGTGACAGCTTTTTAAGTGGTTAATTATATGGTCGTCTCGTAATGCCTCACTTGTTGGTCGGGTGTGTTGCTAATTTTCAATTTACGTGTAAATCTTATTTTCGGATAAATAAATGATTTAATGTGCAAAGGGCAGGTGGTTGGCGGTACGGTACCTCGTATAAATCATATGAGCAGCATAAGTTAAGGTTTAAGGCTGCATTTTACAGATTGCCCAAAGATAAAGCTGGCCTTTGTTGTTTTTTAAATTTCAGAATTCAGTTTGGATTTATTTTTTTTTCTTGTTGCTAATTTAAGTATCTTTTGAAGAACTGCTCAAGTGTAAGTGGAAACGGATGTGAGACTCAACTGCTGTCTGTCTGGTTCTGGGGGTGGTTTAGGCCCCAGTTTATCTGCGTGTAAGTGCAGTAATACTTTGCAGCTGACTGCTTCCGCTGATATGATGCGCACCGGATGCAATAATCCAACAAATGAAGGAAATCATCGGATCGTATAAGTGACTGTTAAAATTGCTCTAGAAGAAAATATATATTATTGAACGTATTCGAGAGAACGGAATGAATGAAAACTGCCACCATGGAGACCTATTGTGGGGCGTATTAATTTGCTCTGCTTGCATTGGTGTACTTGAAAAGTAGAAGGAGGGCTCTGAGCTTCTTATCTATGAGGAACATCATCTCTATTTTGTTATTATAGAACGAACCTCTTCAACATAACAAAATTCAGTTATTTATTTTTTTATAAACCTACATATGATATTTAGTTTTACCCTTCTCACGTGTGTTATATACAAAGTAATATAAAATGGTATGTCATAGCAACAATTCGAAACTAAAAATATTTTGTAGGGGTTCTAATTGAGGTTAGCAAATTTTATTAAAGAAACAAAATAAGTATAGCAAAATATATTGTTTCAAAATTAAACCGTGCGGTTGTTTCTTTTGGTCTTCTTGGTGTTTGTCCACATTTTATACAATAAATTGCAGCGACATCAGTTATGAAATCAAATGGACAATGCTGGCTAAATTTTGATTATATACTGAATCAAATACCTTACAAATATATAATATGTATTTCATGAAATATAATGAAAATGTTTTTACTTTTACTACTATTTTTGCTAATATATTTGATTGTTCTCCTTTGTTTTTTGCTTTTGCTTATGGTTTTGATTTGGTTTTCAAGTTTTATTTAGTGTTTTTACTTTGAATTTTTCTTTAGTGTTTTGATTTTGTTTTTGTTTTTAAATTTTTATTTTAAATTTTTGTTTGTTTTTTTATTTATTTTGCTTTTTTTATTGACTTTTTCTTCCTTTGTTTTTATATTTTTCAGTTTTTCGAGTTAAGTGTTGGATTTTGTATTTTTTATGTTACTTTCATTTTTTTCTTTTATATTGTTATTTGTTATTTGTTTTTTGTTTTTTTTTTCTTTTTTTTTAGTTTTAGTTTTTTCGATTTTCTGTTTGCTTCAGCTTTTGAATTTGGCCACCTCTTTGTTTTGTTTTGTTTGGTTTTATTTCTATTTTTTTTTATTGCTATATTTGTTTTTTATTTTATTTTATTTTTGTTTGAATTTGGCCACCTCTTTGTTTTGTTTTGTTTGGTTTTATTTCTATTTTTGTTTTTTTTTATTTCTATGAATATTTTTTTTATTTTATTTTATTTCAATATTTGTTTTTTTTTTATCTTATGTTATTTCTATTTTATTTCTATTTTTTTTTTTATTTTTTTTTATATTTTTGTTTTTTTCTTTTTTGCCTTGTTATTTTTGTTGTTGTTTACTTTTCCTACTGTTTTCACTTGTGCTTATCTTTTTAAGTTTTTATACTTTTGATTTTGTTTTCAAGTTTTATTTAGTGTTTTTAATTTTTCTTTGTGTTTACTTTAGGTTTTTTTTATATCTGATTTTTACTTTGTATTTTCTTTTATTTCTACTTTTGTTATGTATTTTTTCTGCCTTTGCATTCTCCATTATATTTTCGAGTTTTAGTGGTTTTACATTTGTTTTGTCTTTTTTTGTTTTTATTTAGTTTCCGTTTTTACATTTTGTTTTATATTTGTGTTTGATTTTGTTTAAGCTTTGATTTTGTGGTTCTTGTTTCTGCGTTTGATTTTTTGTTTGTTTTTGCTTTTGTGTTGAATATGTTGGTTTTACGATGTTTTCATATTGCTTTTATTTTTTTTTATTTGTCTTCTATTAAATTTTTAATTTTTGTCTTTTCTGTTTGATTTGTATATTTTTTTTTGGAATTATCTTTAGTTTATGAATTCTCTTTAGTTTGATTATTCCTTTTTTGTTTTATGTCGTGTTTTTCTTTTTTTAATTTTGATTTTATTTTTGCTTATTTTTGTGTTTTAGTTTTCGATTTTTTTGTGCATGATATTGGATTTAAGTTTTCCAATTCTCTTTAATTTGATTTTACTTTTTTGTTTTGTGTCGTGTTTTTCTTTTTCTTTTTTAATTTTGATTTTGTTTTTGATTTTTTTTGAGCTTGATTTCGGAATTAAGTTTTGCAATTCTCTTTGGTTTGATTTTACTTTTTTGCTTTGTGTTGTATTTTTCTTTTTTTAATTTTGATGTTTTTTCTTATTTTTGCTTTCGATTTATTTTGAGTTTGATTTTGAATTTAAGTTTTTCAATTCTGTTTAGTTTAATTTTACTTTTTTGTTCTGTGTCGTATTTTTATTTTCTTAATTTTGATTTTGGGTCTTAAGATTTAAGTTTTCCAATCCGTTTAGTCGGAACAGACAAACGGACTTGGAGTTTTATATTTATAGATAATTTTTAAATATATTTTTTACATATTTATAAAATTTTATTATTAAATCTAAAATACTAAAAATTATGCCATAAATGCTAATTAATTTTAGCTTTGTGCTTTTTATGATTTAAACAAAAATACAAAATAATATATTTTTTATATAATTTTTTGACTCTTCAAAGTTGGTTTAAATCCTACGTATTACGTAGAGCTTAAACTTAATTTCCTCGCACTTTGGTAGGTAGTTGGGTACTGCAGCACGTTTCTCGGCTGAATCGAGTTGATTTCCGGATGTGCAGCCGGAAGGAGAGAAGAACGGAAGCAAGGAAGTTCACTTAAACCAGTGCGCTGCACTTGAACCTTCAGGCGATGTGGATGGTAAGAGTTTCGACTACACCCGAAACGCCACATTCAACGACAATGCATTGCAACAATATGAGGGACAAAATACGATTTTGATGAACTTAAAAAAAGATAAAAAAATCGTAGCATATTTTACGTTTACGTGGTGCGTTTTCGTAAGTGAAATGTTGCTGCGGGTATCACGCAGTGTCACGTTTACGCGGTGCAATTTTCAATTAAAGTTAAAATCAATTTTTGTATTTTTAAAATAATTTGTGCGACTTGGTACAAAATAAATATAATAGGGATATAAAAATAGGGATATTTCTTTATTTCTTAATTTCTTAATTTCTTTATTTCTTTATTTCTTTATTTCTTTATTTCTTTATTTCTTTATTTCTTTATTTCTTTATATCTTTATTTCTTTATTTCTTTATTTCTTTATTTCTTTATTTCTTTATTTCTTTATTTCTTTATTTCTTTATTTCTTTATTTCTTTATTTCTTTATATCTTTATATCTTTATTTCTTTATTTCTTTATATCTTTATTTCTTTATTTCTTTATTTCTTTATTTCTTTATTTCTTTATTTCTTTATTTCTTTATTTCTTTATTTCTTTATTTCTTTATTTCTTTATTTCTTTATTTCTTTATTTCTTTATTTCTTTATTTCTTTATTTCTTTATTTCTTTATTTCTTTATTTCTTTATTTCTTTATTTCTTTATTTCTTTATTTCTTTATTTCTTTATTTCTTTATTTCTTTATTTCTTTATTTCTTTATTTCTTTATTTCTTTATTTCTTTATTTCTTTATTTCTTTATTTCTTTATTTCTTTATTTCTTTATTTCTTTATTTCTTTATTTCTTTATTTCTTTATTTCTTTATTTCTTTATTTCTTTATTTCTTTATTTCTTTATTTCTGTATTTCTTTATTTCTTTATTTCTTTATTTCTTTATTTCTTTATTTCTTTATTTCTTTATTTCTTTATTTCTTTATTTCTTTATTTCTTTATTTCTTTATTTCTTTATTTCTTTATTTCTTTATTTCTTTATTTCTTTATTTCTTTATTTCTTTATTTCTTTATTTCTTTATTTTTTTATTTCTTTATTTCTTTATTTCTTTATTTCTTTATTTCTTTATTTCTTTATTTCTTTATTTCTTTATTTCTTTATTTCTTTATTTCTTTATTTCTTTATTTCTTTATTTCTTTATTTCTTTATTTCTTTATTTCTTTATTTCTTTATTTCTTTATTTCTTTATTTCTTTATTTCTTTATTTCTTTATTTCTTTATTTCTTTATTTCTTTATTTCTTTATTTCTTTATTTCTTTATTTCTTTATTTCTTTATTTCTTTATTTCTTTATTTCTTTATTTCTTTATTTCTTTATTTCTTTATTTCTTTATTTCTTTATTTCTTTATTTCTTTATTTCTTTATTTCTTTATTTCTTTATTTCTTTATTTCTTTATTTCTTTATTTCTTTATTTCTTTATTTCTTTATTTCTTTATTTCTTTATTTCTTTATTTCTTTATTTCTTTATTTCTTTATTTCTTTATTTCTTTATTTCTTTATTTCTTTATTTCTTTATTTCTTTATTTCTTTATTTCTTTATTTCTTTATTTCTTTATTTCTTTATTTCTTTATTTCTTTATTTCTTTATTTCTTTATTTCTTTATTTCTTTATTTCTTTATTTCTTTATTTCTTTATTTCTTTATTTCTTTATTTCTTTATTTCTTTATTTCTTTATTTTCTATATTTTTTATTAATTTATTTAAAATAAAAATTACATCCTTTTTTTTTGATAGAGCTTCAAAAATACACTTGACCTTTCAATACTCTCACAAATCAGTGGGACTTTTTAGAACTCAATCAAAAGGTTGTAGACAGAACCCCCTATTTAAACCCTTTGACCTTTGAGGTAACCTATGTGGCTGCTATTCCCCAGTGTAACATGTTACCTCAATTTAGGCCAAAAATAGAAATTCTTTGCAGCACTGTTTAATTAGTTGCATTCATACGAAAACATTTATTCTATAGAGGCAGGGCATTTAACAACCTTGATTTTGATGTGGACGGTAAACTTCAAAGGATAACTACAACAAATACAACAACAACTACAATATAATCGTAAACATTTGATTGAAAAACTTTGGGACTAAGTTCTATGCGCCATGTTGATCTTAGACAAATTAAATACTTTTCATTAATAGTTAATCAAGTGCTTCGATTGGGTCCAAACGGGTTAAAACAAACACACATACACACGTGGGCAAACATTTGCAAAATGTTTGATTTGTTTGTTAAAGTATTTGCAAAAAGTTTTCAACTTTTTTTCTGTAAGGTTTTTATAAGCGAGCATACTTCGATTTTTGTTTACACTTGATTGATGTGCTCCACTTCGTTGAGGTTGTGTGTATGTGTGTGTGTTTGTGCGTCTTGCCAATGCTGCCATATTGTGCGACACACACACCAACAAATCGATGCAAGTTGCCCAACCACAATGCCACTTAGTAGATGAATAGATTTTAATTAAAACTCCTACTACTTAAGGTTGGCTACAAATTTAGTGGAACGAACGCAGTTTATATAAATTACTCTCAAGTTGACAGTGATTATTTTATGGCGAAGAATGTGGTCGAAGGACGCACTGTGTCGGTCTGTCATCCGCATGGAAGAGGGTGCCGTCCGTCTATAGGTTGGCGACATCAGCCACTGACGTTTTATAATAAATGCCCATGAATGTGTCACATACTACAAATATTTTCGGCAGAGTTATTTGGCGCAGAAATTGCTTTAATTTTTAACGACAATAAAAAATAAAAAAAATCACTTATGCAATAAAACAAAAATATTTTTGTGCCGCTGAAATTTTTCCGACGCCGACATTTTTGCCACAGATTACTTTGAAAAATGGACAACTGTCGCGAATAAGTATACACAATCGAATAATTATAAATAATGTAAGTGAATTAATAAAAATGCTTTTTAAAAATATTCTACATAAGAACTATAGTTCAGATTTTATGAATTTTCATATTAGAGAGGTCTTGCCGTTTCTAGAAATATCAATTCATTAACAAACGTCTCGAGTTATCGGATTTATTAATCTCATAACTATCAAGTGTAAAAATGTCTAATGATTGAACTAATTCAATATTTTTATCACAGACCATATCAAAAAAAGAACAATAGAATATTTCGTTAATTTAAAATTGCATTGGGGTTTTAAATTTGCGAATATTCAAAATAAAATAAAGAACTGAACTTAAATATCAGCAAAATTTTATATATTTTACAATACAATAGTGCTATAGTTCAGAATTTTTCGAGTTTCCATATATTATTGGTCAAGTATACTGTGCCAAAATCGTGTGTGGTTTTGTTGATTATTTCTAGCCACAAAATACAAAACCAAAAATACGAATTCGAAAAATTGAAAAATGTTGTCATGCCAAAAGGGCGAATCTTTTCGTTTTTTTTGCCATAACTTTTTATTGGTATAAGATAAAATAGTAGTGTAAAGGCATTAATTGTTTTTATTTTAAAATATATTTTTTTTAAATTTTTATCATTTGCAAAAAAAGTATTTAGCATATTATTTTTAAATAATGATGCCAATCGATAGGTGCTTTAAAATCAAACAATAAATGCCTTTACATCATTATTTTATCTTGCACCAATAAAGAGTTTTTGCAAAAAAACGAAAAGATTCGCCCTTTTGCAATGACAAGATTTTCAATTTTACCAATTTCTACGTTTTTCTGCTATAACTCTTTAATGGTGCAAGATAAAATAGTGATGTAAAGGCATTTATTGTTTGATTTTAAAGCACCTATCGATTGGCATCATTATTCAAAAATAATTTGCCAAACATTTTTTTGGAAATGTTAAAAATTCAAAAAAAAAAATAATGATGCCAATCGATAGGTGCTTTAAAAACAAACAATTAATGCCACTTCATTACAATTTTATCTTGCGCTTATAAAAAGTTATAGCAAAAAACACAAAAATATTTGAGTTTTGGTCAGGATATAGTCTTACAAAATCCGTATTTACAATTCAGTAAGTTGTCCAAATACAAAGTTATTTTATTTACGTTATAATAATTGATGAATAACCCAAAATAACAGAAAAAATTAAAAAAAAACAAAATTTTGCTAATTTTTAAAGCACTTCAAACTTTAAAATTCGATTTCCCAACATTTTTAAAAATGCACATTCGCCCTTTTGGTATGACAGTGACGATATCAAAAATGAAGAACTATCGAATATTTCGTTAATTTGAAATTACGTTGGGGTTTTAAATTTGCGCATATTAAAAAAAAAAGTACTTAATTCAAATATTAGCAAAATTTTATATATATTTTAAAAAATGAAAGTGCTATAACAAAATTTATGAGTTTCCTTATATTAGAAGTCCTATCTTCTCTATAGATATACATAGCAACTTTTTAAAAAACATCTCAAGTTATCGCATTCATTAACTTCTGAACTGTCAAGTCTACAAATATCTGCTGATTCAATTAATCAATTGGCTGCTCTGTATTTTTTCCATTGTTTCCAACTACGAAGTGTAGCAATTAAAAGAAACTTTTGTTTTTGTGTTGCAAGGACTCGAAGGCAAGTATTTCCATAATTAAGCCATAAAACTTTTTGGATTCCATCAACGACTGTTCAAAACTTTGTTGCGAATGACGGATAACGACGTGGCTGGCAGTCTTGTATAGTATAATATAATAGAAAAAATAAATAGCTAATTTTATAAAATATTTATAAGAGCTACTACTGCTGCTGCTGCACTTTTTGACTGTTTTTAATGAATATTGTATGGCACAAGGGTCAACTTTCGATGTAGGTCAGCTTCAACGAATAAAACAAATTAAATAACACAACTTGTGATTCATTCTTCCGTATTTGGTACGGAACGGAACAAAGGATCTCTGACATAATCCATTACTACGTATGACGGACAACACCGGAAACAGGAAATCAATGAAATTCGTTTCACGTTTGATTTGCCGCCAGCTGATGCCATTGTGCTTTATACGACTGTTGTTCTCGTTGTACGGCATTTGTTTGATGTATTTAATAAAACTGAAGCTTTGGGCAATAAATGTTTTGAAAATATTTTTATTTTATTTTTATTATTACAGTAAGTATTTAATTATAATAAATATGTTTTTAGAAATATTAAATTTGAGAGATTTACAAAACGTCTATGAAGAGTTTTATTTTTAATAAATATTTGTAAGTTTTAAATTGTCTAAAATATCAAGAAATTTCAAATATTTTCATTACTTGATTTAAAATATGAATTTAATTGAATACAATTTATTTTTGATTATAGAGTTTGGTGTTTCTTTTATCTGTATTAACTGCACAAACTCAAAGATAGTAGGTTATTTTATAATTATTACCAATTGGGGAATATAATTGCAACACAACTTAAATACAATAAAATTTAATTAAAATTGCGAAATAACTTTTTTGTTTATTTTAGGAACAAAATGTACATGTCTGCTGTAGAACGAACTTCAATTTTAACAATAGTTAACAATTAAGACAGCATTTATAAAAAATATATCAAAAAATAGAACATGCTTCAAGAATGACAAGCCAAATTAAAAGCAGGATATTAAAACATATCTCAATGATTGACATCTTGTGGTAAGATTATTTTCTTCTCATTTTCACTTTATTTTATTACAATCGTTTTTAATTGTATAGTACACTGAGGTATAAAAAATTTAATTTATAATTAAAAGATTAATGTTGAAACTATAAATAAAAGGAAAGTAGGTATTTAATTTGAACAAATTTACCAGCAAACCACATTATATCGTCACTATCATACCAAAGGGGGCGAATGTGTAATTGTTGACATTACCGTTTTTTACATTTTTGAATGTATTTTTTTCACAAGTACACTCAGAAAAACAAAAATACAAAATTCATAGGAATTCCTATTGATTTAATTATTAAAATTAGTCAATGCGAATTTTCCTAGTAATTTTATAGTGAGGGAACTATTAATATTATAGTGGCGTCTCACTATCGATTTCAATAGTTTTTACTATTAAAAAGTAATGTGATGTCCTATTAATACCAGAATGACCCATTGAAAGAATAGTCTATCACATTAAAATAAACTGACTCAATATGATGAAATTATTAATTGAATTATTAATTGAATTATTCAGACTACCTATTGTTTTAAATATATTGCAACATAAAATCAATAGTATACATCATTTTAAAGTAATAGGATAGGAGAATATGATTCTTTTAAAATGATTTAACTATAAGATTTCTATGGTAACATACTATTAAATTTATAGTTTTTTCATATTAATTCAATCCGATTGATCATATAAAATCAATAGTTGAAATCACATTATTTTAAAAGGATGTAACTATAAGAACATTCTTAAAATTATAGTTTTTTATTATTATTATTGTTTCTATGGTACTATACCATTGAAGATATAGTTTTTTATATCCATTCAATAGAATTGACCTTATCAATTCTAAATGATATTATTGTTTTAGAATACTTAAAAACGCTGAAAAATAGTTGAAAAGGTAAATAAAATGTACACAGTGTATACACTGTGACAAAATCGTGTGTGGTGTTGTTGAATATTTCTAGCCACAAAAGACAAAACCAAAATGGCGAATTTGAAAAATTGAAAATCTTGTCATGCCAAAAGGCGTTTTTTGCCATAACTTTTTACTGGTACTGGATAAATTAGTGGTGTAAAGGCATGAATAATTTGTTGTTAAAGTACCTATCGTTTGGCATCATTATTTAAAAATAATATTTCGAATTTTTGTGTACATTTTTGGCAAATTATTTTAAAATAATGATGCCAGTCCATAGGTGATTTGAAAACAAACAATTAATTGCCTTGCACCAATATTTTATCTTGTAGCAATAAAAAGTTATGGCAAAAAGACGAAAGGATTTTTGCCTTTTTGCCATAATTTTACGCATTATTTTTCAAATTTTGCTATATGCAAGCGATAACTTCTTATAGGTACAAGATAAAATATTTATGTAGAGGTATTAATTGTTTCTTTTTAACGCACCTATCGATTGACATTATTATTTAAAAATACTTTTTTAAATTTTTGTTATTTGCGAGATTTTTTTTTTGGAAATTATTTTTAAATAATGATGTCAATCGATAGGTGCTTTAAAAACAAACAATTAATGCCTTTACATTACTATTTGATCTTGTACCCATGAAAAGTTATGACAAAAAAACATAAATATTTGCGTTTTGGTCAAGATATAGTCACACAAAATCCGTATTTATAATTCAATAAGTTGTCCAAACCAAAAGATATTTTATATACGTTATGCTAATTAATGAATGAACCAAAATAACGAAAAAAAAAATTGAAAAAAAAAGAATTTTTACTAATTTTAAATCAATTCCACTTTATAATTTCATTTGCCAACATTTTAAAAATTCACATTCGCCCCTTTGGCATGTCTATGACGATATCTTAACAATGTCGAAACGATTTTTTTTTATTGTCAAAGATTCTAAATTCAATTCTTAAATACTTTGAGTTTGTTATCGAATATTTATTATTAATATCGAATTTCTAAATGATTGTCAAATTGTTTGCAGGTTATTTTCTTTAAAAAACGTTTGATCGAAATGTGTTTAAAATACCTTAAGATCAATACATCGGTCATTCTTACCATAATTAGAATCTTCACATACAACGAGCGACATTTTAGTTCCACAGAACTTCCGAAATTCAAGTGACAGATTTTTTGATTTTTTAATTTAATAAAGCGAAAACGATGAAACAATTCTTTGCTATGTTTTTACTATTTATTTATTATCTCAGTGTAGATTTTCTATTTATATTAAATACACAAATGGTGACAATTTTCATTGCTCAAAGTAATATTTATATAATGAAGTATTATTCTCATAAACACTGAATTTTCCGACTATATTGCCAACTACTACTAAACACTTGTCAGAGGCAAAAATCCGCTTCTTCAGTAGCAGCTTTAGTGGTTGCTCGTTCAACGACCAAGACCAGAAATAATAGTCGTCGCCGCCGCCAATGTCTGTAAAGTTCTGCGTGTGTTGGTCAACTCGGCATGTGCCACGAACTCTGTCTGTCCTTGCCATACACTGATTGTCCTTTTGTCTGCCTGGTTGTCGGTCGGTCTGTCGATTCATTGCTCCCTGTCTTCCAAGACATGCCGCACATATTGTTGCGACTTCATTCCCATTCCCAGCATCCGTATCTGTTTCAATTTAATTTTCAATTCTTTTTCAATTTCAAAACAAATTCAATTCCATTTGTTTTGTGTTCTGGGTTGTTACTGCTTCCGCCCCATAGCTTTTCATTTTTTGTATGTGGTCGGCGACTTGGTGGCATCTTCTAAACCACATCAGAAGAGCGCCTAGAATCAGAAGCCGGAAATCTTTAATGGATGTGTAGCAACAAAAACAAAAAAAAAAAAACAAAGAAAAAATAGTTTCAAAGACTGGCAGCGCAACAATGGTGACCGGATGCTGAGAACTGGCCGCTGTTGCTTGAGCTACTTTTTGTTGTAGTTGTTGTTTTTGTTGTAGTTGACATTAAGGACGACATTGATGATGTCGTTCATGTCACAGACAAGCACAACAACAAGACGCACCAAATACTTCTTAAATCCAAACCAACAATTGTTGGTTAGCTGGGGCTGGCTGTTGTCAGCATTAAAGTCGTTGCCTCCATCGTCGTCGTCGATTTAATTGTGCTGCAAATAGAGTGGAAGAAATGATTGTGTTGAATACACTCGTTGTTGTCGTAAGCATTGATTGTTATTATTGTTGTTGTTAATTGTTAATGTTGCTGCTGCTGCCATTGTTGCTGCCCATTAACTTTCCAATTGAATTCTTATTGTTGGTAAATATTGCCAGTGACCGCGTTAATCGTGCGTAACGCAAAGTTGAGACTTTTCAATTTTTATTTTTTACTCAATGAATTGCGCTACAATTTGCATTATTTAATTGTAATAAAAATTTAAATATTTAAATTAAAATTAATAGAAAATGCTATGCAATAAATGTAAATGCCACTCAATCTAGAAGCCTTTAAGTTTTTTTTGTATTTCACTTAATAAAAAATCGCACCATTGTGTTGTGCTTTGTGTCCTGCCTGAAGCTCTTCATTTGCATGCCTAATGTAGGCACATTGTTTAGCTACCTTTGATTTCAACGGAAGAGAGAGAGAGTGAGTTGAGTAATTAATGAGTCGGTGAAGCGGCCTCAGTACAAAAAGGTTGCCAACATTGCGCACAAATGGCGTTTTTTTTTTATTTTCTAAAATATTTAATTTTTAGTGAAAAATTTAAGTTATAGTGAAAATTTTAATTTTTGTGAAAAATTGAACTTTTAGTGAAAAATTGAATTTTTAGTGAAAAATTGAATTTTTAGTGAAAAATTGAATTTTTAGTGAAAAATTGAATTTTTAGTGAACAATTGAATTTTTAGTGAAAATTTGAATTTTTAGTGAAAAATTGAATTTTTAGTGTAAAATTGAATTTTTGTGTAAATTTGAATTTTTAGTTAAAATTTGAAAAAAGGTTTTTTTTTATTGAAAAATTAATTTTTAGTGAAAAATTGAAAAAAATTAGTGAAAAATTGAATTTTTAGTGAAAATTTGAATTTTTTAGTGAAAAATTAATTTTTAGTGAAAAATTGAAAAAATTAGTGAAAAATTGAATTTTTAGTGAAAAATTGAATTTTTAGTGAAAAATTGAATTTTTAGTGAAAAATTGAATTTTTAGTGAAAAATTGAATTTTTAGTGAAAAATTTAATTTTTAGTGAAAAATTGAATTTTTAGTGAAAAATTTAATTTTTAGTGAAAAATTGAATTTTTTGAAAATTTGATTTTTAGTGAAAAATTGAATTTTTAGTGAAAATTTGAATTTTTAGTGAATATTTGAATTTTTAGTGAAAAATTGAATTTTCAGTGAAAAATTGAATTTTTAGTGAAAAATTGAATTTATAGTGAAAATTTGAATTTTCAGTGAAAAATTGAATTTTTAGTGAAAAATTGAATTTATAGTGAAAAATTGAATTTTTAGTGAAAAATTGAATTTGTAGTGAAAATTTGAATTTTAGTGAAAAATTGAATTTTAGTGAAAATCGAATTTTTAATTAATATATTTTTTTTGTTTTAATTTCAATTTCTGCGTTAAATATAATTAAAGATCACAAATTAAGTGCATAAAATATTCATTATTGATAACAATTATTTGAGGTTCATTTGTGCTGGCAACTTTGTCGTAGCATGCGTCCGCATTGTCGGCAACTTGTTGCCAATCACTCAGCGCCTCTGGCGTCAAATTGAGTTGTTGACAGAATTACGCAATCGCTGACCGTCGAAGGACGACCTGCACACGCAGGAGCTGTCAACCAGTTGTCGATGTGTTTTGTTCATTGCGTGAAGAACAAATGAATGAGTGGGCGGGTGGCAGTTGTACTGCAGTGTGGTAGGTCGTTCGATTTGAAATGCCAAACGAAAGGTGAAACATTCCAGTTCTTTGCTGAATGCAACGTGAATTTCTCAATGACACTTCTAGGTATTTATGGTAAACATTTGAAAAATTATTTCACAGAATAACGTACAGCCATTCTTCAGCATGGTTTCTATTTGTAGCTGAAAATAAATATGTGAACTTTTACGTTTCATCAAAATCCATGCCTTCAGTTGTCTTTACGGTCACAACTGAAATGAAAACTCATCAAAAATTTCCTTTACGCTTTTATTGCAATTGCCAAGCAGCATTCTAAGGTTTCATTTCACTTGCAGTGTACAAGATGATTTGGAAAACATCAGAAAATGCATTTAACCAACCAACCATCCAATCCAACTGACCAACAAACAAACAAAAGACTAAAATTAGTTTCTGCTACTCGGTAACTGTTCCAATATATAACACATCAAGTCCATCAGTCGCATAACAAGGACACAAAGTGAAATGGAGAAATATGTTTAATGGACAGACTGAGAGCAACCTAGTCAGGCCAGCTGTTTGGCAAATAATAAAACTAACTGGGCTGTCAGTTGATCTGTCAAAACGGACTGACAACCGACGACGAGTCACTGAACGAAACAAAAGACTGATTATAAGAACTGCTGTTGTGCTGTCTGTCGACGGCATTTGATTGATAACGAAGTTCTTGTGTGTTCGAACTATTTTTATTTGATTAACATGTCAAAGTGCATGTTTTAATAATTTCTTAAATATTATATATATTTTATAAACTATTTAGGGTGTGTGCGAATTGGACTATATTGATGACTAAACTAAATTGAACGACTTTTCATTCGATCTACATTCGGTAACCGATAATTGTTATAGTCCATAATCATTCGATTAGCATGTGTCTGTTTGCTGTATTTCAATTTAGTCTGCAATACCGACAAAATGTAGTTTAGTCGAATTCGCACACACCCTCAAAAAACAGCTTTCTAATTAAGGCTACTTTATTTGACTACGAAATCATAGTAGAAATTGTCAGGAAACATTTTAAATTTTAAAGTGCATTTTTAATATGACTTTATTTTAAATTAATTTAATATTTTATTATATTTCTTTATAATTCGATGACGCTTATTTTTGATTGCAAATATTTTGAAATCTTATTGGAATATTTAAATTTCACTTAACAGTTAAAAAAGAAATTTCGTTAAAGATTTTTTTTTCCAAACTACTTTTGAAAAAGTCTGTATATTTTACAGAACAATTTTATTAAAAGTGCTATGAGTTGGAAAAAAACTGAATATGCAATTTGTTAACATTCACTGTCAATTAAAACACTCCAATTTATTTATTTTAAGTAACCTTTGATATTTTAATATTTCATGTGAAAAATTTGATTTATAAATTTTTCACTTTCAAATAAAACTTCTTTTCACATTGTTCAAACTTTCGATACGACTATTAGTTTTTGTCCACGCGTGTGCAATAATACAATAGGTTATGGGCGACCAACGCAAAGAAGTGCCTCATGGCATTGCGCAGTTTAAAGGAAAGTCGTACGAAAACTGGAGTTTTCGTGTAAAAATGTACTTGGATTCGGTGGACGTTCTGGAAGCTGTGACATGTTCAGCTCCTATTGCTAATGACGCGGCGTCTGTTTCCAAATACAACGAAAAGAACAAGCGAGCTAAATCCATAATAGTAAGCTGTATATCGGACGATTATTTGGACTACGTTAAGGATAAAAGTACGGCTCGAGATATGTGGAAAGCGCTGGAAGATGTGTTTGCAGTCAAATCAGCTTCAAGTCAGACGATCATAAGGAAGCAGTTGGCGCGATTGAAACTAGCAGAAGGCGTGATGATGAAGGATCATTTTCTTGAATTTGATGGCCTGGTCAGGCAGCTGAAATCCGCTGGAGCTACGTTGGCTGAAAGCGATCTGGTGTCACAGCTCTTCATAACGCTTCCAGAGAGCTTTGATCCACTGGTAACAGCTCTCGAGAATATGAAGGAGGAAGAGCTGACCTCCTCAATTGGTGAAGCAGCGGCTGCTGGCTGAAGAGAGAAAAAGGACCGATCGTGATAGATGTGATGACGTGAAGTCACCATCTGCGTTTGCTATGAAGAAGGAAAAATATTTTAAGTTCAATGGGAAGTGTCATAACTGCGGCAGACGTGGTCACCTTAAAGCAAATTTCAGACTGCCACTCAAAAGAGAAGCAAACTTGGCATCTGGATCGGCTGAAACCAAAAACGCAGTAAGCTTTATATGCAACGCGACGCAGAACGCAACATGCTTCATGCTTAATAATGAAAGCAAGCATCGGAAGTATAACATCAAGTTTCGCGAAGACAATATGTCGTTCATGCTAGATTCAGGATCAAGTGATCACCTAGCAAACGACAGGGATATTTTTAGCAACATTCAACGTTTGAAGAAGCCTATTACAATTAATGTGGCGAAAAGTGAAGAATCCCTGATCGCAATGGAAGCTGGAGACATACGTGGATACACGAATAAAGGCACATTGGTTAATTTAAAAGATGTGCTGTATGTTCCGGATCTGCGCGATAATTTAATTTCGGTTCGTCGTTTAACCAATGCTGGTCTAGAGGTGAACTTCAAAGGTAGAACAGCTGTAATTATCAACAAGGACGTAAATATTGCTGTAGCACAACGAAAAGGCAACCTTTATGAAGTCAGTTTGCAGAAGGAACACGCAAGTGCAAATATATGCATTAAAGATGAAAGCAAGTTATGGCACAGACGACTCGGTCATTTAAGTCAACATTCACTTCAAGAAATGGTGCGCAGCAAGATGGTGCATGGAATTGGAAATGTACAATCATTTGGCCTTTGTGAAATATGCGTTAAAGGTAAGCAGTGCCGGGAGCCATTCAGTGGTACGCGTGAACGGAGCAAGCGACCACTTGAGCGAATTCATAGTGATGTATGTGGACCCATTACCCCACCAACATATGATGGATACCGATATTATGTTAGCTTCATAGACGATTATACACACTTTAGTATGATATATCTCATGAAACGAAAATCGGAAGTTTTTGAGAAATTTAAGGAGTATGAAGCTCTCGTAACGGCAAAGTTCAACTTTAAGATATCGGTGCTGAGAAGTGACCAAGGACGGGAATACCTTTCGGCTGATCAACTGCAGTTCTACAAAGAAAAAGGTATTCAAATCGAAAATACAGTGGCATATTCACCGCAACAAAACGGTGTGGCGGAAAGGTTTAACAGAAGTCTAGTGGAAAAGATACGCACATTAATTATCGAGTCAAATGTACCGAAAACGATGTGGGGAGAAGCTGCATATACTGCTGTTTACTTAATAAATCGTTGTCCAACGAAGGCAGTGGAAGGAATCAAAACCCCAGCGGAACTCTGGTATGGCAGCAAACCGAATTTAGACAAAATTCGATTGTTCGGGTGCAAGGCGTATGCCTGGATACCAGCTCAAAAAAGACATAAACTTGACGAAAAGAGCATGGAATGCGTTATGATTGGGTATGCTCCTAGTGGATACCGTCTGTGGGATGTCAAGAATAAAAAGGTGATCATTGCGCGAGACGTGAAATTCAACGAATTGAGTTATGCGTATAATGATGTCGTCGAACATTGCGAAGAACCTGAAGTCATTGCAGTATGCAGTAATGATCAAGAGGGGGAGAACGATGTGGATGCCATTCCTGCAAACATTGAAAGCGGCACTGAACGAGAACAATCTGGAGATGAATATCTAGAATTCGATGAAGTGGAACAAGTGGAGGAAATTGAACAAGATCTTCCATTAAGGCGTAGTGAACGAGGTCGAGTCCCACGCAAATTTTTGGACTACTTTACAAGTTACAATGTAAATGTTGGTTCGGCGATTAAGGATTGTGTTCCAGAAGCATTCAGCGATTTACAAAACTGTTCTGATAGTGAGCAGTGGCTCAAGGCTGTTAAAGAAGAACTACAATCCATGGAGAAGAATGAAGTTTGGAGTTTAATAAAGCGACCAGAAAACATAAAACCGCTTAAATCAAAATGGGTATTTCGCATTAAAGAAAACGAAGATGGAAATCCTGTAAGATACAAAGCACGTTTGCTGGCCAAAGGGTTTCTTCAAAAATATGGACTCGATTATGAAGAAACATTTGCGCCAGTGGCAAAATTGACAACAATTCGAATTTTGTTGGCAGTAGGAGTGCAGCAGAAACTATTTTTTCATCATTTGGACGTTAAAACTGCATTTTTACATGGACTTCTGAAGGAAGACATATACATGGCTGTTCCTGATGGACTGGAGGCAGAAGGAGATATGGTCTGTAAATTAAGAAAATCATTATATGGCCTGAAGCAAAGTCCTCGTTGCTGGAATACAAAAATTAATGAATTTTTAATAAATTTTGGGTTCAAGAGATCAATGCATGATTATTGTTTATACATCAATGCAAAAAAAGACAATACGATTTATATACTGCTGTATGTCGATGATTTACTTATAGCTGGTAATTCATTAAAAACGATTGCTGACATAAAACAAAACCTATCAGAAGAATTTGAGATGACGGATTGCGGCGAATTAAAACATTTTCTTGGCGTTAAAATTGAATACGATCAACTAAGTGGTATCATGCTTTTATCTCAAGAAGCGAGTATTGACAAAATTATAAACAAGTTTGATATGGTCAATTGTAACTCAATGAGAACACCGATGGAGAAAGGATTGCAGATTGATAACAATGAAGAAGGTGTAACAACTAAACCTTATAGGGAATTGCTTGGTAGTCTCATGTACCTAATGCTATGCGTACGACCGGATATATGTTATCATATTGGGTACATGGGTCGGTTTCAGCAGAAACCATCTGAAATTCACTGGAAAACTTTAAAACGTATATTGAGATACCTGAAAGGAACGAAGACACTAAAAATGCATTTTAAGCGATCTACAAATGAGGAAATTTTTATTGGATACTCCGACGCTGACTGAGCTTCCGATTCTATTGACAGAAAGTCAATTAGTGGATACATGTTTAAGGTATTTGGTAACTGTGTATCTTGGTCCAGCAAGAAGCAAGCGACTGTAGCAACATCATCTAGCGAAGCAGAATACATCGCACTTAGTGCTGCTGCATCCGAGGCAATTTGGTTAAGAGGTATTTTAGAAGACATGAAGATCTTGGGAGTAGAATATGCTGTTCCTATATATGAAGACAACCATGGATGCATTTTTATGTCCAAGAATACAGAATGCAAAAGATCAAAACACATCGACGTGAAACATCATTTTCTGAGGGATTATGTAGAAAAAGGATTGTTGAAAATATTGCCAATAAGCACTGAAGATCAACTTGCAGACATTTTTACCAAATCACTTGGAACTGTTCGATTTGAACAACTTCGAGGCGAACTTAAATTATTAGATTGAGAGGGGGTGTTAACATTCACTGTCAATTAAAACACTCCAATTTATTTATTTTAAGTAACCTTTGATATTTTAATATTTCATGTGAAAAATTTGATTTATAAATTTTTCACTTTCAAATAAAACTTCTTTTCACATTGTTCAAACTTTCGATACGACTATTAGTTTTTGTCCACGCGTGTGCAATAATACAATACAATTAAAATCAGCACTCTTAAATTGTATAGAAAACATTTTGTTTAATTGTGTAGTATAGTGTAATCAGTCCATGAGAGGTATGAGTTACAACTTTTAATGTTGCTCATACGACGCACAGTGGTTTATTTTCGGATGAAAGTCCCTTTTCGATATATGTGGATTTCAAAATCTGAACAAACTATTTTGTAGCAAAAACATTAAATATTAATAATCCATTCGCAGTTTAAAAAATAAAGTTTAGTTTTTTTTATAAAAATCGCCAAAGTTGCATAAAATTTGTGTTGTAAAAATTGATGAATAATTAAAAAAATAATCAAAATCAACTTTTTAAAATATTTTTTTTTGGTAAATGATAAAAGTAACCCTTGTACATTCATATTAAAAAACAAATGTTCAAAATTATTTGTAAATATTTATAAAATGCCAATTTATTTTAACAGTTAAAATATAAAATATAGAATAAATCTTTGCTAGCTATCCTGACCTATCCAGGAATTGGTATCAAAATAAAGTGTACTTGCGACCCTAATATTGTTACTACTTTTGTTTCTTATGCTGTCACATGGTGTAGTCAACGTTCATATGTTCGACACTTGTCATGTAAGATGTTTCAACGTTCATATGTTCGACACTTGTCTCATGTAAGATGTTTCAACGTTCATATGTTCGAAACATTTATAGATGTTTTACTTTCACTCATATATTTGCTGAAATCATATAATTTGTCTAAGAAACTATATAATTAGTGAGTTCGGTATGCAAAATAATGGTATTATCGTATACTAAAATCAGATTTCCGAATGCAGTTCTGAGTTCAATTTCGTACTTTGAACTGTTTTTATCTATATGTTTTCTCTATTAACATTTTATATATGAAATCCACGTATTATATAACTGAAAGCATTGACCAACATAATAGTTTTCCATCACTGGTAAACGTGTACAACAGATAAAGAACCGCATTGGTATAATGTAAAAAATGTATTCAGAGGTCCATGACTTTTTGCATAGTCGGCGTCACTAACTAACCATTCGCTGATATGTTTTGTTTTAAGAAAAAAAAGTTTTCCTAAAATAAATACATTTTTCTTATTATAAAAAAGGTTTCCACAAAATAAATATAATTAAATTGACGCTATTTTGTGTAAATTTACCATAATATTAGACATACTCCTTAATATTATTTATGATTTTGTGCGACATATAGTCCCGTCTGTTCATATGAATATATTACAGTTCAAACACTTGAATGTCCATTATTTCAATGAATATGGTGGTCAGAGGTTATCCTCAAAAGCGTCTATTTAAAATAAGCTTTTATTAAAATTCAAATTTTTTGCATAACCAAAATGTTCATAAAACTAATAAAAAAGCACTCATTCAAACAATTGAAATCCGCGCTCATACGTTATTTTATTGTGCTGCTAAATGTAGCGCTCTACAGTACTTTGTGGCATTTAAAATGTGCCATGAATAAAAAATACTTTAAAAAAAAGTCACTTTTATTGCATAGCAATTTATGTAATTTGCAATAATATTTGCTCAAGCCAAAAAGCATCGAAAAGGCAACAACAGACTAAACAAAAATACAAAAAAAAAAAAAGAAAACAAACGAAAAAAAAAAAAAATAAAAACATTTAAAATAATATTATTTTGTTGTGGCATAAATGTATTTGAAGCACATTTTCCTCTCGTATTTAATGTAGTCGTAAAAATAAAATGTTGACAAAACGAAACGAAAAATACAAAAAAGAACCAACGAAAACATTTTAAAATCAGCAAAAAGCATGTTGCAAATGTAAAGTTGGTTAAAGCAACAGAAAACTGTACAAAATATAAATCATAAAAGAAAAGTTGCTACAACAACAACTACCTCATACAATAACAATAATGATAATAATAACATCATCCGTTACAAATGCTGAGCATGCAGTGACTACGTCACGCCGTCAAATAAATACTTAATCCTTAAAAACTTCTGCATCATTTTTTTGCAATTGTTGTTGTCGTCTGTTGTTTGTCTGTTTGTTTTTGAAGATGTTTTCCCTTTTGTCATGCGACAGACAGACGAAGAGACAGATGGACTCAGCCTTAATTTAGTTCAAGTGCCGCCTGATGAACTCTACGCAACTTTTGTTGACCGCGCGTAACCTCTTTTCTCATCTTCTTCTCATTCTTACTTATAGTCCTTGTTGTTTTCGTCCTTATTTCTGAATCTTTTATAAGTTTGTTACTTTATAAGTTGCTGTTATTTTGCCCTTTTTATGGCAAAATTTCAGCGAATGGTTAGTTAGTGACGCCGACTATACAAAAAGTCATGGACCTCTGAATACGTTTTTTACACTATACCAATGCGGTCCTTTGTCTGTTGTACACTTTTACCAGTGATGGAAAACTATTATGTTGGTTAATGCTTTTAGTTATATAATACGTGGATTTCTTATGTTACATCTTAAGAAAACATATAGAAAAAACAGTTCAAAGTACGGAATTGAACTCAATACTGCATTCGGAAATCTGTTTTTAATTCTAGTATACGATAATACCAATTTTTTGCATACCGAACTCACTAATTATATAGTTTTTTTTTAGACAAATTATATGATTTCAGCAAATATATGAGTGGAAATAAAACATCTATTAATGTTTTGAACATATGAACGGTGAAACATATTACATGAAACAATTGTCGAACATATGAACGTTGAAACATCTCACATGTGATAACTGTATAATTGTTTCGAACATATGAACGATGAAACATTTTACTGAAAATTGTCGAACACATGAACTTTGGAACATATCTAGAACAGTACAATTACTATGAATTGTGTTTGATATATATTTTTATTTAATAAATGTTAAAAAAATATTTACTGAAATTTGCCAAAAATATCCAAACATTTACAAAAAAATATTAATAATGATTTAATAATTTCTGACATTAGTTAATTTTTTTTTTAATATTATTACTCTGAATATTTTAATTGTTTCCATCAAAATTAATGTCGTGACAGTTTTTACTTTACTTAGCAACTGATACTACTGTCAAGCATTGGATATTTGACACAAATAACTACAGAATGGCATAAATGCCAGCATTATGTGCGGCTGGAGTAACATAATTCACACAGCTGGCAACACAGTTTGCAGACACTGACAAAGTGCAGAGGCTTTAAGTGGCCATTTTCTGTTTTTTTGAAGACTTATTCTGAGCACAAAGTAAAATAAATTTGTCACAATTTCAGTGAATAACTGATGGCATCAACCACAGTCAAACTAAGCAACAACAAGAGCTATAATAAAAAAAAATTGTAGCTACATCGAGAAAATAATATTTTGAAGACAATATTTTTGTAATTATATTTCAAAATTTTTTATTTTATAATATGAATATGTGCTAGTGAGACTAATAAAAACATTTGAATTTAATAATTTTAAATTTAAATGTGTTGAATTTTTTAAATGAAAGTCTTACATTATCGTTATCATTTTCACTCTCACAAGCCTTTAAATTAAAGTTGTGAATTTCACATCAAATATGCCCTTTTTTTCTATGTGTACCTACTGCACACATATTTTACTCCCACATTTGCTTAATTGCATAATTTATGCGAGGCAAGTTTTCATGTGCTCGCGGGCAAAACTGTCATTAATTTGCTCATATCCAGAGTCAAGAGTATCTCCACTGATTTTCTAATTTCAAAGTTGTAACAACGCAAGGTATGAGAGATTTTCTTTTGACTATAGTCATGTTTTTCATGTAGAACGAATAGTTAACAAACGTTATTCGATATCTATAGAATTATATATAATTATACAGATCTTATTGTATACTTAAAAAATGAATTAACTCTTTTTAATTAAATTTGTTATCACTTCTCATTGAAAGAAATGCTGTTTTTATTTTGAGAAAAATTACGAATATCTTCGCAAAAATATCTTCAAACAAATGTTCTGCATAATGAAGAAGAATTCATAATATAAATAACTATAAGACATCAATTTCACCAATTTAATGAATGAAGGAAAAGAGTTCGAAAAATTCTCGGTTTTTAATTCTAGTATACACGCGGTAACCGCGGTAGCTCAGTAGTTAGTGCGTTGGACTGCGAACCGAAAGGTCCCCGGTTCAAGCCTGGACTGGGGCTAACAACATCTTTTCATAGAAACATTTTTGTATACCGCGCTACCTCTCGGCAGTAAATGGCAAACCTACGAGAGTAAAACATTGCATATGAAAAGCTTTCACCCGCCGTTCGGATTCGACAATAAACTGTAGGTCCCACCACTTTGAGTACAAATATAACACGCACAGCTCAAAATGGTGAGAGAGCTCGGCCTAAGTCCTTTTAGGACTGTAGTGCCAAACTATTACTATACACTAATAAATTTATGTTGCATGCCGAACTCACTAATTATATATTTTCTTAGACAAATTATATGATTTCAGCAAATATATGAGTGAAAATAAAACATCTATAAATGTTTCGAACATATGAACGTTGAAACATATTACATGAAACAATTGTCAAACATATGAACGTTGAAACATATCTAATTCGTTTGGATAACAATTTTTGAATTGTGACATCGAATTTAAAACAGTTTGTTTCCAAATTTTATATGAAATTCGAACGGAATTCGATCGAAAGTGGGAACATATATTATGTTTCTGCTAATTTATGAACGAGAATGGAACACATTTTTAAATGTTACGAACATATGAACGTTGAAACATCTCACATGAGATAACTGTATAATTGTTTCGAACATATGAACGATGAAACATTTTATTAAAAATTGTCTGCATAATGAAGAAGAATTCATAAATCATCAATTTCACCAAACTAATGAATGAAGGAATAGTGTTCGATAAATTAATTTTTCAAATAAATTCAAGCCGCTTGAATTGAACTTGGACGATTTTAGTCCGTTTTAAAACAATTTTTGTATTGAAAAAAGATATACAAAATGGTCTGTGTTATTTAAAACATCGTTTCAAAGCCAGAAGAGTATCAGTTAGGATATTGGCTTACTAAAGAAAAAATTCTAAGTAGGTGTGTGGGTAACAGTTTTTAAAAAGTTTCCAAAAAGCTTTGCTTAATTCAGATTTGAATTTACGAAACTACATTTATTGAGTGTTTTTTTTTTGACAAAAAAATTAAATTGAATTTCAAACAACCAAACTTTTTCGCATGTCCTCAAAGTGCAATAAATTTTCAAAACTTTCTTAAAAAGTTTTCTTAACAAGTTGGGCGCAATGCACACGGTCACTTGGCTCTTTTGCTGCTTCTTTTGCCTCTTCTATTTCTTACTGCTAAAAAGCTATTGGCGGCTAGGTGCCGCTGCAGCGTCTTGTAAGGACATGCATTACGCGCGATCGTCCTTGGCGGTAAATTTTAAACTTTTCATCTACAATGTTTTTGATTTAACGTTTAGTAATAATGCAAAAATTATGACAAAAACGAAATCTATTAAATTTGCATAAAATACAAATTTACAGTCCTTATAAGTCCTTGCATTTCTAATGGTAAAAAAATATATTTTTGGTATTTAATTTAATGGCATTTGTAAGCAGCTACTTAACAATTTACTCAGTCAATAACAAATAGTTATATTTGCCAAACTCATCACCAAAATTACAAATGACCTTAATCTACAAAAAGAAAAATCAACAAAACCAGGTAATAAATTGACCGTTAATGTTTGTGCATCGGGGGGAATATAAACAGGCAATTTCATTGTGTAAATACAAAATCGATTTTGTAGAACCTATAGAGAGGCTCAGAGAGGTCTTTTGTTGGCTCCACAATTAGCGTCAACACTATCAGCCAAGACAAGCAAGAAATAACGGTAAAGTATGCAATCAACCTAATGGTTTTGGGGCTCATATATGAAAAGCACACACAAACACTGTGCGCAGATCGCATAACCTATAAAGGACGAAATGTACTCAGTGCTGCTTCTTTTAATTTATTTTTATTTTTTGCAAAATACATAAAATTTTTCCGCCAAATTGAAGCATGACCCGCAGCTATAGCAGAGCATAAGGCAGATAAAAATGTCGGTAAAACCACCGCAATTCGTAAAATAAAAATTAAAAAAAAATTAAAAAATTATGAAAAAAAGAATAAAAAAAAAAATTAAAAAAAAAAAAAACTAAAAAAATTAAAGAAAAAAAAAATAAAATTAAAAAATTTAAATATTAAAAATAAATTAAAACTTTCCTTATGTACATTTACTCAATATAATTATGAAACGAATATTGAAATAAATATTATAATCATTAACTCATAATTAATATATGGCAAATTATGTTGCTGTTGAGCAGACAAAAAAAAAGGTCGACTCATCGACTCTTCAATCATTTAACAGCTGAGCTCTACTCAATGTTGCATGAACCACACATGAATATTCCTTCACGCACACACTGCCTGCCTGTCAGTCTCTTTTTCCAGATTTGTCTAAAGAATGGGAACCACTGATTCTAAGTATTCTGTGTGATTTAAACTCAATATTTATGAATTCTTAAAATACCTTTGATTGATACCTACTATGTGATATGTAAAATAAATTACTGCTGATGTAAAGTTTTCTTTGAAGGATTCACAGACAGGTTGAATATGCGTATTTAATGACTTTTCCACCAACAACATCTGGCAAATTGTATGCCTGCCTGCTAATGACATAATGAATAATCATGTAATTTCTCGAAAATAATTAGATGAACGGTTTCTTCGAGAAGGGTTAACGTCTGCATATTTAATACTAATGTTGATAGAACGGTATTGTACAATTATAAAATTGTAAAACGAAATTCTAAGCAACTGAAAGAAGCGCATTGAAGGCAGAATATAAGACAAAGAATTATATAAAATTTAAATAAATAAATTAATAGATAAATACATAAATAAATAAATAAATAAATAAATAAATAAATAAATAAATGGATAAATAAATACAAAATATATTAAAAATTAATACATATTAAGTATTTTTGTTGACATTTTCATGAACATAAATATATAATGTAGTAAAAATAAATACAAATGTTTCTACATATTCCTGAACGTTTACATAAATAAACAAAATAACTGTGTTAATGGAAATTTTGTACAGAATTATATGTGGTGGGTTTTTATACAATAAACTTAGTAAAATACAAATTTATTTAATTTAATGATATTTTTCTTTTCTTTTCTTTTCTTTTTATTTTATTTTAATTTATTTTTATTTTATTTTAATTTTTTTATTATTTTTATTTTAAATTTTTGTTTTTATTATATTTAAAATTTTTTTTTTATTTTATTTAAATTTTTTTTTTTTATTTTATTTTAATTTTTTTTTTATATTTTTTATGTTTTTTTATGTTTTTTATGTTTTTTATGATTTTTATGTTTTTTATGTTTTTTTATATTTTTTTATATTTTTTATATTTTTATAATTTTTTTTTTTTTTTTTTTTATATTTTATTTTTTTAACTTTTCTTACTTTTGACGACACATTTTGAATCGAAATTTTATTTTTTAGTAAATTCTTCATAGTTTAATGTATCAAGTAAACAAATGTTGTCTTTATTTATTATTGTATTTATAACTTTTTAACCAAGAATTGTAATATATTTTCTAAAATGGGGTTCTAAAGAGAATACTTGGCGCCACATAAAAGTTTATAAATTTTTTTTTTTAACATTTTTGTCCACCTAGAAATAACATATTTTATTACCAAAATTTGAAACTTTTTGAACAAATTTCAATTTCTTTTGCTTATATTTAGCAAACAAATTTTTTCACGCATTAAATCAAATTTTTGTATTGTAGGGCAGTGTAATAGGTACTCCTTAAAATTTATATTTTTAGCGTTTTACTAGTAATAACTTTGGTTAATTCCAACTGATTTTCATTAGAATTATTTCTGAATATTAGCTGAAGTTTTCTGAATGGAATACAAAATAAATCAGTACGAAAACTCAAATCTGTAAAAAGTTTAAGTCTAAAATATGTAGAAAAATACACGAATTGCCAAATATTTGTATTAAGTAAGAACTCAATAACTGATTATGAGGTCGTGATTAGAATCGTTTATAGGCTCAAATGTCGTTTTCAATAATCTATAATGATTCGAAAACGATAGGGTTTTCGATAAAAACGAACCTATCTAAAATGATATCGCTGTTTTTGTCGTTATAGATATCGAGATGATATCATAAATGGATTTATTTTCGAAAAACAAATTTTATTTGATCAGAAATTTTTTTTTTTTGACAAAAATTACAAAGAATATGAAATTAAATTTTTAAATACTTTAAGTTTTATATCTAAAATTTATCATTATTATATCGAATTTAAAAATTATCATCAAATGGGGGAGATATTAAATTTTAAACCATTTCTTTACAAAATTTGTATATGAAATTCTATCGCACGGTGATCTAGAAGCAATCACATGTATGACAAAAATGGGTATAAAAAGTACAAATAGGGTTATATTCATCATAGTTTCTAGTTTAAAAATCCGTTTGAAACAAAATCCTACCATTTCTTTTTCTCAATATATCGTCATTTACGTTCAATTTCAAAGATTTTGAAAATTTGTCTGTATTTCTTATTAAAAATATATTATACAGTGCGGCAAAATTGCAACTTTTTAATTCTATTCTACTGATAAAAACAGTTGTTTGTTCATATAACTCTACAGGTCTTGGTTAGGCGCTATGGTGGGCACCGTAAGGGTTCAAAGGATAACCAATATAGTTCGTCATGTTCTAGCGAAATGTTTCATAGTACGTTTCTATTGTCTAAGGAGCGATTATAGGGAACATCCTAAGGATGATTTACACTGAACACTTAAAATTTGAATTTTTACGATTACTTTTATAATAATAATTCCTTTAAGGAGTTATCACCAGAAGAAAAATTCAGAAAACTATCATAACATCTTTGGAGAAAATGTTCGTCTTTGAAAATGAGCTGGAGTCTCTCGCTGGAACATGAAATACTATTGGAAAATCGAATTGTATAGGGAAACCTGGTGTAAAGTGGGACACATTTTGAATTTCTTCCAAAAAATTATATTTGAATAATTTTTTTTAAATTCTTTTGAAGTATTTATTCAATTGAGTGATTCGTGATATATATCATTTAAATGCGTTTTGATTGATTTTTGCGCGAAAAGCGGTAATTTTCGAACCTTTTGAAAAATGTTGGGGTAAAGTGGGAAATTTCAAAATTTACAACAAAAGTCAAATAAAAAGCCAATTTTTTTTTCATAACAAATTCCAATATATTAAGAATACAAAATATTAAAAAGTAAATACTAAAATAAATAAAATCGTTTTTATATCGTTTGATTTACTGGGAAGTAAAACAAAAAAATTGCAACTGAATTACGAAACACAAAGTACAGACAAAATTAATATAATTACTACCGAAATGACGTGCAAACATTTTTTATTAATTATTATAATATTTTAATACTATTTTTTTGTTCTTTCATGCTTCAGCGCTTATAACCTTTTCGCAAATTTGTTTCATCATCGTCTTTCTCTTCATCATCATCAACATCAATTCTGCTCCGCTTTCTTGCTGCACGGTTTCATTTGAAAGGCTGCTAATTAATTTTAGCAGTTCTCTGTGTACTCTGTACTGAGTACCGTGCACTTGAAGTGTTTCCCGGAGCAAAGCAGCACCGGTCACTTTAGTTCTACTGCAGTCTTTCTCCTCGCCCACTTTACGTTGTATGATTTAATACAATAACAAAGTTTTAAAAGTAGCTACTTTTAATGTCGATTTCGTTTACATTTTATATTTTTAATGAATTTTCGCCATTGTTGCTGAGTTTAATTTATGCTATACCAAAATATTATTAAAATTGTGCGTACTTTGCAAAGTAACAAAAAAAAAACCAAACTATTTTTTAAACTCTTTGAATTATATAGTGTTAAAAATCTAATTAATTTCGATTTAACACAACTGCACAATTTCAACTTTTGCATTTTATCGACCAGAGTGACAAAATTGCAATGGCATTTTGATCGTTATTTATATTTGCCAATTTTCGGCAGAGTCCTTGACAATATTTGGAACCAGCAACAAAAATGCGTCCAACAAGAGAGCAGAGTCTGCAACTGCTGTGGCGGCGGCTTAAAATCAATTTCAATCAATCAAGTCAATTATTTACTCAAGCAAACATTGGCTGGCTGTGCCAGGAAGAGGCCTCGGACTCGGTCGTGCACTTCCGCCTCGTTTGTGTGTGGCAGGACAGGGCAGACAGCATCCAGTGTAGTCCTGCAAAGGACAGCACAACAACAATATCAAGAAGAACAAAAACAACGCGTGACATGCATGATGCAAAGCCTGAAATTGATGTGAAACGCTTTTTGTTTGACATTTTCAAACAAAAGACACTGAGTGAAAAGCATTAATGCAGAGTGCCGCACAAAAGCGACGCAATTTTCTGTTAAATTTGGTAATAAATTTCGCTATGTGCAACGTCAACAATGGCTTTCATTCAAAGGCTGACGGTTGGATGGTTGGTCACTTGATGCCAGGTGGTACCATGTTTCAAGTGTTGTCTCTCTTGTGTTGTGCTCTGCCACACTCGGAGAAATTTGATTTTATTATTAAAATTTCAAAAGCTGAAACATGTCGGATCGAATAATATAATAATATTCACCCCTATTCTTACAAAGGTTTCAAACTTATTTTTTGAATTATTTGTTACATGGACTAAACCCCTTTGTAATATCTGCTCTGGTTTGGGTTCCAAGATTTTTAAAATTGTGATTCCGATTCCAACCAACAAATCAAATGGATTTCGATCCCGTTTCCATACATTTTATAATAACTGTTCCGATTCCGGTTCTTTGCGTTCCCTGACACAGACTATAATATCTGTTCCGGTTCTGGTTCCGTGATTTTTAAAATAGTGGTTCTGATTCCAACCAGAAAAAAATATTTGGGTTCCGATTTCAGTTCCGGTTTCACACATTTTTAAAAACGATTCCGTTTCTAAAAATCTAAACGGTTCCGGTATTATTTTTCACATTTCGACTACGTTTCATGTTTTTTGTGCGTGTTTTTCATGAGTTTTTCCGTGTTTTTTTCGTGTCTTTTTAAACCGCATGCTTTATCGTGCTTCTCGTGCGTGCCTTTAAATTTAGTCGTCGGGTTCGTGTCACCTATCGGCGTACCCGTGCCATCAAAAACAGGGCCATCCTAGTCACTACCTTTCCCTACCATTCTGTACCCATTTTCTATTCCCTGCTGTGCCAACCATTTTGCTTCTACATGTATTTTCTACCATACCCATATCTTTGCCCGCCACTTCTATACCAATTTTGTTTTCACAATGTTCCAGAAAACAGGCAGTTTTTTCCACATTACCTACCTTAATTCTTCTTTAAAAAAAATATTTTTGTATCTTCAGACTACTTGTTTATCTTCCAGTGTCCTTCCATTATCCTGCGTATTTTTTTTTCTTTTTTTTATCGTTATCATCTATTTTTCAACATGTGACCATAAGAACCGATGACATTTTGGAACATTTGGAACATTTGGAACATTTGGAACATTTTTGAAACATACTCAGCATTTGTCTTTTCGAAATTTTCCGAAAAAAAATATTTCTGAACTAAAAATGTAAATCTGCTAAAAATGTAATCTAGGGGAGGGTATAAAGGGAAGAGTTTTAATGGCATATTCTCGGCATATTTGAAAAACAAGATGAAAATATCGAGTATTTAATAAAACTTCGTTATTCTCTGTTGAAAATTTGTCTAATAAATATTTCTTAACTTGCTTTGAGCCTTTCATAAATGGCAGATTTTCACCATAGTTTGGAGAAGGGCAGATAACTGACAGCTTTTATTACTAAATCACTTCGCATTTAGCTAACCAGCATACAGTATCCCATGTAGGAAACGATTCATTGCTCTGGGCCATTGCTCTGGGCCAGGTCTGGTACCCAGAACTGGCTGAATACTGGTTAAGTGTTGGAATGATAAGAAGGGCGCCAGACTGGCTATAAGTATTCGGCCAAGACTCAAAAATGCAAAAAAAATATTTATTTTTTACTTTCCTCTCTTTTCTTTTTCTTCCATTCTATTTATTTTATACAATTTCCAATTTTTCCAATTTTAAGTCATTTAACCATTGAAGAAAAAATTCAGTTGTCACAAACTGGAATCGAACTCTTGACTCGGAAGTTAACGTTCACTGCTCTCCCCGTTAGGCTACGCATCTAACTTATATTGTCTGAGATTTTTGCTTCAAATACAAAATTTATGTTTTTTTTTCAATTTTGTAAATTTTTTTCTAATGTGACAGACATTGGACATAAAGTTCAAGATTTTGAAAAAATGCTCTGAATCAAGTGAGCTTAATAGCATAACGGGTAGAGCTCCGGACTTGTACGCAGGAAATTCGGGTTCGAGGCCCATCAGGATTTTTTTTTTTTTAATTGAAGTATGATTTGGCCGCTTGGTCCTGGCTAAATCTCCATTCACGAAGACATATTCAATATGTCTTGGGTGACTTTTGGAAAAATATCAGTTATCCAAGACTTGGTAATCCAATCATGGCTGAGACTATTAAAGTTCTAATTAGTCATTCCTTGGACGGCCGAGGTTGGATATGCCTTACGCCCATTGTCAAGCCTGGTGTTTTCTACGTGGGTACCCAAGCATATGTCTGTTAGTTCTGGCTGAGTCTTGGGCGAGAACTACTCAACCGTATCTGCATATGTCACTTCTGGCTGAGTCTAAGGCAAAGGTGTTTTTACTAAGCATAGGTTTGTAAATTCTGGCTGAATCTAGGGCGAGAACTACTTTACCAAGCCTTCATTTGTCAGTTCTGGCAGAGTCTTGGGCGAGAACTACCTTACCAGGGCTTGGTCTCCCAGTTCTGGCTAAGTCTTGGGCGAAGGTTTATTAACCAAGCATTGGTCTGCCAGTGCTGGTTGAATCTTCAGCCCGTCGTCAGGCCTGGCATTTCCTACATGGGATGGCAAAAATATTATTTAGGCAATATTATATTTTTAACTTGAATTTTTTCTGTATTACGTACCGAATGATTATTATACAAATGACGCAATTTGAAACAAAATTGAAGTAAAATTAAATCCAAATTCATGTGACGACCTTTTGACGTAAAATTTTTGTGTCGTTTTTCGTTTCGAAATACAGAATGTGACTTTTATTTAGCATTTTAAATATTAAAATTATATTAGCATTACAAATAATAAAAATTGAATTTTACTTAAACATTTTAAAAGTATCTAATTTTCCTCAATAATTCCTTGAGAATATAACAAGATTTATTAGCACACATAGCACAGTTCTTGAATATGCTTAACACAAAATTTGACTCATGAATAATAAGAGTTTTATTCGCGTGTAGCTTATTGTAGGCCATGTTGTTGAAGATTCACAGCCAGTACATAATTATCTGACATGGATTTACAATGGATTTACATTTCATGCCATGGCATGACGTGACGACAGTCTTTTGTTTGTCTATTGTTCATACTGCATATCTTTTGATAATCATTTGTTGGCAATGCAGATATTTAAGATTTATCAGCATTTTATTGACACAAAACTCTGTATTTTAAAATGTTCTTACAACAAATTCATAATTAAAAGCTGCACAAACAATATAAACACTGCACAAATACCAAAAAAAGACAAGAACAGCAAATTCATGAATAACTCAAATAATCATTAATAAAATAAGCACCTTTGCAAAGACAAGCTCTCTTCTGTTTATTTTTCTCTATATTTCATTTTTTTTAGAAGTTTTTATAGAAGTTACCTTTATGATAATCGATGTTAAAAAAGTTCGAATAATTGATTCCGGGAATTTGTAGATGTAACACAGAAGCTACAGACATAAATAACGCCAAGTTGCCTTGAACTGAAACTCAAAAGGGCAGCATGGATTTTGGGAGGTATACGAATTATTTTTTGTGCCATCGATGAACACAGGCGTTGAGGAATGATAAATGACTTGTGTTTATTTATTTATGAAATAACAATTGCATGGTGTTGAATCTCTGGTGTAAAGTGCAAAAAAAAAAAAAACAACCAGGGGATTTCAAGAATATTTCTCTCATTTGTGCCAACATCTCTACTGTGATATGTTTGCGCACGTGATGTCGCCAATGTGACAAACAGATTATGGCTAAAACATTTACATTTTACTTACATGAGTACTTGAGATTCGAGTCACACACAAAGTGAAAAAAATATATCTCCTCTTTATGCGCTTATTTATTATTCATTTATGCGTTTGTGTATTAATTCATTTCCATAATTTGAATAGGTTTTTTTTTCGATTTTTAAGGCAATTTAATGTGTGCTTAAAATCACTTTTTATCGTATTTAAAACTAGATTTAACTGAAACATTTTGAATTCAATTGAAATTTTTTATTTGGGTTTGAAAAAAAATAAACATTTAAATTATAGGTGCTTGTTTCAGTGTCTGATCTAATTTCGTTCGATAAAGTATTAAAATTTTCTATAAATCACTTTTAATTTAACATTACTAAACAAAAAAGTTTGAATTCGATTTTACTATACATACAATTTTTTCCAAAAGTACTAAAACCATTCAAATTGTTTGAAAAAAAAACATTTTTGTATTGAGATATAAAATTCAAACTTATTTAATTGGGAATTTTCACAGGGATTAATCGAAATTGTATAATTTTCATACAATATTGTCTAAAAAATGTCAGAATAAGTAAAAGTTTTTAGTTTTATTATTAATAAATTATTTTATCATGTAATCACCCTAAAATGCAAAATGTTTTTCCTAAATGAATGGGTTTAAATTCGATTTCTTGATACAAAAAATGGTTTTCCAAACGAATTTGTAACATTCTAGTTAAAGCAAGGCGTTTCAAAAATAATTTTTAATATTCGAAACGAATTCAAACTCATTTGATTAGGAATTTTCATATAGATTAAATCGAAATGTGCTAATTTGCATTCAATACCGTCTGAGAGATGCCAGAATAACCCTACTAATCAATTCTGCCACTTTTATATGCTATCATTTTTATATAAACTTCAACACGGTGTATCTAAGAAGGTGGTCCTATCTTTAGACCTATACCAGATCACTGAATTGTTCATCACTTGTAGAATTTTCAGCCGAATCTGAAAACATTATATTGATTAAGGCGGAATAAGGTGCAGAGGTCAGAGATAAAGAGGTTCCTGATTAACTCTTAAATTTTGATATATATGTAAATAAAATCCAAAATTAAAAAAAAAAAATGTTTGGTCGACCAAAACAACAATGTTTGAAATCACCATTTAAAAAAAAACCACTGTCCACTTGGGACACGGGCGAGTTCACTTGTTGCTGCTGCTAGCTGGAGCCGCTTTCGGTGGTGGCTGCATTTCGCTGCTTTGCAGTAGTTAATGCCAATGGCCACCGATGAAACAATGTACAAAATGATTTGTCTCCTTGAGACACTATTTTGTCTTTTTTGAGACAATGTAAAAGCAGAAATAATTTGAAGTTCTTAGTTTTAAGTAATTAATAACGATATTAAAGGACGAACGTTGCGCTGCTGCTGTTGAAAGTGAAGTGAAGTGTCTGTCGCACCACGAGGCAAATGTCACCTTTGACGTTTGTGCTTTCGCTCATCTATGCGAGTGTATGAGTGCGCCACCTGTCATGCGTTGAAGACTTTTGGGCAGTGTTGCCAACCGCTCTAATGATTCGCCTTACGTTGGTTTAATGCGGCGTTCACATCAGTTGATGTTATAGATGTTATAACAATGTTTAAAAATTTCGAAATCAAATTTTGTTAAATAAAATGTTGAACGACAAAACAATACTCGAAATCACCATTTTCCGAAAAATAATTATTCGACAAAAAAACAATTTTCGAAAAAATTAAAAAAAAAATGTTTGGACGTCAAACTAACAATTTCAAAAAAAAAAAATTAAAATAAAAATTTAGTTTTAAAAAAATGTTCGACGACAATAACAACCTTCTTAGGAAAGCACTGTGTTGTGGTTTTGTTTCATATAAAAGTTGAAAAACTTGGACCGATATATACAATTTTCCCGTAAGGAAGTTCTAATTTTTAGTTTGAATTTGAATTCTCAACATAGCAAATTTTGTTTCAAACGAATTGTGTCAAATCGAATTCAGACTCATTTGTTAAGATGAAGGGTTTTTCAATCCGAGCGCTACAAAAGTTTTTAAATAAAACAAAAACGATTTTGGATATCAATGAAATTCTTTATTCCTGTAAAAGTACGTTCGATGTCATTATGTATGGAACTCGATTTCTTTTGCATGGCCACCACGGGCCCGCTTGCAGAAGTCCAGACGCTGAACCCAATTTTCGACGGTTTTCAAGCATAAATCGGACGATACTGCTGCAATTTCACGTTCGATATTTGTACGAAGTTTATCAATCGTCGCTGGCATGTTGGCATAGACCATAGACTTGACGTAGCCCCACAGGAAATAGTCTAACGGCGTCAAATCGCACGACCGAGGCGGCCAATCGACTGGACCATTTCGTTAGATAACACGTTCTCCAAACTTGGTTTCCAATAAATTGATTGTGGCATTCGCTGTGTGGCTTGTGGCGCCGTCCTGTTGGAACCACATGTCCTCCAAGTTCATATCATCCAATTGGGGCCAAAAATATTCGGTTATCATTGAACGGTAGCGATTCCCCAATGATGACTCATGGAGAACGTGTGGATTGCTGTCTGACCAATAACGCATATTTTGTTTATTGACGAAGCCATTCAGCCAGAAATGAGCCTCATCGCTGAAGATGATTTTTCGAAGAAAATCCGAATCATTTTCAAGTTGTTGCTCAGCCCAATTCACGAACATACGACGCTTCTGGCGGTCAAGTGGCTTCAGTTCTTGCGTCAATTTGATTTTGTAAGGATGTAGGCCAAGATCTTTTCGCAAAATTCGCCACAAGGACGTCACAGAGATGCCCAACGCTTGAGAACGACGTGTGAGAGACACATTTGGGCTTTCTTCAACTGAAGCCTCAGCGGCAGAAATATTCTCGACACTACGGACACTTCTTTGTCTCACTGGCACGGGAACATTTTGTACTGTGCCTGTACATTCAAATTTTTCCACTAGACGCTCAATTGTTGATCTGCTAGGACGATTATGACGACCATAAATTGGACGTAGCGCTCTTAACGTTGAGGCCACTGACTCCGAATTTCGGTAGTAAATTTTAATTATTTCGACTCGTTGTTGGCTCGTATATCTTTCTATCATGAAATGGCAAACCTTACTGAAGAGAAATGTCAAAAGAGCGGCAAGAAATATGGCGTCGTTTGCTGTCCCTGTCGCTCTACTTTTGTAGCGTCCCTGTATATCAATGAGATTTAATCGAAATTTGTTAATTTCAATTCGATATCGTCTCAAAAATGTGAGTTAATAAGTTTTATCCTAAAAACAATTCGAAAAAATAAAAATAACTCTATTATATCAAATGTTATTTCTAAATAAATACTTAGTTTGAATTTTCTCAACTATTTTCCAGATGAATTTATTTCGTTGAAATCAAAACGAATGGTTTGGTTCTTTTGTATTGAAAAATTGCATTCTGTTTAATTTTAACTTCCATCGAAATCTTGGTTTCGAAAAGATATCCAAATCAGAAATGATTTTTGCCTTGTTATGTCTAGTTGATGAATATTTCAAAGACCTTATCTGTTAAAAGCGCTCTTCTTTCTCTCTCTCTCTCTCTCTTTCAAACTTAAAGCGCTTTGTTTCCTTTGACACACATAACATTATTGACATAATTCACAGCTCTTTATTCTATCTTTATGCCATCATTAATTTCTTTAGAATTCCAAAAGGCTTTTGTTGTTTTCCTATTTCATGTTAAGCATCCTTTTGCATTTCTCAAGAATTCCAGTGTCACCTGTAGGGTGCTGAAGTACTCTTCGGTTGCCATTAATCCCACAAATAGCATCGTTTGTTGGTTGTGTCTATGGCATGAATGAAACGTACGGCTTGATGAACTTTGAGAGGCGTTCTTTTGAACGGCTGACATTTACTTGAAAAAAAAGAAACGCCAACAAAAGAGCAAGCAATAAGCATACCACAAAAAAAATTGAAATTCGTATTGAATGTTTATTGAATTTTATATATATTTTCGACATAAACCACAGTTAAAATCACAGTCATGACCTAATTTCGATTTCAATTGAAATGTATTTCGAACGTAAACCAAAACTACAGCATCATAAGTATTTTTTTTTGTATATTTATTGAGGTTATGCTAATACGGCATGCAATAACTTTTAAATTTTGTTCGAATTTTTCGTATATTAATATTCTATGTATTTTTGCCTTCATTTCAATTCACATGCAATACAAACGGAAATTCAAAGACTTCATTTGTGGCAGTAAAAATAAACATTTCGTTCATTGAAAACATCGTGCTGTCCTACTTCATCTCCTGTTGCTCTTCTCCACTCGTACATATGTCTCAAATACATGTCCTGCTCGCCGTATCCTGTTGGCAATAAAATTGAAATAAATGTCATTACATAGTACGTAATACGTAGTTGTGGCCGAGGCGAAAAACTTAGTGCAGAGTTTTGGCAGAGTTGACATTGGGCAGCACGTTCTTGGAATTTCACTTTATTATCATCGGCTGCAGCAGCAGGTCCTGCCAGTGTCGAGATCTATTTGGATAACAGAGAATTGTCGGACAAGAGCTTAGCATTTAAATTAGCCATGAATATGTAAAAATGAATTCGTAAAAGCAACTTGAAATTGAAATATTATTTTTATTCAATATCATTTGTGCTAAAAGTGCGAAAATTCATTTTGAAGGGATTTCGATGGGATGTTGATGTCTGTAAAACGCTGTTAAGGCGCGATAAGTGGAGCAGACATGAACTGTTTGAGGCGCGTAGAGGGCTCTTATATTTCTTTACAGTTGGAGTTTTTTATGAAATATTTATTTTTTGTGCAGAAATTATGAATTGCTTGAAAGCAAAAAAACCTGTTAAACATAAAGGAAATTTAAAATACGCTTTTAAATTCAATTTTAAATAATTGAATGAAATCAATGAATAGGCAATATTAAAGTAAAATTTAAATGAAAATTTTAAGTTTTTTTTTTTTTGTAAAAAATCTTCAAGAGAGTCACATAAAAAGTAAAATATTGGAAAATTTATAAAAATAGTTAAGTATAAAAATGAAATGTTGAAAAAATATTGAAAAAATAAAAAAAAAAGTTTTAAAAAATTAAAAAATTAAAAAAAAAAAAAATAATAAAAAATAATCAACAATACAAGATAATTTTAAAATATTAAAAAATAAATTTTAAAATTATTGATAAAATGTAGATAATTGGAAGGAAAAAATATATTTTAATGAAACTATTAGTATAATGAAGTTAACGATAGTTTAAAGATAGCAAATAAAAATAAAAACTTTAAAATTTGCATTTTAATATATTAAGGAATTTAAACGAAATTTAAAGAAAAATTTAATGAACGATTGATACTCAAGCCAGTCTGCCATGTCTCGGTGACCTTCGATACCTCGAAGCTTTCTCGAATAACTTCGATAAAAAAGTTCGATCTCGTTGCTTTCTCGATTCTAATTTTGAAACATTTTCGTACATTCAAATTCTTTGACAAGATACGATATTTAAATATTTATCACATCGATATCGCAATATTTTTCGCAGGAATCTTGAACTTTGTTCATTTTTTTTCTCCGATATCGTTCCAATTTCGAAAAATTTCTCGTATCGAGAAAACTCCGACAGAACGTTCCGATATCTACCTACCATCTAGGTCCAATTTGACGCTCGATATCGTTACGAGAACGGGGCCGATATCGTGTGATTTCTCCATCTACTCGCAATGATCTCGTAACGATATCGATACGAATGGCACACTGGGAATGCTTGATACGGTTTCGATTTTTATTTCGGTTTCCGTTTTCTCCCTAGTTTCGGTTATATATCGAAACGGTTTCGGTATACCAGTTCCATATTATGATATAATATTTTTTATATATATTTTTTTAATTATAATGGAAATTAAAAAAAAAAATGAAACACAGTTTTTATTTAAAAAATTGGAAAAAAAAACTATAAAAAAAATGGAAAAATGAAATTAAAAAAAAAATTAATAAATTAAATTAAATAAAAAATGGAAAAATAAAATTAAAAAAAAAATTGAAAAATGAAATTAAGTAAAAAAAATGGAAAAAATTAAATAAAAAAATGGATAAAATAAAAAAATATAAATAAAAAAAAATTAAATAAAAAAAATCAAAAAAAAATTAAATTAAAAATAAATAAAAAAAAAAATTAAATAAAAAAAGGAAAAATTAAATAAAAAAATTGAAAAAAATAAATAAAAAAATGGAGAAAATTAAAAATAAATAAAAGAAATTAATTAAAAAAAAAATTTAAATAAAAAAAATATTTACATAAAAAAAAATAAAAAAATATTTATATAAAAAAAAAAATACATTTAAATAAACATTTTAAAATTATTTTTTGTTGTTATAAAACAAAAATATTAATAATTAAATTTAGTGCAGTATTCTGACGGAGTTTACGCAGAGCACAGCATGTAGTTTGTTTTTAATAAAAAAAAACAACCAGTCTGGAAATAAAAAAATCAAACATTTATAAAAAAATTAGAAAAAAAAACTATTTATAAAAAGATGGAAAAAATTAAATAAAAAAAATGGGAAAATGAAATAAAAAATCAGAAAAATTAAATAAAAAATGGGAAAAATGAAATTAAAAAAAAAATGGAAAAAATTAAATAAAAAAAAATGAAAAAAATTAAATAAAAAAAAATGGAAAAAATTAAATAAAAAAATGGATAAAATTAAATAATAAAGGTGGAAAAAAATAAATAAAAAATTGAGAAAATTATTTAAAAAAAAATGGAAAAAAAAATTAAAATTAAATAAAAAAGAATTAAATAAATTAAAAAAATTAAATAAAAAAAAATTATTTAAATAAAAAAAATAAAAAAATATTTATATAAAAAATAAAAAATATTTAAATAAACATATTAAAATGAATTTTTTGTTTTTGTTATTAAAAAAAAAATATATATTAAAAATTAAATTAAATTAAGCGCAGTTTTGAACAGATTTTACGCAGGGCTCAGAATGTTCTTTATTTTTAGTCAAAAACACCAGCCTTCCTACAGCAGCTTTTACGCAGACAATGGACATGTTTACGTTCACGG
Source organism: Dryomyza anilis (assembly GCA_951804985.1). NCBI lineage: Eukaryota > Metazoa > Arthropoda > Insecta > Diptera > Dryomyzidae > Dryomyza > Dryomyza anilis. The sequence goes on from OX638134.1 coordinate 2,009,931, forward strand.
TAAATTTATGGAATTATATTTGGAATAGGCTGCTTGGAACAGATTTTTGGTAGAATATCGGTAGGCAGATGTCGGCACAGAATTGATAATTTTCAGAATAGCTGCCACATGGCAGATTTTAAAATTAGCACCTTCGACGTCTGGAAAAAAATGTATATGATATATATTTGAATTGTCAGCTTCACGGCAGCTTTTTGGAATACAATACGCACTTGTTTCACAAGTTGTTGCCAGACATTTTTTAAATGAAACTTCGGTTTGTTATGAACAAAAAATATATGCATAATTAGATTACTAACGGAAGTTTTTTGGCAGCCAGGTAGTCAAAATATGCCTTGATCTGCCTTTACGTTCCATATATCTGCACGCAAAGAAAAAAATTGTAAATATAAACATTTATTAATTGATAAAATAACCCACCTTTGTGAGTTTTAACTATTTTTACACTTTTTAAGCCGCCACATTTCGGGAACCATAGAGTATAGGTTTAAAATTTTGTGTATTTCTTAGTTTAATATAAGAGAACACTCATACAAAATTTTATCAATTTCAAAGAGGATATTGTTTAAATTATTTATTTTTCCGTTGATTGTTTTAACAAAAAAATTTAAAATTGTTTTAACAGAAAATTGAACAGAAAAAGTTTAGAGGTTTTAATGAGCTTTTTAAAATATATTAAAAACGTGTTGAAGATAAAGTTTATCAACTGTCTTGTCTAAAAACTTAATTCAAATTTAACTTATAATGTTTATAGAACTTTAAATGGCAATTTGAACGGAAATTAAGTATATAAAATAAGCAGAGCAGAAATTTGTTACTTGGTCATATAAGTTTCAGCTACATTTTGTATTTGTATTTGTATTATAACAAATATTTACAGTTGTTTCAATGAGAGAAATATATCCAAACAAAACAAAAATAATTATAAAAGTTTTCAAAATAGTTTCCTTAAATTTTTTTTTTTTTTACTTTGTTCAGAGACCAACAATATAACTCGAATGTTGCATGTGCCCGTCTGTGCTATAAATTGCAACAAATGCAATCTTCATGATCCCCGAGTCCCACAGTGAATATATAAAACTTTGTGCAGTTGCAGCGGCAGCTGCTGATGTTGCTGCTGTTGTCACTGCATGGCAAACATATTAATGTTGTTGACCAACAGCAACGTGTCGTCTATTTGCATGCAGAGCAGCATCTTTTGCCCAAAGGAGACGCAGCAGGACTCGTACTGACTGCTATGGCTGCGCAGAGGACAATGCACTTTGTTGCTGTCGCTTCAACTTTTTCTCACGTTCGCACTGCTGACTGCAGTGTGCGTTTTTTTGGTTTTTAAAACTGCGCACACAGCAGAAACATACAACAACAGCAGCAACAACATCCAACAGTTACCGAATAGTTGCGAAATTTTTTTCAATTTTATATTGACAGCAAAAAGCTATAAAATGTTGTTATTTTGGGTTTTATGGCTGCAAATAAAATTATGCAAATAAATATTTAATTGAAAACCACAAGATTTGCTGCTGCTTGTGCAACATGTTGCTCGTAGTTTGCGGTGTCTTTCATTTGTGCAACCTAATGCAATTTATTGCTCTGTATTCATATTTCCATCAGGGATTGAAATTCTAATCGGAACCGGTAATCGTTTAAAACCGCTTCATTCTTAAAATCGATGTGATGCAGAGTTTAAAATAGGTTTTTAAAAGTATGGAAAACAAGAAACAATAAATTTTATTTTAGTTAATAATAATGTTGCACATAATATTTTATGTACACATAAAAAAATAATCGACGTAAATATAGCAACCGATATTAATTGCATTCATTAATCAATCCAGCAATGAAATTCACGAATTTAATGAAAACATTTGCTATTCTTCGTTAAATCATTTATTAGCTTTAAACTGACACTTCGGCAGGGTTTATATTATAGCAATTCTCGATCAATAGATATATCAGTATCAGTGATATTTTTATCCATTTTTTGTAACATTGGACCACTGTACCTCAGGATATTGTAACTCGAAAAAATTAATTGACGAAAACATTTGAATTGACTCTTGCATGTCAAAATTCAAGAAGTTTAAATCTCAAAGTTGACTAGATTTGGTCGATATAGTGTGAGAATGACTCGGTTAAAACATTTTATTATTTAAAGCAGGCAGTTTTTATAGTTCATAACTTTCTTGTTTCCTGTTGAATTTTGATTAATCCAAAAGTTCTTAAGAGGTAATTGAATTAACTTTTATTAACTGCAAAAATATGTAAATTATCTTACAAGATTTTTTTTTACGATTTTTCAAAAAGGAAGAATGTATACAAATTTGAATTTTGTTGTCGTATAACGAGCTATAACTCAGGTTTTTATGAACCGATTTCAATAATTTAAAAAGTTGTGCCAAGCTATATGTGGTGGTTCTGCAAAAAGTTATAAAGTTTTGAAATACCTTACGTATATGCTGAGTTTTAATTGTATTAGTAACTCAAGGTACGAAAATGAGAAAAATGGAAATTAACAAAAAAAACTCGACGCGATATAGAAATTCGGTAAATGAGGATATTCATTGTTTTTCGATGCCTATTTAAAAATATAGGTGAGAAATTTTGTATACGAAATTTTTTTGAATTTATAGCACAGTGTTATTAATTGCTAATATTTTGTGTGTTCGAGTGATATAAACTGTGCTATGTAATGCCAATATAATTTTCTCAGAATGTTACCCACACAAAACAGCGGTACTTGTGGCATTTACGCCACACACATTTTAGTACCTCATACCTCGGCGCAAAGCACCGCCAATGCGTGCGCCCAAACCGCATCGGAATGATAACAATTCCACTTGCTGACTCTGCCAAATCATTTTCCACTCAACAGCACAGCAATTGCGGTTGAAAACATTAATTAATTAATACATTTGAGGGCTCAATGGAAGGCACTTTGCTGCCTTGCGGTGGATTTCTGAGCGTCAAATTCTAATTAAGTCTATGTTATGTCAAGATGCATTTAGAACATTTAGGATGATGCATAATATATACAAAATAGGAATATTTTAAATTTTATTACGTAATATTTGGGTTTACGAAATATTACGAAATTTCAGTATAATTTAAAACTTGTAATCGTTAGATGATTTGCTTTCATTTGAGTACCTGTAGGTGCACTGAATTCAGATTTGTATATTGGATTCGTTCGAGATAAAAAACATGTTTTATATGATTTAGTTGTTTGTTAAAAAAAAAAGTTCGCAAATGTTTAGTGTTATATGAGTTATATGTACAAAAAATGGCGAATAACAAGGCACAGCACGACCATTTTCATTACCAGACAGCGTAGTTAGATATGTAATTAAAGTTTAAAGTTTCATTGATCTAACTCTTCATTCTTGACTTTAAACGTGATTTCAAATGATAGACGGACATCGCAAAATTGACTCAAAACATGACGCTAATCATGCAATGCGTCTTTTTACTTTCACAGAAAAAAAAATGTTCATAATATTGATGAATTCCGTTCTTCAAACCATGATTCACTGTATTGCAGACCGATTCACAATATTAATGAATTACGACATCAATGTTATGAATCTGATCATAAATATTATGAACGCTTGGTAACTGTGGAAAAAGTGTTCTTCAATATGATGAACTGTATGTGAAGAATACGTTTCATCATATTAATGAACCAAAATATAAAATACAACATATATCCCAGTCTGCCATGTCTCGGAGACCTTCGATACTCGATCTCGTTGCTTTCTCGATTCTAATTTTGAAACATTTTCGTACATTCAAATTCATTGACAAGATACGATATTTAAATATTTATCACATCGATATCGCAATATTTTTCGTAGGAATCTCGAACTTTGTGCATTTTTTTCTTCGATATCGTTCCAATTTCGAAAAATTTCTCGTATTCAGAAAACTCAGACAGAACGTTCCGATATCTACCTACCATCTAAGTCCAATTTGACGGTCGATATCGTTACGAGAACGGGGCCGATATCGTGTGATTTCTCCATCTACTCGCAATGATCTCGTAACGATATCGATACGAATGGCATGGGGTGTTCTTTATATTGAAGAATGCTCTTCATCAAAATATCAAATACAACTTTTTATTAATAAAGTTATATTTATTTATAAAAAATAATTAATTAAATATTTTTTTTTTTGAAAAAAAATATTTTTGAAACAATTTTTTTCAGAATTTTTTTTTTAATTTTTTTTTCAACAACATTTTTTTCTGATAATTTTTTTCTGTAAATTTTTTTTTCAAAAAAAATTTTGTCTTGGTTTTTTTCAAAAATGTTTTATTTTCGGACAAAAATATATTTTAAAAAAGTATATTTTTTTGCACATTTTTTTTTCAAAAAAAAATTTCTTTTTTCGAACAAGTTTTTTTTTTAATTTTGTTTTCAAAAATTTTTTGCGGAGAAAATTTTTTTTTCTGTCAATTTAATTTGTCTTGGATTTTTTTTTTTCAAAAAAGTATTTTTTTTCGGACAAAAGTTTTTTTTCGGACAAACATTTTTTTTGGTACAAAATTTTTTTTTCTCGCATAATTTTTAGTTTGAAATTTTTAAATTGAATTTTTACAACAATTTTTTTCGAATTATTTTCTAAAAAATTCAAAAAACTCGTCAATAAAATTTCCATCACTTAATTTATTTTGAAAAATAAAATATTAGTTCAACAATATTCATCATATTGAATATTATATTCATAAATATTATGAACAAATTCATCAATTTGACGATTCAAATTCACTGTATTGAATTTTTCGTTCTTCACTATGATGTTCAATAGTATGAATAGGTTCATATATATGTAATGAATATGCCATTTAATGAACGTCATTTAATGAACGGTGGTATCAATATGATGAATCTGGTAGTTGGTAAAAAATTCATAATATTTATGTATAAATTCATCATATTGATGAATATTTTTTTGGTATTTACTGTAATAGAATAAATGAAAGCAGAAATTAATTTAAATTTTTCAAATTACAAAACTCCCAAAAGAATTGAAACACCCCACTGCAAATAATGACATCAATTTGTTGTATCCATTAATCGATATTGCGATTAATTTTAATTTTAGCATAAAATAAAACTAATTTTACGATACTATGCGTGCGCCTAAATTAGAGCGTATCTGGCACTGTGAAGGATAAAAATGTCCTCACATAATTATTAACCCAGCGCAGTGCTATGTCGATGTCTCTGTCGAATCCTGATTAAGCTGCCAAATTGCTCGGAGGCATCTTTGGCATGGCTCAGCATAGGCATCATTATCATCATCAGCTGGAAAATATGCAGAACGCTTAATAGGGTTCAGCGTCCCCTGAGGTGGTGCCTAATGCTATTTGCTGGTTGGGTACAGCCTTTTGTCATCTGCTAAATCTTATTGTGCTTTATCTACAGATTGTTCGTCTTCATCTTCTCATTCTACTTTGTTTTTTTTGCTTCTTCAGCTCTTCATCTTTTCATTCTTGTTTTTTTTTAACTCCTCGGTAGCAAAGGCAACGTACGAACGAACGCATGTCAAAGTTCAACCAACGTAGTCGGCCACATTGTTTCAGCGTGTTGTTGCCGTTTTGGCTGATAGATATGGCAGCTCCTGGCAGCCATTTTGTGCGTGGCATGGTTAGCATCGACGGCATCACTTGACAGTTAATAAACGTTACGTTAATCTCGAGCTTTCGCCGGATAAGCCATTCAAGTGTATTATAAGCATTTGTGATTTATTTTCGAGCGAAACGTGCGGCCAAAACAGTGCGGCAGACAGCAAGACAGACAAAGAGCGAGCGAGGCTAACGGCCTGTCAGGATAATGCTTTCACGCAAATATCCTTTGTGTGTGTCCTGTCGGTTTGAGCAACATTTTAGTGCACAATTTTTCGTCGTTATGTTTTATGCAATTTTGCAAATTTAATCAGTTGTAACTCGCGCAAGTTTTCCGGTTATATGTTTCCAGTTTGACGTTTACCATTTTCGCTGCCACGTGCAACCGACCGGCCTCCTTGTGCCGCCATCTGCTTCCCAACGGAAATTGCTTTCGGGCAAAAACGTGCGCATCTTTGGCACATCATATATTTTGCATATTGACTGCAGAATGTCATTTGCAATATGCATTGAACTTGAAGAGAAAGTAGATGGAATTCGTTTTTATAAAATTGTATTTGACGAGTTTTTACTATGGCAATTCTAAGGAAAATTTCAGACTGCAAGAGAAAAATATTATTTTATTTAATTTGCATATGATATACTGTGAATTCAGAGAAAAGCTACTTAGTAGTTTGAGATTAAGAGATAATAATAATAGTTTGGCGCTACAGTCCTGTACAGAACTTCGGCCGAGCTCTCTCACCATTTTGAGCTGTGCGTGTTATATTTGTACTCAAAGTGGTGGGACCTACAGTTTATTGTCGAATCCGATCGGCGGGTGAGAGTTTTTCATAGGCAATGTTTTACTCTCGTAGGTTTGCCATTTACTGCCGAGAGGTAGCGCGGTATTGAAAAAATATTTTCTATGGCAAGATGTTGTTAGCCCCAGTCCAGGCTTGAACCGGGGACCTTTCGGCTCGCAGTCCAACGCACTAACTACTGTGCTACCGCGGCTAAGAGATAAAAGAGAGTAAATTCATAAAATACATTAACATTTTATGGTAAAAGTGTTTTTGTTTTATTTAAAGGAATGTTTTGTGTAAAATTGAAATTTTAGTAAAAATTTTAGTTTATTGTAAAAAATAGAATTATGAGTGAAAATCTAAATTTTGAGAAAAAAAAGTAACTTTGAGTGAAAAATATAATTTTGAGTGAAAAATATAATTTTGAGTGAAAAATATAATTTTGAGTGAAATTTTTAGTGAAAATTCAATTTTTAGTTAAAAATTGAATTTTTAGTGAAAAATTGAATTTTGAGTGAAAAATTGAATTTTGAGTGAAAATTTGAATTTTGAGTGAAAAATTGAAATTTTGAGTGAAAAATTGTGTTATTTTTAATGAAAAATTGGATTTTTAATTCAATTTCAATTTTTAGTGAAAAATTGAATTTTTAGTGAAAAATTGAATTTTTAGTGAAAATTTGAATTTTTAGTGAAAATTTGAATTTTTTAGCGAAAATTTGAATTTTTTGTGAAAATTTGAATTTTTAGTGAAAAATTGATTTTTTAGTGAAAAATTGAATTTTTAGTGAAAAATTGAATTTTTAGTGAAAAATTGAATTTTTAGTGAAAAATTGAATTTATAGTGAATAATTGAATTTTTAGTGAAAATTTGAATTTTTAGTGAAAAATTCAATTTTTAGTGAAAAATTCAATTTTTAGTGAAAAATTCAATTTTTAGTGAAAAATTCAATTTTAGTGAAAAATTCAATTTTTAGTGAAAATTTGATTTTTTAGTGAAAATTTGAATTTTAGTGAAAAACTGAATAATTGAATTTTTAGGGAAAAATTGAATTTTTAGTGAAAAATTGAATTTTTAGTGAAAAATTGAATTTTGAGTGAAAAATTGAATTTTGAGTGAAAAATTGAATTTTTAGTGAAAAATTGAATTTTTAGTGAAAAATGGAATTTTTAGTGAAAAATTGAATTTATAGTGAAAAATTGAATTTTTAGTGAAAAATTTAATTTTTAGTGTAAAATCAAATTTTTAGTGAAAAATTGAATTTTTAGTGAAAAAAGTAATTTGTAGTGAAAAATTGAATTTTTAGTGAAATATTTAATTTTTAGTGAAAATTTGAATTTTTAGTGAAAAATTTAATTTTTAGTGATACATTTTTAATGAACATTTTAATTTTGAGTGAAAATTTTAATTTTGAGTGAAACGAGTAAAAAAATTTAATTTTTAGTGAAAATTTAATTTTGAGTGAAAATTTGAATTTTGAGTGAAAAATTGAGTTTTGTGTGAAAAATGGAATTTTTAGTGAAAATTTGAATTTTTAGTGTTAAATTGAATTTTTAATGATAAATTCAATTTTTAATGAACATTTTAATTTTGAGTGAAAATTTTAATTTTGAGTGAAACTTTTGAGTCAAAATTTGAATTTAGAGTGAAAAATTTGAATTTTTAGTTCAAAATTGAAGTTTGATATACTGGATTTCATTTGTAAAGTTAAATTTAAAGTTAAGAATGGAATTTGATATCTAATTATTAGGTGTAATTTTTCATTTTATATATTATTTCTTGCTAATGCTCAAAAGCATTAGTAAATTTGAATTTGCTTAATCGTAGGATATACAATTTTGTTTTAAAAAATGTCTGTTAAATTTCAGAAATTTTCTTTTACCTATTTGTAACTTTGCTAAATTCTTCTTTAGAACATATCAAATTATTTGCAAATTTCATCCTTGTCTAAAGATTAAATATTTGTGCATTTTATATAATTGCTTTTGCCAAAACTTTAGCTAGATATGTGACCGCCTGCTACTAAACTAACCAAATATGCATTCCTTATATTGATTGAATGATATTTTATCTTTTGTACTTTATGCTTCTTAATAGTTTATTAAATTTAGTGTATATTTTTTTTGTAGAAAAACATTTTACATATTTGTGGAATTTTCATTTTATTTGCAGCAATTGCGAATTCAAAGGAAAAGCAATTTTGATAAATTATAGCAACGAACTGCATGCATTAAGCACACAAATGTGGTATAAGCCACACAGACAGCCCGTGCATTCATTAACACGAAATATTTACGCACATCCAGAGAAAATATTTTCATTTTAAGGGCACGCATTGTTTGGGTGGGTGGGCTGTTTGTAACAACCACTCATAGATTTGTATATTTTTTGCCACTGGAACCATACATTGCCAGCGTACCGGTTCGTTATATAAATAAAAACAAAAATAATATAAGAACAACTCATACATTGTACGAATATTTTGCAGTTACTGAACCCAGAAATACATTTTATATAATTGAATTAAATTCTTAACATTTGCAAATACATGTTCATATCATGTTTATGAATTTTATTTCTAATTTTTATTTTTATTAACAAACAAGTTTTTGTATTTTTATTTAATATCTCTTTCTTTATATTTTTGATATCCAAAGGATTGCGCCATCAACTCATTCAACATATTCGGTTCATAGAACTGTTAATTTTGTTTTTGTACACAAAGCTAAAATTGTTCTAGTTTGGACTGCAACCAATTTAGAACAATTTGTTGTGTGATATGATATAATTTCGAGTGCCAACACAGTTCCATCAACTAAGTGATATAAACTTCGTTTCAACCGAACAAAGTTGGTTGTTATAACTAACCTTTCCGCTTATCCAACCTCATGTCGAAAGAGCACTTTTTTGTGACCATACATTTTTCTGTTATATTCTTTTTCCAAATATTTTTCGTCACTTGTCGAAATGCATTGTTCACAAAAAGATAAAAATAATCGACATAAATATAGCAACCGACATTAATTGCATTAATTAATTAATCAGAAAATATAATTACTGAAACTGCGCCGAAAATTTGCTCCATTGACGTGCAAATATTCATATTATCAAACGGAATTGCTGATTTAACGAAGAATAGCAAATGTTTTCATTAAATTAGTGAATTTCATTGTTGGATTGATTAATGAATGTAATTTGTATCGGTTGCTATTTTACGTAGAAGTTTTTTTGGTGCAGTCTTATAGTTCGTTCTCAAACCACTTTAGTACATGCATAAACCCACTTAAAATGTTTTTTTTTTATGAATATATCGTCGTTGTAGAACGAAAAGTCACCAAAAACTTAAATTTCGAGTTTGTTGATTAATATTACAAAAAATAATTGATGGAATTGAGATCATCGATTAAAAATTAACAGATGTATAAATATTTTTGTGAATGAATATTTGGCATTTTGAAAATGTATTTGCTGACTTTTCGTTCTACAACGACGATATTAAATATCCTGTCGTGCTCGTTGGGTCCATTTTGTCAACATATTTAGTTAAATAAATACTTCAATTTATAATTAAATATTTCAACTTCTTCATAAATAGGTTGAAAATTATTTCTTTGAATATCTATTTATGCATATATTTTTTACTGTGTATGCATTAGGCATGCGCTGCTGAAGCACCCGAAATTATGCAACATTTAATAGAGTTTGGCATATTACCCTGTTATCCTGACGCAGCGATTTGCATATCCTCTGCATGTCCTTGTGCCGCAGACTTAAAGATACATTTCGCAGACAGTGGTTTGGCTTGCGGCACAGTGCAGCCGATAGCACATATGAAAACAGCAACAAGGACAAACTGAGGCGGCGGATCTAGTGTCAGAATAACATATTGCACAACACTGGGTGGTTAGACTGAAGACGACAATTTCAAATTATTTGCGGTAATCAATCGTAGCAAAAGCAGCACATCTGACAAGTTTTTCAACCATGTGGGATATACAGAAAAATATACGGAATCTAAGAATTGATTGAAAGATATTTTATCACTCCTCAATAGTTAAAATAAAACTCAAAAGAAAAAAGTATAAAAAGAAAACTATAAATGAAACCAGTTCAGAAAACTAGGGTATGGGGGAATTTGATAAAAAAAGCAGAGTAATCTCCAAAAATGTAGAGATTATTTGTTGTGGTCTTTTTCATTATATAATCTACAAGAAATTTAAATAAAAGTTTCAATGAACCAGCGCAATTCTTAATAAATACTCCTGGACATTTATTTTTGGGAAACTGAAATATAATTTTTCATCATACTAAAATTTTGTTTCCCAAATAAATTTTGTGGGACAAGAACATGTGTATTAAAAATCTAAATGCTGTTGATTAATTTCGCATAATAAATGAATTGCTCCCAATCCAAAATTTTATTGGGTTTCATTTTATTGGGGGTTATTTCATTATAAAATAACATACGCAATTTTAATTTGCTTTGCTCTCCATCGGAAGCAAGAGTATGAATACATTACAGAGCAATTATTGAAAAGAAAGCAAGATTTGTATTAAGTATTTCAAGGGAATGCTGTTTTTAAAAAAATGCTTAAAGATTTAAAATATTTTTACTCCTTGCATGTGAAATGCTCACATGCTACCATTGTTTTAAAACTTTTTTTAATATATTTTCTAATAATAATAATAGTTTGGCGCTACAGTCCTATAAGGACTTAGGCCGAGCTCTCTCACCATTTTGAGCTGTGCGTGTTATATTTGTACTCAAACTGGTGGGACCTACAGTTTATTGCCGAATCCGAACGGCGGGTGAGAGCTTTTCATAGGCAATGTTTTACTCTCGTAGGTTTGCCATTTACTGACGAGAGGTAGCGCGGCATAGAAAAATGTTTCTATGAAAAGATGTTGTTAGCCCCAGTCCAGGCTTGAACCGGGGACCTTTCGACTCGCAATCCAACGCACTAACCACTGAGCTACCGCGGCTTTTCTAATATTTATATTAATTTTTCGTTGGTAGCATGTGAGCATTTCACATGCAAGGAGTAAAAGTATTTTAAATCTTTATGTTTTTAAAACCATGAACGCATAAGAAAAACTAAATTAAGAAAGTAATAAACAAAAGAATTTACAAAGTCTTAGATTCTTGAAAAAAGAAACTGTGAATAGCGAATGCTTTTAAAAAGCAAAGAGCAAGAGTAATTTCGACGCTCGAGCAAGTTAAATACTAGAAAAAACAAACAAATACCTATTTGAAGTGAAACCTAAAATGTAATGAATAAGTTATTAGTTCATACTGTATATACCTGCAATAAATGCAAAGCATCTGAATTTGAACAATTTTGGAATGTAAGGGAGCCTTGGGTAAAGTAGGACACGTTTTGATTTTCCTTCAAAAAAGTACATTTGAATAATTTTTTAAAATTATTTTAAAGGATCTATTATTCCATAGACTGGTTTATGATCTAACTTTTAGCATTAACGGAATACCATTTGTATGCCTTTTAATTACATTTTGAGCGATTTTTCAAAAGAACACAATTTCAGTCCTCTTGAAAAAATTCTGGGGTAATGTGGGAAATGTTAAAAGTGTTTCTCAAAGTGGTTTATGATCTAACTTTTAGCATTAACGGAATACCATTTGCATGCCTTTTAATTACATTTTGAGCGATTTTTCAAAAGAACTCAATTTCAGTCCTCTTGAAAAAATCCTGGGATAAAGTGGGAAATGTTAAAAGTGTATCTCAAGTGACAAATAAAATGCCTTTTTAGACTTTTTTTCATTTTTTATTATTTTTCATGAGAGAGTAAAATATTTTAAGGATATATTATAACAAGGTAATAAAAAAATAGTAGTAGTACTAGAAAAAAATGTAAAGTTAAATTTAGAAAATACGATAATAAAAATAGTCCCATTACTCTTCGTCCGAATATCCTGAATCGCAATTCATGTGTACAGGCCGTTTGCATGTATTGCTATTCACTGAATTGTTGGAATTTAATTTTTTATGGCATTTTATCCAAACAAATCGTACAAAACTCTTCCTATTCTGATGATGTTGAAGTAGATGAAATCAGTTTTGGCTTCTTAGCGTGTGGCATCTTTGCCGATGAATTGTTCTTGCTCTTTTTAAAAGTTAGCTTCTCGCCTTTCTTCTGCAATTCAGATCTTATCTCAGGTGAGGTCTAAATGTTGCTTTTCATTGGTTTGTGACTACGATTGAAGTTTTTCCTTGACTAAACCAATAGAATAATTGATATAACACATTATTTTCACTAAAAATACAACAAAAATGCTTAATTTCCATTTCTCACTTTACCCCAGAAAATGTCTACTACAACGTCACAATTTGAACATAACTTAGCACTATTTAATCAATGTTAAATTATTTACAAAACCCGTTTGTATTTCAAAAGATATGCATTATGCGATTATTTTTAAACATGTCGTTTTAATTAAAAACGATAAATATTCCCACTTACATAAGCACTCAAAAAATGCTTTCAACACACATTTTTTCTCAATTGTTCTAGAAATGCAATAATGAATGAAACAGTTGATGCCATTTTAAGAAGCACTTGACCATTGTTTTTATTCTTCTAAGCTCAAAAATTATAATTTCCCACATTACCCATGTCTCACTTTATCCCAAGCTCCTCTTTTTTTCTAGTTCTAAAGTTTTAAAATGCTAATGCAATTTAAACTATAAAAATTAAACCAACAGATTACAAATTAATCTAAAAAGTAACCATATGAGTTGAATCCTTATATTGAACATGGAATGAAAATCATTTGAAGAGCATAGAGCGGGCGTATTAGAATTGTTCGAGCAATAAACCCAAAACAAAAATTATTTTCGAGTTTATAATTGAAGAGTGTTTTGGAATTGAATACTAAATAAATTAAATCAACAGCAAATAAAAAGAAATCATTTGAATTGAAACCTTACATCATGGAATAATTGAAAATCATTTGAAAAGCATGGAGCGAGAGTTTTGAAATTGCTTTTTGTAAATGAAACTAAAGCCTCTTGAAATGAGCAAAAATAATTAAGAATCATATTCAAAATTTGAGTACAGAATACCAAAACAAAGCAAAAATGCTTCATTTGAGTGTCTTGACTTGCGGTCGGCTTATTAAGTGCAGCTCACAAAGATGCGACACGCACGCCACTTGTTAACCACAGCTGTGTGCCATAATTGTTCTGCTGGCGGTCAGGATAATGGCGACAACGTACTTTAGCTTAATTGCAATTACAGTAGCAGTACTAGTAACACCAACAAAATCAACCAAAAGCATAATGACGAAGTGACGAAAAGACGAAAACACCAAAGGACTCTCAGCAATTATTGCAAGTGACTCGCAAGAAGAGTCTTTGACTGTTTGTGAGACTGCAATAATGGCTGAAATGGAGTTTTGAAGGGCAGTTGATAAAATGATTTTGGTCATGCGGGTGACCGATGTGATGTATGTGCTTGGTGTATTCGAGAAATGCAGCATACAAAGATGCGCTGTCTGAAAAATGAACTCAGTTTAAAGATGAAATAGAATCCAGTGTAGTGGCAACAAAGCGAATGCAAAGTTGCAATGTCAACAAACTGCAATGAATGCTAAGGAGACAAAGAAAAGAAAACAAAGAAAAACTGCAGTTGAAGATGAGCTGCACACAATGCAAACAAAGTTTCTTAACGCAGACAATGTCCGGCACTGACACCGATACAGCACAAGACACAGCAACAGTCACAGGATCGCTGCCTGCTGGTTCAAACACCCAGCAACTTTTCGTCCTTCGAGCACATTTGAATGTGTGTCTGTCTGTTTGTATGTCTGTGTGTGTTTAAGCACATTTACTACTTTGTGCGCACTTTGACCAGTGTCCTAAAACTATTATTTCGCTGCTCTATCTTCGTCTCCATCAATTGCTGCTCCTGTTATGATTCTGCTGCTGCTGTAGTCCTTTTAGTCGCAAATGAGAATTTATATCCTGGCAATATTTTATGCTGTTGCTTCACTTAACAAATTCTAATTAAATACCAGCAGCAGGAGGATATCGCATCCTTGCAATAAATAAAAATAGAAAAAGCGAAAAAAAAAAATGATTTGCAAAAAATAACATCGATTGTTTAATGCGACAGAAGCTGCTTATTTATCAGCGTATAATTTTTTATTTCTTTCCCCCCCCCCCCTATCACAATATTTATTGTTCAATCGAACTGTGCAAAAACATGCTATAAATTCTGCGCGCCACATTAAAACATGGCTGTGAAACCGGAAATAAATTCATTTTTGCATCTCTCTGACTTATTTGCAGCGCAATAATTCATTTTTATTTGCTCTGTGGCCTTTTGTCTCCACCCAGTCGCCAATCTTTTTCCATTTTGTCATTATTCGTTGGCACTGTTTGCGGTGACAGTTACAGCGCGGCATCTATGTACCGCCATGTTGCCATTACTGTGGCAATGTTGCCACTTTTCGTGGTTTTCCCTTTTTTTCCTGCAACGTTGTTCGTTGATCCCAGTAACTAGCACCAGCTCCATCTTAATCCACTAAATTATTTAGAGATGCGTTTGCAAATATTGTCATGTTTGCTATTGTTGCTGCTGCTGTTTATGTTGCTGTTTATGTTGTGCTCTTGTTAGATTTCTTCCTGTTGCCTTCCGGTTCCTGTGGCTGTTGTGTTGCTGCTCTCAGCCACACTGACCGTGAAGCTTTTTTGTTCTTCTCACTGAGCTTCCGGTATTTTGGGCTTTTAGTAATGTGCGGTTGGCGGAAGTTTTAAAACTAAATTTGCTCATTTCAAGGATTTATGAGGAATAAGCACAAAATCAACAACATTTTTTAGTAAAAATAAAAACAAACTAAATGAAGGAGAAATTAGAATGTATTAGAGTAAAATTGAAAATTTAATTTTTTTTTAGTGAAAAATTGAACTTTTAGTGAAAAATTGAATTTTTAGTGAAAAATTGAATTTTTAGTGAAAAATTGAATTTTTAGTGAAAAATTGAATTTTTAGTGAAAAATTGAATTTTTAGTGAAAAATTGAATTTTTAGTGAAAATTTGAATTTTTAGTGAAAAATTGACTTTTAGGTGAAAATTGAATTTTTAGTGAAAAATTGAATTTTTAGTGAAAATTTGATTTTTTTTTTTAGTGAAAAATTGAATTTTTAGTGAAAATTTGATTTTTTTTTTTAGTGAAAAATTGAATTTTTAGTGAAAATTTGAATTTTTAGTGAAAATTTGAATTTTTAGTGAAAATTTGAATTTTTAGTAAAAATTTGAATTTTTAGTGAAAAATTGAATTTTAAGTGAAAAATTTAATTCTTAGTGAAAAATTGAATTTTTAGTAAAAAATGTAATTTTTAGTAAAAAAAATGTAATTTTTAGTAAAAAAAATGTAATTTTTAGTGAAAATTTGAATTTATAATGAAAAATTTAACTTTTGGTAAAAAATTTAACTTTTAGTGAAAAAATTTGAATTTTTAGTGAAAAATTGAATTTTTAGTTAAAAATTGAATTTTTAGTTAAAAATTGAATTTTTAGTGAAAATTTTAATTTATAGAAAAAAATTTAACTTTTAGTGAAAAATTGAATTTTAAGTGAAAAATGGAATTTTTAGTGAAAATTTGAATTTTAGTGAAAAATTGAACTTTTAGTGAAAAATAAAATTTTTAGTGAAAAATTAAATTTTTAGTGAAAAATTTAATTTTAAGTGAAAAATTTAATTTTTAGTGACAAAGTTAATTTTTAGTGAAAAATTGTATTTTTAGTGAAAAATTTAATTTTTAGTGAAAATTTTAATTTTTAGTGAAAAATTGAATTTTTGGTGAACAATTGAATTTTTAGTGAAAAATTGAATTTTTAGTGAAAATTTGAATTTTTAGTGAAAATTTGAATTTTTAGTAAAAATTTGAATTTTTAGTGAAAATTTGAATTTTTAGTGAAAATTTTATTTTTAGTAAAAATTTGAATTTTTAGTGAAAATTTGAATTTTTGGTGAACAATTGAATTTTTAGTGAAAAATTGAATTTTTAGTGAAAAATTGAATTTTTAGTGAAAAATTGAATTTTTAGTGAAAAATTGAATTTTTAGTGAAAAATTGAATTTTTAGTGAAAAATTGAATTTTTAGTGAAAATTTGAATTTTGAGTGAAAAATTGAATTTTTAGTGAAAATTTGAATTTTGAGTGAAAAATTGAATTTTTAGTGAAAAATTGAATTTTTAGTGAAAAATTGAATTTTTAGTGAAAAATTGAATTTTTAGTGAAAAATTGAATTTTTAGTGAAAATTTGAATTTTTAGTGAAAAATTAAATTTTAAGTGAAAAATTAAATTTTAAGTGAAAAATTGACTTTTAGTTGAAAAATTGAATTTTTAGTGAAAAATTGACTTTTAGTTGAAAAATTGAATTTTTAGTGAAAAATTGACTTTTAGTTGAAAAATTGAATTTTTAGTGAAAAATTGAATTTTTAATGAAAAATTGAATTTTTAATGAAAAATTTAATTTTTAGTGAGAAATTGAATTTGAAAAATTAAAAATTTGAATTTTAAATTTGTGAATTTCATGCTGGATTGATTAATGAATGCAATTAATATCGTTTGCTATATTTACGTTGATTATTTTTTCACATTTAAACATTTAGTGAAATATGTAATTTTTTTATTGAAAATTTGAATTAGTAAAAAATGATTTTTGAGTAAGAAAATTTAATTTTTAGCGAAAATTTAAAATATTTTTATTATAACAAATATTTCTAATTCATGAATATCAAAGGACAAGTTTTAGTCATCATATTCGAATGAATTATTAATTTAATAAATATTATAGCACTGCGATAAAAACAGGTAGTGCCCGTTGTTGTTCGACCGAAGGCTCTGTTGTCCTTTCGTCTGGTGCTCTGTCTTGTCTTTTTGCTTGCATTGTTTGCTGCTACTATTAAACGTTATCCTTTTATTTATTGTCATGTCCTTTGCAGGCTGCAAGTATTTGTATAGCCAGCCGTTCAGTCGCTTGTTTGCTTTAAGTCTTTTCTCATTCATTTTTAACATGTTGCCATTGGTGTTTAAGCTATTGTAGTCCTTTGTGTCCTGCAGAAATGAGTTGTTTTTATTATAGACTTGGCGATGGTGGTGGTGATGGCAGCGGCGCCCATCCATTATAATTCATTAGACATTGCCATATCTTAAGACAATTATTGCAATTATACCTTAACATGCAAACGTTTGTCGCTGCATTAATTTATATTTGCGATAAGTATCTCTCATTTATAGTCATATCCAGGAAAAAGCAATTTTGACGTTTGCTTGTTATACTTGGTGGTAATTTATGCTGAATTTATTTATTTATTTATTTTTTGTAATAACACATAAATTGTACATGTTATGTGTGATATACAAAATTGTTAAGCATGCTTTTAGTCTTTAATTAAAAAATGAAATATTATGCAGTAGTTGTGGGAAAATGTATCAAAAATCGATTATTATTATTTAACATGAATTTATGTGTTTGTACGTCTACATTTGATTTTATTGCTGGCGCAATAGTTTTCCCTAGAAATCGAATTATAATTGATCAGAATTTTTGTCCATTACCATTTTTTTTGCATTGAAATAACACTGTGCGACAAATAATAAAAAATCTTTAAAATACTTTAACGCACGCAGAGAAAAAACATGGTGGCGATGATGATATTTAAAGGGCATCATACTATGGTTGGAGTTATTGTTGTAGGCAATCATATAATATGTATTATATGATCCTCAATGACAATATCGTCAACCTTAATATGATCCTTAGTGACAATATGCCAACTACACATAACTGTACTGTGGTCATCACTGACCTTTCGAATTCTGCCAACCATCAGTCAGTGACTATATTATGATTCCACACAACCATACTCTGTTTGTTAGTGACCATATAGAGATTTCGTACAACCATACTATGGTTGAACTGACCATATTATGATTCCACACAACCATACTATGGTTGTCAGTGACCATATCCAGATTTCATACAACCATACAATGGTTTCACTGACCATATACTGATTCCACACAACCATACTATGGTTGTCAGCGACCATATTATGATTCCACACAACCATACTATGGTACTCAGTGACTGTATTGCGATTACATACTACTTAATATGTGACGAGTTATCATATTATGATTACGATCATATTGTTATATTATGATTATGATCAAAATATTGTATTAAAATTATCCCTAAATTCCTGAAAAAGCGGATTGATAGGAAATTATAAATAAGACAATTTAATTAATTAATAAATATTTTATTTAAATTTATTATTACATTAAACAACAAATACAAAAAACTCGACTGCTCGCCGCCATAGCCAACATTAAAGTGAGTAAGAGAGAGTAAAAAATGCCTTTAAGTGAGAATTATATGATTGTAAATAACAATGTACTATTATGATCAGTCAATATCGTTGTATGATTGGTATTAACCATATTTTGTTCGTGGCAGTCTTTATCGTAATCATAACATGGTTCTTTTCAACCATATTTTGGTTTTTCAGAAATACAATCATATTATCATAAATTGTCTACTTTAATATGATTATAACGACCTTATTTTTGTTGAAAAAAAAAAAATTGGAAATACTATACGTTGATTGTGACAACCATATATGATTGTAAATAGCATAACATGGTTATCGCGATCATGTCGCTATCATATATGTAAATTCTCTGTGTGCGAGTGAGTTATAGTTTTTGTTGTATATTTGTTGTATTGAGCTAAAATAATTTATATATTTGATATTTTTAGACACCCTCAAAATCTGATTTTAAGAATTAAAAAAAAAACATTTTGTTTCTCTATTTATATAATTATTCATATCGTTTTAAAGAGGAAGAGCTAATCTTTTTATGAATATAATTCAAATTTTACTATTTTCTAAAATTTAAAAATATATACTTATATCAAAATATATTTATTTTATTTTTTCCAAATTTGATAACAATTTGTTCGTTTATATTTCTTAATAAATTTGTTATTTATATTACGTATATATACTGTAATGGATTCTGCATTAAATAAGATATCAAACACTGAAATCGGTTACAAACTCATTGATCTATAAATGAAAATGTGAAAATAGGCTTACGTACAAATAATAATAGTTTTTTATATTAATTCAAAGTTTTTAGTTAGTTAGTTGCTAGTATTACAAAAAGATTTAATTTACTCAATTGTGCTTGCAATAAATAAGAGTAAATGAGAGCAAGATAATTCAGCATATTGAGGCAATGAGTTTTTAAAAGAAATGAAAATTCATTCAGCGATCTAAGGCAATGAGCGAGAAAGATCAGTGCAATAAAACGCATGAGTACGAATGAGATGGAAATGTGTAGGAGTTTGTGGAAATGTCTAGAATATAGCTAAGCACTGCACAAGAGCAATACTTTACAAGCAATACAGTGGAATGTTGAAACTTATCGAAAATTCTAGAATTCAAAGCTGTGATATATAAGGGTGTCGAGAAGTAGTAATTCAGAAATTATGATTTAAAAGTGAGCTAAGACATTTCCTGGATAAGTTTAATTGTAAAATATGTTTGTTCAATAAAAAAAAATAAAAAATTTAAAATATGTATAGGGTTTTATTTTTTAACATATGTTGATTTTGAGAATATTTTTTTTCGAAAATAAATTTTTAGAAGATTTTTTTTTCAATCTTTGAATAACATTTGTTTTTCATATTTTTCGATTATTTTTTTAATTTTACAAAATAATTATAAATATGTTTTTTTCAATAAAAAAAAAAATAAAATGAAAATATTTATTGACAATTTTTTTTCAATGTTAATTTTGAGAACATTTTTTTTTAGATTTTTGTAAGATTTTTTTTTTTCAAACATGAGTAACATTTTTTTTTATAATTTTTCAAAAAAATTGTTCGGAAAATATATGTTCGAAATTAATCGGTCATGTGCCGACTTTCGATCGAATTCCAATCGAATTTCATATAAAATATGTAAACAAACGATTTTCAATTCGATGTCGCAGTACAAAAATTTGGTTCTTCAATCCGTTTGCTTTGACTTCAAATATTTGAATTTGTTTGAAAAACACATTTTTTTTGTATTGTGACCGAATTCAAAACCGTTTGTTTACAAATTTTATATGAAATTCGATCAGAATTCGATCGAAAGCCGGTACATGGCCGAAAATATAATACAAATTAAACAGCCCAGTATAGATGACGCTTTTATTTAAACCAATCATAAAGCCCCATTCTGTCGTCAAGAGCTTCTAGAACGCTTCGATTCTGAAAAAATTCTCGAAACGAGAAACCTTCATTATCTCGGTTCGATATCGGCCGACCGTTTTGATAGGAATTTTCCTATATTATCATTGCGAGAAATGGCATCGATATCGGAAAAATTCTTTGACATTTCGCAACATTTTCGTTGCGATATCGAAACAGTTTGGTATACTGGGAGAATCCTTTAGACTTACTTCGATTTTAGAAACCGGAATTGGAAACGTTTTTAAAAAAGTTATGTGAAACCGGAATCGAAAACCATCGGACCTTTATTTTAAAAATCTTGGAAACAAAACTGGAATCGATATTCCAAAGGGTTTTCGTCCCTAATTATAGTATGCAGTAAATCTATGTTCAATGTGTATTTTGGCTGTCGCACTGTATAATTGATTTTTGTATTAATGAAATACATTTCAACTGAAATATGTTTATTAGTTCAATTATAGAAAATTCCATTATGATTAAAATAATTCTCTATAATGTTATATTTGATAATGTAATGTATTAAAAAATAATTTTATTCACATAACATAAGAGGCTTAACGCGGTTTGAATTATGTT
This sequence comes from Dryomyza anilis, assembly GCA_951804985.1. Taxonomy (NCBI): domain Eukaryota; kingdom Metazoa; phylum Arthropoda; class Insecta; order Diptera; family Dryomyzidae; genus Dryomyza; species Dryomyza anilis. The sequence goes on from OX638134.1 coordinate 2,031,195, forward strand.
AAAAATGAAAAACATCGTATTAATTAATACGTATATTTATAAATTGCATTTTAAAAAAACATTTTAACCAATATAAACACAAAATAACATAAACACAGTCAATCGATGAGCGATTTTTTTATTTAACCCTTTAACGGACATTGTCTTCAAATATGACCAACTATATTTCTGGTTTTTACTGCATTTGAATTTTATTGAAGATCAAAAAATTCAAGACTCTTGTTTTCGTAAAAACAAAATTGACAATCCAATGCAAAAAATTGACAAAAAATGACCCTACAAGAACAAGAGCAAGAACAAGAGGAACATTGCATAAAATGCGTAAGAACAAGAACATTTTTTCTAACACTCTCGCATCAAGAACAAGAACAATTTCGACCTACTGAAGCAAAAACAAGAACGATGCTATGAAATAAAAGCAAGAACATAACTACCATGTCGTGTTGTTGCTTATGTTCATAATAACTTAGGTCTTAATGGGTTAACATAATCGACACTTATGGAGCAAAAACAAAAAAAAAAAATTGCATCGAAAGTGTGACAATAAAAAGGATTTAAAAAAGGCACAAAAAACACGTACAATTTAATTAATATGCAAATGTATGCAGACACAACACAGAACACAGACAAACGGACAGACGGACGCAAAATGTAGCAGTTAATGTATTTTTTAATGCATAAAATACCAGACAGACGCAAAAATTGAACGTTGAATTTAATAATTACAGCGTTATGTAAAAAGGAGTTTATAATTAAATTATTTTATCTTTTTTTATAATAAATATAAATTATAAAAAATCCTAAATTAATTATGGCATTTCCTACTCAGAATTCAACTGACACGTGTCACATTTTATTGGCACTTGTTGACATGCAAATAAATTAAATTAAATGCAGCCTTTTAAAGCATTTAATCGTTGCTTTTAGCAAAAGTGTTTAACTTGGCTATAACGGCACGTTTTAAACAACCAAACCAAACCAACCAACCAACTGTAGAAATTCATAGCACATTTAAATGTGAAAATAAAATACAGATAATTTTAAACAAATGCCATCATTATGATGAATTTATGGCGCACGTGAGACTTGAGCTGCTGTTGATGACAATTTATTCTCACTGACTGTCGTCGTCGTTGTGACTGGCTGCCAGTCAAGTCATTCCCTGGGCCATCATATATTTCGCTCACAAAGTATTTATGCAACACATACACCCACCAAAGACATACACAGACGCAAATGTTGTTGGCAACGGGAATTGACCCACATTTTGTGGTTTTATTTGCAAGTAACACATAAACAAAAATGTTATCACTTGGACACATATCAGAGAAAAACACACATATGCAAATGGTGACTTAAAACGTCCCTGCAGGAATAGAAGAAAATCCTTTTTGTTATTTAGCTAAGAAGGTATTAAAAATGGAAAATATTTAAATTATTATGTAGTACCTAATATTTATATATTGCTCAAATATCGCGCGGACGATAAAAGGAAGATTATCCTAACTTCCAAAAAAAGTCATAAAATATGTTTCATTTTGTTTTGAAAATATTTCAATTGTTGTGTGCTTTATTATAATTAAATATAGATCTAATATCGCGCGGAAGATAAATAGAAGATATGAGAATATTTTTTAAAGCAAGCCTTAAAAATAGTTTTTTGTTTAAAATATATTTAAATTGTTGTGTAGTACATAGTTATTAAATATTGCACAAATATTGCTCGGAAGATAAATGGAAGATAAGGTCATATTTTTCAATGAAAGTCATAAAATAATTTTCATTTTGTTTTGAAAATATTTCAATTGTTGTGTAGTACATTATAATTATTTATCGCGTGGGAGATAAATGGAAGATGAGTATTCCTCAAAAAATCCTTATACATTTTATTTATGTATACAGAATATATATTATTGTGTATTACATACAAATTAAATATCTTTCAAATATCACGCGGAAGATAAATGGAAGATAAGATAATATTTTTTAAAGAGTCATAAAATATGTTTCATATTGTGTGCAAAATATTTCAATTGTTGTGTAGTTTATAAAAATTAAATATCGCTCAAATATCCCGCGGAAGATAAATGGAAGATAAGATAATATTTTTCACAGTAAGCCTTAAAAAATATTTTATTTTTTGTAAAATATGTTGCCATTGTTGCGTAGTACATAGATATTAAATATTGTACAAATCTCCCGTGGACGATAAATGGAAGATAAGATGATATTTTAATATTTTTCAATGAAAGTCATAAAATATGTTAAATTATGTGTAGAAAATATTTCAATTGTTGTGATTTTTATGGCATATCGCCTAACTATCGCGCGGAAGATAAATAGTAGATTTTTTCATATTTTTTATAACATTATCGCGCTGAAGATTAGTAATGGAGTTGAAAATATCGAAGATTTACCTTCCTTATATCATTGCTCTGATTATAAATTAGCTTCAAGACATAAATAAAAAAAACTCCCTACCGAGGCAGCAACACATTACAACGTCAAATGTTTTTATCATTATTTTCATGCTTTAACTACATCTGCGAACACAGCGATAAAGACTGCAGGGAATGCAGCATAAAATATAAATAAAAATTAAACATCAGATGTTGACACTTTTGTGCATATTTAATAAACTCTTCACATATTGCATGAGTTTATTCATTTTGATGATGAGGAAACCATGTTGATACATAGTCCTTTTTTCAAACTTTCATTTGTAGCTTAAAATAAAAATGTTTAAAATATATTAAATTAATTTAAAATATAAATTATTTAAAATGAAAATGCATTGGATGTATTGCAATTCGCGCGCTTAATTAAAAATATAATTTATGCTGAAATTATTAAAACATGTTGCTCATACGTCATGCAGTCGTTGCCTGTCTGGTTTTTCGAATAAATAGCAACCCGTTGAAACACATGGCCTTTTCAAACACATGAAACCAATCTAAATAAAGTAAACAACATATGAAGTGACATATGCGTATTGCTGCGTTCTTTGAGAACTCTTATGACGGCAACAGACGCAGGCAAAAAGACGAACGGGACTGACTGACATGGGAATATTGTCATCAATTGTAGTCATTGCAAAAACTCACTGCAGCAGATACACGATACACGTAACGTGATGTTGCAACGTGAAAGAATCAGAGAAACAAAGATAGCTTCTATGATGTTCATTAGTCAAATCCTCCTTATTATATCATAAAACTCATTACAAGGCATACATAAAGTTGCTGTCTGTCATGAACATATTTTGATTTTTGGTTTTATTTTATTTTTTTCTGTGTTTTCTGTTTTTAATTTGTGTTTTTGCTTTTTCGTTTGATTTTGTTTTTACTTTTTTTATTTTGTTTTTTTTCTTTATATTTATTTTGACTTTTTTTACTTTCGATTTTGTGTCTTTTTATATTTTTTTTTTACATTTTTTGTGTTTTCTGTTTTTAATTTGTGTTTTTTCTTTTTCGTTTGATTTTGTTTTTACTTTTTTTATTTTGTTTTTTTTTTCTTTATATTTATTTTAACTTTTTTTACCCTTGATTTAGTGTCTTTTTATATTTTTATTTTTTTAAATGGTTTTTTGCGTTTGTTTTTATTTTTTTCTCTTTTGTTTTGCGTTTTTCTTTTTGAGTTATTGCATTTGCGTTTTTACGTTTTTATGTATTTAAACTTTTTTGTTTATGATTTGGTTTGTGATTTGGGTTTTCTGTGTTTTGTTTTTGCTTTTTTTGTGATTTTGATTTAAAATTTTTTGTTTTTGGATTTTATGTTTTTGTTTATACTTTTTTGGTTTTGTTTTTTTTTTTATTTTTGCTGTTGTTTACTTTTGTTGTTGCAATTTTGTGTTTCTGAGTTTGATTTTTTTTTTTAATTTGTGTTTGTGCTTTTTTATTTTGGGTTTATGCTTTTGTTATTTTGCTTATGGTTTGTACTTTTGCTTATGTATTTTTTGTTTTTGCTTTTGTTTTTGTGTTCTAACTTTTGGTTTTTACTTCTGTTTTTCTTTTGTTTTTGGGTTTGTTTTTGGATTTTATGTTTTTGTTTATACTTTTGTGGTTTAGTTTTATTTTTGTATGTTTATTTTTGCTGTTGTTTGTTTTTGATTTTATTGTTGGTGTTTCTGAGTTTGATTTTTTTAAAATTTGTGTTTGTGCTTTTTTATTTTGGGTTTGTTGTTTTGTTTTTTGTTGTTGTTTTTTTTTGCTTATGGTTTGTGTTTATGCTTATGTATTTGTGTTTTTGCTTTTTTTTTGTGTTTTTGCTTTAGTTTTTGTGTTTTTACTTTTGTTTTTTGCTTCTGTTTTTCTTTTTGTTTTGTTTTGTTTTTTATGTTGGTGTTTCTTTTTCGTATCTGTATTTTTCATTTTGATGTTGCTTTTGTTTTTGCTTTTATTTTTATTTTTATTTTTGTGTTTTTGTTGCTTTTTGTCTTTATTTTTGTGTTTTAATTTTTCTGTTGTTTTTGTTTGTGTGTTTTTGCTCTCGTTTTTTTGTTTTTTGCTTTTTTCTTTTTCTTTTTTTTATATTTGTATTTGTGTTGGTTTATTTAATTTCATTGTTTTTTTTTTTATATCCGTATTTGTGTTTTTGCTGTTGCTTTTGTTATTTTTTTGTATTTGTATATAGCAAACAGACAGACTGACAGACGGACCAAGCTTTTTATATACAGTGATGTGAAAAATAATAGGAACACCAATGCAATTATTTGATAAGTGATATTGTCTACCGGGTCATTTCAACACCTCTTACGAAAAACAGCACATTAATATAAAATGTTTAATTAAAATTAACATAAGTTTATATTATCATTGCCACGAAAAGTAACACATTTAAATTTTCTCTACGAACAAAAGCACATTTTTAATTTCACCACGAATAGAAGCATATATGTATTTTCGATACAGATATCCCCTAAGATAGTTTTATGCATAAGAACAAAAATTACAATCATATTTATAATTGTGCTTTTAATTAAAATATAATTTTTTATAATTGAACTGATTTATTTAAACAAAAGACTTTTTATGCAAATCACTTATTATATTTACGTAATTTACTTTAAATCTACAACTACATATTAACTAAAATCGGATATTTAAAGCACATTTTGTCCTTTTAAATTGTTGAATTATGTATTCTATAATATTTTTTTTTACTTTACTCATACCATTTTTAGTTTTTATTATATGTTTAATTGTTCCATTCATTAATTTTATAGTTTAGATTGACATTTAGCATTGATTTTGTATGTGGAAACTACATATTTGATTTGAGTTATACTCAAAATAGTTCAATCAAATTAAGCTAAAAATACCTCGACTATGAGCCATGTCGCTTATACATCCTGCTGTTTTATATATATTGCATTCTTTGGCATGAGATTCTTTTAAATTACTAAATAATTTAACTTCCGTTCGGCAACCAGCACAACCAGGGCAGAGCTCACACAAATTGAATTTATTAGCATTTGAGTTATGCATGAAATATGCATTAAGTCATCCCTAAGGACAATGAGCACAAACTACAAGCATAAAATAATTACGCAGAAAATATTTGGAAAACAATTTATAATTATAAAACGCTTTGGCAAATTTCATCTGAATTACTTATTATATCTGATTTTTTTTATTATTTGAAATATAAAAAAAAAAAATTAAAAATAAAAAAATAATACTAAAATTTATCCCCTTATAATGTAAAATGAATTCGTCCAAAGACATCAGAAAGTCGAGTTTTTAAAAATTTAATTTTAAACTTTGTGAATAAATTTGTTTTATTATGAATTGTATGTTTCAATTAGAAACAGGAAATAGGCGCACCGCGAAAGGTTGAATCAAACTAAAAAAAAAAAAATGGCTCAAGTCCGTTGGTATTATTTATCGCATTAATTTTACATATTTTGTTTTATATTATTACTTAAATGAGTCAAATTAAAAACTAGTAAGCATTATAATTTTTTCTGAACCTCGATTAAAAATTTCAACAGTATCCGGATCCCATTTAAAATTGTCTTAATCAAAATAAACGGTCACAAATTCAGCAATAAACCAAAATTCATCTTATTATTATACATTTTTTTTTTATTCTAAATAATAAATTAAATATTAACTTAATAAGCAATGACAAAATTGGCACGTTATTGACTTAAAATTTACTTAAAAAGGGACAAAACACAAAAGACAAAAGTTTCACGGAAACCCAAAAGTTTATGTAACGCCTTGGTCTTGACGATCTAAGCTGCTTTCAATTTGCTTTTGTTTCGTGCAACCTTTTTATAATTATATATATTTTTTTCTTATAATTTCTAATCGGCTAATTAATCGACAATTAATGGCTTTTCGTAAGCGGCTTCTGCAAATTATAACAGAATGATGTTGAAAGTCAAAGCATAAAGAAATTTGTAATTTATGTATAAAGGGGTTCTGAATAAATAAATCAAATATACCGCTTTTTTTTATTAGTTTATTTTTTGCGTTTTCCATGTCATTAACTAGCGCTGCTTATTTTCTGGAGCACTTTTGATGCTGCACGTTTTTCTGAAACACACCAACAGATGACAGCAAATTCCTTGTTGTCTGCACAAAATGAATCCTTTTTATACAGACAGCAAAAGGATTCATTTGCACAGACAGCAGAGCAAATAACAGCCACAACTCATAGCACGATATGTTGCACAATGAGATTTTTGTGGCGAAGGGGAAATAATACCCAAATGAAATAAAACATAAAATATTTATTTTCACAGAAAATAATATCTTCATATTGATGAATTTCGTTCTTCAAACCATGTTTCATTTGTTGAAGAACAATTCATAATATTGATAACTACAAAACATCAATGTTATGAATTATCAATTTGACGAATCACTGAAAAAGTACAAAATATATTTACACACACGAAAATTTCACCAACAACCAGGATTCATCATATTGATGAATTCATTCATTGAATTAAAATCGATTTTTTTAAATGTTTTTCATTTTCAATATTTTTTTTTAACATTAACAAAAATTTGTTCTCATTTACACATATAATTCTTAAAGGATTTATAATATTTAATTGCTAATTATTCGGAGACTCCATTTTATCATATTAATGAAAAACTGTACATCATATTGATGAATTTTGTTCATCAAACCATATTAAATTAAATATCATAAATCTTATAAGAATTATAAATACGTAAATGTGTTAATGGTTCATAGCAAAGCCAAATATATATAAGGTAAAAAAAAGGTTGATAATTTATGAACAAATAAGAAGAAAAAAAGTATAAATTCATAAAGTAGTTATGTTAAAAAAATCCATTACATTTTTATAAATACTGAATATTTTACCTATATTTTTAAAGAGAAACGATTGTCATACTTTTTTATTTTGGGTGCTATGGGAAGATACACAGTTTTGGCCAATGAAAAACGTTTCTGAACCACTGTTTGGTGTTCTTTTGAAATTTAGATCTTATCTTAGGTGAGGTCAAAAGGTTACTTTTCATTGGTTGTGACCAAGATTGAAGTTTTTTTGTTGGATAAACCAAACTAATAATTCATATAGCACAATATATTCACTAAAATTACAACAAACATTGCGTTAATTACGTTTCCCACTTTACCCCAGAAAGAGTTTCCCACTTTTTTTGTGACCAAGATTGAAGTTTTTTCTTGGCTAAACCAAATTAATAATCCATATAGCATAATATATTCACTAAAATTACAACAAATTGCGTTAATTACGTTTCCCATTTTACCCCAAAAAGTGTTTCCCACTTTAAACCAATATCACAATTTGATCATAACTTTGCACCATTTAACTAATGTTAAATTATTTGCAAAACTCGTTTGTATTTCAAAAGATATACAACATCCGATCATTTTAAAAATAGGTTCCTCTTTTTCAATTTTTTTGTGAGATTTTTTAATAAATGTAAATGTGGTATTTTTTATTATATTTGAGATTTAATTCAGATTTTTTAGGAATTTCGAATTTTTCGGAATTTTTTTTCATGCACGAGAGATTTTATGCAAATAACTCAACTTTCCTTTTTTAGATAACGCACCCAGCGCACAGTTTTGAATTTGTAATTCTTGCTAGAAAAGTTTAAGTCTCACAACAGATTTCGTTTCTCAGTTCTTTAAAACATTAAAAATTGATACCTGTTTGTTTCCCTAGTTCAATTCTGATCAAACTTCACACACTTTTTACCAGTTAAACATTTTTATCATGATCTTTCAGTACAAAAAAAAGCTACGTAAATATAGCAAACGATATTAATTGCATTCATTAATCAATCCGGGAATTAAATTCACTAATTTATTGAACACATTTGCTATTCGTGAGTTCGCTAATATGAATATTTGTACGTCAATGCAGCAAATTAATTAGTCGTCGCTGTTTTAGCAAATATAATTTCTGAAACTGCGCCGGCTAATTAATTTGCTGCATTGACGTACAAATATTCATATTAGCAAACGGAGTTGCTGAATTAACGAAGAATATCAAATTTTTTCATTATATTAGTGAATTTAATTGCTGGATTTATTAATGAACGAATGCAATTGATGCCCAAAAATAAAAATTCGATATTATTTCTTTCATATGAACTAAAAGTCAAAATCGTCTGATTTGGGTTATATTTCATTTTGTTGTTCGATATTATTTCATTTGGGGTTTATTTCGAGGCTGCTGATTTTGAACGATAATGATAAAGTTGCTGCTACTGCACTACTTTTTCTTCTTCTTATGAAACATTTTGTGGCCAAAATGAAAAATGTTGACCACATATTTTTGGGTTGTCAGCGCGACTAATACACTTATTGTTGCATATGTTATTGTTGTTGTTGCTGCTGCTGCTACCAACAGACGGAGAATCTGTTGGCAGCTGGCAAAACGGAAATGAAAAGTCATGCGCTTTCTTTTTTCGGTTTTTCACTTTCACATCTGTGTGAATGACTACTGTGTATGTGTATTTGAGTGAAACATGTTGTAGACTGTGGCTTCGATCAACATTTGAATGAAACTTCACAGGTAGCAACATCGAAAAAGAATCAGACGAACGAGTGGCGGAGAAGTAGAAGCTGTAGCTGGTAAAGCAAGAAATTTTGTTCTTGTTCTTTTCATGGCGCGAGTGCCGTCGAACGGAAATACAAACAAACCGGAAATTAAAGGTTGTATTTGATGAACTGTGTCACAGTTGTGGAGTGATACATGCGATAGCACTTCAATGAGTGGGTAAAGGGGGAGCTTGTCAAAAGTAAGACGTGGACGTTGATTGCTTGGAAAAAACTTACGAGTGGACGCTGCAGTTCTACGTTAAATTGATGCAGTATTATATAATAATAGTGAAAGAAATGAACATCAATATATTGAGTGACATTTATACCGGATGTATTTATATTTTTTAAATATATTTCGTATAATATTTTTTTTTCTAATACCTAAAATTTAAAATAAAATCACTAAAACTTAAATTTTTATGAAAAGTTAATAATTACAAAAAGTACAAAAAATTGTTTTCTAAACAAAAATCCAGAGAAAAAATTTCTGGCATTTTTCTGGAATATTTGGGGCATATTTTCGGCAAACACACAGATAATTGGAATATTTTTAGAAGCGTATGGCAGTTTATTAAATTTTATGAAATTATATAGGCAGATTCATGGAATATTTAGATTAATGGAATATTTATGGTAAGAAAATATGTTGCTGTTGATACAAACTCCGCCTTCGGCTGGCTACACAGAAAAAAAAAATTCTTCAATATGATGAATTTATTTATAAATATTATGAATTTTTTCACCAACTACCAGATTCATCATATTGATACCACCGTTACCGATATATTAATGAATACATTCATTATATAAAATATTCAATACAATGAATTTGAATTGTCATATTGATGAATTTGTTCACAATATTTAAAAAAAAAAAAATTTAAATCAAAATTCTGAAAAAAAAATTGTTCGAAAAAAAATATATAAAAAAAAAATTTTTGAAAAAAAAAAATTGAAAAAAAATTAAAAAACAAAAAAATCGAAAAACATTTTTTTTTTTCGAAAAAATATATTTTTTATAAATGTAACTTTTTATTAATAAAAAGTTCTAATTATAATAAATATATTATAAAACATTTTACTAATTTATGCATGTCGAGCAAGCATTATATAAGAAATAACACACAATAACTACTTGAGAACTGAGAAGTACGGCAAAAAATTAACGAACAAAAAAATATTTTGATAGAAATTTGGTTTAATGAAGAGCGTTCTTCAATATGAAGAGCATACATGTTGTATTTTATATTTTGGTTCATTAATATGATGAAATGTATTCTTCACATACAATTCATCGTATTGAAGAACACTTTTTCGACAGTTACCAAGCGTTCTTCATATTTATGATAGTATTCCTAACATTGATGGCGTTAGTCATTAATATTATGAATGATTCTTCAATACAATGAATCATGGTTTGAAGAACGGTATTCATCAATATGATGTGAATTTTTTTCTCAGTGTACTTGAAATTAGTCGATAAAATGTTTCTAAACTGCTGTGATGAGGCTGCCAAAAATTTTAACTTGAGTTAAAATGTAGCTCTAAAAATTGTGCCAACTTTGACCCATCTACGACGCTCCGTTTAGAAGATTTGAGTGATTTATGAAAAACTTGAGTAATCAGCCTATATCTCTAGGACCACTCGTCCGATTTTAATGAATTTTCCCCCAAATAATCTACTTCAAAATCACTATAAAATGCACCCACTTTGACCTACGAAATCCCATCTGAAAATCCAAAAAATTGTACCAACTTTGACCCATCTACGACGCTCCGTTTAGAAGATATGAAAGATTTAAGAAAAACCTGACTAATCAGGAAATGGCCGATTTTAAAGAATTTTCACATATATAATCTACATTCAAATCACTATAAAATGAGCCCACTTCCCGAAGTTTGTATCAATAGCTGTCTGGTTTTTTCCCATCCCTCAATACAACATTTTCGGCATGCTGTTGGCAGTTAGAAAACATTTTTTCGAAATATTTTAAGCAGACAAAGTCGGAGTTTGTATCAAAATATGCCATCTACCTATTATCTGCCGGGAATCTATTTAACAAATACTCAAAATTTAAAAGCATACTATGCTATTTCATTTATTTGTAAAGGGTTTTGCAACAGGGACGCTACAAAAGTAGAGCGACAGAGACAGCAAACGACGCCATATTTCTTGCCGCTCTTTTGACATTTCTCTTCAGTAAGGTTTGCCATTTCATGATGAAAAGATATACGAGCCAACAACGAGTCGAATTTATTAAAATTTACTACCGAAATTCGAATTCGTATATCTTGCCATCATGAAATATGGCGTCGTTTGCTGTCCTTGTCGCTCTACTTTTGTAGCGTTCCTGTTGAAAAACCCTGTATGTTAGCCTGAACAAAGCCCGAAATATTCCCGATAAATCTCAAACATTTTGTTTTAAAACTAAATTTGTCTTAAAACTAAATTTGTCTTAAAACTAAATTTGTCTTAAAACTAAAATGTAAATATTTTTTTTTTAAATTATCTTCTTCAATAAAATTAAAAATTCTCTTATTAAGTATAAAATTTAAGTAAACGCCAAAAATTAAAAATCTTCTCTAAAATATGTCTTAGTATTTTCTTCTAAATTTTTAATTATATTTCCACTTTTTATATTTGCAGACAAAAATAATTGAACTTCCTTTGCCTTAAAATAAAATAACACGAAAAGTGGGTGAAATTTTTCTGTAGCACTTCCCGGAAACTCGACATATTTTCCACGTGACAACCTCCTGTTGAACAGACGACTAATTTATCTTAAATTTGCTTTAAATGCAGATATCAAAGCATACAAAATCGTGAAAGAAAAACGTAATCTAAGAATTTGAAAGTTAAAATTTGAAATAACGAGCGGCAAAAACAAGGACTTCATGTGAAATGAAATGACTGCATATGAGAAGCAACGCAGTTGAAGGATTTTTAACTTTTCATTTGAATTAAAACCAAATGAGCTGCCGGCTATTGAAACCAGCTCAAGTATATAATACACCGTGCAACAAGTGAGTAGTATTTCGTATAATTTAAATAAATTTTAATTGGTATTTGTCTGGAAAGTCTGGGATTTGCAGGGTAGTTATTTTGTGTTTTAAAAAATATTCAGAAATAAGTTGAGCTCAGTTTACAGAAGAGTGGGGTTCTAATGTGACTACGAAGTTGACTTTGGTTTTGTGCCTCGCAGCATTCAATGTCGTCTCTTGATTTCTTAGAGTATTCCAATGAATTTCAATGTTATTTTTTAAATTAAAATTTCATGCAAAGCTGAGTTGTGTTGAGCATTTCATTGCGTGTATTTCGTGGTTATTGCTTTTTGTTGAATTTGCTCTTGGCTGAACGCAGTAGTTATTGGCAACGTGATATGCAGAGCCTCTAGGACGTTGTTGGCCAACAATATTTTCGGATTTTTTTTTGTAGCATTTCATTTTGTAAATATTTTGCATTTTACATTGAAAGTATTTTTATGTATTATATGCAATATATAAATTTAATGATGACGCATAACACGTACATATATTAAAATATGAAAATAATATAGTGGTTTCGGCATATTTAAAGTATGCAAAATGTTTAAGTCTGAATTATTAAAATTTGTATGCATTAATTTGCATATAATGTATGCTTTAATATGCACGAAAAATTATGTATAATAATTTAATATATAAATGCTAAAATTCTATGATATAAATATAAAATATGCATTTAAAATATGTATTAAATTATACACAATATGCATTAGTTATATGCAAAATATGCTCTCGAGTTTTATTTTTATTCGACTATTTCCATATAATGGTGAGTTTTGCATCCATAAATCAGACTTCTTGAAGCCTTAACTCCCTTCTATATGGATTCAAGAAGAAAAGTAAAATATGCATTTATTATTATGCAAAATATGCATTTATTTTTATTTAGAACTAGCAGGGAACGAAGCTTCGCTACGAACGTTTTTTTTATTCATGTTATACTACGTTAGTAACCAAAAAGATATGTTGGCATTTTTTTTAATCTTTGCCTGTCGAAAAACAAATTTGGGACATTTTCCAACATGAATCTGACACAATATGACATAGTGAAAACCAAGCATATGAATGATAATTCGCGCAAGTGTCTAATAACAGGCCCAAAAACTCTCTAAACTTAACACATCGGACATCACCACAACGGACATCACCCACACCTCAACTTAACACACCTGAAGTCACCACACCGTAACTCACCACTTCTTAACTCACCACAGTGTCAGTTATTACAGTGTTATCAATGATATTTCGCACATATGATTAGTAATCAGTCCACTACACCTAAATTCACCACATATTCACAACACATAAACTCACCACACCTGAACTCACCACACTTGAACTCACCACACCTGAACTCACCACACTTGAACTCACCACACCTGAAATCACCACACCTGAACTCACCAATCCAAGACCCACCCCACTAAAATTCGACATTAAAATATCTTTTCACTTTTCTCATTGTAAAATATAAATATATTATTTTGTTGAGCAGAATATTGAAAAATTTATTTGCTGTTGCAAAATATGTAATTATTTTTATCGAAAAATTCTGCATTTTTTGAAATTTGCATCAATGAATTCAAATTTACATAACATAACGACAAACAATCTCATTCAGTTTCATTTATTCATAGACATATTTTTCAGTGTCAAACATAGACTTATATTAATATAGAGCTTCTTCAGGCAATACCTAGAATTTATCATTTTCAAAAGGATGCTAGAGGTGTCCAAAAGCGCTTGTAATCGGCACAAAACGTCCATTGCAATCGAAACCATCGATTGTTGCAACATCCTCAGCACTCAACTCAAAGCCAAAAACATCGAAATTCGAGGCAATGCGTCCCTTGTTCACCGACTTAGGGATGACAATGTTGCCACGTTGAATCTGATAGCGTATGATAATCTATGCTGCGGTCTTGCCGGACTTCTCGGCAATGGCAATGATCTTAGCATCCTCCACCAATAAGGGATCGCCGACCTTTGCCCATGGACGATTTGGCGATTTTCTTCTCCTTGCATAACTGCATCAGTTTCTTCTGCGTCAAATAGTGATGACACTCAACCTGCATCAATCGTGACTCAAATCAAACCTGACTTAATCGTCACTATCATGCCAAAGGGGCGAATGTGAAATTTTTGACATTTGCGTTTTTTTTACATTTTATAATGTAGTATAATTAAAATATAATAGTTTGGCACTACAGTCCTAGATGGACTTAGGCCGAGCTCTCTCACCATTTTTAGCTGTGCGTGTTATATTTGTACTCAAAGTGGTGGGATCTACAGTTTATTGCCGAATCCAAACGGCGGGTGAGAGCTTTTCATAGGCAATGTTTTACTCTCGTAGGTTTGCCATTTACTGCCGAGAGGTAGCGCGGTATAGAAAAATGTTTCTATGAAAAGATGTTGTGAGCCCCAGTCCAGGCTTGAACCGGGGACCTTTCGGCTCGCAGTCCAACGCACTAATCACTGAGCTACCGCGGCTACTCCTCAAGTATACTGTGTCAATATTGTGTGTGGTTTTGTTGGATATTTCAAAGTCAAAACCCAAAGGGCGAATTCGAAAAATTTCAAATCTTGTCATGCAAAAAGGGCGAATCTCTTGGTTTTTTTGTCATAACTTTTTACTGGTACAAGATAAAATAGTGATGTAAATGCTTGAATGGTTTGTTTTTAAAGCACCTAACGATTGGCATTATTATTTAAAAATAATTTTTGTTATTTGCAAAAAAAATGTTTGGCAACTTATTTTTAAATAATGACGCCAATGCATAGGTGCTTTAAAAACAAATAAAAAATTGTATTATACTACTATTTTATCTTGTACCAATAAAAATGTATGGCAAAAAAACGAAAATATTCGCCTGACAATATTTTCAATTTTTTGAATTTTGCAGTTTAAAAGCGATAACATTTTATTGGAACAAGATAAAAGAGTTATTTAATGGCATTATTTGTTTGTTTTTAAAGCACCTATCGATTGGCACCATTATTTAAAATAATTTTCGATATATGTATTTTTCTTGCAAATAACAAAAATTTCGATAATTTTTAATAATGATGCAAATCGCTAGGTGCTTTAAAATAAAACAATTAATACCTTTACGTCACTATTTTATCATGCGCTAATAAAAAGTTATTGCATAAAAAACAAAAATATTTGCGTTTTGGTCAGAATATAGCCACGTAAAATCCGTATTTAAAATTCAGTATGTTGTCCAAATTCAAAGATATTTTATATAAGTTATGCTAATTGATGAATAAACCAAAATAAAAAAAAAATATTCAAAAAAATAATGCTTACTATTTTTTAAAGCACTTCAAACTTTATAATTTGATTTCCCAACATTTCTAAAAATGCATATTAGTGACGATATGTAAATGCATAAAATATGTCAAATATGCACATACATAAATCTAATTACAATTTGTAAATTTTAAAAGTTCTTTCCATTGTTAAAATAAAAACTGTTGCATAGTTTTAGGCGCAAAGTAATTACATTAAAACTCAAGTCCTTGATTAAACGTTGCACTGACTCAGTGCGAGTGCAATTTGAAACACACACCAAATAACTAAAGAAATGAATTCGTCTGAAATCTTTTCAGAACAGAACACACCGTGCATTGTGTGACTCACTCTCGCAATTAGAGGCTCACACATGAGCACTTAAGCATGCATGTATTTGCATTCGTGTTAGTGTGTGTGTGTGTGTCATGTAGAGCTCAAGTGCTTAACTTTTGACACCAGCGACAGCGTAAGCGCCGCGGAACAAACTGAATTGTTTTGTCTGTCAAACATAAGGCACACAGTCACACAGAAGGACAAACAGAAGCACGGACGGACTGACTGACACACATACAGTAGCAGCAGACACACGCACAATTCATGCTGTTAGTGTTGCTCAGCAACAGAGGCAGCCACGGGAGCAATGGCAACAGAAGGGTTCGAGTGCTACATGACAAAACTTTGCCTTGAGGCAACGCATTGTTTACAGTCTTGTAAACAGGGTGTTTTGTTAGTTGTTACAGCCTCCCTCCTTCAACTTGAAGTCAAGACGAAACTTTAAGGCGGAGGCTGTTTTAAATTTTAGGCCTTTTGGTAGGCAGCAGCCTATTTACACTTTAAAAGTTTTCGACCGAATGACTTTAATGAATTTATTCACAGACACTACTACAAAATACCTTTTTCATTTCTTAATTTTTAATTTTTTATTTTGTGAATTTTTCATTGGCTGCTATTTCATTTTATACTATTTCGCTGCTCCTATTCACAGAATTTTTACGATGAGATTAATGACGTACAATGCCATAAATGTCCTACTTCTTCTGGCGTCAGCATTTACCTCAGTGTTTTTGCTATGCCAAGAACTGAACCGTCAAATGGATTAAAATTTACATAAGTCAGTCAGTCACCCACGCCCCAAGTAGTCATCGCAACGCAAGTGGATTTTTTTTTCTCATTTTTATTGCTTTTGATTCGCTCTCGTATTTTGTGATTTTTATTTGATTTGAATAGAAAATGTTTTCATGCTGAAATTGCATTCCATTCGAATTTGCAGACAACGATGTAGGTATTTTTTTTGTTTTCACCGTTGCACTTTACGCAAAATTGCTCTGCCGTGTGCTCTGAATAAACAGCGCCTTTTGATTTGTTTAACGAAGAAAGAGAAGTGATTTTTGAATGCTTTCAATGCGAGAGTTCTTTTATAAAAAATACACATACATATGCATTAGTATCCATGACTTTAATGGTATCAAAATGGAATTTTACTAAATTTGAAAATAGCTAAAAGAGGCAAATATTTTATTACAGTGCAACAGCAGTTTAAAATAAAGTATAATATGTATTATGTTTAAGTTCTACTTATTAAAAACATTGTTTAAATTATTCTACAAAGAAATGGAGTTGAGTTATCCATCGATTTAGTCTTTAAAAGTACCACATGTGGTATGAGTAACATGCATTCTCGACATTTCTTTAGAGACGTGTAACTTCAAAAGTGTTTGTGTCATTATAATAATTTAAATACTGTATAAAACTACATTAAATGTTGTTTTCTTTAACATACAATACTTTACAACCTAATTTCGTACAAACCTTTAACGTATCCTATAACTTTTGGTCTATGTGTGGTATGAGTAAGCTATATTAAAGACATTTATTTCGAGTCATAAATCTCCAAAAATATGCTATTATAAAAATTTAAACCACATTTAATAAGCTTTAGATGTACAGCACCTTACCTTAAAATCCTTTTTTTTAATATGTTTTTCTGTACAATCAAAATGTTGGTATTCCCCGTGCAATTTTCCGTCACATTTTTTAATACAAATTCTCTGTAATTAGTAATTACTGTCGTACAATAAAAATTTACTTGTTTTCTTAGAATTCATTGATTTCTTAGTATGTTCTATATAGTTTTACTGGATTTTTGCTATTAAAGTGCTGCATGTGGTATGAGTAACTTTTAATTAAGATATTTTGTAATGACGTGTAACTTCAAAAGTGCTATGTGTAATTTTCTCAATACAAAATCTGTACAGTTACTCATTAACGTCTTAAAATAAAATATACTATTGCTCTCAGCATTTTTTGATTTTTAACAATTTTTTATTTTTGTATATCATTCTCGTAATTTCTAACAATACATGCTATTTTAGTACGACATGTGGTATGAGTAACATTTATTCCGACATTCCTTTGGCGTCATATATCTCCAAAAGTGTCTCTATTATTAGAATAATTTTAGTACTGTATTAAACTGAATTTAATAAGCTTTCTTTGACATATAACACTTTACAATAAAAGTATTTTAATACATTTAATATGCCATATAACATTTGCTAGTCCTCCATGCTCTGAAAAAAAAATCCCATCCAATAAAAAAACACACGTTCTCTCAACATTTATTGATATTTTTTTATTATTATGTTCTGTTTCTTAAAAATGGTTATTTTTTCCAATTTTTATTGACAACTTGTAGTCTTAAAATTAATTTCAATTTGTTTCATCAACAACTGTTGTGTATAATTGCTAAGTAACTAATTCGAAATTCAATTTCCTTAATCAATACAATAATTATTTATGCAAATATAACATATGAATATTTTGTTTTATTTCGTTTACATATCCCTGGACACATTTCCATTCAATTAACAAATACACAATAAATACACATAATTCATACGACTAATTTTTAAAATACTTTATTCTCTGTTATTTTGTGCTAAAATAACGGCCTACTTATGTTAATATTTGTTTCATTTCTAAACAGTCCATATTTAATAAATATATTTAGTTAACATGCATTTATTACCTACAACTTTTATACATTTTACTAATTTTTCAGTTTTTTGCAACTGTCTTATTTGTCATTATTAGCTTTAATTAATATAAATTCAGAGTTTATTGACACAAATGATAGGATAGTTAACTAGACTTTGAGGTGACTCTTATCGAATTCTGATAAAGTTTTATCCAAACTCTGAAAAGACTCTAAAGAGACGCTAAACAGATTCTGACAAAACTCTTACCAGACTCTGACCAAAAGTTTGACCCAACTCTGACAATACTCTACCAAATTCTAACCAGACTTTGACCAAACTCTGACCAGACTTCATGAACAGACTTGGAAAGACCTCTGGCTGAACTTTGATTAGATTATGTCAAGACTCTGTCAATGCTCTGACCAAACTCTGACCTAATTCCGACCAAACTCTGACAAAACTCGAACAAGACTTTGATTAGACTTTAGTCAGTCAATTTTGAAAAAAGTCTTTTAATCCTTGTGCTATTATAAAATATAATATGTAGTTTCCATTAAGCTTCAATTTTAATTACAAATATTATATATTAATTTATTTAACTACAGACATTTACCATTTTCGTAGATTTTGCTTACATTAAAAAGTTTTGTAAAGCCATACAAAATTACATTACATTTTGGCAGTTCGCACCGAGTAGCAACCGTAACTTCCAAAGTGGGGCTCATTTCAACGCAATTTTGTATGCTTTTCGAGAAGTTGTTTTAATTACTGCAGTTTAGAGACTGCGTACAATTTTACATGGAATAACTAATTATATAGAACTATTTCATAATTATTTCAACTATAGTAACAAACAACATGTAACTGATTTATATATATACATTACTCCAGATAAATTTAACTTTTATAATACAAATTCCTACTGCTTAAACTCTAAGAATGCTCCGCTTGCTTAAATCTCTAATAACATTTCCAAGTGACATCTTTAAAATTGCAAAAATTTGTTTTAAATTGTTGAAACCTTGATCGTAAAAACTATGACACTTGTAGAAAACCAAATACTTTAAGAACAAACATGAGTACGCAGAATAGGACTTTTTCTTTTGTAATAATTTTAATAATTGTAACGTGAAACTCAGAAACATGCAACCAATTAAAATGAAAAACAAATGAATTTCTTACACCGACGCAATTATGAGTTGAAATAAAATAAAACAAAAGGCATAGCATAACATAAAATAATATAATATAATGAAACCCTAAAAACACGCAGTAATTACAACTGAGGTTAAGACACGCAGAGAAAATAAATGTTTCTCGGTAGCATATTAAAGAGCAGCAAGTTTAGATGTTTGTGGTAAGCATTGTAATATGATTGTGGCAATAAACGTACAGACATGGTGTACTCAATCATATATTGTACTCGCATTTCTAACTCTCCGGTTTATTGGAGCTTTGTCATAAGTAATATCAGTTGATAAACATGTTAGTCATGCGAAAGCATATTTGTTGTGGCAAACATATATAAAAGATTATAATGTTTAGATGATTGTGGCAATAAAGTCGGGTGAATAAATCATCTTATGTATTTTTCAAATCTCCAGATCTTTTGGATTATTTCAGTTTTGTTATAAGTAATACCAGTTTACAATCATGTTCATCATGAGCAGATGATTGTAGTAAACATGACTGAAGCAACATTATTAAGGTAACATGATTGAGGCAAATATCCGATGATGAACTCAACATACACATTTTATCAAATCTTCAATTGTCTGGATTATTTGACCTTCCTTATAAGCAATAATAGTTGATAATTATGTCAGTCGTGAGCAGGCATATTATTCTGGCAAATATTCATGAAAGAGCATCATGTTTAGATGATTGTGGCAATAAAGTCGGGTGAAGAACCTGATTAAATCACCTGATTATACATTTCTCAAATCTCCAACTTTCTTGATTGTATGAGTCATAAGTAATACCAGTTCATAAACATGTTAGTTATGAGCAAGTAATTTAGCTGGCAAGCATATATTAAAATGCATCATATTTAGATGATTGTTGAAAACATGATTAAGAAACATAATTAAGGTAACATGATTGAGGCAAATATTCGATTGAACAGAATTAATTCAACATACACATTTTATCACATCTTCAATTGTCTGGATTATTTGTTCTTTGCCATAAGCAATAATAGCATATTATTTTGGCAAACATTCATGAAACAGCAATATGTTTAGATACTTGTGGTAAACATTTATTGTGGCAATAAACGTGCAGACATGGTCGACTCAACAATATATAGCGCTCTCGAATATATCTCCGAGTTATTGGAGCTTTGTCGTAAGTAATACCAGTTGATAATCATGTTAGTCATAAGCAAGCATATTATTCTGGCAAACATATATTTATATTTATCAGTTTGCTGCATTAGTTAATGAATGAATTATTCAATTCAATCAGAACATGATTTTAGAAATCAATTTTTTGGAAAGATCCAATCATCTTAACCATCATTAATTATTTTAATCATTAAATTCAAACATAAAATGACTGCAGTGATCATGTTTGAAACAACATCAGCATTTTAAATGCCAAGTCAACTTTAATTTTTAAAAGCCTTCTGAATTTATAATCTACCATATTTTTTATCTGCGTGCATTTGCCTGTCGACATTGGCAACCAGTGCCGTGCTACGATTTTGTGCACCTTATTTTGTGAAGCAAACAGACTTGTAATAAAAATATTTCTGAGATAATTTTTTTTTGATAAAAATCAAGTCATACAAAGACTTGTGAAATAAATACTTATTATAAAATTGACTATTTTCAAATGAAAAATTTAAATAAAATGAAACAAAAATACTTTTTGATCTTGTGATAGAAAAAAAAACTTATGAAACCTACTTGTGATACAAATGTTGTGATAAAAATACTTGTAACAAGATAACACAAAATTGACAGATAAAACCACATTTGAAAAATTTGTAAAATTTTCCGCCAAAAGTCGATTTAAATAAAATATATGCAAATATATACAAAAAATGATTATTTTTTTTCACGACATTTGCATCTGACATTCGTTGAATTCTTTGCAGCAAATCTCATCACTTTAATGACTGTCAACTTTGTGAGCTTTTTGTGCTTAACTTGTCACAACGTAAGTCACTGTCGGTTGCCGGCGGCCCAATGCCGCAACAACGTAAAAACCGAAAATAAGCTGCCACCGACCAACGAACGCTACGTCGTACGTAATGACGTTAATGCGCCGCAGGATCAGTTCTGTTCAGCAGGAAGGCAACTAGAAAAAACAGCATGAAATCGCTACTTTTTTCTTTACCACATTTACATATGTATTTGCGTAATAGTCTGTCTGTCTCTGTGTCTCACTCTGTGTCTGTTTCTGTGTGTGCGTGCGACTGCCAACGACGTGCTTGTCAAATTGAAATTTACTGACAGTAAAAGAAATTCTCAAAATGTCCAGCGGCACACAACGGCGGAAGCCACTGACTAAAGCGAACATTTGTTTCTGTGGTTTTATTTGAATCATGCACGAACGCACGCACGAACGTACGGACGCATGCAAGCACGCACGCACGCATTGCCGGCAGCAAGCACTTACGTGAAGGTCGTTCAAGCAAATGAAATAAAATGGCGCACATTTCGTGCCACACTACATCCTATACGTACGCGTAATAGATTCAAATGAAGTCGGTTGGAATTGTGGATTGCGTAGGTATCTAATCTGTGTATGTTTCTGAAAGACAGCGGGCGATCAGGCGATTGTCAAAGCAAGAAAAATCCTTGCAAATGAGACGCGAAACCAGAAATTACCCTAGAGTTACATGTGTTAAATAAATGTCTTAAATTCAATAAGAATTTAATTTCTAAAATTCAATTAGCATTCGACTTGCATGAAGAGTATTTCAGTAATATCAAAAAATGTCAGTTAAAATTAAGCATTCAAGTATTTCTCACTAAAATAATTTAAAAGTTTCACAAAATTTTCTTTCCAATTGCAGAAATTAACTTCTTGTTTTGCAGAAAATATAAAACTAAATATTGTAATTACCAAAAATTTAATTTAATAATCTGGTTGGCCATTTCCAATACGTATAAATTGGCATTCGCTCAAAAAAATCAGTTGTCTACCATTTTACTTCTACCCATACTGTCTACCATGCTCGACTACCACGCCATGCCTGCCATATTGCTTCCATTTAAACTACATAACCTACCTTTACCTACCCTTTTGCTACCATGCCATGCCTGTGCTTATCATTTTGCTTCCATCCATATTACGTATCATACCCTTTACATATCACTTTGTATTCACCCTATTCCCTATCATCTTACCATGCCTGCGTCTACCATTTTTCTTCCCTAAAATGGACTGACATTTCCCTACCAATTTTGTATTAATACTATAGCAGGAAATATGTGGCTTTTGTCCACATTTCGTAAATTTACCTAAAAGCTTTCTATAAAACTGTTTCTAAACTGCGTACTTTGATTGATGGTTTCCTTCCTTTTTCCTGCATAATATTTTGCCTAAGAAATTAGTGGAATAAATAATAGTATTTTTCGTTTAATTTGTTCAATACTTGATTTATGCAAAATAAGGCCATCCTTATTACATAACAAAGCGATAAGGATCCCTGGAAGTTAATATGGAATTATTTTCTTATTTAAAAAAAAAGCAGCTGCCTAATATTTTAAACAGTACTTTCTTATAGTGTTACGACTTTTAACTTTTAGAAACGTTATACGAAATCAAATGCTGTTTTTTTAATACTTAAAAATGTATATTTTATGGACTTTTTTTTAAATCGGGATAAATTGAAAAATATCAACAATGTTCCCATAATACATTTAGATTCTCAAATATTGTTTAAAAAGGCAGATTTCAGCTATATTTTGTGAATGCGCAGAAAATAGGCAAATAAAAACAAATATCTTTTAGCATGAGTTAGAAAGACAATTAAGTTGGTTGTAACAACCAACTTTATTCTTTAAGCAAACAAAATGTTTAGAAATTAGTTGATGGAACTGCTTTTTTTCTTCTGGTTTTCGGTTGAAATACATATAATGTTAGTTGTAACAACCAACTTCATCCGCATTAAACAAAATTTCAACAAATTGGTTGACTGTTTTTATTTTTTGGCATGCGGTTGAAAGGCAGAAAAATTTAATTGTAACAACCTACTTCATTCTTTAAGCAAATAAAATGTTTAGAAATTAAAAAACATGCTTTTTTCTTTTGACTTGCGGTTGAAAGACAGATAAAGATAGTTGTAACAACCAACTTCATTCGCTTTAAACATAATTTTGAAACTGCTATAGTTGAGTGAACTGCTTTTATCTTCTGGCATGGGTTGAAAGATAAAAAAATTTAGTTGTAACAACCAACTTAATTCTTTAAGCAAACAAAATGTTTAGTAATTAGTTAAGTAAAGTGCTTTTATCTTTGGCATGCGGTTGAAATACATATAAAGTTAGTTGTAACAACCAACTTCATGCGTTTTAAACAAAGTTTCAACAAATTGGTTGATGAAACTGTTATAGTTGAGTGAACTGCTTTTATCATCTGGCATGCGGTTGAAATACAGACAAATTTGGTTGTAACAACCAACATTATTCGCTTTAAATGACATTTCAACGAATTGGTTGATGTAACTGCCATATTTGGTTGCCACTTAAAATTATAGCACACCAAATTATTCCAAATTGTGCTAAATTGGCTGTAGTCCAAATTAAAAAATTATAAATTGTTGGCAGTAAGAACCGACTTGACATTCAAGAGTGCCAAATAAGCTTGTTGGGCAAATGGTTGGTTGGCGCAACAAATTTGTGTGCTGTATATACAAACTCTGTCTTTATCTGCTTAAAATCTAAAAAAAATATCTTTCTATTCTGAACTTCCTTAAAAGTGTTGTCTAGGGTTGCTTCGTTCGGTTGTCGTTACCATTTTTAATAGCCAACCAAACTTTAACTTATTTTTATAACAAATACCACTTGATTTCTGCTGGTTTTTCTTTAATACTGCTCCCACTCAACTGTAATGTTTGAGACTTTTATCAAGAATTTGTGCTCAACCACAACACTTTTGGGCGACACAAAAGACGCAAAAGTTGTCTGCGTCGCACTTGTCACAACATTTTATTTGCAGTTTAAAATATTCTTCCGAACATTTATTTTATTTTCACTGAATACTTAATAAGTTATCCAAAGGGACTCCTCGAAATAACAATGCGCGTCTTATCAAATGCGTCGTCGAATTGTGATGCAAATGCGAGAAACCCTTTTTGCATATTTTTTTTGTTTTATTTTTTCTATTATTTTCTTGTTCTATTTGATGTGGGTTAAATGTGCACAAAATCCTATCGAAATAATTTGCAATCTTGCAATCAGTGCCAAACGCAGCATTCGCTCTCGTATGGCAACGCCTCTGCCTGCCAGCTGTAGCAAGTGTCACGGCGTTGCCATCTGTTTGACATTGTATGTGGTGCGTTTAGAGAATGAGTTTGAATAAAGCGAAAGAGATAAAAGAAAACTAAACTAAAAGATAAAATAAAATAAATGATAAGAAATGGTGCTGTCATGTGGGTTGCAAGGAGCCGTTTTAGTTTTTGTATTTGTTTTCTACGATGTATGATGTTGTAATTGACACGGTTCGTCGTTACCGTTATTATCCAGCAGATGTCGCCTTAGAAATGCGTTTCGAAAACCTGCAATTAAAGAAGAAAACAATAAGGATTATAATGAGGTATTAAATTAATTTAAGATTATTATTTTTTTTTACTAATATTTAATACAAAAACTTTAAAATATATAAGAAATATATACACCCATAAAAAAATTCCCTCAAATCCCATTAAAATTAGTCAATAGGACAATTATTGATTTAATAGTATACAACATATAAATTTTTTCATATAAACTCAACGGCATTTTCTAATATTTAATGGTATTTTCCGATTAAAATAATAAATTGTCCTATTGACTATTTTTAATAGTAAAAAACTATTATTTTTATAGTATTTTTTTCTTGGTGTAATAACAGTACAATATTTAAATGATAGACAAAAAAGAGAACAATAAGTGGCACCTACAAAACAGTTTCGTAATATTAAGAAAAATTCAACTTGAAATCATATCGAGTTCAATTTTACCATATTTTAAATAAATCTTTTTTTATAAAATAATTTCCAATAGTTTTTTAAAAAGTAAAATTTAACTTGTTATTTTAAAATAACATTTTCTTAATATTACAAAACTGTTTTCTGAGTATAATATATAGTAGAAGGCTAGAGGGATTAATAACATACGTATTGTTATCTAATGATTATATGGTTTATTTTTTTTAATGTTTTAGTTATAAATTCCGTTTTGCTTTTAAATCGGTCATGTGAACTGACACTGCACACAGACATATCACACGCCCTGTTACCAGCTACGACTGACGCAAAAGCAATTTTGCGGCTAATTAGGGGTCTGTGGTTTTCTATCCGGTTACATGCTTTGCTTTTTGGAGCAGTCTCTTCTTCTGTATTCTGTAGCTAAAATGCACATTGTACAAAATGTCAGCATTAAGCAAAGACTCATGCACTGTGCTGTGAAGAGCCCATGTGCCAATGCTTTTATTCAAATTTCAAATTATTTTTAGTAAAAATTCAAATTATCAATAAAAATTCAAATTTTTACTAAAAATTTTATTTTTCACTATAAATTCATTTTTCACTAAAATATCAAATTTTCACTAAAAATTAAATTTTTCACTAAAAATTAAATTTTTCACTAAAAATTCAAATTTTCACTAAAAATTAAAATTTTCACTAAAAATTCAAATTTTCACTAAAAATTCAAATTTTCACTAAAAATTCAAATTTTCACTAAAAATTCAATTTTTCATTAAAAATTCAATTTTTCACTAAAAATTCAAATTTTCACTAAAAATTAAAATTTTCACTAAATATTCAATTTTTCACTAAAAATTCAATTTTTCACTATAAATTCAATTTTTCACTAAAAATTCAATTTTTCACTAAAAATTCAATTTTTCACTAAAAATTCAATTTTTCACTAAAAATTCATTTTTTCACTAAAAATTCAATTTTTCACTAAAAATTCAATTTTTCACTAAAAATTCAATTTTTCACTAAAAATTAAATTTTTCACTAAAAATTCAATTTTTCACTAAAAATTCAATTTTTCACTAAAAATTCAAATTTTCACGAAAAATACAATTTTTCACTAAAAATTCAATTTTTCACTATAAATTCAATTGTTCTCTAAAAATTCAATTTTTCACAAAAATTTAAATTTTCACTATAAATTAAATTTTTCACTAAAAATTCAAATTTTCACTAAAAATTAAAATTTTCACTAAAAATTCAAATTTTCACTAAAAATTCAAATTTTCACTAAAAATTCAAATTTTCACTAAAAATTCAAATTTTCACTAAAAATTCAAATTTTCACTAAAAATTCAATTTTTCATTAAAAATTCAATTTTTCACTAAAAATTCAAATTTTCACTAAAAATTAAAATTTTCACTAAATATTCAATTTTTCACTAAAAATTCAATTTTTCACTATAAATTCAATTTTTCACTAAAAATTCAATTTTTCACTAAAAATTCAATTTTTCACTAAAAATTCATTTTTTCACTAAAAATTCAATTTTTCACTAAAAATTCAATTTTTCACTAAAAATTCAATTTTTCACTAAAAATTAAATTTTTCACTAAAACTTAAATTTTTCACTAAAAATTCAATTTTTCACTAAAAATTCAATTTTTCACTAAAAATTCAAATTTTCACTAAAAATTCAAATTTTCACTAAAAATTCAAATTTTCACTAAAAATTAAATTTTTCACTAAAAATTCAATTTTGCACTAAAAATTCAATTTTTCACTAAAAATTCCATTTTTCACTAAAATTTCAATTTTTCACTAAAAATTAAATTTTTCACTATAAATTAATTTTTTCACTAAAAATTCAATTTTACACTAAAAAGTAAATTTTTCACTAAAAATTCAAATGTTCACTAAAAATTCAAATTTTCACTAAAAATTCACTTTTCACTAAAAATTTAATTTTTCACTAAAAATTCAATTTTTCGCTTAAAATTCAATGTTTCACTAAAAATTAAATTTTTCACTAAAATTTTATTTTTCACTAAAAATTCAATTTTTTACTAAAAATTCAAAATTTCACTAAAAACTAAATATTTTACTAAAAAAACATTTTTGTTTGCTAAGTATTAAATGTTTTAATAAAAACTAATATTTCTGTCACATATTTTGAGTTGGTCATCGATTTTAACAATTTCCTATTGGCTTATTACGCGTCGCGTGTCGCCGTGCGTGCGTGACTATGTCGTTGCATGTGTACTGCATAATTTGAACTCCGATTTTATTAACGTTGTCGCATCATAATTAATGAATATTAATGCAGTGCTGCACAGTGTGGCCATACGCACAAATAAATTGTCAAAATACAAAACATTTTTAGAATCAATCGATGGATTTTTATTATTATTAAGTGTTGTATTCAACATTCTTTTTCTCTAAAACCTTTAAAGATATAGCCACATAATCATAGACAATTTAAAGTCGACTTTAAAAATAAATTCGACTTTTTTTTTTGACAAATTTTGTATAGAATAAATTGTCAAAAAGCTGATTTAAAATTTAAAGTAGACTTTGAAATGTCTATGATTATGCGCCATAAACTCCAGTTAAAAAAAAGTAGCTTCTCCAAAGAAATCTGTTGACAAAATTTTAGATTAAAAAAAAAATATTTTTTTATTAGTTGGTCACACTGTGGAATTTGCAGAGTACCTTTTTAACATTTTGGCATGCCATATTATAATAATAATAATATAATAGTTTGGCGCTACAGTCCTGTATAGAACTTCGGCCGAGCTCTCTCACCATTTTGAGCTGTGCGTGTTATATTTGTACTCAAAGTGGTGGGACCTACAGTTTATTGCCGAATCCGAACGGCGGGTGAGAGCTTTTTCATAGGCAATGGTTTTACTCTCGTAGGTTTGCCATTTACTGACGAGAGGTAGCGCGGTATAGAAAATGTTTCTATGAAAAGATGTTGTTAGCCCCAGTCCAGTCTTGAACCGGGGACCTTTCGGCTCGCAGTCCAACGCACTAACCACTGAGCTACCGCGGCATGCCATATTAAATGCATTTAATTGAATTTGTGCTGTTTTGTCAATGCTACTCTTTGTGCACTAAATAGTTAGAGGAACAGGTGACCGACAACGTGCGGTTCTAGGTGGCAACGCTTGCCAAAACGCGGGAAACAATTTAAATTGAAAACCCTCGCCTTTCAAATTCAGAACGCAATAAATTATCGAACCCTAAGCAACGCACAATCGTTGCAAATGATGCTCACAGCATAATGATGAGAAACCCCAAACACAAAAAGTTCATTCAAAATTTAAGCAGTGGAAATTTTCGAAAATCTATTTCATCTCCTGTAATAAACTTGTACAAAAGTTTTTTTTTTTGGCAATTCGAAGCCTTTAGCAATTATTTTCAATAAACACGCAAAAGTTTATGATTCATTTCCGCAAGTATCCGGTTTCCGGCGTTGCGATGCGATGGATGCTAAAAACAACAGCATCCAAAGAGTCCTTTTTTAACTCATTATAAGTTAAGACGTCGGTCGTTTGGCGTCGCATACAAATTGTCGACATTATCGTTGATGTTGATTTTCTTGTTGTTGTTGTGGTGGTTGTGGTTCTCATGGTATCGGTGGTTGTTGTGACATAAATCACTGGCAACAAAAAAACCCTTTTATGGCTGCTGGTGGCTGCTGCCTGTGGCTGCTGCTTGTGGCTGCCAAATATATAGGTATCAGGTGTTCAGCCTCCAGGCAATGACAAAATTCAATTTTGAATCTGCGGCGAACGTGTCGACTCGAGTTTCGGCTGCGCTGGCAAAGGACACGTTGGCTGAATAACCGACTGTTAAGGGAACTGTGGCGCAATTTACCTCTCAGGAATGTTAGACTTATTTAAAATACAATTTTTTAGTTTCGTAATGTGTTAAAAAAGAATTATCATAAACATTTTGCTCTATATATCGTCCAAAACTAAAATGTTTCAAATACAAATTTTTGGATTTTCAAAACACATGATAGGTCCGTCTATCTGTCAGTCAGTCTGCACAAACAAACACAAAAACAAAAGCAAAAGTAATAACACAAATCAAAAACACAAAACAAAAACAAATCAAAAACACAAAAACTAAATCAAAATTAAAATCACAAACCAAAATCAAAAACAAAATCAAAAACACGGAAGTATAACACAGAAATAAATGCAAAAATACAAAATTAAACACACACACAAAGTAAAAACACAAGCAAAAACACAAAATCAAAAACACAAAAGCAAACACACAAAATCAAATATAAAAAAACCAATAACGCACAAAACAAAATTTAAAAAGCAAAACACAATCCACAAAAAATAAAAGCAAAAACGTAAAGTCAATCGCAAAAACAAAATCAAAAGTAAAAACAGAAACAAAAAAGTAAAAAATGTAAAAAAGGAAGAATCAAAATCAAAAGAATAGCAAAAACAATTACTGAAAAAAAAATAAAAACGGCATAAGCAAATATAAATACAAATATAAATACAAATGTAAAAACACAAAAACCAAATCAAAAACACAAAATCAATAACACAAAAACAAAATTAATATCACAAAACAAAAGTAAAAATACACAAAAAGTAATAATACAGAAATAAATGCAAAAATAAAAAATAAAACTTATACACAAAGTCAAAAACACAAAATCAAAAACACAATATCAAAAACACAAAAGCAAACACCCCAAAAACACAAAATCCAATATACAAAACCCAAAAACGCACAAAAAAAATTTAAAACACAAATCTTCAAAATATTAAAGCAAAAACAATAAGTCAATCGCAAATATAACATCAAAAGCAAAAACAAACAATTAAAAAAAAGTAAAAAAAGATTAATCAATATCAAAAGAATATCAAAAATAAAAAATGTCATATATATTATATTTTTTTTTTTTGAAAATGTTGATTTCGAACATTGCCTGCCCTTTATCGCCCAAAAAACAAATAATTGTTTTTAATATTTTTCGAACATTGTTGTTTTGTCGAATAATAATATAATTGTCGTCCAAAATTTAAAAAAAAGGTTCGAAAATTTTGTTTTGTCGAACAATTTTTTTCGAACATTGTTGTTTTTGTCGAATACATTTTCTTTCAAGATGTTGACTTCGAACATTATATGGTTTTTATTTAACAATTTTTTTTTTCGTAAATTTTCGAATACATTTTTTGATAGAATATGTTGTATATGAATATTCCGTTGTTCACATCGCGTGACAAATTGTTTAACAATTTTTTTTCGATATTCTTCGAACTATTGTTTTTAAAAAAAAAAATTTTATACCATTTGATGACATTAATTCCGATTGAAATAACTTAATTTTTTATTTGAATTTGGCACATTTCGCATAATTCGCATAATTTGCAAAATCTATTTTTCTGCGCCTTCTATCAATTTGTTCCACCTTCAATTTTAGTTTATTTTAAATCAATTCAAGCCTCAAGTGCGCCAGCGAGATCGCCTTTAAAAATGCAAATTTAATCTTGTTTATTTTTGCTTTTCTGCCATTGACACAGCCATGACACGCCCCCATTGACGGCGGCGGCGGTGGCATTGTGTAAACAAAAAACCGGAAATGATTAATATGTTCGTAATGAGTTTTTTTCCGCGCACATCTCCAAGTTAAGTACTCGATGTAAATCCATGAAGTAAATTTAAATGCCATAAAAATCTGCTACTTCATCAGTTCAGTTGTGACTTAAAAAAAAGCCGTACCCGACAGCATCACAGTTTGATTGATATGCAAGAAAGAGCGAGAGAAAAATTAAAACTGGATAAAATTACGAATTCTAATGAAAGCATGGCTGGTAGACAGACTGCGACAGCCTGGAGCGGCGATGAATTAAATTTACATATCATTCGTGAATAGGGCAAAACATGTGAAAGGCGCGCGGAAATGCTAAACATTCATCAATGACTATGAGGCGTAACGACGGTTGTGACAAGCAATAGACTCATTTTCGGGATTTCAAATAAATTTGTTATTTACAATTTATGCCAATTTTATGCATTTACTCTATAGATTTAGTGTAAAATCAATAAATAACATGTACATGAATTTTTGAATCTACTCGTTCAGTGTATAATAATTGTTTTTATTTTGTTATAATGTCTAATTTTATTATAATGAGTGGCTTGAGGCGGAATCGTAGTTATAATAGGTAAAATTGGGAGTTTGAATATGTCTTAAGTTACAAATGTGAGACATGACTTTCAATCAGAAGCCAGAGATAAAGGTTAACCTTTTCGGAGGGTCCAGAATAACTCTCACTAAATTTTCGAAATAAAAATTTTCAAAAACAAACATTTTTCGACTAAAGTAACAATGTTCGAAAACATTTTTGGACATAACAACGCAATGATCAAAATTGCCATTTTCCAAAAAAAAAAATAATAATAATAATATTCGACAAAAAACAACAATGTTCGAAAATTTTCGAAATAAAAAATTTGTAAAAAAAAAAAAATGTTCGAAAAATTTCGAATAAAAATTGGGCGACAAAAGTAACAATATTCGAAAATTTTCGAAAAAAAAAAAAAAAAATTGACGACAAAAACAACGCATAGGTTGAAATCACAATTTAAAAAAAAATCGACAAAAGCAAAATGTTCGAAAATTTTCGAAAACAAAATTTTTGTAAAAAAATATTCGACAACAAAAAAAACGCAATCAAAAGTTTCAAAAACAAAATTATTCGACGAAAGTAACAATGTTCGAAAATTTTCGAAAAAATAAATTGTTAAAAAACACAATTTAAAAAAAAAAAAAAAGAAATACAAAATGCGATTCACATGATAAATTCAGGATTATTCACCCAAAAAAGTTCCACAGACACATTTGGGTTCTTTGTTAATGTTTAGTTGTAAAATAAATTATTTGTGCCCATTTTTGATCTATACGTCCAAAAATCTCGCCTGGATGCCAAAAAAACATATTTATCTGTTCTCCTATAAATTTTTATGAATTTCCTATAAATGAGACTAACTCAAGTTTCGGTCTAATAACAACCATTTTGCAAAGACATTTAATATAAAGATTTTCATATAACTCTCAACCAAAGACATTTCTTTTTTAAAATAAACGTTATCTCTCAACCAAAGCCATTTATATTTCTTAAAAAATATATCTCAGCGATAAACCAAATGAAAATGATGTTCAATAGTTATTTCTGGTATCTGCTCCAAATGAAAGCACTTTTCCATATGAAAAATATGTTGAGGAAAAGAACAGAAAGCAGTGGTAAATCACAGTTGTTTCAAAAAAATTATAAATTTAATGGAAGGGAAAGGAAATTAAAGGTTGGGAATCAAAGACAAATGAAAGCAGTTACAATTTTGTATTCTTGTTATTGCCAACATTTTTTGTTATTCTACAGTAAAATTAATTTGCGCTTTTAACTATTGGCATCATGTCAAAAATTCAATAATCACGTCATAATTCAAGAATCACAGACGACATTTAATAGAAAATTGTTTCACTTACTGACGCACGCGACTGCTTTATTTTTGCTACGTTGTTTAACAACTCACGCCCCCATTAAAAGTTTCAGGCAGGAATCAAAAATTGAAAATAAATCAATGGACCAAAGCAAAGCCCCACCTCAGGCCTAAAGTTGCCATATGCCGCATAATTGACCATGCTGTTGAGGGAGACCACTTAATTCGAAGAATAGCAAGAAAAATAAGTAAAGATGGAAGTTCTAAGAAGTGAAAGCAGGAGCCGAAAATGCAGACTAAGCACACGAGAAGGGTCTCACTTAAATATATTTGATTTACGTGCTCGTTCGAAGGATAGCAAATGGATGTGTGTGGGGGGGTCAGTCCGTGTTTAGGCTTTTCTAAATTGAGCGTAGTTATTAGTGCTTATGAGGTTATTAAGATATTGAGTTTTTATATATAATGTTTGTGCAAGAACCAACAAAACTCAGCAGTGCAAAAAGTTAAATAAAAGTTGAACGCGGCGCAGTCTGATTACGTGTCTGACAGGCGGTGCGTGATGGCCTGTCACCCTCACCCTCTATCTGCCATTCTCTGTTTTTCCATCGATGGTATAGGTTACTACTTGAAAGTCGCCTAAACAAGCCATAAAAATGTTTTCGGTTTCTTATTGTTCAATATTGTTGAGGCACGCGAAAACAAAAACACATAAAAAATGAGAATAAAAAAACGTTAAAATGGAATTTTGACAACTCGAGCAAGGCATGACATTAATATCCGTTCTTTTGCTGACTTCGTTGCGTTTTCTTTGTATTCGACACAGAACGGAAATTGATTTAAGGTTCGCGTGCAAACTTATTTTGGGGTTTAATAAGCAAACTTTTTGCAAAGAAAAACTCGGTCTTCAATAAAGATGTCATTTAGAAAACTTTTTCTATACTTTTTTTGGTTTTTTTTCGCAGGTTCACACTCACTCTATTTAATTATTTAATTCTTATGGTAACGACTTTATTTCTTTGGCATAAAAAAAGGAAAATTAAGACAAAAATCTTCTCTTAATTATTCTTTTTTTTCATAGAGCAATATAAAAGAGAAGAACAAATTGGGAATAAAGAGATTAGAAAGAAGGAGAAAGAGAGAAAGAGATAGAAAGCTAAAACAGAGAAATTATAGAAAGGAATTGAAATGAAATGGAAGGAAATGAAATAAAATGGAATGGAGGTTGGAAAAGTAGGGATAGATAGGAAGGGTAAGTAAGGGCAGAATTTAAGGTAAAGGTAGAGGAAGGAAGGAAAAGGAACGGTTTCGATATGAACGGAAGGAACAGGAACCTATGGAAAAGGATAACAAGGAAAAGATTAGCAATAGAAAGGCAGGGAAAGAAATGAAAAGAAATTAAGGAAAATTGAGAGTAGGAATGGAAAAGAACGGGAACGAAAGGGAAGTTAAAGGGAAGTTAAAAAAAAAGAAAATAATGAAAAGGAATGGAGGAGAAAAAAAAAGTAGAGGAAGGGAAGGGAAATGTAGAAGAAGATAGAAAAGAACGGAAAGAAAAGGAACGGAGAGAAATGAAGAAGAAGGTTTAAAGGAAAAGGAAGGAAAATATAAGAAAGGGACTGGAAGTAAATGAAAGGAAAAGAAGATGTAAGAGAAAGCACGAAAGCATTGAAGAATAAAGAAGTAAATGAATGGGAAGGAAGGATGGGAAATTAAAAGTGGAAGGGGAAGGAAAGGGATAAGAAGGGAATGAATGGGAAACAAATGGACAGAAATTAAAAGATGTGAAAATAGCGGAAAGGAAGTTATAGAAAGAAGAAAGGAAGGAAGTGAAAAGAAGGCAAAGGGAAGTAAAGTATGGAAATGAAGGGAAGTAAAGGAAGGAAAAGAAAATGTAAGAGAACGCAAGAAAATGAAAGGATAAAGAAGTAAATGTATGGAAAGGAGTTCGGGAAATTAGAAGTGGAAAGGTAAAGAAAGGGGTAGGTATGGAATGAATGGGAAAAAATAGACATAATTAAAAATATGTGAAAATAACGGAAAGGAAGGTATATAAAGAACAAAGGAAGGAAGTAAAAGAAAGAA
Source organism: Dryomyza anilis (assembly GCA_951804985.1). Classification (NCBI taxonomy): domain Eukaryota; kingdom Metazoa; phylum Arthropoda; class Insecta; order Diptera; family Dryomyzidae; genus Dryomyza; species Dryomyza anilis. The sequence goes on from OX638134.1 coordinate 2,066,273, forward strand.
AGTGAAAAGAAGGCAAGGGGAGGTAAAAGTATGGAAATGGATGAAAGTAAAGAAAGGAATGTAAAGGAAGGAAACGATAATGTAAGAGAACGCAAAAAATGGAAGGATACAGAAGAAGGAGATATTAAGAGTGGAAAGGGATAAAAAGAAAGAGGAAGGGAATAAACAAGAAACACATGGACAGAAATGAAAAGATGTGAAAATAACGGAAAGGAAGGTATAGAAAGAAGAAGGAAGGAAGTGAAAGAAAAAGAAAGCAAGAAAGAAAGTGAAAAGAAGGCAAAAGGAGGTAAAAGTATGGCAAGAAGGAAAGAAAAGATGTAAGAAAAAGGAAGATAATGGAACGATAAAGAAGTACATGTATGGGGATGAAGGACGGGGATGAAGAAAGTGAAAAGAAGGCAAAGGGAGGTAAAAGGATGGAAATGAAGGAAAGCAGGAAAGATGTAAAGGGAGGAAAAGAAAATGTAAGAGAACGCAAAAAAATGGAAGATTAAAGAAGAAGGAAGGAAGAACGAGAAATCAAGAGTGTAGAGGGAAAGGAAGGGATTGGAAGGGAATGAACGGGAAACAAATGAACAGAAATGAAAAGATGTGAAAATAATGAAGGTGGAGAAAGAAAAAAGGAAGGAAGTGAAAGAAAGAAAATGAAAAGAAGGCAATGGGAGGTAAAAGTATGGAGAAGAAGGAAAGTAAAGGAAAGAAAAGCAAGTATACCATAAAAAAGGAAGAGAAATTAGGTAAAATGAAGGGAAATTTATGAAAAAGAAAGAGGAAAAAGAAAATTATAATAAAAAAATGTAAAAAAGCAATATTTATTTTAATAATTCTCCTAATAAATAAATATCCAAATTATGCCCTGCCAAAACTCACAACAAAAATTTTTGTTTTGTTTCTTTAGCTTGAAATACTCTATATTGCTGAAATAAATGCTATTTGAAATGGCCGTCGCCAGAGGGCGTCGATTCAACGCAATGCCAGGGCCATCTGTTGCATGTGTGTGTTGTGTATATGTCTGACAATTAAATTACGCAAAGTGCTTCAGGTGCCTGTGTCTGTGTTTCGGTGAGTGTGAGTGGAAGTGTGTGGTTACTTATGCAATTAGTATGGAATTGAGTAAAATTTTTCCCTCGGCGTTACAGTCACCGTGTCTGGTCGGAATTACAAACAACTATCGTATTTGTCTATTGTTTTTACTCTTCTGTCTGTCTGTGTTAATATTAATAAGTGCCGAACAGTGTAAGTGCCACAATTGAGGTGTTTAGTAAAGTGGGCAAAAGAAAAACACAATTATTTTCTTCTCCTGCATAGCAACAATAAAAACAGCAGCAACATTCAACTAATGTGAAACATGCCTGGTAACCCTGTGATGCGTTAATTTTACACTATGCACTAGAGGACCAAGGTAAGCCTCACCCAGAGTACAACATATTTTAAGTTTGAAAATTGTCACGTGTGAAAGTCAGTGAGAGTTTGAAAAGTTTTAATTAAATTCAATACAATTCTAATGACAACTATGCTAATGATGTAGGTTTCAAATTAAAATAAAATTTGGAAGATAAATAAAATTTTTTTTTTTTTATTGAAAAATTTTAATTTTTAGTGAAAATTAGGATTTTTAGTGATAAATTGAATTTGTAAATTTGTATTAGAAAATTAAATTTTTAATAAAAATTAAATTTTTTGTAAAATTTTGGTGAAAATTGTATTTTTAGTTAAAAATTTAATTTTTAGTGAAAAATTGAATTTTTTAGTGAAAAATTGAATTTTTAGTGAAAGTTGATTTTTTAGTGAAAAAAAATTATTTATAGTGAGAAATTGAATTTGTAATGAAAATTTGAATTTTAATGAAAAATTTCATTTTTAGTGAACAATTTAATTTTTAGTGAAAAATTTAATTTTTAGTGAAAAATTGAATTTTTACTGAAAAATTTAATTTTTAGTGAACAATTTAATGTTTAGTGAAAAGTTGAATTTTTAGAGAAAAAATAGATTTTTAATGAAAATTTTGAGTTTTTAGTGAAAAGTTGAATTTTTAGTGAAAAATGGAATTTTTAGTGAGAATTTGAATTTTTAGTGAAAAAATGAATTTTTAGTGAAAAAATGAATTTTTAATGAAAAATTTAATTTTCAGTGAAAAAATGAATTTTTAATGAAAAATTGAATTTTTAGTGAAAAATTGAATTTTAAGTGAAAATTGAATTTTAATAGAAAAATTGAACTTTTAGTGAAAAATTGAATTTTTAGTGATAAATTGAATTTTTATTTAAAAATTTGAATTTTTAGTGAAAAATTCCAGTTTTTGTGAAAATTTGAATTTCTGAATTTCTTAGCAAAAACTAAGTTGTTGTTTAGCATTCTTAACTGCCAGTGGCCATGTTAAATCCAACTCTTAAAGTATGCTGAACATTTAACAATTTATTTACGAATGCAACTCAAAGTTTTCAAACTGCGCCACTTGCCTGATATGGGGGTTTTGATAATTGCGTGCGAGTCAACAGTCTGTCGTCGGATTGAGGCGAGTCTTCTTCGCCAGCCAAAAGTCATGGAAGTCAAATTTAGTCGACGCCTTAATAGACATACGTAATACGCAATAAACTGAGACGTTGAATAATGAATGAAACTATGTAGACTGTCCAAATGAAGAACGGTATGACGGGCAGATAGAACAACAAACAAACTGACCTAAGGACTGACAGACGACAAACAGACGGTCAGACATACATACAGCAATTAGCAATTCTTAACAAGTTAATCGATGTCTAATTAACTTTCATCGAAGTCTGCCTAGGTTATGCGAGGTGAAACTTTGAATAACCAATCAACACACACACAGACAGACACACGGACGGACGCACAAACCCATATATATGTGATCTCATATGCACACTTGTGTTTGTAATTGTTAACCATAAATTGTTGGCCAGCAAATGTGTTGATAATTTGTGGTTACTTGGCAGCAAATCGTAATTAAATACACTACATACAAATTGTATGCAAAGACATACAAAACGAATGAATTTCTTTTGTTTGTGTTTCATTAAATGACAGCAATTAGTGTAATTTCGACTAATTGTCATTAAAATCGCAGGGTCAAAATGCAGGCATATCAGGGTACAAAAGATCTCCACAAATTTTATACTGGACGTGTAAATAAAAATAATAATTTGAACTTAATCGAATAGAAAGTTATTGTTCATTCCCAGACCATTTAAATGTTAAGAAATTCTACACAGAAAAAAAATAATCAACGTAAATATAGCAACCGATATTAATTGAACGCATTAATCAGTCCAGCAATGTAATTCATATTCATATTAGCAAATGCAATTGCTGATTTAGTTGCTATATTTACGTCGGTTTTTTTTGTGTATATTAATTATAAGTATGTCAAGATTTTGTATCACGCGTATTTAGTAATCACTTTAGCTGGTGCGATTCACTCGTAAACTTTGACTTTTGTTGGTCAGTTTGAATTTTCTAAAACTCAACACAGAAAAAAAAAATTCTTCAATATGATGCATTTATTCATAAATATTATGAATTTTTTCACCAACTACCAGTTTCATCATATTGATACCACCGTTCATTAAATGACATATTAAAGAAAGCATTCATTATATATATGAACAAAATATTCAATACAATGAATTTGAATTGTCATATTGATAAATTTGTTCATAATATTTTTCAAATTTTTTTTTTTTTTATAAAATAAATCTTTTGTTCGAAAAAAAAATTGTTCGAAAAAAAAAAGTGGTTCGAAAAAAAAAGTTTTCGAAAAAAAAAATTGATCGAAAAAAAAATTTTGTTCGAAAAAAAATTAGTTCGAAAAAAAATTTGTTCGAAAAAAAAATTTTATTCGAAAAAAAAATTGGTTCGAAAAAAAAAAATTTCGAAAAAAATATTTTTTTCAAAAATATATTTTTTATAAATATAACTTTTTATTAATAAAAAGTAGTAATTATAATAAATATATTATAAAACATTTTACTAATTTATGCATGTCGAGCAAGCATTATATAAGAAATAACATACAAGAACTACGTGAGAACTAAGAAGTACGGCAAAAAATGAACGAAAAAAAAATATTTTGGTAGAAATTTGGTTTAATGAACAGCGTTCTTCAATATGATGAACATATATGTTGCATTTAATGTTTTGGTTCATTAATATGATGACACGTATTCTTCACATACAATCATCATATTGAAGAACACTTTTTCGACAGTTACCAAGCGTTCTTCATATTTATGATAGCATTCATAACATTGATGGCGTTAGTCATTAATATTATGAATGGCTCTTCAATACAATGAATCATGGTTTGAAGAACGGAATTCATCAATATGATGTACATTTTTTTTTCTGTGAATATATAGAAGAACATTTCTTATATTGTCGAACTACATTATGTCCCATGAATAATTTGTGTCGATGGGTGTTTGTCTTGAATTTAACAATATCAAAAATGACGCAGCCGGTGAATAATTGTTCCACAAACATATAGTGCGACCGACGAATGAATTCTCTATGTAATGCGTGGTTCTCTTGAGAGCTGAGTGAACTACGAAAGAGTGAACTTTGGTTCGACGACCGCGTAAAACCAGAGAACATACGTACTTCTTGAAACAGACCATGAATTTCTCTCAAACATTTCCTGCGTAATACCTATTAAGATTTACCTGCTAACGATTCTTACCGCCATTACCGTTTCTTCGTCACCTACTAAATATATTGCAACAAATAGCGAACAACAACAATCGGTCCAGGAACTCCAAATAGTATTTTGAAGCACCTGGCCATATGTGCGAACTTTCGGTTACGGATTTCGTTTTAGACAACTATCGTAAATTTAATGTTTGTTTAAAATTTTATGTTTGTTGGTCAGCTCGATTTTTTCTAGAACCTCAAATTAGATTATTTCATATGAGTAATGATTATGTTGTATTTAGAAATATATATTTCAAATGAAAAACTTTCTAATACTACGTAATACACTTCTAATTTGCGCGACTACTTCTATATATTGGAAATTAATTTTTTTATTTTTTTATCACACGATTGAATAAACAATCAACTTATGAATCAATTTTCAAAACAATTTAAATATCAATCGTGTGATTCAAGCTAAAGTCTTAAAAACGGCAATTGCAATTAAAATAAGCGACAAATTTTGACCCACTTATACAAAAATCGGAACTAAAAAGATACATTTAATATTATATTAAACTAACAACATTTTTTAAAGAGTTGAATCCTCTGCTGCTAAAGCCGAACTTCCTCGGCATTTTCAAAAAATATAAACATCGATTTTCTAATAATTCTAGAAAATTTATGACAGCTAATTGAAATCTGTCACGTTCGGAACTTTGAGTATCAAAATTGTAAAAAATATCAAAAACAAAATTTTCACAAAAAAGGAAAAAAAAAATAAAAACCTTTAAAAACATTTGGACATTTGAATCGTACTTCAGTTTTTAATTCGCAATAATGATTATTAATATTGTCAGATATAAAATTATTTTCATTTCGAAATAACTATAAACTTTAGGAACAAGATGTACATATACAAACATAAGGTAAATTGTCTCAGCTATGTTCTGAGATACTCAAAAAAATATATTGTAAGCAAAAAGTATTTTTAGAATCAAAATCGTAGTGATAATTTCTGTACGAAAATTTTTGTCTCGTCCGGAATTTTTCTTTGATTTATTATGAAAAAACTATACATTTTGGGAACAAAATCTGAAAATAAAGCACATGATCAGCTATTTTTGAAAATAATAAAAAATAAATTATATGCAACATTTTCTGACTTTTTCCATATGAACTTCCGTTTTTGTTCCGTCCGGAACGACCACTATTTAATTTATATTTTTTGATTTACCGTATAGGATACTCTAGTTTTTTGCAATTGTTTAGTACTATTTAAATACTATAAATCAAGTAAATTCATTATTATTTTCTGCGAGATATTAAAGTTTTAACGTACGAATGTCTCGTTCGGAACCCTAGGAAATGTCCCCGTGTATTTTTGAGCGCCAAATCACGTGTGTCACACATGTCTCCTCATTCTATTTTAAATTTAATTGACATTCGCATGGCAAACCATTCATTTAGCTTTATAGAGCTAATGACGTCAATTAAAATCAGATCAGCGACACAGTGTCGTAATTATATACCTACTTTATTCAATGCAAATTGTTTGATTTGTATCAATTAAAATTGTATAAATACGTCGTCGCACAAAATATCGTCAAATTTTCTAGAAAAATAAAACAAAATATTTGGCTGTCGTTGTGTTGTAGAACTAGAAGCCTTTGATGCAAATATTTCAAATCTTATTGCTCAAATCAACAAAAGTTTCCAATTGTACATAATATTATAAATTTTTATTTATTTCTCCAAGGACTTCATGGTAAGGCTACGGCCAACTGGCACTATCGAAATAAATGTTTTTTTTTATTGTTGCGCGCATTCAGTGTTAACTGTAAGATAACAAAAACTACACTCAAAAAAATAGTTTTTTTTTGCTATTCAAATTTGTGAATAATATAAATACAGTCAAAATTCGGATACGGCCGAAAATACTACACATCGATTTTTTCAGCCAATAAAGCATATTTTGGAGTTGACTTTTTCAATCAAATTCTAGAAATGGTTTTAATAAGAAGCCAAGGTCTGTCTAATGGATATTGGGCCGAGTCGGTCTCTATACAAAAAAAATTAAAAGTCCGCTCCTCGTAAAAGTGTCAGAAACAAAAATAAAAAAAAAATACAGCCCGCCAAAAACGCGTTTTTTCGTCATAGCTTTTTCATTAAACATCCGATCATCAACAAGTTTTATATATCGTTGAAAAGGTCTCAACGGTTAATATTTAAAAATTAATTAATTAAATATTTAATTTTTTTAGATGTGAGCATTTCCTGGGGTTTTGGACAGAGCATTTGTACGCTTACTTTAATATCTCGAAAGAAAATTAATGAATTAACTTGATTTGACTGATGACAAGTAGTATTTAAATAGGACTGAACATATGAAAAAAGTTTGAGAATTCTATACGGTAGATCAAAAGATATAAATTAAATAAATAGTGGTCGTGCCGGACGGGACAAAAACGGAAGTTTATGTCGAGGTTCATATGGAAATTTCAAAAATCCGGTAAATTTTGCGTACAAATTATTTTTTTGAATTATTTTTATAAATAGCTGAAATCATATGCTTTCTTTGTATATTTACACTTTGTTCCCAAAATTTATAGTTTTTTCACAATAAATCACAAAAAAATTCGGGACTGGACAAAAATTTACGTGTAGAAATTAGCTCTACGATTTTGTTTCAAAAATACTTTTTGTCGTACAATATATTTTTTTGAATTATCTTAAGAGATAGCTAAGATAATTTACTTTCTCTTTGTATATGTACACTTTGCTCCTAAAGTTTATAGTTATTTTGTAATAAATCACAGAATAATTCCGGCGGACGTTCCGTATGGAAATTTTCATTATGATTTTTGGCTAAAAATAATTTTGTATCTGAAAATATTAATAATCATTGTTACGATTTGAATTTCCAGATATTTTTAAAGTTTTTTATTTATTTTAATATTTTTTTATTTTTATATTTTTCATACTGTTTTTGCATTTTTAGTACTCAAAGTTCCGGACAGGAAAGATTTCAATTACCCGAGACAAAATTTCTGGCATTTTTCAGGAATATTTCGGGAATATTTTCGGCAAACACGCAGATAAATTAATTATTTTGGGAAGTGTATAGTAGGTTGTAAAATTTTGTGGAATTTTAATGATAGATCCACGGCATATTTGGGGAACGGGCAGAAAATAGACAGCTTGTGATACAAACTCCGCCTTTGTCTTTTTTATATATGTCAAAAATATGTGTCTAAACTGGAGTCCCGAGACAAAATTTCTGGCATTTTTCAGGAATATTGCGGGCATATTTCCGGCAAACGCACAGCTAAATGGAATATCTTAGGAAGTGTATAGCAGGAAGTGTATAGCAAATTTTATTGCATTTTAATGGCAGATTCACGTCATATTTTGGGAATGGGTAGAAAATAGACAGCTTTTGATACAAACTCCGCCTTTGTCTGTTTGAAATATGTCGAAAAAAGGTTTATGAACTTCCTCGACCCTGCCAAAAATTTTGTCTTGGGGTACTCGAGACAAAATTTTTGACATTCTGGAATATTTCAGATATATTTCCGTCAAACGCATTTACGGCATATTTTGAGATCAGCGGCCAAAATACAGACAGCTTGTGATACAAACTCCGCCTTTGTCTGTTTGAAATATGTCGAAAAAATGTTTCTAAACTTACTCGACCCTGCCAAAAATGTTGTCTTGGTTAGCTATCAAAATGTTTCTAGAATTACTAGGAAATCGATGTTTACATTTTTGAAAATGCCGAAGAAAGTCAGATTTAGGAACAAAAGAGTTCAACTTTTTAATTTTTTTTTTGTTTAATATGATAATAAATGTATCTTTTTGGTTTCGTACGTGACAATTGGAAACTCTTATACCAAAATTAAAATTTTTCCGTTATTTTAATTTTTGTTTTCAAACAGTACATTTAATAAATATTTTTCTAATATAAAGAAAAATTAAGTTTAAATATATTCAAATTCAGTTCTACTTATTAAAAAAAAAAAACTGATTTAAAAAAAAAACAAAAATTAATTTAAAACCTTATTTTGCTAAATGTAGCGCAGCGATTGCGAAATTGCCCAAACAACAAAAAAAAGGAATCCTTCGTAGGACCGCCGCAAACTATTCCCATGCAGTTTGCCTTCAATTGCTTTCAATTGAGTTGGCAATGTGTGTTTTTATGTGGCTCTGGATCTGATTCAATTGTGGCTGTATCTGGTATTTGCTGTAGCCCTTTTTCCTTCAGCCCTCGGCAGCATAAAAACTAACAAAATGATTTCTGACACATGCACAATAAGGACGAAGGCAACCACAGCAAAAGGACGAAATGGTTTTTTTTTTTTCAATAAAATAAACAAAATATTGCTGCACGCTTTGTTGCGCATACTGCGAGGCGCTGAGGCGCAAAACAACAAAAGTGCGAAGTGTATTTTGGAAGCCCTATTGAGTCGAAACACCCAGCCCTTCGAGTGAATAATTAAAAAGCAATTAATAGACAACGGCGCCTGCCACTGCCCACTGCTATGGAAAGTTTCTATCGAAATTCGGGGCCAAAATTAAATATGAAATAATTATTGTATTTTTTTTTGCTGATGTATATTTAATTGCTGCATACATTAAGGCGCTGCGTCGCGCCCTGAAAGTATGCAAATATTTACAGCAAACTCTGTAAATAGCAGCATTTTAAAATTTTTCATTGCATATTTTTAGGCTTAATCGAAACAACAAAAATAACATTTTATTTTCGGTTTTTTTCGTTCTTTTTCTTCTTCTTTGTCTTATTTTTCCATTGTTTGTTTTGTGTTGCTGACGCAGAGCAACAGTTGTCATTATTTTAAGTCCTCGTGTTGTCTGCGCGGTTATGGCGGTTCCTCTGATGCGTGGGGTCGTTCAAAATTACTCAACGCTTGAAGAGTTGTCAGCGATTGAGCACTCCAGAGGCTCTTTAGACAAAATTAAATATTTGCGTATACGTACTACGCCGTTGTCTTAATGAAACTCGCAGCAGTTTCTGATTATAAAAGCAGACAATATAAGCATCTACTTATGGCTGACATAACTTATTCTGCTTTTTCAGCTTTTTCTACTTTATCTGCTTAAAACAACTCAAAGACGACTCAGACACTTTGATGAGCCCTTTTACAAGATTTTTATATTTAAAATTTTTCACTTTCTTCAAGACTTATGGCTCAGTGGTGCTTCGTCTCACAATAATATTAAAAATTAAATTTTATAGCATTCTAAACATGTTTCTGACTTTAAAAAAAACGCACATCGATTATCTTCGCGGCAGCTATTTTAGTGCTGCATAAAATTTTTAATTCCTGCGTCTCGTCGTCTCATATGTCCTGCAAAAGCAAACATCGTTAAAATGACCTCACTTACACTTAGTCGCCACCGCCTGTCTGCACTTCCGCCGGCGCCCACGCGCTCTAACACACATCCGGTCGCCTGCGAATTGAGAGAAATGGCGGCCATCAGTGTTTTTATGGCTTAGCCAGCCATGTTGGCCCGATAAGGACAAGTGCCGCCATTATCCTTAAACATATTCAGCGACGTGCCGAACTGTTCAAATGAGTGTGCGTGAGAGAGTGAGTGAACGTGTTATTTTATGTGACTCATTTTTGATTGCAATAGATTTGAAAATTATCTTTGCTGCGAATCTTACTATCTGCTTCAGGTTCCATTTTATCCTACACCACTATTTCTAGCTCTTTATAACCAACCACGTCTTATTTCTCACTATCTTCTTTTCTTTAACGACTTTTCATACTCCGTTTCTCGTCTTCCATCTATCCTTCTTTTTCTATCTGTATTTTTTTCGCCTTCCTGCTTTTTTTATATTTTGTCCTCTACCTTCTTTTTCTAGTTCTTCCCTCTTCCTATTTCTTCCAGTTTCCTGCATTATCTCGAATTCTCTGCTCTTCGTCTTCCGTCTGCCTTCTTTTTCAAGTTTCTTATATTACCGCGAATTCTTTTTTCCTACGTTTTACTTCTTTTTTCCGTCTTCCATCTTTTTCTAATTCTTAGTGCTGCGAATCTTACTATATGCTTCAAGTTTCATTTTATTCTACACATCTCTTTCGACCTCTTTATAACCAACCAAGTCCTATTTTTCACGATTTTCTTTTCTTCAACGATTTTTCATACTCCGTTTCTCATCTTCCGTCTACTTTTTTTCTAGTTCTTAAAATTGCCAGGAATCCCACTATCCTTCTTTTTTTAATATTTTTTAATATTTTTTAGTTTCTGCCTTCCTTCTTCTTGTGTAGTTTTCCTCTTCCTTATTTTTCTACTTCTTATTTCTTCCCATTGCTTCTAGTTTTCTGCATTACCGCGAATCCCATATTCTCAGCTTCTCGTCTTCCGGCTGCCTTCTTTTTCAAGTTTCTTACATTACCGCGAATACCACTATCCCACTTCCTTCCTTTCCTACGTCATTCTTATTTCTTCCGTCTTATTTTTTTCTACTTTTTCGAATTGCTAGAAATCCTACTATCCTTCTTTTTTTAATCTTTCTTTTTATCCGCCTTCCTTCTTTTTGTATAGTTTTTCCTGTGCTTTCTTTTTCTGGTTCTCTTTCCCTCTTCCTATTTCTTCTAGTTTTCTGCATTAACGCGAATCCCTGTTTCTCGTCTTCCGCCTGCCTTCTTTTTCAAGTTTCTTGCATTGACGCGAGTAATACTATCTCACTTTATACTTTTCCTACGTCTTCCTCATTTTTTCCACCTTCCATATTTTTTTCTTCTTTTTTCCGTCTCCTTTCTGTCTCTAGTTTTCTAAAATATGTTTTTATTTTTTCTCTTCCTATTTCTTATATTTTTCTGCATTACCGCGAATTCCACCCTATATTCTCCACTTCTCGTCTTCCGTTTGCCTTCTCTTTCAAGTTTCTTGCATTACCGCGAATACCACTATTCCACATCCTTCTTTTCCTACGCGTTTCTCATTTTTTTCGTCTTCCATATGTTCTACTTCTTTTTTCCGTCTCCTTTCTGTCTCTAGTTTTTTGCAATATCGCTAATCCTGCTATCCCACTTCCTTCTTTTCCCCGTCTTTCTACTTTTTACATCCTTCTTTTTTTTAGTTTCCTGCATTACCGCGAATCCCACTATTAAACATTAAATTTTTCTAGTATTCCTTAATCCGAGTTTTAAATTCTCCGCTTCTAGTTTTGTTGGTATCCCTGATCTGTTTTTCTAATTCCTTGACTTCTGACTCCTCTTATGCTCCTAATTTATTTTTTTTCTCTTTCTCTTATTTTTCCTATAACTCTGATTTTTTTTTTCTTGTTATATTTTCTTAAATTTTCTATTTCACTTTCTCATGTTGCTGCTGCCACCATTTTTATGGTACGCGTAACTTTATTGCCGCCAGGATGCACTTTGCGCGCCATCGTTTGAAATGCTGTCATCGACGATGTCTTCATTTTCATCATCATCTTCATAGCAGCCATCATCGGCCTTAGTCATCGTCAACATTTTTCTTACTTTCGCAATTTTTCTTCTTCTTGTTGTTGCCGCTATTGATGGCATTTGAAATTGGCGGCTTAAACTGAAATGTGTTTCAGTCAACTGTCAACATAGCAGGCGCTAACAACATCTGACACTGACGTCGTGTAAAAATCTTAAAACTGCAAAAATAAACTGCCAGAAGAATAGGGTTTGTGGCATAGGGTTTGAGTGTTGAGCAGCGCGTGATTTAGTGAAAGTGGAAGCATTGACTTTTAAATAGCAGAGTGCTTCATATAATCAAATGTTTGCGCACTTATTTTATGTCAAAAAACATAAAGTTTTTAAAAATAAATTGCATGTTAAAATCATCAGATTATAAGTATCACAGAAAATCAGATATATCTATCTAGAATAAGTAGTTTAGCAGCCACCGCAAATAATGATTATTTTTTTATTATTGTTTTTAACTCAATAAATCATTCTGTAGATATCGCACGTCGAATCGAAAGGTTTAGTTGAAAAGTTTTTGCAGCAAACTTTTGTGGTTATTACACATACCTCAAATTTATGCAAGAGATAAAGTTTTATTTTTGATAAAATTACTATGACACATAACTATATAATGTACAGTTTTTGTTTGAATCGACATAATCAATCCTTTACCATGCCAAAGACAAAATTTCTGTAATTTTTCAAAAATATGTTGGGCATATCACAGATAAATAGTTAGATTGTAGGAAGACAAGATTCTTGGCAGGGTCTATCTGGTTTTTGGAATGATTTTAAGCAGACAAATTTGTATCTAAACAGCCGCTGATGACGGATATTCGAAATGCCGCAATATTTGCCAACCTGCTTTACACCTACCAAAATGTTTCATTTCCTCAGACAACATTTTTGGCAGGGTCGAGGCAGTTTAGAAAAATTTGCTCGAAAGATTTCAAGCAGAGAAAGGCACAGTTTGTATCACAAGCTATCTATTTTCTGCCCGTTATTAGAATATGCCGTGAATCTGCCATTAAAATTCAACAAAATTTAACAACCTGTCCGAGACAACATTTTTGGCATTTTTCTGGAATATTTCCGGCAAACACAAAGATAAATGGAATATTTTGGGAGTGTATAGTAGGTTGTAAAATTTTGTGGAATTTTAATGACAGATTCACGGCATATTTGGGGAACGGACACAAAACAGACAACTTGTGATACAAACTTTGACTTTCTCTGTTTAAAATATGTCTAAAATATGTGTCAAAACTGCCTCGACCCTGCCAAAAATTTTGTCTGGTGCAGTTTGTAAATTATTAAGGAATTTTTTAGGCGGATTCACAGCATATTTTGGGGATAGTATTCTGCTTCGAACATTTGTTGAGAACGCGAGACAAAATTTCTGGCATTTTATTTAGGAATATTTCCGGCATATTTCCGGAAAACAAAATGGAATATTTCGGAAGTGTAGACAAAATTTTTGGCAGTGTTGAGGCAGTTTGTAATTTTTTTTTCGTGAAATATGTCGAAAAACTGCTCTAAACTGCCATGATCCTGCCAAAAATTATGTCTGAGGAAACTCATAAAATGCATTTTTGAAATGTTTAAAGTTTCATATCGAAAAATTGAAAAAAAAAATTAATGGAAATTTAAAATTATACTCAAATTATTTTCAAACATTGTAGAAAATACTTTTTAAAGAACATATACAAAATGTAGAAGGTCCGAACAGCGCTGTTCGTTGCAAATTGCTGAAAAAAAACCGACTGTAAAATATGCTTTTGTTGAACCCATGTTTTTAATTTGAATAACTAATATTGAAGTTGCTGCAGTAGTTGTTCAAACAACCATTTTGTAACTAGAAAAACAGCAGGACCAAGAACAAAGTTACAACTAAAACTGCTGCAACCATAATTAATAATGAATGGTTGGCCACACTTGCAACGAGTGGGTGGGAGTGTGGAAAAATGGATGTCTGGCGTAGACGAAAGCAGAACAGCAGACGAAGAAGCAGTAGAAGTTGAAGAGAGAGAGAGTGACTGGCAGGATAAGTCAACGTGGGGGAAAAGAGCAGTTGTAAAAACTTGCAACTCTTAGGAGATTTAAAAAGGCGTAAATCTTACAACTTTTCAAACAACAATAACAGTTACTACAGTATTCGAAGAACGAACGCAGACACGTAAACGCACTTTCTCTCTCTCTCTTTCTCACACTTCTAGACATAGCCACATATGCAGTGTGCATGTGTGAAGTGCATTAGTATGCGCCACAGCAGCACAGCAACACCAACTTCGTGGCAACTTTCGATGCTGTCGAATCTCAGTCACTTGAAGTGCGACTCGACGCAAGTGCTTGACTTAAATAGCGCACATTAAATGTTGCATACTTTGGGGTGTGAATAAGGATGAAATAGTTATACTGTGAGGAATGTTTTAGAACTTTTAAATTTTATATTTTTCGTTTAACTTTTAAAAATAAATAGTTTGAATATAATTTATATATGGTACACAGAAAAAATTTCATATTGATGAATTTCGTTCTTCAAACCATGATTCATTGTATTGAAGAACTCTTCAATATATGGATAACTGCAAAACATCAATATTATGAATTCATTATCAATTTGATGAATGATCGAAAAAGTGTTCTTCAATATAATCAATGTCAATTTTTCAATTATTTTACGATATTTTATCGGATAATTTTTTTTTAATAAAAAAAAAATTATTCGGAAAAAAATTTATTCGAATAATTTTTTTTTTTAATTTTTTGAAAAATAAAAAAATATTTGAAAAAAAAAAATTCTTCAAATAATTTTTTTTTCGCAATTTTTCTTTTAAGTATTTTTTTTTGTCGAATATCTGTTTCTGGGTAGTGCTATAGGTTCTGAATTGATTCACAGGATCAACATTATTTTATAGCGAAATGGTACATTGTACGCTTCTAAAGCCTGAGGACCGATTGTAATGGAATACCCGATGATTATTTTCGTTGAATACTTGAGCAATAAGTTAACGTTTTTTCGACATATTTCAAACAGACAAACGCGGTGTTTGTATCATGAGCTGTCTGTTTTCTGCTCATTCCCAAAATATGCCGTGAATCTGCCATTAAAATTCCACACAATTTTGCAACCTACTATACACTTCCCAAAATATTCCATTTATCTGGGTGTTTGCCGGAAATATGCCCGAAATATTCCTGAATATTGCCAGAAATTCAGTCTCGCGTTGGTCCCTCGAACAACTAAATTTCTTAACACGTACCATTTCTCAGAGAATATCACTTAATAATAGCAAATATTGTTTTCTGCACTCACCCTGCCTCAGTTGCTGCGCCGCCCTCTATCTCTCTCACGATCGCTGCAGTTGCTGCTGCGCTCTGCCTCGTTGCTTGCACTCGTCTCCATCGTGATGCTGACGCCCGTCGCATTTTCCGAGCTCACGAACGGCGTCTCCACAAAGCGCATCTCCACCGTTTGCTCCTCATCGACCGAGTCGATGTCATTGTCCGACACCTGACACCTCGTTGTATCACTCAGCAGCATGTCGACGCGGTGCTGTGCATGCAGCAGCGTCGGCGTCAGAGCGGCGCCAGCGCCGTTGCCGTACGTTGCCTCACGCGGTATAATCAACAGCTGCTCCTTCGGCAGACTCGACTGCTGTGTGACGCCGTTGTCGTCCAGATCGTCAAAGTCCGTTGAGGCGCCGCCCGCACCACATGCGCCCTCACCACCGCCGTTACGCAGACGCGGTCCGCAGGTATTGCGCTCGCTGCGATTATAGCCACGCGTGATATTGATGATGTTGTTGTTGGAGGGGTTGAAGCAGGGCAGCACATGCTTGAACTCCTTGCGAAAGTTCTCGTTGAGCCAGGCGTACAGAAAGGGGTTGTAGCACGTGGAGGACATTGCCACCGAGTGGGCGACGAAGAAGAAGAGCGTATAGAAGCGCCACTCGTTCGACTTCTCGTAAAAGTCATCAAAGATGTTCACGACATTGATCGGCAGCCACGAGAGACCGAACACTGCCACCATGGAGATCAACATGCGGTTCGTGCGTTTTTTGCGATCGCGATCGGCCTCCTCGCGACGCGACGACTTTGAGCCGGGCTTGGCGCGTGCGCGCGCATTCAACTTGAACGAGACCCAGATGTAGCAGATGGAGATGATGACGAAGGGCAGCACGAACTGTAAAATTGACGTGACGGAGCCGAAAACCTTGCGGTAGTGCTCCGAAGGCCAGTTCTCCTCGCAGTAGGTGGTGCCCGGCAGATAGCCGTCGCTCTCGTCGGCACTCGAAGCGGCAACGGTTGCAGTACCGCCAGCGGCTGTGAGCACCTGCAGATAGGCGGCGGCGGAAGAAGGTGCCGGCGTTTGAGTGGCTTGCGGCAGCGCTGTTGCATTCAAATCCAGCTCGTTTGTGGTGTCATTGGCCAGCACGACTTTCATGTACATGCCGTAGGGCACCGTCGCGAGTAGCGAAAACACCCAGATGCTCACAATGATCAGGATGCAGGTGCGCAGTCTCATGCGCGGGTGAAACGGATAGATGATGACGAAGTAGCGATCGACGGCGATCGATGTCAACGTCAGCGTCGAGATGTAGATGCTGCAGCCCTGCGCAAACGACACCAGGTGGCACAGTGTGCGGCCGAATGCCCAGCGGCCCATGAAGGTGTAGAGCGGCGTAAAGGGCACCGCAAGAACGCAGAGCAATATGTCCGAGAGTGCGAGGTTCGTGATGAAAATGTTCGTGACCGTCTGCATGGCACGATTGCGCAACACGACGTAGCAGACGAGCACGTTGCCGAACACGCCCAGCACGAAGACGGTCGTGTAGAGGATGCAGAAGAAGATCTGTACGATGTCGTTGTTGATGAGGTCGGCGGCTTCAGCAGTCGCAACATCTGACGCCGCAGAGGTGCTGACGGTGGAGAGTTCATCGTTTGCATGGCTGCTGTTGTAGTTGTTGTTATTGTAGAGCATACGTGAGGCGGTGCTGGTGAGAAGTTGTGCGGCGGTGACAGCTGCGTCTGCTGTTGTTGTAAAAGTGTGCAGTGTTGATGTTGTTGTTGTGGTTGCAGTAGCGTCGTGCGGCAGCCATTGCAAGGCAACTTTTGTTGTTGCTGTTGTTGCTGCAGCAATTGCCGTTGCGTTTGACAGCATTTTGTTCTTGTTGTTGTTGCAGTGGTCCTGAACTTTTTTTTATTTTTTAAATATTTAAAAAGTGCAACAAACTTTTGTAGGGTGTTACAGCAAGAGGAAGTAGTCAGAAATACACATTTTGCTTTAGCACCTGGTTCAGTATTTCATTTTTTATATTGCTGAAAATAAATAGAAATAAAAAAATTTGATTTAATTGATTTAAATCATTGATTTACAAACTTTTTTTTATAAATAATTTAACAACCTGTTTTTCAAAAAAAAATACTATAAATACTATATGGATTATTTCATAAATTATAAAATCAGTTTCGAATTACTTATTTTTATTTTTTTAATTGTTTTAAAAAATATATTTACTGAAAAAAAATAGTTTTTTTTCGACCAATCATTTTTTAATAATATATTTTCAATAAAGGTAAAAAAAAAATTTTTAAAAAATAAAAAAAAAAATAAAAATAAAAAAAAATTAAAAATTAAAAAAAAAATTAAAATTTTTCAAATTTTCACAAAAAAAAATTCGAAAAATTGTGATTAACCTGCCTATTGTGTCGACCTCACCAATTGCTAATATTTATAATTATTTTTTGTAAAATCAATTCAAATACTTTTGTCACATATAATTTCGAGAGCTCCCTCAGTTATTAAATATTTAATGAATTGCTTAAAAGTGCTTTAGTCAATATGCGCAACATTTTGCGGAAAGCAGGAAGGACCCTTTTGTAATTATAGCAGCCAGCCATACAAAGTATATTTTACCGTCCAACTTACCATCCAACCGACGGTACCGGCAACAACAGGCGAGTGTAATTGAGCTCAATTAATGTAATTTTAAAAATTAATTATTAAAAGAATTGTTTTCGTTTTGGCCACAAAATGCGCGCAGGCTTTGCGTTTTGTTACGTCTTTCATGCTTTTTTTACTTCGAATGCCTTAAAGTGTACCTAGTTAATTTGAACACAGTCAGTCACAGCCTAAAGACTTTTTCATTTTTATTTACATTTTACATAAATATTTCATATTTTCAACGAAATTGTCGAAAAAGTTTTTTCTTTATTATTTTTTTTTTTTTTGCATTGAACGGCCCAAAACACGACTCGAGTCATGAGAACTTTTTGAAAGAAATGCCGAATCCATTAAAAACGTGCGTACTTTAAAAGCAACGCCACCTGAGGGCCAGCAATGGCAATGCGTTGTAAGTGCTTTTGCGGTGTTGCCTGCTTTTAGGCGCATGACAAAAAAAAACACATCTCCATTATATGCAGTAAAAGGTGAAAATGTGCTTTGCCGATTGACTGACGGACACACTGACTGACTGAATGACGAAGCACAAATTAAAGCAATTCGGTGTAAAAATTAAATTTATTTCAAGTGTCGATTGTTGGCTGGCAACAATGCAGGCAGCGTTTCAGGGAGCTGCGGTCTCCTCTGCCAACCGGGCTGCTGTCTGCACTCGAAGCACTTTCTTTGTTTGCGAGTGATTTTTGCAAGTTGTTGAAATTCATGCCAAACATTGAAAAATAACTGAAGTAATTCTTAGTAAACAATGCAGTGCATAAGCAAAAAAATACATGAAGAAAACGTTGAAAAATGAACGAAAATTTAATTAAAAATACAAATTTTTGAGTCGAATGTTGCAGTTGCTTTTGAAGTTTATTAATTGAACCGAATTAGTCAAACGGATGTCAGAAAAAGTTGGAAAAACCACAAGTCGAATTCGTCGTCTGTCTTAAGCCATTCTTAAAATAAATGCGAGTTCAAAACTCGATCTCGATTTTTGTATAATTTCCTATACAACTTTTGCTAAATTAATCTGTAGAACAAATCGCCACTATCATAATAAAATGTGCGAATGTGCATTTTTAAAAATGTTGGTAAATCAAATAATAAAACTTTAAAAATTGGTAAACATTATTTTTATTTTTTTTTTTTTTTTGTTATTTTGATTTATTCATCAATAAGCTAACGTATATAACATATCTATTGATTTAGACAACTAACAAATACAGATTTTGTGTGGCTATATCTTGATCAAAACGTAAATATTATTTCTTTTTTTTGGTACAAGACAACATAGTGATGTAAAGCAATTAATTGTTCGTTTTTAAAGCACCTATCGATTAGCATTATTATTTAAAAATAATTTTTAAATAAATTGTCGAATTTTTATTATTTGCAGGAAAAATGTTTGGCAATTTTTTTTTAAATTATGATACAAATCGATAGGTGCATTAAAAACAAACAATTAATTCCTTTGCACCACTGTTTTATTTTTTACCTATAAAAAGTTATCGCTTGCAAATAGCAAAATTCGAAAACGTGAAAAGGGCGAATTTTTTCGTTTTTTCGCCATAACTTTTTATTGGTACAAGACAAAATTGTTGTGTGAAGCAATTAATTGTCTGGTTTTAAAGCACCTATCGCTTGACATAACTATTTAAAAATATTTTTTTGAATTTTTATTATTTGCAAGAAATTTATTTTTAAATAATGATGTCAATCGATAGGTGCTTTAAAAACAAACAATTCATGCCTTTACATCACTACTTTATCTTATACCAGTAAAAATGTATAGCAAAAAAACGAAAAGATTCGCCCTTTTGGCATGACAATATTTTCCATTTTTCAAATTCGCCCTTTTGGTTTTTCTTTTGTAGCTAGAAATATCCAACAAAAACAATACACAATTTTGGCACAGGATACTTGAGGAAAAACTACATTCAAAAATGTAAAACAAAAACGCAAATATCAAAAATTACACATTCGACCCTTTGGCATGATAGTGAAGATATTTTTTCAGATTTCTCATTTTTTGTACGACGTTTTATTTATAATTAAAAATGTTCATTTGTATGCGAAATTATGAAAGCAGCCACATAAGTACTGCGAGTGCTATAAATAGATTTTCATTTTGAATAATTAATGGTTTCTGTTGTTTTTTCCAATGCTGACTATTTTTATTATTTATTGACAAACGTCATTGGCTTCGATAGAATGCAATGCAAATAATAATTTTAATTGAATTAAAAATTAATGGTTTCCGCGAAATGTAGAAAACTTTGCAACTTTATGGCATTTGAATTCGCTGAATTACTTATGTCGAAAGTTGTGCTGCCCACAAAAGCAGCAGCAATAGCAACAGCAAAAATAATATTAGCAACAACAACTGAAAATATCAACAACAAATGATTTGCTATTATAACCACAAAGTTTTAATGCAAACAGCGACAACAGTGGCAACTTCAAGCGTTGCCCATTAATTGAATGCAAACACTTTTGGGGGGAGGCGGCGGAAATTGTGGGCGGTTGGGTGGTTCGCTGCTCAGTTGACAGTTTTATTCATTGAGTTGTTGTCTGTGTTGTTGTGTTTTTTGTTATTTTTAATGTGATTTATTTGCTGATTGTAAGTAATATAATTGTTAAACACTTGGCATTTATTTTGAAATTTGCATTTCTATTAAATTGCGTTAAGGCGATGACTAAACTGTTTAAAATTTGATGTTTTATTGGTTATACAGGTTTTCTATGGTCACTGACTTAAAAAAAATTCTAACAAATTTTTATTGAAAGATTTCATTTGTCGAAAAAAATTATTAGAAAAAAAAAAATTTGAAAAAAAAATATAAAAAAAAAATTGAAAAAAAAATATGAAAAAAAAATAAAAAAAAATTGAAAAAAATATAAAAAAAATTGAAAAAAATATAAAAAAAAAATGATTCCTTAAAATTTTCGAAATAAAAAATACCAAGAATCAGAGTATTATAAGGACTGCGTCGAATAAAATTGTCCGTTACATATCGTCCCATAATGTGCTATTGCAAGATTCAAATAAAAAAAAATTGATCATAGTAGCTCTGAATTAAATGGCAGAAAATAATTTGTGTCAGTTATAGTCAATACAAAATTTATTTAACGCGAAAATGGCAAACGAAGTGGAAGTACGAGAAAATATAATTAAAAATTTTCAAAAACAACCTAGTTGGTCTTTTAAAAAAATTGCCAAGGAGGTAGGGGCTAACCCTAAGACCATTTCTCGCGTTATCAACCGCTTTAAGGAAGATCTGAGTATTGATCGGAAGAAAGATTCTGGTAAAAAAAGGCCCACATGATCGTGAAAAGTCGAAGAAGGTTGTGAATATTTTAAAGAAAGATCCAAGCATATCCGGAAGGAAATTGTCGGGAAAGGCGGATTGCTCAGAATCTTTCGTGCACAGGACTAAGAAGGAAGCTGGGCTGAAGACGTACAAGGTCCAAAAAGTTCCGGATAGAAATTCCGTCAAGAATGAAACCGCAAAACAACGAGCTAAAAAGCTGAATCAAGATTTTTTTTTTAAAATTCGATTGTTGCATAATGGACGGAATTTTCTGGGCAGGAATTTTATACAGCCGATTCTCGAGGAAATGTCGCTGAAAAATTCAAATAAAAAAATGACAAAATTCCCAAAGAAATTCCTTATTTGGCAGTCAATTTGCAGTTGTGGAAAAAGGAGCAGCTCATTCGTGACATCGGGTACAATTAATAGCGAAATATATGTGAAGGAATGCTTACAAAAGAGATTGCTTTCATTTTTACGCCAACATGAAGTGTCCACATTTTTTTTGGCCTGACCTCGCTTCATGTCACTACAGCAAAACGGCCTTAGAGTGGATCCAACAAAATGCAGTGATTTTGGTGCCTAGAGAAGCCAATCCACCAAACTGTCCAGAACTCAGGCCGATTGAGAGATACTGGGCTTTAGTAAAAAGGGAGATGAAGACAACAAAAAAAGTGGCCAAAGACCTTCAAGACTTTAAAAGAAAGTGGTCTTCAGCAGCTGTGAGGGTGTCGGACACAACCATTACAACATTAATGGAAGGGGTTCCGAAAAAATTAAAACTTTTTATTAAAAAATATTAATTTCTGGTTTTTTATATATATATTTTTTTGAATCTAAAAATAATTTGCAAAATAAAATATTTTATTCTATAAAAATTCGATTACTAGATTTCTAGATTTTTTCATTTTTGTAGCGGACAATTTTATTCGACGCAGTCCTTATTTTTGTTAAAAAAAAATTTGTTGAAAGAAAAAAAAATATAATTTTTGTTCGAATTTTCTTATATTAAAAAATTCTTGGACCATTTTTTTCGTTTATATTTTTTACGAACAATTGTTTTTCAAAAAAAAAAATTCTAATTTTTTTTCCCATTTTTTTATTCATTAAAATTTTTTGATTCGAAAATTATTTTTGTAAAAAAAAAAATTAGAACAATATGTGGTTTTTAATTTATTGAATAAGAACAGAAACTTGGAGACCAGTTTGGTGATAGGTTTGAAGGTCTGCATGAGGAGACGGATCGTGTCTATGCTAAACATGTCGCTAGTGAAGCGAAAAGGCACTAGGTGGCACCGTAGACACGAGATTTATTTAGAAGATGCAACTCATGCGTCTAAAATTAGTAGACTGTTTTTCGATACTGTATTGATTTAAATACAGCATGTCTTCCAAGTCATAATGCACGCATGCAAGGTGGAATTATTAGTGAAATATTAATGCATAAAATATAATGTGAAGTAAAATAAAATACCTAAAATTTAAAATATATAAAAAAAGTAGCAATAAATGAACAAAAAAATATTTAAATAAAAAATATGTTTTATTTACTGAATTATTGATTCCGATCACAGAACAGGATTTGGAGGACTAGTTCTTGATAGGTCTAAAGGTACCGCACAGGGAAAACATTTTTGAAGACCAGTCCTGTGATATGTCTGTAGGAAGTGTTAATTGACCCCTCTCTATGACAACGCCTTGTCAAAGTTGCCGGTTGGTTTCATTATAAAGATCCTGAACTAGGACCGGTTACCTGTCTCCGAGGAACCAGACACGTGCCTAGTCTAGGACCGGTTGGTTTCCCCGTAGGCATGATATTAAAATTATCAAACGAAATTTTCACAATTTCAATTTTTAAAAATCTTAAATTCATTTATTTCTTCTTTACTGTCTGATTGCGTATAACGAACACACAATCAAATTTGTCAGAGGGACTATGTTTTTGTTTTTATTTGTAATTCGTATTTTTACGTCGTGTTACGTATAGGTTACACTATACCAATTTTTGTGCGAAGTGATTCGAATTAACTTGGTCTGGAAGTCGCCTGAAAAATTTCGTTTTAATAATAATAATAATAGTTTGGAGCTACAGTCCTGTTTAGAACTTCGGCCGAGCTCTCTTACCATTTTGAGCTGTGCGTGTTATATTTGTACTCAAATTGGTGGGACCTACAGTTTATTGCCGAATCCGAACGGTCGTTTTAATATGACTAAAATTCGATTTTGAAAGTAAAATAATATTTTTTTTTATTATAATATTTATTACTTTTTGTTATGCACAAATTCAAATACCGCGAATTATTTATTAATAGCAAAATCAACAACATCAGCGTGTGACGCAAATTGTTATTTTATGAAATGTAACTCGTGTGCATAAAATCAACCAATTCATTTATGAGTTTATTATTTATTTGATTATTTTATTATTCAAATTTTCTACTACTTGCAACAACAACATGAAATTGTTTATTTGACTTATTTTGTGCCGACTCAATCTATAATCAAAATTATGTGCTTGCCATAATATACAAATAAAACTGACTAAAAAAACTAAAAAAAAGAAAAACTATATAAAAATAAAATGGAATAACAAAAACTGTATAAAAATAAAACATAATAAAAAATAAATATAAATACATTTTTTAAACATATGTAGTCATTAATAATGACGCATTTGCTAAATTTATCAAAAAAAAATGTTGCTGATAATTTATAGCATAAAATATGCGCTGCTCGGAGGTCTTTTTAAGCAAACAAATATTAATATTTAATATTTTTGAATATGTTTGCATTGGTATAAATGATGCATAAAAACAAAAAGTGATTACATTATTCGACAAAATGTGAAAACAACTTTATATTTAAATTATCTTGACAATTAAAAAAAAAAAATCATTTACATTTGAACTACTGAGACTTTGACTTTAAATACAAATTCCCAGGATGCAGTCATAAATTATGATACATTTGCTGCAGCTAAATTTATCAAAAAAACAAAAATGTTGCTGATAACACAGTGTAGCAAAAGCCCACTTTTTTTGGTGCTAGAGATTTGACATTTTTTTTAGAATCCTTGAGTAACCTGCCGAAATTCCACCAAACAAATTTATGTCCCATCACGTCAGGTTTACGAGATATATGACCATAAAGGTCCTATAGTGAGCGCAATATTACTGTTGGTTTATTGAGAAAACTGTAGTAGTTATGGAGTTGTTGTCTGAGAACCAAATGTAGACACTATCCAAGGCTTCATATGTGTAGAGCATATTAAATTTCAATCTCGTCCTTTTAATACCAATATTAATGATTTTCAAAGTATCAATATACATAATCGACTAATTTCATTTTACGGAGTTGCATATGTATCATATTGTCCATGGAAAAAATATTCAGCGTAAAAAAACCTAAAAAATTGCCAAATAGGTCAAAGCCGTACGAGCTGTACTTTCTCTAATACTGAGCACTGCAAAATATTTTTAATTTTATATGAAACTGCATAATACTAAAGTTTTTACTAGCTGAAAATCGAATGATCCTTTATCGGTGCCAAGGATTTGGCTTTATTTTTAATATCTTGATTGTGTGAAAAATTTTATCATACTATAAAATTATGTTCTATCACGTCAGGATTTCGAGGTATTTAACCCCAAATATCTGGTAAATCCTTAATTTTCATAGTAACATTTCTTGAAAACGGTATTAGATATGGATTTCTTGACTGAAAACCAAATGTTGGCATTCACCTAAGGATATTTTCTGTAGTACAACCATCAATATTAAGGATTTTCAAAAAACTCTGTAGATAATTGGCCAAATTTTTATGAAGAATTCATAAATGTATCATTATGTCTTTGGGAAAAATATTAGTCACATCAAAACAGTAAAATTGACATAGAAGTCAAGGCCATTCGAGTTATGGTTTCTTTTATATTAAGCACTGAATGTATTTTTCAAATTTTCTTATGTACAAAAACTAAAATTTGTAATTTTTGACATTTGCAATTTTTTACATTTTTGAATGTAGTTTTTCCATAAGTGTACGGTGCAAAAATTGTGTGTGGTTTTGTTGAATACCTCTAGCCACAAAAGACAAAATCAACAGGGCGAATTTGAAAATCTTGTCATGCTAAAAGGGCGAATATTTTCGTTTTTATGTCATACTTTTTTACAGAAACAAGATAAAATAGTGATGTAAATGCATGAATGGGTTGTTTTAGAGCACATATCGACTGGCATCATTATTTAAAAATAATTTTAGGAATTTTTTATTGGCAAGAAAAATGTTTGGCAAATTAATTTTTAAATAATGATGCAAATTGATAGGTGCTTTAAAAACAAACAATTAATGCCTTTACAACACCATTTAATTTTGTATCCATGAAAAGTTATGGCATAGGATATAGCCTCACAAAATCCGTATTTATAATGAAGTACGTTGTACAAATCAAAATATATTTTATATACGCAATGCTAATTTATGAACAAACAAAAATAATAATAAAAATGAAAAAAAACAAAAAAAAATTACTAATTTTTAAATCAATTACATTTCCCAACATTTTTAAAAACCCATGTAGGAAAAAACGATCGGCCTATGGTTTGCCCAGATTTGCGCCAATAGTACTCAACTCTGGGCCAAGTACAAAATCAGGAGTTGGCCTTGGGATGATAACTAGGGCGCAATACTGCGATCGAAGGTTTGGCACAATGCCAGAAAACAATATTGGCACAAAATTGGACCAATATTGTTCAATGTATGTCAAAAATGCAAGAAAATATAAATTTTTACTTTCCTTTTCTTCCATTCTACTTATTTTATTTCTCATTTATTTTATACAATTTCCAATTTTTCGAATTTTAAGTAATTTAACAATTGTAGAAAAAATTTCAGTTGTCATAAGTTGGAATCGAATTCCTGACTCCGAATTTAACGTGCACTGTTCTTCGCGGTAGGCTACGCATCAATATAAATTTGTCTGAGATGTTTGCTACAAAAATAAAATTTTTGATTTTTTTTTTTCTAATTTGACAATTTTTTCTGATGTGACAGACATTTTCAAATTCTAAACTTCAAGATTTTGAATAAAAAAAATGGCCGATATTTATTAAAAAAAAAAATAATAAAAAAAATATCATAAAAAAAATTCTTCGAAATATATTTTTATCGAGAAAAAAACTGATCAATAAAAAAAAAAATTAACTTAAAATTCGAAAATGAAAAATTAAATCAAAAAAATATATCCGAAGAAAATGTGTTCCAATAAATTATTTTTCGAAATCAATGTTCGAATAAAAATATTTGTTCGAAATTAATGTTCGAATAAAAATATTTTTTCGGAATAAATAAAAATATAAAAAAAAATATATTTTTAATGTTCGAATAAAAATATTTTTTCGAATAATAATATTTTTTCGAAACTAATGTTCGAATAAAATTATTTTTTTCAAAATTAATATTCGAATAAAATTATTTTTTTCGAAATAAATGTTCGTATATAAACATTTTTTTCGAATAAAATTATTTTTTTCGAAATTAATAATCGAATAAAAATATTTTATCGAAATAAATGTTCGAATATAAATATTTTTTTCGAATAATAATATTTTTTCCGAAATTAATGTTCGAAATAAATTATTTTTTTCGAAATTAATATTCGAATAAAAATATTTTTTCGAAATAAATGTTCGAAATGAAATATAAATATTTTTTTCGAATAATGATATTTTTTTCGAAATTAATGTTCGAATAAAATTATTTTTTTCAAAATTAATATTCGAATAAAAATATTTTTTTCGAAATAAATGTTCGTATATAAACATTTTTTTCGAATTAAATTATTGTTTTCGAAATTAATATTCGAATAAAAATATTTTTTCGAAATTAATGTTCGAATAAAATTATTTTTTTCATAATTAATATTCGAATAAAAATATTTTTTCGAAATAAATGTTCGTATATAAATATATTTTTCGAAATTAATGTTCGAATTAAATTATTTTTTTTCGAAATTAATATTCGAATAAAAATATTTTTTCGATATTAATGTTCGAATAAAAAAATTTTTTCGAATAATAATATTTTTCGAAATTTATGTTCGAATAAAATTATATTTTTCAAAATTAATATTCGAATAAAAATATTTGTTCGAAATAAATGTTCGTATATAAATATTTTTTTCGAATAATGATATTTTTTACGAAATTAATGTTCGAATTAAATTATTTTTTTTCGAAATTAATATTCGAATAAAAATATTTTTTTCGAAATTAATGTTCGAATTAAAATATTTTTTTCGAAATTAATGATCGAATAAAAATATTTTTTTGGAATATAAAAATTAGAAAATCCGTTAAAAAAAATTTAAAAAATTCGAATATAATAAAAATTGAAAAAAACAAATTCTAAAAAAATAATTGAAATAAAACGATTTTTGAATTTTTTATAAAACATATATTTTTTATAAGCTAGTTATTTAAATTATAAATAGTTGTAATTATAAAAAAAAACTTAAGAAAATATTTTTCTAATTTATCCATGTCGAGTAAGATATAATAAACAAAAACCACTTGAGAACTCTAAATATGGCAATAAATGAACGAAAAACTCATATTTTGATTTAAATTGTACAAATATTTTGCGTCTTATGTATTTGTTCATTAATATGATGAATCGTAGTCGTTTTCTCATACATTTCATCAAATTGCAGAATACTTCTTAAGGCATTCATCAAATTGATGATGAATTCATAACATAGATGTTTTGTAATGATTACTATTACGAATTGTGCTTCAATACAATGAATCCTGGTTTGAAGAACGAAATACATCAATATGCTAAAGTTTTTTTGTACCTCCCATGAGATTTTACACTAGCAAAGGGTTTTTTTTATTCTAAGAAGTGACTGCCAAAGTATTGATTGCTAGTTTTCCAAAATCAGCAATCGCGAATTATATGGAAATATTGTAGATGTTGATCAGTGTTATTTAATTAAATTGCTGTTGGTACTCTGTACTAACCACATATTCAGTGCAATGCCTAAGTTTAGTCATTTTGCCTAAATTGCTGCATGGTTTGAATGACAGGCATTATTGCCAATTGTGACAATTATTTTTGTTGTGTTTATCATATCGCTAACCACATTGTTCGGTCGTCAGTCATTTAGTCATTTGCGACAGTTGAAATGCGCGACATAAATTATTAAAATCATCCACATATCGTATCAGGCGCTGGCTGGCTGACTGACTTTGTTGTGTGCGTGCGTTTTAATAATGAAGCATGCTTTTAGGCGCTTGTGCAGGGTGCAGCGCAGCAAACACAGCAACAGCTGTAAAAGCAGCCGCCGCGTTCACCTCATGGCGCCGTCAACGCGAAACAGTCGACCGGCCGCCCACCGTGACGTATGAGTCACATCTAAATTTGAGTGGTGCAGCCAGTAGTTGTGGCTTGAATTATTATTTTTATTTAATTAGACATTCAAGTGCCAGCGCAACTTAAGTGCGCTGTCATGACTAAATTAAATTAAAAATGTTAATAATTTAAAAATTAAAAATTCATATAAAATATAAAAATCGAAAATTTAATTAAAATATATAAAAAAGAAAAATTAAAACCTACTCTGTCGAAAGTGCTTTTTGTCACAAAAATAGAAACTTTCAGAATTTAATGCAATTACAGCTTTACCATATTCTGCACTTAGTGCATTCTGCTCTTTTAAAAAAATACAGATTCTCAATGATTAATTATTGCTCGGTCGACACTATAAATAAAATTAATATGAAAATAAGTGGCTGGCGTTGACCTTGATGTGGCCTGCCAATTATGTGAAAATGAAACTCGTTGTGTTTTTCATTTATTTTTGTATTTTTCCATTGCGATATTAATGCATAGAACTGACACTGAATGAAAAAGTAATTAGTGCACGATTTCGCGGAATTGTACTCGATTTTTCCATGCTGCTCGACTATTACAATACATTCTCAGTCACATCGATGTTTTTTTAATTATTATTATTTTGAAAATAAGTTTTTTTTTTCAATATAGTATAATTAAAAAATATTTGAATTAACGTTAGCGCTTTGTTTTGATGTTTTTGACATTCGATATTCAAAACATTCGTAAATTAAATATTCCCACGGAATTTCTTCGTTGAACAAAAGCAAAATACAGAATATTTTGAATATTTTAGAAGCATTTATTAACTAAAAATAAACAAGCACATTATTAATGGTTATACGGAGAATAGCAATAGATCAAAATTACTAACTTGTTGAATTTGTTTTACTTTGAAAAATATGTCCTATCTACAATTTTATAAAAAATTTACTGAAAAATAGCAGTCATCACTAGAATTTTTATCCGACTATAATCCAATAATAAAAATATCAAGTAAACATTTTTTCAAAGTAATTTGTATTAAAATTTCAATATCCTTATTCATTGTCTTCATTTCGTAAAACGAAAAGAAATTCGTTAATCGTTTTTATTGCATTCGATAAAAAAAAATGTTGTCACTGAAATTTCTGACTTTTTTTGACGAATCACTTTTAGTTGCATTGTACGAAATAAGAGGGTACTTTAAAGATTACCAAAACTATGTTCAAAGATTATATTTTTAAAGCTAGACCAGATGGCAAAAAGTTAGTTATTTGAATCGTTATTAATCATAAATCATTTTCATTTTTATCATTAGCTCATATCGTCACTGAGATGCCAAAGCGACGAATGTGAATTTTTAAAATGTTGTTAAATTAAATTATAAAGTTTGAAATACTTTAAAATTAGTAAAAATTATCGTTTTTTTAAATTTTTTTTTGTTATTTTGGTTTACTCATTTAATTAGCATCACGTGTATAAAATATCTCTTAATTTGGACAATTTACTATATTATAAATACGTGTTTTGTGTGTCTATATCCTGATCAAAACGGAAATATTTCAGTTTTTTTGCCATAACTTTGCATGGGTACAAAATCAAATAGTGTTGTTAAGGCATTAATTGTTTGTTTTAAAAGCACCTATTGATTGGCATCAGTATTTAAAAATAATTTGCCAAACATTTTTCTTGCAAATGAGAAAAATTCAAAAAAATATTTTAAAATAATGATGCGTTAAAAACAAACAATCAATGCCGTCACATAATTATTTTATTTTGTATCAATTAGAAGTTATCGCATGCAAATAGCAAAATTCGTCATGCCAAAAGGGCGAATCTTTTCGTTTTTTTGCCATTCATTTTTATTGGTACAAGACAAAATTGTGGTGTAAAGCAATTAATTGTTTGTTTTTAAAGCACATATCGATTGGCATCATTATTTAAAAATAATTTTTCGAATTGTTGTTATATGGACAAAAAAATATTTGTTAAATTATTTTTAAATAATGGTGCTAATCGATAGATCTTTTAGAATAAAAAATTCATGTCTTTGTATCACTATTTTATCTTGTACCAGTAAAATGTTATGGCAAAAAAAAGAGAAAATTCGCCCTTTTGGTTTTGTCTTTTGTGGCTAGAAATATTCGACAAAACTACACATGATTTTGGCACAGTATAACTAACATTCAAAACATGTAAAAAAAACGCAAATGTCAAAAATTAAACATTTGTTCCTAATTGTGCCCATAATTAAAAAAAAAAATCTGATATGACGGAATTAGGAACAGGTGACGAAATAATGTTTTTTTTAATTATGTTTTATTTCATACGTTCAAAATACCATATTTGATTTATAAAAAATGGTATTTGATTTTTTTATATTTTTGTTGATTGTTCTATTTGTTGCTGCCAACATGTTGTTGTGCCACTTGTAACGATTGCTCATAATTCCGTTGTCGTTGTCTCGCTGGTTTTCCTCACTTTGCCATTGTTGTCTGTCCTGCGTCGTTGGTATGATGGAGAATGGTTCGAACATGACAGGCAAATAATGACAGAAAAACTGTCACTAAAATGCAAAAGTGCTGTCAATTCAACAACAACAACAATAAACAACAAAAACAAAACCAACAATCGCTTAATTTGTTTATAGCACACAGACAACACACACTTGTTGCTGTTGTTGTTGTTGCTATTATTATTTTTTGTTATTGTTGTCTCATTGAGTACCATCAATCGTTCAACTTATCTCGCACATGTGCGCGAGCGAGCGAAAGAAAGAGCGAGAGAAAGAGCGCGATATAGAGAGACGGCCGCGATGAAAATCACTGACTGATAAATGTTATTAACGCAATTTTCACAATGGCTGCCATTTATATTTCATTAAAACTGATTTCCACTTTGGCGGACGACGCATAAATGACGCAGTCACCACCACCGAACACCGAGTAGGAACTGCGGCTCTTGTCTACTGCGTAATTCTTAAAAATAATTCATAAATTATGAGTTATAAAGCATAAAGTAATAAATCATATTATGCGAAATAAAACATAAAGTTTTAAGTAAAAAATTAACAAATTTAAATATTTTCGTTTTAAATATAATTTGTAGCAATGTTAAAATTAATAGTTTTTTGATATTGTTTTAATAGGTTTTACTAGTGAATAATAAAAATGACTTAACACTTGAATATGCTAATTTAGTTATTTTGTCCACCTCACAATTCCTAAGTATATTTCAATTAAATTTATCGTTCATCGTTCAAAATTCAAATCGAATACAAATCGAATTGAATTCGTTACACACATGATACAACTACCAGGTAGTAGTAACAAAAGTTGCTCCCTCTCAACTAAAAATGTAAACAAATAGAAAATAAAAACAAATGAAAATGACATTAAATTTAAAGTTAAAACTTTCAAATAATTGTGATATTTCCTAAAGCAAAAAAACAAAATGATTGATATGCAACAGGAACCAGAGCTGTTTAGTTTTGCGGTTCCGGACGTTATTAACTCGATCGGAAATGCTCTCCCGCACACTTAATACAGTGCCATGAACATTTCCGAACGCAGGGGGAAATGCAGGGGCTGTATACTTGCATCACTTTTTTTACAAAAGCCCTTCGTTACGAGCACCTACATGCATGCGGGTCACGAAATATTAAATCGCAAACTCGTAACCGTGTTTCAAAAACACAAACTGCAGCACCAGCCCTCAAAAACAATGATAAAACGTAGGGAAAGTGAGATGACAATCATTGCGTGCACAAATATTTCGCTCCAACGCTATTACAGCTAACGAAGGGCACGTGCAATATAGTGCCAAACGTTCCAATGTATTGAAATACATGCGATGTTCGATGACGACTTGAAAAGCATCTTCATTTAATTTTTCAAAATAATTAAACATAAACAAAAATTATTGAAGTTTGAAAAGGAAATAAAATATACAAAAGTCTTGATGAAAAAAAAATCAAAAAAGTTTGACATTACTTTGGGACTTTTGGCATTTCGGTAGGCACAGAAGTAGAACAAGAATAAATTTCTCTTTTTATTCTAGTACCTTATAGTTGTATCATGGTTACACAGTACTCGAATTAATTTTAAAGGGTTTTTCAATAAGAGCCGCTACAAAAGTTTTTTTTTAAATAAAACAAAAACGGTTTTGGATATCAATGAAATTCTTTATTCCTCTAAAAGTACGTTCGATGCCATTATGTATGGAACTCGATTTCTTTTGCATGGCCACCACGGGCACGCTTGCAGAAGTCCAGACGCTGAACCCAATTTTCGACAGTTTTCAAGCATAAATCGGCCGATACTGCTGCAATCTCACGTTCGATGTTCGTACGAAGTTCATCTATCGTCGGCATAGACCATAGACTTGACGTAGCCCCAAATAGTCTAACGGCGTCAAATCGCACGACCGAGGCGGCCAATCGACTGGACCATTTCGTGAGAAAACACGTTCTCCAAACATGGTTTCCAATAAATTGATTGTGGCATTCGCTGTGTGGCTTGTGGCGCCGTCCTGTTGGAACCACATGTCCTCCAAGTCCATATCATCCAATTGGGGCCAAAAATATTCGGTTATCATTGAACGGTAGCGATTCCCATTCACAGTAACGTGCCGGTCTTGATCATCACGGAAGAAGTACGGCCCAATGACGCCGCCGGCCCATAAACCGCACCAAACCGTAATTTTTTCGGGATGCAATGATGACTCATGGAGTACGTGTGGATTGCTGTCTGACTAATAACGCATATTTTGTTTATTGACGAAGCCATTCAGCCAGAAATGAGACTCATCGCTGAAGATGATTTACCGAATTTCGGTAGTAAATTTTAATAATTTCGACTCGTTGTTGGCTCGTATATCTTTCCATCATGAAATGGCAAACCTTACAGAAGAGAACTGTCAAAAGAGCGGCAAGAAATATGGCGTCGTTTGCTGTCCCTGTCGCTCTACTTTTGTAGCGTCCCTGTTGAAAACCCCTTTATTTCGTATAAAAAGAAATGAAAATCTGTAAAATCATAAAAATTAATCGATTTCCTGTTGGGGTGAAGCTCTTCGCTGCTCAATGCGGAACTTTTTCTAGGGCAGCTGAGATTAGAATCAATTTTTAGAAGTGATTATGATTTAGATAAACGGATCGAACATATGCGCGCCATATGGATAGACAGACGGACATAAAACAAAGATAGACAATCTGAAGTTTATGCGACGGACATTCACACAATTCATATTTGTGCTGACTGTCAGATGGATTTCTTCGATATCTCTTAGAAAAATATGACATTTAAAATATTATTTAAGTATGTGATATATGCATAATTAAAAGTTACAAAAGATCAGCAAACAAATGTATATGATTTGTGATATTTTCCTATGATATTCTTGGTTTGTTGCGATATCACAAGAATATATCTGTGGCAATATGAATTAACAACATAACTCGAGATATGTTCAAATCAAATTGAGTTATTAATACCATTGTACTTCGGATATACGAAATAATTTTGTGTCAAATTTTGATCCCGATTTTTCTTATAGTTGCTGAGATACAAGCAAAAAAACCTAAAAGCATATCGTCGTTGTAGAACGAAAAGTCACCAAATACATTTTCAAAATGCCAAATATTCATACAAAAATCTTTATATAACAATCAATTTTTAATCGATGATCTCAATTTTTTTATCACATTATAAGAAAATGTAATTCTATCAATTGATATTTTCGGAATTAGTTGTAAAGTTTAAAATTTGTCTTCTAAAAAGTTGAAGAAATAGACTTATGCTTTTATTTCATACTAGCTGGACCCGTGCACGACTCGTGTCAAGATTTTGTGAATTCATTGATATAAAGCGATTTTATTAATATAAAAAACATTATTATTATTTTTTTATATCAGGGGCCCGTGCTTCGCTGTGGAAGTTTTTATTGGTTTTATAAATGTAGTAACCAAATAATAATTCTCCGCCAAAACAACTTTTCGCCGCAGAATTCTACCCAGTAGAAATCTTCGCCGTAAAATTCTTCCCCATAGAACGCTTTACCGTAGAATTTTTCCCGGTAGAACTCTTCCCGGTAGAATTCTTCCCCGTAGAGTTTTTCCCAGTAGATGTTTTTTTAGTTTAGTGAATTTTTAGTGTGTTGAATTTTTAGTTTAGTGAATTTTTAGTGTGGTGAGTTTTGGTGTGGTGAGTTTTAGTGCGGTGAGTTTTATTGTGGTGAGTTTTAGTGCGGTGAGTTTTTGTGTGGTGAGTTTCGGTGTGGTGAGTTTTTAGTATGGTGAGTTTTGGTGTGGTGAGTTTCAGTGTGGTGAGCTTTATTGTGTTGAGTTTTAGTGTGGTGATTTTTGGAGTGGTGAATTTTGGTGTGGTGAGTTTTAGTGTGGTGAGTTTTAGTATGGTGAATTTTAGTGTGGTGAGTTTTAGCGTGGTGAGTTTTATTGTGGTGAGTTTTAGTGTGGTGAGTTTTAGTGTGGTGAATTTTAGTGTGCTGAGTTTTAGAGTGGTGAATTTTAGTTTTTTGTTTAATCTTTTTGGATTGTGTATGTGCTGAGTATGTCGTTTTGAAAGTTTAGGTTGTATGGGAGGTACCACGCCCCTTTGTCCAATCCCGCCCATATATAGCCTATGACATCCTCCGGACTCCTTAGTATCCTGTGGCAAAATTTCAGTTAAATCGGTTCAGCGGTTTAGACGTGATGCTGGAACAAACAGACTGACAGACGGATCAAGAATTTTATATATATAGATTGCCACAGATATTGCAATATGTGTTTCCAATATCAAAGTCGGTATAATTCGAAACTACACCAAGAAAATTAATGTAGTAAAATTTACTAAATTAAAGTATTTCTATTAAAAAAAATATATATAGTTCTACTATATATTTTATTAGTTTTAAAAAAAGATGTATTTATTTCAATTAATATTGCTACATATTGTAATAGTAAGTCGTTTTATACTTCCTTCTTTGTTTTTCTTGATTTTTTAATTATTTGAGTATAGCGAAAATAAATACATTATGTACATATTTACACTAACAAATGTACTAAAGTTTGCATAAATATGTAGTAAAATTATGTAAATATTTTTTATATAAAAAATGTAGTAAAAGCACATAAAATATATATAACGAATACCTTTATTTATGGGCGTATGTATTTCTTTTAAAGAAATATTTCTTTTAGCGTAAATAAAGTATTTTTTTACAAATCGAAGAAATATCGTAACCATTCGTGTTGGAGAGATTATTCAATTAAAAGTTGAATAGAAAATTGTTAAAAATTTTAATTAAAGAAGTTTTTCTTTCCGCGAAAAAAATAACTGTATTAAAAGTTTTTTTTTTCGCTGTACAACTTGAAAGTAACTC
The DNA here is from genome assembly GCA_951804985.1 of Dryomyza anilis. NCBI lineage: Eukaryota > Metazoa > Arthropoda > Insecta > Diptera > Dryomyzidae > Dryomyza > Dryomyza anilis. Next base: position 2,102,396 of record OX638134.1, read on the forward strand.
GAACTATCATGCCAAAGGGGTGAATGTGTAATTTTTGACATCTGCGTTTTTTACATTTTTGAATGTAGTTTTTCCTCAAGTATACTGTGCCAAAATATGTGTGTGATTTTGTTGGATATTTCTAACTACAAAACACAAAACCAAAAGGGCGAATTAAAAAATTGAAAATCTTGTCATGCCAAAAGGGCGAATCTTTTCGTTTTTTTGCCATAACTTTTTATTGGTATAATATAAAATAGTGATGCAAAGGCATTAATTGTTTGTTTTTAAAGCACCTATCGATTAGCATCATTATTTTAAAATAATTTTTTGAATTTTTATTACTTGCAAGAAAAATGTTAGGCAAATTATTTTTAAATAATGATGCAAATTAATAGGTGCTTTGGAAACAAACAATTACTGCATTTACATCTCTATTTTATCTTGCTCAAATAAAGAGTTATAGACAAAAACGAAAACATTGGCCTTTCTGACATGACAAGATTTTCAATTTTTCAAAATATTTCGTTTTTTTGCTATAACTGTTCATTGTTACAAGATAAAATAGTAGTGTAAAGGCATTAATTGTTTGTTTTTAAAGCACCTATCGATTGGCATCATTATTTAAAAATAATTTGCCAAACATTTCTCCTGCAAATAACAAATGAAAAATAAATGTTTGGCAAATTATTTTTAAATAATGATGCAAATTGATAGGTGCTTTGAAAACAAACAATTAATGCCTTTACATTACTAGTTTATCTTGCGTAAATAAATAGTTATAGCAAAAAAACAAAAATATTTACATTTTGGTCAGGATATAGCCACACAAAATCCGTATTTATAATTCAGTAAGTTGTCCAAATAGAAAGATATTTTATATACGTTGTGAGAATTGATGGATAAACCAAAATAACATATAAAATTGAAAAAAAAAAATTTTTACTAATTTTTAAAGCACTTCAAACATTAAAATTTTAAGATGCACTTTCGCCCTTCGGCATGACAGGGACAATATTAAAATTAGTCTTGACAATTAAAGAAAAATTGCCTTTAAATTTCTTGTAAAATATTTTTTCAGAGTACTGTATTGTTTTGTATTCTACGTAAAATCACCCAGCGAATGGCTAAAAACATATCATTGCAAATATCTCAAATACGTTACGAAAGAGGAAAAAAACTGAGTATGCAGTCAAAATCAGCATCACCGAATTATATAGAATTGATGTATGTCATGTAATTAGACATGTTTAACTTCTCTTAGAGTGTCGGAATTAGTAAGATTTACGTCATCAGTTACAATTAATGTTACGCATACGCACCGCTCCGTAAATTATATAATATCTTCTGTAATTTCCAAAGTTTAAATATTGTTTTTTTATAACTCATTTAATTGCGCAATATCTCTGTGACTTCCTGTGCTTTATTTTTTGAAATTAATGTTGCTCATACGCCGCCAAATACCTAAGTTGTTTGCTAATGCAACTCAGGTATTTGATTGCCTTGCCAGGCACTAAAAAATCACTGAATCAATTGCAACTTTTACTACTCACATCAATGATTAACAAGCACGCATAACATGGAAAAATAACCAAGCTGATGGTGCTGGAAACTGGCAAAAATCGCAAGAATCGTTAGAATTGAAATTCCGCAGAGGTTCAGCGGTGTCATAAAACAGCAAATAATCGAAGAGTCTTGCAAATGGAACGAATAAACGGGCATAGGGAAGCACGATCGGAAGGACTACAAGACAATGCGACAGGCAAAAACATGCTGTACGCATTGCTCAGTTTTTTTTATAGCAAATCAATAAAAACAATAAAAAGTGCGTCTGCAGGGAGGCATAAAATGTCAAAAGGTGACGCATTGCAAACGTGAAGCGACATAAAAGCAACACCTGGCAAATATCCTTGGCAAGGCGGCACAGCATATGGGCGGCAAGAAAGGTTGCTGAAAATCACGGCGCAGTTTTGAAGCGAAGTACTGGAAATATTTGCAAAAAGACAGACAGTGACTGTCAGTCATTCATTCAAACATAGACCGTCAGACAATATAGTCAGCTATATTTGTAGTTGTTAACATGCCATTGTTTTTTGTTGTTCTTATTGTGAAACTGTTTTGCATATTTTCGCCATGAAAGTACACGCAGCAACGGCTTCCATAGCAGATTTCCATGCAAATTGAGCGCCCTAAGCGCGCGTTTCCGCTTCCGTCGTCCCCGCACAGACTGACTTCCGCTGCAGCAACCTTAACTGAATTTTATGGCTTAGCGCCTAGTGCTGGCTTTCGATTTTAAATCGTAATTTGAACGGCTCAAGTGTTGAGTAGGTGTTAAAAATGCTAATTTGAAGCGACCAACGCCCATTGCTTGTTCAACCGTACTTTCGTCCTTTTGTGCGTTCGTCGTTTATGTGTCCTGTTGTCTGTCTATCTGTCTGCTTGTTGAATTTAGCACAAAGCACTGAATTTGTTTGCACAGCACATTTTGCAAATATTTGGTTTGTGTCGCAATTTGCCATGATTTAGCGCATAATTAAAGGTTACGTATATGCGATGTTGGTTTGTGACAGGCAGTCTGCGTTAAATGTGAGGAAAGTTAAATAAAAATGTCAATTGAAAACACGTTGCAATAATGTGCTACAATCTGTATTCAATTTTGAGTACTTTTGCATTGTTTTTGCTAAAAAGCACCTTCGAGAAAATGTTGATAACGTAATTTTTGAAATACTATAAACTTTATGGTATTTCAAAAAACTTTAATAGTATGCAATAGTAGAAAAAGGTAGCCTGATGGTAACAGAAACATTATAGAGAAATTTCTATTTTGAAGTTTTTAAGAGTAGCCTTATAGCAGTAAATTGCAAGGTAGACTGTATCTAGCAGACCAAATAATTTTAAAGAAATTTCTTTTTTGAAGTTTTTAAAGTAGCTTCATATCAGGAAAATGGAAGGGAGCGGTAGTCTATCTATAACAGACAACAATGTTTTAAAGAAATTTCTTTTTTTAAGTTTTTAGCTGAAAATGGCAGGGAAATCATACTCATTATATATAAATTTTTGTTTTGAAGTAACATTGTATCTGTAAAAAGGAAGAAAAATGTAGCCTAACTTTAGCAGGAAATAACATAAAAAACATGACAATTTGTAAATACAACTAATAAATATCAAATTTTACTTCCATTTCTCTCAGTTTTATAATTTATTTCCTGTGATTTGTTACGCTGACAAACAATGTGCCATGCTGCCTGCCTTTTCCTTTTTTGTGCCAGTTTTTGAAACATCTATTCTTATTTACGTCGGATTGCTACGACAATTGTGAATGGAGGAATATGAAAAATTCATGAATCGGGTGAGGATTAATGCTGTTATTAATATCTAAATATTATTGGTATCTTTGCTTATTATTTCCGGCCTCACACAACCATTTTACATCATACTTTACCCATTGCCTACCATCCTTCTGAGTGTACCAAACATTTTGTTACTACGCATACTGCCTACCATAATCTACCTTTGTTCTACTATTTAGCTTTCATATGTGTTGTCTACCAGACTCTACCTTTGTCTGCCATTTATATAATAATTTCTTCTTCACTTTATAGCGTGAAATAGAGAGGTTTTTTCTCACATTCCTTCCTACCTTAAATGCTTTCTAAAAATACGATTACTATTGATATAAACTGCTTCTTTTATCTGCCTCTTTCCTTCTATTTTTCTGCTTAAAATTTTTCTGCTTAATAATATATACAATAGCAAAAATACAAAAACACAAATACAAATGCAAACGCACAAAACAAAACAAAACAAAAGCAATAACAACAGCAAAATCAAAAACATAAAAGCAAAAGTAAAACCAAAATAGTAATTTAAAAAAAAACACACAAAAAACAAAAGTAAAATCACAAAAACAAATAACAAAAACAAAAGAAAAAGACAAAAGCAAAATCACAAAAACAAAACACAAAAACAATAGTAAAAAGACAAAGGAAGCAAAAACAAAAACCTAAAAACCAAAGCAAAAACACAAACACAAAATTAAAAACACAAAATCAAAAACACAATTTCATTTTTAGAATAGCAAAACAAATACACAAAAGCAAAACGCAAACAACATCAAAAACACAAAAGCAAAAATAAAAATAAAAGCAAAAACACATATGTAAAAAACAAAAGAAAAACACAAAAACAGAAAAAAAACAAAAATAAATAAAACACACAACAACAAAAACAAGAAAAAAGTAAAACCACAAAATCAAAAGCAAAAAACAAAAGCTAAAACACAAAATCAAAAACATAAAAACAAAAACACAAAATCAAAAACATAAAAACAAAAACACAAAATCAAATACACAAAATAAAAAACACAAACGCAAATCGAACGCGCAATAACAAAACACAAACAAAATCAAAAACACAAAAGAATCAAAAGCAAAAACAAATATAAAAAAATTCAAAAAATGAAAAATAAAAACAAAAGCAAAGTAAAAACACAAAATGCTAAAACAGAAAAAGCGAAACAAACAATAGCGAAATAAGCAGTTACCTCAAAAAATGTGTTGAAAACAAAAAAAAATATTAAAAACACCCGTTGCGCAGCCCGCATACGAAATACTATTTGAAATAAAACTTAGGTGTTCTCATTTGAAGACAATGTGCGTTAAAGGGTTAAAAACAATTGCTGCTTTTGAATAATGCAGCACGTTTGACATTTTCACACGTGACGTATGCGTTATGCACGTGACGTGACAACTTGTTCATCATTTACAAAACGGTGCTTCGCAATTGAAACGTTTTTCTAATGCTCAAATACTACTAAATATTAAAAAAATTTTATTGAATATATTTATAAAATGCATTTTGCATTAAATGTTGCACATACGCACGTCGGCGCCACTGCTTGCAAATGATGTTGTAAATATAAAAATATTTTATATATTCTTTCTTTATGCGCTGCGTCATTAAAAACGCATTTGTGAGTTGCACTTGACTGAACGAGCGACCAAAAGAACGAGCGCAGCTGCCGCCTGAAGTTGACTTTTCCTGCTGCTCCTCGACGTTTTGCTGTCGGTGCGCAGCAACAGCAGTTGCAGGAAGTTCGCACTTCAGCTGCTTTGGTTGCTGCTGCTGCTGCTCTTAATGCCGCCCACTGTTGGTAATGAAGTCATTGTGTTCGTTCGTTGTCAAGGCAGCGTCCGTGGCTGGACATGAATTTATGTTGTTGCCGTCAAAGGCTGTCGCTGCCATGTCACGGCTTTTGCTGCACAGGACGTTATTAATGGCGCAGGGCAGCAACACATTGTGCAACAATAAATGCAAAAAGCAACATTAATGGTGTGAAAAGCTTTTGTTTTAATTTTTCTTTTTTTTTTAATTTGACATTTTATGCCTATTTTATTGTAGAAAGTTGTAAATTTTAATTAATTTTTGTTTATTTTACATACTATTTATTTATTTTTACTTTATTATACTTTTTATTATATGCATTCTTTATTTTATTTTATTCTTTTTTCCTATAATATTTTTGTTATCGATTATGTATAATTTTGCAAATTTTCAATGTTCTTTTTTTAATTTTTTTTAATTAATTTTTATTTTTTTTATTTTCTTTACTTTATTCCTTTGTAATTTTATTTGTATTATTTTCTTTTTTTTCATTAATTTTTATTACATTATATATTTGTTTCTTTTTCTTATTTATTTATTTATTTATTTAATTATTTATTTATTTATTTATTTATTTATTTATTTATATATTTATTATTATTATTTTTTTTTTGTTATAATTAATAAGAAAAATTTATTTAATTTTTTCTTATAACTAAAACGTATCGAAATATGAAATTTTGCATATATTCAATTAAACCAAAAATATACAAAGCATTCATAGAAGATACTCTCAGACCGACCCACACAAAGCTAATTCGCTTAATCCTTGGAAGCGAGCATCCTGCATTCTGCAGAGCCTTTGACAGGCTGCATTTCTCTGAAGACAAGTTAAGCCCCTGTCACAAACGAAAGCTTCTTGCTCGTCTGACTGGCTACTTATAGAATTTATGTCATTCGGAGGCAGACTTACTTTTAAAATATTCATAACTAAATTGTTTATCAAATTTAATTTTTTTTTTATCAAAAATTCAATTATTATTCTACATTTAAATGTTCACTAAAAATTTAATTTGTCACACAAAATTTTCATCAAAAAATTTATTTTTTCAATTCAATAAAAATTCAATTTTTAACTAAAAATTGAAATGTTCACTAAAAATTACATTTTCAATTAAAAATTAACTTTTTCATTAAAAATTAAATTTTTCACTAAAAATTCAATTTTTCACTAAAAATTCAATTTTTAATTAAAAAATTTAATTTTCACTAAAAATCCCATTTTTAACTAAAACTTCAGTTTTTAACTAAAAATTCAATTTTTAACTTAAAATTCAATTTCAACTAAAAATTCATTTTTTAACTAAAAAATTATTTTTTTAACTAAAAATTCTATTTTTCACTAAAAATTCAGTTTTTAACTACAAATTCAATTTTTCGCTAAAAAATTAAATTTTTGACTAAACTTTCAATTTTTAACTAAAGTTTCAATTTTTAACTAGAAATTCAATTTTTTCATTAAAAATCCAATTTTTCACTAAAAATTCAAATTTTCACTTAAAGTTAAATTTTTCACTAAAAATTAAATTTTTCACTAAAAAATTAAATTTTGAACTAAAAATGAAATTTTTAACTAAAAATTCAATTTTTAACTAAAAATTCAATTTGTAACTAAAAATTCAATTTGTAACTAAAAATTAAATTTTTTACTAAAAAATCAAATTTCACTAAAAAAATCAAATTTTCACTAAAAATTCAATATTTCACTAAAAATTAAATTTTTCACTAAAAATTCAATTTTTCACTAAAATTCAATTTTTCTCTAAAATTCAATTTTTCACTAAAAATTCAATTTTTCACTAAAAATTCAATTTTTCACTAAAAATTCATATTTTCACTAAAAATTCAATTTTTCACTAAAATATTAATTTTTTACTAAAAATTCAATTTTTCACTTAAATTTCAATTTTTCACTAAAAATTCAATTTTTCACTAAAAATTCAATTTTTCACTAAAAATTCAATTTTTCACTAAAAATTCAATTTTTCACTAAAATTCAATTTTTTACTAAAAAAATTAACTTTCACTAAATTAAATTTTTAACTAAAAATCTAATTTGTCAGTAAAAAATCAGTTTTAAAATTCAATTTTAAACTAAAAATTAAATTTTTATCTTCAAATTAAATTTTTATCTTTAAATTCAATTTTTAATTCAAAATTTAATTTATACCTAAAAATTCAATTTAATTTTAAAGAATTATTTGAACTTAATGTTTCATAAAGTTTTTTTTGCAGCAAATGCGGCATTGCTTATAATTTTTTTTTTCAATTAAGCTTTTTGTCTTTTCGGCCACTGTGCAGCATTTACCACTAAAACGTGCAAATAAAAGCTGTACAATTTCTGAGTAAAATCGTGTGCTTTATTTTGGCCGCCGCACTTAATACTGTTTTAGTTTCGTTCATATTTAAATGTGTGCGTATGGATGATTATGAGTGCTTTTGTGTCTGTCTGTCTCTGCAAATAACTGTTTATTTCAATGGTAGCTCATACAGGACAGACAGTCATATATCCTACCTTAAATACACAGCTATGCAAAGCACTTTAATCAGGCACGTTCTTGCCATGAACTAACAAAACAGCCAAACACTGCCTTGATTGCGTTTTATTTGCCAAAGACAAGTATTATTTTTAATACATTAAACATGTGCCCAGGAAGGCCTATATAATATATGTAGTCAAATATTTATAATGTGTTTAAAAATGTTGCTGCCATTTAAGCAGATCTGCTGAGGTTCTTAAAATTTAATGACATCATAAGATATTCACTTTTTTCATTCAATTTTCAATTTTAGTTTTTCTTCTTTGTTTCATTTTCACTTAAATGAGAAATGACCGCACTTGATGCTGCAGAAACGATTAACTTCTTTCTCTGCCGACACTTTGCAATCTGCTATTTTTGCTTCTTCTGTTTCTATATTTTCTTCGCTTAAATATGGCAACCATTGTGGGTGCGTAGCCGGTTTTCGATTCCACTTTGAAAAAATTAATCTGGTTTTTATTCTAATTCTTCACTTATATTTCTTCTGTTTCTTCTATTTTTCTCTTTCTTGTTTTCTTCTTTTCTTCGCCTTCTTCTCTTTATACTACTTCTTCTTCTTCTCCTGCTACTTCTTCTTCTACTTCTTCTTCTCTTTCTTTTTCTTCTTCTGCTCCTTCTTCTTCACCTTTTTCTCCTCCTCCTTCTTCTACTTCTTCTCTTTTCTTCCCTTAAGTATGGCAACCATTGTGACCTCGTAACCGGCTTTCGATTCCACTTTGAAAAAATTAATCTGGTTTTTATTCTAATTCTTCACTTATATTTGTTCTGCTTCTTATCTTTTTCTCCTTCTTGTTCTCTTCTCTTCTTCACCTTCTTCTCTTTATACTCCTTCTTGTTCTCCTGCTTGTTCTCCTTCTTCTTCCTCTTCTCTTTCTTTTCCTTCTTTTGCTCCTTCACCTTTTTCTTCTCTTTCTTCGACTTCTTGCCTTTCTCTTCATTCTTCCTTCTCCTTCTAATTCTTCTCTTTTCTTCCCTTATATTTCTTCTTCACTTATATTTCTTCTAACTCTTATCTTTTTCTCCTTTTTCTCCTCTTCTCCTTTTCGCCTTCTTCTATTTATAATTCTGCTTCTGCTCCTCCTTCTTTTTTCTCTTCTCTTACTGCTCCTTCTTCTACTTCTCTGTCTCCTCCATTTTCTTTTCCTTCTTTTTCCTGTTTTTGTTCTCTTTCTCCTCCATTTTTTTCCAAAAATTTCACTTAAATATGGCAACCACGGCAGCCCTTCCTTTTGCCCTCCCACTGGTTGCTGCTGAACAGATTAACCGAAACAGATTTTTTTAATTTTCTACTTTTTTAATTTTCTATATCCGCTTCTTCTATTTATTCCTCGCAGCCAAGTGCCTGTCTAACCAACTTAGAAGAGATTAACTTCATTTTCAATGTCAAGTCTTTGCATTCTTCTTTTTCTGCTTTTTTTTATATATATTTTCTTTTATTTATTATCTCTTAATTAGGGCAACAGTAGAAACCTCATAACCGGCCAACTCTATTTCCTTTTATTTTTCTTTTCTTTCATTCTCTCTGCCTTCTACTTCTCGAAAAATTCTGCTTAAATATGGCAACCATGACAGCGCTTCATACTGTCTCTGACGGCAACCGGCTGCCTGTCGAACCCTTTCAAACTCGCGCTGTATTTTCGAGTTTCCTTTAGTTTCGGTTTTACGCAAACTTGCTGCGACTTTTATTGTAGTTGTTGTTGTTGTGTTGTACAAACAAAAACATAGTGTTTTCATTGTTGCTGCTGGAAGGGAAAGTTACGCAGCTCTGCTTTTGAAGTTTTTCTTTCAGTTGGCGTTGGGCTGATGAATTAATTTATTCATGGTCTGTCGGAAGACAACAGTCGGAGGGAAAAAGGACTCGATTTGTCGAAAAGTTTGTTAGTGCCTGCCGCTGGCCACAAGCGAATCGATAAAACCGTCAGCTGCATTTGAGTCTGACACGCAGCCGAAACGCGCAGCACCGCAAGACGTATGAGTGACATTTTTCGATTTGCGATGCTGCTGCGGTTCATTTTGGGAGGTTTTTAAATTGCTTTAAAGTTTTTAATTACATTCAAATTAAATTTTTAAAATAATTTTAATACTACGAAGGCAAACCAAAAAAAAATTAAATTTAAAAAATATAAAATAAAATGTTGTGAATTTTCAATTTATATTGTTGCATTTTTGCAGCAGATTTATATAACACAAAAGTTTAGTAATTTACACAGATTTAGCTAATGTCAATAAATAATACATTTCATAAATTACATAATTGAAAAATGCCAAATATTTAATTTATTGTGGCGTATTTTATGAATAATGAATTTACTTCAATGATTTTTTTATTCAATTATTTCATTTCCAATTAATACAACCTATTATGAATATTTAGCTTTTATAAATAATTTCAATTATTTAATTAAAACATTGAATATTTTTGCCACTGAATGCGGTTTTACATGTTGAATATAGTGCAAATAAACGTAACAAATTTACACATAAATACTTGATACTTAATTAAAATGTAAATTAAATTAAAATTCAATCGAACTGGTGAAAATCTGCATGTAACATAAAAGGAGATTATTTGATTTTAATTTAGGGAATAAAATATAAATTTTAAATTAACATTTTTGTTCACGCAAATTTAGTCAAGCTAAATCAAATTTTTCGGTAGCCAGAAAAATCTCCCACTTTAAATTATATCCAAACAATCCGCATAGACAATTTGTTCTTAATAACTCAACACCGCAATAATTTTTAGCCAGACAATTCTTGCTCATGACAATTCTTTCATGAGTAAAATGTTCCCAGTCGATATTTTTCTTAATAAAATAATTCTTTGCTAGACAAATCTTTTGCTAAATATTTATTACCCTTAGAATTTTTCTGAGGGACTTTTTTTTCTCTATAAAATTCTGTGGCAATATGAAATAAAAACATAAGTCTATTTTTTGAACTTTCCAGGAGAACATTTTTAAACTTTACAACTCATTACGAAAATTATCTTTAAAAATATTTTAAAAATTATCCTGGCAAATTTAAGAAAAACTTAAATAAAATAAATGTCTGCAAAAGGTTGTTGTTAGAATTTTTATTTCGAAAGTTTTTTTTTTTAATATTAAATATTTAATAGCAAGTAGATATGCTTTTACGATTTTTGCTTGTATCTCAGCAACTATGTGAAGGATCAGTATCAAAATTTAACACAAAATTAATTCGTATATCAAGATTACAATGGTATTTGAACTTAATTTAAGCATATCTCGAGTTATGTAGTTTTTTCATATTGCCAAAGAATTCTTCTCGAGAGAACTCTTTCCAGAAACAATTTGTCCCAAAACAGTTTCTCCCAGTGAATATTTTTCCTTGAGAATTTTATCTCTCAAACCCTTATTTCTTTAGATATTTCTTTCCCAGACAATTTTTCTCAGAGATACTATTATTCTCAGTGATTATTCCTGATTGGAAAATACGTCAAAAGAGTATTTTACCCCGAGATAATTCTTTCTCGGCACAGTTCTTCCCAGATACGATACGTCCTTGGCACAATTCTCTGTCTAATGAAATATACTGGACATTTATATTTCAAAAACAATTAATCCTCGTGACATTTCTCGGACAATACTTATTTAAGACAATTCTTAAATCCACATAATTCTTCCTCTAGATAATTCCCTCCCAGACCATTCATTTCAAAGATATTAAAAAAAGATATTATCGTGACAATTATGCACAGTCACAATTCTTCCCCGAAATAATTCATTCCTAATGCAATTTTCAACGATACTACTCTACCATGAGACAATACTTTCTTAAAACATGTCATCCCCATAACATTCTTCCTCTAGATAATTCTTCCCCATACAATTTTTCTCAGTGATATTTTTTTCTTCGTGGATATTATTCCCAATGAAAATTCTTTATAGATACTACGTCACCAGGTTATTCTTTCCCGAGACAATTCTTCGCTAAGACTGTTCTTCCTTCAGACAATTCTTCCTCTAAATAATTCTACCTACAGAGAAATTATCTCTGAAAATCAGCTTTTTTCATAGAATATCGTCACTGTCATGCCAAAGGGGCGAATGTGCATTTTTTAAATTGTTGGGAAATCATATCTTAAAGTTTGAAGTGTTTTAAAAATTAGTCAACATTTTTTTTTTCAATTTTTTTTTATTATTTTGGTTTATTCGTCAATTCTCATAACGTATATAAAATATCTTTCAATTTGCACAACTTAGTGAGTTATAAATTCGGATTTCGTAATGCCCTGATCCTGATCAAAACGCTAATATATTTGTTTTTTTAGCTATAACTGTTTATTTGTGCAAGATAAAATAGTCATGTAGAGGTATTAATTGATTGTTTTCAAAGCACCTATCGATTGGCATCATTATTTAAAAATATTTTGCCAATCATTCATTTTCCATTTGTTATTTGCAAGAAAAATGTTTCACAAATTATTTTTGAATAATGATGCTAATCGATAGGTGCTTTGTAAACAAACAATAAATGCCTTTACATCATAATAGTGATGTACACCAATAAAGAGTTGAAGGAAAAACTAAAAAAATTCGAAAAATTAAAAATGTTGTCATGAAAAGGGCGAATTTTTCCGTTTTTTTGCTATAACTCTTTATTGGTGCTAGATAAAATAGTGATGTAGAGGTATTAATTGCTTGTTTTGAAAGCATCTATCGATTGGCATCATTACTTAAATTTTGCCAAACATTTTTCTTACAAATGATAAAAATTTTAAAAAATCATTTTAAATTAATTATGTCAATCGATAGGTACTTTAACATCAAACAATTAATGCCTTTACACTACTATTTTATCTTATACCAATAAAAAGTTATGGCAATAAAACGAAAAGATTCGCCCTTTTAGCATGACAATATTTTCAATTTTCAAATTCGCCCTTTTTGGGTTTGTCTTTAGTGGCTAGAAATATCCAACAAAATCACACACCATTTTTTCAGTGCACTTGAGGAAAAACTGCATTAAAAAATGTAAAAAAAAAAAACGCAAATATCAAAAATTTCACATTCGCCCCTTTGGCATGATAGTAACGATATTCTTTCTTCATAATCTGCCTCTAAATAGTTCTCAGAGATAGTTTTTTATTCAGACAATACTTACCTGAGACAATTTATCTCGATGATAAATCTTCCTCTACACATTTATTTCTCAAACAAATCGTTCCCATTCAATTATTCTCCAAATCAATTTCTATCTCTTCTATTTTGAGACGTTGCTTCTTCGAGAAGAATTGTTTCGCTTCCTGAAATTGTTTCGGGAAGTATAGTCTCGGAATAGAATTGTCTCGAGAATCTTTTTCTTTCTTCATATCATAATCTGCCTGTAAATAGTTCTGCCTCAAGTAGTGCTAAACATTCTTCTCAGTCATTTCTTTATCAAGACAATTTTTCTCCAAGATAAATCTTCCTCGAGACATTTATTTCTCAAAGAATTCGTACCGAGACAATAATTCTCCGTAACAATTCTTTCTGCGATAATTCTTCCCAAAAGTAGTTTCTCCGTAAAATTCTTCATTGAGAATTCGCTTCGTCGAGAAGAATTGTTTGCTATGAGAAATTGTTTCGGGAAGTAATAGTCTCGGAAAAGAATTGTCTCGGGAATGAAACGTTAATAACCCAATTTGGTAAGAGTATTCGAAAAAAATCTTCAGTTACTTTTTGTTTTTTTGGATTTTTTAAATTGTTTCACAAGTAAAAATTAATTCTTGCGAATTGCAGATTAAAGTAATTTCGCTCATGTAAAACTTATTCAGTCGAATTAGGCAAATCATTTGGCGATGAACGTGAACTGCTACTTTTAAAAGTTCTGTAGTAGCTAATCGCCGTTAAGCAGAACAGTTACGCTGCATGCCGAATAACAGTAAAAAAAGCCGTGATGGTGAGAGTGAGACAGACAGAGGCAGAGACAGGACAAAGACCGCAATAAGTCTGCGCAAAGCCACCAAGCCTTTGCATATGTTTTGCAAAATAAGCAGCTTAAGTGGCATTAGCAGCAAATTCAGCGCAAATAAATGCACAATAAAAACTGTTTGCAAATATTTGTTACCTGTGAAAATGCAAAAGATTTGGATTTTTTTTTTTTAGATTTTTTTTCTTTTGTTTTAATTTTATTATTTGATTCTTTACTTAACCAAGTTGTCATGTGGCATCTACCAGTAGAACAACCGCAACCTTGACGCAGTCAATCTACACATACGGACAGACAGACGGACGGAGGGACAGACATATAGTCAGCCACATGGTTGGAATCGGATGGGATGGAATGGCATGACATGACATGGCTTTGATTACATTAACTGTTGGCAAACAGTGCGCGCTGCTGCTGCTGCCAGTTAAATCCACTCCATCGACAGCATTATTAATGAGCACCGCCGACTCGATAAGCGCCTCATGTTTTGTTAGAACTAACAACAACAAAAAATCCATTTGCTTCCGTTGATTTCTGTGAGTTCAGCAGGTTGTTTTACGACGCTGTTGTATTTCATTTCCAGCAACTGCCAGTCGATCTCTAATTTTTGTGCGATAATTTTGTGCAGTCGATTTGTGGCAAATCATGTCGTCGTTGCCAGTGGCGCCATAAATTTCAATTACTGAACAAAACTTGTTTGAGTTAGCTCAAAGAATTCCACGAAATTGAATTAAATGCTGTTAATATTTGTCGTTGGCAGTAGATGTTCTATCAATATTTAAATTTGCAATGAAAACAAATTTTAGTTGAAAAACTGTTTAGAATTAACAACATAAATATTAAATACTTTTTTATTAAATTTCAAACAATTTGCGTACTATGCAAATTTATTTTTTACCACAAATTCTATAGAAAGAAATTAATTTATTTGCAATATTGTATACATTGCAGTGAAACGGTTATCGAAGCCAATATCAATTTAAAAAAAGGTTTAGTTTTTAGAAATAGATACTAAAAGTAAGTTTTAGAATAAAGTTTTATATTGTAATCTTTAAAAATAAGAATTGATAATAACGAGATCAAGTTTTGGTCTTGTAGTTTCTAAGATACAAAAATGATTTCGAATTTCTTAGTTCGAAGCTACTTCAGGAAGTTTGTGAGGCATCTGCTGGATCTGATTTGCGATTTTTAATTTTATTCATAAATACACTAAAAAAATCCTTTTAAAATTGGTCAATAGAACAGTTTATATTTTCATATAAACACAAAAACAAAAATTAACAACATTTAATAGTATTTTGTAGTATTTAATGGGATTTACATATTAAAATAATTGTTTATGCTATTGACTAAAATCCTATTAAAACTGGACAATAAGACCTTTATTGATTGTTTAATGGGATTTAGCTATTAAAATAATAAGGATGAATTATTATTTTAATAGGTTAATCACATTAAATACTACAAAATACTATTAAATATTGTTAAATTGTTTTTGTGTTTATATGAAAATATTTATTTTTTGTATACTATTGAATCAATAACTGTCCTATTAAGCAATTTTAACAGGATCAATAATTATTTTGACTCAATAGCAAAAAACTATTGATTTTATAGTATTTTTTTCTGAGTGTATTATAAATTTTTTTTACCGACTACCAGTTCCTCCTAGGGAAGATTTCATTCATTGAATTGAAATTTAATGTTATTCGTGTTCAATATGATATTCTTAAACATAAAATTTGTCTTCATACGCACATTTTTTGTATTTATAATTCTTATAAGGTTTATATTATTTAATTCTTAAATACTGCTTGCATAATTTATAATTATACCCTACACTAAGAGTGAAAGGGTGTATTCAGTTTGTTACGCCGTTCGTAACACACAGAAGGAAGCATCTCCAGTATGGAAAAGTATATATATTCTTGATCAGCATGACCTCCTGATATGACGATTACAGAAAAATTACAAGAGCTAGATCAATGAAACTTCTAATTTAGATTATTTATATATCTACGCTGTATCAACAAGAAAAGTGGCCCATTGTGACCTGTGAACCGACCACTTTTGTTCAAATACCGCATAAAATTTACATCTACTGATGAATTTTACTTTATACGAGCTTAAGTGCACTTTTTTGGTCAAATATATATTGACTTTATGCTCAAATATATGAAAATAAATGAAATCGACTTGTGGTTCTCGAAAAAAAAAATCGATATTCGGTATACCTACCTATTTGTACATATTGGTATCAAATGAAAGGAAATTCTTCAGCGATTTCAAGTTTGTAGTTATTTTCAGGATTTGTAAATCCTGTAGAGCTATGTACCACTTTAAGTGGTCACCGCACACATTATCACATATGTGTTCTTCAAACGAACTATCACAATATCCGTACCTCAAAATTTCCCATGTGACCTAACCTCCCTACTGTTTTTTTTATAATCTGAAATATTTTCCGCCTGTTTTGAAAAAAAAATACTAATAAATTTTCTGAAAATAAATTAATACATTTTTTAACAAAATTTTCAAAAAAAAAAATATTTTTAATGTTTTTGGAAAAGTTTCGAAAAAAAAATCGATTTTTAAAAAAAAAAAAAAAAAAACAAATTTCTCCTAAATAAATAATTTTTCGAAAAAATAATTTTACAAAAAAAAAAATTATTCAAACACGATCCAAAAATTCAAAATGCTCAAATCTTTGAAATACTGGTGGATTTGGAATCTTAAATATGTGAATCTTAATATTTGAAAATAAAATTCTATTCCATTAATGGTAACGTCTAAAAAATACATAATTTCCTCGGCATTTTCAAAAATGTAAACATCGATTTTCTAGTAATTCAAGAACATTTCTAACAGTTAATTGAAATCTGTTACGTCCGGATCTTTGAGTACCAAAAGTGTAAACAAAAATATCAAAAAAAACATCACTTTTTATTTCGTAATAATGATTATTCATCCTGTCAGATTTGTACATCACTTTTTATATCGTAAAAATTAATTTTAGCAAAAAAATTGCAGTGGAAATTTTCATATGTTACGTTCTGAATTATTCTGTGATTTATTACGTAATAACTATATACTTTTGGAAAAAAATGTATATATACAAAAACGAAGTAAATTGTCTCCACTATCTTTCTAAAAAATGCAAAAAATTATTTGTATGCTAAAATTATTGTTAGAAAAAGAAATAAAAATGCTCCCGTCCGGAATATCCCATTCGTAATTTTTCTCTGATTTATTATGAAAAAAGTATACATTTTAGTAACAAAGTGTAAATATACAAAGAAAGCACATGATTTCAGCTATTTTTAAAAATAATTAAAAAAATAATTTGTAAGCTAAATTTACTGGAATTTTGGATTTCCATATGAACCTCTTGACATGCACTACCGTTTTTGTACCGTCCGAAACGACCACCATTTTATTTATATCTTTTGATTTGACATAGAGAATTATCTACGTTTTTGCATTTAAATACTACTATCAAGTAAATGCATTAGTTTTCCTTCGAGTTATTAAAGTTTTAAACGTTCGAATGTCTTGTCCCGAACCCCAGGAAATGGCCATATTTAATGAAAATTAAAGTTTACTTTGATGAAAATGCATTGGAAGTACATATTAAATTTAACTTTTATATTATCACTGTAAAGGTGGACACATTCTCTACAAATACTCGTATTTGTAGATTTTCTATGTTTTTTTTTTTTTTTATTAATAAAAAATAATTATTTTGGCAAAAAGTTTACTTTAGACCCAATGGATTTGAAGGTGAAATGTTGAAATATAAAATCTCTCTAAGAATACTTGAACCTAATGGACACGATTAATTATAAAACAAATAAAAATAAAATATGTCTCTATAAAATTATTTTAAAGCAATGCTATTTTTATATCTTAATCTTTAGATTTCTAATAATGAGAATTTAAAAATAAAAATAAAACCAAGAATGCCAAGATTTTCGCGCTTCAACGCTTTCAATTAAAAATCACGCACATCTGGCAATAATTTTGTTTTACGACATAAAATGATTTCGTGCATAAAAATATTTGAACTACACTCATTAAAAAATAAAATTTGTTTTAAATTTCAATTTATTTTTTACTGAATCCTCAAAATTACCTGTTTTTTCTTAAGTTTTGTAATGCTGCCACATCCAACAGTTTTAATTCTTTTTTTTTTAATATATTTAAATACGTTTTATTTTTTAGCACAAAAACAACCTAAACAATGCGTTCGACACTCGAGCACGTTTGAACTCTTCACATTGTTGCTTTTTGCAGCGCTTAGAGATTCTATTTTTTTTTTTGTTTTTTTTTTGTTACAAAAAAAAATCACAAAAATTGTTTCAATTTTATTTGTTCACTCAACACAATGAAACGCGTCACTCAGACGACATTAAGTGCGGTACGCATAGCCGTTGTAGAACGTAGACCGAAATAAAAATCGCCTGCGAGGCACACTCGGCACAACAACACTAAAAACGCACAGTTGGTTATTGTTGTAACAGTCTGTGTTATGCGCCAGACTTTCAGTGATGCGACCTACTCGCGCGAAGGTTCGTCGTCAACTGACGACTGCTCCAAAGTGCACGCGACTCGCCACTCGACAAATGTTTTTGTTCGAGTTTTTGGTTTATGTTTTTTTGTTTGTTTATTCTGCGAAGTGCTTCGGTGTTTTGTCGTCGTCTTGCATCTCTTGACGAGCCAGAGTTTGTCGTGGCAGCCAACAGGTTACACGAGTCAGATTCGGTTCGTGTGCGTTCAGTGCACAGGGATGGAAACGTGTGTTGGTCGTAAATAGTACCATGAAGTATTTAAATAAAATAGAGTTCATTTGAAATTTGTATAACCCACTTGTAATAATGCCAAAATAAGAAATATATCCTTTGATTAAAACACATGGTTGGCATCTCTGTCATTGAGCCAACTGAGCTTTCGTGTGAGTACGTGCATCCTCGTGTATCTTCGCGAAGGTAGTCGTTGATAAGCAAGGCCACGCTGATAGCAGCTGTTGTGTTTGTTGTTGATTAGATGGATATGCAGGTATTTTCTCAGAGAGCAAAGAAAGTGAGAACAAAAAGTGAGAGAAGAGTAATTGACATAAAGCGTAGTTTCATACGGTTGAATTTGAGTGAAAGCTTTTCATATATTTTGCATTATTTTATTAGTGAGTGAGAAATATTTGAACAGTCAAATATTTTTATTCTCTAAAAACACAATTTTTTAGTGAAAAATTTAATTTTGTTAGTGAGAAATTGAATTTTTAGTTAGAAATTGATTTTTTCTGAAAATTGGAATTATTAGTGAAAAATTGAATTTTTAGTGAAAATTTGAATTTTTTGTGAAAAATTGAATTTTTAGTGAAAATTTGAATTTTTAGTGAAAATTTGAATTTTTAGTGAAAAATTGAATTTTTAGTGAAAAATTGAATTTTTAGTGAAAAATTGAATTTTTAGTGAAAAATTGAATTTTTAGTGAAAAATTGAATTTTTAGTGAAAAATTGAATTTTTAGTGAAAAATTGAATTTTTAGTGAAAAATTGAATTTTTAGTGAAAAATTGAATTTTTAGTGAAAATTTGAATTTTTAGTGAAAAATTGAATTTTTAGTGAAAATTTGAATTTTTAGTGAAAAATTGAATTTTTAGTGAAAAATTGAATTTTTAATAAAAAATTGAATTTTTAGTGAAAATTTTAATTTTTAGTGAAAAAATGAATTTTTAGTGAAATTGAATTTAATGAAAAATTTATTTTGAGTGAAAAATTAAATTTTTAGTAAAAAAATGAATTTTTAGTGAAAAATTGAATTTTTAGTGAAAATTTGAATTTTTAGTGAAAATTTGAATTTTTAGTGAAAATTTGAATTTTTAGTGAAAAATTGAATTTTGAGTGAAAAATTGAATTTTTAGTGAAAAATTGAATTTTTAGTGAAAAATTGAATTTTAAGTAAAAAAGAAATAATTTTTAGTGAAAAACTGAATTTTTAGTGAAATTGAATTTTTGGTGAAAAATTGAATTTTTTAGTGAAAAATTGAATTTTTGGTGAAAAATTGAATTTTTAGTCCAAAATTGAATTTTTGGTGAAAAATTGAAATTTTAGTGAAAAATTAACATTTTAGTGAAAAATTGAATTTTTAGTGAAAAATTTAATTTTTAGTGAAAAATTGAATTTTTAGCGAAAAATTAAATTTTTAGTGAAAAATTGAATTTTTAGTGAAAAATGTATTTTTTTGAGTGAAAAATTAAATTTTTAGTGAAAAATTGAATTTTTAGTGAAAAATTGAATTTTTAGTGAAAAATTGAATTTTTAGTGAAAAATTGAATTTTTAGTGAAAAATTGAATTTTTAGTGAAAAATTGAATTTAAAGTGAAAAATTGAATTTTTAGTGAAAAATTGAATTTTTAGTGAAAAATTGAATTTTTAGTGAAAAATTGAATTTTTAGTTAAAAATAGAATTTTTAGTGAAAAATTGAATTTTTAGTGAAAATGGAATTTTTAGTGAAAAATTGAATTTTTAGTGAAAAATTGAATTTTTAGTGAAAAATTGAATTTTTAGTGAAAAATTGAATTTTTAGTGAAAAATTGATTTTTTAGTGAAAAATTGAATTTTTAGTGAAAAATTGATTTTTAGTGAAAAATTGAATTTTTAGTAAAAATTGAATTTTTAGTGAAAAATTGAATTTTTAGTGAAAAATTGAATTTTTAGTGAAAATTTGAATTTTTAGTGAAAAATTGATTTTTAGTGAAAAATTGAATTTTTAGTGAAAAATTGAATTTTTAGTGAAAAATTGAATTTTTAGTGAAAAATTTAATTTTTAGTGAAAAATTGAATTTTTAGTGAAAAATTGAATTTTTAGTGAAAAATTGAATTTTTAGTGAAAAATTGAATTTTTAGTGAAAAATTGAATTTTTAGTGAAAATTTGAATTTTTAGTGAAAATTTGAATTTTTTTAGTAAAAAATTGAATTTTTTAGTAAAAAATTGAATTTTTAGTGAAAAATTGAATTTTTTAGTGAAAAATTGAATTTTTAGTGTAAATTTGAATTTTTATTGAAAAATTAAATTTTTAGTGAAAAATTGAATTTGTAGTGAAAAATTTAATTTTTAGTGAAAAATTGAAATTTTAGTGAAAAATGTAGTTTTAAGTGAAATTTTTAACGAAAAACTGAATTTTTAGTGAAAAATTGAATTCTTAGTGAATATTTTAATTTTTAGTCAAAATTTCATTTTTAGTCAAAATTTCATTTTTTAGGGTAAAAAATATAATTTTTGGTGATTCATTTGGTCTGTTAAAAATAAACATATTTTTAGATAAATTTTTGTTTTTTTTTTTTGAAGTCAACTTCATGCATTGCATTGAACGTGCTATCGCTCAGCCGTATGAGCGACAAGACGAACTGAAAAAAGCATGCGTTGCCGCCTGCCACATACATAATGCCATATAATGCTTGTCTCCTTCCGTCGCACACCATAAACCCCAGTGTTTTATGCCGGCGACAGAGCCTTTCGCCTTGTTCACCTTCCTGTCACTCGTGAGGCACTCGTGTGCGACAAGTGCGTTACATGCCACGCGAGACGTCGTACAGCTCGTGGCAGTCAAAGGAGGTGCGCGCAAATCCTAGCAGGAGGCATATTAAAAACATGCTCGCTTTCCTGTTTCGTTTTTTGTTTCGTGTCGTGTTGGCAAAGAAAATCCACACCGTATAACATGCGATTTATGTGCGACGTCATGTCGAACAGAACGGGATTATGGTACGTTGCTATAATTGTGGTCCCCACTGCAATGATCTCCAGAATTCCGAAAAGAAGCAGGCACCACAGAACAATTGCGCGAGTGGCTGTTGCATCGCTGCTGCACTCGCATTTTATACTTTTGTTTGCACACATTTTCCAACTTGATTTGCAAATAATAACACTACTCAACAAAATGAATATTTTTTTTTTATATATCCATATATTCCATACACAGAATAAAAATAATCGACGTAAATATAGCAACCGATATTAATTGCATTCATTCATTAATCAATCCTGCAATAAAATTCACTAATTTAATGAAAACATTTGCTATTCTTCGTTAAATCAGCTCTTTCGTTTGCTAATATGAATATTTGTACGTCAATGTAGCAAATTAATTAATAAAACTGCGCCGACCATATTATTTGCTGCATTGACGTACAAATATTCATATTAGCGAAGGCAATTGCTTATATAAAGAAGAATAGCAAATGTTTTCATTAAATTAGTGAATTTAATTATGCTGAATAGCTGGATTGATTAATGAATGCAATTAATAACGGTTGCTATATTTACGTCGATTATTTTTTTGCTGTGGTTGTACTTTGACTTTTTACGGATTGTAGTTTTATATCTAATTTTTTGGTATTCCATTAAGAATACTTCAATTTATTAATATTTCAGCTATTTCTGGTAGGTCTGACCAAAGTTATGGCTAATCTAAACTTAACCAAACTCATTCCGATGGATTTTTAGAATTCAGAATTTTGTGAAATGGTGAAATTTACACCTCTCTTTTGGTGTGTTCATTTTTCATAATTTTGCGTATTATGAAAAAACTGAGTATGCAATCAAAATCAGCTCCCTTGAATTATATAAAACTGCTATATGGTGGAATGTTTATGTTCAGTAGTGTAATTCTTAGGCTTGGCATGCAGCCAGAGGGCGCTGCGATTTATGTGCCGCCCGCGCGACATTTTTATGTTCTTTGGACGTTCTTTTGTTGGCAGTAAAAACGGTAAAAACATTGCGATCTGCATGCTTAACCATTTGAAAGAGGTTGCTTTTATGTTTTATGTTTTATTTATATTTTATTTATTTTGTGTGTCAGAAAAAAGATTTTTTTTTTCATTTCTGATATATCTCTACTGTTTCCGTGGCATTATGGAATTTATTTGCATATCAATTCAATTTGCATGCACTTTTATCAAAAGGTTGCTGAAAGCAATTTTTTTTTTTTAATCTTTTAAAATTTTTTGACGGCTTGTCATGTCACTTTAACCAAACTACAGAATTTTCAATTGAAATTGAGATTTTCCATTTTAAATTGTGATTATTTGAAATTATATTCTAATTTTTTGGGACTTTATTTCCTCTTTTACTGGCCACACAGAATAAAATAATCGACGTAAATATAGCAATCGATATTAATTGCATGCATTAATCAGTCCAGCAATGATATTCTGTAATTAAATGTAAACATTTGCTATTCGTAGTTATATCAGCAATTGTGTTTGCTAATATGATTATTTATACGTCAATACAGCAAATTTTTAGTCGGCGCAGTTTCAACAATTATATTTGCTAAAACTGTGCTGCATGGACGTACAAATATTCATATTAGCAAACACAATTGCTGATTTAACGACGACATGCAAATGTTTTCGTTAAATTACTGATTTTATTTGCTGGATTGATTAATGAATGCAATTAATATCGGTTGCTATATTTACGTAGACTATTTTTTCTGTGTATAGTTTTCCATTTTCAATTTAAATTGATAAAAATTACCAATGAAAATTAGATTTGATAAATTCTAAATTATTTTGAAATTTTAACCATTTATATTGGGAACATTTCAAATAAATTTGATATTTCCCATTTCGAATTGGGATTATTTGAAAGTAAATTGAAAATTGTCCATTGTTAAATATAAAGGGAAAAAATCCTCAATTTGGAAATATTCTAAATTTGAAATGAAAATTTCTATTTAATTTGAAAAGTTACAATTTTGATGGCGAATTTCACATTTTGTATAACAATTTAATTTCGAATGTTTTCAATATAAATTGGAAAAAAGCAAATTTCAATCGAAAAATGTTAAATTAATTTTGAATAATCTTAAATTGAAATAAAAAAAAACCCGCAATTTCAATTCAAAAAATACCAATATAATTTTGAATTTTCACAATCACGTGCGGAGGAAAGCTATTCATATCAATTGGAAATTGTTATAGTTGAAGTCACATTATTTGAACTTAAATTGTAGCTGTGTTTAATGAGCTGCACTGTTTGAATTGATAATAAAAAGAAAATCGCTTATGATTCGGTCAACAAACGCTGTGACCAGAGTTGTTATTTTTGGCATTTTATGACGACGTTAATACTTGCAGCACTCGTTAGTGTGGCGCTGTTGAATTTATTGCTGCGTGGTTTAAGTGACTTTTGGGTTTTGTTTTTTTTTTCTTGTTCTTGGAAGGTTTTGTGGTTTTGAAGGCACATAAATAATTTTAATTAAATGTAGCCTGGCACTACTGCATCACCATAAAATATCACTTAAATTTTTGAATTAAAATAAAATATCACACTTTAAATTAAATTTTACAAAAATACACGATTTTATTGTTTCCGTTTTATATAAGTTTATAAAAAAAAAATATCACAATTTATTGTAATTGTAAAAACCTTATTGACCAACGTTTTTCAAAAATTACAATCGAAAATTTAGGCACTTCTTAGCATAAATAAATTATGTATTGTAAGAAAATAACTCTTTCAAAAAAATTTAAACGTATTTTTTCATTGAATTGTCAGGACTAATTTTAATATATTTATAATTATTAATAGTAAATACGTTTTTTAGACATTTTGATCTAAACTCGAAACATTTGAATTGTCCTATATACCAATTTTAATAGGATTCTAGTCAATAGGATAAATTATTATTTTAAAAGGTAAATCCCATTATATACTTCAAAATACTATTAAATACTATTAAATTGTATTTGTTTTTATATGAAAATATATATTTTTAATAATATTGAATCAATGAATGTCATATTGACCAATTTTAATAGGATTTTAGTCAATTGGATAAATTATTATTTTAATGGGTTAATCACATTAAATACTTCAAAATACTATTAAATTGTTTTTGGTTTTATATGAAAATATTTATTTTTTGAATACTATTGAATCAATAACTGTCCTATTGACCAATTTTAATAGGTTTTTAGTCAATAGGATAAATTATTTTTTTAATAGGTAAATCCCATTAAATACTTCAAAATACTATTAAAAACTATTAAATTCTTATTGTTTTTATATGAAAATATATATTTTTTTTAAAACTATTGAATCAAAAACTGTCCTATTGACCAATTTTAATAGGATTTTAGTCAATAAGATAAATTATTATTTTAATAAGTAAATCCCATTAAATATTTCAAAATACTATTGAATTGTTTTTGTTTTTATAGGAAAATATTTATTTTTTGAATACTATTGAAAAAATAACTGTCCTATTGACCAATTTGAATACCACACTCAGAAAAAACATACCATAAAATTAATAGCCATATTACTATTAAAATTAGTCAATAGGATATTTGTCCGATAAACTACTAGCTCAATCGGTGAATCCTATTAAATACCACAAAATGCTATAAAATTTATTTGAGTTTGTATGAAAATATTTATTATTTGTATATTATTAAATCAATACCTATCCTATTGACAAATTTTAATGGGATTTTATGAGTTTTTTTTCTGAGTGCATTGATGTTGTAACACTTTCAAAATTCCAACTATTTTCGTTAGTTTAGTTCCTGACAGTTTTGTTAATGACAATGAGAATATGAAAATCTAATGACTCGGCCCATCTCGTACTCCGACTACAAAGGCCCGGCACCGTTACACAATGCGAGACGAGCCATTGAACTGTGTCCAAGTGACCCTTTGTATGCATTCGGCAACCATAAAAAAAGGACCAACCAAAGGACTCAGCGACTGGCTCATAAGTCAAGCAACTCATTCGCAAAAGCCAAACAACGGAGCGGAACCACTTACAGCTGATGACTATTTTATGACCCCAGAGTGTTTCGTAATTTGCAGCAGCGACGACAGCCGAAAAAAGGACACTATTTAGAGCAGTGATCAGTCGGTTCTGTTGTCCGTCCTTCCATCCGTCCGTTTATTCGGCTGTCTGTACAGACATCTGTCCGACAATAAATGTGTTATTTCACAACAACGTTGTGCAAACATTTATTTTGCTGTTGCAGATTTTTTTTTATTTAGTTTTCATTTTTATTTTTTTGCTTTTTTTTTGTGATGTTTTAGTTGCTGTTGAAGATTTATGCGCTCATCTCAGCGGCAACAAACGCAATCGATCCGCCGCACGGTGTACAAAATGTTGAAATTTTTAACAAAATGAAACATTTCAATTTTTGTTTAGTTCATATTTTAAAAATTAGAACCGATAGAAAATATTTACAAATTTTGAACGTTACTTTGAACTGTGTTCAGAATTACCATAAATCATTTTCTTGTTTATCATTAGATCCTAAATGCTAAAAAAACTAATTGAAAAATTGCCAAAAAAAAAAAAATCAAAATATCCCAAGTTTAGCACATAATATCTGCAAAACGTTTTGGAATATTAGCATTCATTGATATATTAAAATTTGTTTTGATAATTGAAAGAAAAATTACATTTCAAGTTTTTTTGAAAACTAGTTTTCGACAGTACTGTATTTTTTTTATTCTAAAAAGTGGCTGAAAAGGGTTCAAATTTCGCGTTAAATTTTCTAGAACGTTACGTCGTAATTGCAAAAAATCTGAGTATGCAGTCAAAATCAGCACCCACGAATTATATAAATTTGATGTACACTCACAAAAAACACTATTAAAATTGGTCAATAGAACAGTTATTGACTCAATAGTATTCAAAAAAAAAATATATTCATATAAACACAAAAACAATTTAATAGTATTTAAAAGTATTTAATGGGATTTACCTATTAAAATAATAGTTTATCATATTAACTTAATAGAAAAAAACTATTGATTTAATAGTATTTTTTTTCAAAGAAATCTAGTAATTCGTTTCGTAGTGAATTTTTGTTCACCGTACTGCGCCGCAGGGATGCCGCAATTAGGGCACAGGGCTGCAAAGTGAATTATTTACAGCTCAAGCAGAATCTATCGGTGGAAAATGGAATTATTTCTGTTTTATGTTCGTCACTTTTTATGGGTCACAAATCATGGCGGCGCCGCCTCTAAGTTCAACGACGACAAAATTGCATTTGAATGTGTTGTACGTTGTACATAGTGAGCAACATGTTGGTGGGATTTTGGCAACGTAGTGACAGGATTTATGCTTATTGAAAACTGAACTAACAGATGGGGGAATGCTTCGAGAGTATTGGTTACTCTATTTAGTAACTTTGCAACTTTCGAAATTTCAAAAGTATGCAGAGCTTGGCCGGCTTAAAGTTCATTTGTCATTGGAGTTTGTGAACTGTGACAGGTAGAGACTAACAACAAGAATTACTCGCTTTTTTATTATTTGTGGCAGCATTCGGAATTATTGCCGTATGTGCGCAAATAAATCAAAAGGACCAAAGCGCCACACACAACTGAAACACGTAGACTTTGTCACGCGGAAGCTGTTCCACAAATTAAGCAAAATACAAAAAAATATTCAGGACACTGACATGGACTCCGTGTACAAACGAGAAAATCAAAACTTAAAGCTGACCATCGGTGCGATGTTTAAATGACACAAATTTTGCCAAAAGGCGCTCGACTGTGCAAGTATACAAAATAAAAAAAATAAATAATAAAAATAAAAGAATTTATTGCGGCCACCTCCAGTAATATTCGTGGGTGAAAACAAATCACATTCCCGCACAAACCTAGCCTAGGGGAATAATTGAGAGCGAAACAAATTGAATTGAAATGCTCGAAACGTGTGTCGTCGTAGCGCTGCACATTCACATGCCAAATATGCCTACACCTGGCAGCAGGACAATTGGCAGGACCTTTTGGACGTTTAAGTTGTCTTAATTTGTTTGGATCACCGAACTACTTGTTGGTCACGAGTCTAATTTTGTAATTTTGTGGTTCAATAATTTGTTTTTACAAGTCGCAAATGTTACGTGATATGAATTTGTGACTAGAGATTTTGTGCCTTACGCTTTATGCTGATTGAACCGGAAGTATATTTTTGCTGTTGCGTGTCTGTCTCTTCTTTAAGTAGCAGCATCGAGAATTGAATTTGTTTTTTAATTTATTATAATTTAAAATTAATTTCCGCACATATTTTGCATAAGATAAAATACGAAAAAAATATAAAAATTCATGCAAAATTCAACACACTTAAATTGAAATTCACCGCAATATAACTTACCACATTAAAATCATCTACAATAAAATATCATTAAAACTAAAACATTCTGCAGGTAATAAAAAGAAATACTCACCACACCGAAATCTCTACTTTGAATGGCAAAATCCTGAATATCCAATTCACCTCTTCAAAAATTCACCACACTGCAACTTACATCATCAAACTTTCGTACAACAAAATACCTCTAGAACAAAAACTTTCCCTTTAAACAAGGTCAAACTCAACACAAAAAACACACCACACTAAAACATACCACACCAAATTTTCTCATTTTTGTAGAACATCGTGAATTGAATTTCAATTGATTTAATTTAATCAACTCGTGAATGAAATATTAAAAATGACCGTACTAAATACTCAACACACTTTAATTTAATATAAATTGAAATTCACCTCAACAAAATATCACTAGAAGAAAAACTTTTCAAACAAAATAAAATGATAAACTTACCACACTAAAAAAACTCTTTTTAAGTGGCAACATTGAATCTAAAAATTCACCTCACTAAAACTTACCACACCGAAAATTCTCCTAACAAAATCCCAGTAGAACTTAAACTTTGGAAATGAAACAAAAAGAGAAACTCACCACACTAAAACTTACCACATTGAAATATTACAAAAACAAAAATCAATAGAAATAAATCTACCAAAAGGCTAAAATCACCACTAAAAATTCAACACACTAAAACTTACCACACCAAAATCGGTGTTATTCGAATCAAACAGAAAAATGCATTAGAACAATATTCACCACAACAACACTCTTCAAACTTTAAAACACACCACATTAAAAAGCTCTACAACATAAACTCTTTTCAAGGATTTAAACCAAACGACTATTGACAAAATCGAATATTTTAAAATTCAATCTAAAAAAATCACCACACTAAAATTTACCACACCGAAAAGTCTCCTAACAAAATCCCACTAGAACTAAAACTCTGCAATTGAAACAAAAAGAGAAACTCACCACAATAAATTCACCACACTAAAACTTACCACATTGAAATCTTACAAAAACCAAATCTCATTGGAACTAAATCTTTTTAAAATAAAAAAAAGGATAAAAACACCACTAAAAATTCACCACACTTAAACTTACCACACCAAAATCGTATTACTACAAAATCTAACTAGAACCTAAATTTTCGAAACAGACAGAAAAATACATCATAACAATATTCACCACAATAACACTTATAAACTCACCACATTAAAAGCATCACAACATAAACTCCTTCCAAGGATTTCAACATAGTTACCAAACGACTATTGACAAAATCCGTAAGTCTTAAATCGATTTTTGACCGTCTTTCATGCAACGCCATTAAAATTAAATAAATGCTTAAATTCCGCAATAGTTTTTTTATGTTATGTGTCACAATTACTATGACTGATAGCGCCAGTAAAATTTCCAAAAAGCAGCCAAGTGCTTTCGAACATTTTTATGGACTGTGCAAAAGTTTGAGCAAAACAAAAAAAAAAGGAAACACCAAAAACGAAGGACACGTTCTGCAGAGCAGCTTATAGACTTGGTGCTGTTATTGTTTTAGGGCATAAAATACAAAAACAAAACCAAAAACACGAAAACCATTTAGTCGACTTTATAACTTTTTTAATATGGCACAGTTCCGCATGTCGGGGACTGAAACTAGGTAAAACATTTATTCTATTTGATTGCAAGGATTCCATTTCGCAGGCACACCCAACACACAGTCAAGATTTACATTTCATAGACAACTTGCGTTGTTGTCTCGCTCAACCCAGCTAAATATGGCAAACTTTCAACTAACTTTTGAGTCTAATTTGCCTGGTAAAACGTTCCAATTGAATTTCGCAGGCTGTCAACGCAATTTCAACACCTTCTCACAGAGTGTCTCAGCCAGTGGAGCGGCGCGTCGAATTGTTCGTCTAATTAGAGGCGACAGCAACGAGCTGCCGCCTGATTAGTCCGTATTTGCCACGCACATAATGGGCTGCAGCAGGTATTGAGGCGCAAACTGCCAGCAGGACAAGTACAACAGCAGGACTCTACTTGTTTTGTTGGCGTGCCGCGTTATTTAAGATTTCAAATTCTATATTAAAGCAGACACTTGCGTTGAGCTCTTGACATGAAAAAGACAGCGAATTGCGTCCAAGGTTTCAGTTCATTTAATATCAATATTTACAAAAAAAAAATCAAATATTTACCTACAATTTGGAACAATAATCAAGCAATGAACTACGTTGCGTATGAGTAACCTTATATATTTTATTTTATCTGATTTCACAATATATTTTTTATTTTCCGTACAGTTTGAGAAGTTGTGTTTTATATAACATTTACATCTTTATGCCAATTTTAATTATTTTTAATTTAAATATATTTCACAACATGTCTTAATGATGTACTAAAATATGTCTGAATGTTAACTTAAATATGTTGACTTTTAGTACACTTTAAATAAATAAAATATTAATAAATAATAAGATAAAAAAATATTAGAAAATTTCCAGCATCTGAAAATTTTGAATTCAAATAATTTTTTTCTGAACTTAACTTAAAATGTGTCTAAATTATATACAAAAATATGTCTGAAATTTAAAATTAGTATTAAAGAATTCACAATATTATTGATATGGTTTGAATTTATGTCTAATTTCTGATAATTTTTCCCCAAACTTATGTCTGAATATTAACTTAAATATGTTGACATTAAGTTCACTTTAAATAAATAAAATATGAATAAATAATAACATTAAAAAAATTAACGAGTTGGGAAAGTTAGGTCACATGGGTAAGTTCGGTCACATGGGGCGGATTTTTATAGTCGGTCGGGCCCGACTATGGAATACCCTACACCTTTGGTGGAGATATTAATGAGGAATATTTAATTGTATACCTTAATTTTAAATTTTTAATTATGCTGAACTTCAGAATATTATTCATATATCAGAAATTTACGTCTTATATCCCCATAAATTAAAAAAAATTATATAAAGTATAAAAAACTAAAAAAAAAAAATGAAAAATATAATTGGGCGGACCACGCCTATATTTAAAATTTTGAAAGGCTAATATTTCATAAATTTGATTTTAATAATTTACGGATCAAATTTTTACTATGAAAACCCGGGATATAATGAAAAAAAAAAGTGGGCGGATCACGCCCATTTTTGGACCACATATTTTTAGGTATATTCTAACAATACGTTTTAAATTTTATAACTATATCTTGAATACTTTTCGAAATATTAGTTTCGAAAGAGTTATATAAAAGTGACTTGTATGGGAGGTGGGCGTGTCCGTTGACCGATTTTGCTCATTTTCAAACTCAGTTCCTACTTTTGGCTAAAATATATTGAGACGAAATTTCATCGCATTCTGATCAGTATTTCTCAAGTTATTCTGTATTCGGACAGCAAGACAGCAAGACAGCAAGACGGACAGACAGACAGACAGACAGACGGACATGGCTAAACGGACTCGGGTAGTTATGCTGATCAAGAATATATATACTTTTCCATACCGGACACGCCTCCTAAGGGGCGTTACAATATATGCACAAAGTTAATATACCCTGTACCTCATAGGTGTAGGGTATAACAAATTTCCAGCATCTGATAATTTCTTCTAAACTTAACTTAAAATTTGTCTAAATTCTATCCAAAAATGTGTCTAAAATTTAAAAATAACATTTTTTTTAATTAAAAGAGTTCACAATACTATTGATATGGTTTGATTTGATGTCTAATTTCAATGCTGCTTTATAAAAATCTTAAAATTTTTATACCCTACACCTATGAGGTACAGGGTATATTAAGTTTGTGCAGATATTGTAACGCCCCTTAGGAGGCGTGTCCGGTATGGAAAAGTATATATATTCTTGATCAGCATCACTACCCGAGTCCGTTTAGCGTCTGTCTGTCCGTCTTGCTGTCTTGCTGTCCGAATACAGAATAACTTGAGAAATACTAATCAGAATGCGATGAAATTTCGTCTCAATATATTTTAGCCAAAAGTAGGAACTGAGTTTGAAAATGAGCCAAATCGGTCAACGGCCACGCCCACCTCCCATACAAGTCACTTTTATATAACTCTTTCGGAACTAATAACTCGAAAAGTATTCAATGTATAGTTATAAAAATTAAAACGTATTGTTAGAATTCACCTTAAAATATGTAGTCCAAAAATGGGCGTGATCCGCCCACTTTTTTTTTCATTATTTCCCGGGTTTTAATAGTGGAAATTTGATCCGTAAATTATTAAAATCAAATCTATGAAATATTAGTCTTTCAAAATTTTAAATATAGGCGTGGACCGCCCAATTACATTTTTCAATTTTTTTTTTTTAGTTTTTTATACTTTACATAATTTTTTTAATTTATGGGGATATAAGACGTAAATTTCTGATATATGAATAATATTCTGAGGGTTAATATCCACACCAAAGGTGTAGGGTATTCCATAGTCGGGCCCGACCGACTATAAAAATCCGCCTCATGTGACCGAACTTACCCATGTGACCTAACTTTCCCAACTCGTTCAAATTTGATTTATTAAACTCTACACGGAATCTGATATCTGAAGGTTAACTCCAAAATGTTTTCTTGAACAAAATAACTCAACATTAACGATTCTAACATATGACATTTTTGTAATTCACACAACAATAATATTGCAACTATCCTCAGTAATGAAATGTCTAAAACGTATACTGAAATCTGTCTTAATGTTAACTTAAACAGTTTTAGTTGAAGTTCGACTGAAGTTTTTTTTTTTTTTTTTTTTTTTTTTTTTTTTGGAATATCTACTGAGATCCACAGCACTCAGACAGACTATATCCATTGTACTGTGAAATCTATTCCCTACAATTTTGTGGTTAATATCACCACGAGCGCCCATGCCCAAGCCGGGATTCGAACCCGAGACCTTCAGAATGCAAGTCCAGCGCGCTACCTCTGGACTGCTGAGGCCGACTGAAGTAAGTAAACATTTAATTTGTTAATATTTTTTTTAATAAAATTGCAGCAAACTTAATTTAAAATACGTCAAAATTCCATACTAAAATGTGTCTAAAAGTTACCTGATGAAACTGTTTAACAAAAGATATGTCCCTTATACGTTACTTATGATATTGTTTGAAATTGATGTCTGTATATGCTAAAATATGTATGAAACCCAAATATACGATAATAAACAATATATAACTGTGTTAAATGCAATAAATTCAAATTGCTTAAATTTGATGTCTGAATTCCATACTAATATATGTCTGAATCTTAACTATACGGTAATAAATACAATATAACTGTATTAAATGCAATAAATTCAACAAATTGCTTAAATTTTATTTCTGCTTTCCATACTAAAATATGTCGGAAACCTAACTAATCGGTTATAAAATATTACTATGCTTCAGCAGACCAGAAGTATGCGCGCTGGACTTGTATTCTTAATTTCTCGGGTTCGAATCCTGGTTTTGGCATGGGAGCTCATGGTCTGAATGCCGTAGATCTTACTAGATATTCCAAAAAAAACAAATTTGTTAAATTTGATGTCTGAATTCTATACTAAAGTATGTCTGAAATTTAATTTTACAGTATTAAACGAAATATAACTATGTTAAATTCAAATTGTTGAAATTTTGTTGTCTGAATTCTATACTAAAATATGTCTGAAACCTAACTATACAGTAATCAACGAAATATAGCTATATTAAATGCAATAAATTCCTATTAGAATAAAAGAAAATTTTTCGTACAACACAAATATTTACTCTCAGGAAATATCTCAAATAAATATTCTTAAAAAAAAAAACAAATTTGTTTAATTTCATATCTGAATTCGATACTAAAATATGTCCGAAACCTAACTATACAGTAATCAACGAAATATAACTATGTTAAATTCAAATTGTTTAAATTTTTGTATCTGAATTCTAAACTAAAATATGTCTGAAACCTAACTATACAGTAATCAACGAAATATAACTATATTAAATGCAATAAATTCCTATTAGAATAATAGAAAATTGTTCGTACAACACAAATATTTACTCTCAGGAAATATCTTAAATAAATATTCCTAAAAAAACAAATTTGTTAAATTTCATGTCTGAATTCTATTCTAAAATATGTCCAAAACCTAACTATACAGTAATCAACGAAATATAACTATATTAAATGCAATAAATTCCTATTAGAATAACAGAAAATTGTTCGTACAACACAAATATTTCTCTCAGAAAATATCTTAAATAAATATTCAAAAAAATAAAAAAATGTTGTGTCTGAATTCTATACTAAAATATGTCTGAAACCTAACTATACAGTTTTAAACTAAATATAACTATGTTAAATTCAAATTGTTAAATTTTTGTTGTCTGAATTCTAAACTAAAATATGTCTGAAACCTAACTATACAGTAATCAACGAAATATAGCTATATTAAATGCAATAAATTCCATTAGAATAACAGAAAATTGTTCCTACAACACAAAATTTCCTCTCAGGAAATATCTTAAATAAATATTCATAAAAAAAAACAAATTTGTAAATTTTCATGTCTGAATTCTATAATAAAATATGTCTGAAACCTAACTATGCAGTAATAAACTAAATATAACTATGTTAAATGCAATAAATTCAAATTTAAATAAAAAATGTACGTACAACACAAATATTTCCTTTCAGGAAATATCTTAAATAGACAACTATTACTCAAAAATTCTGTCTCAGTTTCTAGTTCTCTTTTAATAAAGATGTTTGCTACCTTTACGGATTTCAGTTATCTACGCCGACTGCTCTTATTCACATGAATCAATAAAATTTATTTTTATTAGTTTTTGTCTTTGACCTGTGAAGATTTCACAAGGCGATAATGCGATGCTGTTTATTTTGAGGCAGCAGGACAACATAATTTACAACAATATTAGTGGCACCGACCGACATGATGCGAAATGCGTGCGCTGTGCAAAACAACGGTAACGCCTAAAAGTATGCAGCGCCTTATTGTGCGAGACGTGGCAAGGCGCAGAAGACTGGATGCTGGCGACGAGGACATTTAATGATTATTATGACAATATCGACATTAACGATGGCAATGAAGCTTATCCGCAATATAAGAGCGTGTTAAGTGCGTCTAAAGAAGCGTGCGTGCGTGAGTGTGTGTGTGCGTGAGTGAGTGTCAGTCGGCTTTTATTGTTCGTTCGTTTGTTGTGCTGTAAAATATTAGAAAATAAATGCGCAGAGAGTGAAATAAGGCATAAACGGAATTTAATATGGCATCTAATGTCAGCTGCGAAGGATTGCAAAAGCACGCAACTGGCACACAATGCGTATGGCAAATGTACGGACGGACGGAACGAAGGACGCACATATGTAGCAGGCAGTCTAATGTCGCCAGACATTGTGTATTTAACTTGCGGACAAATATTTCTTTGCCAATAACATGTAATGCAATAAAAATATTAGTTGTGACAAGTATTGCGCCCAAGGTCGGTGTTTTTGAAGCAAAAACATCAAAACTTGAAGTAGCTGTGTGAATTTTTGTATAGCTGCATTTAAGAAGTTTAAAGGCTTAAGTTAAAGAGGCATTAAATCCACTATTAAATCCAATATACAAAATCAAGCGGTACAAAATCCACCTCCAAAACGGATTAACTAGTTCTTTTGTTTATTTAGTTAGTTCTCATATTGAAGTTTAAACCTGCAAGTTTAATTCCTGTCGAAATCGTGTTTAAATATACCAATTTTCTATATAAAATAAACGTTTTTGCGATTATTCTTGTCAAATATTTGAATTTTCAATATGTCTCATTTTTAACGTAATATTTTTAACATAAACTTAATTATTATCTTTTTTTTGTTTTTTTAGAAAATGTTGAATTTTGTATAAAAGAGCGTGCCATCGCCATACAAGTTACGCTTTTGGCATGCCATATGTCCACACAGGATACAGTTAACTTCCGTAAAAAAACTATGAACTCACCACAGCTAAACTCACCACACCTAAACCCATTTTGTCTCGGGGAATAATAGTCTGGGAAGAATAGTCTGGGAATGAATTGTGCGCGAAAGAATGATATCGATAAAAAATGATTTTATCCTGAATAACTTTTCCAAAAAAGAATTGTCTCTGGAAAAAAATCTCTCGGAAATAATCGCTCGGGGAAGAATTATCCGGACAATAATTGTCTGGAAAAAATCGTCGGGCAAGAAATGGTATCAGAAAAAATTGTTATATTCTGGAAAAATTGTCCAGGAAAAATTTTTATCTGGGAAAAATTCTGTCGGGACAAATTGTCCGGGGAATAATTATCCAGTGAGGTAGAGAATTGCGGGGAAATGGTAGAAATTGTTCGGGGATGAATTGTCTCGTGAAGAATCGTTTCAGCTTAAAATTTCCCGGTGAAAAATTGACCAAGAAAGAATTGAAAAATTCTCTCGGAGAAGAACTATCCAGAGAATAATTGTCTGGAAAAGAATTGTTCGGGAAGAAATTTGATCAGAAAAAATGGTTTTATTCTGAAAAAATTGTCCAGGAAAATATTGTCTATGGGAAAAATTCTCTCGGGAAGAATTGTCCGGGGAAAAATTATCCAGGGAGGTAGAGTGC
Organism: Dryomyza anilis; assembly: GCA_951804985.1. Taxonomy (NCBI): domain Eukaryota; kingdom Metazoa; phylum Arthropoda; class Insecta; order Diptera; family Dryomyzidae; genus Dryomyza; species Dryomyza anilis. The sequence goes on from OX638134.1 coordinate 2,138,771, forward strand.
GGGGATGAATTGCACAGGAAAAAAATGGCCTGGGTGGAATTTTCCCGTGAAGAATGGTTTCAGCTTAAAATTTCCTAGTGAACAATTTACGAAGAAAGAATTGTCTCTCGAGGAATAATTATCCAGAGAGGTAGAGTGCTGGCAAGAATTGCACGGGAAAAATGGAAAAAATTGTCCGGTGAGGAATAGTCTCGTGAATAATGGTTTCCCGGGGAAAATTGTCTGGAAAACAATTGTCTGGGAAGAAATGATATCCGGAAAAATGTTTTTTGTGGAAAAATTGTCCAGAAAAAAATGTTACCTGGGAAAAATTCTCTCAAAAGAAATTATTCAGATTAAAATTTTTCTAATTATCCTGGGAAATATAGACCAAAAAAGAATTGTCTCTGCGAAAATTTCTCTCGGGGAAGAATTGTCCAGGGAGGTAGAGTGCGAGGTGGAATTAGACAAGAAAAATGGGAAAATTTGTTTTGAGAGAGATTAATATTGTTGGTAACTACATTTGTAACTTGAACAAAAAAACGTAGTATTTACAAACATAAAAAAAAATAAAAAAAAATAAAAAATCAAAGTAGAATTTTGTACGAAGAAATATCAGAAAACTTAATAAGATTTAGTAGTTTAGAATTCTTAATTTAGCAAAAGTTATATTTTGTCTGAAACGCATGTTTTTTTCGTCTAAATTTGTTGGTTGGTGTCCCCACATAAAGTGCAATAACCAGACCCCATTAATTTCTTATATTTCAAGTATTCGCCGAAAGGCGGCAGACTTTGTAACGCACTCTGTGTCGGCATAAATTTTCTTTATTAATCGCATAATATTCATCATAGTTAGCGGCATGTTGTGCACCATCATTAGAACCGAACGAAACTGCGACATGTACTCAGTAATTATTCGCTCAAGTGGAAACATTTAATTGTGTTTTTCTTGCATGGCACATATCCTTTTTCAGCAACACCATATTCGCCCTGATGTCCTTGTAATACAAGCATCTAATGGCAGCTGGCGAAAAGACGCTCAAGACACCTAATTGCATGACACACACAGATAAAGGGACAGATAGATGCACAGACAGACGAATGGACAGACAGACAGACAGACTCATTGACACAATTAGCAGCATATGACATGTCATTCGTTGTCAACGCAGGACGTCGTCGGGGGCAGAATGCAGGGGCCGCTGCTAAGAGGCATAAACATGATTAAACGGCAAAAGATACAGTTATTCGTTTGGGCCACAAGCACAGTAATTAATTAGCCACCTATGCAATGTGCAGCCCAGTAGAAAATCTAAACACAAAATGAGCCATATTTATTTGAGCTAAAATTTGTATTTTTTTATATAATTTTTATATATTTTTCTTTACTAATATTACATTTATTAAATTATATTTCTTTAAATATAAAATAGATATTCAGTTTCTGCAAACTTTATATTTTTGGAGGCTCAGGGCAGTTAAAAACATTTTTTTTTTGACAGATTTGAAGCGATTAATACGGGGTTATCTTATTATACTAAATAGTATTTTATAACCAGGCTGCGAATGGGGTTTTTAATTTTTTTAGATTTTATAACTCAATTTTTAAGCATAGCTATTCATGTTTGCTTTTTCCTTTTTTTTGTTTCTACTTTTTCCCGTTTTTTTTTTTGTTTCTGCTATTCTTTTGATTATTGAATTTCCTTCTATGTTTTTTCTATTGTTTTTGAAATCGACTTTTCGTTTTCGCTTTAATTTTTTGTGGATTTTGTGGATTTTTTGTTTTTGTGTTTTAAATTTTGTTTTCTGCGTTTTTGTTTTTTTTATACTTTTTGCGTTTTCTATTTTGTGTTTTTTGTTTTCCTTTTGTGTTTTTGCTTCTGTTTTGAGTCTTTGCATTTATTTTATTTTTTTTTTGTTTGTATTTTGCTTTTGTTTCTGCGTTGTTTTTTTTTGTTTTTGATTTGTGCTCTTCTTTTGTTTTTGTGGTTTATTTTGCTTCTGTTTTTTCTTTTGTTTTTGAATCGGTTTTTAGTTTTCGCTTTAATTGTTTGTGGATTTTTTGTTTTTGTGTTTTAAATTTTGTTTTCTGCGTTTTTGTTTTTTTTTTTTGACACTTTTTGCGTTTTTTATTTTGTGTTTTTGCTTCTGTGTTTTTTGTTTTGATTTTGTGTTTTTTCTTTGGTTTTTGTATTTTTGCTTTTGTACACACAAAAGATTTTGCTACTTATTTTTGTTTTCCTTTTATGTTTGTGCTTTTGTTTTGAGTCTTTGCTTTTATTTTTATTTTTTTATTTTTGTATTTTTCTTTTGTTTCTACGTTGTTGTTTTTTTGTTTTTGATTTGTGCTTTTCTTTTTGTTTTTGTGGTTTATTTTGCCTCTGTTTTTTCTTTTGAAATCGACTTTTAGTTTTCGCTTTAATTTTTTGTGGATTTTTTTTTGTGTTTTAAATTTTGTTTATTGCGTTTTTGGTTTTTTTTTTTGATATTTTTTGCGTTTTTTATTTTGTGTTTTTGCTTCTGTGTTTTTTTGTTTTGATTTTGTGCTTTTTCTTTTGTTTTGTATTTTTGCTTTTGTGTGTTTTGATTGTGCTACTTATTTTTGTTTTCTTTTTGTGTTTTTCTTTTTTTTTGTATTTTGTTTTTGCTTATGCGTTGTTGTTTTTTTGTTTTTTTGTTTTTGTGTTTGATTTTGCTTCTGTTTTTTCTTTTGATTTTGAAATTGATTTTTTGTATTTGTGTTTTACATTTTTTTTTCTGCGTTTTTGGTTTTTTGTTTTTTTTTTGATATTTTTTCTTTTTTTTAATTTGTGTTTTTTCATATGTGTTTTTTGTTTTGAATTTCTTTTTGATTTTGTGTTTTTCTTATGTTTTTGTATTTTTGTTTTTATTTTTGTGTTTTTGCTTTTGTGTGTTTTGATTCTGCCACTTATTTTTGTTTTCCTTTTGTATTTTTGATTTTTTTTTTGTATTTTGCTTTTGTTTTTGATTTGTGCTTTTCTTGTTGTGTTTTAAGAGTTATATCGTATTGGAAGTTTAGATTATAAGGAAAGTACCACGCCCCTTTTTCCAATCCCGTCCAGTGGTACGTGATACTGGAACAAAATTAGTATTGATAAAAAAAATAATCAAGACATCAAATTTGCTTCGTGGTTTTTTTTCCAATGGGTCAGCAACTCAATTAGATGCACGTTCTCCGTCCGATGGCCTACTTAGATGGCATTCATCACCGCCATCTTGCGGTGCAAGTGTGAAAATTAGTGTTTCTTTTTCAATTACCTACACAAGCGCACACTCTCACACTCACGCAGAGACACACAGTACACCCCACACACACGCACACCCTCAGTCCCAGGCACAATGACAGCCAGAGGGCGTTACGTGTGTCGCATGTTGATGCTGTTGTATTTTAGCAATTATTGTTGTAGTTGTTGTTGCTGGTTATATTACCCACCGACATGTGTTGCCATATTGTTCCTTTTTATAGCGCACACGTCTTAGCCAAGAGCGGCAGCCGATCAGGAAGAAAACGCCGTTGGCTCTGAGTGTGTGACCATGTCTGCGGTGTGAGTTGAATATTGCAGGTGTGACATAAACGTTGTCAGTTGTGAGCTATTATGTCATTATGGCCAACTATACGAGCACGAGCACGCGTACCTGAGCGAGCAGCGCGTTTTCCTTGGTTACAATATCGAGGTCAGGCCAGGATGCGAGCAGAGGTCACATGCTGACAGATTTATGTTTGCAGGCAACCTTTACCGACTCTTCTTCTACCTCTTGTGGCTATATTGCATTCTTGTTTTTTTTTTATTTCTTTTACTTTTTATACCATGTGATGTATTTTTTCATAAAAGACGATTATGTGATTTGTTGATAATTGAAACAACGAGTGGAAGAAACAGAAGAGTCACATCTCAGGAAAGCAAATGTTGTCGAAACGATTACCACTGTGGAATCTTCTCGACATCATTTGGTTTCCTGAGTTGTTACTCTCCTGTTTCAACCACTCGTTTTTGTTAGTTTTAGTTTACAGTTTTTACTCTTAGATTTTTCAGTGTTTTTATCATTCTGATTTTGTGTATTTATTGTGTTTTGCTTTTGTGATTTATCTTTTGATATTGCTTATTTTTTTTGTTTTGTTGTTTTAGTTTTTTTCCTTCGTTTGATATGGGTTAATTTTTTTTCTTTTTGTTTTTATTTTCTATGTGTTTCGCTGTGTTTTTCTTTTGTGCCTTTATTTTTAATTTTACGCTTTATTTTTAATTTTGTAATTTTGCTTTTTATTCTGTTTAGTTTTTTTGTATTTTATTTTATTATTTTTGTTGTTGCTTTTGTTTTTTTTTTGTTGTTGTGTGTGTTTCTTTGTTTTGTTCTTCTTTATTGTTATGATGTTCCTTTAATTTTGATTTTGTAATTTTGCTGTTTTTTATGTTATTTTTTAATTGTCGTTTTTCTTTTGTGTTTTTTTCTCTGTGTTTTTTCTTCTTTATTGATATTTTGTTCCTTTGTTTTTGATTTTGCAATTTTGTTTTCGATTTTGTATTTTATCTTTTTTTGTTAATTTTTTTATGATTGTCTTTTTATTTTGCTATGGGTTAATGTTTTTTCTTTTTATTTATGTTTTTATTTTATATGTGTTTATTCTTCTTTATTGTTTTTTTGAGCTTTTATTTTTTTTTTGTAATTTTGCTTTTTATTATATTTTTGTTGTTTTGTAATTTTCTTTTTGCTTTTGATTTTATATTCTTATTTTTGTTTTTGCTTTTGTTTTACTCTGTGTTTTTTCTTCTTTATTGTTATTTTGTGCCTTTATTTTTAACTCTCTGGCTTTATTTTTAATTTTGTAATTTTGCTTTTTATTCTGTTTAGTTTTTTTGTATTTTATTTTATTATTTTTGTTGTTGCTTTTGTTTTTTTTTTGTGTGTTTCTCTGTTTTTTCTTCTTTATTGTTATGATGTTCCTTTATTTTTGATTTTGTAATTTTGCTGTTTTTTATGTTTTTTTTTTAATTGTCGTTTTGCTTTTGATGTTATGTTCTTATTTTCTTTTGTGTTTTTTTCTCTGTGTTTTTTCTTGTTTTTTGTTTTTGTTTTTGATTTTGCACATTTTTTTTTAATTTTGTATTTTGTCTTTTTTTTATGATTGTCTTTTTATTTTGATATGGGTTAATGTTTTATCTGTTTATTTGTGTTTTTATTTTCCATGTGTTTTCTCTGTGTTTTTTATTCTTTATTGTTTTTTTGTGCCTTTATTTTTATTTTAGTAATTTTGCTTTGTATTATTAGATTTTTGTTATTTTTTCTTTTCTTCTTGTTTTTGTTTATTTTTTTTTTCTTATTTTGTGTTTTTATTTTTGGTTGGTTTATGCTTTTGCTCTTGGTTTTTCTTTTCAGCATTGACTATTATTTTTTTTATTTATTTTTTAAATATTTTTGATTTTAGATTCTATTTTTATTTGCGTTGATTTTATTTTGCATTTGTTTTAATTGTGCTTTTTGCTATGTTTTTTTTTCGTAATTTTCTTTTTGCTTTTATGTTATTATTTTTGTTAATGTTTTTGCTTCTGTTCTTTTTTTGTGTTTTTCTCTGTTTTATCTTCTTTATTGTTTTTTTTTTGTTTTTGATTTTGTAATTTGTATTTTGTTAATTTCTTTGTGATTGTCTTTTTGCTTTTGGTTTTAAGTTCTTATTTTTGTTTACGTTTTTGCTTTTGTATTTTGGGTTTGTTTTTGATTATTCATTTTTGCTTATGTTTTTGCTTTGGTTTCTTCTTTTTTATTTTTTCTTCCATTTTGAGTTATTGCTTTTATTTTTGCTATAATGTTTTCCTTTTGATTCTAGCCTTAGATTTTTGTTATTTTTTTCTTGTTTTTGATGTTTTTTTTTTTCTTATTTTGTGTTTTTATTTTTTGTTGGTTTTATGCTTTTGTTCTTGGTTTCGCTTTTCAGTTTTGCCTTTTATTTTTGTCTTTTATTGTTATCTTTCCTATTTTTTTATATTTTTGTCTTTTATTTTTATCTTTCCTATTTTTTGTTTTATATTTTTTTGTAATATTTTTGTGTTTTTTTTGATTTTGAGATACTGCTTTTATTTTTGCTATAACGTTTTTGCTTTTGTATTTTGGGTTTGTTTTAGATTTTTCATTTTTGCTTATGTTTTTGCTTTGGTTTCTTCTTATTTATTTTTTCTTCCATTTTGAGTTAATGCTTTTATTTTTGCTATAATGTTTTCCTTTTGATTCTAGCCTTAGATTTTTGTTTTTTTTTTCTTTTTTTTCTTGTTTTTGATGGTTATTTTTTTTTTTCTTATTTTGCACAAAACCCTTCAATTCTTTAAGACTTTGTTGGTCTGCTTTTGTAATTTTAGGAAAATGTTCAAACTACTTTGGGGCTTCATTTCTAATTAATCATTTAGATATTGAATTTGTGTACATTCAATTTTGAAAAGCATAAATTGCTTTTAGCTATTTTGCATAAACAATTTTCTGGTCAACATAATAAATGTACTCAAAAGAACATTAATAAAAATAAACACACAAAATAAACATAAAATTACCCAAAGAACAACAAAAAAAAATTCGACTGAAGCAGTACTTTGTAATGCAAATTCTTGGGAAATATTTTACACTCTGCAACAACAAACAGTGACAACAATTTTACATAACAATTGCGTCCAAAAATCAAGAGGTGCGCCAAAGAAAACTGTTTAAAGTCGTCGCATAAACAGAACAGTAAATCAAATCAGAAATGCGTGAAAACAGCCTGTAGCATAATTGCAAAAGTGACGCAACTGAACATGATTAACCGAACATTTTCCTATTTTTTTACTATTTAGCGATTCGAAAATTAAGATGTCACATGTATAATTCTACTTAATTTATAATTTTTATCTACCCCAGACAAAATTTTAAGCAGGAAAATGGTTAGAAACACGCAGGCAAACACGCAGGCAAACACGAAATCACATTTTATATGAAGCTTTGAGGCAGGCAAAGGTGGGAAAAGCTGCTAGTTCTCTGCTATAGTATGAAAATAAAATTGGTAGGGAAATGGCAGGCATAGGTAGGGTATGGTAGCCAAACAGGTGTATGCAAAATGGTAGGCTCAGGCAGGGTAAGGTGGGCAATAATCTGGAAGCAAAATTGTTGGGAATGGTAGGGCAACGTAGGGATCATAAACATATGATTTAGATCATGGGTGACCATCCATCCCGCACTCAACCAAAACTTCTTGTTGTACAACAACAGCGACAAATTTTGTTTGTTGAATTTTCGCAAAAATCAATCGCTTCGATGATGTGTTGTTGGTTACGCATATTTCTTCTGCTTCACATTGTTATTGTGTCGCCTTGTTATTTTTATCGAAGTAAGCAATAACAAAAAACCCGCTTTGTACAACAAGAAGATTATGTTGTGGGCGAAAATGGCAAAAAGAGCCAGTCGCTGGTCACCTCCTGATGTAGATCAGCATAAATCGCGGCGATAGGGAAAATATTCACTTAACAAACCGACTTAACAAACCGATAGAATGAACACCGATTAAATAAAAAATACAAACGCACAAAAGACGCGGCGTGGCATATTAATTTGAAACGTAACAAATAACTGCCAAGAAATTTTAATACTGAAAATTTTTGAAGGCAAATTCGATATTGTAAACAACATTTTCTATCGACAACTTGTTGATCAAGCTTTTAAAACTTCAAAACAGTAATTCTATACAATGTGTGTGCCTGCTACTCGCAGGCTACCTTACCCTTTCAGTTTCCAACTATGAAGAAGCTTTTTAAAATTTAAAAACAGAAATTCCTATACAATGTGTTTGCTTGCTACTCTCAGGCTACCTTTCCCTTTCAGTTTCCTACTATGAAGAAGCTTTTTTAAATTTCAAAACAGAAATTCCTATACAATGTGTTTGCCTGCTACTCGCAGGCTACCTTTCCCTTCCATATTCTAGCTATAAAGATACCTTTCAAAACTTCAAAACCAAAACTTACAGAAAAATGCTTTTGCCTGCTATGGGTAGGCTTCAACATACCAGTTTGCGGCGTAAATGCTGCCATAGGGAGCCTGCTTATTTTCAAAAATTCAAAATGCCTGCTATGCAATGTGTATTTCCTTCCATATTCCTGTGAGTTTTCCTCAAATCTACTACTATAATACCAGTTTCCTTGCATATTTTGTTGTCTGGGGTATAATTTCTAATAAAAATGTTGAGACAATAAATAAAAATATTTTTAGTAACTTGAAATATAACTTTTCTTATTTCTTATTGGTCGTCTGTTCTTTGATCGAAGCAATAATTCAAAATTATATATGTTTTAATAGAGAAACGGCAGAATAATTTGTGCTATACTCTCGATCAAGTTTTACTATAAATATTCAACAGCGCTTGAAACATATTTAGAACATTTCTATAATTTATCTTAATTTTCGAAATGTGCCACCCCTCACAACAACATGTTTTAAATACCACCAAATAGTGCGAAGGTGCGCCGCAAAAAAGAACCACGTAGGAAATAAAAAAAAAAATACTAAAAATTACAGCGTTAATTTGCATAAATGTAGAAGATCCACAGAAAGTTGAAATAAGAAGAAGGAAAAAAACAACGTCTTTGATTAAATACACAAAATGTGATAAATATTTATAGAATTTTTATGCGTATAAAAAGCATTAAAACGATTCGCATAGGTGAGGCAGCAGGAGTAGAGAATGTAGGTGGGTACGACCTATGAAGGATACTAATATTAAAAACAAAATTTCCCGGTAGTTGAACAAGTCAATCAATTTTCGGGGACTCCTAAAAACGACAATAATTAAAAAAAAACATCTCTGACTCTGCAGACAAATTTCATTTAACACTTAACACCCATTGTTTCCAATACCATCCAATTTTGTGTCTTTACTGAAATTAAGCTTTATCTAAATACGAATCGAGTTTGTCTAAAATAAAAAAGTATTTTTCACAATGATTTTAATGTTTTTTTTTTTATATTTTATATTTTTAGATTTGGGCTTTAATGAATTAAATGCCGCCATCATATATGATAAAACTACAAAATTTTTATGAAAAATAAGATGAATGGTAAATATGAATTAGTTTTTATATAAAAAAAATGCTGTTGAAAAATTTCTCATTTGAAGATCTAATACCCTAAATCACGAGTAGTATCTAATTTCATAGCAATTTGATGTTTTCATTATTCGTTTATTTTTTGTTCTGATTTGTTTTAATACCTTTTGTTTTTTAATTTTTTTAAAACATTCCCTTAAAATATATCGTTATTGCGACGAGTATTAACAGTAAAACGTCAAAATGTAAAAAGAAAAAGCAACTTCATTAGCAAATTATAAAACTGTTAGGTTGGAAAAAAAATAATACCGTCATACCATAAAATTTCTCTGCTCATTCATATCATTTTCATCGTTTCTATAAATATCTGCATATTTTTTTTATTATTTTATATTTATCTATAATATCAGAATTCTAAGATTTATTGGATAAAAGTTCTAACTTAGTCAGTGCCTCAACCGGATGAAATGTTTGAAGCTTTGCAGAAAGCTTTTGCTATTCACCGCTATGCAACACAAATCTGTCTATCAGTGTTGCCAACTATATGTCGTATAGTCCTATACAATAGGATTGGCCAACTGCCCCGTATTATTTTACGACGCACAGTATGCCCAAACGCTCCAAAATCGGGTAAAAATTATTATTTTTGGAAAGATTTATCATGAAAAAAATCTCCACCATCCTGATTTTTATCTTCATTACCATTAAAGACACAATCTTCGATTTCAAAACTTAAGTTCTCTCAAGAATACTTTTAAATTTTTTTAAATCGTTTAAGCGTTTTCGAAAATAATGAAGTTGACCCGACTTTAGAGATCACACTGTGTGACTTAAGTTCACACGAACATTTTACAAAGTTTGTTTAATCATTTCGGAAATGTGAAATAAACCTTTTTTTTAATCAAGATCAAAATCATAAATCAATTGGGCCATTCCACACCAAATCGAACAATAAACCAGTTGGGAAGGTTAGATCACATGGGCAATTTTAAAGTACGGACATTTTATAGTAGGTGTTATTATAATAGTTAGGATTATCAAAATTATAGTCGGTCTAAGCCGACTATAAATACCCTACACATATGTGAGGGTACCATTCAAAGTTGTATATAGGTCACTAGGGTATATGAATCCTGAAAATAACTACAAACTGAAGATTTTCCATTCATTTGATACCCATATTTACAAATGGGTAGGTGCACCGAATTTCGATTTTTTTTTTTTTGAACCACAAGTCGTTTCACGCAAGAACATTATTTTCATGTATTTGAACATGAAGTCAATATATATTTGACCAAAAAAAGTTTACCTGAACACGTATACAGTAAAATTCACCAGTAGATGTGTTTTATATGATAAATTTGAACATAAGTGGTCTGTTCACAGGTCATAATGGACTAATCATGCCCATTTTCACTGAAAGATAGCGTAGATATATAAGTAATCTAAATTAGGAGTTTCATTTATTTAGCTCTTCTAGTTTTTCTGTAATCGTGATTTCAACAGACAGACAGACAGACGAACATCGCTAAATCGACTCAGGAGGTCATGCTGATCACGAATATATATATATATATATATATATATATATATATATATATATATATATATATATATATATATATATATTTTTTTTTTTTTTTTTTTTTTTTCCATACCGGAGATGCTTCCTTCTGGGTGCTACAAACGGCGTACCAAACTGAATATACCCTTTCACTCTTAGTGTAGGGTATAAAAAATTGAGATTTTACCTCTTCGATTTCAATGAAATTTGGGCAACTAATAAAGAGTATCGAGATATGCATTGTTAATTTTTTTTGTACAACTACTTCCAGAGATACAGTAAAAGTATAAAGTATAAAGTTACAAAAAATGGGCCATCAATCACGTTTCTTCTTGAAAAATATAGGTAAAATATCCAGTATTCAAAAAAATGTAATCTGAGCACAATATTTTTAAAACACATGGAGATATTAGAATTCAAATTAAAAAAAAAAAAAAACAATTCACAGATTTTCACTTTTTAAAAATGTTCAGAGGTTAAAAATTTCAAACCAAAAAAAATTTTTTTTTTAGTAACTAATATTACCGTCGACTGGGGTGACTTTAGACTTCCGGAGGTGACTTTGGCCAAACAAAAAAAAATGTTTGCAATCAAATTTTCTCAGCATCCGAGTGACTTACAGATTTCAATTATTTTACAATAATGTTCTTTGAAGAATTTTCTATCTGCATAATGCTATTTCTGCAACTTTTAACGCTAATATTCCAACATATTAAAATCTTTGTAAATGTAGAAGTTCAACTTTGGCCGGATCTAATCTGTCGATTTTTATTTTTGGTATTTTAAAAACATATTTCATGAATTTCCAATCAGTGAAAAAAACCGAATTTAAAAATATTCACTACATCAAAAGATACATAGTTTTGGCCAATGAAAAAGGTTTCTGCACTACAGTGCAATAATTAAACAATGATTCGTTTCTATTTGGCCAACATAATTATAAAATGTTACTGTTATTTTTGGTTAAAAGTTGAACTAACCTCGGACGGAGTTAGGTACATTTACGTTATGCCCATTATTTTAAAATTTGGATGTAAACACAAATGGAAATCAATTTTTATTCGTTTTATGCAGAAAGAAGTATAAAATAACGTTTTTTTGTTAAATAACACCCCAGTCTGCCATGTCTCGGAGACCTTCGATACCTCGAAGCTTTCTCGAATAACTTCTGTAAAAAAGTTCGATCTCGTTGCTTTCTCGATTCTAATTTTGAAACATTCAAATTCTTTGACAAGATACGATATTTAAATATTTATTACATCGATATCGCAATATTTTTCGCAGGAATCTCGAACTTTGTTCATTTTTTCTTCGATATCGTTCCAATTTCGAAAAATTTCTCATATCGAGAAAACTCCGACAGAACGTACCGATATCTACCTACCATCTAGGTCCAATTTGACGCTCGATATCGTTACGAGAACGGGGCCGATATCGTGTGATTTCTCTATCTACTCGCAATGATCTCGTAACGATATCGATACGAATGGCATACTGGGACGTTTAGGTTTTATTCAGCATCATTGTTATCAATGTAATATATATCAATGTAATATATATATATATATATATATTTTTTTGTTGACAAATTGGTTCCTTTGGCATTTCAGAATATCTTGCAAATTATGAAAAAAGAAACACAATAATATTTTCATAGTAGGTACTGTATAATATGTATTTTATTTGTATTTTATTTTTCTTTATTACAGGTAACTTTCTTCTTATGTATTGCAATCAATAAGTCTCATAATATATAATCTTGTTCTGTAGTACATATATATTTGTAAGTATATATTGTATATATATATGTTCAATAAGTATTCGCATTAATTCACATACATTTCTCAATACATCGAATACAATTCACGTCTTCATTTAATACATTTCATTTTTCTTATATTCATTATGCATCACAAAGATTATTTCTATAATTGAATTCATCATCGTCTATGACTTTTGCAATTTAACAACAGTTGTTCTATGGTCAACTTTCACATTATATGCGTATAATTATTATGTAATTTTTAAAAAATTATTACTAAAACTGCTGATGCGAATATTTTTTAATATATATTTGTTTGTAATATTTGTTTGCAATATTAATTGCTTAATTTCTGTTGATATTAATGAATGCCTGCCAAAGTTTATTACTTTTAATTATTGTTTATTCAAATATAAACATATTTATTTTAAACTTAAAAAAACTAAAAAATTTAATTAAATATATTGTTTGTTAGTGTTTTACATTATATACAAAACTGTTTAGCTAAATATTTTATTTTACAATGAAAGCAGATGATATACTATATATATTTACATATTTGCTATGTGGTATAAACTTCGTTAGATTCGATTGTGATTATTAATGCAAAATTGAATAAAAATCATCTCAAGACCTCAGAGGTGTATATTTCGAAATTGTTCCAAAAAAAAAACTAAACAACTTGCTCGACATGGAAAATAATTTATAATTTTTAAAACAAAATTAAAAAATTTAATTCGGAGGACTAAAATTTGTAATTTTTACTGAACAACTACCATAAATCTACATTGTATCATTCACTTTTTTGTGATTTTTTTTTGTTTGGAAACAATTTCGAATCGCACTCCTTTAAATAAAAAAAAATATATGTTTTACTTAATGAACTGGTGCCGATTAAAGCTACATTCCAGATGATTTACACATATATTTAAAATTTTACTCGTTTTGGTTTCGTATAAAAATTGAATTTTATTTTAAAGACTTTTTCAAATTTTACGCTATTTAAAGGATAACAGAACAAAACGATCTCAGTTAAAGACTTTGCCATGTTGTATAAGTATTTTTTGCTTGTTTCTGCCTAATCTGATACGTTATGACCCAGTAGAAAACGTTAGACTTGGTTTTTCACTATGTCATTTTGTATAAGTCTCATTCCTACAAACCATTTGACGATAATTTTTAAATTCGATATAAAGGGTTTTTCAACAGGGACGCTACAAAAGTAGAGCGACAGGGACAGAAAACGACGCCATATTTCTTGCCGCTCTTTTGACATTTCTCTTCAGTAAGGTCTGCCATTTCATGATGGATAGATGTACGAGCCAACAACGAGTCGAAATTATTAAAATTTACTACCGAATTTCGGCTCATTTCTGGCTGAATGGCTTCGTCAATAAACAAAATATGCGTTATTGGTCAGACAATCCACACGTACTCCATGAGTCATCATTGCATCGCGAAAAAATTACGGTTTGGTGCGGTTTATGGGCCGGCGGCGTCATTGGGTCGTACTTCTTTCGTGATGATCAAGACCGGCACGTTACCGTGAATGGGAATCGCTACAGTTCAATGATAACCGAATATTTTTGGCCCCAATTGGATGATATGGACTTGGAGGACATGTGGTTCCAACAGGACGGCGCCACAAGCCACACAGCGAATAAAATGGCCGCTTTATTATAATTAAATTGGCTACCACAACTAAACAAATTGGTTGTGACACTTGTATGCATTAGTTGTGTGAACTGATACGCGGTGTTGCAACAACTTAATCAGTCGAATGTTGACAGAACTAAGTAAATCAGTTGGCAAAAAAAACTGATTCGTTTTTTGGGTGTACATTAAATTTTCCAACTGACCACAATCACACTTTATTTGTATGAACCGTAAAGAAATCATTAAATAAGGTAAATTTGAATTTTATAATGCTTATTAAAACCTGAATATAAGTTTTTAATTCACTTCTGAATTCAGCGTACAGTTTTCAGGTCATGAATTAAGATCATAATTCATGACCTCAAGTACACTCAGAAAAAAAATCCTATTAAAATTGGTCAATAGGACAGTTATTAATTCAATAGTATACACAAATTTATATTTTCATATAAAAACAAAAATACTATTTAATAGTATTTTGTAGTTTTTAATGGTATTAAACTATTAAAATAATAATTTATCCTATTGACTAAATTTAATATAAAAAAAAACTATTGATTTTGTAGTATTTTTTTTTTCTGAGTGCACCAATCTGAATTATTTAGCACTGATTTCAACCCTGAATTTTATTTTTCCTGTGGCTTAGTAGTACTTTTCCTGGAGCTTAACTTGAGTATAACTTTTTAAAACCTTTGTAGGCATAACCGAGTATAGAATATATTACTGGAAATTTGCTATAAATGTATAAACAGAGACTGTGTCGTTAGTATTATTAAAAAAAACACACACTTTGCTCTACTACTAGGTTAGGTTTATATATCTCATTTATATAAGTAAATAGTATTTATTATTTTATATATTATTTACAAGTGCCTGCGCTTGGTTGCTTAATATTAAACATTATTTATATCAAAAACAAACAAAAAAAATGTCACTGTGGACTATTTAAACTCTACTTCGTTACCGTAATATGCGAAATTGTTGCTCAATTAGTTGGCTGATATCTGGCCAAATCGAGCAGATGTTCGTAGAGTCTGTCATCGTGCGGCGTCAGACCGATCATCAGCCAGCCAAAGATGGCGCCCAAGCTGCGTGCCACCGATAGGCTGTTCCAGACACTCAGCACCTGGTTACTCAACTGTGGGGCATAATAGAGAGGATTATACTACAAATGTAGCAGATATTTTTAACACTTACCAACTGCTGTTGCATCAACGTCACGTTTGCCGTACGATTGAAGTAGAGTTTCTCATCGATGGAGTTGGAACATATAGAAAGTATTATTGTCGCGATATAAATCATTGCAATGATGATCCAACGAAAGGATACCAGTTCGGCGGCATTCGACAGATCCAGATGACAGATGTCCATGCTGAAATAATTTTATGGATATTCAGCATTATAAAATATTATTGGGATTTATTAAAAAAAAATGCCCGTTACTCTATGCATTACAGCCAAACACCCACCCACCAACGCATTTGCGGAATTCCATTTGTATCCCTAACATAGAACTATTTCAAAGAAATAAAACTTCGTTAAAGGTCAACATATCGTTGCAGTAGTTCGTCGCACAGATACAGATAGTTGGAATACAGATGCAGCCACAGCAGACCGAATGACATTTAAAATCAAATGTCAGGCAAAAAGACCAACTAACAACATCAACCACAAATCAGCGCAGTCAAGAAATGTCAAAAGTGACCTTTGTATGTGGGATTTATTTAATATAATTCATTAAATAATCATTTATTATTAAAAAAAAAAAACGTTTAAAAGTAGAAGAAAAAAATTTAAAACTATTGCCTGAAAATAGTTAATATTTTTAAAAATATCTAACATATACTTTAATATTTAATGGTTACCTTTTTTGTAAACCTATTCAAAAGAACATCTTATTCAAAGTCAACAATATCAGTGTTGCCTTTATTTGCCACCTCGGAGACCCACCCCCATTCTTTGGACCGACTATACAATGGATGCATGCTGCCATTCGTACAACTGCAAAAGGTCAACGAGTTTGAAATGCGATTTTCAACGCTCTTAAGTGATTATTTTTCAACTAAGTTATGTGCGAAAGTGATGGCAAACGAGCAGAGCTCTAATTAAAGGTCACACTTGCCATGCATACGGAACCAAGTAACATCGTATGTTGTCGTCATCATCGTCATCGTCGTCGTTGTCGTAGTCTGAGATAGGGATGGACATTTGCACGACGTCAAGTTGTCACACCTTGCGACTCACGCACGATTATTCAGCAAAGTACGGGCAAAAAATTCATTTCATTCGGATCGGTTAAATACAATACTCAGTATCTCTTCAGGGTATAACAGCATAAGTCAATTCATAGTACTTTTCAGTAGAACACTTTCAAAAGTACAACGAATATCAAAACGATGTCATAAAAGCATAAAGTCGATTAATGCTTTTATGCTCTGGTGGCCACAGAAATTATCAATATTATACGACTCGGTGTCTCCAGTTGCCTCGAACTATTCTTGGCTTCGAAATAGAATTCTTTGTATTGAATCAAATTTTTAAGAATATTTGGTATTTGTTTTTTTTTCGCTACGATATTCATGACAATTCACACGATGTCGGACCCTTTCTCGTAACGATTTCGATTGACTAATTGGACCTTCATTTCTTACTCGGAAAACACATCCCCGGACAATTCATTCCCAGTTAATTATTTCCGAAAACAATTCTTTCATGGTCAAAGTATAGGGTTTTTCAACAGAGACGCTACAAAAGTAGAGCGACAGGGACAGCAAACGACGCCATATTTGTTGCCGCTCTTTTGACATTTTTCTTCAGTTCAGCATGATGGAAAGATATACGAATTCGAATTTCGGTAGTAAATTTTAATAATTTCGACTCGTTGTTGGCTCGTATATCTTTCCATCATGAAATGGCAAACCTTACTGAAGAGAAATGTCAAAAGAGCGGCAAGAAATATGGCGTCGTTTGCTGTCCCTGTCGCTCTATTTTTGTAGCGTCCCTGTTGAAAAACCCTTGACAAAACTTTTGTAGCGCTCTTATTGAAAAACCCTTTATTACCAAAACAATTATTTAGACAATTATACTTAGACATTTCTTCATTGCACAATTCTTTCTTGCACAATTTTTTCCCAATATATGTAATTCTTTCGCTATAATATTATTCATCTGCCATTCTTCTCCGAAAATTCTTGCACGAGTCAATATTATCCTGATTATTTTTGACCTGTACCATTATTTCTGGATACAATGACAATTCTTGTTCGGATAATACAGACAATTCTTACCCGAAGACAGTTCTTTCCTTAGACATTTCTTTGCTGTCTATTCTTCTCTGACCATTCTTCGATGACAATTCTTACCCGAGACAATTGTTTCTCTAATAATTCTTCACGTGGGCCTTTCTTTCCGTATCCCCGTACTATTCTCCGTAGAGCTATTTTATCTCCGGTACAAATCTTCCACGAATATTTTTTCTTGGCTAATTCTTACCGGATGCAATTCTTCCTCGGACAATGGTTCCTTAGACAATTCCGGTTCCGGACAATTCTTTCCTGGATAATTCGACCTATGGACAATTTTAACCGCAATTATTCCCTGAACAGGCAATGCATTCTCGGATAATTCTTTCCTTAAGCCTCGAATGCACGATAGAAAATTAGCTAGAGATAGAGATCTACCGTAGAGCTCTTACCGTGGAGCTCTATGTAGAGTTTACACAACTCTATAAAATTGTTTGCTCTATCTCTAACTATTTTCTCCATCGTGTAAACTCGCCCTTAGACAATTCTTTCCTTAGACAATTCTTCACTGGACAATTATTTCTTGTGCCATTCTTCATAATACAGTTCTTTCCTCATCCAATAATTCAGTGACCATTCTCACCCAACAATTCTTATTCGAGACAATTGTTGCCCTAAACATTCGTCACCTGGATCATTCTTTCTGGATTGCCGGACAATTCTTTGTCGAGAAAATTCATTACCGAGACAATTCTTCCCCTAAAATTTGTTTCTGAATTATTTTTACCGAATGCCATTATTCCCCGAAATTCAACCTTGAGTCAAATGTTCCCCGGTAAATTCTTCACCTAGTCCATGCTTTTCCGAACAAATCTTCCTTGCGCAATTCTTCGTGAGCTAATTGTTCCCCGGTTAATTCATTCCGGTGACAATTTTTTCACTGTTAATACTTCCTCGGACAATTCTACACCGGTTAAAGTCTTTCATTAGACATTTTCTTCAGTGTACAAGTTTTTCTTGCGCTATTCTTCTGAGTTCTTTCCCTAAACAATTCATTATTTGTCCACACCGGTTAAAGTGTTTCTTAAGACATTTTGTTTAGTGTACAAATCTTTTCTTCTTAGTTCTTTCCCCATACAATTCTTAATTATTTCCTCCCGAAAGGTTTATTCGTGATTCATCATTTTCGCACAAATATTTCCCGACCATTTCTGCCTCGACGCATTTTTATCACCAGTCAATTCCGGCTCTCGTTTTTCAATAATTCAATATTACGAGAATTATATGCGTTCGAGCAAGCTTTGAGGCATCGAGGTCGGCAGACCGGAAAATTGATCTCGGTTATATTTCACTTTTGCCATTCGTTTCGATATTGATGCGAGAACGATGCGATATGTCGGAGAATTCTTTCGATATCGAATCAGATCTTGTATCAACATCGTGCACCAAAACGTACTAATCTGCAGGCTAGTTCGAAGCGATATATCGCAGTTTTTTGTTTTTTTGAAAACGAGAATAAAAACAATTCTGGTTTAATATCACATCAAATAGTGAAATGATATCAAGATTTATTAGAAAAATATTTCGATATCGATGCGAATTAAAATTTTATAGGTCGAACTATTTTCAAATTTGTTGCGATATGCTCTACGAAATGGAACTTTTTTTATTAAAGTTAGTTCGAGAAAACTTCGATAATCGAGGAGCTCCGAGACATGACATACTAGGAATACTAAAAGAATTTCGATATCGAACTTATTTCCAGAGTTTTAAAGTACGCGGAGAATTCTCTCTACACGACTCCTACTCTACCTTACAGTGTATTACATTCCAGGACTAGAATATTGGGTCGAATTTACAAAATAGCGCACCAAGAATATTTACACAGTCAGTAGGTATATGTGTTTGTGTGTATTTGCGTGGGTATGCGCTATTTCAAACCCACACAACAACATTTGACCTACAAAATTAGATAATTTACAGAATTAGTTGTTTTCATAAAAAAAAAAAAAATACGAAAGGTTACTAATTTTAAATAAGCAGCAAGCCCACACACACTATATGTAATATAGATATGTATTTTTATGTCACATTTTAAAATACAAGGTCGAGTAGTCGAGCACTCACCACCCACAAAATGCTAACACAATATGGCAGACATGTTGTGGTTTTGACGTATTTCTGCTGCGGTTAAAAACAGATATTGATTTTCAATATAGCCACTACTTAAATGATAGTATTAACACATGAAACTCAAATCATTTAATTAATTAACCATTTAATTAATTAACCATTTAATGAATTAACAAACCATTTAATTAATGTACAAAATGATAAACATTCCATGGAAAATTTCCTGAAATTCGATTTCAATATTTTTTTTAGTTTTCGGATCTAGAAAAATACTAAGTAAGCAGCAAAACTAAAAAGAAACACCATCGTATTATAAAGAAATGTTTTATAGGATGTTTATACGAAAAATTCTGTTGAGTAGAATGTATACCCGGTTCATACTCAGTAAATGACTTCTCAAGAAAAATGTTTGCTTAAAGAATTGTGCTAATATAAAATTACTACTTCGCTGTGGACGTTTTTTTTATTAGTGTTGGAAATGTTGTAACCAAAACAAAAATAATTCTCCACAAAAACAACTTTTCCTCGGACCGTTCTTCGCCTTGAAATTCTTCCCCAAAAAATGCTTTTCCGTAAAATTTTTCTCGGCAGAATTCTTTCCCGTAGAGTTTTGCCCAGTAGAAGTTTTAGTGTGGTGAGTTTAAGTTTGGTGAGTTTTTGTGTGGGGGGATTTTTAGTGTGGCGAATTTTTGTGTGGTGAGTTTTGATATGGTGAGTTTTGGTATGGTGAGTTTTGGTGTGGTGAGTTTCGGTGTGGTGTATTTCGGTGTGGTGAGTTTAAAGAATTTGTGCTGGTTGGTACACCCTGTTGTGAAATATATTGATATCACTGTAATACCTATCGGTCAGCACTTACCGATCGAATACGGACACTAGACAAACGATGGCCAGACAATAAAATGTATTCGTGTAAATCTCCGCGAATGCCGCATAATCTGTCATGAGCATCATTGATTCCTCGCTGTATAAATTTTTTGTATCACTGTCGCCTCCGGCATTGCCTCCACCAGAATCGTAGCCGGCACTGGGATCAATTGTCGTTGTCATTTGTTGTTGGAGTTTTTGGAGTTCATGCTGCTGTGAAGCCTCGCCTGCAAGGCTAACATCAGTAATGTACTTGGTCAAATCCATCGGATGACTGGTGATCACAAACAGCAGATGGGTCAATGCGAGACCGGCAAGCAGACCGTGACAAATGTTTGAAACCAGCAGCCAGATGCGTTGTACGACGCAGGCCAAATGCAGATTTGTCGATATTTCAGAACTGCAATTTGTAGAAAAAAAAGGGGAATTTTTATATAAAAATCCAATCCAGTTTTACAATTTTATATCGTAGCTATAGAAATAAAACTGATAAAATACTCTTTGGAGTTCCCCCCAGACCGAACAGAACAACATGCGATATATCTAATAAAGAATACAAATATTTCATCCTAATTTCTCTAGGTCGTGTGTTCTCTTGATCTACGAACCATGCTTCTCCTCCTTCGTAGTTTAATCGGCTCTTAACGCATTACAGAGAAAAATATTCTTTTCGCACGGTACGTTTGTGGAACAATCTCCCTGTGTCGTAAAAAATTCATAATACTTATGAATAAATTCATAATATTAATGAATAAATTCATAATATTTATGAATAAATTCATCATATTGATGCATTTTTTCTGTGTAAGTAAATACACAACATGACATTTGTTACCCATACGTACTGTGGTACAAAACATAAAGTCTGATACAAAAGATAATAAAATAAACATTGAAACAAAATTTTGCGCCAACAAAGCCCAAAGTCTATGTATTAAGTATTTTATCCTCCACCATTTATCCTCGAAATATTCAATTATTTCTCTTTGCCTCAAGGACATTCACTAACCTCCTGAATTGCTTATTTTCTTCAGCCTTGTCGTCCATCATTTATTGCGCACGCAATGCCTTTTGTTAGCATTTTTCGTTTTCTTTTTCATTTCTAATGGTATTTTAAGCAGTCCGTCTATAAATAGACCGAAGCCAAAACCCAAAATAAACTCTGCTTTTGTTATTTTATTAAATGTTCTATTTTGCTTTTAGAGACCATCGTCAGAAGTTGGTATGTATTGCGCGTGTCTGTTTGTTGGAAAATGTGCTACGAATGTTTGTCACAGCTGGCTGGAAATCAATAAAGCGGCTCTTTTGGTATTTTACAAGAAACCGCCATATTTTATTTTTTTATATCTCAGATTATTTAATTTCTACACAGAAAAAATAATCGACGGAAATATAGCAACCGATATTAATTGCATTCATTAATCAATCCAGCAATGAAATTCACTAATTTAAGGAAAACTTTTGCTATTACTCGTTATATAAGCAATTGCGTTCGTTAATATGAATATTTGTACGTCAATGCAGCAAATCATTTAGTTTAATCAATTTATTTGTTGCATTGACGTACAAATAGTTATAATAACAAACGTAATTGCAGATTAATCGAAGAATAGCAAATGTTTTCATTTAATTAGTGAATTTCATTGCTGGATTGATTAATGAATGCAATTAATATCGGTAGCTATATTTACGTCGATTATTTTTTATGTGTACTGCAATTGGCTAATATTTGCGTGTAATCTCCTTCTCTAAAGTTTTTTTACAAATCCTTTGTTCAATAATTTTAAGATTGCTATTTTCTTATTGTACGAGATTTTATTTTTTAATCTTCCGGTATGCCATTCATTTCGATATCATTACGAGATCAATGTGAGAAGAGAATTCAGAAGATTTCGGACACTTTCTCGTACCGATATCGAGCGTCAAATTGGACCTACAAGGTAGGTAGATATCGATGCGTTTTGTCGGAGTTTTCTCGGTTCGAGACATTTTTTGAAATCGGATCGATATCGATGAAAAAAATTATCAATGTTCGATATTACTATATCGATGCGATAAATGTTTATATATCGTATCTGTTAATGAATTTGATTGTACGAGAAATTATAAAAATTAGAATCGATAAAGCAATGAGATCGAACTTTTTTCTCGAAGTTATTCGATGAAAATTCGAGGCATCGGAGGTCTCCGAGACATGGCAGACTGGGATGATGTACATTTTTTCTGTGTATATATCCTATAGTTTATCGCCATAATTTCTTTTGATTATTCTGCTCCTGATCCTAATCTCACATGTTCTGAAATTCACGTTACCGTTTATCTTTTACCTCCCCTTTTACGTTAAATTCTACTCACCTCCGACACTGCGCATCCAGCAAACATCGCGTATCACTAAAACTGCCACGCATATCGCCCGACATCCCTCCCAGACTACCGCGTCCTCCACTGCCGCCCAACGGCGTGCCGCCCGATGCACCAGCCGCCGTTGAGCTGCCGGCACCCATGCCGCGACTGGCACCCACGAACGAGTGCTTGTAGTAACAGTGATCGACTGGTCGATACCCCGACGAGGTCTGCACGAACATTTTCTCGATGTGAGCGGGAGCATCCTCCGTGGGCGAGACGACTGGCGTAAACGGGTTGTAAATTTCCTCGCCTTCGGCGGGCACTATATCGTCCGATAACTCCTTCAGCAACGAGGAAAGGCCGCCGGCCGTGTACAGTTTGCCTACACGAAAGAGACAGATATAAAGAATTCGAAATGGGCGTAAAAGATGTATTATGAATATAGACTAGAAGAAATACAGTTAAAACTAGAATTTGAAACCTACTGATGAGATGGCCGCGTTTGTCGCGCTGCGACTTCGTCTTGCGATGCACGCGTCGCTCGTCAAAGTTCTTGTCGATCTCCAGTTCGCCGGACAGCGACGCATCGTTCATCTCTGAGCACTGTTTCAGGTACCGCATCAGTGTCTCGTTCGCTTGACGCACCTCCATTTCGCCGGCTGCGATCAGCTTTCGTTCGCGTCGACGGCGCGACTCCGATTTGCTGCGCTTGCGACGCGGACTCTTTTCAAGGCTGCTGCGACTGCGCGTCGAACGCTGTGCCGGACTCGCCTGTGGATCGGACAGCGACTGTAGCTTCTTGGTGGCGCCCGTCGACGATGGTGTGGGCGATGTAGCCTGCCCGCCGCTGCCCGTCTTTATCTCACGATCCATGAAGCCGATGATGCCGCGATGAAAATAACTGGTCGAAACATCCGGTGGTGGCTCGTCGCTGCGAGCTCGACGAGAGGCCGGCGACTGCGGCGAATGAGAACTGCGTCGGCGATGATGATGATGACCGCCGCTGCTGCCGGAATTGACGACTGCGCAGGGCTGTAGCTGCAGCAGTGTCTCACGTAGACTCAGAGCATCGCCGGACGAGTTGCGACTGCTGCCGCCGTTCGCATTCGGCTGTGGCGACTCGGCGCGTGTGGTGTCGAGCGTCTCTTTGTTGTTGCTGCTGCTGCAGTTGGCTTTATCGGCGGTGTCCTCCAAAGTGTTGGCATCAGCATCGACGGCGTTCACTACATCGTGATCCGGCAGACTGTGACCGTTAACCAGCACAACCGTCTGCGGCGACGAGGAGCACTGCGAGGGCGTTTCTGCAGCAGCAGCATCTGCTACGGCCTCCGACGTCTCGGCGGCGGAGTCATTGCGTTCGTTTTGCCGCAGCAGCCGCGTGTGTGTGGCTGCTATTTCGGGCGGCGTATTGTTGCAGCCGCCACCCGCCAGACCCTCTTCGGCAACGATTAAACTGCTGCTACGACGTGTGTTGCGTGTATTAGGTGTGGGTGCCATCGTCGTAGGCTGCGGCGGCGGGGACGACGTCGTTGTGTTCGTTGCTTCTGCTGTCACTTCGCTGTTGTTGCTGCTGCTGTTGCGCTCCTGATGACGTCGCGCACTCGAGCGTCGGTAACGATGACGATGAACCTTCGGCACAGCTTCCATTTTGAACCAGTTGTGCTGCTGCTGCAAGTACTATGTGGTTTTGTGTGTGTTTGTTTTTGTTTTTATGTTGCAGCACGTCAGCTACTGTTGCGCAACTACAACAACGGCAACAATAATGACGACTACGATGAGTTGACCTAAAAACACGTTTTGCCCTGCAAGACGCTGTCTGTTTGGCGGCTCATTTTTGAACGGCACGCGGGCGATGGCAGCTTTTCAGCTGCTGCTGCTCTTGCGATGTCTCAGAGTGACTCTGAGTTCTATATATTGGAGTACGTCTGTTGTTGTTGCTGTTCGAGAATGCTTTCGATAGTCGAAAAATGTTTAATGCTTTTTCACTTGTTACACTTTGACACTTTCAATCGATTGTTTTTTTTTTATTAAAACGAAGTTGATTTTAGAAAAACAACTAAAAGAATCAAAACATATTTGGTATTTAATCGAACAAACAAAATCAGGCCCGTATTATTCACTTTTTTACTACAATCTCAGACACAATATTATCGATAAATTTCAGTCGTTGGTTAACTCTACCGTTTTTATAATGCAAACAATTTAAAAAATTATTCATTATTTGTACTACACGATATTAGAAACAGAGACATAGTATTCTAAAATATGGCCAATCTCCGACTAATTCGGTGCGCCGACCATCGGTTCACATACGACTAAGACTTTCACAGGTCTGGGAGACTAACAGCCCTATTCTAGCGAGCAATGACAATGGTTATCAGTAACAATTGTTACAAAGACAATTGATTCAGACTTTTACTTTTGAAAATAAAATTGATAGAATACGAAATTGTGACAAAGCGCACTTGAGTGACTGATTTCAATGTGTGACTCGTGCCAGAATAGGGTTATAAGCCTACTCAGAAAAAAATATATTCTTCAATATGATGTATTTATTCATAAATATTATGAATTTTTTCACCAACTACCAGATTCATCATATTGATACCACCGTTCATTAAATGACATATTAATGAATGCATTCATTATATATATATGAACAAATTATTCAATATAATGAATTTGAATTGTCATATTGATGAATTTGTTCATAATATTTTTTCAAAAAAAAAACATTTTTTTTATAAAATAATTCGAAAAAAAAAAGTTTTGTAAAAATTTTATTTAAAAAAAAAACAGTAAATTTTTTTTTTTTTAATTTTCGGACAAAAAAAATGTTTCCGAAAAAAAAATATTTTGGAAAAAAATTTTGAAAAAAAAATGTATTCTAAAAAATTTTTTTTTCGAAAAAAAAAAATATGTTCGAAAAAAAAATTTCGAAAAAAAAGTTTTTTTTTCAAAATTATATTTTTTATAAATATAACTTTTTATTAATAAAAAGTAGTAATTATAATGAATATATTATAAAACATTTTACTAATTTATGCATGTCGAGCAAGCATTATATAAGAAATAACATACAAGAACAACTTGAGAACTGAGAAGTACGGAAGAGAAGTATGAAAGAAAATAAAATATTTTGATAAAAATTTGGTTTAATGAACAGCGTTCTTCAATATAATGAATATATATGTTGTATTTTATATATTGGTTCATTGAAGAAAACTTTTTCGACAGTTACCAAGCGTTCATCATATTTATGATAGCATTCATAACATTTATGGCGTTAGTCATTAATATTATGAATGGTTCTTCAATACAATAAAATCATGGGTTGAAGAACGGAATTCATCAATGTGATGTACATTTTTTATCTGTGTAGGTTCATAGTCGTGACTTAGGACTGTCCCAACTTATAGTTCACAAATTTCTTTGAACTAAGCTTTTTTACCTATTTTTTATGTTTATTTCATAATATAATAAAATCATGTTTATAAATTCTTCATTCTGAAATTTTATTCTCATCATTTGATACAAACATTCATAAATATTATGAATTTTTTCACCTACTACCAGATTCATCATATTGATACAACCGTTCATTAAATGAAATATTGATGAATACATTCATTATATTTCTGAAATTATTCGTACTATCGAACATCATAGTGAGGAACGAAATATTCAATGCAATGAATTTGAATCGTCATATTGATGAATTTGTTCATAATATTTATGAATATAATATTTTTTTACGAATTTTTCAAAAAAAAAAAAAATATAAATAATTCGAAAATAAAGTGTTGTTGCAAACATTTTATTTAAAAAATTACAGAAAAAAAAATTAAAAAAAAAAAAAATCAAAAAAAAATATACGAAAAAAATATTAAAAAAATTTTTTTTTTTCTTTTCGATAATTTTTTTTTTTATTTTATTTATTACAGGAAAAAAAATTTCAAAAAAAAAAAGTCCGAAAAAAATATTAAAAAAAAAATTCTTTTGGACAATATTTTCTTTTCGATAAACAATTTCTTTTAAGTTTTTTTTATTTTTGGTAAAAATCTAAAGAACACTTAGTTCAATTATAAATTTAGTGCCTTATTCGAAACAAAAGACAAAATTTTAAAAATTTTAAAAGTCAAAATTTATGTGACGATATTTTGACGTCAAATTTTCGTTTCATCGTTCATTTCGAAATACATAAAGTGGTTATTATTTCAGTTTCATATCGAAAATGTATCAGTATTTGATCAACTTCTAAAAAGTATCGTCACGGCATTTTACAATATGTTTTTTTGTAACGCTTTTCTAATCTATATCATATTTACAATTTTTTTGCATTTTCTATATTTTTTGTTTATTTTTTTGTAAATTTATTTGTATGTTTTCAGGTATAATGAATTCATATAAAACAATTCTTTAAAGTCAAACAATATTTTATTTATTAAATAATCTCATTTACTATTTAACATTAAATGAGCATGATTCAAATTATATAGAGAAAAATATGCTATATTCCCATATTTCTCTTATTTTAGTTCTTTTTGGTTGCTAAACTAGATGCCAGATGTAAATAGATCCCCTTATATTTGATTCCATATTTCCCTTATTTTAGTACTTTTCAGTTGTAAATCTAGGTTCAATTTCGTAGATTATATTATTTTTCAAAACTAGCAACTGGAATATTTATATTTTCTGTTGTAATAAATAGTAGAACTCCGTTCCGTACGCATTTTTCGACAAAATTTCGTTATAACTTTTAAGAACTTTTAGCCAGTGACAGGCCCCGCACAGGGAAAAAGCACAACAAACCTATTTTGTTGTTGTGCTTTGTGTTTTTGCTTTTTTTGTCGTTCGAATTGTTGTTTAGCTGTATTTATAGATTTTTCCTAGATGTGAAATAGTCCTAGTTGGAGGTTTGTTGCAAGAAACTTTTCATTCTTGGACTAATTTTGATTTGAATGCAATGTGAAAAATAATATTTTGTTATAAACACTTTTAAATTTTTGTTATATTTTAGAAACACTTTTAGTTTTTTTCACTTTTTAGTATTTTCTTCGACACTTCGTGTTCAGCTCGCGTTTGAGTCCGTTCGAAGGCGCTGCTCGTTGTTAACTGGTTTCCACTCGACACAGGCAGCACGGAGCTGGCTGCAGCCATGGCAGCAAACCGCACCACAGCAACAACAAAAACAACAGCTACGTAAGTCGTAAGCTTTTTGGTGACGTCAACAGCCGAATGTTGTTTGCTCAAAGGTTGCCATATCTACGCACACACAGACGAACTCTGACACGAACACTCACACGAACACTCACACCCACATTAACAGTCGAAAAACCGTCAGTGTCCAGGGTTTACATGTTGCAGCATAATTTAGCGTCCCCCCAAAAATTACGTGATCAACACCCCAAAGGGTCACTTGCTGTCACGGTGACAGTGGCGTCACCTGAACTAAGTATTGCCAAAATACTTAAATTTAAAATTTTTTTATTTGCTCAAATTTAGACAAATTTTAGACATAAATTCATAAATAAACAAAAATATTAAATTTGCTTTTTGCAGTTATAGAATTTGATTTTTCAATATAGATTAATTCTACCAACAATCAGTATTCATCATATTGATGATTTCATTCATTAAACTAAAATGGTATTTTTTCAATTTTTTCATTTTCAATATTTTTTTTAACATCAAATTTCAATCTCAAATTTGTCTCCATTTACAAATTTATGTATTTATAATTGTGATAAGATATATGATGGTTTGATGAACAAAATTCATCAATATGATGTAAAATATAATAATAATAATTTGGCGATACAGTCCTGTATAGAACTTCGGCCGAGCTCTCTCACCATTTTGAGCTGTGCGTGTTATATTTGCACTCAAAGTGGTGGGACCTACAGTTTATTGCCGGGCTTGAACCGGGGACCTTTCGGCTCGCAGTCCAACGCACTAACCAATGAGCTACCGCGGCTACAATACTTCTTCATTAATATTATGAAATGGAATATTGGCATAATTAGCTATTAAATATTATAAAACTTATAAGAATTATAAATACATAAATGTGTAAATAGAGACAACCTTTAGTTTGAAATTTGATGTTAAAAAAATATGAAAATGAAAAACATTTAAAAATTACGATTTTCATTCAATGAATGAATTCATCAATATGATGAATACTGGTTGTTGATAGATTTTTTTTTGTGTGAACGTATTTCAATCGTATTCTATACGCATTCTTTAATTATTTTGTACTCAAGAGAATTATTGGATCGTGGCATTGGCAGCGCTTAGTGTTATATAATACTTTCTTTTTAGTATTGCGCTACTAAAACAAAATTATTGATGCTGCTTGATGATATGTGCCACTGACAACTAAGTGCTGCCAATGCCACGACCCAATAATTATTTCGATTTATTTAAAAAAAAAAAAACAAATTACCAAAAAAAAAATATTTTTTTATATTTTCAACAAAAAATTTTTTTTTTCGAAATAAAAATTATAAAATAAAAATATTGTTCGACAAAAAATTTCTTTCAATAAAACTTTTTTGAAAAAAAAAAATGTTTTATATATAACTTGAGCATGCAATATCAGATATAGATTCTCTGAACTCTGAACATTACTTTATTTCATTTCATTTTTAGAATTTTAATACGAAGAGTTAATCTCTTGCCAAAGCCACCCACAGCAAACCCACTTTTCCTGTAGCACTCATTGTATTTAATGACGTCGTCCTACCAATCGATATGTTGTCGCACATTTAGTGCTGCTGCTGTCCTACTCTAAAATATGAGCCTTTCTGGTTGTTTTGTCCATTTTTTGTTTTGTGTGACGCGTGAAAAAAACTTTTTTGTGCATCGCTGTATGTGACATTTTAATGGCCGAGCATTAGTTTAGGGCTGCGCAGCACACATTAAGTCACCGCCGAGAGAGCTTTGGCATTTCGAAATGTGCTTTTTTTAGGTCGATGTAAAACTATTTGGAAATGTTTAAAATTGGTTTATGGTTAATACGTAAAAGGAAATGTTAAAAATAGTTCTAAGAATTTTTACATAAAAAATATAAAAAAAAACCAAACCAATTTTTTTTTTGTTCGTAAAAATAAATTTGTTACAAAATTTGTTTATAAAAAAAAAAAAAATTCCAAGAAATTTTTTTTTTTTTAAATATAGTTTGTTGTCGAAGAAAAAAAAATGCAAGAATAAAATTTATTGGAAAAAAAAAATAGTATTTGTTTTCAATATTTATTTTTTATTGAGACACAATGTTTAAACTGCATAATTTTCGTCTGTGTGTGTTTTATATATACTTTATTAACGTAATTTCCTAGAGCCTGTCCGTCTGTCTGTTCAAATAACGATTATAGGAAAACAAGACGAGTTAGATCAATTAAACTCTAAGCAGAGATGACTTCAATATCTACGCTGCCTGATATTCAAAATGCGCGTGATCGGTCGACTGTGCCCTGAGATTCGCTCACTTTTGTAGACAGAAAAAAAATGTACATCATATTGATGAATTTCGTTCTTCAAACCATGATCCATTGTATTATTAATGACTAACAACATCAATGTTATGAATGCGATCATAAATATGATGAACGCTTGGTAACTGTCGAAAAAGTGTTCTTCAATATGATGAATTGCATGTGAAGAATACCTTTCATCATATTGATGAACAAAAACATAAAATACAACATATATGTTCTTCATATTGAAGAATGCTGTTCAATAAACCAAATTTCAAACAAAATATTTTATTTTCGTTCATTTTTTGTCGTACTTCTCAGTTCTTGTATGTTATTTCTTATATAATGCTTGCTCGACATGCACAAATGTTGTTTTAATATATTTATTTATAAATACAACTTTTATTTATAAAAAATATATTTAAAAAAAAAATTATAATTTATATTTTTTTGAAATTTTTCAGACACATTTTTTTTTTTGTATTTTATTCTCGCATTTTTTTTTATAAAATTTTTGATTTTTTTTTTTTTTTTGCAAAAAAAAATATTTTTCTCTTCGAAAATTTTTTTTCTGATTATTTTTTTTTTCGAAAAAAAATATATTTTTTTTTTGAATTTTTTTTCTAATAATTTTCTAAAAAAAATATATTTTTTGAAAAATTCGTAAAAAAACAAAATTTTTAAATTAATCATTAATATTATGATTATATTCATTAATATGACAATTCAAATTCATTGTATTGAATATAAAGGGTTTTTCAATCAGAGCGCTACAAAAGTTTTTTCAAGGGATATCTTTCCATCATTAAATGGCAAACCTTATTGAAGAGAAATGTCAAAAGAGCGTCAAGAAATGTGGCGTCGTTTGATGTCCCTGTCGCTCCACTTTGTAGCGTCCCATTTGAAAAACCTTTTATATAATGAATATATCATTTAATGAATGATGGTATCAATATAAAGAATCTGGTGGAAAAATTCATAATATTTATGAATAAATTCATCATATTGATGATTTTTTTGTTCTGTGCATATTTCCCTAAATTGCCAACAATATTTTGATGCACTTCCCTCAAAGCTTAGCTTATCGCAATTGCCTGCAAACCGCAACAAAAAAAAACGAAAACCAGCCTAAAAGCTCAACGCGCACCAGGCGCATGTGCCTGGCGTAGGCTTTGTGACGTCAATGGCCAGAAAAAAGCTCTGCAGCGACGCCACATGTCACATGCTACATGCCACTCAACAAGCCGACTAAACACATTGGCGCCAGTTAGAGTGAGACAGACGGCTGTCGATTTACGCTCACGCACACTCATACGGCCGCCAGCATCAAGATTTGGTAACAGCAACAACATTTAATGTGTTGTCATTCATAAATTGTGCGTGGGAAAAATGTTGCCCGTTGCGCAATTTTGCAAAGTTTTTTTTGGTGCTACCGCTGCTGCTGCTTCAACTGAAGTGGGTGAGAATGTCAAGAAGCGACATTCACGTGCTGTCTCCATAGAAGCCATCGTCATCGCTATCCTTTGTAGGCGACAGCGCCTGGTTATTGTTCTAAAATCGAAATTCGAGTGGGACATTTCAGGGAATTTCTATATTTAGCCGGCGCATTTATCACACAACAAATCAAAAATGAATTCAAACTAATTCGTTTTTATTTATATAGTACAAACAAAATGAACACGTAATACGAATTGTGTAATCTGGACTTCAATACTCAATATTATTTAACGTTCACAGTAAAAAAAAATAATCAACGTAAATACAGCAAAAGATTTTAATTGAATGCATTAATCAGTATTTTAAAAACTATTTTTTCCGTATTATTATTCATGAAAGGGCTGATTACAGCGTTCGACAGTACATATTACACATGAACCAAATACTAGAGGTCTGAAACTGGGGACCCAATGAAGTTAAACTGCGTTTACAGTTTTTTATTTCGTGATCTTGTTTTCTTTTGAAACGACTTCAAACTTTTCGAAAAAATAATTTAAATAAAGGGTTTTTCAATAAGAGCGCTACAAAAGTTTTTTCAAGGGTTTTTCAACAGGGACGCTACAAAAGTAGAGCAACAGGGACAGCAAACGACGCCATATGTCTTGCCGCTCTTTCGACATTTCTCTATAGTAAGGTTTGCCATTTCATGATGGAAAGATATACGAACCAACAACGAGTCGAAATTATTAAAATTTACTACCGAAATTCGAATTCGTATATCTTTCCATCATGAAATGACAAACCTTACTGAAGAGAAATGTCAAAAAAGCGGCAAGAAATATGGCGTCGTTTGCTGTCCCTGACGCTCTACTTTTGTAGCGTCCCTGTTGAAAAACCCTTTACTTATACATATCTTAAGATTACGAAATTGGTGTCAAATTAAAGAGAGATTTTTGGCCATTTTATGATAAATATTATTTTATCCTGTCAGTACGAAATAATGCCAATACTGTACTTTTGAAATCTATCCTTCAATATCCTTTGAAAATGCCAATGAATAATTCCAAAAAAAATATATGTTAAGGCGTGATATATGTAGTATCACGTATCAAAATACCATTCTTTTAGATTTATTAGTTAACGAATAAAAGAAAGAATTCTTTCTCCAACATCAATTTAGTACATTGCACATCAGAAAAAATAATTGTTGTTACACATCAAATAAATCAAAAAGATTTGAATAAAGATACACGTGTCTCTCACTTTTTTAGTTTGTGACGCGATTTCCGGAGGCAAAACATTACATCATGTTCATCCTTCTGTCGATATATATTTCAAATCACTACACAGATAAAAAATATGAATTCCGTTCTTCAAACCATGATTCATTGTATTGAGGAAACATCATAATATTACTGACTAACAACATCAATGTTATGAATGCGTTCATATATATGATGAACACTTGGTAACTGTCGAAAAGTGTTCTTCAATATGATGAATTGTATGTGAAGAATACGTTCCATTATGTTAATAAACAAAAACTTAAAATACAACATATTTTACTTCATATTGAAGATGCTTGTTCATCAAACCAAATTTCAATAAAAATATTTATTTTTCGTTCATATTTTTTGCCGTACTTCTCAGTTCTCAAGTAGTTCTTGTATGTTATTTCTTATAAAGGGTTTTTCAACAGGGACGCTACAAAAGTAGAGCAACAGGGATTGCAAACGACGCCATATTTCTTGTCGCTCTTTTGACATTTCTCTTCAGTAAGGTTTGCCATTTCATGATGGAAAGATATACGAATTCGAATTTCGGTCGTAAATTTTAATAATTTCGATTCGTTGTTGGCTCGTATATCTTTCCATCATGAAATGGCAAATCTTAGAGAAATGTCAAAAGTGCGGCAAGAAATATGGCGTCGTTTGCTGTCCCTGTCGCTCTACTTTTGTAGCGTCCCTGAAAAACCCTTGAAAAAAAGACAACAACGGTTGGCTGAAAAAAACTTTTGTAGCGCACTTATTGAAAAACCCTTCGAAAACAATTTTTTTTTAGGATACTATGTTCGAATTTTTTTTTCTTCCACTTTTTTTTTACCATTTATTTCTCGTATATTTTATTTTTTAGAAAAAATTTTTTTTTACTGTTATTTTTAAATAAACACTTTTTTTTTAATTAATTTAATATTTTTTTTTTTTTTGAAATATTCGTAAAAAAATGTCCATCATTTTAGTTTATTTTGAAAAAAAAATATTAGTTCAACAATATTCATCATATTGAATAATATATTCATAAATATTATGAACAAATTCATCAATATGACGTTTCAAACTCATTGTGTTGAATATTACGTTCTTCACTATGTTGTTCGATAGTATGAATTTAAAGAACGTTGGTATCAATATGATGAATCTGGTAGTTGGTAGAAAAATTTATAATATTTATGAATAAGTTCATCATATAGATGAATTTTTTTCTGTGTATCAGCCACATGAATTTAGCTATTGGTATTATTTTCCTTTCAGACCTATATCATTTGGTTCATGTGTAACTAAATTTGTTCACCTTTTGTCCGACGGTTTTATAGGAAATTAAAAAAAATGAAAAGAAAGTTCATACCAAATTTTCAACATAGTGAATCCTTGATTATAACAAAATAGAAATATTTTTATATTGAATTTCGTCTCTATAACGCGGAAAACGATAGTTGTGATTTTGTAGAGATATTAACCAACATCGAACTATTGCATAATTGTTTTTGGAAATAATTTTATCAAATTACAAATGGTTGATACTTCATCCAAAATAAAATGTCCACATTTTCCAATATTCACAAACAAAAAAAAATGAACGATGTGCGAGTGTATTGAAGCAAATTTTAAATGCGACAAACATAGCGAGAGACTGACTGTGTGACGTCGGCGATAAGATTTTGACAATTGCTGACGTCAGCAGTAAATTGGTGTGTTGCCAAAATTATCTATATGTATGTCGACATTGTGCAAAGGATGACACACAATGTAGAAAAAGGATAACAAAAATAAAATAAAAACAACATAAATGACAACGCTGACGAATTAAAACGATGTAAAAAGTATTTAACAAATTTTTCAAGCAGATTAAATGTATTCTGAAAATTATAAAAAAATATGTATATAAAAAAATTAAAAAAAACGTTCACATTTTCCTTAAACATTTTAGTTGGAGAACAAAGTCCCAAGAAATCCAGTTTCCCATTGTAAAAGCTTTCAACTCGCCAAAGTTAGGAGATCTCAAAATGAGCATCCATCCCCTTACGAATTCTTTAAATCGTCGTTGTAGAACGAAAAGTCATCAAATACATTTTTATGAAAAACTTAATTTTTGAGTATGTTGATTAATATTATAAAAAGAAAAATTATCAAGTGGTAAAAAAAAATTCAGATCATCGATTAAAAATTAACAGATTTATAAAGATTTTTGTAAATGAATATTTGGCTTTTTGAAAATGTATTTGGTGACTTTTCGTTCTACAACGACGAAATACGTTTTAAATTTTTAAATTTACATAGAAAAATTTGAAAATGTTAGGTTTTGAAAGACGCGTCGATGGTGATTACATAAATTATAAGTTGTAGTTTAATTACATGAAATATATCTGGTCTCTCGGAAAAGGGAGACTAAAGAATTTAGTTTTTAATCGATTATAGATATTTATTAAGACTTTGATTGAAAAAATTAGGTAATTTTATTTATTTTCAAAAGAAACACCAAAATATAATAATATTTAGTAATAAAACCTAACCTAGAGTTGTTTTAGAAAATTGGGTAATCTTTTGAATTGATAAATACTACTGCATTACATACCATTCGGAGGAATAACGTCTTTTTAATAAAGGGTTTTTCAATAAGAGCGCTACAAAAGTTTTTTTCAAGGGTTCAACAGGACGCTACAAAAATAGAGCGACAGGGACAGCAAACGACTCAAATATTTCTTGCCGCTCTTTTGACATTTCTCTTCAGTAAGGTTTGCCATTTCAAGAAGAAAAGATATACGAGCCAACAACGAGTCGAAATTATTAAAATTTACTACCGAAATTCGAATTTGTATATCTTTCCATCATGAAATGACAAACCTTATTGAAGAGAAATGTCAAAAGAGCGGCAAGAAATATGGCGTCGTTTGCTGTCCCTGTCGCTCTACTTTTGTAGCGTCCCTGTTGAAAAACCCTTTATGATAACAATTTCGATTAGAAATTAGGTTTTTCATATTGTGTTTTTGGTAAAGAATATTAAAACACGAAAGATATAGTAAACACTTTTGAAAAAAAAAACAACTATTTTTACTGTAGAAATCCTCTTCCAACATTAATATAGATAGGAAATTTAAAAAAATGTTCTTAACCTATAATATCGTCTAGCCACAAAAGACAAAGTCAAAAGAGCGAATTCGAAAAATTGAAAATGTTGTCAAGCCAAAACGGCGAATCTTTTCGTTTTTTGCCATAACTCTTCATTGCTACAAGATAAAATAGCAGTGTAAAGGCATTAATTGTTTATTTTTAAAGCACCTATCGATTAGCATCATTATTTTAAAATAATTTTTTGAATTTTTATTACTTGCAAGAAAAATGTTTGGCTAATTATTTTTAATTAATGATGCGAATTGATAGGTGCTTTTAAAACAATCAATAAATACCTTCACATTACTATTTTATCTTGCTTAAATAAAGAGTTATAGCAAAAAAATGAAAAGATTCGCCCTTTTGGCGTTACAAGATTTTTAACTACCAATTGGCATCATTATTTTAAAATATTTGTTTTAATTTTTATTGTTTTCAACACAGAAA
The DNA here is from genome assembly GCA_951804985.1 of Dryomyza anilis. Lineage (NCBI taxonomy): Eukaryota > Metazoa > Arthropoda > Insecta > Diptera > Dryomyzidae > Dryomyza > Dryomyza anilis. The sequence continues at coordinate 2,175,141 of OX638134.1, forward strand.
AAAAAATTCTTCAATATGATGAATTTATTCATAAATTTTATGAATTTTTCACCAACTATCAGATTCATCATATTGATACCACCGTTCATTAAATGACATATTAATGAATGCATTCATTATATATATGAACAATATATTCAATACAATGAATTTGAGTTGTCATATTGATGAATTTTTTCATAATATTTTTTCCAAATATATATTTTTTTTTATAAAATAATTCGAAAAAAATGTGTTATAAAAATGTTATTTAAAGAATAACAGTAAAAAAATAATCCGAAACAAAAAAAATATTCTCAAACTAAATTTTATTTTGGGAAAAAAAATGTGTACAGAAAAAAAAATTCACAAAAAAAAATGTAGAAGAAAAAAATTTCAAATAAAAAATTTAGAAAAAAAAATTTAGAAAAGAAAATTTTTTTTCGAAAAAAAAATTTTTTTCAAAAAAAAAAATGTGTTGTACGGCAAAAAATGAACGAAAAAAATATATATTTTGATAGAAATTTGGTTTAATGAACAGCATTCTTCAATATGAAGTAAAAATATTTTATGTTTTTGTTTTAATATGATGAACGAATTCCTCACATACAGTTCATCATATTGAAGAACACTTTTTGAACAGTTACAAAGCGTTCTTCATATTTATGATAGCATTCATAACAATAATGGCGTTAGTCATTAATATTCAATATAATAAATCATGGTTTGAAGAACGGAATTCATCAATATGATGTACATTTTTTTTCTATGAAGAAAAATGTTTGGCAAATTATTTTTAAATAATGATGGCAATCGATAGGTGCTTTAAAAACAAACTATTGATGCCTTTAAACCACTATTTTATATTGCACCAATAAAGAGTTATAGCAAAAAAACGAAAAGATTCGCCCTTTTGCCATGACAAGATTTTCAATTTTTCAAATTTTTTCGTTTTTTAGCAAATCAAAAGATTTTTTATATACGTTATATTAATTTATGAATAAACATAACAAAAAAAATTGAAAAAAAAAATTTACTAATTCCTAACCTTTCTGCACAAATTGGTTCAAAATGACCAAATTTTTCTGGAATGTCACGATTTTAGATATTTTAAAAATAGTCGTATTTGGTGTAAAATATATATGTTTTGTTCTTGTTTTTATTCATTTTTGTTTCAAATGATTGAAGGTTAATTAATTTAGCAAGAAACCGACCCAATTTGAATAGATACCCCTTCTATTTGAGCAGTTTGCAATTTGTGCAGAAGGGTTAAAGCACTTTAAACTTTAAAAGTTGATTTCCCAACATTTTCAAAAATGCACATTCGCCCCTTTGACATGACACTATATATGACACCCTAAACTCAAAAATGAAAGAAATTTTTAGTTGAAATACTAAAAAAAATATATAAAACAGGATATATCAGGGATTTTAACTCGTGTTCTCGGACTTACTTTTTTTGTCCAGAAATTTCTGTGAAAAATTCGTGTTTATTTAAATTTATAACTTGTTATAATTAAAATAAAGATAAAAAAAGTTCAAAATATTAGTAAAAAAAAAATGTCAACAAAAATTTGTTTTCGTAAAAAAAAGGTGTATCAAAACTACGTATTCCTCGAAAACAAATTTGTCTAATGCTTGGTTTTCATTATTTAATTTTGTGTCATATTGCTTTTTTAATTTATAATTGCGAGGAGGAAGCTGCCCAAAAATTCAAATGCTCATTAAACTTGTCAAAGGAAATCAAAACGCCAACATGTTGGCATTTTTTTAAAATTTCGCCATGTCAAAAAACAATAAATTTGAGAAATTCTCGAACACAAAACAGACGAATATTTTTTCCAAAAAAAAAATATTCGAAAATAAAAATTCTTCGATAAAGATTTTCTACCATTTTTATCTACTCAAATAACATTGTTAAACCCCTCTTGATATCAGCTGCCATATGTCATTATATTTATACATATTTTTATTTAAATATATATTTTTTTATTTACAGATACCAAACCACAGAACCAACCTCTACCGCATCTAAAACTTCAACAATATCCGCAGCAGAACCAAAATGTATATATGAAAATATGTTATTATTAATTATTTTTAATTTATAATATATAATTTACTATGTAGTTATTGTAATAATAAAAGCCAGCATTTTAAAAATTCAGTGGTTTTAATTTTCTTGAAGTTTTTCAGGTCCTCGTATCTCTATAATTAGCGTGCGTGTCTGTTTGCTTATTCTGTTTATTTGATTTTTGTATTTTTCGCAAAGTCTTAGTCATTCTCTAACTCAAATTTCATGTAAATCGGTTCATCCGTTCAGTTGTTATGAATAAATATAGCCACAGACCGAAAAAAACCACGGCAGTTATTTGTGCGAAAAAAAGCATTGCATACTTGTAGGATCATCATTTTATGCGGCACTGAAAAATTGCATACTTCTCGGCGATCGTTTTGGTTGTGATACCTGCTACTTTTGCTGGGCGCCTGTTACTTCAGAAAATGCAGCAGAGCCGAATTTCGACCGACTGCGCTGCCGGACAAAAAAAAATTTGGCAGCAACTTGCTGGCGTTTACTGTGTGCCTGGTATTTTGGTAGATTTCAATTTTTCAACTTTTTCGTGAAAAAAAACCAAACTCAAAGACGTATTTTTTATGTCTTTTCATATTTTTCTTAATAAAAAATTAACCGCTTCACCGATTAGCATGAAATTTGGACTAGAGCATCCTCATTTTTCACTTATTATGTTACACCTTAAATGGCCGATGTGCGCAATCAGACACGCCCACTATTCAAAATTGAAATGTGTAATATGCGAAAATGTTGACTACTTACTTGATATAATGATTTATGTAATTTTTATGCAACAACCGATTGTCATAAAATTTGGCAGCATGGCTGCTTATGATTGGTGCTAAAATATAAAAATCAAACTATAAAAATTTATGGGCGGACACGCCCATTATATGCATTTATATTTTGTCAATAGGTCTTTTCGTATATTTATTTATAGCAACAGAACGGTTTGGCCGATTTGCATAAAATTTACACTGGTGTATAGTAAATGACTTATTTATGTTGTTAAAAATCTATGCGGCGGAAATGGCGATCAGACACGCCCATTAAATAACAACAAAAAGCAATACTTCAAAATTATAGTATATTGTAGTTTATAATTGTTATTTATATACCGATTTGAAAAATATTTTATAGTGTCATTGCCAGTCATCAGTACTCTTGTATAAAACTAGTTTTATACAAATCGGTTGAGTGGTTTAAAAGTTATCAACAGAAATCAATTGCTTCATAGACCATTTTTAAATTTAAAATATTAGGTGTTATAGGTGGTTATATCTGTCTCTTTTATTTTTTGTATTTAACTGAAAGCCTTAAAGCTTTTTGTGGTTAAAAATTCATCAATATCGATTGAACCGTTTCGTTTTTATAAATAAATATAACAACAGATCTAAAATTAAAAAAAGGTTAAATTTCTACTAGGAAAATCCCACAAGTGGTTACAAAGCTGAAATATTTGAAAAATAAAATACCATTTATATATTACAAGTTTCACTTTTGTTTCTTTATTCAATATATTGTATAATAATATATAATTTTTATTTTTTGTTCTTCACAAAATCGTATTTTAGAGTTTCTTATTTATTAATTATAACTTGAATGTTATAATCTTTCTTTTTTTATAAAGTGTGTTTAAAGGATTACTTAATAATATGTTTTTTTTTTATTTTATAATAAAAACATTTAATGATAAAGTTGGATATTTCTGCACTTGCCATTTTTTCTATTGAAATAATAAAATTGTTCTCAGTTAAAAATCAAAAAAATATATATTATATATTTATGCAATATTGCAATTCTAAATATTCCCGACACCTGTGGGTATTTTGTGGGATTTTTGTGTTGTAAATGGGGCTATTTGTTTGACTTAATAATTCATAGATGATGTGTGATGTGATAAGGAGTGGGGGAAATGAGAAATTGCGGTGGCTGATAATGAGGACAACAATGAAATTGAAATTTATATAATTTTTGTTTTTTTTTACATATTAATGCATATTAATGATTTATTTTTTATCGTTTTTTTTTTTGTTTGTTTTCCATACGTATTCTAATTGATAGTTTTTGTTAATATTCATAATAATTTGGGTGTTCCTAAAATGTTAAAATTTATAATCGTAAAAATCTTAAAATTTATGCTTGTTTGGTTTATTATATTTCAATATTTTTGCTCCATAATCTATGCAATAATCGAATTTCGAATTTTTTATTACTCAAAAATTGTGATCTTTGTGATCTGTTCAAATAGTTTTTTTTTTTGCTTGCTGCTTGTTTAATACGAAATGTTTTTCATGACAGAGTTTTGTTCTTTTTTTCCATATATTTTTTTTTTTTTTGTTATACAAATTTTGTCTTTAGCCGTGATCTCAAAAATATCGTAATTTAGATTATTTTTTTAGTGCAAATTTTGTTACTCAGAATATTGTTCGATTTATTTTAATAATCCTTTAAATATTAAGAAGTTTACATATTTTTTACCTTAATATATAATTTTAAATGATTTATTCCTCTAAAGTACGTTTTTTTTTGTGTGTTAGCTTAGTAAATAAAAAAGTAATTTAGTATTTTATTAAAAATGTTCTTTCTTTCGTTTTTTCTTTTATTTATTTATAATTTAATATTTATTTCCAATATTTGTAATTTTGCCACATAGAATTTTTTTAAATGTAATTTTATTTTTACTTTTTTTATGCAATTTTGTGTGATCAAAGATATTATCGAGCAGTTTAAAAAAATACACATTTTAAACCCGTACTCAACAAGCAAGTTCTACGAGATATTCGAAATTTTACGCTGAAATGTTTTCGGAAATACGTACTTCGTAAAGTATTTCAAGAAGTATTCTCTATGAACTTTAAGAATACGGGTTGTTTTTCTTTTTTTGCAGTAGTACTTATATTCGGAAAATGAATAATTTAGGGGTCTCTGGATGTTTTTTTTAGTATGCTTCTCATTTCTTTGCTGCTGCTTTACTTCATAATTAAAATATATATTTTTTTTTAGAATGGTAAAAAGTTTTGTGGGAGGTTTGTGTTATAATAAAAACTAAAAAATTTTCATTAGAATTAACTATTTCTGTTTATTATTTTTATGTTATTGCTGTGTATTATTTGTTGTGAAAATAAATTTAACGTATGCTATTTTTACTCTTTCAAGTGCATTATCGCTCAGATCATAAATCGATATAAATGTTTTATTTATTTGTTAATGGTTGTATACATTTTATTTAATAAAAATTTGCATTTATTGTACTTTGTTGGTTGTTTAAAGTTGCTATCTTGCTATACTTTGCTATTGTAAAATTAAGTTAATTGCAAAATGTCGAAATTAAGTTAACATTTCAAAAAAAAAATAGAATTATATTCCTGTATCTGTCTTTCGTTCAAGCACGGGTTCGTTCACATAAAAAAATAATCGACGTAAATATAGCAACCGATATTAATTGCATTCATTAATCAATACAGCACTGAAATTCAGTAATTTAATGGAAACATTCGATATTCTTCGTTATAATAATTTAGTCTTAGCAATTATATTTGCTAAACCGACCGACGACTAATTAATTTGCTGCATTGACGTACAAATGTTCATATTAGCAAACGCAATTGCTGACTTAACGAAGAATAGCAAATGTTTTCATTAAATTAGTGAATTTAATTGCTGTATTGATTTGATTAATGAATGCAATTAATATCGGTTCTATATTTACGTCGTTATGTTTTTCTGTGTTCATAAAAAATAAAACGGTATCTTAGTTCCATTGTGACATTCATCCATATCTGGGTAAGTAACAAAAAGCACATCTTTAAAATTGCTATTTATTTATGAAATCTCATTTATTTACAAAAGTCTAGCTTATTTTGAAGTAGAAATACTCAATTGATTTTTATAAATAAAACAAAACTTGCCACCAAAATTTAGTAAAAAAATTAAAATAACTAAAAACTGTCATTTTCGACATGGATCCTTAAGTAAAAATCTTCCAGATTTGAGTAATATCAATATTTTGTGGTGCTACTGGCTGCGGTTAGGCGATATTGCCTTTTCAAATTTCGCATATTACAAGCTTTCAATTTCAATTTTATTTTATTTAACAAAGTCTGTTATATATTTTAGAAATTTCAAAAATTAAAAAACAACAATAACTCGGACTTGCTAAACACGAGAACATATCGTCACTGTCATGCCAAAGGGGCGAATGTGCATTTTTAGAAATGCTAAGAAATCAAATTTTAAAATTTGAAGTGCTTTTTTCATTTTTTTTTTTTCAATTTTTTTCTGTTATTTTTGTCTATTCAACAATTGTCATAACGTATATAAAATACGTTTTAGTTTGGACAACTTACTAAATAAGAAATACGGATTTTGTGAGGCTATATCCGGACCAAAACGCACTATTTTTTGTTTTTTATGCTATAACTCTTTATTTGCGCAAGATAAAATAGTAATGTAAAGGCATTAATTGTTTGTTTTTAAAGCACCTATCGATCTGCATCATTAATTAAAAATATTTTGCCAAACATTAATTTGACATTTGTTATTTGCAGAAAAAAATGTTTAGCAAAATATTTTTAAGTAATGATGCCAATTGATAGGTGCTTTGAATACAAACAATAAATACCTTTACACCACTATTTTATCTTGCACCAATAAAGAGTTATAGCTAAAAAACGAAAAAAATTTAAAAGTTGAAAATCTTGTCACGCCAAAAGGGCGAATCTTTTCATTTTTTGCTATAACTCTTTATTGGTGCAAGATAAAATAGTAATGTGAAGGTATTTATTGTTTGTTTTCAAAGCACCTATCGATTGTCATTATTACTTAAACATATTTTGCCAAACATTTTTCTTGCAAATAATAAAAATTCAAAAAAATCATTTTAAATTAATGATGTCAATCGATAGCTGCTTTAAAAACAAACAAATAATGCCTTTACATTCCTATTTTATCTTGCATATATAAAGAGTTGTCGCAAAAAAACGAAAATATTCGCCCATTTGGCATGATAAGATTTCCAATTTTTTAAAATTCCTTTTTTTTTTGGTTTTGTCTTTTGTGGCTAGAAATACTCAACAAAATCACACACTATTTTGGCACCGTATACTTGAGGAAAAACTACATTAAAAAATGTATAAAAAGCAAATGTCAAAAATTACACATTCGCCCCTTTGGCATGTTAGTGACGATATATAGTTTTTTCAAGGATGTCTGATGTTGCATAAAATAGCTTTAAAACTGATAAGTGCAATAGCTTTAAAATAAAAATTTTTATATGAATATACTTTAAACTTGATACGGCATTTTTCAAAACTTGAGCTTATCAAAGAAATCGGGAAAATGTATTTTGAATTTCAATATGTATGATGTTTAAAAAACACCAATTAACACAAAAGTGTCACTTTGATTGCCTTCTCACTCTATAGTCAAATGAATACCTTATCAGAATCATGCACCCAGAAAAAAATTCCCTCAAATCCCATTAAAATTTGTCAATAGGACAATTATTGATTTAATAGTATAGAAAAAATAAATCTTTTTTTAGTATTTAATGGTATTTTCCGATTAAAATAATAATTTATCCTATTGACTATTTTTAATAGTAAAAAACTATTATTTATACAGTGTTCTTTTCTGGGTGTGCACTGAACTAGCTGCAAAAGATACAATCAATTTAGATTTGTGAATTATAAAACAAAGTTAAAGTTAAAAAAGAACAAATGTGATTTTTGGTAATTTTTAGTCCTATGGGAAAGGAGGACTGTCCTCCCAAGAGATGTTAACATGCTTTTCCCATGATAAACTATACTATAATAAGGTACATTTCAACTCAAAAAACAGGCTTTAGTTAGGTCTAATTTTTCAGTGAAAGCTTAAACTTAGTTTAAACTTTTCTACATTTTTAAAACGTCTATAGTTCCGAATTAAAACGTCCGAATATCGTAAAATTTTATACGCAGAAAAACAATTAGTAGTCAGGTAATATGGCATTTTAAATATTTTGATATTTTGACTATAGATGAAATGGCAACAAGTTCAAACTAAGTTTAATTTGAAAAGCTAAACCTTAGAGATTAAGAGTATTTTTTATAATTTATTTTTTTTCCAACACGGTTTGTTTAAAATATATCATCAAGAGCTATTTATCTTATTATTTCAATTTTTTTCAAATTATATCGATTACAATTACAAAGAAAATCTTTAAATTTAACTTTAGTTAGTTTCCATTAGAATGAATGTCTTTACTGTATAATATATGGTTGTTAGGTGGTTCTGATTCTTGTAAAAACTGAGATTTAAAATAGAATTAAAATTGGGACTACTGTTTGTAAAATAATTTGAATGTCAGAGAATTCCCTATGAAACAAAAAAAAAAAACATTATTTTCTTAAAAGCTGTTAATATACATGGGTTTTGTGTTTAATATTCTTTTTGTTTTTACTGCTTTTACTTTTTATGCTTATTGCTTTTTAATAGTTTTTAAGTTGTTCTATATTTAGTCGAGTTTTCATAATCTCCAGTTAAATAATATCTGTCAATGCCAATGTAAAGTAATAAATGGTAACACTTAACTGGATATTGTAAAAACAGCGTCATCGTTTAGGTAGCTATTTTTTTCGTTTTTGTGTTTTATTTCTTTATTTTTCTATGTTGGCTTTAAATATGCATTTTAACTATTTTTCTATATTATGTATTTTGAATGACGGTTTGATTTTTATTTGATTAATAAATGAATAAAAATACGACTTTATTTATTACATATATCTTGTTTGTATTCATTAAATTATTAACACTTACATATTTGTTTGGTGTGTGTGTGTGTGCTATGGAATTATTTGGAAATATCTGGAAAAAAAATGAATTAATTGTTTTGTTGTAATGTTACGGTTCTATGGCACTGCTTGGTTTGTAGAGGTGTTGCCAGCCAAAAATTCAAAGTTTTCATTTACTTCTTTTGCACATAACAAAAAAGTTATTTAATATCGACTGCATTTAATTAAGTAATGACCAAAAACACAAAAAATAAATTGTACATATAAATAAAATAATTAATTATGTTTATTATATATGTATTATATGTTTATATTTAATTGTTTTAAATGATGTTGGTCTATTTCGTTATATTCATATTCATCATCGTCTTCGATTTATCTTCATTGTTGCACTTAATGACGAGGTAGCACAGATTAAATTTTCTTAAATTGTAATTAATTCATAACAATTATACATTTAGTTAAAATTCCATATAATTTGGTTTCATTGTGAGTGATATTATGTTAAATAAATCAGTTTTATTAAATATATATTTAGTTATTGTAACTGTACATATAACATGCTCAATTAAATTAAGAAAAATCTATTGATTGTTTCACATAATTGCAACAAGGAACTGTTTGTATGTTTAACTGTTATAATTGATGATGAAACGAATGAACGATGGAACGAACGAGCGAACGATGGAACGTCCCGTTTTGGCATTACCTATTTTGGTTGTGTCAGTTGGATTTACGCGCAAATTTAAAGCTGGCAACACCGTTCATATTTTGGTTGTATACTTATTATGGAGCTATTGTTTGTTTTGTGTTTGCAAAAAAAAAAGTATATATATATATATTGTAATTTTCCTTTGAATGTAATGTGAATTTTTATAATTCATATACAATTTTTTTTAGATGAATTTTGAATGTAAAACTTTAAACAACAGTACGTTCACAATGCAGATTGTGAAAATGACAAAAAATATGCTTTACTTTTAAATGTTATATTTTTTTAATAAAAAAATGTGATAAAATTGAACAAAATTATAAAAATAAATAAAAAAAAATCGCGTAAAATTTAGAAAATCTTATTTCAATATTATTTCAGTCAAATTTCAGTATTAAATTTTTCAACGAAATATAAACGTTTTTTATTGAATTCAAACCATTTATGTTCATCGAGTTCGATTTTTGATGTTAGATATTTTAATTTTAAATCGAAAATGAGTTTCAGAAAATAAAATTATTTTCAGAAAAGCTATTTTATGCTATGTTCTCACTGAGCCAAAAATACTTAAGTTTTTGACGAAACAATTGTAATTTCTATATTTTTTCCAAATTATTTTTAACGTATGATTCGTATATATTAAGAATCTATATTCGTAAAATTAAACAAACAACTTAATGACGAATATTTTGTTTAAATTACGAAACTTTCGTTATATTATTTATTATTAAAATTTTTTTTACGAAAGAATAAAATACTTTACGAATGAGCACTACATTTTACGAATAAATTACAAAACTTTCGTAAATTTTGAAGCTTATGTAGAGTTTTACGAAACTTTTGTGTTTTTTACAAATAATTAGTAAAAACAGAAATCCATTGCGTCAAAAAGCAACTTGAAGCTGCATTTATTAGTTGTAAAATACAAACAGTTTGGAAATGTGTTCTGTTTGAGTTCTGTTTGTACCAAAAGTATCAAATCAGTGCATAATAATTTATATTTTTATGAAAGAATCGTCATTTTCATCGTCAGTTTTTTTTAAACAAAGTTTCGTGTATTTTACGAAATGTTCGTAAAATGTTTCAAATGGTTTATAAAATGTACGAATGCTATTGTCAAAAGTACGAATAGGTACGTATTTCGTAAAAAAGTACACAAATTTGCAATAAATTACGAATCTTTCGTATTATGTACGGTAGATAAAATCTACGAATAGTTCCGTAAAATAAACAATTAATATTCTTAAATTTATGATAAATTTACGTTAGTTCCTTTGTGTATTTTACGAAATATTTTGGGGATAAATATCACGAATTTTTTCGTAAAATACACAAACGATTTCGTATATTTTAAAGAGATTTTATTTTGAGTGTAATACCAGTTTATTTTAATTTTTTTTTTTCGTTTTTTTGGTATATTCAAAATATCAAAAGAGTAAAATTATGACTTTGAATATTGAGGTTTATCTCAAAAACAAAGCCAACATTATAAAACTGAGGTCATTTTCGGAATCAGCGCCATTAATGCTTTGAATAATCGAAACAACTTTTGCTGCACTAAATCAAAATTTGTATTGTCCATTTACAAGAAACACAAAATTATAAATTATATTTAATATTTTATACATACTGCTGACACAAATTAGAATACTTTCGCATTGTCACACTCAAAAAACAACTTACGAACTATAATTTGTTGTTTGACTTGTGAATGCAAATTTTGGACTATTACACATAAATCGTCGTAAATATAGCAACCGATATTAATTGAATGTATTAATCAGTCCAGCAATGAAATTCAGTAATTTAATGAAAACATTTGCTATTGTTCGTATATCGTTTGCTAATATGAATATTTGTACGTCAATGCAGCAAATTATATTGAATTTCAGCAAATATAACTGCTAAAATTTCGCCGATTAATTAATTTGCTGCATTGACGTACAAATATTCATATTAGCAAACGCAATTGCTGGTTTAACGACGAATAGCAATAGTTTTCACTGTATTACAGATTTTCATTGCTGAACTGATTAATGCATGCAATTAAAATCGATTGCTATATTTACGTCGATTATTTTTATCTGTGTAGAATCGATATGATTAACACACTTAAATTTTTAAAAATTGTTTGTAAATTTTCACGGTTGTATTTCTTTATTAAAAGAATACGATAAAATAGTTAACTAAAAATAACAACTGACTATTTATAAGGGGTAATCAATGCTTGGCAGAATATTGATGAGTTTATTTTTTATTATTTCTGCTGCTTCGCATATAATTCTTATTATGTTTGTCACAAAAGTGCCTCAAGAGGCTTGCAACATAGAAGAAAACCATTTTTTTTTTATTAAAACATAAATCATAAAATAAAGTAAATTATATAATAAAATAAAGTAAATTATACATTTATCAAATATAAATAATAAAGTTTTAAATTACCTTCATTCTCGTCTGCAAAGTGAACGGTTGTGTTATTTTTGTATTCAGCGTAATACGTAATACAATTTTTTTGTTTTTATTTTCTTCTGATGCCGCTCATAATTTATGCTAAATTCAAAAGAATAATTATTATGTATAGTTCATAATTAATTACATCGAAAACTCAATAAGCAAACGAATAATTTTTAAATGCTCATAATAATAAATTAGAAAAAATCGAAAATAAAGTTAATTTCAAATATGACAATTATAACCTTACACAATAATAACTTGTAATAAATTCATTAATAATAATTTAATAATCTTCTTCTATTTATTTTCTATTTCGGTATTTGTTTGTTTCACTGTTCCTATTTGTTTTTGTTTTTTTTTATTTTATTTTAGTTAATTCTTTTTAATGGCTATAAATAGGTTTATTTTCATTTACAATGCTTGCTTGCTTGGTCTTAAAACTATTATCACTATTGAAGAAATGCTTTTATGATTTATGATGTTTTTTTATGATTTTATCTTGTATTTTTTTCCATTTGCAGTTTTAATCATTTGTTATTTCTTGTTGTTGTAGGCATCGTTATTGTAGTCGTGTTATGTGGGTGTTTTAAAGTATACAAGAAAAACATTTAATTGGTTTCAAAAAATAAACGCATTTAAAAAAACTTAAAGTTTTAAGCATATTTTGTTGTAAAACAATTTTTTTTGTTTTTTTTTATAATATTTTAAATACTTTTGTTTTTTTGGACACTTATATTAATTATTTTATTTGTAGGAAGTAAATTGTTTTTTTTTTTTTTGTTTTTTTAGTTAAATTTGATATTTATGATTTAACTCAAAATATATTTTTGGAATCATTTTTATTTTTTTGACAAACATAAAACGTTACAAGTTTTCCAAAACTTTTTGTTGCTTTGCTATAGAGACAAAATTAACCTGGAGCTTTAAAGTATGCCGCGCTTTATGAGTTTACAAAATTGGAACTTGTATAAAAGCTGCCGGTTAATTTTGTGCTATATGTTTGCGACTTTTTTTTGTATTTTTTGTATAATTTTAGTATATTTTGTCTTTATTTTTACTGTTACAGACCAATAAACATTTATATATTTAGCAATTATTCGATTTTCATTGAAATCTGTGTAGTTTTTACAGATTTGTCTCACGTTTAAAGTTTCTCTCTTTGACTAGCTTTGATGATTTAAATGATTTTTGGTATTTTATAAACTGCAATTGTTTTTATTTTTATTTATGATTTGTACTATTGGTTCGTATAATTGGGTTATTGTTTTTTGTAGTTCTTACTGTTTTTATATATGTTGTATGTATGGTTTGGTTTGTTGTTGTTTCTATGGATTTTTGTGTGAGTTGGTTGCTGATTTGGTTTTTAATTCATTTTCATTTTTTAAACTTTTGTTTGTTTTTGTAGTTTTTCATATTTAATACCAGATTTACATGTAGAATTTGAAATAGATTTACTTGTGTATTGTGTGCGCATGTTTTCTTAAATTTGCATATAATTCATATTGAGCACTGCTTGAATGTCAGGTCGTCGGTATGCTGATTATATTGGTCGCGCTCCTCGCACAGGAGCCGAGCGCCAACAGCTGTCTATCGTAGGTCTGAGTGTTACTAGAACTTTCTAGTGTTGTCGCTGTTATTCTTAATGCTGATTTCTGGAGCTTAAACATATCGTAACTCTATGGTAATACTTTTTAAAACTATTATTTTGACTGTTAGCTAAATTTAATTTCTTTAATTTCTACGTTTCATGATGTAGCCTTTACGTTTAATTTTAGTATTTACACGTTTCAAAATGAAAAATAAATAAAATTCAAAAAACATAATTAAAAAGAAAACCGAAACTCAATTTTTCTTTACACATTCATTTAAATAATTACTTAAATACATTTGTAACAAAATAAAAATCGAATTATGCAGTAAGTCACGTTTTTAACTTGTAATTTCCAGCGTTTTCTATACGCCTGAATTATAATTTGTAGACTACATAATTTTGCAATGCTTTTAAATTTATTTTGGGGGTGTTTGTTATGAAAATTTTGATTTATAGTTTTTTTTTTTGCATTTTCTTTTAATGTAAAAAATTCACTTTTTTTACACATTGAAGTTGTTTTTTTTTTGTTAATTTTTGTTTTTTTTTTTCTCTAAATGATTAAGTTTATTTTTAGTACTTTTAAAGAAAGTTTTTCATTATCACAGCGACATTCAGTCTAATTTTGCACTTTTATTAGAACTATAGCGTAACGGGCAACTAGCAGATAATTTAAAGAAAAACTAAATTTTGATTAAAGCCAAAAGTTTACCTAAATTAAATAACATATTTTAATTTTTAATTTTTTTAACGTTTTTTTTTAGATTATTCCAAAGATTTATTTATTATATTATACTACTGTGCCGCTGAACTACAATTTTAATAAAAGCATTTTTTAGCAGTTTTGCAAGCCAAAAGTGTTTTTTTTTTTAATTTTGCCGAAATTTAAATTTAATTTTAATTTATATTTATATTTTTTTTTCTTTTTGTTTATAGAGAGGCCTAAAGTAAAAAATTTGTCTAATAAAATCCGAAACATAATTTTGCTATAAAAATTCCACATTCAATTTTTTTTTCAAGTTTTTTTTTATACATTTTTTCAATACATCGAAATTTGTTTATGTCAAAACTTTACCGAAAGCTCGTTGCAATAATAAATATAAATATATTTTTTACTCATGCATTTTCATTTTCATTTTCTTCTTTATCACATTCAAACGGAGTGTATGCCGGAAATACGAAGGTTTATCTATACCACGAGTTGTTTTTTGTACTGCTATACCAAAATATAATAATATAATATAAAAATAATAATCAAAAATATCTATAAATAATGTAAAACCTTAAAAAATCATCGAAAGCAATAAAAACTCAAAATCATATCAATTGTATTTTATTAAATAAATTTCCATATTGTATGCATATATTTTTAAAACATAATCAAAACACAATATCATATTAAATATAACATGTATTTTATATATTCTTTTAAAATAAACATTTTTTTTAATCGCACGAAAATAAAGCATAAAGTTTATTTTCATTAAGGAAATAATTATAGCAAATATTAAAATGTTATCGTAATAGGAAAGACACAGAAATTAAACTGAACTTAAATTCTGATTCGTCTAAATAAATGCTTTAATGGTACAAAACTTGCTTAAACACTAAAGAAATTATAATAATAATAATAATAAAATAAGAAGTATTCAAAATCAATTCACGCTGCAAGAAAGTGATACTTAAAAAAGAATAGTGTTCTCTGCAAGGATCTGATAAAAAGAAATAGTTGAAAAATGATTGATAAATTGAATTACTTGATGTTTTCGTTAAATTTGAAGTGAATTTTATAGTTTTTTATTAAATGAAATACGAATTCATAATGCTATTTTAGCAAATTTCAAAGTTATTGTTAGGAAAATTATAGGACATAAAGAAGATACTCTATAAAGTACAATTATGAATTCGGGTATAGAATTTTGGCAGCGCAATACTCGAAAAAAATTGTTCCCCTTATAAGTTAAGACGAATGGAAAACGTATACGGCGAGTAACAAAATATATTTGTAATAAATAAAACGAGAACGTTGACTTTGTGAAAAAGTAAAAAAAAAAAAATAAAGTTTTAAAATAATTTTTACTTTTATTTGTGATTGAGCTTGAAATATATCACTGAGAGGTACAGAAAGACAGATGAAACGGAACGTGTAGGTTTACGTAATACCAATTTATAGACAACTTTACTCCAAACAAAACGTCTGACAGTCACACAATTCGTTTTATGTTATAAGGCCGTGTATTTCCTTTTTGAGCGAAATTCATCAGAGTTCTTATACACACTTTCTGTATTTCGATACTATAAGACGGAAATGACGTAATCGTCATTCGGAATACAGAAAGAGGCCATTAATCACTGGCTGAAATCTCTCGTTTAAAAACCCCCTTTTCTGTATATCGATACTATAAAAAGGAAGTGATATTATCGTCATACGGAATACAGAAAGAGGCCCTTAATCACAAGCTGGAATCTCTCGTTTAAATATGAGTTTCAACAGCCTCTAAGATATGTCACTGAAAGGAACGGAAAGACAGCTGAAACGAAAAGTATAAGTTTACGTAATACCAATTTATAGACAAAGTTACTCCAAACAAAATCGTCTGACAGTCACACAATTCGTTTTATGTTATAAGGCCGTGTATTTCGTACTCACTTTCTGTATTTCGATACTATAAGACGGAAGTGACGTACGTCATTCGGAATACAGAAAGAGCCCTTAATCACAGTCTGGAATCTCTCGTTTAAAAACGAGTTAAAAAATTGAGTCGGAACATAAAACTGATCTAATTATTCTGCTCTGTTCAAATTTGACGAAAACATTACAAGAAATTGTCGAAAATAAAGTGAATTTATAAAATTTTGATTTTGTTTTTTCTCAATCGCGATTTGTAATACACTAACTTCCTGTATAATAAATGTGGTTTATACAATTATATGGCACCCAACGAGTCACAGTAAAAGGTTACTAAAACTATTTAATATTTTCTTATTTTTTTTTGTTGTATTTTTCCCGTAAAATATTTTAATATACCAAATTGTTGACAGCGTGAATACAAATTTTTGTTAGCTTTAGGAAGACTATTATTGCAAATTGTTAGATACATATTTAAAATTGTAAATGTGTGTGTTTTTTTTAAACAAACATTAAAAAAAAATCAAATATAAAAAAATACAAAAATTAAAACATTTCCAGTAAGAAATAAAACAATTAAGTAATTTTTTTAATATCTAGTATAATATATATATATAATATAAAACAGCTCTTAAACTCAACTTATAGAAAAGTAACAAAAAAATAAAAAAATAAAAATAAAAACTATTGAAAAGTTTAGTGCAACTTAATGCCAGAAAATATTATAATTTTATGTTGCTAAAAAGTTTAAATAAATTTGAGGTATTTGATCAAAAATCAACGATTTTAAAATAGTTAAAGTGTTTGCACCGAACGCTTACATTGCTGTTGTCCCAGTAGTGTTTCCAGTAGTGTTCATTGGGTTGATATAATTACTGCCTGATATCACTTGCTGAATTTTTGTTAATTTTCATTTTAACTAATAGAATGAATTACGTTAAACGTAAAATAAATTGAAAAACGTTGAAACTATATACAAAATTGCACCCAATTTATTTCGTGGTGTAAACTAGCTGGAGCACTTCAAGGAAATTAAGCCGTTCGCGCATTTCTTTTTTACAAAATAAAAATAAACATTTTTCGCATTGTAACAAATTTTACTGTTTTCAGGGGGGGGGGGGGGGGGAGGATTATTTAAAATATAAGGAATATATAAAATACTTAATGTAAAAGTAATTAAAGTTTTTTTTTTAAATTAGATTTTAGCTGCACAAATTATTTTTTTTTTTTCGTTCACACAACAAACATTCGCATCAGTTTATTATCATACATAATCATAGTAGTTAATAAAAACGTAATGAAATTATAGCATAATTACAATTTCAATACTTAAAATAGGCTGGCCGGCCTATTACTTAGAGAAAAACTTGAAACTGTTTTGTAAATCTAATTTTAAGCTGCAGTTTAATTTTTTTTGTTTTTTTTGTCTTCAGTTTATAAATCGAATAAAACTTATTTTTGCTCAGTAATTAAATAATTATATCTTACATTTGCCTTATTGTTTTCGGTTTGATGCACTTTTTGAAATATGCTAGAGTTTAATTTAAAACAACATAGTCAAGATTTGATTGATCGAGATCTGGACATTGTACAGAATGATCATTTCATTCAATCAAACACTGGAAGAACAATTACTGTACATATATAATTCGCTGTAAAGAAAGTTACGAGTTTGTTCGACTCTCCCGCCATGCCACGATTTTCTTATGATATCTATGACCTAACCAAATAACACAATTATTGTGCAATACACGCAAAAAATACATAAAATTCTATTAAAATACGTCTATAGGACAATTAATGGTTTAAAATATAAATATTTTCATATAAACTCAATGGAAATTTCATGGTATTTTGTAATATTTAATAGTATTTACCGTTTAAATAATAAAATGTATCTATTAACCAATTTTAATAGTAAAAAACTATTAAAAAAAACGAATAGAAAAAAACTATTATTTTCTAAGAGTACTATTAGAGACACATTTTATTTGACACATCGTCACCTGAGAATTGGTTTGGCTCAAACGCCATTTTTTGGTGAGTGGAGTTACGAATTGGATATATATGACTTGTATAGTCTCTTTCTAATGCCGTTTTTCGATATCTCGTATCAAATTTGAGTTATTCAGCATCGACTTTGCTCCAAATTTGGTCCTATTTTACGTAAATGCAAATTTTGTTTATCGTTTTTCTCGCAATCGACTGAATGGCGTTTGAGCCACACAAATTCTCAGGTGATGACGTTTCTTTCCAAAGCAGTTAAATTGTTTTTTAAAACCCAGAAGCAAAGATTATCGAAAAATGTTTACATAATTTTCATTGAGATCTTTGAACTACGCCAGTTTTTCCATTGAAAATAAAATGAAGAGGTTAATATTGTTTTTCAAAAACTTGAAGCAAAGATTATTAAGAAATGTTGACATAATTTTCATTGAGATCTTTGAACTATGCCCGATATTCCATAGAAAATAAAATGAAGATGTTAATATTGGAAAAGCGTCAGTGCTAGTAATGCGACATATGGTTTATACCTATCACGTAAAATTTAAGAGAAATATTAAATTGTCTTCTTAATTATTTAAGTAATAGATTTTCTTTTAATGAATGCATTAATTCATTATGAAGCAAAACAGTTGGCATATTTTGTAAAAGGGAAAATCTCACATTTGAATTTCTGTTTTTCTTTTTTTTACAATTTCTTACAGACAATATTGCTGCACATTTTATAAACAAAATTCAATATTTTATAATTTCGTCGATTAATTTGATGTTATAAGACCGATAGATATTCTTGACAACGACGTGATAGGAAAAACTCTTACTGAAAATTCCATAACTTGGCTAGTCTCATATTTTATATTATTCGATTTGCTAAAATCACACATGATTTTGTCTGTAAATCTTATACAAGCATGGGGGAGAATCGAAATTTCGACATATATAATTTAAAAAGTGTTCTCTAAATTAACTCTTTTCTTTGCTGCATTTAAAACTCGCCTCAAGAAATTAATACCGTGGAAAAAGTGCAATTTATAATTTTTTCTTCCGGACTAAACTCTCTTCTTCAACTTTTCATTCATTGCACAATCAATTTTTTTAAATTAATAGTTAAAAATTATAATAGATCTGTTTACCACATAGTGTCGTTTAGAGTCTTTTTTAATAAAGACTGATTTCCGAGAGTGTCAAACAGTATTTTCGTAATTTTTCTTTATGTTTTATAACCTAATCTTAAAATTGCTGGTGTTTTTGTAGTGTGCATATTATTTTTGTTTGTTTGTTTTTTTTTTACAAATTTATGCAAAATTTACTCACAAGAACTGATTAATCTTGTCTGGGTTGTTTTGTTTTTGTTTGTTTTATAGAAAATTATGTTCGTCTTCCTACTAACATCATAGAGATCCGAATATTGAGTGTATATGTGGATGTATTGGAATAGCGTGTGACAGTGATGGCGGATGAAGAGATGGTGGTAGAGCCGCTGTGGCAGCCGTAGCTGTTGGCGCCCCCGCCTCTGGCGGTGGTGGCTGTGTGTGATGCTGCTGCTGATGGGATGACTGCTGTGCAGGCGGTGGAGGGACATGGTGCTGATGGTGATGATGATGATGGTGTGCAGTCGGGGGAGGCTGTGGCAACGTTATGGATAGTGTGACAGTCTGCGGTCCAGCAGCAGCAGCTGCCGCCATTGCCGCTGTTGATGTAGCTGACGGCACTGCGGTTGTAGCTGCTGCCGCCGAAGATACTACTGGCCCCGCAACTGCTGAAGGATGTCACTGAGCCACCACCGAAGCGCCGCCTTGCACTACACCGCCAGAGGTGACGGCATTTGCGACAGTCACCGTGACTGGTGGCTGCGTGCCGCCCACGCTGTTTGTGTGTGCTACACTGGGCTGCTGGCCCTGCGGTGCGAATGTCTGCTGGAAGGGTGGCCCATAGCATTGTGGAAAGTAGAGCTCATTCTTGACGATCGACTGTTGCTGACCGCCGCCAGCATGCGCTGTGGAACTCATCGATCTGGCTAATATGCTGTTCTTGTTGTCCGGTGGCCCACCGACGCCGGGATTGTTGTTGTTAAGAAACTGTTGCGCATTTTTGGACTCGTTCATGAGATGGTTGGCAGCCACCGCCGCTGCGGAGGCCGCAACAGCAGCTGCATTGGCAACATTGGTAGAGCTATTGTTGTTGTTGTTGTTATTGTTGGTGTTGTTGTTGCGCCGCGATTTAGCCGCATTAGGATTCATGTGGTTGTCGATGTGTTTAGTCACTTCATTCTCGGTGGCAAAGCGACGCCGGCAATTTGGCATCGGGCAGCAGAACGGCCGGTCACCCTGTGAAACAGCAAATCATTGAGAATTATTAATTAGTATCACGTGGAACTGTGAGAGATACCGATTTCAAATTTATTTTTAACTTTACAACTACCTGGTGCGTCCGGGTGTGCTGGTCGAGAATGGCCTTCTGCCGGAAGTCCTTGCCGCATTGAGCACATTTGTAGGGCTTTTCGCCAGTGTGAATGCGCAAGTGCTGTTCAAGAGCATAGAGTTAAAAATTGGAAAAACCCTTTTGCATTTAATTTTGGCTTATTCACCTGATTCAATATGGTACGCTGCCGGAAGAAACGGGAGCAGTAGCAGCAGCCGAATGGTTTTTCGTTTGTGTGGATGCGAAGATGCTGCGTCAGGTGTGATTGCTGACGGAAACGCTTGCCACACTCTGGGCAGGGATATGGACGTGATTCGATATGAATGCAGCCGTGTTGCAGGAGCGTTGTCTTCTGTTTGAACTCCTTGTCGCAGATCGGACAGCGCACATACAGTGGCATGTTCGCCGGACGTACGCCGATATGTTGCAGCACATCGGGAAGAATCTTTTGCCCTATATGAAGCATGAGACAGACACATTTAGAAGATTCGAACAAAAACCAAAGCCACAATATGGCCCAACAAAAACATACACAGCAAACATAAAACTTTTTTTCAACGTACAATTCTTATTACCTTTGCCATCCTTAAAGTACGAAGGATAGTGAATGCCGCCGCTACCATCTGGCGTGCCCTGTGAGTCATCCTCGTGGTAGCCACCAGAGCCGCCGGTGCCTGTGATGTCATTTTTAGTATCAGTCTCATCGCCTGGATAGGGCACATCCTGTGGCCACAGCGTTGGATGTGGACCATTTTTGAAAATGAGATGTGGTGAGACATCTGTGGAGGTGGACAAAAAATATACAATGAATTATGATGTACAGAAAATGTCGTCGTATGTCTATTAAATACATAGAATAATAAATTAATTTTGATAGGAAAGATTAGCTTCAAAACTTTTCGATGATTTTAATTAAGCCATATTTTGTAAATTTTCCAGAATGTTGAAATTGAAACTGCTGCATAATGGTTTTGAGTACTAGAATATAGACATTCCATATCTGACTAATAATATAACTGACCAAATAGTATTTGCCTGTTTCTGTATTTCGAATCAGAAGAATATTAGACGGAGGAACAAGTCGTAATTTTAAACCAATTCCAAAGTTTTAAAAGTCAAATAACATGAAATTCAAATTCGAGTGACAAAATTTCAAAATTTCGTTTGGTCGTTCGTTTCAAAATACAGAAAGTGGGTATATATCGTCACTGTCATGCCTAAAGGGCGAAAGTGAATTAGTTGACATTTGCGTTTTTTTACATTTTTGAATACAGTGTTTCATCATGTATACTGTGCCAAAATCGTGTGTGGTTTTGTTGGATATTTCTAACCACAAAAGACAAAACCAAAAGAGCGAATTCGAAAAAATGAAAAATGCTATGCCAAAAGGGCGAATATTTTTGTTTTTTTGCCATAACTTTTTATAAGTATAAGATAAAATAGTGGTGTAAAGGCATTAATTGTTTATTTTTAAAGCACCTATCGATCATCATCATTATTTTAAAATATTTTTTTGAATTTTTATCATTTGCAAAAAAAAATGTTTTTTTTTAATAATAATAGCAATCGATAGGTGCTTTAAAATCAAACAATGAATGCCTTCACATCACTATTTTATGTTGTACCAATAAACATTTATAGCAAAATAACGAAAAGATTCGCCCTTTTGGCATGATAAGATTTTTCAATTTCTTCGTTTTTTTGCAATAACTCTTTATTGGTGCAAGATAAAATAGTAGAGTAAAGGTATTAATTGTTTGTTTTAAAAGCACCTAACGATTGGCATCATTATTCAAAAATATTTTGCCAAACATTTTTCTGGCAAATAACAAATGGCAAATTAATATTTGGAAAATTATTTTTAATAAATGATGCCAATCGATAGGTGCTTTAAAAACAAACAATTAATGCCTTTACATTACTATTTTATCTTGCGCTAATAAAAAGTTATAACATAAAAAACCAAAATATTTGCGTTTTGGTCAGGATATAGCCTCACAAAATCCGTATTTATAATTCAGTAACTTGTCCAAATCGAAAGATATTTTATATACGCTATGTTAATTGATTAATAAACCAAAATAAAAGAAAAATATAAAGAAAAAATAGTTGTACCAATTTTTACACCACTTCAAACATTAAAATTTGATATTTCAATATTTTTTTTTTAAATGCACATTCGTTCCTTTTGCATGGCAGTGACGATATTTTAATATCAAAAAATATTAATGACATATTAATGGTCTGTAACTTCAAATTATAATGTAGGTATATTTTCTCGAATTTATCTAAATCTATGATGGAATATGGTTTACAATATAATTAAAACGCGTTGTTTGATCGTGATTGTTATTAAGTTTGTACTATCATTGTACAATATCGTTGTTTTAAAAGTTAAACTTATCAACTACACTTTAAAAACGCTATATTGAGCTACTAAAATCTATAAATATTGAACTATTTTGGATCCATAATATTTCAAATGATGATGACTTAAAAATCTATTGCACCAACAACCAACGTTTTGTTATTTACCAACTTCTTTTTTTAATTATATTACGGCCTTATAGCATACATAAAACGAATCGTCGAGTGATTGCCAAATCAGTTTAATTTGGAGTCATTTCGTCTGTAATTATAATAACAAAACCGATACGTTCAATTCAACTGTCCTTTCGTATCAATTATTTATTGTATTTTAAATTTAAGAGATATATTTCAAAAACAATCGCAATTAAAAGTTAAACAAATGTCGTAGAATTCGACAAATATTTTAATTTTAAAATTTGTATTTTTTACTTATTAATTTAGTCGGCGTTTTCGTTTTATTAAATTAAAAAAAAAAACAGATCGACAAATAAATATATAAATTACTCGTAAAATATTCTCATACAAATGTTGCGTAAATTTCTACTATTTACCAAATTTCCACTATTTACAAGTATTACGTAGTTAATATGAATCCCCTTAATGTTTATAAATATGTATTTGATTAGTTTTACATATATAATGATGATCTACACTACAAAAGTTCAAATTTAACCCTTCAAAACCTTTTCATTTTCAAGGATTTTAAGATACTCAACCATTCTGGAAAATAAGCAAAACAAAAAGGAATATAAATCCATATGCTAAAGTTAATCGATACCGTAATTCAAAAATAAAATATGATACATATAGAGGACTATGCAACAAAAATTATTAATACGGGAAGTGAGAGGAACGCGAAAAATGATAGATTGAGAGCAATTGATAGGATAAATTATAATCATTTTATTATATAGTGATGTTGACTATTCGATTAGTTATAGCACCTTTTCATTGTTGTTAACGTAGCACATTTGAGCTACAACTTTCCGAGACAAAATTTCTGGCATTTTTCATGAATATTTCAGGCAAAATACCGACAAACACACAGATTGGAAAACGCAAGGCAGTTTATTAAATTAAGAGGAATTTTAAAGGCAGATTCCCGCTATATTTTGGATACGCAGCGAAAAAAATGCAGCTTATGATATAAAATTTGCCTTTGTCTGATTGCAATCTTTCGAAATAATGTTTCTAAACTGCCATCAGCCTGCCAAAAAATTTTGTCTAGGAGTGTGCTACGAACAGTAAACAACACGATGAACAAAAAATTAAAAGGATTTGTTGTGTGTTTTGTATGCAGATGAATAAAATTGAAAATAATTTTTTTATTCGAAGTTTCTTAATTTTGATCGCACTGATTGGAACTGGATAAATAAAGGATGTATGTAGCGCAACATGAAAGTGGGTGGTAGTGGGGGGGATGTTTTGATATTAAGGTTTGATATTAGGTGTTATTTGGTGTTGGCTCTATCAATTTCCATATTCAAAATCAATTGTTTCAATTTCAATAACTGTCGCTCGCCTTGGTGGGTGCGCACATGTTGATTGAGGATGGCCTTCTGGCGAAAGTGCTTGCCGCACTCAGGGCATGCGTAGGGCTTCTCACCCGAATGGATTCGTATGTGCTGATCCAAGTTCGTGCGCTGACGAAAACTGCGCGAACAGTAGGCGCACGTGAACGGCTTCTCGTTGGTGTGGATGCGCATATGCTGTATGAGGTGCGACTGCTGTCGAAAGCACTTGCCGCACTCGGAACACGGGAATGGACGGCCATCAGTATTTTCTAAATTAATTTGAAATTGGACATGTATGAGAATTTAAATGTGAACGCGAGTCACCGTATTTTGTGAACTACCCTACACCCTAATATGTTCACTTTGCAACCAACATATTTCACAAATTTGCAAATCTATTCGATACCGAACGATCGATCCGCGATCCGATCCTATTATCTTCCGAATAAAATGATAATTTATTTTTCAACAATGTTGATGAACGAACGAACGAATAGGTTGGAAGTGACTCCAAGGGTGTAGAATATCACGTGTACGGTAAGCACTTTCAAGCCAGATTTTTAATATTTTCCAGAATGATGTGGTACTCAAAATCATACAAAATTTTGATTAAATTTAAATTTATACTAAATACTTTTAAGGTATACTAGACAGATGGTGTATTAGAAAAAACTATTCATTTTGCTATAATTTTTGAATCCGAATCCGAAACCGAAACAATCATGTTTTCCATTTAAGCAACCAACCACATGTCTCTGTACTCCACCACTCTGGAAAATAAAACCATTTCCTTCTAATCAAATTGCATAGAAGACGAAATGCTTTACAATGAATTTAGCACAAAATATAAACACATATTTTAAAAATATTATTGAGGATCGAATAAACAGGATATTGCTCTACATGTGAAGCACAATAGGTGGGGAAGGGGATGCCAAAATGTGCTTCACAGGATGTGGGGAAGAAAGGTCTTCTTCACGAGTAGGCTCTTGGCTCGGAATTCGGACTATGGGGCATTGGAAGTTTGGATGTTTTGGGACTATACATTTCGGTTTTCAATTCAATTGTTTCAATTTCAATAACTGTCGCTCGCCTTGGTGGGTGCGCACATGTTGATTGAGGATGGCCTTCTGGCGAAAGTGCTTGCCGCACTCGGGGCATGCGTAGGGCTTCTCACCCGAATGGATGCGAATGTGCTGGTTAAGGATTGCTCGTTGACGAAAGCTTCGTGAACAGTAGGCACACGTGAACGGTTTCTCATTGGCGTGTATGCGTAAATGCTGTGTGAGATGCGACTGCTGGCGGAAGCGTTTGCCGCACTCGGAGCAGGGATATGGTCTTGCATCGGTGTGTATGCGATCGTGCTGCAGCAGCGTGCTCTTCTGCTTGAAATCCTTGCCGCAGGTCAAGCACTTGAACAGCCGCAAATCACTGTGTGGCTTTGCAGGTTTCTGATGGACAGGCGTGGGCGTGGAGTGACGACCGCCAGCACCGTTTGAAGTACTGGCGTTGTGACCGCCGCCAGTACCATTTTGTTGTGCGGCATTTTGAACGCCGCCCGGCAATAGTTCCGGCATTGTGTAGCCTTCCAAACCGCCATTCTGTTCCATGTTGCCGCTCATGCCTGGCAACACGGGCTTATTCAAATAGTGCAGCGGTGGAAAGCCGGGTGGCGCCAACATAGATCCTTGCGGCCCGGCTCCCGGATGACGTGGTGCATAGTAGCCGCTGAGTTCACTACCTTGCGGTGGTTGAAAATTGTTCGTGTGATCGTTGGGCTGCTGCTGAGCCTGGCCACCATTCTGTTGCACATGCTGTGGGTTTCCGGGGGCGCCACCATCACCCGGCGCTTGTTGCGACTGGTGCTGTTGCTGGGGGTCATTCGAACTTTGGTTTGCATTTTGCTGCTGCGATGGGTTTTGCTGTTGATTGCTCTGTTGTTGCTGTAACTATAAGAGGAGCTATGATGTAGAAGAAGAAACCAACAAAGATATTGGGCTAGCATTTACCTGGCTCATGGCTACATCCTCATCGGGTCCGTTGGGGCGCTGCTGTTGCGGCGGATACGGACTGGTTGACGGCGAACCCTGTTGTTGCCGTACCGCACCAGCGGCACCATCAGCGGGACCATTGTCACGTGGATCGCCAGTTGGACTGACGGGTTGTTGACCCTGCTGCTGCTGTTGTTGTTGTTGTTGTGCGGTCGCCGCTGCTTGCGCGGCCGCCTGAATTTGCGGAGTAGCGTTCTGCTGTGTTGGAAGATGTGCCTGTGCCTGCTGCTGCTGTATGCCCGGATACATGTCGGTGCCCCATTGGGCAGCGGTGCCTCCGAGTGCGGCAGCATTGCGTTCAGCGTCCTGCGAATCCTTGTAGAGCACATACGGCTGTCCCGTGTCCTGTGTTATGCAGTACATAATCTGACGCGGAACCTTCAGACCGGCTGCGATGCAGGCCGCGAAGGAAGCGGAAAAGTTTATCGCCATGTTGCGTTTTCAATTGAGAGGATCTATGTGAGTGCGTGGGAAGAAAATGTTCGTGCTCTCTTTTTGCTGTATACTCTGTGTATGCTGAATGTGGTATATCTTAGTATTTAAAGCGTTGCTTATATCTTTGAGACATTGTTTTTCTTATTAACGATATGTGGCGCTTGTAAGATGTTATTCTTATTTATTAAGATTATTTTAATCATAAAATAGGTGTTAATATTTCATTTCTGAATAAATCTGATATAATGTAGAATTTTGTACGTTTCTTCTTCTTTTAAACTCTGATTTCTTTGATACCAATGATTTAGTGGTTTGATGTTTCATGGTGTTTCATCCTGGGCAAGTAATGTGCTGCAACTTGGAATCCATAGGTGGTTCTACTGCAAAAATAAAAAAAAAAAACAATTAGTTGTATTTTCAACTATTAACCGATAACCGCAGAGAAAAAAAATAATCGACAGAAATATAGCAACCGATATTAATTGCATTCATTATTCAATCCAGCAATGAAATTCACTAATTTAATGATAACATTTGCTATTATTCGTTAAATCAGTAATTCCGTTTGCTAATATGAAGATTTGTACGTCAATGCAGCAACTAAATTAGTCGGCGCAGTTTCAGCAATTATAATTGCTAAAACTGCGCCGACTAAATTATTATAACGAAGAATAGCAAATGTTTTCATTAAATTAGTGAATTTCATTGCTGGATTGATTAATGAATGCAATTAATATCGGTTGCTATATTTACGTCGATTATACTTTTTGTGTGATAGAGTTTTGTAAAGTTATTCCGGTAAATATGAAGAATATGTATAAATATGGGCCAGATTAAACTGATTTCAATTTAACCCTTACATCTATTACACCCTTAAATGGCTAGATTGTCGTATGAATAAAGACATGTACCATATATGTATCATATATAGTTTGGTTTTGATTTCACATTTCTCATTTTGGGACGAGCCTATTAAGCAATTTAGGAGCGCTCTGAAATTGGAGTCATAAAGTAGACCAATTTTTGAGTGTTTTATGAGCCCTCAGAAAAAAAAAGTATCTCATTTAAGACTGTTTTCGGAGCTCTCAAAAATATTACTCATAACAGATTCATATTTAGGAGTTATTTAGGAGCCCTCATAAATTAGACTCCTAAAAGTATCAAAAATAAAATTGTTTTTGAGCGCTCAGAAAATAGACTCATAAATGTTTTATATTTTTTTTAGGAATGCTCCAAAATTTGACTCATAAAAGAGTCTCATTCATGAGCGCCCCCCTCAAATGAAACTCATAAAATCATCGAATTTAAAAGTATTTTAGGAGCACTCAGAAAAGAGAGTCATAAAAGAATCTTATTTATGCTGGCTTTAGGAACAATATTGATACCTATACTAATATTCATTTTGAATTTGAAATCAAATGGAAATTCACTTTTTTATTATAAGTTAAACAGACAAACCTACATATATCATGGATTTACTTGAAATGGATGCATTTTCTAACGGATGTCTGGATTAAAAAAAAAACATTAACATGTAGCACATGCACGCAGAAAAAAAATCACTCAAATACCATTAAAATTGGTCAATAGGACAATTATTGATTTAATAGTATACAAAAAATAAATCTTTTCATATAAACTCAATGGCAATGTCATGGTATTTTCTAGTATTTAATGGTATTTTCCGATTAAAATAATAATTTATCCTATTGACTATTTTTAATAGTAAAAAAACTATTATTTATACTATTATTATATATTTTCTGGGTGTGTTGAATTCATTTAAGACACATTATATATTTTTTAAGAGGGGAAAACTCAAAAATTGAAGTAATAATAATAATAATAGTTTGGCGCTACAGTCCTGTATAGAACTTCGGCCGAGCTCTCTCACCATTTTGAGCTGTGCGTGTTATATTTTTACTCAAAGTGGTGGGACCTACAGTTTATTGCCGAATCCGAACGGCGGGTGAGAGCTTTTTCATAGGCAATGGTTTTACTCTCGTAGGTTTGCCATTTACTGACGAGAGGTAGCGCGGTATAGAAAAATGTTTCTATGAAAAGATGTTGTTAGCCCCAGTCCAGGCTTGAACCGGGGACCTTTCGGGTCGCAGTCCAACGCACTAACCACTGAGCTACCGCGGAAGTAATTCTGCTATCTAGAAATTCTCAAAAATGTGAATGTTTAAAGAATATTCAAAATGATCAAAAATATGCGAATTTTCGGGCTCTTAAAAGCGTGTCCACTACACAAGTTTCTGTCGTCTTTTGGGGCTCTTTTTAGTACTCATATATGATTGCAATAAATGTTTCATAATTATGACAGTTTTTGGGTTCATAAAATCGTGCCCTCTACCCAGAGGTCGGATGTCTTTTTGGGCTCTTTTAAGTGCTCATATATACGACACACTTAGGAGTTTTAAAAAACTCAAAATGTTAGCTGGGAGTTGTGGCTTATTCAAAGTAGATTGTTTCCAATCAGTTTCATATCATTTATTTGTGATTTGATTAGTTATTTTATTTGACTTTGCTTTCATTATAACATCTTATTGATTTATTTAATGCTAGGAGGTTAATACGGAACCGAAATAAATTGTATGTTACCATTTTTAGTGACATACAATTACCGAATTAGGGTTACTTGGAAAGAGTTTAATTATTTTTAAGACCAAGATTTTCCAGGTGATTTTAAAACGGCTCTAAAAGTTAAAAAAACTGACAACACTAAGTAAAAATTGGGAAATACACATTTTATTTTTCAATTTTTTTTATTAAAATTATAAACCAAATTTGTACATAATTGGTTTATAATTTCTGTAGTGAATCGGATTTGTTCTTGATAGTGAAAATATGGACAAAACCGTTATAAGTAAAGGTTTCAATCCTTACGTAAAGTAATAGTTTTTTTGAATATGTATATCCGTTATTATGTCCTACAAAAAAATGGTACGTATATTACACAACACAACAAAAAAAAATTATCCGTGATCTAAGTATGATTTTCCGATGGACGTCATGATTCTAATCACTACCTCATACTCCTTTTTTTCAGATTGCCTCAAGTTTTTAAACAAATATATGTAAATTCTCATGTTTTTTTCTACATATTTTGGTCTATAACTTTTTACAGAAGTTTTCTAACACATTTCACTTGTATTCCATTGAGAATACTTCAGCTAATATTTTGAAATAAACCACATGAAATTCGGATTGATCTGATCAAAGTTATGACCAGTCAAACGCAAAAAATATGAATTTTAAGGTGTACCTATTATTTGTTTCATCTACGCTGGTATTGAAAACGCCCTTTTCGGTCGAATGTGACCTTTTGAACATATAGGTACCACAAAAAAAAAACAAAAATCTACTGGTAGCTTCTTTTTTTAGTTATGTTTTTTTTTTCAATCATAAGATTTGTTTTATAATAATTTACTATTTACTGAACAAAAGAAAAATATCAAGTGAATTATTATAAAAAATCTTAATCGAAATGAGCCTTGTTTTACAATTTCGTATGTTCTACAGTATAGTTTCTGTAAATCATGTGATAAAATTGTCGATTTATGTGTCGTAGAAATTGTACAAATGTCAACAAAATTATTAAATATGATATGCAAATTTCGTCATTTTGACATCAAATCGTAAATATGTGGCGACGACAACATTGTTCGACAAAATAACATTATTTGATATTGTTTTTTAGTTTTTACTGTTGGATTTTCTTGTATTTTATTTTCAGCGTTTCCCAAGACAAAATTTTTCTGGAATATTTCGGGCATATCTCCGGAAATCACACAGATAAATAGAATATTTTGGGAAGTTTATAGCAGGTTATACATTTTTGTGGAATTTTTCTGGCAGATTCATGCCATATTTGGGGAACGGACATAAAACAGACAGCTTTTGATACAAACACCACCTTTGTCTGTTTGAAATATATCGAAAAAATGTTTCAAAACTACCTCGATCCTGCCAAAAATTTTGTCTGGAGTTATTTTATCCTTTCGATTTCGTATGCTTGCTATTGTGTATTTGCTTTTAATTTTATATTGTTTTAATGTTTTTTCTTGTTTTTGTTCGTGCTTTGGTGGTTTTCTTATTATTTTGGGGTTTTGTTTTTGCTTTTTTTTTCTAATTTTTTGTTGCTTATTTTTTTATTGATTTTTGTTTTTTTGTAATTTTGGATTTTGTTTTTATTTATACAATTGTATTTGCTCTTGTTTTTTTTTTTTTGGTATAGTATATATCTTAAAATCTAGAGCTAATTTGAAAAAAAAACTGATGCTATTTTCAAAATCAGCGTTACAAATATATTCAAGATTTGATGCAACTTTTTCAAACACACAATTTTAGAAAACTATTTTTTTAAATAAAGGGTTTTTCAACAGGGACGCTACAAAAGTACAGCAAACGACGCGATATTTCTTACAGCTCTTTTGACATTTCTCTTCAGTAAGGTATGCCATTTCATGCCACTGAAGAACGTGTTATCTCACGAAATGGTCCAGTCGATTTGCCGCCAAAAATTTAGGAATTTTTCAGAAATTTAAAAAGGGTCCTTTTTAAGAACAATAAATTTGAAGAGCAAGTATAATAATCATTGGCCACATGTTCAAGTTCAAAAGTTACAACTTATATTTTCCAAAACCTTGGTTTATTAGCTTTAAAACGAGACCTCAACAGTAATTCTAACATTTCTCAATCAGAAGAGGATTTATATATGAAAAATTATACAAATGAAATTTTTGGACCACTTTTTGTAACTTTGAATCACTGTATCTCTGGAAGTAGTGGTCGGAAAAAATAAAAAAAAAGTTGGTCAATGTTGCTCTCGATACCCTTAACCCTTTCAGTAATATGTTACCATATGGTAATATGTTACCATATGGTAATATGTTACCATATGAAATGGCAAACCTTACTGAAGAGAAATGTCAAAAGAGCGGCAAGAAATATTGCGTCGTTTGCTGTCCCTGTCGCTCTACTTTTGTAGCGTCCCTGTTGAAAAACCCTTGAAAAAAACTTTTGTAGCGCTCTTATTTAAAAACCCTTTATGTTGTTAAATAAATTTAGTTGATAAAAAGATATACTTGTGAGCTGTGAGGTGTTATTTTGAGCAAAATAAGAAAAATTGCATATTCAGATTTTAAGCCAATTTTAGTAATTTTTATATTTAAAATATATGATAATTTATACTTGTGTATTTATTTTTTATTAAATAATATTGTATTCAGTGTCGAATGGATTAATTTGAATATTTGTTTAAATTAAGAAAATTACACTATTTTTATCTTTTTTTATTAAAAACATACCATATGTTAACATTCCAAAAAATCATCAAAAATATATTTTTTTAAAACTTCAAGTGAATTTGTATTATTAGGCTTAAAATGATTCCAAAAACAAACCTTTAGAATGTTTAAGGTTTTAGATAAAAAATATTTACTGAAAGGGTTAATCAGTTAACGACAAAATTTAAATCTTTTTTTTTTTGTATCTACAAAGAAGTTTTGTAATAATTCTTCTAGAATATGTGAAAACTGTCAATATAATTAAAAAAATATAGGCTTATGTAACCTCAAAATGTCTTGAGCAAATTTTTAATTTGTTAGTTATATTAAAAATTTGTAACACATATTATTATTATTTTTTGTTTCTATTTTTTTTTTTTTTTGTATTCAAAGTTTTATTTTTTAACATTAATTTAAATTATTCGATAAATATATCACAAGGGACTCCAAGGGTTCGCCATGGACACGATTGCTTTCCAATGTCAACATTATCCAGTGCTATATAAGTGGAAGGCTCTATGAGCGAGAGGAGTAAACCTTCAATAAACATTTGTCAAGTTTATTTTAAAATTTTGAACATTCTTTGCCTAAATCTGCATAAAATTCCATTGCACAAAAAGGGCCTATGTCAAGTATATCACAATTCACCCCATTTTAAACGTAACAATTAACAAATTGATTTGGTAGCTCTGCCACTGCATATTGGGCGGGAGGGTTGACTTTATTTATGCTAACCATTTCATTTTTTATTTTTGTAATATGTAAGCGAAACTATTATTTTGTCCGGACTTTACAAAAAGTCATCAAAACTGTGCTGCGCCGGCATAATTTTTGGTATTACGTACGAACTAGAAGACGGACGGACAAACAGACAGACAGCCAGCCAACAAGCCTGTCTGTGTCCTTTGTGTCGTTGTGTATTTAAAATCGCGGCAACACAAACAATTTCAATTTGTTTTTTGGTTTAATTTTGTTTCACTTTATTTTCTCTTGCATTTTGAGTTATTTTTTTATTTTATTTTATACGATTTCAAAGTTTTCAACTTTTGATTTTACTTTATGCAGTGTTTATATTTTTGATAAGTATTTTTCTGTATCTACACGCTGCTCGGCGCTGCCGCAGCACAGCCCAACAATGGCAACCGAACGAACGAAGCTCGAAGCCGTCGTCCGAGGCACAGTGGTTCAGAAATGTGTTTTCATTGGCCAAAATTTGTTTGTTTGGAAATTGCTAAAATATGATTTTAAAATACTAAAAATAATAATCAACCGATTAGATTTCGCTGTATAACACCGTCCGACACTATTTTGCACACATGAAAAAATCGACCAAATTTTTAATAAAAATTTGGAATCTCCGAAAATTTAAACATGAAAAAATCGACCAAATTTTTAATTAAAATTTTGAATCTCCGGAAATTTTTGAAGTGTGAATTTTTGAATTGAGTTTTTTCATTTTGAGTTTCAATATCTGCGTTTTAAAGATATTGCGCTCAGGTTACATTTTTATAAATACTGGCTTATGACACCGTACGTATTACACTGTACGACAAAACTGTACGGCACACATGAAATGCATATCATATTTTCATATTACACATTTTTGGTTTCAGATTTGAACAAATTTGTATGTATTTCATCGCTGAGACATCTCCGAGTATGAAACCGGTTTTTCGAAATCAAATTTTAATTGCATTTTAAAATTGCAATTATCATCAAATTTTAGTTGAATAAATTTGAAAACAAATTCAAAATCTCTCGTAATAGCATTTTAAATAAATAAAAAAAAACCTTGAAATGAATTGATACCTATTGGGAAACGGGTTTTTATATTCATACTCAGCTATAAAATGTGTGCCGCAAAAAATTATATATTTTTTTTATTATGAAAATATGATATGCATTTGGGTCATTCCACGTCAGAAATATCAATCTTGGAACAATGTCTTTCGATTTTCTGAAATTTTCAGGATAGATAGTAAAAATATAAAATAACTGTGTACTTAGTTTTTTTGATTTCTCATCTCCAACAAAGTTATGAGAATTGAAACCTAAAAGTTCAATATTATATAATTATTTACATCTCTGTAACTAATTAACATATTTTAATGAAACTAATGGTTTTTATAAGCCTATGATCACGAATTTAAATAAAAATAACAATTTAAAAAAATAAAATACATTTAACTTAGAAAATGTTAAAAATATTTTTCAAAACACTGTTACGTATACGCCCCCACCATTTTAAAAATCAAAAACCCTTTTTTGAAACCCTGGAATTTTTCCCGTCGATTAAAAATATGATTTCGATGAATTCTCCCATAGTTTCTGAGCTATCAATTGAAAAAAAAAATGGATACACATAAATTCTTAGAATGATTCCTAATTGCATGTATATCGTCGTTGTAGAACGAAAAGTCCCCAAATATATTTTTATGAAAAACTTAATTTTCGAGTTTGTTGATTAATATCATAAGAAGTAATGAACGCATTGTTAAAGTTGAAAAATCAACTAATAAATTTACATTTTCTTATCATGTGGTAAATAAAATTGAGATCATCGATTAAAAATTGACAGATTTATAAAGATGTTTGTAAATGAATATTTGGCATTTTGAAAACGTAATCTAATTGGTCGATTTTTATTTTTAGTATCTTAAATTATATTATCAATCAAACAAACAAATATTCACTATATCAAAAGATACACACTTTTGACCGATGAAAAACGTTTCTGAACCACTGTGCGACGTCCAATGTGTGGCAGCGCGCATGCCACAGCCAACAAACAGCACAAGCTCCAACTCAGCCAGCGCACACAATATGTATCTCAATGTAAAAAGCACACGACAATAACAAGTATTCGCAGAAAGCTCTCATCAGTGCTTGTGTTTTTTTTTTGTTGTTGTTGCTCTCTTTTTTGTTGTGTGCTTGCATGAGTGTGTAAAATAAAATTATTGGGAAGAGCTGTGAGATTTTCTTGGTGTGGGTGAAAATATGTGATGCCAGATCTTTTCTAAAATTTATCTTTGTGGTATTTAAAAAAAATAGGCTAATCAAGCCAAAAATGAGTAATTATAATTAGAAATGGAAACCGAAAACGAAACCAAAATTAAAATCGATACAGTTATGAATTTAGAGACGGTGCGTTTCCAGGCTCATAGGATTTACGCAAAACTGTACATCATGTATTTTCATACACACAGAACATAAATTTGTTGCGCCAACAAACCAATTTATTCCGTGCTCTCAAATATTAAGTTAGATTAGTTTTAAAACAATTTACTGTAGAGTAAAAGGGGAATTTGAATTGGGAATTGGAATTTTTTGGATTTTATTGATTTTTGTACATTTTTCGAATTTTAACTTAGAAAATATAGTTATGGTTTCCAGAGTACGATTTATTTTTTGAAAACTTAAGAATTGGATATAAACCACCAGACCAAAAAAGTTATTTGGACCACTGCTGGATGAAATCTCGGGAGATGTTGAGATTGATTGTTGATATGATTCATTTATAATATAAGCCAACATACTTATTAGCCAACATAGGCCTCTATGTAAATCCAATAATTTAATGACATAAATAGCTGGATGTAGTCTTCGAAACTATGAATTTAATTCAAGCCAATTCTAATACAATTTTTAAAGCGGTAGTTATTGATTGAATCTATTAGGTTTTGAGGAGTTGTCCTGTTATGAAGAAGACATTCAAAGTGTTTCATTTTTTCGCCATGTTTCATTTTTCGCCCATATGATTAATTCCAGTATATGTAAGAAAACGGCTTCCAGATCCAAGACGGTGAATTTTTTTCAACAAAGTATGTTTTAACCAAAGGTTATACAGCAGTTCTCGGTAATGAAAGAGTGGGAAGAAATAATTTTAAAAATTGATAAATCCAATTTAAATTATGTTATTTATAAAAAATCCAAAAAAAAAAAACAATAAAATCCAATAAAAACCACAAAAAAAAAATCCAGTGGAGTGGATTTAAAACAAAAAATCAGGATTTTTTCCACCCCTGGTAACTACAGACAATTATAAAAAGAAGTATGTTTAATAAATAGGCTTTTGACATTTATTTTCTTAGGAAAACTTAAAAAATAAAGTCGTAATTAAATTTAAGATCCAGATTAATGTTGACTATAGTTACGAGTAGCCGCGGTAGCTCAGTGGTTAGTGCGTTGGACTGCGAGCCGAAAGGTCCCCGGTTCAAGACTGGACTGGGTCTAACAACATCTTTTCATAGAAACATTTGTCTATACCGCGCTACCTCTCGGCAGTAAATGGCAATCCTACGAGAGTAAAAAATTGCCTATGAAAAAGCTCTCACCCGCCGTTCAGATTCGGCAATAAACTGTAGATCCCATCACTTTGAGTTCAAATATAACACGCACAGCTCAAAATGGTGAGAGAGCTCGGCCGAAGTTCTTATAGGACTGTAGTGCCAAACTATTATTATATTATATAGTTACGAGTCCACTAATATTATTTTTTTATGACTTGAGTGCGAATATCGTATTTATTAATAAATCGTTTTTAGCCAAAAAAAGAAAAATTGGCAATACCGCCCTTTTCATTAGGCAGATTCGCCAGCAAAAATAATGAATGCATTGATAATCAAATTTTATATATCGTCGTTGTAGAATGAAATATCACCAAATACATTTTCAAAATTCCAAATATTCATTTACAAAAATCTTTATATATTCGTCAATTTTTAATCGATGATCTTAATCCACATCATAAGAAAATGTAAATCTATCAATTGATATTTTAATTTTAAAAATGCATCAATTACTTATGGTAATATTAAACAACAAAATCGAAATTTAAGTTTTTCATAAAAATGTATTTGGTGACTTTCGTTCTACAACGACGATATTATATTGAAGTCAAATAAATATCTTGATAGCATTTACAAAATCAAATAAAGAAATATACAAAAAAAAACCTAACAAAAATCTGCATTAGAATAAAAAAATCTTTTCTGTAAGAAAATTCTTACACGGAATTAAAAAATCTGGTCAGATATCTTTTATCTACCGGCAATTAAAAAAATCTGACAAAGTAGATTTATCTGACAAAGTTGGCAGCTATGGCCCCAGGTCATTTCAGCAAATCTGCCTCAATATACAAGGTTTTTCAATAAGAGCGCTACAAAAGTTTTTTTCAAGGGTTTTTCTTACCCGATATACGAGCCAACAACGAGTCAAAATTATTAAAATTTACTACCGAAATCCGAATTCGTATATCTTTCCATCATGAAATGGCAAACCTTACTGAAGAGAAATGTCAAAAGAGCGGCAAGAAATATGGCGTCGTTTGCTGTCCCTGTCGCTCTACTTTTGTAGCGTCCCATTTGAAAAACCCTTTATATACACTTTTTTTGATAATTATAAAAAATTAAAAGTATTTTTATTATAAAAGTTAACAAAAAATAGCACAACAATTTCGTATGGTGAAAAATCGGCAAATGTACTTTAAAACATGATAGTTCAAAAACTATGGGAGACTCCATCGAAATTATTGTTTTAATCGACGGGGAAAACTTCAGGGTTTCAGAAAAAAATATTTTTGATTTTTAAAATGATGGGGCGATACGTAACAGTGATTTGAAAAATATTTTTAACTTTTTTTAAGTTAAATGTATTTTTTTTTAATTGTTATTTTTATTTGAATGTGTGATCATATAAACCATTAGTTTCATTAAAATATATTAATTAGTTACAGAGATATGAATAATTATCTAATATAATACTTTGATGTTTCAATTCGCATAACTATGTTGAGAAATCAAAAAAAACTAAGTACACAGTTATTTTTTGGTCACTATCTATCCACAAAATTTCATCAAAATCGGAAGACATCGTGCCAAGATTAATATTTCTGACATGGAATGACCCATATTTATAAAAAATATATTACAACAAAAAAAATCAAAAAAAAAAATTGACAACATTAATTAATTTTTTTTTTTTGACAAATTTTTTGGTTGTACTTTTATTCAAACATTTCTTTACAAATAAGTTTTTTGTTTTTAAATATATTTTTTTTTTTTTGCAAAATAATTACTTTAAGCAATTTTTATAATAATAAAACAATTTAACAAAAATACATAAAGATTGTTGTTAGTTTAACGACATAAAAATATATAAAAAAAGATAAAAATTGTTTTCATAATAATTTAAAAAAAAATGGTACACAATAAAATATTTTTTCGGAAAAAAAAAATGTTTGTGGGAAGGATTGTAATTTTTTTTCTTTTTTGGAAAAAAAAAATAAAGAAATATATGCTCGACAAGCAGAATCCTCAAAGTGTCTCTCAAATAAAACAGCTAAATCCCAAAACCTTTTAAATATTGATCATTAAGTCATTTTTCAGATGTGTCATTTTTTCAATATGTAATTGAAAAAACTAAAAGAATTAATCTGTAAAAATATAATTCACAAATATGTTATAGAGCTGCTCTTTGGAGTCTCGTTCATATCGATATTTAAAATGTTTTATTTTTGTCTCAAGTTCTTTTATATTTTTCTGTTTCCAAAATTATCTATTTTGATTAGCAGCACCGTATTGGAAATGTATATGGAATAGCAGCAAACATGCAGTTTGACATACACGTCACGTAACGTACGCATGTACACCACTCACTCACCCTACCCTACCTCAACCGAAACTCATTCGTGGGAGGTTCTGTGTGGAGTTGAAAAGACCGAGCCAGCCAGCTAGCGAGCGATGGCTGCCGAGCCCTGAGAGCGATGGCCTTGGCTTTTGTATTTTTGCTATGCCACATCACGTGGTTTGGTAAGCGAATAAATAAAAATTGAAACTGTGGGGGTTTCGAGAGTGTATGGCAGAAAAGAGAACGCACGCACATTGAGTGAAACAATAACTTTAATTAAGGTATATATAAAAGCGCACACATAATTAAAATGGGGCTTAAATGGAACCATAAACCCCCCTTCCTAACCCTAATGAAATCAATTGCATTGCGACTATATAGAAGTTTAAATGTACGATTTGTATTTAATTTTTGACAGACATGTAGTAGTCTGTATTGCCTCCTGATGCGATAAATGTGACACATGTTCCATTCGATTCGCATCACTTAATGTGGTCTTCCACACCTTCGTTATGTGAACCAGGAGGTAATACTGGCCTGGCCGATGGGAATCAGTCTACAGCAACATAATCGGACACTCGGTTGCACTCGCACACATTCGTTGCTCCTCATTAACTGTACATGATGTGCGCGCAATTTCGACTGGTCACATTCATACAACAACAACAACAATTTACTCCAACACCACACACAACACAGGCCCATGAGAAGCACCCAAAGGATGTTTCGTGATCCATGCCGTGCTTCGCACTCTCATCCTTTTGTGCCTTAACTGCTGCTGCGGCTGCTACTATGGATGCGTTCTGCAGATGTCGACTGTACTTTTTCGTGCACATTTTTATTAATTCAGCCAACAACTCAATTAAAAAACAATATATACAATATACGATACATGGCACCCACCGCCTCCCACAACAACAAAAAGCAAAAAGAGTTTGTCCAATAAGTAGGAATTGGCATACAAAATGTTCGCCCTCATACTAAATACATGCTTTTAAATGGGCGTGGTCAGATCACAGTAAATTCAATAAGTTATTATATATTGAGATATAATAATACTTATCATAGCCGCGGTAGCTCAGTGGTTAGTGCGTTGGACTGCGAGCCGAAAGGTCCCCGGTTCAAGCCTGGACTGGGGCTAATAACATCTTTTCATAGAAACATTTTTCTATACCGCGCTACCTCTCGTCAGTAAATGGCAAACCTACGAGAGTAAAACCATTGCCTATGAAAAGCTCTCACCCGCCGTTCGGATTCGGCAATAAACTGTAGGTCCCACCACTTTGAGTACAAATATAACACGCACAGCTCAAAATGGTGAGAGAGCTCGGCCGAAGTTCTATACAGGTCTGTAGCGCCAAACTATTATTTATTATTATCATACTGGAAACCAAATTAATGATTTGTTTAAATCATGTCCGTGAAATAAAAGTTGTAATGTTCACGTTCACAAGCTCTTCAGTTTTATTTATTTTAAAAATGTTGGTACACACAGAAAAATACTCTTTTGGCATGAGGTTAATGGAACCAACGTTTCAATGTTGCAACCGAAATACATTTGTTGTAACCTCATGTCATTAAAATTAACATACCTTATTTAACGACAACCGAAATCTTAGTGCGTGCAACTGCACATTCGGTTGCCTTAACGTCATGATTGCTTTTTTAATTCTGTCAAAATTGACATTGGTTCATTTGTTACGGCAATTTAGTACATTATGTCAATTGGCAACCTCGTGTCTATCAATTGTTCGGTTGCCAAATTTTTGCCAACTATTATGGATAAATACAGAAATAAAGAAACGTAAATATGTAT
The DNA here is from genome assembly GCA_951804985.1 of Dryomyza anilis. Classification (NCBI taxonomy): domain Eukaryota; kingdom Metazoa; phylum Arthropoda; class Insecta; order Diptera; family Dryomyzidae; genus Dryomyza; species Dryomyza anilis. The sequence goes on from OX638134.1 coordinate 2,215,879, forward strand.
ACATATAGAATCCTTTATGCATTGACAATTTTGTTTTTATTTTTTTCGCCCACTACTTCCAGAAATACAGTGGTTCTTGTCACCGATTAAGAGGTTGTCACAATATAGAGGTTGTTGCAACTACTTTATCAGATTGCCGCAACAAATCAGTTTTCTAATATTATAAATTATATGAAGAATTAAGAACCCCTTTCTTTGTTCTAATACGCGGTAATAAAATTTTATTTTTTGAAGCAATCTCGGAGATTTGCCATACTCTGCCGAATAGAGACATTTTTAATATGCTGCAGAGCTTAGTTTACGTTTCGGCTTGTCCAATGCATTAATCACTTTCAAGGACTATTTAATACTAAAAATGTTTACACAAAATCTTTTTTTTATATGTATCAACTAAATTAGAATTATAACTTCTTTATATATGAACAAAAATTCCATAAGATATGAATTGTTATTATTTTCTTTGACAGCATATCATACACTTGAAAAACAAATCAAAACTAAATCTTTATTGTTAGATTTTAACATTATTATGATGAATCTTTTTTCCAATTCGCATCATTATGAAAATTTCAATCTTTACCCCTTTAACCGACAGACGGTCTTCGCCAGTGTTCTAATTCTACTCCGATCGGAGTAGATCTACTACATTTCATTTGTATTTATAAGATCTACTCCTGTACTCCGGTAGTATCATTTTCTATTCCTTCTCATAATTTTCAACTCCCTTTACTAAAATCTTAACAAAAATTGCTTACATTTTTTATTATAAATAATAGAGTTAAAACTTTTTTTCTCTCTCTTGCCTTAAGTTTGACAATAATATTCGACACTATTATGAAGAATTTAACATTCTAACAACAATGGTATTATGCAAGACATCCTGTTGAAAGGATATGCGACAGAAATGAACTCCCATGTTAAAGGAATTTATATGTATATCATTCTTTTACTTTCAAGAAAATCTCATTGTTTTAAAAACTGGTCAGATGTTAAAAAGTAAATTATAAACAGGACAGTAATCACTGCTTTTGGAAGAACTATTAATCCATTACGACTACTCAAAGTAGAGCATTCTTTAATAGTCGAAATAAAAATTAGGATTACAATTAAAAAAAAAATCAAAAAGCAATTCTTGGTAAATTTTGATTCAATTCAGGTGTCTTTAAAAGAATAATAATAAGAGTAATCGGACAAAAAATTATTAAGAATCAAATAACTTTTTATTTAATTCTAATCGTAATCAAAATTTTTTAATACACCTACTAAATAATTGTATATAGTCAAAAATGTTTGCATGCATAATGAGGTCGTGATAATATCTACCCTACACAGAAAAAAAAATGTACATCATATTGATGAATTCCGTTCTTCAAACTATGATTCATTGTATTGAAGAACAATTCATAATATTAATGACAAGACATAAATGTTATGAATGTGAACATAAATATGATGAACGCTTGGTAACTGTCGAAAAAATGTTCTTCAAAATGATGAATGTATGTGAAGAATACATTTCAACATATTAATGAACAAAAAACATAATATACAACATATTTTACTTCATATTGCAGAATGCTGTTCATGAAATCAAATTTCAATCAAAATATTTATTTTTCTTTCATTTTTTGCCGTACCTCTCAGTTCTCAAGTAGTTCTTGTATGTTATTTCTTATATAATGCTTGCTAGACATGCATAAATTAGTAAAATGTTTTATAATATATTTATTTATAAATACAACTTTTTATTAATAAAAAGTTATATTTATAAAAAATATATTTTAAAATAAAAATTTTTATTTTTTTTTGAAACAATTTTTTTTTTTTTGAAAAAATGTTAACATATTAACACATTAACACACATATTAACATATTGCAATTTTTTTTTTCCAAGATTTTTTTTTTTTTAAAGTTATATTTATAAAAAAAATATATTTACAAAAAAATATTTTTTTTTTAAGGGAAAAAAAAATGTTTGGAAAAAAAAATTTTCGCACACATTTTTTCGAAGAAACTTTTTTTTTCCATCAATTTTTTTTTCGAATACATTTTTTTTTTTGGATAATTTTTTTTCGAAAATACATTTTTTTATAACATACTTTCCAATCAAAACTTTTTTAGAACTTTTTTCCAATTATTTTCAAATAGAAAATACTTTTTTTGAAAAATTCGTAAAAAAATAAAATTTTAAATTATACATATATATTATCATTATATTCATCAATACGACGATTACAAATTCATTGTATTGAATATTTCATTCTTCACTATGATGTTCGATAATATGATAGTATATGTGATGAATGCTATTCATCAATATGTCATTTAATGAACGGTGATATCAATATGATGAATCTGGTAGTTGGTAGAAAAATTCATAATATTTATGAATAAATTCATCATATTGATTATTTTTTTCTGTGTACCCTAATAGGTGAAACTTTCACTAGGATCTTTAAATGAGATCGATTGCTTATGTTGGAGAATCTGGTTTGAGTTTCGCTCTTTTAACGAAAATAATCAGAATTATGTGCTTAAAACAAGAAGTTCTGTCACTAAGATAGATATCAGTAATATATTTGTCTATTTAAAGGAACTCGAACAAAAACCCATAATTTCAAGAATAAATGTGCTACAATTTTATGAATGACGATCTTTGTTTTTTAAAATTCAAGTTTTTGATTTTTCACTCAAATTATTTGTATTTTCACAACAGCAGTATTTATTCACAAAATAGTTCAATTAGGTCCAGTTTTTCAGTCACATTTTAAAATTAAACTTAGTTTAAACTAGATGCAATTTCGTCTATAGTCAAAAATGTAAAATATTTTAAAGACGAATTGTATATTCGGCTTAGGAACTATAAACGTTTAAAAATTGGAAACTATTTTAACTAAATTAAAACTTGCACTGAAAAATTTGACCTTTATATTCAAATGTTCACTAAAAATAAATACTTTTTTTATTGTATTCAAATTTAAAAAAAAAAAAAAATTAGCTCTACCAACTTTGCTAATATGCAAACGGGGAATTATTATATCAATTTTCGGTTTGTAAAGAGATTTTAAATTTATAAATTACATTTTCTCGAAAATGTCAAATAGGGCTCACCCAAACACAATTTTGCAGGCATTACATATATCTTTGGAGCTTTATGCAAACAAAAGTATTATTTCATTGCAAAGTATTATTATTATAATGACAGCCAAACATATTTTTGTTTTCGTTCAAACATATGTATTTATGTACAGAATAAATCATTTTAGGCGTTCTTGAAAACATATACATGTTTGAATGTGAAAATAATTTGATTTACATCTAAACATATTAATGTTTATATTTTTTTTTAATCTCATTATATTAGATAATCGGATTTTCAAATCGATCCTAGAATTGACTTGTAAGAATTTTCTTCTTCGGATTTTCTTGTTAGTGTATTGCTGTACATCAGAACCAGAGAAATAACCTTTTGCACACGTAACGTCATACAAGAACTAGCAATAAAACGAGATAATATTTGAGAAAATATCAAAATAATATTTGTAATGAAATTCAATTTTTCTAAAAATGGTAAGGATAGTTTCCTATTTAATATTAATCACTTTTAGGGTGTATCTGTTTAGACTCCTAACTTTCCCTGATTGCGAATTCCTCACGAGAATCAAATAAAGTAGCACAGATCGGATCGGGACGATTATTAGGATATCAAATATATGAGTGTTATGACATACCTGTTATGATGTATACGTGATGTTAAATTCCAAACCTTACATAAAACATTAAACTTTGTCCATTGTTTGTACGTGTATTCATATTATTATTATTAATGCTTGTATCCAAAATTGCACTACGTATTCTTTTTTATTTTTTATTTTGTTCAAAGTCCAAATCGTTGAGATTTTCAAAATCACTTTTTGAATTTTTATAATTCGTTTTTCTTTTTAACTGTTAACTGTTGCTTGCACTTGCTGCCAATATGATTTCTCAAAATTTGCAAGTTTATATTTCTAACACTTTTTTAAAATTTGATTTATCGAATTTCTTTAAATTTCACAAACTTGTATATTTTTAATACTTCATATATTTTTGCTGAATTTTTCATAATTTTCACTATGTAATTTGTGCTTTTGGAGTTTGAATTCCATTAGGTTCGAGCATTGGTAATTTTTAATTTTTGCTTTTTTGCTTTTTTTGGATGTTGGCTTTGTCGAAACTTTTATTTTAAACAACACAAAATTTGAAGTCGACAAAAATGATTTGATTTTGAGATTAAATTAAGAAAAACACAATAAATTTTTGAGTAATTTTTTTTTGTTTTTGGTTGTTTTTTAAATGGATTTTGTTCAATAAAAAAGAGTTTGTTGCTATTTTTTTAAGATGGTTGTTATTGTTGCTGCTGTTTTGTTGTATCTTTTTGAAATTTTTTGCTGTAGTTGTTGGTGGTTTCCAAAATTGTTGTTGTGGGGGGGAGGCGGTTTATTAATTATTTGGCTATTTAGGTTTTGTTATTGTTGCTATTATATTTTATTTTGTTGTTGTATTTGAGTTTGATTTTGTTATTATTGTTATTGTTGTTGTTGATGAACTGCTTGCCGAAATTTGTTGCTATTTAATTTAGTTGTTGCTTTTATTATTTTTTGTTTGTTTGTTTTTGTTTTATTGATTTTGCTGACAATTTTGCGGTAACGAACTAAAACGTATTTTTTTCTGTATTTTTGCGTAAAAATAAATTATATTTTTTTTATAATTTTAGTTAAATACAAAAAAAATGTGTTTATAAATTATTAAAACAAAACTATATTGCACTGAATGTTTTTTATTTTATTTTTTTTTGTTTTGTATTTTTTTTTTTTTTTTTGTTATGTGTTATATATTTTGTTATTTGTTTTTAATTAAATTAAATTGTTGTATTTACTTGATTGATTATTAAAAATTAAAAATGATATTATTAAGTGAATGTTTCAACATCGTTTCAACGTAATTATTAAAAATGTTCCAAACAGTCAAAAAGCACCTGAAAAGAGAGAAATGAAAATGAAAAAATGGTTATATTCAGCGAATTAAAAAAACGTAGCAATATTGGTGTGCATTATGTATGTATTTAAGTATGTATATTAAGGTATATAAATATATAATGGCACTTTATATATGTTTAAAATTTTTTAAATTTTGTTTGTTCAAAACACGTGAAACTGAAAAACGCCGAAATTGTTTTGAATAAAATGAAAAAATTAATAAAAAAAATATTGCGAGCCATTTTTGAGTTGAAATATATATATATATTACATATATGTAGTATATGTTTATATGTATATATAGTATATATATGGGCGCTTTTTTCCCATGCTGCATTTCGAAAATGTCCACATTATGTTTTTGTAATTTTAGTCATTTCTTTTTGCACTTTTCACAATGTTTCAAAATTCATGCATCTATATCCTCCATATTAATCCATATCCAATCGTATGACAAGTGAAGGTGTCTCGTTGTTTTTTTCCAAAATATAATCCTTGGGCAAGATACTGAAATTTTTTTTAATTTTTTTTTTTTTTTACTAAATGCAAAGACTTTTAAACGACACAATTTTCCAGTTATCACACATGTCGTATGTAACTCGAGCGCGCGCCATATACCAGATTTACTTGCGCAATTTTTATGTTTTGCTATTTTTTTCACTCCAGCTAAACAACTCAACATGGCATCACTTTTTATGAAATACTTAAGAAATTCCGAAAATAAAATTCGAGTTTGTCTTCAGTAATGCAGAACAAAAAAAAATCAAGAAATGAAACCAAAATCAATTTAAAACAAAAGAAAAGACAAAATTTAAACAGCAAACGAACCAAAAACAAAAAAATTGTAAAAAAAAGATTATTTTCTTCTACTAATAAAGAACAAGTCGATGAGCGAGCGACCGCGAAACGCACCGAAAACGGCCAAAAAGTTGAATATGAGCAAAAATCTTGGTGATGCACTCAAGAACCCATGAAAACCCGGAGTCGCAGACCCGACGACGTGAGCCGAGCGCAGCACAAACAAAAAAAACTGCAAAATGGCACGAAACGAACAACGCAAAAATAAAACTAAATAAAACAAAGCGAATAAAATCGACACAAAAAACAAAAAACAATACAAAAAAAAACTGTCCGAACAGATACGCAGATATAGCCGCAGTTACACACACACACAGTTGAACGGACAGACGGACACACACACGCACACAGCTAGCTCCGAGTCTCAGTGCACAGATACTCTGAGTCTGTATTCTGAAGAATACACGTTACTACATAAAGGTAACTTAAAATCGCAAAAAATAAGTAAATAACTTTTTATTAATGCTGTTGGTGCCAAATTCGCGTTCGCGACCAACCCAAAAACTGTTGATGCAGCTGTGTGTATCTGTTTGTGTCTGAGTGTCTGCTCTGCTGCGCAAGCAAAATAAAAAAACCAACAAAAAAAAAAAAACGCAAAAATAAAAACGCAAAAAAAAAAAATAAACGAAAATACAACAAAAAACTTTGCAAATTTTTTATTGAGTGGTTTTTGTTGTTTTACTTTAGCGCGCACGTTTAACAGCCCTACCGAACGGCTTAAATGAAAGCAACGCACTAACTGAACGACAACGACGTTGCCGACGTCGGCGGCGGACAACGCCAAAAATGCCCCCAACAACAGCAACAAAAATACGGAGCCGAGCGAGCGGCGCTGAGCAAAAAATAAAAAAAAAACCACCACACAGCCACAGACAGACGGACGGACATACGTACGTACAGTACAAGCAGACAGACAGACAGATGGAGACGGACGGACACAGATACAGATACTTTGCTATACATTCAGATACATAGTACCTCCTATATGTATATGAATGTAGTAGATACAGATAAAATAGCATGAGTGCAGTTGAAATATTTTGTCAAAGGCGCAGCAGCTACAATGCAGGCGTTCGACGTTCAACGTTCGTACATTCGTTCATTTCTTACGTCTCCTTCGTCTGTCTCGTCAACGAGTTTATAAATAATTAAAAATAAAAAGTCTACGAATCTCGCGTTTGGGGATGTTTCACGCAGATCATTTGTGCCACCAGTCGAGCAAAATTATTCTTCTTGTTTCCACAGCAATATTAATTCTTTCTCACTGCGACCGACGACAGAGAACAAACGAACGAAACGAAACGAACGAACAACGAAATAAAACGAACGAAATCGTATCGCTCAACGCCGTTCAGTTTGGTTCGTATCTACCCGTAATCAACGAGCCAAAACATTGTACATTGGAGCAAACAGCGAAATGAGCTCGCAAAAATAATCCATGCAAAAATTAATTACAACAGTGGGGCACATAGTGTATATCGCAACTCGTTTGGCGACAATTATTCGAGACCCTACCCTACGGGTACATAATACGAATCGGTCCTAGTTCTGTCCCTTTTATATGAAACCAACCGGTAACTTTGACATGGCGTTGTCTAGGAGCGGTTCGTTTCACCGTACCCTACGACAACTCCATGTTTCAGTTGCCGGTTCATATAAAAGAGCCAGAACTAGAACCGGGTAACTATCTCCGAGGAACCAATCACGTGCCTAGTTTAGGAGCGGTTCGTTTCCTCGTAAAAATATTATGAAACGGCCCTTTTATATGAAACCAACCGGTAACTTTAACGTGGCGTTGTCATGGAACGGGTGAATTAATACCTCATGCAGACCTTTAGACCTATCACTGAACTGGTCTTCAATTGGAGAATTTAAACTGAATCAAATTCTCCAATTGAAGACGAATTTAGTGATAGATCTAAAGGTTCCATGACAACGCCACGTTAAAGTTACCGGTTGGTTTCATATAAAAGGGCCGTTTCATAATATTTTCCCGTAGGGTACGAGAAAACAAACCGCTCCTAGACTAAGCACGTGATTGGTTCCTCGGAGTTAGTTAATCGGTCCTAGTCCTGGCTCTTTTATATGAACCGACAACTGAAACATGGCGTTGTCGTAGGGAGGGTCAATTAACTCCTGCATACCTTTAGACCTATCGCAGAACTAGTCCTCAAAATCCTTTTCTATGACCGGTATCAATGGTGCATGCAGTAAAAATATATAGATATTTTTTTATTTCTTTTTTGTAACTTTTTTATATATTATAAATTTTATTATTTTATTTTACTTTACATTTACATTATATTTGATTTTACCTTCTCCTACATGTATTCACATTTCACTAATGATTCCATCCTTGCATGCGTGCATTATAATTACTTGAAAGACATAGTTTATTTGAATCAATACAGTATCGAAAAACAGTCCACGAATTATAGACGCATTAGTTGCAGCATGTAAATAAATCTCGTGACTATGGTGCCACCTAGTGCATTTCGTTTCACTAGCGCCATGTTTAGCATGGACGGGATCCGTCTCCTCATGCATACCTTTAGACTTATCACAGAACTGATCTTCAAGATCCTGTTCTTAGTAGGTGCCAATAGTACCGGTCACGTGAAAGGTAGTTTTAGAGCAATTGACACCTTTTTCTCGCAGGGGATATACATCGATAGAGTCGGTGACACAGGTTGAAATGTACCGGAAGAAGCGGCCAAGTGCCTCGGTTTTTTTAAACGGTGTAAAACATACTGACTTACGCACTGTCTCGTTCTAATACAGTCTAAAATGGAATTCATTTCGCACATTTGGGCAGGGGATTCAAAATTCTACTTGGAGTTCCTGAACCGAATTCAAGAACGTGCTATATATACTATAATAGGAAATGAAATTATTTCATCGTCTATTTGTTCTCTTGAGCACCGAAGGGCTGTTTGGTGTGTGAGCTTGTTTTATAGGGCTAGGACTGTCAACATCTTTAAAATAGAAAATGTTTTTCTATACCGCGCTACCTCTCAAGAGACACGGGCAAACCACCGAGTGTAAACATTGCATTGAAATCACTTTCAACTTGCCGTTCGGATTCGGCATACAACCAGATGTTCCAATCTGAGGCCCTTTCTCAAGTTGGTTCGATATATTAAACATAATTAAGATATATTTCCCAAATTCTAATATTAAATTTAAATTAGTCATTCTTGAGTTCAATGAGAATTTTGAAAATCGACAATTATCGCACGAAAAAGTCGATTTAATAATAATAATAGTTTGGCGCTACAGTCCTGTATAGAACTTCGGCCGAGCTCTCTCACTATTTTGGGCTGTGCGTGTTATATTTGTACTCAAAGTGGTGGGACCTACAGTTTATTGCCGAATCCGAACGGCGGGTGAGAGCTTTTCATAGGCAATGGTTCTACTCTCGTAGATTTGCCATTTACTGACGAGAGGTAGCGCGGTATAGAAAAAGGTTTCTATGAAAAGTCCAGGCTTGAACCGGGGACCTTTCGGCTCGCAGTCCAACACACTAACCACTGAGCTACCGCGGCTACGATTTAATAATGAATAGTAATAATAATATTTTGGCGCTACAGTCCTAAAGAACTTAGGCTATGCTCTCTCACCATTTTATATGTGCGTGTTATATTTGTACTGGGAACCAACAGTTTAATGGCGAATCCAAACGGCCGGGGTGAAAGTTTTTCATGGACAGTGTTTACCCTCTGATGTATGTCATTGTCTACCGAGAGGTAGCACGGTATACAAAAAATGTTTTCATGAAAAGATGTTGTTAGCCCCAGCCCAGATTTGAACATGGGACCTTTCGGCTTGCACTAATTTTTGATCTACCAACGCTTAGCAATGAATTCTCACATAATTTGTAAAAGTTGTGACAAATCAACAATTTATTCGGCATAGTTATATATACAGTCTTTTGACAATGGCAGGAATTTCCGTATTAAACTGATGGAATAATAAAAATGGTTTGGTCCAAGAGTTCGAAATAACATAGGCTATATATAATTTGAGCTGTATGTGTTATATTTGTACTCAAAATGGTGGGACCTACAGCTCATTGCCGAATCCGAACGGCAGGGTAAAAGCTATTTCAAGACAATGTTTACTCTCAGATATCTGCCATTGTCTGTCGAGAAAAACATTTTCTATTTTAAACATATCCGGTATGGAAAAAGTATATATATTCCTGATCAGCATGACCTCCTTAGTCAAACTGTCTGTCTATCCGTCTGTCTGTTGAAATCACGATTACAGAAAACTAAAAGAGCTATATCAATGAAAGTCATAATTTAGATTTCTTGTATACCTACGCTGTCCGAACTACGTTGTTTGAACAGAATGATAGGTCAATTGTGACCTTTGAACCGACTACTTATGTCCAAGTTCCTCATATAAAATTTACATCTACAGATCAATTTTACTTTATACCGGCTTAAGTGAACATTTTTTTCGCAAATACATACATACTTTATGCTGAAATTTAAAAAAAATCCCGTGAACCGGCCAGTGGATCCCGAAAACAAAACGAAATTCGGTACAGGTACCCATTTGTATATATGGGTATCAAATGAAAGCAAAATCTTCAGCGATTGCAACTTTGCAGTTATTTTCAGGATTTGTATACCCTGGTGACCTATGCAAAACTTTAAATGGTAACCAGACACATTATCACATATGTTTGGGCTATTTATAGTCGACTTAGAGCGACTATAACTTTCATAATTTCTTTATCTAACCAACTATCACAATATCCCTACCTAAAATGTCCCATGTCATTTAACTTACCTTACTGGTTTAATACTCAGCTTTTCCTTTCATGATGCATTTAGACATTAAGAATTAAAAATCTTTTCCAATAAGGAACTGAAGAAGAAGACTAAATTCAAAACTGAATTCAATATTGAAAAGTCTTGCCTGAATAGCATACAAATTTCATGCATTATTCAGGCCTGAATAATCGAAACTGTATGCAGCCCTGAATTCATCACTGAATTTAGTTTGTTGTTATTTATAAACAAAAATTATATATTTACAAATTATTTATTTTATTTTTATTTCTTTTCAAAATGCTACCTCAATTTTGAGCACTATTCATAATATTCATGTCATTTAAATGTAAATCTTGCGTAAATTCAAGTCCCTATGCCTTAAACACAGGCATTAGAGAGACATGTTGTAGGAGTCACAAGACGAAAGCAGTGCAGTGCAGTGCGATTCACACACATTTCTCTTGCCTTAGTCGGTCGGTCGGTTGGTCGGTTGATCTCTCTCTCTATCTCTCTATCTCATTTGTCTCTCGGTCTATTTAGTATACATTCGCTTTCTCCACACTATACAATTTTTGCAAGCTTGCCGGCATTTTAGTCTGACGCGCGAATATAGTTTTTTGTTCGCCCCAAAATTACCATGGGTATTTTTTGTTTTATTTATTACGTATGTATTGTACTGTTTGTGTAACAAACCACACAACTAAAGCAGTAAAAAAAAATCTATCTATGGATTTGTGTATCTACGACAGTGAATCAATCGTTGACTATATTTACGAATGCCTCTCTCTGTGCGAAATTATATTCTCAAAGAATCTCAATAAGCATAAAAATATCAAAAATTACATTTTATTTTAATTCCTCATTGGGACAAAAATAATTATTAAAATTATTGTATTTGATCTGGTGCTAAAAATTCCGCCCCAATCAAAACAAAAATATTATCAATTTATTCGAATTGAATCAAAAGGCAAATGGATATAGTCAAAAATGTTAAGATTTCAAAAATTTGGAAAAAAATGAACAGTCAATATTTTTATTTTCTGTGGAATATGAATTTTTTTAAAACGAAACGAAATCCAAAACAATATACGTTCAAAACGGTTATTGAATCTATAAACGAATATCGTATAATATAAAAATTTTCAAATAGTGTGCATAAATTATTTCAACTTTCCCCTAAAAATATATTTTTTTTATTATAAAAAAAATTATAAAAAAAATTATAAAAAAAATTATAAAAAAAATGATTGTAACCATTTTTTTTTTCTTTTGTTTTTTTTATCCGATTTTTTAGGCATTAGCTTTTCATTTTTATACCCTACACTAAGAGTGAAAGGGTATATTCAGTTTGGTACGCCGTTTGTAACACCCAGAAGAAAGCATCTCCGGTATGGAAAAGTATATATATTCTTGATCAGCATGACCTCCTGAGTCGATATAGCGATGTCCGTCTGTCTGTCCGTCTGTCTGTCTATTGAAATCCCTACTACTTAAAAAGTTGAAGAGATTAACGAAACTCATAATTTAGATAACTTATATACCTACGCTGTATGTGCGAAAAAAAAATTGGCGAGATCGGTTCATTGTGACCTGTGATCTGACCATTTATATTCAAATAACTCATATAAAATTTACATCTACAGTTCAATTTTACTGTATACGTGCTTAGGTAAACTTTTTTGGTCAAATATATATTGACTTAATGCTCAAATACTTGGAAATATTATTTTCCTGCGAAACGACGTGTGGTTCCCAAAAAAATCGAAATTCGGTACACCTACTTTTGTATGTTTGCTTTTATTTTTGTATTTTTGCTTTTGTTTTTGCTTTTTGTGTTTTGCGTTTTTGATTATGTGCTTTTGTTTTAAGATTTTAATTTTGCTTATGTTTTTGATTTAGTTTTTGTGTTTTTACTTTTACTTTTGTTAATGGTTTTGTGTTTGTGTTTCTCTTTTTGTGTTTTGTGTTTGTTTTTGTATTTGCTTTTGTTTAACTTTTGTTTTTTCATTAGTTTGCTGTTGTTTTTGTGTGTTTTGCTTTTGCTTTCGTGTTTTATTTTTGATTTTGTTTTTGTGTTTTTGTATTTTATATTTCTTTTTTTTTTTTTTGTACTTGAGTTTTTTGTTTCCCCTTCTTAGCTGGTGGCTGGTGTAAGTGCCGAGTTATGTCTTACTGAAAGTTGAGGTAGTATGGAAGGTGCCACCCCCTTTGTCTAAACCCGCCGATAATAACAAAACATATATCCTATGTTACTTCCGGAATCCATAGTATCCTCGTGCAAAATTTTAGTTAAATCGGTTCAGCGGTTTAGGCGTGATGCTGGAACAAGCAGACAGACTGACGGACGGACCAACAGTTTTATATATATAGATAGATATAACAAAAGTGGTTTACAGATTTTGTTAACAAAAAAAAATATATCGAAGAACTTGCTAATATCAGAAATGTCGTATCATGCGACTGATTAACGAATTCTCTCTGTAATGTTTTGATCTGTTGAGAGACGAGTCAAATAAGATGTGGGCGTGGTTCGATGACCGATTAGAATGAGAGAACACATCACCTGGTGGAATCAGGCGATGTATTTCCATCGAACACTTACCGTTAAAACGGGTTTACACACCCAACGGCCCTTCGATGCTCAAGAGAACCCAATATATGATTAAATATTTTCATTCCCTATTATAATATATATCAAACGTTGTGGTCCAGGTACTCCAAGGAGGATTTTGAAACCCATGCCCAAATACGCGAATTTTATGCCGCACATAGGTAGTGAGGATTATAGTATATGTCGCACGTTGTGATCCAGACACTCCAAGTAGGATTTTGAAGTCAATGCCCAAATACGCGAATTTTATGCGTAGTGAGGATTAAAGTATATATCGCAGTAGGTATGAAAAGAACCAATAGATGATGAAATATTTGCATTCCCTATTATAGTATATATCGCACGTTGTGGTCCAGGAACTCCAAGGAGGATTTTGAAGCCCATGCCCAAATACGCGAATTTTATGCCTAAAGACAGTGCGTAAGTCAGCCAGGCACATTGAATTGATATGCCCAGAACGTCAAGCGCAGTTGACTCCGCAATATTCATAATGCCCATAATGAACGGAGAAAGGGGTGAATCCATTCTTTTGTGAGATAACAGACAACATTGGGTCCTGCTTATGTTCAAATCAACTCTATTTGCAAGACTCGACTCGGAGAATGTGTTAAGTTTATTATTGTGTGTGTCATTCATAATGCTTCAAGAGTGTGCTTCAAGTGCTTGGGCTCTTGTTAAACGAATATGAGTGACCAATGTTACAGTAATTTTCAAAGGAATGGATTGGGTTTTGGGTCATTGACAGAAGGTCATAGGCTGATGCCTTGCTTAACATTTTGCGTTTAAGAAGGACGAGGGAACCGATCATTTTAAGGTCCGAACAGTGAAAACTTCCAACAGTCTTTTGGGAATTTTCCTGCGTTTCTAATTTGATATTTGGGAATTCGGATATTTTGTATGTCTGGATTTTGATTTTTCGAAATATTGTGGATCATGTATTCAGGTATTTTGTTTTGCTAATGCTAGGTCATCAATGTTGCTGACATCACAAAGATGTCAATAAGCAATCATTAATGATATTTCCTATAGAGATAATAACTAAAATATGAAATAATGAAAAAATACTCTGCCATTGTCATCTAACATGTGCAACATATCAGGGTTTAAGGGTTATGGTAAATCGTTTACATTCGGTTATCTATAAATATAATTTAAATGTTTATATGTTTATATGTCGAACGCCGGCTAGTTTCGCTGCACAGCAATGTAGAATTTGAGTTATTTGTCCGCTGTTTAGAAAATATGTAGCAAAATTCAACGACAGCAAAACTGATTAATATTTCGTAGTATTTAGTATTTTTCCACTCTCATATCAACGAACTTCAAGTACATACATGCAAACAAAAGCCCATTAAATATCTTTAAAACTACAGTAGCAATGAATAATAGCGAAACAAAAACATACGCAGAGAAGAGCACAACACAACACAACACAACAGATGGGAAGAACAAAGTAGCGAAACAACCAGAACAACAACAACAACATTGGCATTCATTTCGGTATTACCGAAGCACAGCCACAAATCGTTTTTATAACAACGAAAGTACGATTGACTTGGTCTTATTCGACGTCGTAAACTAAGCATATTTTTCTTGCAGCAGCATTGCCAACTAGTACCAATTTGAATAGCGGAGTACCAAAAAAAAAACCTAATAACAAAGAGAATATATTTAACGGTGGTAACCTTCACCTTGGCAGATTACAACTTTTTTGCAATTAAAAATAATTTTTTATATATTATTTTGATATATTTGACCGTAAAGTAAAAGGGTTCGTTTAAAGTTAAATTCGGTCGGTGAAATATGAGATATGTTTACAAAGATTTAGGGATCATAATCGATTATACCCATTTTAAATAGCGGTAGCATACACACGAAAAACTGATTTGTTGCGGCAAACCAACTAAATATCTCTACCGAATCATTCGGTTCCAACAACTGATATAGAAGTTGCAACAACCTCTTAATTCGGTTCTGGCAACATTCAAAGCGGTGAACATGAGGTTGTGACCACCTGCAAGTCGGTGATCATGAGTTTGTGACAATCTCCTAATCGGTGAACATGAGGATTGGTAACCTACAAATCATGAGGTTAGGGTGAACATAAGATTGTCGCAACCTCCTAGTCGATGAGAATGAGGTTTTCTAAACTTCCAATTGAAATTTCATTATAAGAAAGTTATTTATGTATATAAAACCTATGTATTCTATATGTATTAATGTAAAATTATATCCAACTCAGAAACAGAATATATTTTGGACAATGACCACACATTTAGCTTATCAAATACTTGGCATCCCTAGATCCAACACCGTTTATTGTGATTATTAGTGAGGCAGGCGCGCACAGTGTACTTATAGAGGGTTGCTGAAAACGCATCCATGGAATGCGGAGAAAGTTCGGAACATACATATATCCATCCGATTTTCGAACGCGATGCACTAAACTATTGCAATATCAATCAATAACGGCTAGTTTTATATTATCCTATTGAACACAAAATGCTGTAACCTATTTTTGTATTTAAATAAATTAAGTTGCTATATATAGACAACTCTAAATGTAAAATTTTGTCGATCATGTTCAAAGACTATGAGATTCATGTATTTATCTGTCTGTCGGGAGAGTTATTCTGGTTTTAGGCAAACTCCTTTAAAATATACATTCGAGGTGTTGAAAAATAAAAAAAAATAAAACCGAAAACCGGCTTTTTCCCAAGACGATATGTTTGCTTAAAGAATTTGCCAATGCTATTCTCGTTTTATCTCTCTCAGTCTCAGTTCAGTCTCTCGCGCCCTCTCAGTTCGTGTTCGTTATTAACACGAAGCAATACCATAAGCTTACAGCAGCACATTAGAGGCAAATAAGCATGTGAAAAAAACCGATGTCGGTGTGGGAGTGAGTTACTTTAAAATTTATTCACACACAATTATTTCTTATATCTCACAATTTTAGAGAGCAAGAGCAAGAACCAGATATGTTACAAACAATTCTCCGATGACACACTGGGAAGAAAATGAAACTATTGCGATTAAATTGAGACAGACAAACTTAGTAAATATAATTAAGAACTTTTTTATTTCATGACAGTTTAAACTAAATTTTAACTTACAGCTATAAACGTAGGTAATAAATATTGAGAAATTAAATTAAATATTTCAATATACACGATTAAAAAATACTCCACGAAAGAAATAGTAGTCCTATCTGAACAATGAAAAAGATATGTTTCCCACAAGTATTGTCAAATACCCAAACATCTTTCAAATACTCAAAAAATTGACTAAAAGTTTAAGAATTAAAGCAGTATTGTCGCTGTGAAGCATTTGGCGATTACGTTTTACAATGTCGTGGAACTTTGTCGAGAGTAATCTCTAAAAAGACATACCTACCTAAATTTTGAAACATTATTGGTTTCACTTATGCTACTGAACTACAATATTTGAGGTAGTACAGCTGCGATCAATAAAATAGAACCATGATAACATGCGAACTTAATTGAGGGATAAAAACTATATCGATAACATTTAATAACATGAATGTGTACTGTGTACTGTACTATTTATGTAAGTGACAAAAAAATGAAGAACTGAAGGTAAAACACTTTAATTCCGCCCTATGTGGTTTAAAGCTTAAAAATAATATTATGTATGCAAAAAATATATATTTATAAATATCAAAATATGCATCATAGACTTAAAATTAAAATTTCACTTAAAAAATTGACGCTATTTTTATTTTTTAAGCTTTAAACAAAATATTTTTCATTGGGCACTAGGGCTAAAATATGGGGTTTTACGTTATTGCTAAAATATAGAGCGAAGTTAAACTATCTCTGCGAAAAACACATTGAGGGCCAGTTTTTCAGTAGTAGTTGAACTCCATTTGCAGTTTAAACTAAGTTTAAACTTAGTATCGTGTTTTTAAGTTAACTGTAAACGTAGTTTAACCCATCGATGTTGGTGGGTTAAACTACGTTTAAATAATTTTGACAGAAAAATGTGAGATGCGCTCTTTACGCTCTGCAGTCCGCACTCATGCGCTCATTTGTCTGTCCATCGGTTTTCATTTTATTAGTTTTCTGTTATTATTCATTGTATAAAGTAACACTGAACGATTACACGCACAAATTCTCACTGATATGTATTATTTCGTGCATTCTACATTTCTTAATTATCTTTATAATTTCTTGTAATCTTCGTCATTCCCGCAACTTAAATATCAGCTGTTTAAAATAAATGCTATTCACAATCGATAATTCGCCGGTGATGCGATATTTTAAGCGCTGATCTGAATGAAACTTAAACTGCCACTGAAAAACTGCTCGAATAGCGTAGTTTAAACTACCACTGAAAAACTGCCCTGAGCAATACATAATAATAATAATAGTTTTGCGCTACAGTCCTGTTTAGAACTTCGGCCGAGCTCTCTCACCATTTTGAGCTGTGCGTGTTATATTTGTACTGAAATTGGTAAGACCTATAGTTTATTGCCGAATCCGAACGGCGGGTGAGAGCTTTTCATAGGCAATGTTTTACTCTCGTAGGTTTTCCATTTACTGCCGAGAGGTAGCGCGGTATAGAAAAATGTTTCTATGAAAAGATGTTGTTAGCCCCAGTCCAGGCTTGAACCGGGGACCTTTCGGCTCGCAGTCCAACGCACTAACCACTGAGCTACCGCGGCTACAGCAATACAAGCTTTACTTATACTTTGATGTTTTCTTTTTGATTGTATAAGGTGCATTTTCAGTTGACTGTTTTTATAGTGACATCAATATATTTCACACCAGCGTATACCAACCACCCCAAATTTATTAAACTCACCACACCCAAACTCACCACACTGAAACTCACCACACTAAAACTCACCACACTAAAACTCACCACACTAAAACTCACCACACTAAAACTCACCATACTAAAACTTACCACACTAAATCTTCTACTGGGAAGAATTGTCTTTGAGAAAAGTTGTTTTGGCGGAAAATTATTTTTGTTTTGGTTACTTTATAACACCAATAAAAAACGTCCACAGCGAAGCACGGGTCCCTGCTAGTCTATCTATATATATAAAAGAACAAGTCCCGATTAACTGACTGACTGATTGACTGACTACTGACTGATTGACTGACTACTGACTGATTGACTGACTGATCAATTAACGCTTATTCCAAACCCTTAGACCTAGGAACATGAAATTTGCACAGGGTGTTCATCTCTCGACGTAGGCGCGCACAAAGGCGGGATTTTTTTAATTTGCCCCCTAAGCTACAAAAATGGGCGTAACAAGTCTGAACTTTCCATTCCAAATATCTGTGTACTTAAGATAGCCACAGTCATGAAATTTGGCCCACTAATGTATGTTGTGGTTGTTTATCGTTTTCCCAAATGTGGACGGGATTGGTCCACGTGGTGTGGCACCACCTATATAACTAAAACATTAAAATTGCTATAATTCCTGCCATAATAAGTGTAGAGTTATAAAAATCTAATCAAATGTTCATATTTAAAACTCCAATCGTCACGTAAAATGAGGACGGCATTGGACCACGGGGCGTGGCACTTTTCATATAACCAAAACATTAAAATTGCTATAGCTTCTGACCTATTAGTTTATTAAAATTGAAACAAAAGATCATATTAAACATTGTAATCTTCACATAGAATGTGAGCGGGATTGGACAAATGGCTGGCACGTGGGCAGAAAAAGGGGCGTAAATGTATACTAATTTTAAAAAGATATACTTTTGCATTTACAAAAGCACGGAGCCTTATAAATGTGAAATACCACAAGTATTGTATTTGAGAGTAGCCCTAAGGCGTTTTTTTTGTGACGTATTTTGTGAAATGAAGATTAATTGTGCGCTTAAAATGTTAATTTATTTGTTTTTTTTTTTTAATCGAGGTATATTTATGATAATTAGAAAAATACTAAATTAATAAGAAGCAGCCGCATTTATTTGACGATACATTTGAAGATGCAGAAAAGAGGTGCTCACAGTTTTATTGCCGTACTGTCGTATTCATACAATGTCGTACCAATACCATGAAACTGTGAATACGCTACTTCTCAACATTTAGAATTATAAGTCTGTTATAATGTTTTCTAAGTGTAAGAAATGAAAGCAACCACAATTTGTCCGCAAAATTTAGGTGAACTTCAAAATTTAGCGGTAAATTATTTAGTTTTTAGTAAAAATTAAAATTTGTTAGTGTGAATAATATAGCGAATTTCAAATTTACCGGAATTAAGAATTACATTCTGAAACAAAAATTGTATTTCCTGGAAATTAAAATATCATGTATAAAAATTCACCATTTCCATTGAGGGTTGTGTACATAAATTAATTAGAGTTTGCATCTATTACAACAAAAATGCATTGAATTTAATTTAAATTTCTTTGATGATTAATTTTCGACCAAATTTAAGTAGAAATAAAGCACCTGTCTCAAAGTCTGGCATCTCTTTCATTCATCGGCGTCATTCTGCATATTGCATCCGCTCGCACCATGCCTCAACAACCTCACTCACTCACTCCCCTCTCTCGCTCTCACTACCTACCTCCCTCGCACCCACTGCACCGCCAGTGCAACTTCACGCATGCAGTGCGCGCGCATGTACAATGTACATTGCATCGCATTCGAGCACATGACGGTGTGTGCTGTGTAGTATGTAGCCAAGTTACACATTTCGGTGGAGCACAAACGGCGAGTACTGCTCGACGCTTGACGCGTGCATTCAACTCCAGCTAGCTACCTTGTCTAGTCGGCCGCTTCTCCCACTATCCCACTCTTCGACGCACCACCCCACCCATGAGGGTCCGTCGTCCCATTAATTGCTTTTATGTTTTCCCCAGTTTTTAAAAGCTTTTCATTTTGGTTTTGTTTGAATGTCGACGTGTTTAGTCAGTCAGCCAGCAGCCAGCCCCTTCGATACCGATTCCCTCCTCCCGGATCCACACTATGTATATATTTCACTTCGACTGTTTTATCAGTTGCTTTAGTCTAATGTGGCGTCGTTCGCTGCGTTTAATTTTTATTTTAGTTTCTTTTGGCGTTGTTGTTGTTGTTTATTTCTCAGTTTACTTTGACTTTCATTCAAGACGACACTAACGACGGACGGCGACCAGAAGTGGGACACAAAAAAGCCTCAACGAAAACGAAGAAAAGCGAAACACAAATATTTGCAACGAATACAAAATAAGCAAAAATACTAAACAAAACAACAACAAAAAGATGAAACAAAAATGTGTAAAACATCCCGCCAAAATTAGAATCTTGTTGGAGACGACGTCATAAAGTTGGTAACTCTAATACTCATTTGATTTTCATAACAAAGAATAATTTGAATATTTAATGTTTTTTTGTTCGTTACAATTAAACCATTAAAATTTGTCTTCTTCTAGTAGACATTTTCGTGGGTCCTCATCGGGAACGGATCATTGTATTTTTTGCTATTACATTACAAACATGATCTGGCCATGATAAAGTGTTCCCTAATAGGGTAAATTTCTACTAGTATCGATAAATGAATGAATTGAAATCAGTGACCGCAAGAAACCGGAACCGTTTCGATTTTTGAAACCGGAATCCGAACCGTTATTAAAAAACGTGTGACTCATATAATGTTTTTGGTGAGACCCGAAACCGCTATTTAAAAATCTTGGAGCCAGAATTGGAATCGACACAAAAAAACCGAACCGTTTCGATTGTTGGAACCGAAAGATCAGAACCGTTTAGATTTTTGGAACTGGAAACGTTATAAAAATGTGTGGAGACGGACATGGAATCGGAAACCAACAATTTTTTCTGGTTGTAATCGAAACAGCAATTTTAAAAATCTCGGAAGCAGAACCGGAACAGATATTATAGTCCCTGTCAGGGAACGTAAAAAACCGGAATCGGAACCGTTATTAAAAAATGTATGGCACCGGAATAGAAACGCATTTGATTTTTTATTTGAAACCGAATCGGAACCGGAACCAGAATTTTAAAAATCTTGGAACCCATAATTAAACTAAAACAACAGATTTTTAAGAAAATGCTAAAATACCACTAAATTTTTATTTTCTGAAGCTGGAGGTAAGGTTTTTTTTAAATTGTGGTAGAAACTGTAAAAAAAATCATTAATGGGCGCGTGCCTGATTTTGGAGGCACGACAACAACTAGCACGCACGGAAAAAAGCACGGCACATAGACTAGGCCATACACAATCTTTTTAGTTTTTGTTATAAGAACCAAGAAAAGAAATATGATGATTTTATTCATAAATATTAAGAATTTTAATACGAAAAAAAAAATTGCAAAAATTAAATTTGAAAAAAAAATCTTAAAAAAATAATATTAAAAAAAATCTTAAAAAAATAAAATGAAAAAAAAATTGTGCTAAAAAAAAATAAAAAAAAAATTAAAAAAATACTCCAAAAAAAAAAGTGTCCGAAAAAATGTTTTTTCGATATGATATGATGAATACTGATTGTTGGTAGAATTTTTGTTTGTGTGTACCATGATTCATTGTACTGAAGAACTATTCATAATATTGATGACTACAAAACATCAATATTATGAATTCATTATCAATTTGATGTATGGCCGAAAAAGTGATGAAGTGTAAGTATGTGAAGAATACGTTTCATCATATTAATGAACAAATACATAAAATGTACATCATATTGAAGAATGTTGTTCATCACTCAAAATTTCAATTAAAATATTTATTTTTCCTTCATTTTTTGCTTCTCAAGTAGTTCGAGCAAGCATTGTTCGACATGCTTAATGAACGAAATCATCAATATGATAGTTATCGGCAGATGGAAAACCCGAAAAATCTACATTCCTGAGTACAAATACTTGGTTATATGTAGAAGAAATATACAAATGTATTAGATGATAAATACTTTGGTGTGTTCTGAAAAATCACTGCAGGAAATTTGGAAACAGTCTCAAAAATTACTAATTCTTTTAAAGTGATAGGACTAGATAAGTTTCGAGTTCAAAAGAAATGAAAACCAAAATAGTTGCATGCAAAAAATGAACATAGAAATGTACGATGTACTTTATTTAGAATCAGTTCTTAACAGGACATAACATGATGTATTCGCTAGTTAGAACTGAGCTAATTTATGTTCCCCTGGGAAGTAGCGTAGAACTAATCGGGTTTACAGCAGGGATATAACAAATTATATCCAGCATTTTCCATTTTCCGATCGAAATCGTATATTTTCATTAGATAGCATTTGTTTTATTGTACCTACATCAATCGAATTAAATTTGTAAAAGTGCTGTGCACCAAACTTAATTCGTTTTTTTCTGTCCGATTTTGAAATTTCAAAAGAAACTGAATTTCT
Source organism: Dryomyza anilis (assembly GCA_951804985.1). Classification (NCBI taxonomy): domain Eukaryota; kingdom Metazoa; phylum Arthropoda; class Insecta; order Diptera; family Dryomyzidae; genus Dryomyza; species Dryomyza anilis. Next base: position 2,238,494 of record OX638134.1, read on the forward strand.
ATATATGCCCGATAATTGCAGAAATAAATTGTCTAGCATAATTTTGAAAATAATTAGTTGCAAACGAATTATTTTGGATGCAAACCTTCGTATCGTGTATTTGTAAATTCGAAATGGTTTGTCAGTTTGTCGAAATATTTGTCAGGAGGTTCGGTGGTTTTGTGGTATGTATCAAATGTAGAATTGTTTTGTGGGATTCGGCTATCTTCTTTCCTTTCCATTGACACTTGATTTTTCTGGACATGCGCCTACGAGTGCAGCATTTTTTTAAGCGTTAGGTAGAGAAATTACCCAACCTGATGCAGTGGATGGACATTATCGATATCAATGGGTTGACACTATGTGAGGGCAAAAGAATTTTAAATATAGGTAGACAATTATCCGAATATGTCCCAAGCTATATAGAATTTCTATCAGAGAATACAAAACAAAAATTATAAAAAAAAGAACTGAAAAACGTATTTCTGTATTTTTTATAGTTTGATGTTTTTGGAAACAGCTAAAATGATATGAAACAGAAGAATAAACAATGCTGCAAGAAAAAGCCGGTAGCGATTTATGTACATTTTAAAAATTCTATAAATCAACAAAAAAAAAAGAATACAATAAAATTCAGCAGAACAATACGTTGTATGGGGATTATTTGTGGCATCAACAGGAACATTTGGGGCGTTATTATAACTACCAAGTTGTCGATGGCTATTTTTATGTGGTTGCAGCATCCATTGCGCCTTCATCTCAAATTGCGCAGAATCGCAGAATTGCATTTTTGTTTTGTTTTGTTTTTTGAAACATTGTCAATTATTAATTAATATCAATTTTTAAACATGCAAATAAATGCGTGGTGAAAAAAGATGCAATGTAACCGCAAAAATACTTTTGTTGCATATAAATCGGGCGGGGTTATGTTTCATATGTTTTAAATAATGTTTAATTATCAATTATAGCCCTTAAATCAATATAATGTATTTTGAACGTAAAGCCAAATAATTGCAAAGTTAACCAAATACAAAAAAAATACGAATAAATAACTAAATTAACAGATTATATCTTGTAAATGTTATGTACAAATTGGGTACATATTATGTACATGTTATGTACGAGTTATGTACAAATTATGTATTACAAAAATACCGAATATCACACACAGCGTAGAGATTTGTTGTGCCAACCAACATTTTGCTCAACAAACTTATTCGGTTCTCTCAACCGTTTATTAATTTCTTATAGTCAAAACTAAAAGAGTTGTAGTTTGAACTACAACCAAATTCGAAATTTTCGTATTACAATTTCAATCCATTTTATAATTTGGATTGTGTATTGGCTAATTTTTCAAGTAACATTATTAATAATTAATAGAAAATTCGTTTCGACCGAATGAAGTTGGTTGTTACAACTGACTTTTTTGTTCTGACAACAGAGGATTTTTCTGTATACAGGATTAGAGAGAGATTTTGTACTTTGTATGCAGAATACCAATACAATACACAGAAAAATATTTCCTCAATATGATGAAGTATTCATAAGTATTATGAATTTTTTCACCAACTACCACATTCATCATATTAATACTACCGTATATTAAATGACATATTGATGATACATTCATTATATATATAAAATTCTTCGTACTATCGTACATAATATCGTAATTTATGCAAAGTGGGGCAAGCATTATATAAGAAATAACATACACAGAAAAAAAAATATCATACTTAAATATGATGAATTTATTCATAAATATTATGAATTTTTTCACCAACTACCAGATTCATCATATTGATACCACCGTTCATTAAATGAATGTATTCATTATATATATGAACAAAATATTCAATACAATGAATTTGAATTGTCATATAGATGAATTTGTTCATATTAATTAAAAAAAAAAATTTATAAAATAATTCGAAAAAAAATTGTTGTAAAAATTTTATTTAAAAAATAAAAAAATATAAAAAAAAATTATCCGAAAAAAAAAAAAAATCGGACAACAAAATTGTTCCGAAAAAACAATTTTTTTCGAAAAAATAATGTTATTGAAAAATTAAATTTATCGAAAAAATATTTGTTCGAAAAAAAATTTTATTCGAAAAAAAAAATTTGTTCGAAAAAAAAATTTGTTCGAAAATATTTTTTTTCGAAAAAACATTTTTTCAGAAATATATTTTTTATAAATATAACTTTTTATTAATAAAAAGTTGTAATTATAATAAATATATATAAAACATTTTACTAATTTATGCATGTCGAGCCAGCATTATATAAGAAATAACACACAAGAACTACTTGATATTTAAGAAGTACGGCAAACAATGAACGAAAAAAAAAATTTTTTGATAGAAATTTGTTTTAATGAACAGAGTTCTTCAATATGAAGAACTAATATGTTGTATTTTATATTTTGGTTCATTAATATGATGAAACGTATTCTTCACATACAGTTCATCATATTGAAGAACACTTTTTCGACAGTTACCAAGCGTTCTTCATATTTATGATAGCATTCATGACATTGATGTCGTTAGTCATTAATAGAATGGTTCTTCAATACAATGAATCTTGGTTTGAAGAAAGGATTTCATCAATATGATGTAATTTTTTTTTCTGTGTACCATGAACTACTTGAGAACTGAGAACTTTTGCAAAAAATGAACGAAAAATAAATATTTTGATTGAAATTTGGTTTGATGAACATCATTATTCATTATGAAGTAAAATATGTAGTATTTTATGTTTTTGTTCATTAATATGATGATGCAGCATAGCAAGGACCCCTTCTTCGATGTGAACTTTTTTTTTTGGTGTTATATACATATGTAGTAACCAAAACAAAAATAATTCTCAGCCAAAATTGTCTCAAAGACAATTCTTCCTCGAACTGTTCTTCCAAGTAGAATTCTTCTCTGTATTTCCCCGTAGAATTCTTCCCAGTAGAATTCTTTCTCGTAAAATTCATTCCCGTCAAATGCTTTTCCTAAGAATTTTTCCCATTAGAATTCTTTCTCTTGAAATTCTTCCCCGTAGAATGCTTTTCCGAAAAATTCTTCCCGGTAGAATTCTTCTCCGTATTGTTTTACCGTAGTGTTTTCCAGCAGTTTTTCCGAATATAACTTTTAGTGTGGTTAGTTTTAGTGTAGTAAGTTTTAGTATGGTCAGTTGTAGTGTGGTGAGTTTCTGTGGTGAGTTTAGGCGTGGTGAATTTCGGTGTGGCGAGTTTAAAGAATTTGGGGTACACTGGTGTGAAATATTTTTATATCACTGTAATAACTTTCGACATACATCATCTTGAAAATGTACCTTCTATGAGGTACCACGCCCAGTCATCAAATCGCTCCAAAATTCGGCTGGACTGTGTAGAATGAATAAATATAACGCTGACCAAAATTTCATAAAATTTCCTATACTAATTTGTGTTTTTAGGTTATATGGAAGGTGCCACGCCCAGTCCACCAATCTCACCAAGATTAGCCAATACTCTGCCCTTATTCAATATACATATTGTGTCAAAATTTTATTCGATTCGTTTCAGTCGTTTTAAAGTCTATCCGGAACATACACACATACGGACAAACATTCACAAATATATAGTAGATTACAACTTTTTATTAATAGTTATATTATTTTTTTCGTTTTTTTACCAACAAAAAAAAAAAATAAGAAAAAAATTCTGAAAAATAATATAGAATTTTTTGTTTTTATCGTCCAATTTTTATTTTAGATTTATTTTATTTTCGAAAAACACATTTTTGTTTCAAAACAATTTCTTTATTATTTATTTATGATTAAAAATTAAGAATTTTAAATTTTTTTTTTTTTTTTAATTTGAAAAAAAAGTTTTTCAATTAAAATTTTTATTCAGAAAAAAATACTCGGAAAAAAATCCGGAAAAATGTCGGACACATTTTTTTTTTATTAATTTCATTTTCGAAAAACATATTTTTGTTTCAAAAAGTTTTTTTTTTTCATCAATTAAAATTTTTAATTTTTTTTCAAATTAAACCAAAAAATTCAGATAAAAAAATATAGTACTTAACAATTAAATAGCATACACCAAATAATAATTATAAATATGTAAATGAAGACACATTTGTATTTGTAAATTTGATGTTTCAAAACATCATATTGAATATGAAATCTTCCATATGATGAATCTGGTAGATGGTGAAAAAATCATATTATTTATGAATATCTTCAAAATGATGAATATTTTGAAGATTTTTTTCTCTGTTCATTTTCTGTTCATTGCATTAAGTCATTTGTTTCCAATGTCTGCAGTGTTTTTATCATAGAATAAGCATTTAATTCATAATATTTATTTCTATTTTATAATATTTTACTTCATAATATTTATCATATTGATGTTATAACTATTAACATGGTGAATTTATAAATCTCTGTTGTATATCGTCGTTGTAGAACTAAAAGTCACTAACTACATTTTTAAAATGCCAAATGTTCCTTTACAAAAAGCTTTATATATCTAACAATTTTTGATCGATGAGCTTAATATTTGTACCACATTATAAGAAAATGTGAATGTATTAATTGGTATTTCAACTTTAAAAATGTATCCATTAGTTTTTCGAATTTCGGTAGTAAATTTTAATAATTTCGACTCGTTCTTGGCTCGTATTTCTTTCCATCATGAAATCGCAAACCTTACTGAAGAGAAATGTCAAAAGAGCGGCAAGAAATATGGCGTCGTTTGCTGTCCCTGTCGCTCTACTTTTGTAGCGTTCCTGTTGAAAAACCCTTGAAAAAATACTTTTGTAGCGCTCTTATTGAAAAACCCTTTAGAATTAAAAGTCACTAACTACATTTTTAAAATGCCAAATATTCCTTTACAAAAAGCTTTATATATCTAACAATATAAAAATGTATCCATTACTTTTTACAATAATTACCAACAAAGTTAAAATTTAAGATTTTCATAAAAATGTATTTGGTGACTTTTAGTTCTACAACGACGATAGTATTTCAAGATTGATTTGGAGATCTCGAAACTATGACATCTGACTGACATTTCTTCAAATCTCGCGGCTGTAATTTACAATGCCGAAAATCAAATAGTTAATTTAATCCTTTAAATCTTAACGTTTACACGAATTAAGAATGAATTAATATATCAATTTTTATTTCGGATTTCATGGGATGTGTTTTTAAAATCCAAATATATTTTAAGAATCAATCACGTCTACGCCACAATGCGCAAATCTAACTTAAATCGCATAAAAATTGCAATTTAAGAGACCCACTTTGCAAACACAAGACGCTCAGCTCACTGGACTGTCTGAATACCGAGCGAGACCCAGCAGTGCCACTGCCCTGCTTTGCATGCGGGACACGCGGCGCATACGAATATCAAGTCGGCAATCTTGTCGCCATTTAGTAGGCTTGCTTAGAACCTTTTAGGTAAAAGAATACAGGCAGAATGGGTCATCTCCAGTAAATTCGGACAAATTCACTGATATGCGGGTTGCATAGAATTATGAAGCAGACTAAGAGAATCTGTATAAAATATAATTATTATAGCGCATAATTATCGTGCTTAGAGAATACGACTTTAGAAAAGATGTGATTTTTTTTAATACACAATTTTTTAACATAGCTTCTTGAATTTGGGAAAACTTATCAAATTAATGAAATCGATAAACAGTAATTCTGTTATTTTTTTAATGTTTATTGCTAAAATGTATTTTTTATTATAATAAAATGGTCAATAAAATTTAAATTTTGCAGCATAAACCCACGCAGGCGCCAAACAAACCAAAGAGAAGAGAACAACGAAACAGCTCCAAAAGAAGAGATTCAAATATGTACGGAGAACGAACGCTTGCAGATAATTAGTCTCATGCTATAAGGTGTTGGAGGTGACGAGGAGGTGAGATGTACCGCGGAAATCATTCCAGTTGGCAAGACCGAAAATCAAAGAAGAGTCATCGCCATTCGTGTTATTTGTAAAACGTAGAGATGTGCGCGTGACTCATTACGCACGAATTTGCAGTACAGTTTGGAACCGAATATTTGAATGGATACATATATGCTGTAGTTTATCAACCAGGCAATTTTGAAAACAGCGACTGTTTTCCAATTTTAAATTAAAACGTTATCAACCAGTCTAAAATTTGAATTTTAGCCCGAGCTAAAAATTTCAAACTGCTCGGTTGTCGTCTAAAATTTTTAGCCTGAAAAATATCCAACACGCTGTCAAAATTAAAAATAAATTCAAAATTTAGGATTTTCTATTGTTTCTCTCCGAACAAATTTGAACTTTTTGACAAAATACAGTTTGAAAATAAGAGAAATGTATGGTTCATGTCTGGAATGAAAAGCAAAAACAAAAAAAGCTGAGGCTAAAATTGTAGCGGCTGTTTTGAAATAGCTACTGTTTTCAAAAATAGCCTGGTTGATAAACTACAGCAATAATTTTCCGAAAAAAAAGTATGGGGTATTTCTTGTTTAAACTTTGTAAGAAGGAAAATTAATTATAAATATATTATTTAAACATTTATTTGACTAATTTCATAAAAACCGGTTTAAAACCAGTATAAACCCGAATTCGTATCAAGTTTTGAAAATTTCAATTTTATATGAGTCGAAGATGTCTATATAAATATTTTGTATTTTTCTGTGTGGCAACGCCACAATCATAGATGCCAACATTGCACGAAAAAATTAAATATTAAATTCAAGTAGGGATTTTTAAATATTTGTTTAAAATATATTATTTATGTAATAAAGAGGGCTCGCTTTTAAATGGATTTACATATTCAATATTTAAATACATATTATAAGAATTTTTAGGTAAAATTCCATATATTTGAATGAATCCATATTTTTGATAAAAACTGACTATTTCGACAAATTTCCACTAAAATGTTGACATTTCAAACATATTTGGAGTGGAATGGATAAAATCAAACAATCTTATTGCAGGAAACTATATCTGGAGATCACTACAGGAGACAATAGATTGTGATTTGTAGCAAATTTGGTTCGGTGTAAAGCAAAAGCAAGGTCACATTGACCTGTTTGATATAGGACTTTCCCATTATACAAAAGAGTGAAAAATACGATTCAATCAACATCAGGTTGAAATATAACATTATTCCCGATTTACATTGTATCTTCTGTGATAAACACCGTATCGCCTAGGGTTGCATTTTTCCAAAAAATTGCTTTTTTTTATATACATTTTTGAAAAAATATAATCTTCGGTAAATTAAATTATTCACAGAAGATACAAATGTAAATATCGGGCATTAGAAAAACAAATTTCTTCGAAAAATATTTATTTGCAGTCATTTTTTTTTTTTTTCAAGAAAAATTCCATGAGAGGCAGAATAATTAATATCAAACAAAATTTATATCCATATTTTAAGTTTTTAATCCATATTTTAAGATTTTTTGATCCATATTTTAAGTTTTTTTGATTTAGTCCATAACCCATTCATATTTTCCTAGTTTTTCATCCATATAATTGTTAGCCGTGTCAATAAACATTTTAAATTTATTTACGAACAAAGTTATGAACGAAATAAACTGTGAAAGATGTTCCAATTTATATCTGTTCCTGTCTCATCTTCCCAGACAAAATTACAGGGTATATTCAGTTTGGTACGCCGTTTGTAACACCCTGAAGAAAGCATCTCCGGTATTGAAAAGTATATATATATTCTTGATCAGCATGACCTACTGAATCGATTTAGCGATGTCCGTCTGTCTGTCTGTCCGTCTGTCCTTCTGTTTGTCTGTTGAAATCACGATTACGGAAAAAGTAGAAGAGCTAGAGCAATGAAACTTTAGATTTAGATTACTTATATATCTAAGCTGTCTGAACAAGAAAATTGGCTGATCGATCTATTGTGATCTGAGAACCGACCACTTATGTTCAAATATCTCATATCAAATTTACATCTACAGATCAATTTTACTGTATACGTGCTTAGGTAAACTTTTTTGGTCAAATATATATTGACATCAAGCTGGAATACATGAAAATAATGTTTTCCTGGGAAACGAGTTGTGGTTCCCAAAAAAAAAAATCGAAATTCGGTACACCTACCCATTTGTAAATATGGGTATCAAATGAATGGAAATTCTTCAGCGATGGAAAGTTTGTAGTTATTTTCAGGATTCGTATACCCTGATCACCTATATACCAATTTGAATGGTAACCACACATATGTGTAGGGTATTTATAATCGGCTTAGACCGACTATAATTTTGATAATCCTAACTATCTTAATAACACCTATTTTAAAATTTCCCATGTGATCTAACCTGCCCAACTGGTTTGGATTGATTTTCAGCGAACAAAGGCAAAGTTAGTTTCAAATGCTGCATATTTTCTGCACGTCCCCAGAAATTCCACAAAATAGAACATCCACCTATTCTGAAGCCCCCAAAAACTTCCATTTATCTGTGTGTTTTCCGGATACTGTACTGGCGTCATGATCGGGAACTGATCATTGTATTTTGACCCAAATTACATAAAAAACATGGTCTAATCATGTACTTGTCTTCCCTAGTAAAGTAAAATTCTACTAGGTTATACTCTTCCCACAAACTTCCATTTATCTGTTCAGAAAATGATCCCATCCTTAACAAAATTTCCACTCGGGATTACAGGCTCATTTTTTGGATTGATTTTTAGCAAACAAAGGAAAAGTCAGTTTCAAATGCTGCATATTTTCTACACGTCCCCAGAAATTCCACAAAATAGGACATAAACTTCCATTTATCTGTGTTTTTTCCGGATACTGTACTCACATCATAATCGGGAACTGATCATTGTATTTTGACCCAAATTACATAAAAAATATGGTCTAACCATGCACTTGTCTTCCCTAGTAAGGTAAAATTCTACTAGGTTATACGATTCCCACAAACTTCCATTTAGCTGTTTATCTGTGTGTGTTTTCGGAAATATACTCAAAATATTCTCAAAATAATTCCCTGAGATTTTGTCTCGAGTTATTTAAAATGAATTTTTTGTAATTTTACAAAATTTATAGACAATTTTTCTCTTACAACATTTTTAGAGACATTTGGGTTGGCATCTATGGCGGAAACCTGTATATAATGCTTTTTTTTGCATATGTATTGATTGTGCCCACGCAGCCCCATGTGCGTTTGTTGTTGTGTTCCTGTGTCGTTTGAGCCGAATCGCTAGTTATTGTCAATGGGCGAATGGGAGGGAGCCAGAAATGAGAGAAGTACGCAAAAATATCCTTGAACGAGATCATCAATCTTTTTGCTTTAGCTCTGTTGTTATATTTTCTATGTTGTTTTTGTAGTTGTTGTTGTTTCTTTTATGTCGTAGTTATGGTTGTTGTTTTTGAATATTGTTTTTGTTATTATTGTTCTTTCTTTGTTATTTTTTTTTTAATTTTTCTGTTTTTTTTTCATAGTGACTCGCCGTGACTTTGTTGTGGCTGGGGCTGAAAATAAAACTTCTTTCTGTTCGTCGCAACGTTACAACGAACGAACGAACGAATGCGTTGTTGTTCCTTGCATTTTTTGCTGCACGAACAAAGTTCAATCTTCGTTTATTTTGTATGCTGTTTCTGTCTCTTTTTTTTTATTTGTGTCTGCTGTGCTTTATTTTTGCTCAGCGTTTTGTCTTGTTGTCCTTCTCATGGTTTTATTTAGCCTCACTTGCATTGCAAGCAATGACCTCGAACTTAGTGCTTTCGTTATTTTTTTTTTTTTGCTTTTATTTCATATATACGAAGCAAGGGTTTAAGGAATTACAGCAACTACTATTTTTTCTAAATTTAAATTTCTGAACATATGTAGAACTTCAAAAATCATTACGTCATTAATTTAATTTATGTTTTGTAGCTGATGTTAAAATCATCTGTTTTTAATTAAATATTTATTTTGTATTTTTAGTTATTTCTGACGTGTCTTTTATTATACTTGAACTACATTATTTCTGTATCTGAATACAGTTAATAAATATAATAATAAATAATGCATGTAAATAACTTTTTATTTACGTCTATTAGAATTTTGGACGATATTTCAGTTTTTGTTTCACAAAAGCGTAAAACTACAGATAAAAAAATACAATTTTATTTTTTTCAAAAATAGTAAAAAAAAAAATTAAAAACAAAAAAACATCTGGAAATTGAAATAGTACAAAAACATCTGGAAATTGAAATAGTACATCACTTCTTATTTCGTAAAAATGATTATTAGAATTGTCATATACAAAATTATTTTTTAGCACACAATCGTAGGGCAAATTTACATAGGAACGTCCTGAATTATTCTGCGATTTATTACGAAATAACAGAAAACTTTAGGAACACAGTGACCATATACAAAAATAAAGTAAATTGTCTCAGCTATATTCTAAGATAATTCAAAAAAATATACAGTAAGCAAAAAGTATTTTTAGAATAAAAATCGTACTGATAATTTCTATACGGAATTTTTTTACCCGTCCGGAATATCCAGTCCGGAATTTTTGTGTGATTTATTAAAAAAAAATATAAATTTTGGAAATAATATGTAAATATACAAATAAAACATATGATTTCAGCTATTTTTTAAAATAATTCAAATGATTACGAAAAATTCACTGATTTTTAGGAATATCCATATGAACCTCTAAATGCACTTTTATTTTTGTGCCGTCCGGAAAGACCACTATTTAATTTATATCTTTTGATCTACCGTATAGAATTCTCTAATTTTTTGTAGTCATATTTAAATACTACTTGCACAAAAAATCAAGTTAATTCATTAATTTTCCTTCGAGATATTAAAGTTTTAAGCGTACGAATGTCCTGTCCGGAACCCCAGGAAATGCCAATATATCGCAAATGTTTAAAATTTTGTTTATATGAAAACACCTAGTAATTTCAGTAATTTTCATACAAATGTCCTCCGATTCATGCACTTTATTCATCAAGGAAGTCACAAATGATTGTCATACATAATTTTTTTTTTAGTAAAAAATATATTTTTTTTTATTTTTTAATTTATTTTTCTTATATTTTTTTATTTATCTTATATTATTTATTATTTCAATTTTATTATTTTGTTCTGTTCACGGTTGGAATGGTAATATCAATAACGTACTTTACTAACGGCCATCATCTATCAACATTACTACGGCTTATTATCCTTTTTTTATAAAAATTGGTCCCACAAATTGGGCCTATGAATAATATGGCAGGGTGACATAGAACACAAAATTTTAGTTTTACGCCTAAATGCTGCCCCTAGACGTATGTTGTGTGCATTCACATTGTATTTCACAACGTAAATGCAGCATACATATGGGGCATGTCACGTGAATGTTAATTTTCATCAAGATCAATAATATTTCATCAATGACGGATTTTACAATGTCATTGATATGTGTATATATGACAGATTTATGAAATTTGTTGAAGACATATTCATCAAAGACAAATTTTCTTATGTCCTCGATTCTTCATTTATGACTTTGTCGTCAATGATGCCATTTTCTACTGGGTTCTTCGAAACCGTTTTTACCAAATTAGAGCCCTTTGAAATAAAATAAAGGGTTTTTCAACAGGGACGCAACAAAAGTAGAGCGAAAGACGGCATATTTCTTGCCGCTCTAATGCTTGCCATTTCATGATGGAGAGATATACGAATTCGAATTTCGGTAGTAAATTTTAATAATTTCGACTCGTTGTTGGCTCGTATATCATGAAATGGCAAACCTTACTGAAGAGAAGTGTCAAAAGATCGGCAAGAAATATGGCGTCGTTTGCTGTCCCTGTCGCTCTACTTTTGTAGCGTCCCTGTTGAAAAACCCTTGAAAAAAAACTTTTGTAGCGCTCTTATTGAAAAACCCTTTATTAGTTTTGTGAACAAAGTCGTCTCAATAAGTTTTTTAATGAGATTTTTCAAATTTTTAAAAATTTATTCATTTGAATTTCTTTTTCATTTGAGTTTAACATTTATTTATTAGAATATTTTATTTTATTAGAACAACTTTGTTATCCAATTTTATTATAAAATATGTTTAATAACATCTGGATCATATTATAATAAATTCATGAGTTTTTGGGAATTATTTCATTTTTTTTTTAATTATTGTTTTAACAATTTTGTTTGTGTTTAAATTTGATAACAAATGGTTAGAGCAAAAATTAAAAAAAATGTTTCAAACAAATATTTTGTATTTACAATTTTTTTTTTCGAAAAACTATTATTAATTTTTTTGTAAACTTTTTTGTAAAAAGAAAAACTTTTTTTTTTAAATTTTGGATATTTTTTTATTTGTCCAAAATAATGAAAATAAAAAAATAAACATTTTAAAAATATTGTTCGAAAACAATTTTTTTCTACAAAAAACAAAATATTTTTGTTCGAAAAAAAGTTTTAAATTTCGATTCACGGAAATTAATGGAAAAATAAAAAAAATATTTTGTTTATTTTTTGCAACTAATAAAAAAAAAGAATCATAAATACATTGAATACGTTAGTAAATATAATAAATAAATTCATTGATATTATTAACATTGATCTAGTGCATCTTCAATCGTAAAGAAAAACCAAGAGAGGTGGCGTATTCCAAAATATTTTGCATTTATAAACATTTTGTCTGTCTCTGTTCTATCTTTACATCATAATAACGAATTTGTAAATTTGCGCTATTGACCAGAAATGCATTATTAAAGCCATAAATCAACAAATGGGAGTGGAAAAAGCAGAAGCTCCAACATCATTAAATACCAAAAACACAGCACTACATTAAAGTTTACATAATTCGAGACTTAAATCACAAAATAAAATAACTTCTGATCATTTGTGACGTGTTTTTAGAAAACCAAGCCGCAGTGGCGCGTGTCAAAGAGTAAAAAAAGAAGGAAAACTGCAACAGAATACAGTACGAAAGAAGTACAAAAGTGGCAAATCGCGTGTCGCAGCAGCAGCATTTAATTGCAGACTGGGTGGCAAAACGTTCATTAAAATGCGTATTAATTTCTGCGATGGTGTGTATGTTCCTTATTAACTTGTAATCAGGTAATTTGCATAATTTATGTAACTACATTATGTTAAAAATGTATAATTTACATCAATAATAATAAATATTGCATTTATCACAATTGGTCTTGTTGCAGTTCTTTACAAAAATTACTCATTAGAAACATTTACTGCAAGTGCAGAATAATTTAATGAAAGAATTCATCAATTAATTAATGAGAGTTAATGAATGAACATTGTAATCAACATATTTCTAAATATACTATTTAAAATTTTAAAGTTCTGAGAAACAATTCTGATGCCGAACGGTGGGGTGATAGATTTTTATAGACGGTTTTTACTCGCGGAGAATATTGCACACCCAGAAAAAATCCATCAAATCCCATTAAAATTGGTCAATAGGACAATTATATATTTAATAGTATACAAAAAATAAATCTTTTCATATAAACTCAATGGCAATGTTATGGTATTTTCACAAGCAACCACGGCTCGGCAATTGCCACAAACTATTGTGGCATATGTGTACCTTTTAAATTACCTCTGACACCAGTGTTGCAAACTAATAATATGTAGTCCTAAAGAGGTGACTAATAACATGTATGGAACATACGCAATAATATGTCGCAATGCTGTGATATATAAGTCATATATATTCTGATAATGGAACAAAAATTTAGTTCCAAAGGGGTGGTTAAGAGCATGTGTGGGACAATGCAATAATATGTCACAATGCTGTGATATATAAGTCACACATTCCGATAATGGAACATATACGAAATTGGGCGGAGCTAACTTTGTTGTTATGAAGTGGTAAAATAGTGACAAATTAAAAAATGTATTATGTTCCATATATGTGGCAAGTATAGAATGAAGAACCTAATAGGAACATATTTATATATAATGTAGCTAATTAACTTTAAAATTTAATAAATATATAGATATAATATATAATATATATATATTTTTTATATATATTTATCTTATGGTCTTTTAACCTACTCAGTTATATTCAATTAATTTATTCACTCCTCATCGAAGATCAACACAGTTCGTTAACCCCCAATGTGAGCTTTACAGCGTCGCTATCTGCGCTATGCGTTGGAAGCTCGTTAGTGATCGTTTCAATTGTTTTCGTAAACATTTTCCAACCCATAAAAAAAATTACAATCACGTTATTGTTGCTGCTGTAACTGAAATACCATATAGATTTATACACCCGACGGAAAATACGTTTTCACGTTGCAAATTAAAAAAAAAAACAAGAGTATCTACAAAATTTATACACAATATATTTTTATTTTAATTATAAAATACTGAAATATTACCCCCTGATTTTGTAAAACGAAACTAAAAGGGATACGTCAAAAAAACGTCAGAAATTCCAGTGACACATTTTTTAGCATTAAGGGCCTGTGCGAATAATGGCTAATATTTAGTCAATTGACTAATATCGATATCGCACTGCTTTATCTAAATTAGCCATAATTTAGTCAATTAGTCTTTATTCGCACAGGCCCTAAATAAAATAAAAAATAACGACGAAATTAATATGTAAGCAAATGCTGTCACTGGAATTTTTGACGACTCACTTTTCGTTTCGTTTTACAAAATAAGATTGTTAGTTTCAGGTAGACCGGTCCACAGTCAACACCTTAGGCAAGTTCACATGAGCATAATATGTCAGATCAACTAGATATTGATAGACATATTATGATTACTAAACGATCGAAATGAGGTTTCTGAAATAAATCAACTGTATCTTCGCTAATATGCGTGGTAGAGCCCTCAAACTTTGCATAATTTAAGAACATAGACTGAGACATCAAATTACCAACTGAAAATAGCTGTATCTTCGACGTTAGTGGATCCATATTTTGCACAATTCAGAGTCATAAAATGATGAATGGTTCTTAAATTGTTAGAAGTCAACATTGACCGATTTAGGTTTTTTGAAAAATATACCGAACCTTCAATAAAAGAAAACTTTTCGAAAATTAAAAATTTTTTTTTTTCTTTTTAAAAAAAGAGGCTTTATTGGAGTGACCATATTTTTCAGAATACGAATAATTTCTTCAAAATAAGAAAACAAAAATGATGTAGAATGATATCAACAAACAGAACAACAACCTCAAAATTTCATGAAAACTAACACAGTACACATTTTTCGCCCATCTTCTGATTTGATTTTAAGGTAACGCTGATCTGGAATCTGAAGTTTTACTTTGACACCATCGTCCCAACGCTTTTATATAACCCTCGTTTTTGCGAGTTTAACCCAACTAATTAAAAATTTGTACATACCGCGTGAACGCTTGAGAAAACTATTAAACTCTTCGGCAAATATGTTCCAAAAATAGTTATCATGGTTTTCGAGATATTTGTAAGGTTAAGGTTATTGGTGGTGTCAATGGCTTGGATGGAGTCAAAGTAAAAAAACATGCGCCTGTTCATGATAAACAACATTGGTGAAGAAACCAAGCCTGTATTTTTTGAAATTAAAATATTTTGTGTCTGACTTTAAACACCCTAAATGTTCATATTTGACCCCAAATTGTCAGAAACCCAGAGCTTCACCACATATGGAATTTTTTCCTAAAATTATTTTATCTTTCCAGCTGCATTATATGTTTTAACCTCAGTAACTGAGAGTGCTTTTTAATATATGCATTTTCCAAAATTTTTAGAAAATATAATATTTATCATCTAAAAAATATTTAATTGAGAGACCATAACTAGATGGAAATTCGATCAGAATCATTTAGTTACAAAAAATAAATAAATTCTTCAATGAACAATAAATATCCTATGCACTACGCATTAAGCATAGCTAATAAATAATTAAGTAATGCCATATGAGAAATGTGTAAATCGAGAATTGTCTTAAGTCAGCCACTCATTCAAACGCCACTGATCGATCGATTGCAGCCCACTTTTGCCACGGGACAAAAAGTGCAATAAGCAGCCACCGCGCACCGCAAGCAACACAAGCTTGATGCGGCTGGCTTCATATAGAATTCCATGAATAATTGGATCAGACAACCGCACGACACAGATCCTGTTGCGCACATTTTTGCAATTAATTGAAATGCACGGAATGCAACCGATATGCGGCATGGCTGGATAGGGCTGGCATGACAGCAAACGTGGAAGAAGGTGCGAATGACAGACATCAAGCAAGGTCTGCAATTGCAATAGTTTGGCAAGTGACTGGTAATTACTAGCTGTTCGTCTGTCCGTCCGTCGACTATGTAATTGATATCAACCACAAGCCGCAACTGAAGCGTTGTAATTGCCACAGGTTGCCACATGGCTGCTTTTCTAGCGGATGCGCAGTGACAAAGCTGATATTATGGTCACATCGACAGGCCGAATATAGTTAAAAGCGACTTCATCTTCTTGGATGTCGTAAACTCAGTACTGAATGTTTAGAAAATATGAGTTTAACTTTAGACGATCTAAATCTACATATCGAGTTGATTCAAAAACAAGAACGTCATCTCATCACAAATGTTGTGTTGTCGTTGTAGAATTAAATTTATCCTAATATTTACATTCATTGCTGAGTAATTGTGTAGTCATATTTTGAAAGTTTTTGATTAGTTTTAAATGTGGGCCAGATCCTTCTGGTAATGACACAGCTATGGAGTGGTATTGAGAGAATAAGTTTTCTTTCACAACTCCCAGATGAACAAATATTTCCTCCGCTTGGGAATTGTCATTCCTGGAGCCTAGAGGAGAGTTACTGTTAGTTGAAGTTCGAGACAGGCGAGCTGATTTCTGCACTGAGGTACCAGTTTGGAGTGTGCAGTGCGGCTTCAGACCTAGCAAGTCTACCATAGAATAGATTTTCACATTGCGCCAAATTCTGGAAAAGACCAAAGAGAGGCAGATCGAGACCCACCCACTCGTCGACTACAAAGCTGCCTTCGACAGTCCCATAAGTAGTCGCCTATACGAGTTCGGAATACATGAGCGAGACACGTTGCTCAGTGAAAATTGGGAACAACCTCTCCGATACGTTTAATACCGAACGAGGTTTCAGACAAGGCGATTCCGTATCGTGTGACTTCTTCAACCTAATAATGGAGAAGATTGTAAGAGCTGCACAACTCCATACGCTGATGATATAGAAATCATTGGGAAGAGCGTACGAGCAGTCAGTGCAACATTCTCCAGTCCTGGTGAACGAGGACAGCACGAAGTACCTGGTGTCAACAAACAAAGAGTCCCGTCGTCTTGGACAATACGTCACTATTGATAACCACAACTTCGAAGTTGTGAAGGACTTCGTATACCAAGGAACCAGCATCAACAAGGTAAACATTGTCAGCCTGGAGATTAGCCGAAGAATAACTCTTGCCAACAGGTTTTACTTTAGGCTTAGTAGGCAATTTAGGAGCAGAACCCTCTCTCGGCAGACACAAATTACGCTCTGTAAGTGGCTCATCATGCCAGTCCTCCTCTATGGCGTTGAGGCAAAGACGCTGGCCAACACCGATAAGCGAGCTTTAGGTGCGTTCGAGAGAAAGATTCTTCGGAAAATCTATGACCCGATATGCGTTGAAAACGAGTACAGAATCGGATGGAACGACAAGCTGTATGAGCTCTACGCCGACATTGACATAGTCAGGCACATTAAGATCCAGCGCCTACGCTGGCTTGGACAGAGAGTATGGATGAAAGCGCTCCAGCTAAAAAGGTGTTCAATTCTGTTCACAGGGATGGTCAACGTTGGAGGGGGCGTCCGAATTTCCGGTGAAGCGACTAAGTGCGAGACAACCGGTCACGTGCCTAGTCTAGGACCGGTTCGTTTCCGCATAGGGTAATTTCAAGTAATTCCGCTTTGGAGTGGAATAGTCTATAGAATTCCCTATCAGTACTTGGTGGAGAGAGTGTTCAATTTTGCTATAATCGTATGATCTTGCAGTCCAGCAACTGGATTCCCTCAGTTTAACAGCGCTGCAAAATATGGTTTATTGAATGTGAATATCATTTGCGAGTAGATTAATCAGTACACTGATGAAATCCGACGGGATTGTCCGGAGAGCTCCAATGGTTCCGATTTCTGATGTCCTATCTACCTGCGAAAGTCTCCTAGTGCTATATTCCTTACAAAGTGTGATTCACCAGACGGTTGACCCGTAAGTGAGAATTGAATGCAGGATACATCCATAATGTAAGCTTTGGATTAAAACCCCATTTCATGCCAAAGATTTGACTACAAATAGAGAACGAGATGGAAGCATTCTTCTGACGTCTACTCATTTGAAGTTATATTTTGAAACTCTATATATAGCTCACTATTCTGTACTCAGTATTGGTGCAACCGACAATCGAAACAAAGACATATAGTAATTTTAAACTGATTTATTGTCAATAATTTAAGTAATTTAGGTACTAGTAATGGAGAAAATGATGTATTGGGAAAATACCAGTCCTTATATGGGCTGCAACTGAGCGGTTGTAGTAAAATAATTCGCGAATTGTGGCTGCAAAAATTGCTGATAGAGCGGCTGGTTTGTCGATGCAGCATAATATGTCGGCTGTGCCTGCAACTTGGAAAAAGTCGTATACGCAGACAAACCATATGTGGTTGGATGCACAAAGCCTATAGCGCCAGCAGGGAAATATGCAATGGTGCCGGTGGGCGCAGCCGTTGGTGGTTCCGGCGATTTCTTGGTGTCATCATCCGATGAATTCATTTTGGTATTGATATCAATATTGGTGACATCATCAATATCCTCCTCTTCATTATCCTGATCCTCGCGGTTATTTGTCAGGCGCGCAGGTTTCACAGATGCATTTAACGGTGTTTGCGATTCCTCCGCACTTTCAGGGGCAGATTTGGGGGCGCCGTAGATACCAGCCGGTGCAAAGTAGTTCCTGAGTGGACGCACGGAGGACTGTTGTTTATCTTTCGATTCAAATTGTAGTTGTTGCCGTGCTGGTGCTGCTGATAGCTGTAGCCGTTCGGGTCGTCGTCGCACATATTGCTGGGAAGGCAGCGTCTGCATATTTTCTTGTGGTAAGCGAAATTGTCGATCTGGTCGGAAACCAGCAGCAGGATAAGGCGATCGACTATTTGCTAATCGCTGATTACGTTGCGGCCCACCTACTGAACGCAACGAGGTGTCGGCTCGGACGAATGCAGCAAATAAAGTGCAAACCAAAGCAATGCAAAGTATGAGCATCGAGTGGGTGGCCATATTGTGTGATTTCGTGTATAATCGAACGTTACAACGTGATGCTTGAAACTGTTGAGTGATCGGCAACAAGACTTGAAATTTATACACGTGGAATACGAACAGTAGACGTCGACATTAACCGTGTTTAGTAGGCAGCGGGCATATAAGCATTAACATTGACCTGATATCTTTGAAACTTGGATTTGGCTGGTAGACTTTAGAGGGCATTGAATGTCTGACACAACGCAGTGTAGTAGTTGCATATTTTATTTGCATTGCACTGGTTCACAATTTATATTAAACGCATCAAAATTCAAAAGACGTCTTTATTTAAATGTATTATTCGCTGTTTAATCCAAAAAGTGTACACTCGAAATAAAAACGTATACAATACGCGTAGTCAGGGATGACAAACGAAAGGAATATCAGTTTTAATAGTTAACAATTTTAGATTATTTATAAAAATACAAAGGTCACTCCTTCTCAAATAGTTTAATTGTTTCGTTTGCAAATTGATTTCGGCAAATGCTATGATATTTTGTTTGTCCAGACTACTTATAGGAACCCAAAACAAATCGTTTAGTATTTTTCAACCTTTAAGAACAAAACTCATAAGGAAATCGTAAACAAAACTCATAAACAAATTCAAATAGTTCGGTAAAAAACCGATCGACTAAAATAATGTAGATAATAGTTTTTCCAAAAATCTAAACATTTTTGTATTATTTTTGGGAAAATTAACAAATTCAATAAAAGTTACACCTTAATGAAAAAAAAAAAGTCGGTAACGAACAAGTGGATTTCAAAAATAAGTAAAAACTTGCTGAATTTAGTAAGTTCAAAATGGATTTTAGGTTTTTATAAATGTTTGCATTATGTACATTTTTGATTATAACCAAGGATAGGATCAACCGATCCGAAATATGGCAAGAAATAGGATGGTTGCTATTTATAGCATGAGAAAAATGCGTAATTGAAGTGAGATCGTTGAAATAATGTTATATTTGGAATCCTTATTGAACTTGTAAGGGTAGTCTTGTGATTTAGAAATGTCAGAATTAATTTATTTGGAGTGCAAATCTATGACATTTCAATTGTTTTTATTTTTCACATTAATTATTATTATTATTTGTAATGGGTTAATGCACTGCGACCTAATCGAATCTATTGTGCCCCGCTTGGAACCATAGTTTATAGGGTTATTAACTGTGGTACCTTCCTAGTGAATTCAGTAGTGTGCTGATGTGAAGAATATTGGTTATGTAATATTCAGTTAGTAGGGTTTCTGGTAGATGTGTTACATCCTTCTATAGGACCTCGGCCATACCAATCTCAGTAAGAAACGTGATTATTTCGTTTTGTTTTATTTCCCTGATATCGGTTTGACTTGGTTGATAGAATCCAAGAATTTTCTTCCTTGTGCGCATTAAGGCTGGACATGTTTCCAGAATATGCACTGGATTCTCATCCACTTCCATTCTTGTAAGATGTTCTCTAAGTCTGCAAGGACGTGTGAGAAATCCTGTCAAGATTCTTAATTAAGAATCTTGACAGGATTTCACTCACGAAATCTCACTCTGTGACTGTTTCGTGAGACGCACGTTTTGCTATCTGGGAAGTTGTTCTTCGTTAATTTAACATATTCTTTAAATCTCTTAAGGTTGTAGGTCCTGATAAGTTTCTTTGATTGTCGTAGCTTTGGTAACCCTAACCAAAGCTCTTCGCTTGTATTTGACTTCCCGCAGTATCTTTTTGATCACACTGTCGCCGATCCCACAGAAAGGTTCTGTGCCTATGATCTTTGTTTCTTGGCTAACTTATCAGCTTCTTCGTTACCTTCTCTTCCCTTGTGTTCAGAGACCCAAAGTATGGTGACATTGTTTGTCATACCTAGTTTGTTGATTTTACCTAGGTATTCCCATACCAGTTCGGAGGTAATCTCCTATGATTCTAATGCCATAATGGCCGCCTGACTGTCAGATAGGACTGCTATATTCTTGTTGTTATAGTTTCTGTCAAGATTGAAATGGATACATCTATCAAGAGCGTATATTTCCGCTTGAAAGATGCTGTTAAGTTTCCCCATTGATTTAGAGTATTTGGTCCCTTCTTCAGTTAAATTTTCAATCTCATATCCTAAGCCTAAGTCTAACTTTAATCTGGTTAGTTATTGGATTATAATTGTATACACAAAAAGTCACGCTTGTTGGATCAAAATGACTGAACACGAATTAATAACATTAAGCTATGCTAAATTTGTTAGAATCCACACAAAGCGAAAAACTGACATACAACATAGAGATGATGCTCAATTTAGTCACAGTCTTAGTTAACTGATAATAACCATATGGTAGCAATACCAACAGCTAATACGAACAAAAACAGAAACAAACAAAAAAAGCCAACAACAACTTGTTTAACATATTAAAGCCAAGAGGCTTTAAACGGCTTTCGACTCAAACTCAACTTATTGCCGGGTGGACGACAGTGTCATGACTCAGACATATGGGTTGGCCGAACAAAGAAACAAACGTTCATTTCAGCCAATTATTTAATGCAATTAAATTTTGCACCCGCGGCCAAAGCGCATAATTTCAAGAACCTCTCTCAATGATAGTCTCTCTAATGGTGTAGCAAAATGGCATAAACAGCAGGAAGCTCTTATAAACCTCTTAACTAACAGCGGCCCATTGACAAACTAGGGCTAAAGCTGCATCATTGGGCCAAAGTTCATGAGTTCTTGTTAGAGAGACTTAAAGTGCAGTGCTGGTAAATGATCCTGAAGACGAAGAACGGAGGCAATAAGAAAATAACAAATATATTTATGCAATTGGAACTTATGGTTGGATATTCAAATTCTGCTACATACAAATATTTTTTTAAATATGTTTTAAAGCTGGGCACCTTACCCCCTAAAGACGCATCAAAGAGGCGGCCCAGAAGTTCAAAATATAGCAGAAGTACCTACATACAATTGTCAATAATTAACTGTCAATTTTTATGGTTGTAAATTGTTGTTATGGTTGTTTTGCTGTTTCTTGCCATATTTGTTGCTTCTCATTTAATTGAATAAATCATTCACAAATATTGCTACTGGCTCGTGTTGCCAACTTCAGTTTCAGAAACCGAATTTTTAAGGTAATTGTCCACTGATTGTCGACTGCTAAATGTGGTCAGAAGAGCTGTGAGTCGGCCTGCACACAGCCCATAGACAAAAATAAATTTTTGGTCGTACAGTGATTCAGAAACATTTTTAAAACAAAGTTCGATCTCGTACCATTATCGCTTCTAATTTTTAAAATGTCTCGTGTATTTAAATTGTCAAAGTATTTTTACCGGATGAAATGTCTTCGATGCTGTATCTACGAATGACGTGTAGGGCATCGTTAATGACACGTCACGCATGAAGTGAACATATTTTTGAAAATATCATCAATACGTTGCAGGGCGAAAATGCTATCGGTCATCGATGGTCCTGACCTGGCATAGGTGAATCATAGAGGAATCATTAATGACATTTCCCACCGGATACTACTCGAATTCTTACAAGAAACTTAGCAGTATTTAAGCCGTCTAGTATATTGTTGCTTGGGTAGTTTCATCTATTATTATTATCCAAGTTCCTAGATGGCGCATATGGCCACAACCAAATTTTTCCAATCACTTTTTCTTAATGCTAACAATTTTATTTCATTCCACGTTATATGCGCCTTCTTAAGTTAGACTTGAACTTATCGTCTCCATGTTTGAGCGGGTCTGCCTATGCGTCGGCTACCCTGTGGGTTCCATCTAAAGGCTTCTTTGGCAATAGTTTGTTGAGGCTTCCTCAATGTATGACCTATCCATCGCCACTTCTTGCTTTTAATTTCATTATATATTGGCTTTTGATAGCACTTTTCGTACATTGATATGAGATTATGTTTCGCCAATGGATTCGCTATATTCTCCTAAGACATCTGTTTACGAATTCCTAAATTCTGACATATATAAAAAAAAAGTGAGCGGATAAAAATTTTTCGTTGCGATGACGAGCAGAGTAGGTATACAAATAATCTAAATCCTAAGTTGCATTATTTTCGTTTTCTGTATGGGAATCGGACGGACATAGCTAAATTATTTTCCTGTAATTGGGATTTCAATATACAGACAGACCGCAGAACTGAGGTTGTGATACCAATCTAAAATATATATGGTACTATTAATGAGTTTTTCAACCCTTTTGTGGTTCATGGTACCATTATCCTTTTAATTAAGTCCGCTATCGATTTCCGAAATAAAAAAAAATCGGTCATAAATGCGGTTTTTTGGTGACAACTCTAAATGGTACCATTAGCCTTCTAATGATCCGCTTACGATTTCAGAAATAAAAATATTTGAATCATAAATGGATAAAAAAAAATTCGGACAGAAAGTGGTTTTGACCCCCTTTTGGAATATTAGGACCACCGACCAAGGTACCATTCGATTTCCCATGATGTCTGCTACCGATTTTTGCATTAAAAATTTGTTCGGTCTTTTTATTACTTTCTGCCCACTGTACCCGGGCAACTCGAAAATACTCGTATGAAATCTGGTTTACACAGACATCTACATTAAAGCGTCAAGCATCAGACCCACATTAAGACATTGTATAAAACCAAATAGATAATTTTTAGGCCAATTCCGTCTCCTGGTTGGTATAGCGTGGCATCACGGCTTATTTGAACAACCAATATAAATTTGAATATAACAAATCCAATCCACTAACCTGTAGTTTTGTAGAATTGTTGCGATTATTTGTAACTGTGTTAATTTTACTATTGTAATTTTTGATTTTTGCCATCTTGTGTCGACATTTTTGTGAGCAAATTGGTTGCCAATTATGCATGGTAGATATTTCTGTGGAAAAAATACATCATTTACTCATTTCAATACCTTAAAATATTTAAAAAAATATTAATTAAATATATAGACAATATTTTATTTGATGGCCATTTTTTACGAATATGATTCACCCTGTTCAAACAGTTTGAGAAGTGTTGCAAAAAAAAAGAAAAAGTAATGCCGTTGTTGCCAGTTGTGTGGTAAATTTCCCATTCGTGGTATTTTTAATAGTTTGGAAGAACATGGATTTTCTATAGATTTCAATCGTTTCAAAATATTTGATCACACAATATATGGGTCATGTCAGAGTATATATTTAATATAGAGTTTCCATACAGGTGGTTTCGCTGCCACTTTTGTCAAATAAATTCAAACATTGGTTATGTACAAATTGAAATTGTTGACAACAGACACATTTTCAAATCAATATTCTGATGTTTTCTGCCATATTTTGGACAGAAAAATAATTAAAATTTGGTTGCAAATTATTTGCGGACAGATCCAGATTTATGCACTGTTTTCCTCTGTTAACTTTAATCTGTAAAATTCGAATTCCATATAACCAATGTTTTCGGCAGCGACGCCAGCAAACTCGGAAGGAAACTCTATATCAAATGTATTCTCTCTGGTCATGTTCTGATTTTGAATTCGATGTCACAATACAAAAAATGGTATGAATTCGTTTTGAAAAATGAAGTTTTGTACTGAGACATGGAATTCAAATAATTTTCTTTATATGAAATTCAATCGAACATGTCCCTGTAGGTGCAAATATATATTTAACATTACCACAAATGCAAAATTTTACATAGAATTATGTTTAAAGCTATGTTTAAAGAAAAGCTTTGACCAGCTGTTAAGATGGATCCAAAGAAAAATATTTAAATTTTTGTTACGGATGCGTTTAATGTAAAATTCTAACATTCTATAAGATCACCAGATGTAAAATCCGTTAATGTCGTAGCAACGAATAGTAGTACTCAGAACGCCATGGACATGTCTAAGCCGAAAGTATTCAGTTATTCAGAAGACGTGCAGACTACAGCGGAAATTATTGAGCACATTTTGAGTTACATGTGGGAGCGGTGTATACAATGTAGCAACAGTTAGACTGGTAGCGTCAAAAGACCCAATAAAAGATTATTAAATATATAAAAAATTAACCTACTCAAGTTAACCATGCACTAAACGCAACGCGTACAAAAGTGAAGAAACTTAAAAAACATGAATTACATACCTATTTTAAAATTGTGCATGTTGTTTGTGTTAAACAGTGTAGTTAATCTTGTGTAATAAGTGTTGATAATTATATATTCTCGATCTCAATTAAGCTCAGCCTTTATTAATTTTTCTTTGTCGCGATTACCCTCCCAGTTCACACTCTGGTAGCAGATCTGTCTGTCACTGCAGTCAGCAGTCTCAGATTCAATAGACGTTTTTGCAAAATAAGCCAACAAGCAAATCTTATTAACAATAACTGAAAGCCGGACTTTTGCAATCAGATCCAAAGGCTGCAACAGTGGCTGCTGCATTAGAATGACTATGTGCGAGGCATGATACAGCATTGGATCTCCCGGATAAAGTAGAAAATCAGCGCCGAATGCCTCGCCGCATGTGACGAATTTTCCTTTTTGCCAAAGATCTCGAAATACGCAGTATTTGAGCGAGTTGTCATGCGGCATTTGTACAATTGTTGCGGCTTTGAGTAAAAATGCAATAAACGATTTAAAGTTATTTGATGTTAAAATTAAAAGTGTGCAGAAAGAAGCCTACTATGTGTCGTCGGATGTCCACAGTGTATCTCCAGCAGCGCATTATTTCGATCAAACGCAATATTTTCGCCAATTTCTTTGAGTACAGTGCTGGCATTGAGCTTTATGTCTAGAAACAGATATTTAATAGTAGATGATTGACAATTTAGAGGTACCAACCTTCAGCTTTAACACCAGCAGCCAGTAGTTTTCGACGCTTGCCTTCCAGCACTTTGCATATATTTCGTTCAGTCTCGCGCAGCTTCTCGGCCTTCAATGCCTCTCGTTGGGCGGATATTTGTTGCTCGAAATTTTGCTTATATTTACACAGCTGCGTCGCACTGGGTATGCCAAGCAGTGAGGTCTCCTTGGAAACTAGCAGCGCTATGCGCTCATCGACCAGCAGCTTCGTCTCATAGACGCTCAACTCAACGGGAAGCACTTTGGCACAAAATAGAAAGACGTTGTTATGTGTTGCTTTAATATATTTGATTCATTTACTGCTTTCGCTGGCGGACCAGCCGCGTGTGCTGCAAGTGCCCATCAAGGAGCCCACAATTCTGTGCTTTGAACGCAACTCCATGTAATCTGTGAAGTGCAGTATTAAGTTTAAAATAATCACAAAACAATTCAGATAATACGCACCATCCACATTAAAAACATATCCTGTGCCATTTAAAAGTGTTAAAATTATTCTGCAATCTGTATTTTTATTTAACGACGTTTCCATATGATAAACTTTAATAATTTGGCGTCTGAAGAAAAAAAAAGGAAAGGAAATAAAAATGGAGACTGTTACTCGAGTCGCTGCAAGGCTTTGAATTTCTAGTTTTAATACTACATTTTCATGTTGCGCTTGTACTTTAATATTTACATTAGTTCATAATTGCTAATAACAATAAAATATAATATAAAATATATCTCTCACCAGTCTAAAATACAACAGCAACTTTTTTGGTAATTTACTTTTACCAGTTGAACTTTTGACGTTTGAAATCGATATCAGTTTGACGTTTGAAATCGATACCAGGAGGACTTTTGACGTTTCGTGCTGCGCCGCTTCTTTTCTTCTTCTTCTTTCTTTCTTTGTTCCTTTTGAAAAAAATAGTACTCAAATAAGTATTCAAATTAGAATTTCTGACACACTGTTCGGAGGCGTTCAGAAACAAGAAACAACCAGTGCAGTAAGCTGGCTGATTTAAATTTAATTGAAAATTATAAGAAAATGTCTGGTGCTGATTAAATGATTTAGCGAGTTCAGAAGAAAGTATTTAAAATTGCATTTAAACATTCGCACAAGTCTACACTACAAGTATTCATCAAAATCAGACATACGGCCGGCCAACACAGAACTCGAGGAAATTTGCAAGCATCAAAATCTGCGATTTTCTGCATTATCCAGAACATTCAATATACAATGTCATGCACATATTTCTTCTACAGCAGCAGCCAATATTGCTGACCTTGGAGCTGATGCCAAAAGTTTGGCTTTTATTTATTGTTAATAAGAGCTGTTTGCAAAATGACCTTTGGTTCTACAAATGACAATGTTTACTGCAATGGCCCGCAGATCTTTTACCAGCGTATAAACTTCAGGAAAATTTGGTAAGACAAATAATTATCTTGCCTATTATTACAAAAGATACACTAACTCAGTTTTTAGTAATACAGTAAACCACAGTTTAGTAACTTCCTCGCTTTATGGGATTTCACGCATACATACGCGAGTTCCTAATCTAGGGATTTCCAGAAAAAATAACTACAAAAATCTTGAAATGAAATACTGGGATTGTCAATATAAACTACGTCGTTTTAAAACAATAAATTTTAGTTAGTATTCCTACGTAATTTTTAAATATTCCTTAATATATTAATTAATAAATCGTTGCCCCAAAAATTAATAATGCCGTAATATTTTTTAAGTGAAGAAGTTAGTCTTTGTTTAACAAATAATATTTTGTTAGTATTGCAAATATATGTTAAGTTCAACTGAATATTTCAATTAATATTCAGTTTATAATAAAATTTGAATTTTGAGTTGAAATTTAATTTATGGAAAATTATTTTAATTTTTTTTTTTTAATTAAATAAAGCTTTTCTTCTCCAGACAAAATTGTTAGCAGGTTTGAAGCAGCTTAGAAATATTTTTTCGCCATATTTCAAACAGACAAATGCAGAGTTTTTATCACAAGCTGTCTGTTTTCTGCCCGTTCTCCAAATATGACGTGAATCTGCCATTAAAATTCCACAAAATTATACAATCTGCTATACACTTTCCAAAATATTCCATTTATCTGTGTGTTTGCCGGAAATATGCTCAAAATATTCCTGAAAAATTATAGAAATTTTGTCTCTGGTTTTAGCGTAATTTTTGTAATGATATTTTTTTTTATCAACATTTAAAAATGTTTTCAAATTATTATTAATGATTTGAATTTTTAGTGTCTAATAATTTGAATTTCACTGAAAATTACAATCGCAATTTGAAACACCACTAAACCAAAATCTCAAAATACTTAAGCCATAGGGAAAATGTTTCTGCTACACCGTCCAGCAAAGTTTTTCTGTCATTTGTGATTAGTTTTGGTGCTTGTGGAGAAGGTATGTTTTTTGTTTTGCTCAATTTTCTTGCATCATTGCGAACCATAAACAATAGACCAAACTAAGCAGCAGCAGACAGACAGACAGACGTAAGCAACGAATAGAGTTGAAAACTCGTGAGAAAAGTCTCTGACATTTAGTATTATTGTAGTGGTTATACTTACAGCCACAGATCAATGAATTCCGCAACACAAAAAAGCTCCCGTTTGAGAGAATTCATATTCCATGAAAATAGACAAAGTACTTTGCTGCTCAGAGACTACAACTACCACATATAACAAAAATTATTACATCCGAGTGAATTTAATTTTGTCAAATTCCATTAAGAATTATAGCTGCTAATCGAAGTAACTGTGTAAAAACACATCATGTGAGTTTAAAAGATGAGGTGGTTAGGTGAGCAGAGGACAAATCCATTCGCCACAATTTGTAGAGGAATACCTGCCAGACACAAGTAGAGTCACAACCGCAACAACCGCGGGCGACACTAGTACTGATGCTAAGGCACCAATATTAAGATGTGTTCAAGATCCAGCAAACCGATTCAGTTGCGCACCGAACGGCTGCTGAGCGTCACAGATACGAATTCAGTTCAGTAGCATTTTTATTTTTTCTTTCGATTTTATGTGTATATTATAGTAATTCTTTAGTTGAACAATTTGTTAAATGCTTTAAAAAAAGCTATGTAACGATCTGACGATTTGCTGACGTGTTTATATTCACCTCAATACAATTTATCACATGCAAACTCTAACTAAAAAAAACTCTAACTAAAAAGTGCAAGAAAAAGTGTTCAATATTTCAATAACTCTGTGTTTGTTTTTTAAAAGTGCCTCTGCCGTTTTATCTGTGAAGTACAATTATATTATTTAATAGGCGCTGTGCGAGACTTTTGTGCACACGATAAATCTATAGGTAGGTACACAGCAAACGCTCAATATGTGATAGTTGCCGCAAAAATAATGTATTTATTTTTGAACTAATTAATTTTTATTTGGCATACTCATGAATATGCCAAATAAAAGCAAAACATAGTAGACTGATTTCAATTGTTGATTGCAAAGCGTATAAAAAACCCACGTAATTTGGAAAATCTCAAGTTCTAATCTGTTGTCTGGCAAGTTCAGCATTGATTCTACAAAACTGCTGTGCCAAGCATTCAACAACTTTTTGAATATGTAAAAAAATGAAATATATCTGCCATATTCCGGCTTTTGATCAAATTCCAATCGAATTTCATATAAAATTTGTAAACACACGGTTTTGAATTAGATGTTACAATACAAAAAATGTGTTTTTCAAATCGTTAAAGTCAAAGCAAATTCCAAAGCGTTTATTTACATATTTTATATGAAATTCGATTGGAATTCGATCGTACGTCGAAACATGGCCGAATATTTTGAAAATACAGCTGAAATTTCAATTTGAAAAGATAAATTTTAAAGCATCAGTTAATCTAAAGAAAAGTAAGCTTTATATTATGCAAGACAATATTGTGTTCAGTGTACTAAAGTGAAATTCTTCAAAGTATATTTTTCTTAAACATATTAACTATTTGACCCTTTAGACAATAATGGCATCAGAGTGATTTATAATGTTGTATAGATCACTGAACACAGAAATCGCTATTTGAGTAATTAAACAAAAGTTGATATTTTCTTAGATTTGCGAGAAAGTGTAGTTTATTTTCGTTCTATAAAAAAATAAAATAGTTTTGCAAGATTTTGCACTTGCTTTGCTACTGTCTGCCATTTCAAGTTACCCCTCCCATCGACCTTCAGTAATCCTCATCGCAAAAGCAGCCATCTTGCGAGTTCTCCATAATCCAGTCCAAGTACTTCGTCACTCGCGTATAGACACCGGGATAATCTGGTCTGGCGCATCCATTGCCCCACGACACAATACCGATTTGCTCAAAGCGTTTGTCATCCGGTCGCATGCGCACTAGCGGTCCACCCGAGTCACCCTGGCACGAGTCTCGCTCCCCTTTGCCGGGATAACCGGCGCACATCATGTTCTTCGTAATCATCTTCTGTGTATAGTTTGTCTGTTGCACGCAAATGTCGTTCTCGAGTACAGGCACTTCGACTTCCTGCAACAGGCACGAAGGCTTGCCATCCTCCTTCAAGGTGCCCCAACCCGTAGCGATGCCGCGTGTGCCTACAAACAGGTCCATTCGCTCTTCCTGTCGCGGCAGGCATATGGGCCGTATGAAACTTGTGATCGGTACCCGATCGTTCAAACGCAACAACGCAATGTCGTTGTCAAAATTGGAGAAACTGAATTTCTGCGAAAAGGCGCGTAACACGAAGCGTGTCTCAGGACGTTCTTTGTCGTTGCAACGGTCATGCTCGCCAAACGTCACCTTGATCATAAACCACATGAAGCCTTTGACGCAGTGCGCCGCCGTCAATACGTAGCGATCGTTAATAAGTGTGCCGCCGCAGTAGAAACGATTGAAGTAGCTGAGACGCGCCATCCAAGGGTACTCGCTGACGCCGGCCGTCTGGCCACCGACAATACGCGACTCGTCGTTGCGTTCGCCACACCTGAAAGTAGAAACATCGGCATTTTAATAACACATAGGCATTTTGCCATTGAACCAGTGGTTCAAAGATTCAATGATAATTTGTTGGTTTAAATGTTAATACTCAATTCGACAAAGATTCAAACTGTAAACATATTGGTCACATTATGCCGGGAATGCAATTCTTTTCGCTGTTATTCATACACTTAACCAAACTGCTAATCATTCTTAGTCATTAGATTAAACACCAATAACTGGTTTTGGAATTGAAGCTCTTCGCGAAGACACTGCTGCTTGCTGCTTTTTTTTATGTGATTTTAAGTAGTTATCGGACGTATTTCCAAAGATAACTGTAGATATGTAAATGATCGTTTTTATCTCGCGTTTGTTTGGTTTGTGTGCTTCACGTTGCTGGTCTGGTCATTGGCCCATTAACAAATTACCATACATTTGTTGAGTGTTATCGTCGTGGCTGTGGCTTAAATTTGTGTGTTTTTATTATGCATCCAATGTGACGCAGTTTTCAAATTAATGCCAAAACAAAATTAAAAAAACCAATAAATAATGATTCGGCCTGAATGGTAACATTCGATAAAATGGCATACAATGCAAATTATAAAAACGGATCAAGCTTAACATGAGTTGACTCAACCCGTAAACTTTTTATGTGCATAAAATTATTACTTGAAAGATTTTCAATTTGATAACAAGTAAAAAATAGGGTAGGCTTATAGAATTCACTACATCCAACGCTTATTTTGATTTTATGTTATACCTTTTAACATTGCTTAATCCTAATTACAAAATCTTGTTTTAAATAATATATGAGAGTTGAAGAAATATTTATAACTGACCAAATACATTTTAAAAATTGATATTATTGATATTTTTCGATTTCTCTGATCGATGATGATTATTGTAGTGTCAATTGAAAGTTAATTTTATATTCTGCTATTTTACATTTTTATTTAAAAGATATTAATTACTTTTTTTTAATATTATGTCCGTAACTTCAGCGAGTAGATAACGTCGCTACCATGCCAAAGGGGCGAATGTGTAATTTTTGATATTTGCATTTTTGAATGTACTTTTTCCTCAAGTATACTGTGTCAAAATCGTGTGTGGTTTTGTTGGATATTTCTAGCCACAAAATACAAAACCAAAAGGACGAATTCGAAAAATTGAAAATATTGTCATGCCAAAAGGGCGAATCTGTTCGTTTTTTTCTATAACTTTTTGTTGCTGTAAGATAAAATAGTGATTTAAAAGCATTAATTGTTTGATTTTAAAGCACCTATCGATTGGCATCTCTATATAAAAATAATTTGAGAAACATTTTTTTTGCAAAAAATGATTCCCGATACTGGTGGTTTAGTGTACACGCTTTCAAGACCCAAAAACTCCTCATATTTATGATCATTTTAAATACTCCCAATATACACTAATATGTTTGAGACTTTTTAAACCCCACAATTACTCTATTTACGTAGGTTTTATCTCTTCAAATGTATATTAAGTATCATAAATGAGTCCAACATGAAGACATGTTTTACTTAGTTCAGCCATTCGACACATCAAACATTTTAAGTATTTTTTGACTCTTAATTAGTACTATTAAAAAAAAATGCTCCAGAAACTTGGGCCAGCTACGAACATGAAACAAAAAAACTCAAATACAATAAATATATAGTACAAAAGCAAAAACATAAAATCAAAAATACAAAAGTAAAAGCATAAAACAAAAGAAAAACCCAAAAACAACAACAAATTAATAAAAAAACGAAAGTAAAACAAAAAAAACATAATCAAATGCACAAAAACAAACACAAAATAAAAAAAAAACAAAAAGAAAAACACAAATAAAAAACACTAACAAAAGCAAAATTATAATCAAAAAGCAAAAACAAAAGCACAAAATCAAAAACGCAAAAACACTAAAACCAAAAAAGCAGAAAAAAAAAGAAAAGCAAAACACAAAACCAAAAATAAAAATAAAAGCAAAAATAAGAACAAAGACTCAAAACAAAAGCAAAAATACAAAAACAAACGAAAAAACACAAAATGAAATGAAACCACAAACAAAATCAAAAACGCAAAAATACAAAAACCAATAACGCACAAAACAAAATTTAAAACACGAGCGCAAATACAAAAAGTCATGAAAAATAAAATGAAAAATAAAAAGAAAAACACAAACAAAAAACACATCAAAAAGACAAACAAAAGCAAAAGTAAAAACACAAAAACATAATAACAAAATCAAAATTATAATCACAAAACAAAAGCAAAAAGCAAAAAAAAAAAAAGCAAAACAAAAAAAAAAAGCAAAATCAAAAAAACAAAAACACAAAATCAAAACCACAAAAACCAAAAAAGCAGAAAAATACAAAAAACCAAAAACGCACAAAACAAAATTTAAAACAACAATCCACAAAAATTAAAGCAAATACAAAAAGTCAAAGAATATTAAATATTGGAAAAATAATAAAGAAATGAAAAAC
The DNA here is from genome assembly GCA_951804985.1 of Dryomyza anilis. Taxonomy (NCBI): domain Eukaryota; kingdom Metazoa; phylum Arthropoda; class Insecta; order Diptera; family Dryomyzidae; genus Dryomyza; species Dryomyza anilis. The sequence continues at coordinate 2,271,906 of OX638134.1, forward strand.
AAAAATGAACACCTATGCTTAAAAAATATACAAAGACTCAAAACAATATCAAAACACACAAAAGCAAAAATACAAAAAGAAACGAAAAAACACAAAATGAAAAATACTATCAAAACCAAAAACAAAAATTTAAAATTAAAAAAAAACGCAAAAATACAAAAACGCACAAAACAAAATTTAAAAGACAAATCCACAAAAAATTAAAGCAAATACAAAAAGTCAAAGAATATTAAATATTGGAAAAATAATAAAGAAATGAAAAACAAAAATGAACACCTATGCTTAAAAAATGGGTTAAAAAACCAAAAAAAAATAAAAACCTCCGTTGCACTGCCCGGTTACTAAATATTAGATATTAATTGATTTAATTTTATTTAAACGGTATGCTCATAAAACATTCCCAAATAGGATACTTTAAAGAGTCTACCAAATTAGACTATTTTCTGAACCATTATTCGAAGTGCTCCGAAAAATATTTCGGGCATATTTCCAGCAAACACACATTTACGGCCATGTTCCGTTTTCGATCGAATTCCGATCGAATTTCATATAAAATTTGTAAACAAACGGCTTTGAATTCGATGTCACAATACAAAAAATCTGTTTTTTTTTATACAAATTCAAATCGTTGAAGAAAAAGCAAACAGAATGATTCATTTATAAAACAAATTTTTGTACTGAGACATCGAATTCAAAATCGTTTGTTTACATATTTTATATGAAATTCGATCGAAAGTTGGAACATGACCGATAAATGGAATATTTTGGCAAGTGTATAGCAGGTTGTAAAATGTTGGAATTTGAATTGCAGATTCACTGCATATTTTGAGAATGGGCGGAAAATAGACAGCTTGTGATATACACAACGCCTTTGCCTGTTTGAAATGTGTCGAAAAAATGTTTCTGAACTGTCAAAAATGTGGTATGCGATTAATTCAGACAAAATAATATTTAATTAGGGTTTTTTCCCAAGTTTTGCGTACTATTAGTAAAAGAGTATTAATTATAATAACAAACATCAAATATAACAAAGAAGTTTGTTTAAAAATGACAAATTACTCTTATATTTGTGAATTTGTCATTTTTAAATAGACTTCGTTGTTATATTTGATGTAAATGTTTATGCTCAGTGTGTGAAAGATATTTATTTACAGTTTGTTTCCAAAATATGTGACTTAAATAAATACAGCATAAATTTAAATTTGTGCTCGGAATAATTAATGTACAGACCAAGCCAAATTTTTGACTCTTAATCGTTGGGGTACGTATCATAAAATCTAATTCAATGTGCTGCATGTTAGACAGATTTCCATCATTGCTATATATTTAGTGCGTAAATGGAATATGTAAGAACATAAATAATACGTTCGCGTGCAAGATATGTAAATTTAAGTGCTCTAATTATTTAGGTTTTGTAAACTATTTTTCGAATAATGTTTCCATAATATCGACTAATTTGTAAGTTATATTTTATGGTAGTCTTTTAACAAATTGTAGCTTATTGTTCAAAAGTAGTGAAAATTGAATTAGAATTCAGTAGTTTTCGTTTTAACAAATTATTGTGCACTTGATTACGCATGTTTTGGCATTTTTCAAGAAGTAATTTTCATTAAAAAAAACCCTGGACTGAATAATTTCGCAATTTATGGCACCAATACTATTTTTGCGTTATCCCGGGATTGTTGAAGCTCGTACATTTTGCACATCACTACTACCTGCAAGAACACGTACTCGGCTGCGTATCGGTTGCTGCATTCTGCGGCGGCTGCGGCGATTTATTCCGATTGAAAACGCCGAACCAATTCTTGATCGGTAACTGTTTCCCAACAGGTTTCAATGGCAACCCGTTGCTGCTCTTGGCAGTTTTGCTGGTCAAAGTGTCTTCGGAAAACTGCGCCTGTTTTTGCGCCTGATGTGAGTATGCATGATATTTTCCTGGAAGCAGCAGCGACGTTGTCGTCGTCGGTCCATGACGGTCGTGGTCTCGCTTAGATTCGGGTTTTGCAAAATTAATGCCAAAGCAGGAAATTATTAAAATTAATGACAGCAGCAGGTGCTGCGTAGGCATCAACATGCCGTTTAATTTCTTCAGCAACATTTTAGATTAGCACAACAAGAATTTTCTTTAAAGTATTTAAGTTTCTTTTCAGTCACGATTTTTTAATTTTGCGATTTATTTAGAAGCATTAATCACACAAATTATTAAAGTATTTTTATTAAATCACTATTTATGTTGTAGTTTTGAATTTGCACTTCAAACAAAAAACTCAAATTAACCGAAATAAAATATATTAAGTTATTTGCATTAATTAGGTTATAGCAAATCGTCTATTGAGGTTGCGTCTCATTTAACCCAACAGTTAAAAATGTATCGCACAGCAAATATCGGTTATTCTATGCGTAACGAACGCATTGAGCAGAATTTTTATAATAATTATTTGGTTATTCACAGAATGTAAACAATTTTTGAAAAATTTTAACTCTCGCACACGATCGACCGTAACCCGCGTATGGCTGGCGAGATACTAAAACGTATCCATTGGAAGCGAGTCGCTCGTACGCATTGTTTTTGTAATACTTTTGCGCAGAGCGCAGTCGTGGCAGCACCGGCACTAGCACCAGCACTTTAAACAGCTACTTAAAGGCTTGGCTTGCCAAAGAAGTTGTGTTGTTGTTGTTTAAGAACAACAACAAAGATACGCAACCGAAGAAGAAGACGACACCAACAGACGCTAACAAGTACAATAACAACAACAATAGCAGCGGCAACAGTTGCTGTCATTATTCGTCGTGGAAGAAAGCTGCGACTTGTGACCAAAATACAATGAAAGAAGCTCGACTTCTGTTCTGCTGCGAGTCCATTTTCGTTTAGTCGCATGCACTTGTGTTATTCCAAAAATCATTTGTTGTAGTTGAGGAATGTGCGATCGACGCGTCGTCGAGGAGTTCTTTGGGTTTGGTCAGACCGGTGGGCATTAGCTGCGGCGCGGCGCTGCTTTTGTTTGTGGCCAACAACACTGCAAATATTTGTTTTAAGTCGCAGTTGAAGAGTAGTTTATAACCAACAACCACAACAACTGCAAGCGACATGTTAAATGTTACCGTCATTCGGACTGTTTCAATGCTGAGTCTTTTGGTCGAAATTGTTCCTGTTTCTGCTATGCGAACCACACTTTATCTATTAATATATTTATATTTAACTACTAGCTGAATCCGTGCACGACTCATTGTGTGGTGAGTTTCGGTGTGGTGAATTTAGGTGTGATGAGTTTTGGTGTGGTGAGTTTGAGTGTGGTGTATTTTATTGTGGTGAATTTTAGTGTAAGTTTAGTGTAAGTTTTAGTGAGGTGAGTTTTAGTGTGGTGAATTTTAGTGTGGTGAATTTTAGTGTGGTAAATTTTAGTGTGGTGAGTTTTAATGTGGTGGTTTTAGTGTGGTGAATTTAGTGTGGTGAGTTTTAGTGTGGTGAATTTTAGTGTGGTGAATTTTAGTGTGGTGAGTTTTAGTGTGGTGGTTTTACTGTGGTGAGTTTAGTGTGGTGAGTTTTAATGAGGTGAGCTTTAGTGTGGTGAATTTTAGTGTGGTGAGTTTTAGTGTGGTAGTTTTAGTGTGGTGAGTTTAGTGTGGTGAGTTTCAGTGTGGTGAGTTTTAGTGTGGTGAATTTTAGTGTGGTGAGTTTCAGTGTGGTGAATTTTGGTGTGTTGAGTTTTAATGTTGTTAAAAATTCTTTGAATCCGTTACACAAATTTCTTAAATTATTTCACCCACATTTTCAAATTTAAATTTATAATAAAAAATATATATTTTCATTAATATATTATACATTTTCAGTTTTCGCTGGTATTCTGCAACATGACTTCTAAAATATTGAAATTCGAAATATCGTGCATGTAAGTTTTAGACTTAAAGGTTAGAATGAGTACCTGGCTGGAAGTTTATAGTTTTCAGTCACCAACAAAGGATATTCCAAAACGAAAAAGTCGCAAAACGCAAAAAGCAACGTTTAACGAATACGCAGCTCTGAACCAAGACGAGCACGATATTGGCAGTCGAAACAGTGATAGCAGCGACGTTGGCGAAGAGGAGGATCTTTTTGTGTGTCCAGCGGGTACATCGGGTCGCCATAAAATTCGCCGTACGATGGCCTTTGAATCGTACTCGATGCGGGACAACCTGGATAGCAGCCGTACGGTAAGTAATACTTATTGCTGTAGCTTTCGGACAGTACAAACAAACTTTAAAAAGTCTTATTTAAAATAATAAATTTTGTCCTATATAAGAGAATATTAAATAAAAGTTTCACTCTAAAAAGAAACAGTTAAATTTTGCATCGAAATTAAATTAGGAAAATGTCATTCAAATAAACGAAAAAAGGAGTTATCTTTTTTCTTATTGTTTGAAAACATTGGCACATCTTCATAGACAATTTAAAGTCAACTTTATATTTAAAATAAGCTTATAGACAATTTATTCTATACAAAATTTGTCAAAAAGGATCGAATTTATTTTTAAAGTTGACTTTAAATTGTCTATGATTATGCGCCATTAAATTGAATCCCGTACCGGCTTTTTTTTTTCATTTTTATGGAACGCAGCTAATTATATTACAAAAGAAATTACTATCAGTTAGTGTGATGTATTTATTGACTCTCATAGCGTATAATTGTTAGTTTAGACGGACTCTTGTATTTATACTCTGAAGTAATTGTTGTTGAAAGTTTAAATTGTCGATTTGTCACACAAACCCAGTTTTTTATTATTTTAATTGCACATGATTCCAGTAGACAAAATAAATAGAAAACAATGATGCAAAACTCTTTGGTCAGCATGTTTTTTAAACTTCATAAAATTATTCAATTAAACAACTGCAAAATTCTACAATTATGTATATTAAATGCCATAAAATTATTTTATTAATAATTTGTTTTATACCATTAAACTTGTTTGAAAAGTTGAAATCAGCGACATTCAATGACGAATCCACGGAACTCAAACTCAATTTTTTTTTTATTGTTAATTCAAAAAATGATGTCACTAGAATTTCTGACTTTTTTATAGAACTCGTTTTCGGTTTGTTTTACATTCGATATCTCATATCAAATCTGAGATATTCAGCATCAACTTTGCTCCAAATCGCAGATTTGTTCCTATTTAACGCAAATGCAAATCTGGTTTATCGTTTTTCTCGAAATCGAATCAATGGCGTATGAGTCACACAAATTCTCAGGTGACGAAATGTAATATAATAGTAGTAAACTGTCTGTATACCTGTAGGAATTGTTACTTGAGTAGTTACCGAAAAGCATTAGCAAATACTTTATTTTGTACAAATGCTTGCTAAGTCCTAATGACAAAAAAAATATCTAAAAGATCTTGGTTACAATTTTTGGTTAATGTGAGCTGAATAAATCGACGCCTCTTACGAAAACCCACACGTTTCAATTTGCTTACGCAAAAGGTACATTAAAAAAATGTTTCATTAAAACAAGCATAAGTTTATTTTATTCACGAAAAGAAGCATTTTATTTTTAGTCACTCAAAGAATCTCATTCTCGTTTTCTCCAGGAACAGAAGCATAACTTTATCTTTCCCACGAAAAGAAGCACATTTATATTTTATCTACGAACAAAAGCGCATTTTTAATTTCACCACGAATAAAAGCATATATGTATTTTTGAGAAAGATATTCCAATATACATTTTTGTGGTTGATTTTTCATTGATGACGTGGTTTCCAGGTGTGTCAGTGTACATTTTTTTGATGAAACTGTTCCAATGAATAATAGATTCACATCTAGGTGCGTCATTGGAACTTTTTTTTGATGAAACTGTTCCAATGGGGATAGATACACATGCATATACGATTTGGACAGAACCCACTTGTGTCATTGGACATTTTTTTGCAAAAATTTCGAATTTTCTAGAATCTAACTGCGACATTGGATTTTTTTTTTAATAATTTGTTCCTTTAGGTTTTGGCCAGAACTCAACTGTGTCATTGGACATTTATTTTTTTTTTTTGAAAAAAATTTTTTTTTCGGATTCGGAGGAACACATTTTTTCAAAAAAAATGTCCAATGAAGCAAAAATGTTCTGGCCAAATCCCAAAGAAACAAATTTTTACAAAAAAAAAATGTCCAATGACGCATGTGTTTTCTGACAAATTCCAATGGAACAAATTATTCAAAAAAAAAAATATGTGACCCAAATCCCAATGGCCTAATTTTGCTTTTGTGTACAAATAGGCTACTGGAATAACTTTCTTGAAGAAATATATATTATTTTATTCTTGGCGAAATGATAGATTCTATTTTTTTCGTAGCTAAATGTGTTTCTTTTCGTAGCGAACATAGAGTCATGGCTATAAAACGTATATGCTTCTTTTCTTGGGTATAATAAAAATGAGATTATTTTCATGGGGAAACTGAACTAGTGCTTCTTTTCGTAAGCAAATTGAAACGTGTGAGTTTTCGTAAGAGGCGTCGAAATGAATTATTTTAATTTTCTTATTTTTTGTATTATTTTTTGTAGTTAATATCAAAGTTTGAAAAAATTATTTATAGTACAAAAAATTTCCAAATGTCGATTTTATTAATCTCTGAACTTTCTCTTGCGGCCCTAAAATGTTTGAGAACTACTGCTTTAAAAATTTGCAAACAAAATGGTCAATAAACTCGTTAGCATAATAAGCCACGGAAACATCTCAGCAAGCGGCTCGACTCGGCTCCACTTTCTCAAAACGTTTTGCTTTCTGCTTCGTCTTCCGCTCTGCCTCCCACGCACTTCCTTCAACCTACCTCCAACAGAGTGTGCAGCAACCAACTCAGCTTTTGGTCTCTCTCTATCCCTCTCTTGTACTTTCATTACAATCATGACAAGCACGTTGTTTCACTAACACGTTATGTGGCAAACATTCATCGGCTTCTTTTTGTTTTGTTTGCGATTTTCGTTAAACAAATTGTAGCGCCCCCTCTCTTCCCCTGCTCAGCATCGTCATTGCGCCTTATACAGGGGGCTTTTAGGCAACACGCTGGAGCCAACAACTGCCAACTCGTCGTCGTTAGTTCGTGCGTTCGTTTTTTCATTTCGCCGCGTCAGACCACAGACGACTGTTTTCGAGTTGCATCTTCGTTGTTGAGTTTGATGCAGCAGCAGTAGCAGTAGCATTCCTCCGTTCCATTCAGTGGCTAATGAGCAATCGTCGTGGCAGGTTGTTTTGTTCGTTGGTTCGAAGTCTGTCTTGCGTTCGCGTTCAAGAGTGAACGTATTCCATAACAATTTTCGGTCTTTGTTTCTGTTTTTATTTATTTTTGTTTTAATTTGTAAGTAATTTCTGCATTTGTGTTTGTTGTAGCGGCGCATTCGTGTAGCACGTGTGAAATCTAAATAAATGGTTACATATAACACATATATATTATGGAATAAAAACAAGTAAAAGTGTCATTACATCTGCAGCTAGACAACGATATTCTGCGCTTAATGCACAGGCGGTGAATGGTGAACAAAATACATTTTTTTTGGATATTTTTAAATAAACTTTAGCTTTATGATAGTCTTATAAAAATAACTAAGTAAATTCAATATGCACGACTTACTCATTGTGAATATTTGCGAAATACATTTAAATTATTGTAACCTAACCTCATTTATGACAAAATATTTATATTAGTGTTATATTATAACTGTGTTTTAAGTGCATGTAAAAAAAAACAAAAAAAAATTTAGTCATTTTTTAATTTCGATGACCTCTCTTTCGAACAACTTACTTTCATTGTAAACCGTTTATTATTTGATTTTGTGCACGACCTAATTAAAAATCAGTACTTTAGTTAAGTTTAAGGATTTTACTTCCGTTTTGTCCATGAGATTTCAGTCTAAAATCTATTGATTTAACTGCGGAAACAACATTCCAACAAAAGCGAAAGTGATCATTGGTGGAATTTACTATGCGTACCACAGATAGCGTACGACGACATGAAAGTGAAAGTGCAGTGCGGCGCTCAATTTAAATATGAGGCAGCATTGATTATAGCAACATTTTGAAAACAGTTTCGTCGTGATATTTTGAATTCAAGTGAAGTGTTTACCAATATTAATTTGTTATTTTTATTATTATTTTTTTTATTGTTGCTTTAATTAAACAACGCGCTATTGTGACTTAATTTATATCAAGTTAGTCAAAAATCGAAATTCGAAATCGAATCGAAAATCGAAAAAAAGTAATAAAAATTACTTGCGTGCTTAAAATTATCCCATAATAAAAATTAATATAAAAAAATCAGAGTTCAGAGATTAAGCTTAACCTTTTCGCAAAAATTAAAATTAAAGAAAACAAAAAAAAGTTTTGGTCTGAGAGAAACCTTTATTTTTGAAACTTTTCAGTTTCGGTGTGAGGGAAATCGGTTGATTTTGGTCTAAGAAAACCTTTATTTTTGAAAATTTTCGGTCTGAGAGAAACCATTATTTTTGAAAAAACAACAATGTTCAAACATTTTCGAAAAATAAATTTCTTATAAAATTTTTTAGGCGACAAAAACAACGCAATGGTCAAAGTCACTATTTTCCAAAAAAAAAAAATATTCGACAAAAAAAAACAATGTTCGAAAATTTTCGAAAAAAAAAATTGTTGGGCGACAAGTATAACGCACTGGTCGAAATCATCATTTTCCATAAAAATAAATATGCGACAAAAACAACAATGTTCGAAAAATATTGTTAAAAAAATTTTTGGGCGACAAAAACAACGCAAAGGTCGTAATCACTATTTTCAAAAAAAAAAAAAATCATGTTCGAAAAATTTGGAAGAAAAAATTTTATAAAAAAAAGTTGGGCGACTAAAACAACACAACGGTCGAAGTCACTATTTTCCAAAAAAAAAAATATAATTCGACAAAATAAAAACAATGTTCGAAAAATATTGTTTTCCAAAAAAAAAAAAATCGACAGAAACAACAATGTTCGAAAAATAAATTTCTTATAAAATTTGTTTAGGCGACAAAAACCACGCAATGGTCGAAGTCACTATTTTCCAAAAAAAAAAAAAAATATTCGAAACATAAAAACAATGTTAGAAAATTGTCAAAAAAAAATTGAAAAAAAAATTGTTGGGCGACAAATATAACGCACTGGTCGAAATCATCATTTTCCAAAAAAAAATATATATTCGAAAAAAAAACAATGTTCGAAAAATATTGTTAAAAAAAAATTTTTCGGCGACAAAAACAACGCAAAGGTCGTAATCACTATTTTCCAAAAAAAAAAAATGTTCGAAAAATATCAAAAAAAATGTTGGGCGACAAAAACAACACAATGATCGAAATTACTATTAAAAAAAATAAATAAATGTTCGATATAAACAATAATGTTTGAAAATTTTGGAAATAAAATGTTGTTTAAAATTTTTTTTTTGTGACAAAAACAAAATAATGGTCGAAATCAACCTTTTCAAAAAAAAAAAAAAACAACAAAAACAATATTGTTCGAACAATTTCGAAAAAAAAAATTGTTAAAATGCCTGATGTCTTAAACGCACTTGGGTGCTTCTGTAATCCCACTGGAATAGATTTAATTGTTAGTTTTTAGTTGGGAAATAAATTTAATTCTGCCCATCTCTTCGAAGAGAGATCTCCTTTCGAAATCAACCTTTTAAAAAAAAAAAAAAACGACAAAAACAACATCGTTCGAACAATTTCGAAAAAATATTGTTAAACTGCCTGATGTCTTAAACGCACTTAGGTGCTTCTGTAATCCCACTGGAATAGATTTAATTGTTAGTTTTTTAGTTGTGAAATAATTTTAATTCTATTAGGCGCTGTCGCCGGTATAAAAAATATATATTTTCATGATCAGCATCACTTTTCGAGTCGATTCAGCCATGTCCGACTGTCTGCCCCCATACACGATAACTTGAAAATTGATTGATTGAAAAAAAGTAATAATACCTCGTGGCTTCTTAAAGGCAAAATAACGATTCGCGTGAAAATTCCATTTGCAACGTGTTTTTTAAATCAAACGTAATTTAAAAAAAAAACAAATATGACGAAATAAGGTTCAGGTGTGGGAATGGTACACATACGTCATGATGTATCAGGTTTTCACTAAAAATTTAATTATTCACAAATATTTCGAAATTTATTTTCACTTAAAATTAAAATTTTTGAAAAACAAATTGTACACTAAAAATATATCAAATGTTTTATGAAAAACTAATTTTTGATTAATATATATTTTTTTACATACAAATATATTTTTTTCATAAAAATATTTTTTTCTTAAAAATCATTTTTTTCATAAAAATATATTTTTTCTTAAAATATAATTTTTACTTTAAAATAATATTATTTTTTATTTTAAATATATATTTTTTACTTTAAAATAATATTTTTATTTTTACTTTCAAAATGTGCCACAATGGTCTTGTAACCCAGCATACATCTTTGTTTATTTTATAAATTTATTTTTTAAATATCTAAATTTTCACTATAATTGTTGGTAATTAATTATTTTACTAATTTTATTCGTTATCACGCCGCGCCGTGTTAACCGACATTCAATTAGATGAGAGCAATTATATTCAATTTCCTCGCCCATCACCTCCCTCCCTCCCGAGCACTGGTGGCTCGTAAAAATGTCAAAACCAACTGCCCTCCTTCCCTTGAAAGTTATTTATGTGCTCCATTTTCATAAGTTTTACAGCTTTTTTGTAACTTTTAAACTCTACTTCAGTGACTGAAGAGCTTAAAGTATTTTTAAAATTCAATTAGCGTACAACAAAATTGTGAATTCTATTGAAATTCTAAATAAAAATAAAAAAAAGAAGCCTACACTACAGGCAGGCGGCAGCATGAATAACGAGAAGGACGAATGGCGGCAGCGTCCGGGACGCAGCTCAACGCAATGCGAAACGAAGCGATGTCAAATACTTGCATCGTTAAAAAGTCGCCCCCAGAGACGTGCCTCAATTGTTGTTATTGTTGTAGGCTTAGTTATTGTTGTTGTCGTTATAAGTTGACATTGACACGAGTGCAAATCCGAATGCGAAAACCCAAACGAAGGCAAACGTAAGGACGAACCCAGCGGCAAGGGCTAAGGCAACACACAACAGCAACAATGAAGTAAATGAAATGAGGCAAAATGGCCGCAAGGTGTACGACGAAGTGCGATGCAGTGTGTGAATTTCCTACTTATTGCGATTATGGCCCAGCGGAATAACCGCGTCTAATTAATGTATTTTTCTATGGACAACGAGTAATACCTCCAAATGAAATAAAACCCAAAATAAAAATTAAATAAGCTCCACATTTTTAGGGTTTATTTCATTTTAGTTGGGTGCTATTTGATATTTTTCAAATAATTATTATTTCATTTTAAATTTATTTTGGGTCTTAATTCATACAGTTTGGGGATTATTATCATAATTTTCATAATTTCATTTTTAAAAATTTACGTCTTTATTTAAAATAATTATTTATGTGTCTGTCTTTCACAAATAAAATAATATGAATTTAATTATAATGTTCTGTAACAGACGCATGTGGGCATTTCATGGGGTTCCGGACGGTACGCTTAAAACTTTAATATCTCGAAGGAAAATTAATGAATTTACTAGGTCTAAACATATGCAAAAAATTAAAGAATTCTATAAGGTAGATCAAAAGATATAAATTAAATAGTTGTTTCGGACGGTACAAAAACAGAAGTAAATGTCGAGGTTCATATGAATATTCGTATGAATTATTTTTTGAATTATTTTAAAAAAATAGCTGAAATCATGTGCTTTAAATGTATATTTACACATTGTTTCCAAAGTTTATAGTTTTTTCATAATAAATCACAGAAAAATTCCGAACGGTACAATTTTTTTTTCTGTTTCTAAAATTACTTTTTGCATACAAATTTTTTTTTTTAATAATTTAGAAAGATAGCTGGGATAATTGACTTTATTTTTGTATATTTACACTTTGTTCCTAAAGTTTATAGTTTTTTCGTAATAAATCACAGAAAAATTCCGAACGGTAAAATTTTTTTATTCTTTTTCTAAAATTACTTTTTGCATACAAATTATTTTTTTTAATAATTTAGAAAGATAGCTGAGATGATTTACTTTATTTTTGTATATGTACCATTTGTTTCTAAAGTTTATAGTTTTTTCATAATAAATCACAGAAAAATTCCGGACGGTACAATTTTTTTTTTCTTTTTCAAAATTAATTTTTGCGTACAAATTATTTTTTTAATAATATAGAAAGATAGCTGAGATAATTGACTTTATTATTGTATATGTACACTTTGTTTCTAACGTTTATAGTTTTTTCGTATTAAATCACAGAATAATTCCGGATGTTCTGTATGAAATTTTGCAGTACGATTTTTTGTTAGAAATAATTTTCGATCTGATAATATATCGTCACTGTCATGCTAAAGGGGCGAATGTGCATTTTTAAAAATGTTGGGATTTCAAATTTTAAAGTTTGAAGTGCTTTAAAAATTAGCAAAATTTATATTTTTTTCAATTTTTTCAGTTATTTTGGTTTATTTGTCAATTATCATAACGTATATAAAATATCTTTAGATTTGGACAACCTACTGAATTTTTGTAAGGCATATCCTGATCAAAACGCAAATATTTTTGTTTTTTATGATATAACTTTTTATTAGCGCAAGGTAAAATAGTAACGTAGATAAAATTGAAAATCTTGTCATGCCAAAAGGGCGAATCATTTCGTTTTTTGCTACAACTCTTTAATCGTAAAAGATAAAATAGTAATATAAAGGCAATTATTGTTGGTTTTAATAGCACCTATCGATCTGCGTCATTAATTAAAAATATTTTGCCAAACATTAATTTGTTGTTTGCAGGAAAATTTGTTTGGTAAAATATTTTAAAATACTGGTGCTGATTGATAGGTGCTTCATAGGTGCTTCAAAAACAAACACTTAATGGCTTTACACTTATATTTTATCTTGCACTAATAAAGAATTATAACAAAAATACGAAGAAATTTGAAAAATTGAAAAACTTATGCCAAAACGGCGAATCTTTTCGTTTTTTTGCTATGACTCTTTAATGGTACAAGATAAAATAGTGATGTAAAGGCAAGTATTGTTTGTTTTCAAAGCACTTATCGATCTGCATAATTAATTAAAAATATTTTGTCAAACATTAATTTGCCATTTGTTATTTGCAGGAAAAATTTTTTTGGCAAAATATTTTAAAATAATGATGTCAATCGATAGGTGCTTTAAAAACAAACAATTAATACCTTTACATCACTATTTTATCTTGCACCAATAAAGAATTATAACAAAAATACGAAGAAAATTGAAAAACTTATGCCAAAAGGGCGAATCTTTTCGTTTTTTTTGCTATAACTCTTTAATGGTATAAGATAAAATAGTGATGTAAAGGCAATTTTTATTTGTTTTCAAAGCACCTATCGATCTGCATAATTAATTATAAATGTTTGGCAAAATATTTTTAATTAATGATGCAGATCGATAGGTGCTTTAAAACAAATAATAAATGCCTTTACACTACTATTTTATCTTATACCAATAAAAATTTATGGCGAAAAAATGAAAAGATTCGCCCTTTTGGCATGACAAAATTTTCAAATTCGCCCTTTTGGTTTTGTCTTTTGTGGTTATAAACATCCAACAAAATGACACGCGATTTTAGCACATCATACTTGAGGATAAAGTACATTCATAAATGTAAAAAAACGCAAATGTCAACCAATTCACTTTCGCCCCTTTGGCATGATAGTGACGATATCACAAATATTTTAAACATATTTTTTAAATGAAAAGAAAAATTTATTACTATATTTTTTATTATTTAAAAAATTTTATTTTATTAAAATTGTAGATTTGATATATTTATTGAAAATTTAGACCCGATACCATCGTTATAGCACTTATTTTGTTTTCTATTCATTTGATTAATTTTATCAGAGGTAATTGACAAAGTCTAATCACGCTTGTTAAACACTATTTGGAATTTCGTTGTTAAAGTGTAGTTGACTGTCCCAAGATTAGATCACATGCCGGCAGAGATTATTGCTGGGCAATCAATCGAACCACCACAATAAATAATCACAACAATAAAGTTATTTTGAATTCGAAAGTCGTTTCTTGTGCAACATTTATTGATGCCCGATTGTAAATGATATTATTTGCCATGTTGGTTGCCATCGTGGCGTCGGATTTCAACGCGACGCAATTTCCTTAATTTAATTTTTTTTTTTTTTTGAGAGATATTATGGCGTTGTAAGCGAATCACGTAAGAACTTTGCACTGCGCATCATTTTCTGTTTGTACAAACCAAACAAACAAAGAAACACAAACATATTTACATAAATGCAATGCATTTTGCAGAAACTAAATTGGAGCGCAATGTTAAACATGCTTCCGACGATGATGTCGACTCGACTACAAAGAAGGCGTCGTCGCGCCTAGAAGCACACAACAAAAACAACAGCAACAACAAAATAAAATACAGTGCATCTGCACGAAAATTTGTTGAAAGAGCCCGCCAAACGACAACTCGAAAGCGGCGCACTGGTTGGAGGGAGGTCAATGTTTGGCAATTTGCATAAAGTAGTGGACAAAAATATTGCCTTATTGCTGCTGTTGCTTTTGTTGTTGTTGTTGTTGTTGTGGTTGTTGTTGTGCAAAGGACAACAAGGATATGTGCAGATACAACATTCATGGATGAACAACATTCATTTGGCACCAGCCACAGAGGTTTTTATTCGCATTTATGGTGTTTATGGCTAAATTCAGTGTGACTTCCTTTAAATGCAATTATAATTGTACTAAGTACCTATGGTATTCAAATTATTAAGTACCTACAGCGGTACGATGTCATTTAAAAAAATAATTTTCCTTGTTGACCTTGAAATTTTATGCGCTCATCAGGAGCACCCCGATAAGGTCTATCACTAAATTACGAGTACGACTCGAAACTATCCTTAGTACGTTTTTATAAATTTTACTAGTATTTCGTTTTTTTTTTACCCATTTTTTTTTCCCTTTTTTTTGTTTTCGCATTTTTATTTTTGTTTAGCTTTTGTTTTGAGACTTTGCTTATATTTTTGTATTTGTGCTTGATTTCTTAATTTTGTGCTTTTGTTTTTTTGATTTTGCTTTTGTGTTTTTGTTTTATGATTTTATTTTGCTTTTGATTTTGTTCTTATGTTTTTGATTTTGTTATTGTGTTTTTACTTTTGTTTGTGTTTTTGATTTGTCTTTTTCTTTTTGTGCTTTGTTTTTATTTTGTGTTTTAACCCAATTTTTAAGCATAGCTTTTCATATTTGTTTTTCACGTTTTTTTTTATTATTTTTTCTGTTTTTTTTTCTCGGTTTTTGTTTTTGCATTTTGTTTTGATTTGATTTTGTGTTTTTGCTTTTGTTTTGAGACTTATATTTTTGTTTTTGTTGTTTTTACTATTAATTCTGCGTTTTGAAAAAAACAAAAGTATAAAATTTTGTTTTTTTTTTTTATTTTGTGTTTTTGTTTTATGGTTTTAATTTTGCTTTTGTTCTTATGTTTTTGATTTTGTTATTGTGTTTTTACTTTTGTATTTGTTTTTTTTTTATTTTATGTTTTTGCTTTTGTATTTTTTTTTTGTATTTGAGTTTTTTGTTTCATGTTCGTAGCTGGTGTAAGTGCCGAGTTATATCGTTTTGAAAGTTTAGGTTGTATGGGTGCCGTGCTCCTTTGTCCAATCCTGCCCATATATAGCATATGTCACCGGACTGCATAGAATCCTCGTGCAAAATTTCATTTAGATCGGTTCAGCGGTTCCGACGTGATGCTGGAACAAACAGACTGACAGACCGACCAAGAGTTTAATATATATAGATATGATAGATATATAGATAGATAGATAGATAGATAGATAGATAGATAGATAGATAGATAGATAGATAGATAGATAGATAGATATACATCCCCACTTAGTGATGATTTTTATATTTTGAAGTGTTTTATAAAAATTGTAATAATTAAAAATCTTTTATTGATAAAATGGTTTGAAATTATTTCTGTTCTTGCAGTTTTATGTTTAAAATATTAATTTAAAAATTATAATCCATAGGAAAATAGATTTATTACAACCGCCGCCGATGTATTAATGACTTAAAAGTTTACAAAATCCAATTCGCGCTGCAGGCGCAACGTCAGACGCAAACGTCTTTCGGTCGCTTCGTACTTGGCGCTGCAGCGATCAACATCCACCTTGTGTGGCAGCGGCAATTTTAGGCGATACACTGACGTTGCCAAATCCACGTCCGTTGCCGTGATAGACAAGTCCATTTTGTCGGCTGCATTTGTCTCCAGCGGCAGCTGTATCACGATCACCAGATCTTCACAGCTTGAGGTCGCGTTGCTGCGATTTCCCATCTGTCGAATATAATTCAGAACTGCTGGGTTTGCTGCATATATAGAAAGATTTGTAGGCTCACCTGCAAAAACATGTCCTCCGTGCCAACCGCCTGGCGATAGGTCATCGTGTAGTCGGGGCACTTACGCGTCTCAAGCAGCTCGCTGTCCTCGCGTTCCTGCTGCGCCTGCCACTCTTCAAGGCTTTTAATGGGGGTTTCTGCCAGCTGCGCATTGGTTTTATTATCTTTATGTGGAACTGGCTGTGTTGGTGGCTGCCCTTTGGCTGGTCCAATATTGGCAGGATCTGCAAAATAGAACGAGATAGTTATCAATTCAGCTTCATTTTTATATAGTAGCTGGCTGGCTTACTCAATATTTTGCTTTTCATCAAAGGCGACGTCTCCTCCTCATCATCGCTGCTCGAGTCATCCGCTCGCTGCTTTGGATTCAATAAATTCTGAAGCAGTCGCAAGTTTTCGGGATTGTCAAAGATGGACATTATTTTCAAAAAGAACTTAAAACGCAATGAACAAATTGACTAAATAAAATTTGAGTTGTTGTTTATTGAGTGTTGATTGATCCAACACGACGACTATTGCGACTGTTGCTATGGCATACACAGTAAAACGATAAAACAATTCACTGCTCGTAAACAATCATGAAGCAAATGAAATTTCTAAATTTCAACTGCTGTCTTTTGAATTTCAACTTGAATTTCTGAATTTCAATTGAAGTCTTTTGAATTTCAAATGGAATTTCTTAATTTCAGTTGATGTCTTTTGAATTTCAATTGGAATTTCTGAATTTCAAGTGATGTGTTTTGTATTTCAAATGGAATTTCTGAATTTCAATTGATGTCTTTTGAATTTCAAATGGAATTTCTCAATTTCAATTGATGTCTTTTGAATTTCAAATGGAATTTCTGAATTACAATTGATGTCTTTTGAATTTCAAATGGAATTTCTCAATTTCAATTGATGTCTTTTGAATTTCAAATGGAATTTCTCAATTTCAATTGATGTCTTTTGTATTTCAAATGGAATTTCTGAATTTCAATTGATGTGTTTTGTTTTTCAAATGGAATTTCTGAATTTCATGTGATGTTTTTTGAATTTCAAATGGAATTTCTGAATTTCAATTGATCTTTTCTGAATTATATTTGTAAATGGTGTAAAGTCAGACTCTAGCAGTCGCCGTATATAAACAAAAATACTTTATTAGATTGAAATATGGAGCAATTCATGGAAATAAACATTTTATTTGATTCCAAAATAATAAAATCTTACTTAAACAGTCTCACATTTTTATAATATTTTGCCCAACCAAATTTTATTGCGTCGAGGTATTAAAAATATGGTATAAAAAAAACACTAGAAACATCACTCAGTCCAATAGCCTTGATGAGCTATTTGAAAGGACTGCTCTCTTGCTTTTTAATAAATTTATTTTAATTAGTTTTGCCATAAAATGGCCTGTCATAAGCGACCCTTAGTATTTGCTGGTTGGCTGAAAACAATTGCGAAAGTTCCATGGAATTCGTTCGCTTGACTGCACTTCTGGCCACCAATTGTTGTTGGAACCTACAACACTACAGCGCTTCAAAATGTAATATTGAGAAATTTTGTTTTCTATGTCAAGTGGCACAGTTTCAAGGCTCATTGAAGTGTTGTATTGTTATCAAAATTCTTCAGGAGCTGCGTTTATTACTAATCACTATCGATTCTTTTACCTGAAGTAATTTAACGTTTCTATTGTAGATTTATTTAGTGGTTGGAGGTGGAAGTTAATTAAATTGAGCTAATATGTTAGCATTAATTAAACAAGATTTTTTTTTTTAGTTAAAAACGCGTTTAATATGTAGGGGGTATTCGAGTATTTCATGTCTAAAACTCGTCGTACAATTATCGATTAGTAAGAAGACTAAATTTCTAATGACTATTGTTCAACTAATGACCCCTTGAACTACACTCGTTAACACTCCCCATACATTGGTAAAAATAAACATGCCAACTTTGACCCCTCAAAAAGGCTCCGTTTAGGAGATACAGCTGTTTTAAGATTTTTCTAAATTCACTATTGGTTTCTTTGAGTTCTAACACAATTTTGAATTTTTGAAAAAATCCCCATAATCCCATACATTGTCAAAAATCAATATGCCAACTTTTTCACCTCTAAATCGCTCCGTTTAAGAGATACAGCCGTTTTAAGATTTTTCTAAATATACTATTGGTTTCTTTGAGTTCTAACACAATTTTGAATTTTTGAAAAAAAATCCCCATAATCCCATACATTGGTAAAAATGAACATGCCAACTTTGACTCCTCTAAAATGCTCCGTTTAGGAGATACAGTTGTTTTAAGATTTTTCTAAATTCACTATTAGTTTCTTTGAGTTCTAACACAATTTTGAATTTTTGTAAAAATCCCCATAATCCGATACATTGTCAAAAATTAATATGCCAACTTTTTCACCTCTAAATCGCTCCGTTTAAGAGCTACAGCCGTTTTCAGATTTTTCTAAATATACTATTGGTTTCTTTGAGTTCTAACACAATTTTGAATTTTTGAAAAAAATCGCCATCATCCCATACATTGGTAAAAATTTACATGCCAACTTTGACCCATCTACAATGCTCCGTTTAGGAGATACAGCCGTTTTAAGATTTGTCTAAATTCATTATTGGTTTCTTTGAGTTTTAACACAATTTTGAATTTTTGAAAAAAAAACATTTGACCCCTCTAAAACGCTGCGTTTAGGAGATACAATCGTTTTAAGATTTTTATGTTTTTTTTTTACTTATGCTGCATAGAGATCTTAAACTCACAAAACCAATTACAATCCACAAATAATTTAATAAATTATTGTATTAAAATTATTATAAAAAAATATCATATTAATGCTTTGTTTGCTGTGTTTTTCTTTTAATTTTGTAGTCGGTTCGATTTACTAGTTTGTTTGTCAGCTTTTTATGTTCTTATTACAATTTACTCTTTGCTGTTTTTGATTTCTATGCTGAATGGAGCCAGTAATGCAAACACGAATCAGCACAACGAATGCCGAAAAACGCCTGGCAAACTGCCAAAATTAAAATTAAAAATAACGAACATAACACATAAATAGCAAACATGACAGTTTATGCTTGCATTCGAAATATTATGGAAACTACAATTCCCTTTTTTTTTTTGTCCTCCCTTAACAATTTTGGAACCTTCAGTTTCATGCATTTCTTTTCTCACTCTTGATAATACTCAAGGTGAACGTCACAATGTTTTTATGTTTAAATCTGTTAAAGTATTTTAATCTATATTATTGAATCATTTTATTAGAATTAAAGTAAATACACTCATTATAGACAAAACCAAGAACTACTGCAGATATCCTTTGATGCTGATTACAATTTGGCAGCCGCAAATTACTGACCATTTTCAGCATGCTACTGGTCCTGGTCGGGTCATCTCTTGTGGCAATGCATTTTGTAGACCTCAATATACGCCGCCGCCTTTGGCATGTGCTGAGCCGCATTGCTCATAATTTTGGTGTTTGCAACGCCACATTTTGAGGTTCGCAAAGACTCACTTGAAGTGTCACTAATTTAAAGAGCCACATGCAGCGACTGTTTCATGACCCCTTTTATGAGGAGTTGCGTTGCTTGCTGGCTGTCGTCTGCCGTCTTGGAAGGACGGCCAACATTTTATTTGGCAACGTTTTTGAGCGGTTGCCAAGTATTATTGAAAGATTGGTGTAGGGTCGGCCCCCAAAAAGTAGCACGACAGGACGGATGTCAAGGCTTTGATGCATTAATGTCAGCTGCTAAGTAGCATATGGAATTAATTTATATGTCGATCGAACACACAGCATAAAAATTACCTGTGTTTGTGCACAGAAAAAAAATGTACATCATATTGATGAATTCCGTTCTTCAAACCATAATTCAATGTATTGAAGAACCATTCCTAATTTTAATGACTAACGCCATCAATGTTATGAATCCTATCATAAATATGATGAACGCTTGGTAACTCTCGAAAAAGTTTTCTTCAATATGATGTTCATCTGTATGTTCATCAAAAAAGTTATATTTATAAAAAATATATTTAAAAAAACATTTTTTTTTTGTCGAAAAAAAAATTTTTTTTCGGCAATTTTTTGTTTTCGGACAAATTGTTCGAACATTTTAATTTCCGAAAAATATTTTTTTTCTGATTTTTTTTTTAATTTTTTTTCTGATTTTTTTTTTTTGAAAAAAAAATTTTTTTTTCGCATATTTTTTTAATTTTGTTTCTGTTATTTATTTAATAAAATTTTTACAACACGTTTTGAATTATTTTCTAAAACAATATCCATCATATTGAATACATTATTCATAAATATTATGAACAAATTCATCAATATGACGATTCAAATTCATTGTATTGATTATTTCGTTCTTCACTATGATGTTCGATGGTATGAAATAGTTCATATATATATAATGAATGCATTCATCAATATATCATTTAATGGACGTTAGTATCAATATGATAAATCTGGTAGTTGATGAAAAAATTCATTATATTTATGAATAAATTCATCATATTGATGAATTTATTTTTTCTGTGTGTGTTAATTCGAGTTTTTTTGTTTATTTGTATCAATATTTAACTATTTTTTTGTAATGTATAGAAGTAACAATTGAAAGGTTAATTTATTTATTTAAACGTTAATATCTATTAGATTAGAGATTTTACTTTTAGAACTTTCCACAAATTAACAGACTTTGGCCAGCCCTTCTAAAGATAACAGACATTCATTATGCCATATCCAATGAGTTATCTACAGTCATTAGCATATTCATTGTCACACAAACACATTAACACCTAGGTGTTACATCTACACCAGCTCTCAATTCAAACAATTCGATAGGGATGTTAGCGACGCAATTTAAATACAGATTTTTTAAAAAAGTGCACCAGACACACTGTGTTTTGATAAATACTAGAAAAACTTTTTCTTTTTATACCAACATTTCCTAAAATCCATAAATATGCTAAAAATTAGTTTGATAAAATTTAATTCCTTGAGCAAACATGAATTACATTCTCAAGTTTTACCCCCTTATTTTGTAAAACTAAACGAAAAGTGATTCGTCAGAAAAAAAAGCCCAAAAATTCATTGACAGAATGTTTTGCATTAAATGAAATAAAAACGACAACAAATTGAACAAATAAACAAAGCTGTAACTGTTATTTGTGACGACTTATTTTTCGTTTCGTTTTACAAAATATGGGGGGTAAGACGTATGAGTAACACATATTAAATAAAACTTGGCATTTTCAGTAAGATACAATTATTCTATTAATATTTGGATTAAAATCATCATGTTAAAATAAATTTACAGTCAACACTTTGAGAAAAATTTTATGTTCAGTAAATAAAATCAATTTCATAAAAATGTTCGATATTGAGTAGAAATTTAATAAACGTTAAATAAATAATTAGAACAAATATTTTATCATTTCATTTGCTGTTTAACCTTTTTCTTAATTTTATTACATTAAAGTTACATTTTTATTTCTCATAAATTCCAAAAATAAATTTCTTTTATATAAAGTAACTTTATCTCTTTGTTAGAACTCATCGGAAGATTTTTTTTATTTCCTTTTTTAATATCAAAAAAAGCATTCAATTAAAGACATATCCTGTTAGGTTTTGTAACAGTTGACTGCCAACCAACCATCTCCAAATAATGACGCATCACATCAGATGTTCATCAATTTTGCATGTCGGTCGGAAAGTCCTGTTGTGAAGTCGTCGTCTTGTTAGAAGTGAAGTGAATGGGGGGAAGTGGCTCATAATCGGTGCTTGCGGCTTCCGGTCGGTGGTACGTACATCACTTGTCTGTCATCCTAAGAGACCGCCTGCCTGCCTGCCAAGTTGCCGAGTACTATGCGCGAACATTATTTCAACGTCAACCGACAACATCAGGACGTTGAGAAGTTTTTTTTATAATTTTTAATTCCTTAATGCAGCAATTTGTGACAAGCAATTATGTACTTAGTTAAGTGATTAATAAGCTCCGCTAGAGGAATCAAAACATGAACATCAGCATTAATTGATTTAGTTAATTAATTTGTTAATAAATTAATTACAAGTATGAATACTAACTCTTTCTTAGAGTTGATTATTTTTTATGTTGCAAATTTGTAGATATTTTGAATAATAACAATTTTGTATTTTATGTCAAATAAGAACTGTGTTTTAAAGTGTGTTTTTTATTTTGCACTTTAATTAATACTGATTAGAATTATGTTTAGTAGGGTTGCTATTTCTAAAGACATAATTAAAGTGAATGCTTATTGAAGTCTATAAATGTCAGCACGATCTTTGTATGTACACTTAGAAAATATAGCACTTAAAGCAGTACCTTTAATATATATATCGGAATATTTTTGATCGATGAAATTCAAATTTTAAAAATTCATTACTTAATTCTTTTTTTATAATATTGAGTAATAAACTTAATTAGTCTAATCAATAAACTTAATAAAGACGACTTTTTAAGTAATATCAGCTTTTTTTGACAATTTTCTCATATATATTTATTTGTCAAAAAGCTGATACTATCTTTAAATTCAACTTTATTTCGTATAAGACTGAATATCTACCTACAACAATGACATTTCCTAAAACGTTGCTATTTTAATCAAAGTTACCACATGAACTGACAACACTTGACATCGGCGATCTGTATCTCTGGATACCAAAAGAATTCCGTTCCATTTTGTTATTTGTTTCCAGCAATAACGTGGGAACTACGAAATATTCCCTAATGAAATATTCCCGAATGAAATAAACCCGAAAAGAAATGAAATAATAAAAAATGATTAAATACACCAAAAATTTAAATAGCATCCATAACAAAAATGGTATGAACGCAAAAAATGTGTGTTTTATTTGATCCCCAACAAAAAACAAGACAACATTTCTGGAATTTTTCAGGAATATTTCGGGCATATTTCCCGCAAACGCACAGCTAAATGGAATATCATGGCAAGTGTATAGCACCCCATAAAAATTCCACAAAAATTTACAACCTTCTATACACTTCACATAATCTATCTATTTATCGTGTGTTTGCCGGAAATATGCCAAAAATTTTGCCTGGGGCAGATTGTAAAATTTGATGCCTTTTTAATGGCAGATTCACGCCATATTTGGGGAGCGGGCATAAAACAGACAGCTTTTGATACAAATTTCGTCTTTGTCTGTTTGAAATATGTCGCGAAAATATTTCTGAACTGCCTCGACCTTGACAAAAAATCTGTCTGGCGGAACTCCCAATAAAATAATTCCCAAAACTAATGAAAGAATTTCCAATTTTAACACCCAAATTGTTCTGCTAAAAACAAATAATGAAAAAAAACCCCATTAAGTCTAACAATATGTAACTTATATCAGTTCTTCGGTGTGAAGTATAATTTTTGAAAATCAATAAAAATTTATTTGAAATTAATAGACTTCTTCTTTTTTAAAAATACGTATTTGTGTTGTATTTGCCTTTTAGAAAACATTTTCATGAAATTCAGATTTTTTTTTTAATTCATTAAATAATAAAATAGCCCCCCAACAGAATGAAATATCCAAATTAAATTTGAAATGAAATGCACTCAACAAAGTTTTCGTTTGGGCTTTATTTTATAGCAAAAAATTAAATACCACCCAAAACTAAAATATCAAAAAATTAAACATATTTAGGGATTATTTCATTGGTGGTATATTTCATAGCGCCATAAGGTGTTGTCCAAATGGTTCAGACCTTGCAAAATTAATATAAAGCACGACTGCACAGAAAAAAAAAATCATCAATATGATGAATTTATTCATAAATATTATGAATGTTCGTTGATAGGAACATTCATAATATTTATATTTACCAGATTCATCATATTGATACCACCGTTCATTAATTGACATATTGATGAATGCATTCATTATATATATGAACTTATTCATACTATCGATCATAGTGAAGAACGAAATATTCAATACAATGAATTTGAATCGTCATATTGATGAATATAATCATAATATATATGAATAATTTTATTTTTTACGAAATTTTTCAAAATAAATTTTTTTTTAGAAAATAATTTGAATAAATGTAAATGTATTAAAAAAAAAATACAAAAAACAATTTTTTTTTAGAAAAAAAAATTGTTAAAAAAAAATATTGTCCGAAAAAATTATTTAAAATTTTTTTTTTTTTTAAATGTATAAAAAAGATATAAAAAAAAATGTATAACAAAAAAAATGTATAAAAAAAAATTAAAAAAAAAAAATAATTTTTTTTCTAAACATTTTTTTTAAATATATTTTTTATAAATATAACTTTTTATCAATTAAAAATTTTAATTATAAATATATTAATAATTATTTTACTAATTTATGTATGCCGAGCAAGCATTATATAAGAAATAAAATACAAGAACTACTAGAGAACTGAGAAGTACGACAAAAAATGAACGAACATAAATATTTTGATTGAAATTTGGTTTAATGAACAGCATTCTTCAATATGAAGTACATATATGTTGTATATTATGTTTTTCTTCATTAATTATGATGAAACGTATTCTTCACATAAAATTCATCATTTTGAAGAACACTTTTTAAACAGTTACCACGCGTTCATCGTATTTTTGATAGCATTCATAACATTGATGTCGTTAGTCATTAATATTATGAACAGTTCTTCAATACAATGAATTATGGAATTATGGTCATCAATGTACATCATGTACATTTTTCTTTCTGTGTGGGTAGTTATTTTTTTCCAAATTTATATAATTATGTTTCACTATCTGCACCATCATGTTGACTCGTTTTCCATTATCCATATTTGTTTTCTTATTTTCTTCGTTTGCAACTATTAACGCACTGTCGTCCTTCGAGCTGTTACATTAATCAAAGCACAACATCTGTGTGTGTGCGTATGTGTGAATGGATGTGAGTCTACTATATCCTTGCCCAACACACACACACATATGTGCTAGTGTGTATGAAATGTTTGATTTTGACTTATTGACTATTGACAAGGTTGCATAAAAAATAAAATGAAATCATTTATGTATCTTGTTGCTCTGCATGTATCTCGTTGCTCAGTTTTACCAGGGATGCAGAGATGGGGGCAGCAGATTACATGCAACGATTGATTTCAAATTGAATATCAAGGATTTAATGGCTATTTGTAATCACTTGTGTCTATAAATTAGTGTAAATCATGTAACTTTAGCTTTTTCGTAATTTATTCATCAAATTAGTCTATGTGCCATAGACTTTTAAACATAATTAAATATAAGTTATGCAATGTATAATAATTTGCTTAAATTTGCCCCTTTATTCGTTTCGTTTTACAAAATAAGGGGGATAATTTAAGTAAATTTTATAAAAGTGATTCGTCAAAAAAGTTTGTTTGCATTAAATAAAATAAAAACGACGACGAAATAAACAAGTAATGAAAAGCTGCCCTCACAGAAAAGACAATGTACATCATATTGATGAATTCCGTTCTTCAAACCATGATTCATTGTATTGAAGAACCTTTCATAATATTAATGATTAACGACATCAATGTTATGAATGCTATCATAAATATGATGAACGCTTTGTAAAGTGTTCTTCAATATGATGAATTGTATGTGAGGAATACCTTTCATCATATTAATGAACATAAAATACAACATATCGTCGTTGTATAATTCAAAGTCTCCAAATAAATTTTTATGAAAATCTTAAATTTCAACTTTATTGGTAATTATTACAAAAAGTAATTGAAACATTTTTAAAGTAGCAATTGATAGATTCACATTTTCTTATCATTTGGTACAAATATTCAGCTCATCTATCAAATATTAACAGATATATTAAGACAAATGAACAATTAGCATTTTTAAAATGTAGTTGGTGACTTTTAGTTCTACAAGGACGATATATATTGTTCTTCATATTGAAGAATGCTGTTCATTAAACCAAATTTCAATCAAAATATTTATTTTTCGTTCATTTTTTGCCGTACTTCTCAGTTCTCAAGTAGTTTTCGTATGTTTTTTCTTATATAATGCTTGCTCGACATGCATAAATTAGTAAAATGTTTTCTAATATCTGTATTTATAAATACAATTTTTATTAATAAAAAGTTATATATAATAAAAAGTTATATTTATAAAAAAATGTCTAAAAAATAGTTATAATTTTTTTATATTTTTCTTTTATAATTAATTTTTAACGTATTTTTTTTTAATTTTTTTATTTCTGAAACGTTGTTTTTTTAATTTTATTTTTTAATATTTTTTTTTTAATACCATTTTTTAAGGAATTTTTAATTTTTTTTTCGGAAACTTTTTTTCGATTTTTTTTTAAATTAATATTTTTTTTTCCAACAATATTTTTTAAATATTTTTTTTTTTTTCAATTTTTTTCTAAAAAAAATATTTATTTTGAAAAATTCGTAAAATATAAAATTTTAAATTATTATATATTTTATGATTATATTCATCAATATGATGATTCAAATTCATTGTATTGAATATTTCGTTCTTCACTATGATGTTCGATAGTATGAATAAGTTCATATATATATATTGAATACATTCATCAATATGTCAGTTAATGAACGGTGGTATCATTATGATGAATCTGGTAGTGTGTAGAAAAATTCATAATATTTATGAATAAATTCATCATATTAATGAATATTTTTTTCTTTGCTGGAATTTTTGACGCCTCACTTTTCGTTTTGTTTTACAGAATAATGGGGGTAAATATTAAATTTTATATAATTTTTAAATATTTAAAAACTTTTATATAATTTAACATTGCTATAATTTTACATTATGAAAACCCCCGCCGCTTTTAAATATGTTTAAATTCAAGTTAGAACCTCACCCATCATGTATGTAGATAGGTGCATTGTTCCAACCAATTCGTGTTGATTAACTTTTATTCCCAGAGGACATATGTACGTTGTTTTCATTGTAAAATATGTCGCCTTGCATGCACATTGCACACAACATACTTTATTTTTGACTATGTGCTATATATTTTGACAATTAAGCACTTTCAAGCTGTTTGTTTTCAAGAGAATATCAATTTCAGGCGCATATTTCGTTCGCATTCATTTCTACTCTAAGCAAACATGAAACACAACGGGGTACGATGCCCATACTCCTTCCTTCCTGACTTAGTCAGTGTGAGGTTTGGAAAAGAATGGATATTTGCAAAAGCTGCATCTGTCATATAATTTTTTGTTTATAAGTGAAACTCAAATGGTGTCCATTAAAACTTATTGTCAAAATTTATTCTAAAACGGTTGAAATAAAAGTTTTTTCTCGTACACAGAAAAAATTTCACAAACTAACTGGATTCATCATATTGATGAATTCATTCATTGAATTTAAATCGTATTATTTAAATGTTTCTCATTTTCAATATTTTTTTAACATCAAATCTCAAATACAAATTTGTCTCCATTTACCTTTCTTGTAGGATTTTTACTATTTAATTGCTAATTATTCGGAGCCTCCATTTCATCATATTAATGAAAAGTGAACATCATATTGATGAATTTTGTTCATCAAACCATATTAATTTAAATATCATAAATCTTATAAGAATTATAAATACCTAAATGTGTAAATGAAGACCAGTTTTTGTTTGAAATTTGATGATATAAAATATATTAAAAATGAAAAACTCAGAAAAAATACGATTTTATTTCAATGAATGAAATCAGTAATATGATGAATACTGGTTGATGGTTAAATTATTTTTTGTGTAGTTTTTTCCTTAAAAGTTCAAATTATTAAAGAAAAATGTATAATATTTCAATGTATAAATGTATCTGTTGTACACAGAAAAAAAATGCATCAATATGATGAATTTATTCATAAATAATTTTTCCACCGATTACCAGATTCATCATATTTCTACCACCGTTCATTAAATGATTTATTAATGAATATTCATTATATGTAGGAAATTATTCGTACTATCGATCATTGTGAAGAACGAAATATTCAATACAATGAATTTGAATCGTCATATTGATGAATTTGTTCATAATATTTATGAATATAATGTTTATTTACGAATTTTTCAAAAAAATATTTTTTTTTGTAAAATAATTTGAAAAAAGTTTTTTTTAAATTTAATTTAAATAATAACAGAAAAAAAAATATACAATACATTAAAATAGTTTTCCGAACGAATTCAAATCCTTCATATGAAAGCAAAGTGATTGAATTCATTTAAGAAATATCCAATTCAAAAACGTTTCTTTACAAATCGTACAGAATTCTACCGGTCCGACTAAAATAGTTTATATCGCGTATTATTTGTGAAATGTTTGCGTTTTCAAACGGATATCGGTTACAATTTCTGTTTAAAATAATTGTATAGTAGCCTTAAAAAAAGGCTTCCACCTAAAACTATTATAGCTTACACATTGTCTTTTTTTCTTCTAATATTTTATTGCAGCTGCGAATGATTTAATGTATTTTATAACTTATTAACAAAAAAACCATTTCACGAAATCATCGCACATCTACATTGCGTTCAAAACCACAAAATGTCTGGCAACAATGGCTCCACCGCTGAAACGGCACAAAGTAGTGATCAGGTATGTACAAAAAACAAGAAATCATATGGCAACCAAATTAAAGAAAAATAATCAAAAAATATATATATAAGAAAATCTTAGTATTAGTCTGTCGAAGCGCAATGATTTCAGTAGTTATTAAGCTTTTCTAATTTGTTTGCGCGCCCGCAAGTATGCTTTGATATTCGTTTCGTTTGTTTTACGCTGGTGCTGCTGGTCGACAAAATAATTTGTACTTTGGTTGACTGCAAAGAGCCAGAGGAGCGAGCACCCAGAGATTTTCTTGCTGGCTCTTCTTCTTTATGTATTTTATACTTTTTCCACTTCGTTTTGCTTTGGTAGTTTCTTGAAAAATTATTTTACTTTCATCGGCGTGCTAGCTGCCCACAAATTTTTTGACATGGTAGCTGGCAGTGGATGTCTGAATGGGGAAGGTGTGCGTATGTCTGCTTATTTGTTTTTTTTTTTAGTACGTTCAATCTTATTTTTCGATTTCCGGCTTCCAACTCTGTAGATTTTTTTTCTAGATTTTTTTCAATCGTTTTGTTTTTTGTTTCTTACTCATTTTATTATATATGACCTTTTTAATATGTACCGCTTAGAAAAGCAATTAAATAGTTTTGTTTTATTTTTGGCACCTCCATTATCTGCGAGCGTTAAACATTTTTACTTAGCGCATTTTGGCTTGTTTCCCGTAATTAGTTTTTTTTTTTCTTTTCTTATTCTGTCCTTTGCAACGAAGTCCCTTCTTATGCTCCTCCACCTGTTTCTCTACACGTGTTGCTACGAATTCTAGTTTAAACCACGAATACACGAGGTGAATCAGCTATACCTGCAACGTGAGCGGTGCCAGCAGCAGCAACAGCAACGACATGATAGCAGCAATACAACTATGTGGCTGCCCAACAGTGTGGCCGCAGCTGAACTTAATGATTGCTATTGGCAGCAGCAGAACTCGCACACAGATCCACCACAACAACAGCAACTACTACCGCAAATCCACTACAAAAATCACCAGTTTCCAATGACCGAGGAACTGCCCCCGCCGCCACCGCAGCCGGCGCTCAGAAATGACATTAAACGATTTTCATGTGGGCAACAGCAGCAGCAGCATCAGCGACGAACACAGCAACAACAAATGCATTTAGCCAATTGTTTGGTGGAACATGCTGCAGACTATGAGTGGCAACAACAACAAGAAGATGAACAATGGCAGCCGCAGCAACATCATCACCATCATGCACAGCACCAGTCACAGCTACAGCAGCCACTTAAATCACATCAACAACAACGGGAACAAAAGCATTATCAGCATTGCCTTTACAGAAATCAGCACTTGCACCAAAACCAACAACAGCAGCAGCACCAACAGAAAATGCATAAACCGCATCTTCACTACTATCAGCAGCAACAACAGCAGCATATTAAATGCCATTCAAACGCGAGTTTAAAAGCGCAGCAGCAGGTAAGCGGCCCATTTCTGTCACATGGCGTATGAGCAACATGTCGAGCAACATATCGCATGTGGCCGCAGTTTCACAATCTGTATATGCAACATGTTGTATTGTATAGTGTAGCATCGATAAATTCATGTTGCAATCAATCAATCATTCAATTAACTAACAATCTTTGTTTTTGGACAGCAAGTAGTAGCAAATTGCATCATAAACATCGAAATATGTTTTTCAGCTAATCAGTTTTGAGTTTCATATATTTGCAACACATCACACAACACCCATGTTTATAAATTCTCGCAAATCCATCACACAATTTGCTGGCATTGAGAGTTACCCAGCAAAGCCAGTACAAATGTAAAATAAAATCAAAAAAAAAAGGTATCATCTTGCCACATTTATTTACCGGATTTCCATTTTACGATTTTTGCATTTTCACATTTCTTTCCTTCTCTCGGTGGAGAAAAGAAAGGCGCTCATTGTAAAGCCGCTGGCTGCAAATAGCTAGTGCCTGTGTTCAGACATATACAACAAATAATGTATGACCTACACTGAAAAAAATGTGTCTTTTCTTTTAGCTATTCTCTATGATGTAGTATAAAATTATACCCGAACACATCTGGGTTATGAGCTGTGAACTCTGAAAAGATTTAAAAGAGTTATAACCAAAAGAAGCAGTCAAATAAGTTAAAAGGTATCAAGATATGCATTGACCAATTCAGTTCTGCAATCCGTCTGCTTCCATGTCAAATCCGAAATTATTCAGTAAAGAAAGTATTCATATTTCAAAATAATACTAGTTTGGCACTAAAACCTAGGCAGTTCTCTTTCACCATTTGAGCTGTGCGTGGTATATTTGTGATCAAAAGCTGCGATCTATAATTAAATGACTAAAAGGTTACACAACGTTTTGGAAGGACAGTACTCCTTTTTCATAAGCTGTCCTCCTAAAAATTGCCCAAAAGCAAATTTGTGAATTATAGCGATTTCAGGTTCTCTGATATTTCTGCGAAAACAATCCCTAGTTTAGTTGAGGAAATAAAGTATGCTACATTCTGTTTGCCGTGCGTTTTTAATGCAGATTTACAATAAGATTATTTCTTATAATTCACAGAGTCTGCTGAAGAATACACACAAAACAATGCCTTATTAATGCTGAATACGAACTGTTGGGTTGAGTGAGAGGCTTTCTCAATGCAATGTTTACTCTTAAGAGGTTTATCATTGTCTGTCGAGAGGTAGTGCCGATTAGTGCCGAGGTAGTGCCGATTAGAAAAATAGATAAAATTGACATTTCCCAGCCGAAATTTAAACTCTATCCATAGCCCCTTTCGTCTTTTAGTCCAATGTATGTGAGAAATCTATTACTTTATTTTAGAAATCGACCATTTAAGACTAATTTTGAGAGATAAGTCGCGAACAGATTTGAGATCCAGATCAACTTTTCGATACTGGATGTGAACTATTTTCATTTTATGCACAGAAAAAAATAATCGACGTAAATATAACAACCGA
Source organism: Dryomyza anilis (assembly GCA_951804985.1). NCBI lineage: Eukaryota > Metazoa > Arthropoda > Insecta > Diptera > Dryomyzidae > Dryomyza > Dryomyza anilis. The sequence goes on from OX638134.1 coordinate 2,303,895, forward strand.
TATTAATTCTATTATTTAATTTAGTGAAACTGCGCCGACTAATTAATTTGCTACAAATATTCATATTAGCAAACGGAATTGCTAATTTAACGAAGAATAACAAATGTTTTCATTAAATTAGTTAATTTCATTGCTGGATTGATTAATGAATGCAATTAATATCGGTTGCTATATTTACGTCTATTATTTTTTCTGTGTGGCAGTGCAGCAATAATCTTTAGATACTAATATTATTTAAAAATATTATAATTTTAAAGTATTGCAAAGTACGCAAATCAAATTTGCAAGAAATTCATTTCGTAAGTTGTTGCATTGATTATTTTGAGTGTCGGTCGTTCTGGGCTTTAGGTTTTTTTTTAATAACGTGTGGTCGTTATTACCAGAACAGCATTGAGTGGCAGCTGTCACGGAGTCGAAGTGTGTTTTATGTGTATGGTATGTACGTATGTGTGTTCCAATGCAGGTCCATGCGATACAATCCACGTGGTGTTACTGACTGCAACTGCCTCTGTATCCTTGAGTGGCTGGCTGGCTGCCTGACGCGAAGGTGTAATATTTCCTTGATGCTTTGCTGTGAATGGTAAATTGCATGGGTTTTCAGATTTTCCTGTGATATATTTTGTTTTCTGTTTTTTCCTATATAATTTGTTTATGCAAAGCTTGCTGTTCCGTTCGAATCCGGTGAGATTTGGACACAATGATTGAAACTCTGAGCAGCAGCATATTTAAATGCTGCGAAGTACATTTAAATTATAATATTTCCATTAAAATTAGGGCTGTGCGATTAATCGTTTTACCGGTTAATTTTATTAACCGTAAACAAGATCAAGCAATTATTCGTTTTATCGTATTTTTTGATTAAACGTATTTTTTGATTAATCAAAAATACGATTATTAACCAAAAATACGATTATTAACCAAAAATACGATTAATCGGTTAATCAAATTTTTGATTAATCAAAATAAAGATTAACCGATTCATCAGAAATGTGATTCATTGAATACGATTAAATTCAGTATTTTGTTTTTTTAAGACAAACCTTTTTTATATATTTTTAGACAAATACAAATTATTTTGATTAATTGAAAGTTACAATTAACCGATTAATCGTATTTTAGGTTAATTTAAAAATATACGATTAATCGAATAATTGATTAATTGCGATTTCGATTAATCAGAATTTCCGGTAGAACGATTCACGGCGGCTACAATAATTGAATTTAACTTACGCCCGGTTGCATACAAAATTGATTTGTGTTAAATTTATTTTTGTTTTTAACACATTCAAAACTTAATATTAAAATACACAAACAAAATACAACATAAAATTAAGCAGCAAAATTTTAATATAATTTTACCTCGACTCATATTCAGAGAACTGACAGCAGCAGCAAGGCCGTCGTTGTAGAATCCCCACACAATTTTTTAGTTTTTGCATGCATTGTTTTGGACGACGTGCATCATATTAAGTGTGTGTTTGCATAAATTAGCCAAAAGTTAAAAATAAAAGTATTCTTGATACCAACCAGTTACTAAAAGAATTCTGAGGCAGCACGTACACTGAGTTCCAAACTAAATTCGTTGAACTCCAGTCGCGCACCCCACCCACCACTAACTTTAAACACATACAACGTTCTTAAACCTTTAATCGGCAAGATAGAAATTGCATCTTTTTTATTATGAATGTTGGTACGAAAAACACGAAAACACGAATCCGAAGTCCAAAAATGTTTGGCAAAATATTTTTAAATAATAATGCCAATCGATAGGTGCTTTAAAAAGCTTTACACCACTATTTTATCTTGCACCAATAAAGAGTTATAGCAAAAAAAAAACGAAGAAACGGGAATAATTGAAAATCGTGTCATGCCAAAAGGGCGAATCTTTTCGTTTTTTTGCTATAACTTTTTATTGGTTCAAGATAAAATAATGATGTAAAGGCATTAATTGTTTGTTTTCAAAGCACCTATCGATTGGCATCATTATTTAAATGCCAAACATTTTTCATGCAAATGATAAAAATTCAAAAAAATATATTAAAATAATGATGATTATCGATAGGTGCTTTAAAAACAACAATTAATGCCTGTACACCACTATTTTATATTACACCAATAAAAAGTTATGGAAAAAAAACGATAAGATTCGCCCTTTTGGCATAACAATATTTTCAATTTTTCGAATTCGCCCTTATGGTTTTGTCTTTTGTGGCTAGAAATATTCAGCAAAACCATACACGATTTTAGCACAGTATACTTGGGGAAAAACTACATTCAAAAATATCAAAAATTACATATCCTAGTAATTACTAATTAGTATGTTTTGCGGCAATATACTTTTAAGTAAATCTTAATAGATATTTCCACTGTTCATTTATTTTATTATACAACACAAACTTCGTCGGTTTTATTTTATGTGCATCAATTTAAACATTTTGTCTTTCTTCAGTCTTTCATTCATTGAGTTTAGTTCAATTTCTTTAAAATAATAATTTAAAATGCGCGTGACATCCGCTGCTAGCTGTAGAGACGCGTGTTGCATACGCAGTGCATACCAAAAAACGAAAATAAAAACGTTCAAACCTGTACAAATAACTACAATATCAGCATAATTATAGTTGTTAAGTCTACAAACGTACAGACAAACGCGCTATTCATATAAAATTCGCTATCTGCCTCTTTCTCCAAAAAGGGTCGCATTTCGTTTAATAATTAGGAGAGCTTGGACAAGAATATGGAAATACTGCTAAAAGGAAATTAAAATTTTATCTTTATAACAAATACCAAACACAGAAAAAAACAATCGACGTAAATATAGCAACCGATATTAATTGCATTCGTTAATAAATCCAGCAATGAAATTCATTTAATGAAAACATTTGCTATTCTTCGTTAATTCAGCAATTCCGTTTGCTAATATGAATATTTGTACATCAATGCAGTAAATAATTTTAGTCGACGTAGTCTGACCTTGGTTATTTTTAGAACCTTTCATTATTTTGCAATTAAATATCTTCGAATTGGCATCCACTAAATTATCGCACTGTGTATATAATTTTGTTTCTTAGGTCGTACAACATGACGGGATAAATTAATAAATTTTTAGCATATTGCGTAAAATAAAATTATCTGAATGCATAAAAAAACATCAAAATTTCGACTGTTTCTGATTAGAAGAATTTAAAAAATGTATATAACAAACTTTCAAGTGGAGAATATATTCGATTGTTTACTCGATCTTGCAGGACCTTGTTTACTCTCAAAAGAAGATACGGAAACTACGTATAATACTTGGTGTCGTTTTTGGCTTGGTTGTGATTGGTCTGCTGGCCACCGCACTTGTGTTCATCATCCAAAGCGGAGAAGATATTGTGCCAGAGGTCAAAGGCGGCAGCATACATTTAGATGATGTTTTGTCAGGACGTCTCGCGGCTCATCGCTTTAATGCTAGCTGGTCGACGGGCACGAATCTGTTGTTTCGCGAGAACAATGTAAGTAGATTGTATAAATCGACAGCAAGATATATTCAATAATTCTCCAAACTTAGTCTGTGGTGGAGTACGACGTCAAAACGGGACTCCGATCAATCCTGATGCACGATGAACATGTAAGACTGGGTGGCAAGGGGTGGCCGATTGTCACGCTATTAATCGATGATATTTTTCGTCGTTTTTATTTGTACATTTCAAAAAATGTCTGATTAAACGATCATTTATAATTATCGATCAACAATTGATGCAATTTTCCACAATCGGCCAATCCTGGGTTTGACATACACAGTTTGATTTTTGTTAATCTTGATTTCTAAATAGCAGCAGTACGTTTTAACCGAAAAGTCAGCAGATGGAAATTTTTTGCTACTTGCCAAAAACTACAAAAAGGTAAACAAATGAAAGATTAGTTGCAATCCATCCGACTGTGAGATACCTAAATACTCCGCATTTCAGAACTTCCGCCACAGTTTTGGCGCTCAATACGATGTCTACGACTTAAAATCCAAGCAAATGCATCCTTTGCTCATCAACGGCGAACAGCACTTCTTATCGTTAGCCCAGTGGTCACCCGTGGGCAACGCGCTGCTCGTTAACTTTGAACGGAATCTGTACTACAAGTCGACAGCATTAGCCGACTTCTTGCCCGTCACGAAGGACGCTGAAGAATTCATTCTGAATGGCATACCCGACTGGGTCTACGAAGAGGAGGTGTTCGGCTCTAATTCGGCGGCCTGGTTCTCACCGAATGGCACCCAAATTGCTTTTATTCAGTTTGACGATTCTCCAACGCATGTCATCAATTTTCCATATTATGGAGAGGCAGGCGACTTGCGCTACCAGTATCCTTTCAGCCGTCTAGTTGCCTACCCGAAAGCGGGCTCTTCGAATCCACGCGTAAAACTCTTTACTGCCGACTTGCAACGTTTGGAGAACGGACAAGACAATCATTTGACCCATGTGCTGTTACCGAGTGCACTCAACACGGTGACCGACTACCTCATAACGGTCGTGGAGTGGCTGGACAACGATTACGTGCTGTCCATATGGATGGATCGCATACAAACTCACGCCTACGTGCAGGTATTCGATCCGCAAAAGGTGAAACGTTCTGAGGTAATAAATATGATGTTTGATTTCAGTGTAAATACTAACACGATCCGCTCGCTCCTTAGATCTACAACATAGAGTCAAAGAGTGGTTGGGTTGACTTGTTCAGTGCTCCGTTTAAAAACCGCGATGGCTCTTCCATAGCACTGATACTGCCGCAGTTGCAAGATGATGGCGTCGGCTACTTCAGGCACTTGTCGCTGCTCACGACACGCGGCGATAATCCACATCCAGAGGCGTTAACCAAAGGCAAATTCGAGGTGCAGTCGATTCTACATTGGGATGTAAGCAGTGATGTCATCTTCTACACGGCCAACACGGAAGCGAATCCTGAGGTGCTGCACGTCTACGCAGTGAAAGCAAGGGTGGACCAGAGTAGCAAATGCATCACATGCAATCTGCAAATATCAGGAGGTTTGCCCATTACACAATTAACTCTGGGATTTTAACGGCTTTTAGTTTTTTTATGTTTTATTTCGAGGCGCTATTAAAGAGAACCTCGTTCAGATTTAATAATGTATTGAAAAAAATTAAAAATCGGTACGGAATTTGTAAAGACATTTCCCAGTACTCTTCAAGTAAATAATGCAAACAGCCAGTTTGGATTTCCAAATTCAAAGTGGCTGATTTCAATTCGTTCTAATTTCATTTTCGATTCCAGAATTCGTCATATTTCAGTCCTATTCAATGTATTCGATTATTTTAATTATTCTCTATCAAGAATTTAAGAGAATGTTCGATAATTGCATTGTATCTAATATATATTTTTATTCGAAATATCTCACATAAGAAAAGCTAGATGTTGCGAATGTCTCTTAACTTGCTTCACTCGCTAACCTTACTTTAATACATTACAGGCATAAAACAAACCTACTACACTGCAGACTTCAATACCGATCACCAAATCGTTATCAGCTCACTGGGTCCAGGCATTCCGATGACCGGCATCTATGAGTGGAAGTGGTCTAACAGTGAGTAGTAACTTTTTTATCATTTACGTCATCCTCCCACTAACTGGATCCCCGATGTATGTAGACGAAGTGCTTGTGACTAAACTCATAGACTGGGAGACAAACGAACATCTGCGTTCGGAGATATCAAAGATCGCTATGCCACCCACGGAGATTCACACAATTCCAATTGCCAATGGATTTACGGCTAAAGTGTTGTTGCAGTTACCACCCAATCTAGATCGCAGTGGTAACACCAAGTATCCTATGTTGGTCGATGTCTATGGAGGACCCGACTCTTATTCGGTGTGTATTCGCTAGATGGCGAAAACCAAAATAACAACATAATTTTGACTTCTCGATTTTTGAAAAGGTGGTTAATAAATGGATACTGGACTGGGGCACTTATCTGTCGTCGAATCAGTCAGTGATCTATGCCAAAATTGACGGACGTGGCTCGGGTCTGCGTGGTGAAAATCTGCTGCATTCCATTTACCAGCAGCTGGGCACAGTAGAAATTAGTGACCAAATTGATGTGGCCAGACAATTGCAGCAAAAGTTCCCGTTCATCGATGCAAATCATTCAGGCATTTGGGGCTGGAGTTACGGCGGTTATGCAGCTGCCATGGCGCTGGCGAATGATAACAGCTCTGTGTATAAGTGCGCGGCCTCAATTGCGCCGGTCACCGACTGGGCTTATTACGGTACGGACTTTGTTTGGTTTGTTTTCAAAGTAACCTTTGACATGCATTTTTTTCATTCAAACAGATTCTATCTATACGGAACGTTACATGAGTCTACCAAAACTGAACGAGTTGGGCTATGCCAACTCGCGTCTGAGCACTCGTGCGAACCAGTTGCGCGGCAAGAAATTTCTCTTGGTCCATGGCACTCTTGATGACAATGTACACTACCAGCAGGCGATGATTTTGGCAAAGAATCTTGAACGGCATGATATTTTATTCAAGCAAATTGTGAGTATCTACCGCTGAACGTGCGCTATTTTGCCACACCTTATTGGTTTTGGATTTAATTAAAATTGTTTAAATTTCGAATAATTGTATTTTATCATTTTACAGAGTTACCCTGACGAGGATCACGGTTTGGCAAATGTGCGACCCCATTTATACCATTCTCTGGATCGCTTCTTCGGTGAATGCTTTGCACGAAAAAGCATGATGGAAGCAAAATAACCTTTCCACTGCGTATCAAAATGCCAATTTTCATAAAGTTTCTAATTCTTTTTCTTAAACTAATTTTTACGACGGACTTACGCATTTTAAGTCTAAATTTGTAGTTTTACATTAGTACTGCATACGGCGAAAAGTTTTCAAAGCAAAAACTTTAATTCAAGGCAAAGCGAGAAATCAAAAATCGCAGCATTTAAATTAAATTAATTTACAACAAAAATAATAATCAAAAAGTCCAAAATGTAACAACAAATACAATAATTAAATTTAGTTGTAATTTAGATTATGCAAGTAAATAGTTGATGTGCCTCTAGTAAAAGTAAAAATTATATAAACAACAAACGTAGTTGTAGCGCTAAATCAATTTACAAATCATGTAGTTTTCGAAAGTAAAGAAAAAATAGAAATGTTGTTTGCTATTAGCATCGATTTATAAATAAATAAATGTATTTTTGCAAATACAAAACAACAAAAAAAAACGCCAAACATTCTAAATCTAGAGCAGCCAAAATATCTAAAATATTTATACATTTTTGCCGATAATGATTTCTAAATATTTATTATTTATTTTTTTTAAACTTTGCCAATATATTTGTTTGTATGTATATAAAATTTATATAATTATAAGATACATCATTTGTTGTAAACCAAAACATCCAAATTGCCACACAAATAAATTATTAATTAAATGATTAATTAAATGAAGCATTTTAACTGCGTTGGAATAAAATCGTACAGTAGACGTGCATGCTGTACCTTAAAATAATACAAACAATTGCTGCTTATTTGACTGCGTTCGTGTTGACGAGCAAATACTCATGTGGGCATTTCCTGGAGTTACGGACGGGACATTCGTACGCTTAAAACATTAATATCTCGATGGAATGTCAACCTTGAACATATCGCTACAAGAGAGTCATATCTCAAAAAACACGCTTTTTCATATCTTGTATAATCACCGCGTGAGAAGAGCATATGCCCTTACCTCATTTCATATGCCCCATACATTCCATATGGAAAGTGAAATTCAATTGAAAACTAAAACGAATTTTCTACAAAATCAATTAAAAAAATTTAATAAGGTTGCTTTTTGAGATATGGTCACTGTCATGCCAAAGGGGCGACTGTGCATTTTTAAAAATGTTGGGAAATCAAATTTTTAAGTTTGAAGTGCTCTAAAAATTAGTAAAATTTATTTTTTTATTTACGTTTTTTTGATATTTTGGTTTATTCATCAATTATTATAACGTATATAAAATATCTTTGGATTTGGACAATCTACTGAATTATAAATGCGTATTTTGTGAGGTTATATCCTGACCAAAACGCAAATATTTTTGTTTTTTATGCTATAACTCTTTATTTACGCAAGATAAACTAGTGATGTAGAGGCATTAATTGTTTGTTTTTAAAGAACCTATCGATTGGCATCATTATTTAAAATATTTTGCCAAACATTGTTCTTGCAAATAACAAATGGCAAATTAATGTTTGGGAAAATATTTTTAAATAATGATGCCAAACGATAGGTGCATTAAAAACAAACAATTAATGCCTATACATCACTAGTTTATCTTGCGTAAATAAAGAGTTATATCAAAAAAAGGAAAATATTCACCCTTTTGGGATTTTTTCCAATTTCTGCGATTTTTTTTTGCCATAACTTTTTATTGGTATAAGATAAAATAGTGGTGTGAAGGCATTAATTGTTTGTTTTTAACGCACATATCGAGTGGCATCATTACTTAAAAATAATTTGCCAAACATTTTTCATGCGAATGATAAAAATAAAAAAAAATATTATAAAATAATGATGCCAATTGGTAAGTACTTTAAGAACAAACAATTAATGCCTTTACACCACCAATTTATCATATACCAATAAAAAGTTATGGCAAAAAAACGAAAGTATTCGCCCTTTTGGCATGACAAGATTTACAATTTTTCGAATTCGCCCTGTTGGTTTTGTCTTTTGTGGTTAGAAATATCCAACAAAAATACACACGATTTTGGCACAGTATACTTGAGGAAAACTACATTAAAAAAAACGCATGATAGGGACGATATAACCTTTTGAAATACATTTTGTTTAAAACTGACCACTATTAAAGCAACATAGTATGAATATTGTATGACATCTTTTTGGCAATTTTATAAAATGAGACGTTTGTATTTTATTTTGGTTCTCTATATCTAAAGTTACGTTCAATTGATTAATACCAATTTTATGTAATGTATACAGTTTTTCAAATTTTAAAGCACAAAATCTCTGAAACCACACCATATGGGAATTCGGCCAATATCTTTATTTTATGTTGTTTCACTATACTTCCAAATTTCATCAAATTCTGAGATGGTGCTGCCAAAATCACTCGGTTCATTTGATATGAAATGACACATATTATTAAGAAATTAAAAGCGATGTACAATTCGTATTTCCAGTATTTATATTTAATAAATCAGTTTGTCAAAACAAAGAAATATTTTATATGGGTTATAATTGATTAAAAAATTTAGAAAAAATACATTTTACAAATTTTTATAGCATTTCAAAATTTAAAATTTGATAATGCACATTTGCCCTGTGGCATATGTGTGACAAAATATCGGTACAGAGATTCAGAACTCTTAGAGGTTTATATTTAACTGATGCTTGTCGTCGCTACTACGCAAAACGTAAGTCTTACAGTTGACGTCCTAATAAACAAATTCACATAATCGAAACGAAAGACTATTAGACAAAAGTGACGTAATTTTCAATAAATTTAAAAGTTTTGACATCAAATTTTCGTTTCGTAGTTCGTTTCGAGATACAGAAAGTGGGTATTAGTATGAGCGATTTATTTTTTTCGACTTTATTTATTTGTTTAATAAAAAAAGGGGGCACTGTTGTGAAAAAAGTTTAAAAAGCATTGCTATCTTTGAAATCATTGCAAGTTTCTTTATTAAAAAAAAAAACACATGTACGCCAAAATTATTCAACTTGTTTGTAGACACAATATAGATACATAATATATTTATATATGCTGTTTATATTTAAATCTACGTAGTATGGATAAAAGTTTTACATTTTTGTTTATTAATTACATTGTCTTGAAACAAATTCATATATTTTAATTGTTCATGCAGAGAATCATCAGATGTTCTCTATCCTTTTTTTTTCTTAAATCTGAAATATGCTATTTAGAAAAACCACTATTCTTTATCTCGCCTGTCGATACGAAAATTTTCCTTTTTCTCCCCCCTTAAAAAGTAAGAACAAAAATCAACGAAATACACGGCTAATAATGAAAATTGTTTGTATCAATACGCATTCTGAATATATGTGTTTGATATAGGAGTATGATTAAAAGGTTTGTTTTTTTATATTTTTGATTAAATTTTAAATTTAATGCTTTTTGCATATACTATATGTACAACTTTGTATGTATGTTAGTTGGTCATGTAAACTACTTGATGTTCTATTATATCGTTTATTAAATAAAATAATGCATATTATGTATGCTCATTTGTGCTTGATTCATAAATCAATTCATCAAATTACAATTTACAACTGTCACTTATTACTTAATAATTTATTTATATACACATTAATTTATGACATATCTCTTTTACTTGCACAATTAATATTAAATATACCTACTACTATTTTTCACATGGACAAACCATACATAAATTCCATATAATTTTGAGAGAATTTTGGTAATTTTGATCGTACGTATGAACTATGCTCTGCATAACCATAAATCATTTTCATATATATCATTAGATACGAAATGCAAAGAAAAATAGTATAAAAAATCAAAAATGTTCGAGTTTAGATTCAAATATCTAAAAATAATATCGGAAATTAGTATTTCTTTGTATATTAGACTTGACAGTTGAAAGAAAACTTGCGTTTACACTTTTTTGGAAACTTATTTAGTTGCGCAAAGAAACGAAACGGTATTTCTTTTATTCCAAAAAGTTGCTGAAAAGAGCATTAAAATGTCGGTGGCAATTTTCCTAAAAACGTTACGTAATATCGTCACTGTCATGCCAAAGGGTCGAATGTGAATTTTTAAAAATGTTGGTAAATTAAATTTTAAAGTTTGAAGTGCTTTAAAAATTAGTCAAATTTATTATTTTTCAATTTTTTGCTGTTGTTTTGGTTTATTCATCAATTCTTATCACGTATATAAAATATATTTGGATTTGGACAACTTACTGAATTATAAATACGGATTTTGTTAGGCTATATCCTGACCAAAACCAAATATTTTTGTTTTTTATGCTATAACTTTTTATTAGCGCAAAATAAAATAGTTATGTAGAGGCATTAATTGTTTGTTTTTAAAACACCTATCGATTTGCATTATTATTTAAAAATATTTTGCCAAATATTTTGACATATTTTGACATTAATTCGACATTTGTTATTTGCAAGGAAAATGTTTTGCAAAATATTTTTAAACAATTAATACCTTTACACTACTAATTTAACTTGAACCAATAAAAAGTTATGGCAAAAAAACGAAAATATTCGCCCTTTGGCATGACAACATTTTAAATTTTTCGAATTCGCCCTTTTGGTTTTGTTTTTTTGGCATGATAGTGACGACATAAAAAAAGTATGTATGTCAAAATCCAGAACTGCAAATTATATAGAATTGATGTTTGGGTTGTCCATGGGAAACACATATCGAATTTGAAAGTGTTTATTTTAATTTTGTGTATGAAAAAATGTATGTATGTCGATTTTAAAGATTTATTAAATAAATTCAAGCTTCCTCTTAATATTGAAGATTTTCATCTCAAATCTCTACCACATTTCAATGAAATAAAAATATTGCGGCATAGTAGAAACTGTTATATTTATGTGGATGCTTTTGCCAATAAGACGACGATCATTTGGCAACACTTTAAAAATACAACGAAAATACTTTAAATCAGTACCACATGTCGTCTGTATAACGTTTATTTTTAACACTAATTAATTGGAACCACTTATGTTGTTGCATCTCGTAGTATTAAATATTTCAAATTTTCATTGGGGTAATCTGTTCAATTCAAATAAACTTCCTCTACTTCTTCTGCATCATCGCCAACACAATCATGCTCTTGCTGCTCCTGCTGCTGCTGATGATGTTGCTCCTGCAGCTGCTGCATTTGATGTTCATCGAGCTCTTCCTCCTCATCGTATTCAACGAGTTGTTCATGTTGTTCATGAGTCTGTTGATCCTGCTGTTCTATATGTAGCTCGTGTTGTTGATATTCGATTTGATGATGATGATGCTGCTGCTGTTGCAGTTCCATCGGCTCTACAAGCGTTGCATGTTGTTGTTGGTGCGGTGTCAGCAACTGATGTTGCTGATTGCTGCTGCAGCTGGCAAACACTAAAGGAGGCGGCGAAGTAGACGATGACACGTTTACAACAGCTGCTGGTGGCGGCATTTGTGTTGCTGCAGATGATGTGGCTGAATTTCCATTGCGTACAATATGACCGGCGGCCGATCGACTAGAACGGGTAAGCGTAACAGTCACTTCAGAGCCGAGTCCTGCGAAAGACACGGGCGTCGCTGCGTGGCTGCTGTTATTGCTGCCGTTGTTGTTGTTGCTGCTGCTGCCACTGCTGCTGGCTCTGGTTTGGTGCGAGTGGAGTATTTTGCGTGACGTTGTTGTTAGTGTGGGCGCAATTGTTGCTGTGGCAGCAGCAGCGGCAGATGTTGCAATGTCGGCATTGGGAGACACGTAATTGATGAGCAGCACGCGCTCTCCGCTGGATGTCTGTCCGGCTTGTTGGCGTAGTACGCGACGCACAGCGCTGTTGGCGCGCAACGCTACGTGCTGCTGTTGTTGTTGTCCTTGTTGTGTGACTGCGGTCGTTTGTCCCGTGGTTGGCGTCGCTACAATGCCTGCACTTGATCCGCCGCTGGTGCCGGAACCGCCTCCATCTCCCGCACCCGTGCCGCAGATCACATCGTTTGCTCATCATTACGTATTGTTGTTGCCCTTCAAAATGAACACCTTCTTAACCAAAATGTTCTTGTTATTGCCCTAGTTTTGTGAAGGGTTTTTGTGGTTGTAGTTTTGGTTGTTGTTGTTTGCGGCCCAAGTAGGGGAGCGATAGCGAGAAAAAGAAGACAAGATTTGATGGTCATAAATGGGTTAATGTTGTTAAGATCGAAATAAGAATTGTGTGTCATGCATGCAACCATTTGGAGTAAGTTGGCAACAGTTATTTTCATTGAATAGAAACCCGGATCAGTTAGTTACTTACCAAATCGATGGGAATAAAAGGTAAAATAATAACAATCAGTTATGTATAAGGACAACAGGAAATGAGGTGTTACAAAAACTAATATTTTAAAGTTATAAAAAGCGTTGAAAATATTTGAAGCCATGCAATACTTGGATGTTCAGTTTACACCAAAAATAAAAGCATTAACGCAAAAAGCAAGTTACACAAAGATCTTTTCAAATAACGACTGTTAAAATAAAAACACAAAATAACAAAAACGAAACAAACCAAAACTAAAAAAAAAATAAACTTTAGAATTTGAGGAAATTTTGGTTAGCTTTATTCAGTTTCCAAAAATGTATTTTGTAAAAGTTGTTTTACAAAAAGTTGACTAAAACTAAAAATTTAACTAAAATTATATTCATAATATAAGCTTATCGTACGTAAAGTATGAAAAAATGATTAAATAAACTGGCGCCTTACATCGCGCGACTGAACGTGCTGCTACACAGATTCAGTCGCATTGGCAGACGCACACGTTAACCTTTTGAGAACTCATACAATTTAGAATATGTTTACACTAAAAAGTAACAAAAAATGTTTGTAGAAAGTGTAGGAAATATATAAAATACAATTTAATAAATGAAAACCAACAACGTACAGCATTTGTGTATTAAATACTTTACTTTAAGATATAATTTTTGGTTTTTGAATTAGAATAACTAAAGTAGGTAAATAATAATTATAATAATAAGAATAATCATAATAAATGTATATATCTTAATATATTTAGGAAAAGTAGTTACATGTTAAGTAGTGAATCTTTAGCAAATTCTAAAAACGAAAGAAAAATTAAGTGTTGTATAGGCATCTATAAAATGTGTGTGTTGAGGTAAAATAAGAATGTTTTTAAAATCATTTCACTTGTACTAACTACAAAGAATGTAGAGTTAGGCTTAAAATGAATTTCAACTGTCGGTCGGTCGGTCTGTCTGTCTGTTTGCAATTTAAATTTTTTCTACTTAAGCTTTTTATATACACATACTAACTGCAAGACAGCTTGAGCTGAGTAGTACTTAGAGCTGTTAAATGTACAAAGAACAGAAAAATAATTTAAAGTTTCAAATAAATTGAGGCTGTTACATATTTACAGAAATCGCTATACAAAATGAGCTTACTTTAAGCTGATTTAAAATTAAAATAATCATATATATATTTTTCATTTTGTCAACATGTTAAAGCAGTTTTGTGTGTTGCCTCTTGTATACCTAGATTCTACAGAAATCTTCCAAAAAGTACCTCGTACCGCTTACTTAAATGCTATGTAATAATAATAATAATAATAGTAGTATTAACAACCTTAATGAAATGTTTTTCAAAAACGCTACATTAAATTAACAAAACAAAGTAATCCAAAAATAATCATTTAACAAATTCAATAAGTAGTAAATTTTAACAAAAATAATAGAGTAAAGGTTAGAGTTGAGTTGGAAAAGGTTGATTGGTTGGTTGGTGTGTTTCTTGATTGGTGACTGATTGGATTTAGAAATATTGGGTGGTAGTGGTGGTGGTGGTTGGTTGTTATTATTTTTGATCTTGTCGGATTGCTGATGTTTTCTTTTCAATTTGTTGCTGGTTGGTGGTTTCCTCACAACTGTGGATGCGTATGAAACTCAGATATATTCACCTGATTAATGTTGCCAAGTATCTGATGACCCTGCAGCGTTTGCACCTGGGCAATTGACAATGAAGTGGTGCCGTCAGTGTTTTCGGTTTGTGTCACTATCTGTTGTTGGGGGCCTGCCGTTGTTGTGGTTATGTTACCCGATTGATCTATGATTTGATGATGTTGCTGCTGCTGTAATTGTTGCACCTGCTGCTGTTGTTGCTGTCCGCCGGCACTTGTTGTCGTCACTGTCATAGTCTGCTGTCCTTGGTTCTGTGCATCTGGATCCTTTTTTACTTGCACCGCCTGCAGCGTGTGCAGCGACTGTACCGATTGCACCTGCGGAATTGTGCTAACCGTCGAATTGCCTGCCGCAATAACGTTGCTGGTGCCAGCAGAGCTCGGTGATTTTTTCGCACCAGGCGAACCTGTAACACAAATGAAGCAAGAGTGGGGGAAACAGATTTTAGAAACACATTTGGACCTTTTTAACATGTATAAGTTTTAAGAGCGTCTGGTCACAACAACCGCTGCAGCGAATGTTTTTGGATCTTTTTCGATCGATCTTCTCGTTTTATCTGAATAAAACGACATGAAAACGCTCAACAAATGTCGCAGATGAAGCAAAAAAACAAAAAATACAACACTACTAAGAAAGGTGGCTACAAACGCATTAGTTTGGACTTCATTTTCATGTCAACTTTATTCAAATAAAAACGTAAAACTATAAACTTGTCTTGTTTGTACAATAGATGTGGCTGTTGTATATGTGATTAAATGTAATGTAAATGGTAAAATTAAATTTTATCGGAATTAACTAAACAAATACATACCGCGTTTATACTACTCTTAAAGACCTTTTAACTATTTATTAAATCAAAACATTTAATCGTTTCATAATTTTAGCATGATGTTGAAGATGTTTTCTCTTCGTCATTCGATTTGCAATAATGCGCTTTAACGTATGTATAAACGAAGTGAACGGAATTTAATTAATGCTAAATAAAATAATATATAAATATGTACAACAAAAAACAGCACTATGCCATGTGAAAGGAATGATTTTGAGTCGGTCTAAGAGACAATTACTGCCCAATAGAGCGGACAAGAATATTCGCAGTAGGAGGCATGCTGCAAAAACATGCCTCCGAAGTCTCAGCGAAGCCAATGCGACCTCAATTTATGTGTGTTCTTAATAGCTGCAGACGAACTCAGGGCGCAAAAACTTGATCGCTAACAATGTGTATCACATTGCCCATCGCACCTTGGCCGACCACGTGTGGTTCTTGTTTCAGCATCGGCGGTGCTACATTGGCGTGACTGACAATGATCGAATGTGGTGCTCCCACAGTAGCGATGGCTGCACCGCCTGCCGTCGTTGCTATTGTTGTGGGTACTACTGATGCCACCATATTAGGCGTAGCATGAAAACTTGGCACCACGCCCAGCGTATTAATAACTGGCGTGTGAGCTGTGGTTGGCGCTCTTGCCTCGGCGGTTGTGATTTCTGTTGTTGTCGTGCTCATGGCATCGTCGTCGTCTAACTCGTCTGACTTACTTTTCTTATCTTTCTTGACGCCCGGCTTGGCAAAGTGACGCAGCTCCAAGTGACGACGCAAATTACGCGATTGACGAATTACGGCATAGCAGATGGGACAAGTGGCCGGTTGTTCGGATTGAGAGCGCGATCGTGGTTCTGCAAAGAAAGTAATGCATGATGAGCCCAAACATAAAATTATTATTAATTTTATGAAATCTTACTGTCTGCACTGCCGCCTGCACTGGCGGTTTTGCTTCGCTTGGTCGACTTTGATGCTGGCGTGGTTGGTAGCGTTCCGCCGACAGAGCCGTCGGTGTTGTTGCCGCCAGTGCTGACCGGTGTCATGTTGGGATCTACGGTCACAATAGTCTCCACTTTTGTCACTTCACTCTTAATATGTGGCGTCGACGTAATGCTGGGCCCTTCGTTGCCATTTTCAATATGTTGCTGTTGTTGTTGTTGCTGTTGTTGTTGCTGCTGTTGTTGTTGTTGCTGTTGTTGCTGCTGTTGTTGCTGTTGCTGCTGTTGTTGTTGCTGCTGTTGCTGTTGTTGCTGCTGTTGTTGTTGTTGCTGCTGTTGTTGTTGCTGCTGCTGTTGATGTATCTGTTGTTGCTGTAAATTTGCTGCATGTGTGGTCGTCGGCGTGGTCATAATATTTTCCATGCCCTCAACTTTGGTTATCTTGGGAGCAGTGGCTGCAAATTTTTGTTGTTATTAAATGTGTTATTATGCAGCGACCTTCTATACTCACGCGACAGCTTCTTAACACGCGGCTTGCGCTTGCGAGCCGGCAAAAACTGCTGAATGACATCCTTCGAAGCGTCGGCGGTCACAATCGTCTGTTGCTGCTGTTGTCCGGTGCCGGGGGTGTTCTGTGTCGTGGTCTGCATGATTTGTCCGGTTTGGTGAATGTCCTCGACTACTTGGGCATGAACAGTTTGCTGGGGCGCCGTGGCTATAGTCGCTATTAGTTGATCCTGCTCCTGGATACCGCCAAAATGGAAAATTATTAGTGGAAATTAACAGTGAATGTCGCCAGTGTAACTTACGTGATGGTGTTGCGGTATCATGTGTTGCAATTGTATCGAATGGGTGGTGAAATCGTCCTTGGTGACCGTTTGAGGAGCGAGCCCCTGTATGTTCAGGCATTGCGCCGCCTGCAGCAACGAGGGCAGCTGCGCGTGGTCTACACTCACTTCGCCTCGATAAACAAACTCCAGCAACGCTTCTAGGTCATTGGCATTGACGCCAGCCAACATGACGACAGGATGTTTACATGGCGTATTCTGTAAAAAAAAAGACGACGGTTAAAAAAAAACAGGTAAAAGGTGTGGAGAAATGAAGAAACCGACTGAGAACTCGATAATAGAAAAACAAAAATTACAAAATATTAGGGCGATTGATAGAAGAAATTAATCAGCCTTATCGTGAATAAAATTCCTCAGGAAATTTTTGCCCTTGATGGAAAAAAGGTATCGTGAACAATGTTCAAAAAGGCAAAAATGTTTCCCTAAAAAAATACGTATCATAAACAAGATTTTGGAGGGAAAATTACCCTTATTTCACTCACAAAATTACGCCACTTTTCATCGGGGAAAATAATTAATTAAAAGCAAACACATTTTAATTAACTATAATTTTATTTATAATATGTTAACAAATATCTATGTATAGCACCAAAATTATTAAAATAAAAGTTAGTTACATATTTCTGCATATATTAATTACTGATATATTGAACCACTGTAAAAACTTCACCGGATAGGGGGGAATATCTTAATTTTTTTCAACTCTTGAAAAATGAACGCAGTATAATCACAACATTTTCTTAAATGGAAAACTACAATTAAGAGTCCTTTTATATGCTTTTGCAGTATAACATAATTTTAACTTCAATATTTATTTGCACAACACAACGCAACTTTAAGAACAACACTGTTTGACATTTGGCAAAACGGCTGATTTAGCGTTGCCTGATGATCAGTTCTAATTACAAATTAAACCTTTATAGAGTTAAAAAATGTGAAATTTGTACATAAGAGTATAGTTAATTAAAAATAATAAAGATCTGTATGCATATTTTATATCTAAACTATTTTTTTACAACTATTATCTGAAATGTTAAAGAAAAACGCATACAAACATTCAGGCAATGTTGTAAAACTGCATTCGAACTCAAATTCGATTTCGGTATTTCTTTTCGTTTCGTTTTACAAAATAAGGAGGTAAGAAAATAAAGAAATCATATGTCGTATTGAATAAAAATTTGATTTTTAAAGATGAAAAAGCAGAACATAGGAAGACTAAATTGTCCCTTCGAATCAGTGTTGCCGTTTCTTCTTTTATAACACGTGACTCCAGTTATTTTGATCTCCTGTTTTCTTCTAAATTCTTCTTTGTAGCGTCCCTGTTGAAAAACATTGACTTGTCCTTCGATATATATTTTTCAAAAAAATGCTGTTATTTGTTTAAATTATTCATCTTTGTTATTTTTTTCTCATACATTTTATATTTCATTATATTGAATTCATTGAAAAAACTAAATTTCGTTCTGAGACATCGAATTCAAAACCGTTTGTTTACATATTTTATATAAAATTCAATTGTAATTCGATCGGACCATGGCCGAATATAAACTTTTCAAGTCAATACAAAGGGGTTTCAAGTATATTTTATAGGTCAAAGGACAAAAATGTTAAAATCTTTTTAATATGTCTTAGTTTATAATATGGAGTTTTCAAAAAAATAACAAATCTTCTGTTACGTTGCGTACTCCGACTAGTCAATCTCCTGCTGTTTTTTTTTTTTTCATTTATAATAAACGGCAACACTGCTTTGAATGCAACACTTTTGGAATAAAACAAATCAGAATCCCTGTGACCCTCCTCTCATACGACCACAGCATTTTTCTCTCTACGTGCTAATTACTCTCGATTCTGTGGACTCACTTTTATTTCTTTAACAAAAAAAAAAAAACAAAAAAACACAAAGGTTGCATCATTCTATAGGAACCACTTGACGGCTCGGCTCAGCTCAGTGGTGCTCAGAGACGGCTTTTGTTTTTTTTTGTCCCACAGTGAGATACCATCAGGCAAATATAATTGCGGGTACGTCTCGTCTCTATGCATTTTTATCGTCTCTTAATACGCGTGTGAGCAGACAGAGCGGGGAGAGGATGTAGAGATACAAAGGTCGCTGAAGAGAGAGAGGTAACTCCAGAGCACTTTGGAAGAAGTCGAAAACTATAGCAACCTTAACCAACTCTACTTGAATTTAAAATAAGTTAAAACATATTATTTATAAAATTGAAAGTTTTTAAAGACTTCAAATAAAAACATCCAAGTTACTTTATGCGCCTATAACTTGGAAGACTAAGATATAATTTTGTTAAAGTTATACACTAAAAAAATACGCGACTAAAGGTCGTAAAGGTCGGTATGATAACTAAATGATCAAGACAAATTTTGTTTGCTTGTGAAGTAGGTATGCAAATTATAAATAATATTATATATTTTTTTGAAAACGATGTAAGTTCGAACAAACATTTTTAGATTGCATACACATGCATAGCACGCACGATAAGAGTAACAGACAGACAGACACACCGAAAATATGGACCTTATTACGGTGCTCAGGAGAACGTATTTGGTGCAGCCGGCCGGAATGAGTACCTACAGACAACAACAACAACTATAACAAAAACCATACATCTATCTCCGGCAAGTCTCCGTCTCTATGTGTGATTTTATTCATTTTTATCTCTCGAAGCATTGTTGCCTTATTTGCTGTTTGTTTAAAATAAGTACGACCTGTGCTCATTGACTGTTCTTTGCTCTGTCTCCTGATTCGGAACTAATGCCAATACGCACTGGGCACAACACAGAGATCGTAAGACCCGACCGACCGCCCAGCGCAACATTGAAGAGCCATCGTCTAATTGGAATATCAGACTGACTGCGCCGCGCCGGACTTTCTTTTACATATTTTAAGTGAGTTGTGGAGAAACGCCACGCAGATGAGAATTGATTGGTTCGGTTCTCTGTTTATATTTATTTATATTATTGTTATGAATGAGGGTTTGTAGAGTAAAAAAAGAATCATTTTTCAAGTAAATTCTATGTTATAAACGGTTTAACGCTGAAGTGTTATGATTTAAAGTGATCATTGCAGATTTGTTGTTAATTTAGCTTTCACCATTCTGTTTTCACATTATATTTTTTAATTCAATTCAATTATAGGATAGTTCAATTCGCATATGCTGCACAAGATTACTAATCCGTGTTCTATGTAATTAGTAATTAGATGGATGTGCATTCAAATTTCGAGTTTGTTGATTAATATTATAAAAAGTAATTGATGCATTTTTAAAGTTGAAATATCAATTGATAGATTTACATTTTCTTATCATGTGTTAAAAAAAATTAAGATCATCGATTAAAAATTGACAGATATATAAAGTTTTTTGTAAATTAATATTTGGCATTTTAAAAATGTATTTAGTAACTATTAGTTTTAAAACGACGATATATAAAATTAAAACATGTAGCCTGGCAACCCTACTATAAGTTATAAAACAATAATGTTTAGCACTTACCTTCAGCAAATCCAACAAAAACGGAGACGCCGCGCAAAGCACTATTTTGTGCGCCGGAAAACTACGTCCACCCGCCGCCAGGGTGCAGTCAACCAAATCGCCATGGCAGCGCAAGAGTTGAATGGCCGACACCAGCGACGTGCCGTAATCGCCCCAAGTCAGCGAGTACAGCGAGTTCATTGGCAACGCCATCATCGGTTCAACCAATTCTCCAACGGCGTACTCGTCGTTGTAAAGAATTGTGAAAGTTTTTGTGGAGATGCGATGCCGAGAAGAAATTTAATAATAAAAACACAAAACAGAGTTTGCTCGTGGTGGCCACTCTGTAGTTAACGCGGTCGTGTCAAAATCGATTTTTTTTTTTTGTTGTTGTTGTTGTTTTCTGGTGGATGCGTGTTAGTGCTCTCGCTCACACTGCCTTGTTCTCTGAACTGCAAAGAGAGAAAGAGAGGGAAGAATTAAGTAAAGAGGAAAGAGGGCAATTTTGAATTCAATTTCTCTCGTTCTCTCGCATGCCTCTTGGTGCATTTCGTGGTATTAAATTGTTGTTGTTGGTGGTTCCTGAGTTTTTATTGGCTGACGGAGGCCATTGACAAGTTGAATCACGCGCAGAGCCTGGTCCGGTGGCTACAGTGGACAAAATAAATTATGCTTTTCTACACAAAATGTAGTATATCCACATTTCTTTATAAATGAATACATTAAAAAAAATCATGTAGAGAATTGGAGCGAATCTGGCCAACGGAGCCCCACTCATCCATCTCACTCGCACTCACGCCACGACCAAAAATTTAGTGGCAAGAAAAACTACCAACAACACACATTGGTTTTTCTGTATTTGAAAACGTAGCACTATTTTTAGAACATTTATAAACTGAGATCTTAAAATAAATTGTTATAAAATTATTTATTCTATTTTAATGTTTAATAAGTCCATGATCCATGATAGCGCAGCAGCACGAAGAGAGCAGGAGAGGGCAAGAAAATTGATTTTTATCGCTAAAAATTTATTCAACACTCACTTCACTTAACACACAAACAAATTCCAATTTCCAAAAACAAAAAATTGCAGATACATAAAAATTTTCTCCGAGCACTCCCGCAGAGTGCACAATAATTAAATGCCTCACAACTTCTCGCGCCGATTGAAAAATTTCTACTGAAAAATGAGTTCTCGTTTTTAGTGGTCGTGTGTCGCGCGTCGTCCGTCGTTTGAAATTTCTATGGTTGTGTGTGCGCATGTGTCAAAGTGTGTATTTGTATTTGTGTCAAAATGGGAGCAAGTACAGTCACGCAGCGTGGCGTTGCCAGCAGTGTTGCCAATTTTGTAGGAAAATATGCCACTGGTATTTTTCATCGTTTGTGGGACAAAACAACCATTTTTACCTTGAGTGGTGAAAAGAAAAGTGACCACATAACAGATCTTACCACACTTTGAGTGTTATGAATCTGATCATATTCATTATTTTTTGAAAAACATTCAACAGCTTGTCGCATTTAGGTATTTATGGGTAATTGTGGTATATTTCACCTTTGGTAATTTGTGAAAATTATGTTTGGTAAAATGAACTTTGTGATAATTTTATCTGGCGACACTGGCTGCTTGGCTAGTCATTGAAAAAGAGAACAAACATCCAAAATGTATATGTCATATTAAGAGCACATTGATTTTTAAGTTTCAAATATAATTTATAGCTATTGACTCTATAGGATATTTTCAGCACTAAGGCAATTATGGTTGCATATGCGTAAATGAGAGAATACAATTCTTTTGAACTCACAAAAAACATTTCGCCAGTATTATTGTAAAAAATCATCATGCAGCACCTGAAACGTTTAAACGATGCAACTCAGTTCTGGAACTGAGTTGGGTTGTACCAAAATCCGTTTCGTGTAGATGCTACCATTATACAAATATTTAAAGGTACATGCACTCCGACTTTATTTGTTTTAATAAATTTGTTTTAAATGACATTTCATTGTTTTAATAAATATTTTCCAAATTATGAATACTTTTTATATTACGAAATTTTAATATTAGTCCCGTTTATACGACACATTTTGACTATGAATACCTTATCGTAATCTTTAGGACCTATTAACTGATTTGTTGATAAAAACATTTAGAAAATAAACTAATCAATACACATTTGCTATATGTCAAAAGTCGATTATTATTTTAAGTTTATATCTTATTTTGATTATTAGAAAAGCTGTTTATATTAAAAGGAACGACTATTCTGTAGTATTTTTCGTGGTATATTTTATCTGTTGTATTTTGATGTTTTTTTTTAATTGAAAATCCATTTTTTACTAAAAAAAAAAACAGATATTTTTAGCGATATTCTTTAATTTCTTGAATGTGATAAGGTATTTTATTATATATGTCTAATATAATGCATCGACCAACTTGCGTTCAAATCTTCTATAAAAATTATGCCAATGCTTTTGCCTTAAATTCGGAAGACCGAACAAATTACTTCGTCCATACGGTACAAACTGCTTGACTGACTTCATTATTTCGGAGCATTCAAGCAGTCGATCGCAATCGATCGCGATGGCTCATGCAATACACATAAAATCTCGCCAAAAGGCTGCATTTGATTTTTAAAATTTTTCTACCTATGATGTGCACTCGTCAAAAACTGCGCTCGAATTAAAAAATTACGGGCTTCTGACAGTTTCGTAGATGTTAAAGCCTACAAAGCTTTTCAAATAGAAAATGTTTCTATTTTTTTTTTCGACTTCAAAAGCTTGAACGCTTTGTATTTAGTCTAGTCCCATATAAACGCATGTATTTCTATTCATCTGTCAAAGCCAAGCAAGCAAAGCAAGTATTGAAACATCTGCTTAAGTTGAACGGATTTGCGTCCACACGATACAACCTTCTTGACAGACCAGCGAAAAAGTCAAAATTAGTGGACTTCATCCAATCTGTCGTTAAATGAGTCGTCGTAGCATCCACACGGTATGATTTTGGTACAACCTAACCAAGTTGTACTACATGTGGTACCGTGTGGATGCCGCTATTGATATCGAAACGAATAGATATCGAATAGAAAGTATTCGAATGCAGGCATTATGTAGCACTAAATTTTTGAATAACACAACAAAGACTACACGTGTGGGATTAATATACAAAATTATGGAAGATCTAATAAAATTAGTGTACTTGCATCCCATTTTGTACGATTTAAATAATGAACATTATAAAAACAAGAAAAAGAAGGATAAAGTATGGACAAAACTTGCACTGACATTAAGTGAAGATGGTAAGAAATATGTTTCTATCGACTGAGAAATAAATATACAATTTGAAATATTGATTAAAATATGGTGGCATTCTTGTGTTCGCATGCATCAAATACTTGGAAACATTGCATTTCATTCGCCATGTAGGACTCGAACTGATTATTTTCTGACTGGTGAGAAATTCCTTTAACGCTGCCAAGCCATTTACAGTATGTGTCGCGAACGGCGTGCTTGCCGAATTCGTTATGACGTTATAATTTTTTTTTAAATTGGTATAATTTTCAATGTACCAAAAATTCAGACTTTTGGCCAATTAAAATTTAATTTTGGAACACTGTGCATCAGTGTAAAAATTGATCGAGTAAATTAAATCTTAAAATAATGCATCATATTTTTATAAATAAATTAACATACTATCTAATGAAATATTTCAGTTCTTGTAATAAAAAAGAAGTGGCGAAATCTAAAGGACACCTATTGTAAATATTTAAAAAGTTCATTTCGCGATGATCTTTACTATAACCGCTATAAAAAGTGGCAATGGGCAGAACACATGGAACAATTCCGGAAATATATGTCCAATGACAATTCCGAAATAACATTTGACACAGATGAAAGATCATTTAAAGATAGTGTAGAATATGCCACCGATGACAAAGAAGACATTGATGAAGTTCAAATTTCATATGGCCCTCCGGCAAAAAAGCAATGCCTTGACATGTATGATAGATCTGCTAATGATAGTGAAGACCACACTGGAAATAGTGAATATAATGATGAAGACCAAATTTCAAATGGTCAAAAGGAAAAACAACAAAGCTTTGCTGCACATGTGGTATCAATTAATAGTGAAGAATATGGAAGTGGGGACGAGCCAAGCGACAAGGAAGAAGATGAAGTAGAAATTCCACATTTAAAAAAAGAAAATGAAAAGCTTATTCCAACAACTGATTTAAGTCAAAACGATTCCCAACTCAAAGAACAATCCGTGGTCGATAGTTCAAATGTCAACCAATCGGAATATAACGGGACGCGAATACAAAAACTTCCGCCAAAAACTCAACAATGCCAAAACCAACCGAAGAGATTGAATTCGTCCGGTCCAAGTATGTTAAAAGCGAATGCGCCACAGTACGAACGAATTTCACATACAATGCAACAAAGTAATCGTAGTCTACAACCCGTGCCAGTGGAGGACGCAACAGATTTGATACTTATGGGCTACTCCAAAGCAATCAAGAAATTGTCTCCCGAATCACAAGCAACAGTAAAACTAGAATTTGCAAAAATTTTATATCGTGAAGAAATCAAACATATTCGAAATAAAAAGAAATGAAATTTGAAATTGCAGGCATTTATTCTATACAAATTTTCCTTTATTTAATTTTTTATAATTTCATAGTTTTTATTGTTTATGTTTGTTAAAACCATTCGTAATTTTGATTTCGTTTTAAGAATGTATTGTATTGCAATAAATACAAAACAAAGCTGTAAAACTTTAAAGCATACAAAATACCAGATTATGGTATTTCAGAGATACACTTGCCCATTCGTTATAATGCAAATCAGTTTATAAATAGCACGTGGTAAAGCAAATATAATAAATAAGTTTTAGTTTCAAATTGTGATTCATATTAACAATATAGTTCTAAGGTATCTTAATTAATCTGTTATTTCACAGCACTATATTATAATCATTGAAGACTCAATAAATTTGAAATTATGTAGTTAAAAGTTGTAATTTATAATATGCATTTGAGTTGATTAGTACATAATATCATGTTGAATTAAAGTAAAACACTATTAGCTTAATTTTTAACACATTACATCTATGTGGAACATATCAAAATTTAAATTAGGACATTGTAAAATTCTGCGTAAAGTCGTATTCAATGGTTGGAATCACCGTTTGAACAAATTTCAAGAATATAATTAAATACAAATGCACACCCAATTCGCCGCCACCATCTTCCACAGTTTGTATTATCTTCTTCATTATGTCCGCATGTCGACAAGGATGAACGGATGCCATGTTTGGCCCAGGAAGATGTGGATGGCTCTCCATGGTAACTGTCTTTTTGGCATGATCCTGACTGACATCTTCATACATTTGCTCCACTGTTAACGGTTTTCGATTCTAGAAATATACAAATCCCACCGATTTAACTTGATACCTATATCTATTACACAAGGAAAAAACTTGCCTCATCGTAGCCAACAACCCACAATCTGGGTGTTTGATAATATTTATCGTATGTAATGTGCAAGTCATATGTTCTTGTATGCAGTACTGAGTCATCAGAACTACCAGCTGTTGCCTTCGAGACTTCACTTTTTTCATCTATTTTACGTTTTGTAGTAGCCACTGCTGGGTCCACCATATCCAACATGCCACTTTCTTCGAATTCGTCCATATCAATAGCCTCATCATCATCATCGTCGTCGTCGTCATCATCATCATCGTCGTCCGCATTGTTACCAACTGTTTTTCGTACAAGACATTTGTTCGTGTCGGAATCTGGCATATCATCCTGAAATTAAAAACAGCTTCAAATATAAAATCTAATTAGAGGAAAATTGTCTACTTTGCTCTCATCCATCGTCAATTCGCACACTTTTTCCTCCAACTCAGCAGTTCCGTCTTCGTTGAACTGGTGAGTCTCCACCCAGCCGCCATCTCCAGCCTCCTCCTCGACCAGCGTCTCCTCGCCTACGTACTCCATCTGCTTGCAGCGTCTGTAGCAGGCCACGTTCCGGGTAATCAGAAATTGTTTGTCTACAATAGGCGATTTGTAAAAAAATCAATGCAATTCACGATGCACTACTTACCCTTGGGCAGGTATGATTTTGTTTTTGCGTCATCACCCGCCGCCCACTGCCAGGTGGGACAGTGATGCACCAAGTGTTCGCCAGCAGCCACAAACTCTTCGGGCGTGAGAACACCAGTCTCGCGAAATTTCGATTCCTATGGATACAATAGACTTCATAAATGTGTTTATAAAATGTTCTATAAAAATTTCCCCCTAAACTAATTTAAAAATCTATGGTAGCAGTTTAATAGAGAAATTTGTCTAAGAGTGAACGCAATTTCTAGTTAATATTTTAATTTTATTCTAAGCAGGGACTAAAATTCGGTTCGGTTCCAAGATTTTTATATTTTATTGTTTTTTTTCTTGCCCTTAATGAATTAACGATTTAATCAACTTGGCTTTAAATGACTTTATGATTATCAATTGAAAATAAAATATAAATAAAAAACGTTTCATATTCCACAGCTACAAAAAAAAAAAAAAAAAAAAAACTATGGGTTCCGGTTTCGGTTCCAAACATTTTGTTAAAATAACGGTTCTGATTCCAGTTCTTTGCGGTCACTGATAAGAACTAAAACCCTTTGGAATATCGGTTATGGTGCTGTTTCCAAGATTTTTAAAATAGCGGTTCTGCTATATTTAAGGTTCCACTTTTTTAATAACGGTTTCAATTCCAGTTCCAAATATCGAAACGGTTTCGATTACGGTTCTTTGCGGTTCCTGTTTCTAAGTTTATTGAACTGCTCCAGTAAACCTTCAGGCCATGTAACATTTTAAAAATTAAACTTAGTTTAAACTAGATGCTATTACGTCCGTACTCAACATATCACAAATATTTTAAATGGTATAATAACATTCGTCCTGTTTCATCAGAAACAATAGAAGTTTTAAACTTTCACTGAGAAACTGGACATAAGTTTACTTTTTTGAAAACATGAAATTCAACATTGAATCGTGTAACTTTATTGTCACCCAACTCGTTATATCAAAAAATATCGGGTTTCGTTTTATTTAGGCTGTTCAACGAGTAAGATCAAAACCCCGTGTTACCCTAAAATCGTTATCAAATCGAAAAAATGGTATTTTATTGTACCGAGTCCATAAATATGCCCTATTTAAATTAAAAAATAAAATTGTCACGCGCATTATTTTGCCTAAAATATAAAAAGGTCGCTCGAACGAATCCCTTATGACCGTGGAAGCCTAAAATCGTTGCTCCAACTCAAATGAAAAGTAATTGCCTTACGATTACAAATATGTAATTATTTTCCAGATCGGTTGACCTTAACGCACTCTGGAGCAATGTTTTTTCAATAAGTAGTTGCACCTGTTTTAGATTTTTTATCGTCACCAGGGCGTCCTTTTTTTTGTTATGAAATGAAGAGTTTTCCAGTTTTACGCCAGTCGTATTATATGAGAAATATTTCTAATTGTTCGATTTTGCTACATTTTTATAGTCTAAATGTTAAACTTTCTTTCCAAAGGTGCAAAATTTCATATGAAGTTTATGGGACAGAAAATCACCACGATTAGTTGTTACCTTCAATACAGGTTTTAAATATTCAGCTACACCCAACGCCGTACCCTTCACTGTATTAAAAACACTCTGCATGACCCGTTATTTCTTAGAACTTTGATAAGATTAAAATATCTGGACGTCGTAGTTGACACTTAATTATAGTTCGCAAAAATGTTCGGATAATATAAGTGTCAGCTCTTATTACGTAGTTAATTATAATTCGGCGACAATTATATGTATTAACTGGAAAAGATTATTTTTGCATTTTATTAGTGATGACTTTTTTTTCGGTACTCAATATTTGTACTCTAAATTGTTTGTGTATCGATATCGCTTATTCAATTCAGTGTTGCATTTTCACAAAATAAAAATGTATTTTCAAAAATAAAAATGTACTATCTAAAAATAAAAACGTACTTTTGTAACAAAAAAAAAAATGGTTTAGAAACGTATCAACATTTTCGAAACGCATCAGGGCAGTTCTTCGTTTTAGAAAGTACAATATTTTCCAGTCGGATCAAAATGACTGCCAAAAAAAAGACAAACGAAAAAAATTTTAATAGGTAAACAAATTCTCAGATTCAAAAGGTACAAAATTTTCCCTTCGAATAAAAACTGTAAAAAAAACAAAGGACAGACTGAAAATTTTTCAAAAGGTACAAACAAATTTCATCATCAAAACAAAGGTCATTCAAAAAATGTGCGTACTTTTAAACAAAAATTTTCCCGTCGGATAAATACTGTAAAAAAAACAAAGAAAAAGACAAAGGAAAAATTTTCAAAAGGTACAAAAAATTTCATCATCAAAACAAAGGACATTCAAAAAATGTACTACAAAATTTTAAAAAAAATAACGGTGCTTAGTATGAACTGCTTAGTATTTCGAACCTACAAAATATCTCTAAATAGTACGAAAGTGCGCACTTATCCAACACTGATTCAATTCTACTCAAAACAATTTGCGATAAACCAGTAGCGCGATTCCCTAATTGCCCTAAAAAATCAAAAAGTATAAATACTAATAAATAAATGAAACAATTAAGGTACATATTTTAGTATAGTAAATATTCGGTATGCTAGTTTTTTTTTTGCGTGTAGTAAAATTCTGTTGTGAGGTATTTTTTCCCACATTATAGAAAAATACAACTTGTGGTAATTTTTATGTGTGGTATTTACCACATCCGGCAACTATGTTGTCATAGCTGCCACAATTTTGTATTAAGCCCACACATGGAATTTTAAATAGTGAAACAAGGTATTTTTAATCCATTATGGTATGTATAATACTAGAGCGGGCATTCGCTAATATAAAGGAAATAGCAAACTTTTTTAAATTTTTGGAACCCGTTTCTTACCGAAATTGTGATTTTGTTTCATTTTGGCATTCTCGTAAGCCAGCACATGCAGTTACTTTAATTCGCAATATATGAGACATCAATTGTTTTTTTTTTCACATGGGATTAAAAAAAAAACAGGAAAATATGATTTTTCGTGGGAATTTCAGGTGGCATCTATGGTGTCGATTAAAAGAGAAAAGAAAACGAAAAAAAAAATCGTCGTAGAAAATTTTCACAAACTATTTACCAAAATGCATAGAATTCTAAATGGACAAAAAATAATCAGTCTTTAAGATTAAATTTTTGTAATTGTAATAGGCAACACACAATAAAGTTTGCGGACAAAAAGAAAATATTACAAGAAAAATTCAAGGTGCAATTCCGTCGCGAACAAAGTAAATAAAGTGGAAGGCATATGAATTAAGTGCCATTTAATTCAAATGCAATAAAAAGGCGTCAACGATTGAAGAGCAAAAATTGAATTTTTGAAAATTTACGCCTGCAATTTGTTTTTGTGTTTCGGTTCCTCAGTGGACAACAGAACCACAAAGGTAACTGGGTTGTAAGGGTGTTGAATTATTTTGTTTGCGAGGAGGTGGATGTGCCTTCGATAGTGTGTACAGCAGATGTTAATGTTTCAGGGCCACATTCACGAGATACTTCACCCTGGTACAGACGTTTAGTCAATGTACGAAAAGATCTCCTAATCTCAGTGCAAAGACATTTTTTATGATTTGTAAATACTTCATAAGTATTTATTTAACTTGTTTTTAATTGATTTTCTGTATGCACTTTATCTGTGAATCAATTTTTAGAGCTTAATATATTCCTTCTTACGTTTATGAATCGTCTCACATATCACAGGGAATATATTCAAAAACTCCTGAGTAAAGCTTGATCTTTTTTTAAATGTTTTGCTAATGCCTTCTTGTAAGTTTGCGTCCATTTATCCCGCAACAAATCAAAGCGACAAGTTTATTTTTCATCCAGCCACAATTTTGTCCTCTTGTTCATCTTAGATAGACGCTGTGTGGGGCTGGGCTTCTGCCCCGTTGCGCTTGGCGGCACCCGGCACACGGATGGGCGACCCGCTGCTCAGCGGAGGTGCCGCTGATAGACCGCCCTCGCCCGCACGTCTATCGCACACCTCCGAGAAGCACCCTAAAGTAACACTTTCTGAACTAAATATGCTGCGACGTCATCGCGAGCTCTGCGACGTGGTGCTCAACGTAGGTGGCCGCAAGATATTTGCGCACCGCGTCATACTTTCTGCATGCAGTCCCTACTTCCGTGCAATGTTCACCGGCGAGTTGGAGGAATCGCGCCAGACGGAGGTTACTATACGCGACATTGATGAGAACGCCATGGAGCTACTGATCGACTTCTGCTATACGGCACACATCATAGTCGAGGAGTCGAACGTGCAGACGCTGCTGCCCGCGGCCTGCCTACTGCAGCTGGTCGAAATTCAAGACATATGCTGCGAATTCCTCAAGCGGCAGTTGGACCCCACAAATTGCCTCGGTATACGCGCTTTTGCCGACACGCACTCGTGCCGCGAACTGCTGCGTATCGCCGATAAATTCACGCAGCACAACTTCCAGGAGGTCATGGAGAGCGAGGAGTTTCTGTTGCTGCCGGTTGGCCAATTGGTGGACATCATCTGCAGTGATGAGCTAAATGTGCGCTCCGAGGAGCAAGTTTTTAATGCAGTCATGTCATGGCTGAAGTACAATGTAGCAGAGAGGCGACAACATTTGGCGCAGGTTTTGCAACATGTTCGACTGCCGCTGCTGAGCCCGAAATTTCTGGTTGGAACCGTGGGATCTGACCTGCTCGTGCGCTCCGACGAAGCTTGTCGCGACCTGGTCGACGAGGCTAAAAATTACTTGTTGCTGCCGCAGGAAAGACCCCTGATGCAGGGTCCGCGCACGCGTCCCCGCAAACCGACACGTCGTGGCGAAGTGCTCTTCGCTGTGGGTGGCTGGTGTTCGGGCGATGCCATTGCTTCCGTCGAGCGCTTCGACCCTCAAACAAATGACTGGAAAATGGTGGCGCCCATGAGTAAGCGTCGCTGCGGCGTAGGCGTGGCTGTGTTGAACGATTTGCTATACGCCGTGGGCGGCCATGACGGTCAGAGCTACCTCAACTCGATCGAAAGATATGATCCGCAGACTAATCAATGGTCATGCGATGTTGCGCCAACCACCTCGTGTCGCACAAGCGTAGGCGTCGCAGTGTTGGATGGATTTCTATATGCAGTGGGCGGCCAGGATGGCGTGCAGTGCTTGAATCACGTTGAACGCTATGACCCCAAGGAGAACAAGTGGTCTAAGGTGAAATCGCTTAAAACTGAATGAGATCGGTATAATCTCTTTTTTCCATATTTGAAGGTTGCGCCGATGACCACGCGTCGCCTTGGTGTTGCAGTTGCTGTGCTCGGCGGCTATCTGTATGCAATTGGTGGATCCGACGGGCAGTGTCCATTAAACACCGTGGAACGCTACGATCCGAGGTAGGTTTTTAACAATTCCGAAAATAGCGTAAACTGCATAATGAAATTTTTTTAAAAGACAAAACAAGTGGTGCGCCGTCAATCCGATGTCCACACGACGCAAGCACTTGGGATGTGCTGTCTTCAACAACTACATTTACGCTGTTGGCGGACGCGATGACTGCATGGAGCTGTCCTCTGCAGAGCGGTATAATCCGCACACGAACACATGGAGTCCAATTGTAGCGATGACTTCGCGACGCAGTGGAGTCGGTCTAGCTGTTGTCAATGGACAGCTCTACGCCGTTGGCGGTTTTGATGGTTCGGCGTATCTAAAAACTATCGAGGTGTATGATCCAGAAACGAATCAATGGCGTTTGTGTGGATGCATGAACTACAGACGCTTGGGAGGAGGTGTTGGTGTGATGCGAGCACCGCAAACCGAAAACTACATGTGGTATGAAGTAGTCGACAAACAGCCCAAAGTCGTAGGTCGTTCTTAAGTGTGTTTTTCTTTAATACAGGATACGCAAAGACTCAGTTGTTTAAATGCAAAGTGACGGCATAGTTTAATTAATATATGCAGCATGCAGCAAACTTCTTAATATATAAAATAACGCATTCGAATATAGCCGTAGCATGCAGGTGCAGCACGCTGACTAATTTGGCATAATTTCCATATGAAGGTAAACTTGAATAACCTGAACAATGCAATATTAAACACGGGTTATCACTCAGCCGCAACGCACCCTATTACCATGGATGATATTCTCTTTCACTCTGATAGCTATTTTGAGCGGCCGTTAATTGAGACAAATATTAAATAATGGAAAAGACATGGTAGCTTGTTCCTCTAAGAGGTAATTCATAATAGTTAAAAAAATATAGGGTGCTGCGCCTCCGTACATCAAAACAAACA
This sequence comes from Dryomyza anilis, assembly GCA_951804985.1. NCBI lineage: Eukaryota > Metazoa > Arthropoda > Insecta > Diptera > Dryomyzidae > Dryomyza > Dryomyza anilis. The sequence continues at coordinate 2,336,987 of OX638134.1, forward strand.
GTAACTTTTGATTATTACATTAAGCGATACCTCTCTCTTGATTTGTATAGTTTCAGTCACTAATGTTTATACATAATAATCACAAATAATAATGTACATTGTACTAAAATTAAGTAAATCAACAGTTTAACTTTAAACATTAAAAAGATCTATTTTTAAAAATACAATTAACTTGTTATGGAAATGCCGTTGCAGATTTCACTAGAATATTCTATCGGGGTTTTTTTGTACACTTCAAAGTTTTAATTATTTAGAATAAAATAACATTGGATTGCTGTATATGTTATTAAAAAAAGGATGTTTTCGATTATAACAAATATTTCAGGATATCGAGAGCTAGATTTTTGCAATTATTCTCAAATATTGTAAAATAAATTTTGAAATGCACTGAATGAATTAAAAAAAATGAAATGTAACGAGAGCACTACTTGATTCTAGATATTGTGCTAATTACGAATACATAATCGTTTTGTGTTGAGTTTGTATTTCTTAATATTTTACACAAAAAGTAATACAGATCGATACGATACGTTCCATCATATGTCAAATTTTAATTCTCGCATTTTCTAAATCTTTAGTTGCTGCATAACATATAAAAATGTTTTTTTTTTTTTTTTATATCGTCACTATCATGCCAAAGCGGCGAATGTGTAATTTTTAACATGTTTGCATTTTTTACATTTTTGAATGTAGTTTTTACTCAAGCATACTGTGCCACAAACGTGTGTTGTTTTATTGCGTATTTCTAGCCACAAAAGACAACCAAAAGAGAGAATTCGAAAAACTGAAAGTGTCATGCCAAAAGGGCGAATCTTATCGTTTTTTTGCCATAACTTTTTATGGGTATAAGATAAAATATGAGTGTAAAGGCATTAATTGTTTGTTTTTAAAGCACCTATCGATCATCATCATTATTTTAAAATATTTTTTTGAATTTTTAACATTTGCAAGAAAAATGTTTGGCAAATTATTTTTAAATAATGATGCCAATCGATAGGTGCTTTCAAAACAAACAATTAATACTTCTACATTACTATTTTATCTTGCACCAATAAAGAGTTATAGCAAAAAAACGATATTATATGTCCTTTTGGCATGACAATATTTTTAATTTTTCGAATTTGTTTTTTTTTTTTTTAGCTATAACTCTTTATTTAAACTTTAAAATTTGATTTCCCAACATTTTTAAAAATGCACATTCGAACCTTTGGCATGACAGTGACTATATAACTGAGTGTTTTAAGCAAACACTTTAAACCTTAAATAGTTTGGCACTTTATAGTAATGGATAGTTAACCAAAATTTTTATCTAGTACAAAATTAGAAAGCTGCAAAACTTGAAAAAAACTTGATGAAAAATTCATGGTCATGACAAACAGTTTGATGTTCTTATTGATTTTTATAGTTTGGCTAAACTCTTGTAATTTAATAAGTATTGAAAGCATTGATGTATTTATTATATGTGAATAACATATTTACATAAAGAAAAAATGTATATTTCTTGATATTTTTTTTAAGTCATTGCTTCACATTATAAATTAAGAATCTTGTCTACAGTTACTGTTTCATATTATTGCTGAAATTATATAATATTGTTCAATTTATTATTTGCGCAAATTTGGCTCAAATTAGCAACCAAATTGTAACGCTTGCTTTTATGTTTTTGAACTATATAAACTTTTATATTTAATGAACGGTTTGGAAACATTTATTTATTTTGGTCCACAACATTTTGTGTGTTATTAAATAACATAATTATTAAAATATGTAGTATTAAAATATGTATCTGTTAAATATGTTGTAGTTTATAATTTCTGCCTTCTTTATTATAGAGCTTTCATTTTTATAATATTACAAATATTCAAATTTTCAATGAAATTTAACAGAATTTAGTTTTAACGTATTTAATAAAATAAATCATTCAAAAAAAAAACATTTGTTTTAAGGTTAATACACATTAAATAAAAATATTATAGATATATATATATATATTGATAGTAATTATCAAAAATAAAGAATACTATTTGTATTGTTAAAAGTACAAAACAAAATATAGCATTTTAGTTTATATCGTAACGTCTGAGGGGTTACTATGTATCGCGATTCGAAAGTCAATATAAATCGAAGTACAAAGCGTTACGAAGGCAAATTCATACAATCTAACGGAATTGAAAAGGTAGCCGTGTTGTCACTTTGTGAATTTGAATACGAAAGTACCAAATTTAAATGCGAAAGTCACACTCCAAAGTACCATTTATTAGAATGCGAGTAATATCACATTCGAATCGCATTACAGAGTAACCCCCCCGGGCCGACCGAATTAAAGTAATCAAACAATTACACTGCACAACACTCATTCTGATTCCGCAAATGAGGTTCAGAAATATTCTTTGGATAGGTTTACTAAATATCGGCCAATTAACTTTTTATCGAGCTTTCATATATATTTGCGAATATCGCACGTTTCCAATAGCCGAATTGATCGAGTGTTATATCTAATGATAGGTAGTCACTAGGGCTAGGATTCTCATATACTAAAATCTAAAAAAATGCGCATAAAATTTAAAAATGCAACAAAAAGATGTAAAAAAAGTGTTATTTATTTTAACACAACTATAATTGATATAGTCCAAATAGAATATGTAGTCCCAAAAAACTAAAAAGATCGCTCCACATTGACGGTCGTAAGAATATAGTTAGATAGTGGAGAATAATTGTTCCGACAATTTTCTACGTCATTTCAACTGAAATCGTTGATAATTTGTTTAAATTTTTGAAAACCTGCTTTTTTCAGCATATGTTTTTTATTTTGCTGGCTAATGACACCGTCAACAGCATACATTTTATTAGTGCATAAACAGAAACTTTCACTTTATCACAAAATACTATCGAACGCGTTAACGCGATGTCAATGAACTCTACTAAATATACACACAGGGTGTTTGGTTCATCGATGTCTAAAATTCAGGGGATCATTCCATGACTCAAAAGAATAAGAAAACGTAAAATAAAAAAATGTCTAATTTTGCACCCAGTTTAAGATACAGGGTGTTTAAGAGATGCATATTACTGACATAACCTAGTCAAGAAAATTAGTTATAAAGTATAATCTGTTGATAAATGAATAACAATTTTTAAGCCATGTTTTAGAACATTAAATTACCTTTCCAATGGTATATCACATCTTCGAACCCCATGATTTCTTTCATTTTTAAAAGGTACAGGTAAAAGTTGCAATTTACAAAAATAAAATTTTTTACTTTGTGATTGATTTTCTCAAAATTCTTTATCGATCACCCCATTTTTTCTAATTTATAATGATAGACCAGTTCATTCCCAGTACATTCTAACTCATTACAGTGCTTTTAAACTGGTAAGTTATCCTGCAGAAATAATTAAACAGGGCTGCCAATATGTGCAGCCCATTATATATCGACGCCCCTTACGAAAACTATTATATTAAAATTGTCTTACGAAAAAATGTATATATCACTTTTAAACAATTTCATTTTTACTTAAATGACGATTATTAAAATGTTCTCAACATTTCACAGAAAATTAGTACAACAAACAGTTTTCTGTGGAAAATTATTATGTTTCAAATTTTTAGTCGAAAATTGGAGCTTTTTATTGAAATTTTTTGTTTTCAAAATCATATTGCGTAGCTTTTATGTTTTGATATATGTCATTTGTAAAATTTGTTTGACAAAATTTATAATAATTATGCTATAATGATATAAAATATGCATTACCATATACTATGTAGGTGACTCAGTGTTCGTGTGTTGGAATACAAGCCGAAGCGTCGTTGGTTCAAACATCAAAGAATGCAAAATCAAAAAAATAAATAGAAAATGTTTTTCTTCACCGCGCTACCTCTCGTAAATAACCTTCGAGAGTAATGATTTAGGATGATTTTTTTTTTACGTTTTATATTTGAAAATAATTTTAAAAATTGAGTGTAGAAATGCAAAATTCTGATTTATACAGATTTGTATTGAAATTTACTAGATATCTGTGATAGTTTTGAAAATTTAGAAAAAAAAAATTTTTTTCATTTTTTTTTTTTTTTTGAAAAATTAAAAAAAATAGATTTTGTTGAAATTCACATGGAAGATAGTATTTTTTAAATCTAGTAAAACTGTGTACTCAGTTTTTGTATATTATGATTTTTTAAAGACATTTTTGACGAACAACAATTTGTACCTGTGATATATGTATAATTTTAAAAATTGAGTGTAGATATGCAAAATTCTGATTTATACAGATTTGTATTGAAATTTACTAGAAATTTGTGATAATTTTGAAAATTTAGAAAAACATTTTTTTTTTTTTTCATTTTTTTAGGATCCATCACGTTTTATTTTTGAAAAATTAAAAAAAAAATAGATTTTGTTGAAATTCACATGGCAGATAGTATTTTTTGAATCTAGTAAAACTCAGTACTCAGTTTTTGTATATTATGATTTTTTAAAGACATTTTTGACGAACAACAATTTGTACCTGTGATATATGTATAATTTTAAAAATTGTGTGTAGATATGCAAAATTCTGATTTATACAGATTTGTATTGAGATTTACTAGAAATCTGTGATAATTTTGAAAATTTAGAAAAAAAAAATTTTTTTTTTTTCATTTTTTTAGGATGATGTAACCATCACGTTTTATTTTTGAAAAATTAAAAAAAATAGATTTTGTTGAAATTCACATGGCAGATAGTATTTTTTAAATCTAGTAAAACTGTATACTCAGTTTTTGTATATTATGATTTTTTTAAGAAATATTTGACGAACAACAATTTTTACCTGTGATATATGTATAATTTTAAAAATTGAGTGTAGATATGAAAAATTCTGATTTATACAGATTTGTATTGAGATTTACTAGAAATCTGTGATAATTTTGAAAATTTAGAAAAAAAAAATTTTTTTTTTCATTTTTTTAGGATGATGTAACCATCACGTTTTATTTTTGAAAAATTAAAAAAAAAATAGATTTTGTTGAAATTCACATGGCAGATAGTATTTTTTAAATCTAGTAAAACTGTATACTCGGTTTTTGTATATTATGATTTTTTTTAAGAAATTTTTGACGAACAACAATTTGTACCTGTGATATATGTAAAATTGAATATTCAAATTCTGATTTTTACTGAATTTTATTGAAATTTTGTACTGAAATGTATTGAAATTTATTAGCTATGTGTGATATATTTGCAAATTTATAATACGATTTTTTATCTCTATATTTTTACGTACAGTTTTTATACACTTCAAAAATGTGTTTAGTCAGTACACATTAAAAGTGCTGAATGATGCTGACAACACTTAACAATATAAACGGCAGAGACAGTTGTCATATTGTAGCAAAGACATAAACCTTGCTTGATTTTGTATCTTGTCGCTAGAAACGCTATATATATCAAATCATTTGAGCCACAACATTTTTTTTCAAACTGCTTTAATCCGGGCATACAAATTTTGAAAAAAACGCAGCTAATATTAGAATTTTTCAGGAAATATATTCACCGATTTATTTAAATAAAACCAATAATAAGCAAACAACATTTATTTGATAAAGGTCTTATTTATTTTAATTGTTTTTTTAATTATATACATAATTATTTTAATTATATTACATAAAATAAATAGATACATTTTAATTAATTAACTTATGAATTGCTAAGGCTCAATAGTTAATTGTGCGATGTGGGAATACTTAGACCTAAAACATACAATACATGTATTATGGCGCCTACTACATAAAATGATTAAAGTTATGTATTGTGCTGTCTTGTGGAGCCAACACAAATAAAAATATCAATCAGATTACATTTTTATTTCTTAAATTGTCTGAAAAAGTTAAAAAACTTAGGGGAAACATAAAAAAATAACTTTAGAAGTAGTTTAGAATAGTAAAACATAAAAACCTTTTAAACTTTAAAGCAGTCTGAATATATTCTGAAAATGCTAAAATATTCTTGATGCTTTTTAAAGAACTCTGAAGTCAGTTAAGAATTTTTGAGTATTTCTAACCGCAATCAAAATTTTATTATCGAAAATTTCGATTATTCAAGTTTTCAAAAATTTATTTGTAGGTCTTTATATAGGACTTATTGAATACCTATTAAAAGGTTTCATTTACTTAAAAACTAAATCGCTGACAAATAATTTGCAAAAAACAGTTTTAAATAAAAATCGATTGCTAGAAGTCATTATAGAAAATAAGTAGACATTGTAATACAGACTGATCCGATCATAGTATTTTACCTTGTCCCAACCCCATCAGTAAGTGACATGATTAATATAGGCCATGATCAGTCTTCCTTAATAGGGTGAATTTCTACTAGGGGATTGAAATTGATATCTTATATTAATGTATTATGTGCAACAGTTCGTTGACCCATTATTTTTTTTGTTTTTATCATTTTGCGAAATCTATATAAAATTGTTCTTATCAAAAAGTGTCGACAATGGGCTGAAGTGTTTTAAAATTCATCAAAACATGTATTTCCATAACTAATATATAAATAATTTTTAGTATAAAATAGTGTTTGGTAAAAGTTCATTGTACTTTTAAAATAATAATGCTGCGTCACACTGTTGGAGAACTTTCGCCTGCTCTACAGAGCTTTTAAGCTTTTCAACAACTTTGTTTAGAGCGCATCATCGAGGCAACTAATTGACTACATACTAACGTCATTAACAAAAAAAAAACAAAATCTACTGTTGGTTAAGATCGACATTTGTACGATTGCCATACAAAAACTAACATTATCGGTCAAGTTCCGGCTTTTTTTTTACATATTAACTAACGCTAAGGAGATGCCCCCTATAAATGCAATGCACAGTGTTGATTGAATAAAATGATTATTTGTTATTGGGAGGGAGGAAATATGGAGTAGTATCGGTGGATGTTTGTTTTGAACTTGCCAATATCAAAGATGTCGGCAAAAATAGAGGCAGAGAGATTGTTCCACAAACGTATCGTGCGACTGAAGAACGATTTCTCTCTGTAATGCGTGGTGCTGTTGAGAGCTGAGTGAACTACGAAGGGGTGGGCTTTGTTCGATGTCCGAGTAGAACGAGAGAACACACGACCTGCTATATTTTATATGAAATTCATTTGGAATTCGACCAAAAGTCGGAACATGCCCGTATATTAAAGAAATATATAAAATAAATTCTAAATATTTATGAAATCTGTAACATTTGACATGTGCTAATTTGTATGTATCATTTATTTGATATATTTTTAAAATTGTTTAAATGCTCCAAACCAAAGTTACTGCTTTCAACCTTAAGAACCAGTTGTAGGGTTTGCACTAAAGCTTTCTAACAAAAAGATAAATAGACAAGCAGCAACGCTTTCTAACAAAAAAGCATACAAATAGTTAAAAAAAGTATTATAAAAGCATTTGTCCTCGAGAACGGTCATTGACCGACAATTCATGATTACTTTACGAGGGATTTTTGGCGTCATTGTGTGGTTTTCGTAATTATGAAAATTGTTGCATTTTAAAGTGGTTTTTCGATACAAATTACACTGCTTTACTACTGCTGCTCTTACGTTGCAGCTTTTATTTCAGTACCTAGTATTAGAAAAAGAGAGAGAGAGTGTGAGATCACGAAAGCGTGCTGTTGAAGAGCACGCAGTGAATGCAAAACTTGTATCGCCTTGCACTTGAATTTATCAATAGTGCTAGCTAGACCCATATAAAAGCTTAGCAGTCTAAAGCTATGCATTAGTTATTGAATAACAACCAGCTGGAGTTGGGACTCGCGAATTACTTACCGGACTTATAAAACATAAATTTCAAATGCCGAACCACGACAACATCAAGGTCAGCACAGAGGACTCGTGTGTAGAACCACTGTCGCCGCAGGTGTTAGACGCCTACGCCATCCTTGCAAAAGATTGCGACATGCAAGACTTCGACCTGCAACTGCTGCCCATTTCGGGGGTTGGCGAGAACTCGTACGGCCTGGTGCTGCAGGTAAAAGTAACTCCGCGTGTGCCGAACGGCAGCAGCCCGACATCACCGTTCTTTAGCATTTTGAAGATATCGCCGAAGAATTCAGCGCGCCGAGCGCATATGAAGGTGGTGGACTACTATGCACGCGAGGTCTTCATGTACGAAAAAGTATTGCGTGTCTTCGCAGACATGCAGTCTGAACTAGTGCCAGTTGAAACGGAAGTGAAGTGCTTGAAAATATCACCGGAAATGCTGCATTGTTCGCTGACGCACAACGACGAGTTCATCATTTTCGAGGATCTACAGCAGCAGCAATACGTTCAGAATTCGCGCTCAAATCTGCTCACATTCGATTTGGTCACGACGGCAATCAAGACAGTCGCACAACTGCATGCCATGTCGTTTGTGTTGCAAGCACAGCGTCCGCAGTTGTTTCGGCAGTTGGTGTCGCAAATGCGCGATAATCTGTTCACGCCAGATATTGAGCCGATTTCCATTGAATTTGGGCGAAATTATGTACGTCGGACACGACATATGATCGAACAGGACAGCGATCAGGAACGTGAGCAGATGGTGCATGTGTTGCAAGCGATCGAGGACAATTTTAAGAGTATTTGTTTGGGCTGTGTAGATGGTGGCGCCTGTGCGCCTTACGCAGTGATTTGCCATGGCGACTTCTGGAACAACAATATTATGTATCGTTTTGATGTGAGTATTTACATATTTTCGTAACTGGGTTGATAGTTGTAGGTATCAATATAGCCATCATCGATCAAAAATTGTCGAATATATAACGAACAAATAGATAATTGAAATTTGTAAAGTGTAGTAAAAAAAAATATAAAATAAAAAATATATTTTTATTTAAAACATTTTTAATGTGAACTTTAAGGGTTCAATACATTATATTATCTACCGCCACACGTTTTATTTTAAATCATACCAAAATATTCAGCTTAAAAACATTTTATATTAAAAATATTTTTTATTTTTCTTATTTTTTGTGTCAATTAGATATTCGTCTGATAGAATTCGAAAGACCTAATATTATTAAAATTAAAAATATTCCTGTTTCAAATTGTCTTTAATATGGAATTATGGCGATAGCACCATGATAAACCAGATGGCAAGAAATCGATATTATTGCATTGTCATCCAATTCGAGGCAATATTTAAAATCTCAAGTCTGTAGCTCATCGCGAAGGTAGTTTAAAATCAAATACAAAATTTGTACCGAACAGACAGACAAACAAGAAAGCAACCTAATAAAAACGTTTTAAAAAATAATAACGGATTGAAAATGTCCAAAGATTAAAAATTCTTTTTATGAAAAGACTGGCATATTCTTATCTAAATACTAAAAAATACCACGAGGAATTATTTTTCACACTAAATCTAATTTATTGTTTGCTTACAGTCCAACCATAAAGCCACCCACGCTAAACTGATCGACTTCCAGATGTCACGTTACGCGTCACCAGTGCTCGATGTAGTACATTATCTGTTCGCCTGTACCGAGAAACAGCTACGCGACAAACACTTTCGTGAGTTCCTAGACACGTACTATACGGCGTTGACGCAGCACTTGCAGCTCTTCCGACTCGATTCTGCCCAGCTGTATCCACGTGAAATTTACGAGCAACATTTGTGTAAATATGGCGTGTACGGCTTTTGCATGTCTGCATTTTCCATACCTTTTTTCATTTCCACATCAATCGAGATTCCCGATCTCGACGAGGTGTCGGAAGCGATCAAGGAACTTTCTGACTCATCGTCAAAACAGGCTGAACATCAAAAGACAGAGGAAAAACGTCAAACCCTTCTTGAGGAGTACGACTTACTTACGAAGCGCACTGAGCCGATATTCAAGCGACGCATGACAGGTATAGTGATGGACCTGATAAAGTATGGCATGATTGATCACTTGCAGCATTGGAATAAATGAGATAAATTGCATCATTTTTGTTACAAACACGTACAGTTTTCTATTCAGTATTAAATGTATATAAAATATGGAAAATAATTTGTTTTTTTTTTTTTATTCAAGATATTTAAAATATGGACAAAATAGAAAATAATGTTAATACAAAAATCAAAAACATTGACATGGAACCGGTATAAATTGAAGGATTACTTAATGGTGGATGTTTGTGCATATAATTAGCAAAAAAACGACTGCAAGGCATTTTTTTGGCAAACTTATATTAGAATCGCTTCCCATTCCAGTTTTGCCTTTTCGTGCAAAATTTACCACTTTGTTTTTACTAACCTTACTTTTACCTGACCTTACTTACCAGTTTTATAAAGGACTAGTATTTAGTACTCGGGCTGCACAACGGCGGTTTTATTTTTTTTGGTTTTCTTAACCAATTTTTTAAGCATAACTATACACTTTTGTTGTTCCCGTTTTTTTTTTATTAATTTTTCCCGTTTTTGATATTCTTTTAATTTTTCTTTGTCTTTGTTGCTTTCTTTTTTTATTTTTGCTTATCTTTTTGAAATTTACTTGTTTTTGCTTTAGCGTTTTTGATTTCGTGCGTTTATTTTTGTGATTTTGCTTTCTTTTTGTGTTTGTATTTGCTTTTTTTTTTTTTGGTTTTCTTTTGTTTTTTTTTATTAGTTTGCTGTTGTTTTTGTGTTTTTGCTTTTACTTTTACTATTGTATTTGTGTTTTTGCTTTTGTATTATTTTTGTATTTGAGTTTTTTGTTTTATCTTCTTAGCTGGTGTAAGTACTTACTTACTTATTTGGCCATTACAACATTTGGCATGATGGGTTTCGGCCGCAGCAATCACCCCTCGCCAGTCGCTTCTGCATTGCGCGCGCTGGCGCCAGTTTTGCACTTCAAGTGTTGTCAGATTGTCTCGCCCTTGGTCGCTCCATCGGAAATTCGGACGCCCTCTCCTACGTTGACCACCACTTTGTTCAAAATTGACCACCTTTTTTGCTGGAGCGCTTTCATCCATACGCTCGACATGTCCAAGCCAGCGTAGGCGCTGGATCTTAATGCGCCTGACTATGTCAACGTCGACGTAGAGCTCATACAGCTCGTCGTTCCATCTGATTCTGTACTCGTTTTCAACGCATATCGGGCCATAGATTTTCCGAAGAATCTTTCTCTCGAACGCTCCTAGAGCTTGCACATCGGTGTTGGTAAGCGTCCATGCCTCAGCGCCATAGAGGAGGACTGGCTGATGAGCGACTTATAGAGCGTAATTTTTGTCCGTCGAGAGAGAGCTCTGCTCCTCAATTGCCTACTGAGCCCAAAGTAACACCTGTTGGCAAGAGTTATTCTTCGGCTAATCCCCAGGCTGACATTGTTTTCCTTGTTGATGCTGGTTCCTAGGTATACGAAGTCCTTCACAACTTCGAAGTTGTGGTTGTCAATAGTGACGTGTTGTTCAAGACGCCGGGACTCTTTGTTTGTTGACACTAGGTACTTCGTCTTGTCCTCGTTCACCGTAAGACCCATTAGACGCGATTCCCTCTCTAAACTGGAGAATGCTGCACTGACTGCTCGTACGCTCTTCCCAATGATTTCGATATCATCAGCGTACCCGATGGAACGTACGCAGCATGGAACTCTTGTTGAAGATAGTGCAATTGTGATGGAGTTGTGGAGCTCATACATTCTTCTCCATTATTAGGTTGAAGAAGTCACACGATAGGGAATCGCCTTGTCTGAAACCTCGTTCGGTATTAATCGTATCGGTGAGGTTGTTTCCAATTCTCACTGAGCAACGTGTGTCGCTCAGGGTCATCCTGCAAAGCCTTATAAGTTTCGCAGGTATACCGAACTCAGACATGGTAGTCGACGAAGAGGTGGTGGGTGTCGATCTGCCTTTCTTTGGTCTTTTCCAGGATTTGGCGCAATGTGAAAATCGGTTCTATGGTGGACTTGCCAGGTCTGAAGCCGCACTGATAAGATCCAATCAGTCTGTTGACGATGGGCTTCAGTCTTTCACATAATACGCTTGTTAGAACTTTATACGCGATGTTGAGGAGACTTATCCCACTGTAGTTGGCGCGTATCGTGGAATCCCCCTTCTTAAAGATTGGGCAGAGTATACTGAGATTCCATTCGTTAGGCATGCTTCTTCTGATCATGTTCTGCTGATGAGCTGGTGCATGCTCGTTATGACCTCATCGCCTCCGGTCTTAAACAACTCAGCAGACAGACCATCCGATCGTGCGGCTTTGTTGTTTTTCAGCCTGTTGATGGCTGTGCAGACCACTTCACGGTCAGGCGGCGGTATGTCAACGCCGTCGTCAGCAACTGGGGGTTGTCAAACTGTCTTCTCTATCAGCGGAATAGTTGTCATCATCGCCTGCTAGAAGATCAGAGAAGTGCTTTCTTCATAATCTAAGTGTACTCTGAACATCTGTTACTAGATTCCCGTCATCGTCCTGACAGGAAGAGGGTCCGGTCTTTAAACCTCCGGTCAGGCGTCTTATCTTCTGAAATCTGGTGTAAGTACCGAGTTATATATTTTGTCCAATCGCGCCCATATATAAACTATGTAACCCGCTGGACTCCATAGTAACTTTGTGCAAAATTAAATCAATTCAGCGGTTTAGACTAGATGCTGGAACAACAGACAGACAGACAGACAGACAGACAGACAAACAAATAGACGGACCAAGAGTTTTATATATATAGATAGATTTAAGTTCAGAATATATGAAGCCCAGTCAAATTTTGTCCATAATACACTTTTTTTGTAGCATGCTTCGTGTGTTCAGGATGATTATTCTGTTGAAAAATCCATGTAACAGAGATTTTATAATCAGTGAAATGTAACATTCGTCATTTAGGATTTGAAAATGATCAAATTGAACCAAATTGTAGATAACTGATGGAATTTCTAACTGGGCATAAGATATTTCTTTACTAAATTTCATCAAAATAGGAAGACATCGCGCCTAGATTGATTTTTCTGACGTGGAATGATCCAGTTGTATTTTTGAAAAAATCGCTATTTAAATATAGAGTTCAATGTTCGTTCTATTTTTTTATATTTTAATTTTATTTTAAGTGCTATTAGAATATAATATATATAGTAAACAGCTTAGTTCTACTGCTTAAAAAAATGTATGATTTCAAAACTAAAAAAAAAAACAAAAAAAAAAAAAAAAACAAAAAAAATTATTAGTAGTTTCTATATTTATACGTGTCTATATAAAACATTTTTATTGTTATTAATAGTACAAAAGTATTGAAAATTAAAAAGTATACATAGAATATTTTATTTGTACAGCATAAGGTATATTTAAGGATCAACGAAAGACTATTTAAAGTTGGGGTATATATAAAACAAACAAAATAAGCCAAGCCAACCAAGAAAGATTTGAAAATAAATTTAATGATGCAGTACAATTGTTTGTCTTCTTATTGCCTGTGGCTATTTTGTTCGCAACGGCGCACCGATCGACAACTGTTTCGGATACTCAACTTTATGAATGATTTCACTTCGAATATTAGAATTACGCAAGTTTTTATACAACTCTCGATTTTGTAACACATTAAATGTATTCAATATATATATATATTGGAAATAATATATGACCTAGATTAAAATTAAATTAATCTACGTTGTCTGTGTTTCTTGTTGGTACACACAATCAACGCAGATTCAAAAACAACGCTTCTGCTCCTATATTAGATTAGCAGACAGTAATAAATTCACTCCCAAGGCAACTAAACTTTAATAATATTAACATAAACATATATTTTTAAATGCGCCTCGTCGATAAATTATATTCAAGGATTGCGGTTCGGCTTGCGGCGCAGCTTAGTTTGGCTCGAAAATGGCTCGATATGCCAACTACTAGCATTCATCTTAATTCAATGTGGATTTCGCAGACTTACTTGCTAACTTACGGTTAAGTTTTTGTAGTTTAGTGTTTTAGTGCTTATTGTTGTTTAATTCTTATATTTTGTTTACTATAGTAGAGCCCAGCAATAAATACTGACGCGTGCGTTACTTTATTCCTCGTTCCGCGTTTGGTTTAAGTGTGTTGCAGAGTGCTTTCAATTATTGTGATACTTCGTGGAATCTCTTCTGTCGCTCGAGGCTTTCTACTTCGGCCCAGGAGTTGCGCATATTACGGAAGAGCTGAAAGTGATCAAAAGCGAATAGTAATAGGAATGTCACAGATCGTTCTCACAAATATATACAGACCTCATCCACCCAGTTGTGCTCTGCCAGCAAATCGTTCAAGATCTCCGTGGATGACTTTCCGACATTTTCCTGCTGCTGCTCGGCCACACGTCGTGAGCAGTTAATATACAAGTTGTATTTTTCGTGTGCAATCTTATGGAATATGTCCGCGCGTGCGGCACATATGCGGCAAAGTAAAATGTCCTGCGGAGCAGATAACAAATTTAATCGTAACACTGATTGATATTCATCTACTCATACCTTCTCATATGTGATGCACGCATCGGTTGGCACCGTTTGCATTGTATTCGAATTGTACGGATTTCCAAAGAGCAAAAAACGCACCGATATGCCCGGCTGGTGACAGCCGCCGCAGTTTTTTTGCGTCAGATTATTCTGACCCCATTCGGTGAAGACATGGCATTTGGGCCAAGTCTCAATGGAGACAATGATGCTGCGTGTCCATGGCGTAATCGACAGCAGTTTGCGTTTGCAATTATCCATAATGGTGTCGATGGCACGTACGCTGCCCAAAAAGTACTCATCTGAAAAGGAAGGGGGAGAGCATTTAAAAGAAGCTTCTAATCAGTGTTCACACATTTAGCGCCAATGCAAATGGAGTAAATTTGGAAAATTTGGGGAGTAGAAATGAGTAAAAAAAGAGGAGAATTGAAAACATTGCGAAATCGAGTAGATTTGATGTAAAAGTAGTATAAAATTTAATGTGGGAATAAAATTGATGAAAAGGGAGTGTAATATGCATTGTTTTAACATATTAAAAAATATAATAGATATGTCAATTTGTAACATTTTGTATTCATATCTGATATTATCGATTTTCTATAATGCTGATGTTTACAGGGTGGTCCGTTTTATAGTTGGAGTGTGGAACACCCAATGATAAACATGGTGTTTTAAAATTGCCTTAAAAAGTTGATACAAATATTTAACGACCAGGGCAAAAATATTACATTAATTACATTAATTAATAGAAAAATAATAATATCGACATTTTATTTGGGGCGCTAAGAAATTTCCCTTCTCTAATTAATAAAAAAGGAAGCAATTTTTGCAAAGGAAGTAGATTTCCGTAAAAGGTTTTAAAACATTATGAGAAAGGAGTAGAAAATACTACTACCGGAGAAGAGATTTTAAAAATACAAATGAAATGGATAGGATCTACTCCGATCTAAGTAAAGGGTTTTTTTAACAGGGACGCTAAAAAAGTAGAGCGACAGGGACAGCAAACGACGCCATATTTCTTGCCGCTCTTTTGACATTTCTCTTCAGTAAGGTTTGCCATTTCATGAAGGAAAGATATACGAATTTGAATTTCGGTAGTAAATTTTAATAATTTCGACTCGTTGTTGGCTCGTATATCTTTCCATTATGAAATGGCAAACCTTACTGGAGAGAAATGTCAAAAGAGCGGCAAGAAATATAGCGTCGTTTGCTGTCCCTGTCGCTCTACTTTTGTAGCGTCCCTGTTGAAAAACCCTTGAAAACCCTTTTTGTAGTGCTCTTATTGAAAAACCCTTTAGAATGAGAACACTGATTTTTAATGATTGTTTACCTTTTTCTCTGGTGATCTCGGAGAAGAAGCTCGGGTCCAGCACCTGCGAAATCATCGTCTGTATGTAGATTTCGAAGTGATCTCGATACGTTAGATAGTCTTCCATGATTTTCTCAATAAACTGATCGGTGTCGTCGGCCAGAAGCTCCGAACGCAAAAACTCAACAATCGTCTCGGTGTGCGATTGCACCTGTATTCGTACAGGTGCCTTAAGATAAAGTTTTTTCGTTTCGAGATTCCATGAAGTATACTTGAGAACAAATAAATACAAATTAGATGCATAAGTAATTTAACAGACACAACACATATCGTCACTGTCATGCCAAAGGAGCGAATGTGCATTTTAAATATGTTGAGAAATCAAATTTTAAAGTTTGAAGTGCTTTAAAAATTAGTAAAAAAAATAATGTTAAATTTTTTATTTGTTAATTTGGTTCATTCATCAATTATTAGAACATATATAAAATATCTTTGCATTTGGACAACTATCTGAATTATAAATACGGATTTTGTGAGGCTATATCCTGACCAAAACGCAAATATTTTTGTTTTTTATGCTACAACTCTTTATTTACGCAAGATAAAATAGTGATATAATGGCATTAATTGTTTGTTTTTAAAGCACCTAGCGATTGGCATTATTATTTCAAAATATTTTTTTAAATATTAATTTGCCATTTTTTATTAGCCAGAAAATTGTTTGGCATAATATATTTAAATAATGATGCCAATCGATTGGTGCTTTAAAAACCATATAATTAATCTCCGTGGATGACTTTACATCACTATGTTTTTTTTGCACCAATGAAGTGTTATAGCTAAAAATTTTAAAAATTGAAAATCTTGTCATGCCAAAAGGGCGAATCTTTTCGTTTTTTTGTTATTACGCTTTATTGGTGCAAGATAAAATAGTGATATAAAAGCATTAATTGTTTGATTTTAAAGCACCTGTCGATTGGCATCATTATTAAAAAAAAAAAACAAATTTATTACAAATGATAAAAATTAAAATAATGATGATGTTCGATGATGTTGCTTTAAAAACATTTAATTAATACCTTTACACCACTATTTTATATTATACCAATAAAAAGTTATGGCAAAAAACGAAAGGATTCGCCCTTTTGGCATGACACTATTTTCAATTGTCAAAAAAAATGTTAAAAAAAAAAATGTCAAAAATTACACATTCGCCCCTTTGATGACATGATAGTGACGATATCATCTTTAAATAAAACATCACATAAAAACAACGAATATAAATGTGACCGGCCAGTCCTGGGACTTTAATGCATTGTTGAGTAGAGGCTATAAAAGACTAGAATTCTCGTCTGGCTTACCTTGGACATATTGCGGTAAAACATTTTGCTATTCTGACAGAAAGGCTCATATTTCTGTAAAATGCATTTAGAATCGACTTGCCAAATTGTGGGCCAATCGCTGACTAAATCGGATCGCAGCACAATAAAGTCACCCACCTGCAATACATTTTTAAATTGTTTTTATAACGTCGAGACTTTTTGCCAAATTGAATGTACGATTTTACCTTAAAATTGTCTCCCGCCGGCGCATTGTTACTGTAGGGTGCCACATTGGCATTCGATAAATCCTGCTGAGAATTGTAATTGCTGCCATCGTTGTTAACAATGGCATTGTGATGTTGTTGCTGAGGTGTTTGCTGTTGTTGTTGTTGCTGCTGCTGATGTTGTTGTGGTGGCTGTTGTTGTTGTGGCTGCTGCTGTTGTTGTTGTGGCTGTAGTTGCTGCTGTTGATGCATTTGGTGGTAATTAGTCTTTCTTGGAGTTCCTTTCCCGCGTCGTGCTGCTTTCCGTTTGTAATCTTTGCCATCGTCACTCTAAAAAATGAATCAAATTTATATAATTTATAAATTTGTAGACAGTGTATACTGAAGGGCTTAAATATCTAACGGTAGATTGTGAGTAGTTTATAAATTAGGGTACAATTTGAATTTATGACGATAAGCATTACTTTATATCCGAGAATAAGCTCCATTTTGTTTTGTCTGGATTTCTATGTAAAAAGATTTATCTAAAAAAGTTTATTGGAGAATTTTACGTTTTGAAAAATTGACTTTTTTTGTTGAGAATGGCAATTCCATGGTTATTCCTTTCGTATTGGCATTTGAATTGAAAGTGTATAAATTATAGGTGAGCAATCACTTACTGTGTTAGAAGGAATAGGCATTAACCATTTTCATTTATGTCAAACTTTAGCTTCTAGCGTATTTATATCTCTTTCGGAACAATACATATAGTTCCGAATTTACTTAGAATAGCAATTTTTTATTATTTTATGGTGTTTTGAACCTCAATAAAAGTTACTTTTCTTTGAAAGTGCATATCTTATTTGTATATTTAAAAAAGAAAAACTGATAACACTTTTTTCTGTGATAGATAGATAACACTTTTTTCTGTGGGGTCATTCGCACCGAATGACCCCAGCAGAGCCTACTATCCTCCTGTGAAATCCCAGATCGATTGCATAAAGTTTTTTGTCGTTTTATGCAGTAAGTGCGTTATTTCTATATAAAAAAAACTTTGTTTATGTTTTTTATTTTTTTACAGAGTAACAGTCAATTTAGTATTTATCCATTTTTTTCTTTTATTTATGTAATGTTTATATCTTTAAAACTTAATTTGAACTAATAATATCGGTTCATTACTTTATGAGATACGGACATTCAAAAACTTTAAACGCAAATATCTGAAAACCTACTTTTTCACATAACACACTTATTGCACCAAACGCTTCAATTAATGTTATGATGTGTAATTTAACCATTATTATTTTTCTTGTTTTTATCTGAACGATTTATCGCATGGGTAACGTAACAGTCTTTTTTGTTACATACTAGTCCGAACATTTGTAGAACACAAAATTTGGTTTACAACTTAATTAAAAATTAATTTATTGTTTTTTTTTTTTTTCTAAAGCTTAGAAATTATATACTGCACGTTAAAAAAAGTCCACCACAGAGCAGACTTTTTCTACAATGTAAGGCAACTTAAAATCTACTTACAAATAATGTAACGTAAAAGTCCATTCTAAGAACGTGCATAGCTCCTAAACAACAAGGCATACAACAAATGTTATAGAAAGCCGTAACCAATGTTTTCTTCAATACATGCTCAACAAATTTCGTATTAGATAATTTATAATGTAGCAGTAATTTACAAACATGATTGGTTCCATGTTCCACTTACGAAGTAATCTATAACCGAAACTACCCTCCATTACCCACTGATTACTAAATAATGTGAAAATGGAACAGATACTTGTTACTTTTTTTGTATATATCTGATATCAATTGATTTTTAAATTATAAAAATACTTATATTCAAAAATTAAACGAATTTAAAAGCTATTGAAATGAACGCGCTTATATTTATTATTTATTAATGATAAACATGGAAAGGAGTCATTCAAAATACATTTTTGATGGGTATTATGTTGGTTATTGTTGAATTTGTCTTACATATTGCTGTTTTTTAATTTAGATTCTGTGGTAATTGCAATAGTTCTTTATTAACAAAAAGCGAAAACATGCTGATGTCTTATCTTGCATTAAATGTTATTACTTTTTTGAAATGAAACCACCCCCCATTACTACTGCGAACAAATTGAACCACCCCACATTACTATTGCGTACAAAGTAATGTACAATTGGAACCACCCTTCATGACTACTGCGTACAAAGTAATGCAGAAAAGGTACCACCCCTTAATACTACAGTGTACAAAGTAATGCACAAATGGAACCCCCCACATTACTATTGCGTACAAAGTAATGTACAATTGGAACCACCCCTCATTACCACTGCGTACAAAGTAATATACAAATGGAACCACCCTTCATTACCATTGCTTACAAAGTAATGTACAAATGGAACCACCCCTCATTACTATTGCGTACAAAGTAATATACAAATGGACCACCCCTCATTACTACTGCCAACAAAGTAATGTGTAAAGCGACCAATCTTCATTACGGTTGCGTGAAAAGTAATGCTGAAATGAAAGCACACCTTGCGAATGTTTGGTTACGAAATAATGATGTATGATTGACCGCATATTACGATACTTCTAAATAGTAATCTATATATACATGAGGTAACATTCAATTCCATTTTACTATGGATTCGGTGTGTAATGAGTGGTGGCTCCTTCTTAGCATTACTTCGTAATTAATGACATACAATTTGGCTGCGTATGATCAAAGTATGGGATTTTTTTCGGGAAACGCTACAGGGTATATTAATTTTGTGCTTAAAATTTAAGGTCCCTTAAAAATGTGGCCGGTATGGAAAAGTATATCACTTTTAACTCTTTCCAGAAGAGTTACTTCTGCCCTACTTTACAATTTTTACGTGTCGATCATGAATTTCCCGGTGACAACGATATCGGCTACAATTCGTTTGAATATCGGTTGAATATCGTGTGAATACAATTTTTGATTCATGTATCAAACGCTCGTTTTTTTTGTTGCCAGCACATAAATCATACGACAAAGTAAAAAAAAAAAAATAAAATTTTTATTTATGAAAAATATTTGGCAAAACCAAAATTTTGAACAAACGTTCGATTCAAAGAGCTAAACGAACGAAACGTTTGAAATACGTTATACAAATTTTAGACGAAGGGGACTGGAAACGAAACGTAGTCACACGATAATAAAAAGATACATGATTTGGGGGTTAATCTATGAAATTATTTTTCAAAGTTTAAAGTATTTCTTGCCATCTGTCCGTATAAACGCTAATTTTTAAAAATACTATTCCGAATCACTGGTTGGTGCGTTGGACTGCGAGCCGAAAGGTCCCCGGTTCAACCCTGGACTGGGGCTAACAACATCTTTTCATAGAAACATTTTTCTATACCTCGCTACCTCTCGGTAGTAAATGGCAAACGTACGAGAGTAAAACATTGCCTATGAAAAGCTCTCACCCGCCGTTCGGATTCGGCAATAAACTGTAGGTCCCACCACTTTGAGTACAAATATAACACGCACAGCTCAAAATGGTGAGAGCTGTGCGGCCTAATTATTATTATTATAAAGAAATGTGACCGGTATGGAAAGCCGGCCTCAGCAGTCCAGAGGTAGCGCGCTGGACTTGCATTCTGAAGGTCTCGGGTTCGAATCCCGGCTTGGGCATGGGCGTTCGTGGTGATATTAACCACAAAATTGTAGGGAATAGATTTTACAGTACAATGGATATAGTCTGTCTGAGTGCTGTGGATCTTAGTAGATATTCCAAAAAAAAAAAAAAAAAAAAAACCGGTATGGAAAAGTATATATATTCTTAATAAGCATTACTCTCTTTATACTCTCGCCTTCCCCATGATGAAACCGTACAGGTGGCCTATTCATTGAGAGGAGATCTTAAATTTTAATTTTGAAATCATATTTTTATTTTCAATTCTTAGGGCGAGTTTACACGATAGCAAAAAATAGCTAGAGATAGAGCAAAAAATCTCACAGAGTTGTGTAAACACTACATAGAGCTCCTCGGTAGGGAGCTCTACGGTAGATTTGTTTCTCTATCTCTAGCTAATTTCTCTATCGTGTATTCGAGCCGTTATTGTGCCATTTTTTTTATATGAAAAAAAAAAAACACGTCTGCTCGCATCAAACATTCAAAAGCGACTGATTGAAAATTTTTGATTTTGTTTTGAAAAACATGATTTGGTCTCAATGCTTATTCCAACTGTATGGTTTCATCACATCCTGATCTAATTTACAATTTTTAATCTGGAAAATTATTTTTCAAAATTTAAAGTCTTTCTTTCTGGCGTTCTTTTCGTATAAACGCTAATTTTAAAAATACTGTCTCGAATGCCGTAAAATTTAGTTTGAATATGTTTTCGTCAAAAAGTAGTTTTTAGTTTAAAAATGTTCTAAATCGTTCAACGGTCACACTAATCAGCCCAATCATGAATAAAATATTCCATCGGAATTTTTCCGTACGTAAATATTTTGTATGAATATTCAATACAAATTATTTTGTATGGAAAAATTCCGACGGAATAAAGGGTTTTTCAATAAAAGCGCTACAGTTTTTTTCAAGGGTTTTTCAACAGGGACGCTACAAAAGTAGAGCGACAGGGACATCAAACGACGCTATATTTCTTGCCGCTCTTTTGACATTTCTCTTCAGTAAGGTTTGCCATTTCATGATGGAAAGATATACGAGCCAACAACGAGTCGAAATATTAAAATTTACTACCGAAATTCGAATTCGTATATCTTTCCAAGAAATATGGAGTCGTTTGCTGTCCCTGTCGCTCTGCTTTTATAGCGTCCCTGTTTAAAAACCCTTTATTTTGTGCACGACAGGGCTGAATAATATCTCAATCAAGTCACTTATATATATATATTTGGGAATTCGTAACTCGTAAAGTATTCAAGATATAAAACGTATTATCAAAATTCGCTTATAAATGTTTGTTCCAAAAATGAGATGAGTTATTCCTTCTAATTAATAGGTGTTGAGATTTATTTGGCCAATTTATGAAATAAATTAAAACGCACAAATTATGTTGAATGAGTCTTTGATTGCGTGGTTCTAAATTCGTACATTTTGCTTGCAATGAATGATAAAAACATAGTCTGTTTCATATGTCGACCTTAATGGATTTGATAAACGAAGTAATTGCTTTATAGACCGTAATGTTTTCGTTTTTAACGTTCTGGGGGAATACTCTGCAACGCGATTCGAAAGTGATATTACTCGCATTCTAATAAATGGTACTTTGGTAGTGTCTTTCGCATTAAAATTTGAAACTTTCGTTGTAAACCACACAAAGTAACAACACGGATACCTTAGCAATTCCGTTCTGCCTTCGTAAACCTTTGTTCCTGGATGGAATTGACTTTCGTATAGCATTGACTTTCGAATCGCGATACAGAATAACCCCCTGGCATATACTTACACCCAACACAATTATAAATGATATTCGGAATCTTATCTTGAAATTCGAAAAAAATATTCCAGTAGGATTCGGGTGAACGATTCATTTTTCATGAGGAACATTTTTGCCAGAGAGTATTGCAATTTTCTCAAGCGTTCATGCGGTATACCAAATTTGTGATTCACGATATATAAAAAATGACCGAGAGTGAGATGAGTTCGGAATTAGGGACTTACATCGTCATCCTGTGGCGTCCAGACGGGATCTGTATCGGAATCGGCAAATTCATCCGGCTCAGCCAATTGATCATCAGGACCATTTGTACCAGCACCAGCGCCGCCGCTCCCGCTGCTGCCAACGCCGGCAGCAGCCCCCTCATGGCTGCTCATCATAATAGCTTGAATGCTACTCTGCTTCGCCTTGCGTAAGCACTGCTCACGACGCGGAGGCAATGTGAGTGGATCTAAAACATACGTAGAAGTAGTAGAAGAGACAGGCACAGCAACATTGGCCAGAGAGCACGGAGAGCGCGGAGAGAGCGAGCATGGAAATGCAGAACCATGTGCGCAACGAAACTGATGAAATTCAAGCCTTGTCAATTCAAGCTATTCAAGCTGAAACGAGCCAAGGTAACGATCGATCGACGGCGCCCCAGCAGACAGACAATTGACATGCAAGTCCAAACCCTACTCGGATCATTCCCAACAAAAACACACACTTCATTTAGGTTTCTTCTCAAAATATTTTTTTCTTTCATACTTTTTTGTTCTATTTTTCTCTTATTTCTTTTTCAGCGTTATTTATAACAATTTAACAACATTTTTTGTTTGCATGTAAATTTAGTTTTTTTTTTGTTTTGTTTTGATTTATGTATTTTTTGTTTTGTTTCGTTTCGTCTCCTTTCCCTCTCGGATTGTTTGAGTTGGTTTTGTTTGGGTTGGAACGGAGCCGAGCAGAGCGCGCACTCATGTCTGTGTCGGCCCGCCTGCCTTTCGAGGTGTCAACAACAAACAGAGCCAGAGCCTGAGACCGAGTTATCTCTCTCCCTCTCTTCTCTCTCAATTCAATGCCAATGCCGCAGAAAATTTAGAAAAGGTGGAACGCTAGCAGAGGTGCTATTGGGATGATTTTGATGGTCAAGAAACATACCTTGACTGCTGTGGCCGCTGTTCGTGATGCCGCCGAGTTGCGCACAATGTTGTTGCTGCTGCTGTTGTTGCTGCTGCTGCGAGGCATATTGCTGGTGCACCTGCTGCTGCTGTTGCTGCTGCGCATATGGCCGAAATGATTGCTGCTGCTGCAAAGCCTGCTCTGTCGGATGCTGTATGACGGATGCCGCCACGCCGCCAATCGCCTGCGAGGTCGGCGAGGAAGACGCAGTTGGGGCGGGCGAATTTGTGTTTGTGCCAGCAGCAGCAGCTGCAGCAGCCGCCATCTGTGCGTGAGGTCGCTTCTTTGGCAGTATTTGCGTCTGCGAAAGTATCTTGATTGCGTGTCCGTCCGCATCGCCAACAGCCACGCCTGCCTGCTGCTGATGTTGCTGTTCGGCTGCGCCCGATTGCTGCTGCTGCTGTTGTTGCTGCTGCTGTTCATTGTCAATGGAATTCTGTTTGCCGCGCTTGGCAGGACCGGGCGATTTCTGGTAGTTGAGCTTGCGCCCGCTCTTGACAACAGGCGGCGGCGAGTCGTCGCGCTCGCCTTGCAGAAACTTCAAGTAACTGTCCATGAACTGCGTTTTCTTCTCGCCAATGCTGGTGCCGGCGCCAACAGCCTTCTTCTCCGCTGACGCAAACGACGACGACGCGCTGCCGGCTGGCGCCGCAATCGCGTTGTGCGATGTAGCATTTGAATTCGTGTTATTGCTGTTATTGTGCACGGCGTTGGCGACGTTATTGGCGACATCGAGCTGCGGGTTGCGAATGCCAAAGTTTGTGTTGTTTGTGCTGTGGCTGGACTGCGTGCGCGTCGCCACAGAGTTGGCGTAGCCCTGCTTGGGAGCGGTGGCATCTGCCAGAAAGTCCAGCTCTTCCTCGATGTTGGGCACTATGACCTTGTTTGCTGCCTCATTCACCGGCGACACGGGGGCTGGCGCTTCCTGTACCGCCGGTGGTGGCTGATGCGGCTGCTGCACGTGTTGTTGTTGCTGCTGTATCGCTTGCTGCTGCTGCTGTTGTTGTTGTTGTTGCTGCTGCTGTTGGTTCAGATTGTAAAGCGTATGCTGTATGGCACCAGCGGCCGCCGTCTGCTGCATGCAGGCCGTGTACTGCGAAGCGATTTGTTGCGGAAATGCCGGATAGTACGAGGTAAGGTTCGGCATGTGCGGATGCGCCTGAGCCTGCGAGGACTGCAGATGCGCCGGCTGCGGCATTTGCTGCTGTTGCAGCTGCGCCTGTTGCTGTTGCGCCGCCTGCTGCTGTGCAGCGTGTGGATTGACGTACGTTGGTATGCTGATGGCTGGCGCGGGCGCCACAGGCGACGGTGTGCTGTTCTCCATCTTCAACGGCGCATTCCACTTGTTATTGAAGTCGTAGTATGTGGCCTGTTGTTGCTGTGGCTGCGGCTGTTGTGTCTGCTGCTGCTGCTGTTGTTGCTGAGTGTGCTGCTGCTGCTGTTGTTGTTGCTGCTGTTGATGATGTTGCTGCGGTTGCGGCTGTGGACTGCGCACTGCTGCATAATCGTTGGCCACGAGCGTCTTCTTCGGCTGTCGTTTGCGCGGCGTCTTTGTGGGCTTCGGCGGTAGCTGCTGCTTTGGCGGGTCTTCGACCTACAAGAAAAGACACGAGTATAGAGTCAGACAGAGGCAGCCAAGGAATCAGTGCGATTAGTATAATATTGGAGGAGAGAGAGAGCATGAGACCTGTGCTGAGATTGATTTGCTTAGGCGACCAAGATGCGATATCAAAGCAGATGCTAGAAAAGATTTCGACTACATACTGACTACGAAATGGCTGGATGCATTAGTTTATTTAACTTTTTTTTTATTAGTTTATATTAATTAATAAATGGTAAAATTGTGTTTCTTACTCTCATCTTCCTCATCATCGCACAATGCTAGAGCGTCACAGGTTCAAATATCTGTCTACGAACGACTTAAATCAATTCGAAATGAAATGCTTAAAACTACTTACTACACAAGAAATGAAAAAAAAAATTCAAAAACGTTGAAAGAAGAGTTCAAATTGTGACAACGTAAAGAAAATGTGTAAAAGATGTTGCGTATGTACTTGGTGTTAAATATACAAAACAGAATAGAAATAGTAGCTGTCACCACACGATATAGTTTTGAGAATTTGAAAAAAAAAAAACGAAAAAACAAAAAAAAAACTATAAAACTACATAATAACCTTTCCATACAACTGCAGTCGATAGTTTAAAACTCGTTAAAATCAAGTAATATTTTTAAGTTGCTTAATAGACAAAGATACCGTAAGAAAAACGGTAACAGCTGTAACACCTTGCCGGTGCAAGCTACAACTCGTGGAGTAGAGCTGTCGGTGTCTCCACGATTGCGCCATTCAAAAAACGGGCAGAAGGAGGAAGATGATTGTATTTTTTTGAACGTAAGCAAGCAATAAAGCAACTGGAAGCTCTATGAATTATGGAATGGAATGAATGATTACGATACAGTGTTCTCAATAACCACTTTTGGATGGTTTTTCAGTTTGTAGTATATGAACCATATTTGAAATAGAGATAACCAAAAGACTTCAATATCAACTGAAAAACCGACGTCTGAGGCCTTCGGTTAGGGCCAGTTTTTCAGTGGTAGTTTAAACTACGTTTATTTAATCGTCTGACGTAGTTTAACTTCTCGAGCAGTTTAAGTTTCACTCAAAGCAGTGTTTAAAATATGGCAGCAACTGAAAAACCGACGTATGAGGCCTCCGGTTAGGGCCAGCTTTTCAGTGGTAGTTTAAACATAGTTTAAACAGTTTAAACATAGTTTAAACAGTTTAAACTACGTCTACTTAAACGTCTCACGTAGTTTAACTTTTCGAGCAGTTTAAGATTCACTCAAAGCAGTGTTTAAAATATGGCAACAACTGAAAAACCGACGTATGAGGCCTTTTGGTTAGGGCCAGTTTTTCAGTGGTAGTTTAAACTTAGTTTAAACTACGTCTACTTAAACGTCTCACGTAGTTTAACTTTTCGAGCAGTTTAAGTTACACTCAAAGCAGTGTTTAAAATATGGCAACAACTGAAAAACGGACGTATGAGGCCTTCGGTTAGGGCCAGTTTTTCAGTGATAGTTTAAACTTAGTTTAAACTACGTTTATTTAAACGTCTGACGTAGTTTAACTTTTCGAGCAGTTTAAGTTACACTCAAAGCAGTGTTTAAAATATGGCAGCAACTGAAAAATGACGTATGAGGACTTCGGTTAGAGCCAGTTTTTCAGTGGTAGTTTAAACTTAATTTAAACTACGTCTACTTAAACGTCTCACGTAGTTTAACATTTCGAGCAGTTTAAGTTTCATTCAAAGCAGTGTTTAAAATATGGCAGCACCGGCTAATGTCAACGAATTATCGATTGTGAATAGCATTTAAGAAGCAGAAAATAATTTTTCTTATTTGGAACAGCTGATATTTAATTTGCGCGAATGACGAAATTTTTAAGAAGTTAGAGAGATAATTTAGAAAAATATTAAACGAAATAATAAATATCAGTGAGAAATAGTGCGTGTGATCGTTCAATATGAGTTTATGCATTGAATAATAGAAAAAAACTAATAAAATGTACACCGTGGATAGACAAATGAGCGCATGTGCGTGGACTGCAGAGCTCATCTCACATTTGTCTGTCAAAAACATTGAGAGTTTAAACGTAGTTTAACCCATCGACGTCGGTGGGTTAAACTCTCTAAGTTTAATCTAAGTTTAAACTACAAACGCAGTTCAACTACCACTGAAAAACTGGCCCTTAATGAAATAGAATGCGAGAAGATCTCGATGGCGGCAAGTGAATGTATGGTGTGAAAGTACATAAAACGAGAGCAGTTTTAGCCAGTAAATAAAAAATCTGCTCGAAAATATAATAAACGAAAAAATATAAATGAAATAAACAACA
Source organism: Dryomyza anilis (assembly GCA_951804985.1). Classification (NCBI taxonomy): domain Eukaryota; kingdom Metazoa; phylum Arthropoda; class Insecta; order Diptera; family Dryomyzidae; genus Dryomyza; species Dryomyza anilis. The sequence goes on from OX638134.1 coordinate 2,364,692, forward strand.
TAAATAAAATACAAACCTTTTCTATTAATTGAATCTGTGACGCTAAGGCATTTGTAGCAATTGGCGATGATGCTGAAGATGAGGCTAAATGTTGCGGCGACTGTTGCTGTTGCTGCTGCTGTGCAGGCGCCGCAGCAGTCGGCGACATAAGCATGTTGACCACCATATGCTGTCGGCGCTGTCGATCCTGCTGCAGTTTGTGTTGCTGCTGCTGTTCTTCATTATTGTTATTGCTGTACACATTGTTTTCCAACATATTTGCATTGCCGTTGTTGCCGCTCCCGAGCAGCTGCTGTTGCTGCGAGTGCTCCGTGTGCTGCAACACGGTGGCCGCGCCCGAATTGGGATCGTAAATCGTTTGTTTGATTTGCAGACCCGGCGGCAAGGTGTAAATCATGTTCTCACCCACGTCCGCGTCGGCCACATAGGCCAATTGTTGATGTTCCTGCTTCACCTGCAAATGCAACACATTCTTCACATCTTCCGCATCCTCTATTTTCGTCCAATTGCAGTTGGACTGCTGCTGCTGCAGCTGTTGTTGCTGCTGTTGTTGTTGCAGTTGGTGCTGCTGCAGCGTGCTTTGTATCACAGACGAATAGGCCACAGTGGAAGCTGCAGGCGAGCCAGCGCTTGCAATGCTGCGTCTTATGGGCGATTCGTCGCCACTCGTCGCAGCCTTGTAGACAATGACCTGCGGCGAGCCTTCGTTGGCATGAAGACTGCTTACAGCAGCGGCCGGAGAGCCGCCGGCGGAGCTTAGTGCGGGACTCGCATAGACCGGATAGGCGGCAGGACTGGTTTCTTGGTTGGCCATGAGTTGCTGCTGATGATGCTGCTGCTGGTTAGGCACCTTGCGCTGCGACACAATTTTATAGCTCTGCTGCTTGGCTGCCGACGGCAACGTGCAGGTTATTTTGCCATCCACTAAAGAGTAGTAGACATCGGTATTGCTTTGCAGCTGCTGCTGCTGTTGAGCAACTTCTTCCTCCTGCTGTCGTTGCAACTGCTGCTGTTGCTGCATTTGCGTGAGGTACAGTAAGTCATTGTAGCTCTTGGCTTGCGCCTTAGTTTGTACATTTTCTTGCTTAATTTGCTGAATTTAAAACGTATCATTGAATTTTAATTGTTTGTCTAATTACGTAGAAATAGTTTTTAGAGTAAGTCTAGTCTTAGTCTTAAAAAGCCGCAGATCACCCTCAGTAAAAAGTACAATTAATGCGAGTCTACTACAAAGCGCCACCCAGACTACTTAAATCAATTGATTAAATACATTACAGCCGACATGACAGGCAGGACTATTATGTGCTTCATTACAATTCAAAAACAAGCTACGACTACTTACCACTTTCTCGGCAACTAGGTTCAGTTGTTGCTGCTGTTGTTGCTGCTGATGTTGCTGCTGCTGTTGCATGGCCAAGAATGTGTTCGACAGCATGGGGTTGTTCCAACTCAATGTGGTGGAAGTTATTGCTGCGGTCGTCGGAGAGGGCGAAGCGCCGCTCGATGATGAATTCTCGCCATAGTAATTGGATGGCACATTCGATGTGTTGGCCACGCTCGCAGCGGAGACAACAGACGCCGCCGCCGATTGATTTTGGAACGAGGTCAGTTGCTTGTCCAGCTGCAGCTGGCGATGGGGCGTGTTCACCGCTGACGAGGCATAGTGGGCTGGCTTGGGCTGCACGCTAGCGGCTGCGTGATAGATCTGCTGAATTACCGGATTGTAGCTGCTGATGGGCGAGGGCGATACGAAACTGCCGCCAATGCCGGAATGTGCGGCCTGCAGCAGCAGCGACTGTGCGCTCTGGCCGGCCGCGGTGATCGAGGCAAAGTGTGGATGTTGAAACTCCTCGCCTGCGCCGCCGGCACCGCCCGAAGGCACAATGCGGTTATAGGCGTAGGACCAGGGACTGGAGTTGGGGTCCATGTTGTTGTCTGTACTTGTGTAGTGTAAATGTGCGTAGCTAAAATGAGAGATACGTGGTTAAATTATGCGACAGCTTCCATAGCGCAGAAATGTGAATTAAAGAGTTTGGTGCCTGAGACAATTTCAAGGATGACCACGCCGGAGTCACCTCACTGTGTCTGCGCATAGCGACAGCGACAAGTTGCATTGGCACGTCGCCCACAGACCGCGCGTTGTTAATGAATACGAGCAAAATGTTTCCGAAATTGGCAACCTTCGCAGGCGTATGGCGCACCGCACCGTACGATCCAATAACATTTTATGTTTAGTGCTCGTCGAAAACTCACCTTTAATTAATTTGATTATTTTTTTAACTTTTGCGATTTAAACAAGTTCAACCTGCGACTTCCATGGATAAGGAAGCGCGTATAATGTGCATGCCAGCGGAGCACCCAGCCGCTGCAGTCACTAGCAGTGCGTGATTCTGCTGTCTTCTTCTACTGCATAAGATTTCCGATTTTTTTTTTTGGACTTAATTTCACACTAGATTACACGTTTTTCGATGCAATTCTTTGCTCTACTTCATTGCATGCTTTTTAGAATCGAATTTTATTCAGTTTTAGTCACGATTTTCGCAATTTATATGCTATTAATTTAGTTTTTCTCGAGTGATTTCGCCACTTCTATTGTACTCGCAATTAATCAAAGCGCCATTTTAGAAAATTGGTGGAAAAACATTCTGACTCCGAAAGTGCTGTGGTCGGTTGTTCACTCCGAAAATATGTGTATTTTCAAAAATTTAGTATGTGCAGTTGTGACAGGTTGATGCAAGTACGAGCGAACAGTACTAATTAGGCCTGTTCGATTTTAATACATTAAATGGGTTTTTGAATATTGTGGAGTTATTTATATGTGTGTTATCAGGTATTTGCTATTTTAAAACAATTAAAAAAAACGTAATGGATCTTTATTAGATATGCTGGAACCAACTTGACCTTAAGGTAATTTATTTGATGATAATATATAATTAAATATTTGCAATATTGTAATATTAGCTGGATTTTATGAGTATACCGACATGTGCTTGTCATGAATGATGCCAAGAATGTCGGAAAAAACAACTTGTGGAATTTTTGTGAATTTGGAGATTTTAAAGAATAATTAAATGGCAACTATTATATCGCGAAACGAACAAAGCTAAAATTACTTTAAACATCAAACGAATGTTTTACTGACTATTAAACGGTTCGGAACGAGTAAATCTAGTATTTATATATTCTTGATTCAATTATAATATATTACAAACATATTTCAGTGTAAGTATATAGATTTCTCAATTAATAGAAAAGTGATAAGTGCTATAATTGACATAGTTGTTTTAAGAATGCTAGATGTGTTATGAGGCGACGTGAATACATCATGTAGGTTAGGGTTGCCAGCCTTAATAATATTCACAATATTTTAATCAATACAACAATTTAATCAATACGAATCTGTTAAATTCTTTAATGTTTAAGGGTGTGTGCGAGTTCAACTAAATTACTGACTAAACTAAATTGTACATCTTTTTATTTGACCGTCATTCCGTAACCGGTAATTGTTAAAGTCTCTAATAAATCAATTCTCATATGTCTGTTTGCTGTCTTCCAATTTAGATACATTTAGTTTGCTCGAAAATTTGCTAAATTGAAAAGTAAACGCTGCATTACCGACAAAATTTAGTTTAGTCAGCAATTTAGTCGAAATCGCACACACCCTTAATATATCAATTTTTGGATTTGAATGTATAAATATACATACTCTCAAAACCAGCGCTGGATACGGAAGCGGTACTTTGCATGTGTACACAACTGAAGACGTGTAACCCGGGAATTTGTTTGCCGCATCCGACATTGAGTCGGTATTGAGAAAAACCAAGAAAATCTATACGACAACTATAATATTAAATGTATGGCGATATGACGGTCGTTGGAATCGAACTTTTCGGTTCATAGTCGAACACACGTAGTTTGGCACGTAGTCCAACGCACTAACCAATCGAGCCACCGACGCTACACGATGGCTCGAATTAATTGCTGCTTACATATTTTGTACTAAATTATATATTTTCACATCTCTACGTACAATAGATAAAAAGTTATTAGGCTTTTACGAAAATGAGATATCTGAGCTGGTGATGCTTGGCTTTGTCATATGAAGTTATATTCATGCGTTCATATGGTGCTAGGCTAAATGCAAAGCGTTCAAAGATTTGTAAGTAGAAAAAATAGAAAAATGTTCTATTTGAAAAGCTTTGTAGGCTTTGACAACTTCGAAAATGTCGGAAGCCAGTAAAGCAAATAAAGCAGGTCGCTTAACTAATCTTTATACTTTTCATCGCAAATTTAATGGGAATTTCATAAAAAAAATTAAATAATATGTTTGCTCTTTTATGGAATATATTCTACATATGTCAAATAGGGGTGTTTGCAGCAATACAATGTTAAGTAAACGTTTAAATAGTAGATTTGGAGCAAAGACGATGCTGAATGTCTCCGCTTTGATAAGATATATAAAAAATGGATTAGTTAGAAAATAGGAACATATAAGTTAAGTTATACTTAACTTAACTTAAGTGGTAGCCACTCAATTTAATGTAAAGGGTTTGTTATAAATCATGCGAAATCATTGCAACCCAACTGTCAGCCAAAAAGCCCCGGTTGTTTAGCCACCAAATGTTGAGGCGTGATTACTGGGGAAGTATTCCGAAGTAAATGTATAAATCAAATAACCTTTAAAACTTTATCCATATATAACTTTTATATTTTGTGTTTTTTTTTTTATATTTTTTTTTTTATTATTTTTGTTTTTTGCAAACGTAAATTTTACGACGGCCGGTAAAGTAAATTTTAGCCGATTTTACAAAGGTAATTTTAAATTTATTCTTTCAGTTTCTTAAAGTCAAAAAATACCGATGTGTTACCTGTTAACCTTTTTAAAAGTGCAACGGCAACCCTGTCGCAAAATCTAAAAATTATAAAATTTTCATTTTTCCTTCAGTACTGGCAATACAGGTCCAGTTCGAATTTTTCGAAGGTCCAATTCGAAAGCGAACAAAAAAAGTTAAGGTGAAAATTGACGCAGCAAAAGTGATTACATTCTTACAATATTTTTGCTGATCAAATCATTGTTTTTAGAAAACATAAAATAATTAACAAAGTGCATAAGTTGATAAAATGTAAGTTTTACAGTGTCTGAAACATTTGCGTTTAAATGCACGTTTCAAATAACACTAGAAATACAATTTTTTTCTGAAAGATGCCGCCCCTAATTAAACAATTTTTCATTTAGTCAAATAATGGATTTCGGTGATAATGACTTTGCAACCAAAGAGGAGGTTGATCCAGCAGCAGATTTCTTGGCACGCGAACAATCAGTTCTCGGCGAATTGGAGGCGGAAATTTTGCCTTCGGTTGCAGCGCCCGCCCTCAACGATGATGGTTTCCTGGGTGGAGCTTTAGGCGATGGAGGCGAACTTTCCGCGCCTGTTAACAGTGGCTTGGAATCATCCACGGGCAGTTTTGAAATGATACCGAATTTTGGTGGTGAAAATAACGATCCGATCGGCATTTCTGGGCCACCGCCATCGCGTGTTGAACCAGAGAAGATACGAAAATGGCGTGAGGATCAAAAACAACGTCTCGAAGAGAAAGATTTGGAAGAGGAACGTAAAAGAGAGGAGTTACGTCTGCAGGCCAAGCAGGAATTGGATGATTGGCTGCGCCAAACTGAGGAGTCAATTTCAAAGACGAAGACAGCTTCGCGACAAGCCGAGAAACAGGTGTCACTAGAAAATGGCGGACCTATGGAGCCGGGAACCGAGTGGGAGAGAATTGCTAAGTTGTGCGATTTTAATCCCAAATCCAACAAGTCGGGCAAAGACGTGTCCCGTATGCGCTCGATCTACTTGCATCTCAAGCAGAATCCAATCCCCATACAGGCCTAAGCAGTAAACCACACAAATCTTACTAAATTTATTCCAGCAAATGAAAAGTTAAACTTTTGCATACTAATTTACTAATTAAAATTATATCAATGATTACTCTTATTTTAATAAATACAATATGAATTATTAAAAGATATTTTTTTCGACAGTTTGATATAATACAATTTTATATCGGGGTCCCGAGTACGAAAATTGTCCAAATTATTGCTAGAATATGGTAACAATAGTTGGGGAAAAATGTTCTGTACATTTACAAGATCGCCTCAAATATTATTAATTTTTGACCAAATTAGTAGAACATCTCATGGTATCAAATTAATGATTATTTATAAGAGCAACTTCCATTTGCTTACAGAAAACTCTTCCATGGCGACGTTTACAAGCATTACCAACGAAGACGCCGTCAGCGCCGTGGAAACGTCAGCGCAAGCGTCCGATAAACGTTTAGATTATTTGCATTGGGATGACTACTTCATGGCTACTGCACTGCTCTCCGCCAAACGCAGTAAGGATCCGGTCACACAGGTAGGAGCCTGCATTGTTGACACCAACAATCGAATTGTATCCATCGGTTACAATGGTTTTCCACGAAACTGCCAGGATGATCAGTTTCCATGGGGCAAGGCGAAATCCAGTAACGCTGACCCACTCGACGACAAACACATGTATGTCGTGCATGCGGAGGCTAATGCGATTTTGAATAGAAACTCATCGAACCTGCTCGGTACCAGACTCTACACGACACTGTTCCCATGCAACGAGTGCGCCAAGCTCATCATACAGTCCGACATACACGAAGTGCTCTATATATCCGACAAACACGCGGAGAAACCGAACTCGCGCGCCTCGAAACGCATGTTTGATGCGGCCGGGGTTATATACAGACGATTTACGCCAGTGCAACAACAGATTGTTATTGATTTTCAGGAGATCATCGAAGACGAGGTGAATTCATCGCTAAATAAATTGGTTCTTTAGAACAATCAATAATATATCATTTGTTATGTCTCCGTTTCACTAGTTTTTATTATACGTAGCGCCGTATTTAGGTACGTCCAATGTATGTTAGCTCATTTTATACAACAATCGAATAACAAAAACCTTTAAATAATATGACGATATACTTATTTGTACATATATGTTTGAAATTTACATTGACCACAAAATAGTCTGTTGCACATACTATTACTCGATCTATATGTTTCAATATTAAATATATAATTTATTTTTTTACAATATAAAACATTATTTATGTTTCAGTATATAAATTAAACAAACGGGTGTCTATTTGCAACGTCATTATTAACTTTTTAATGTAATACACCTCATAGTAGCTAATTATACCATTGATAGCAAATTATCTTACCAGATGTATGTACTATAATAAAAAAAATAAACAAATACACAAGATGAACGGTTTATTGAACATAGAAACAAATTTAGTTGTTAACTTTTGTAGGTTCTATGTTCTTAAACGATGTTTTAAATGTTTATACCCTACACTAAGAGTGAAAGGGTATATTCAGTTTGGTACGCCGTTTGTAACACTCAGAAGGAAGCATCTCCGGTATGGAAAAGTATATTTATTCTTGATCAGCATGACCTCCTGAGTCGTTTAAGCGATGTCCGTATGTCTGTCAGTCTGTTGAAATCTTGATTACAGAAAAACTAGAAGAGCTAAATAAATGAAACTCCTAATTTAGATTACTTATATATCTACGCTGTCTGTCAGTGAGAATGGGCATGATCAGTTCATTGTGACCTGTGAACTGATTACTTATATTCAAATACCTCATATAAAACCACATCTTCTGGTGAATTTTACTGTATACGTGCTTAGGTTGGTCAAAATATATATTGACTTCATGCTCAAATACATGAAGTCAAAAATCGAAATTCGATGCACCTACCCATTTGTAAATATGGGTATCAAAAGAATGGAAATTCTTCAGCGATTGAAAGTTTGTAGTTATTTTCAGGATTCGTATACCCTGGTGACCTATATACCACTTTGAATGGTAACCACACATGTGTAGGGTATTTATAGTCGGCTTAGAACGACTATAATTTTTATAATCCTAACTATCTTAATAACACCTACTATAAAATGTCTCTACTTTAAAATTTCCCATGTGATCTAACCTTCCCAACTGGTTTTAGTTTAAAATTGAAAATAATGAGTTTAAATATGGGAAAAAATGAATTGGGAATGTTAGGTCACATGACTAAGTTCAGTCAGTCACATGGGACGGACTTTATAGTCGTTCGGGACCGACTATGGAGTACCCTTGGTAGATATGCTAGCTGTATAATTTTGTGGGATTTGTGTGAATTTTGTGGGAGACTTAATAGCCATATTTTACTAATTATCCAAACGTAGAAGATGATAACAAATCAGTCCATAAATACCAATTTTCTCAGATAAATCTACCTTGTCAAATTTTTAATATCTTATCCGATTTCTTAATTTCGTGTTATATTTTTCATTCCGAAAAGAATTTTCTTATTCTCACACAGTTTTTTTTGTTGCATTTTTTTAGATAAATATGATGCATTTTGATATTTTTTAATAAAATAATTTTGAAAATAGAATTGAATTGTTTTTTTTTTATGACCATCACCATTATTCACATATCAGAAATTTACATGTTATATCAATATAATTAAAAAAAAATTGATATAAAAAATAATCTAAAAACATATTTTCAAAACATATATATGCAGATGTGTAAGGCTTATTGTTCATAGATTTGTTTTCAATCATATACGATTAAAATGTCCATTAAAAACCTGGAAATAATGTAAAAAAATGTGCACGGATCACGCCCATTTTTTGAACATATGTTTTAAACTTAATTCTAATAATATATTTTAAATTTTATAACCGTAACTTGAATACTTGTCGAGTTATTGGTTCCTAAATAGTTATATAAAAGTGATTTATATGGGAGGTGGGCGTGTTCGTTGGCCTATTTGTCTCATTTCCAAACTCAGTTGCTACTTTTGGCTAAAACTTATTGAAACCAAATTTCATCGTAATCCGATCAGTATTTTTCAAGTTACAATGTTTTCGGACAGACAGCTAGACAGACGGACATGGCTAAACAGACTCGGGTTGTGAAGCTGATTTTCCACCGTCCACGTCTCCCAAGGGGCGTTACAATATATGCACAAACTTAATATACCATGAACCTCTTAGGTGTAGGGTATAAACTAGAGATGGGCGCGTGCCTGTTTCTGATGGCACGGACACGCACGGGCACGCCGATAAGTGACACGCACGAACCCGACGAGTAGATTTACAGGCACGCACGAAAAGGACGATAAAACACGGGGTTTTAAAAGACACGACAAAACACGGAAAAACACGAAAAAACAACATATTTTTTAGAATTTTTTTTTAAATTGAGGTAGAAACTATAAAAAAAATATTTAATGGGCGCGTGCCTGCTTTTGGAGGCACGGACACGCACAGGCACGACAGCAACTAGCACGCACGGAGATTTGCACGCACGAACTCAGATTTTCGGGCGTGACACGGCACGCGCCCATCTCTAGTATATAGACACTTAGGTTTCAAATTTGTCACCAACGGCAAACATTCAAATAATGCAAACATGTCATTAGGTTTTTTTTTTATTAGTAGGAAATATTTTTTTTGTCCTTTTTAGTGCATGCCTACGTCGCCATTTTTTCCCGCTCACGTGCCACGCCCTTTGTACAATCCCGCTCACATTCAATATGATCCATTGTTTCGACTTTTACAACTTTGCTCTTAGTAGATCAGAAGTTATAGCAATTTTAATGTTTTAGTTATAAGGGAGGTGTCACGCCCCGTTATCCAATCCCTTCCCACATTCTACGTGACGATTAGAGTTTTAAATATGAACATTTGATTCGATTTTTACAACTTTGCTCTTAGTAGATTAGGATTTAAAGCAATTTTAGAGTTTTGGTTATATGGGAGGTGCCACGCCCCTCTTTTCAATACCGCCCACATTTTGTGGGACGTTAAAGAACCACAATATACATCACTAGGACAAATTTCATGACTGTGGTTATCTTAAGTACAAAGATATTTGCAGTTAAAAGTTCAGGTCAGGCCACGCTCATTTTTGTACTTTAGAGGCGAATTTCAAAAATTCCCGCCTTAGTGCGCGCCTACGTCTGTCCAAATTTCATGTTCCTAGGTGTAAGGGTTTGGGCTGGGCGTATATGGATCAGTCAGTCAAACAGGACTTTTTATTATATTATATTATATATATTTATATATATATATATATATATATATATATATATATATATATATATATATATATAATATGAACAAAAAATAAATTTTATTCCGTTATTATACATTGGTTCGTATAATAACGGATTAACCAAGATTTTATAAGAAACCAGCAAACCTATACGAATGTGGAACATTTTTATCGTGTATTTTCTGTATTAAATTGAACGATAGAGAAAATCGAAAAATACCACAACCATCCACTCTGCTCTTGAGAACAGAGAACAGCTGATTTTCATGCAAATGTTGTTTTTGTTTGGCGAAATGGTGGTCGAAACAAATGAAAGGATGGATGATGTTTTAGTTGTTGTCGTAGTTGGTGGTTGTTGTTCGGGAGAGTACGATCTAAAGTGTGATTGGGGATAGCGGGATGCAGTGTTTGCTGCTGCTGCTGCGCTTGCACAATTTGCTCCAGAAGCCACCAACAACAGACGACGATTTAACCAACGAAATGTGTTGAGCAAACATTCTGTGACATCAGTCTTCCTCGGTATTTCGTAACGAACGGTCGCGAATCCATACGCGTCGCGTCGGGTTAAATGAAGGCGTGCGAGAGTGTGCAAATTTCTATTCCTAATAAAAAATTATATTAAAAAAAAGAAACATACAATTTTTTGGTAACATTTGGATCGAAATGCGAACGTTTGTTTAAGTAGATGTGTGCGTGTGTGTGTGCGTGCGAGAGTGCGATATGTGGGCGCCAAAAACACATCCAAAAATAGTTAAACGCTGAACAGCTTGGAGCGCGTAATGAAACTTTTTATCAATAAATTTGCAAATAACGCCTATTATACTTGCAACAAACGAATGGTAAATATTATTTAGTTACTGGGGTATTAGAGTTCAATGTATGGAGTTTTGTGTCAACGAAGTTGTGGTTTCATGTCATGAGTATTGTGTGAGGTTCTCTGCAGTAACTCTTTGGCTATTCACTATTATTTACCGTTAGCAGCAGAAGTGGTTCAACCTCTTTTACCATCTTTTAATTATCATGGTACTCATGTTAGAATCATAATAAAACTTTTCAGGATATTTTGACAATCTCGAGCATTTTGAAATTACAATAGAAAAAATACTAGATTCAGTAGTATCAGTCAGTTTGATTATTCAAAAAACTTTAAATGAGTTAAACAATTCCAATATATTTGTAATTCGAAACACTAATAGAAATCTGAAAAAACGACACATAAACCAACTGCAAAAAATACATAAAATCCACCCATCCACCCATCTACCCAGATGACTTAGATAATAAAGATTTGTGTGTGTCTGTCGTCGCTAAAGAACCTTTTCACATTGTATATGCTGTGTTTTTAAGCCATAAAATTTGGCAAATGCCACCCACTTCAACAGTAAGTTACTCCCTTCAACAGATCTATATACTCTAAACACCTCCTCCAGGCACCACCACCTACAATTTCAACTTCAATCAGAGGCGGCTTTGAACATAGCATGACATTTACATTTAACTTTTTCGGGGAAAAAATTAATGCATATTAATTACCCTATTGCAGAAGGCACACAATACAAAACCCAACTCCAACCGACTTATTTGAATTTCTAAATGTTAAATATTTTATTTATAGCCAAAACTGTGGTTTTCCTACTATCAATTGAGAACATTATTTTGCCTTGGAAAACGAGTATGACATTCTATCAACAAGTTCGTAGAGATTGCGATTCAGCAGAATGTATTTGGTTGTCACAAACAACATTTCCTCCATCCAACCTCTGCTGGGTGGAAAAAATTTATGAATTTGTGCCTCAATATTTATTACAATGTGCTATAAAAAATACATTTTCCCATCTATATTTTGAATAGACATCGTAAAACAAATATTATCCTCGTTTACAAAATTTCTATATCTCTTTGAATTTTATTGTAATATCAACTAATTCTTAATTTTATACTTTAACTTACTTATGTAATTAAAACTCAGCTCTCCAAAAATTTACCAATATATTTATAGATAATAATAATAATAAATAATAGTTTGGCACTACAGTCCTATAAGAACTTAGGCCGAGCTCTCTCACCACTTTGAGCTGTGCGTGTTATATTTGTACTCAAAGTGGTGGGACCTACAGTTTATTGCCGAATCCGACGGCGGGTGAGAGCTTTTCTTAGGCAATGTTTTACTCTCGTAGGTTTGCCATTTACTGCCGAGAGGTAGCGCGGTATAGAAAAATGTTTCTACGAAAAGATGTTGTTACCCGCAGTCCAGGCTTGAACCGGGGACCTTTCAGCTCGCAGTCCAACGCACTAACTACTGAGCTACCGCGGCTACTTACATTTATAGATACATATATATTTATAGATTTTTAATTGAATCTTTCCATCACCAAATCGACCAAATAAAGGCAAATTTGTGATTTAAACCTCCTGGTCAAATTTAGGCATGTATCTATAAATATACATGAAAAGTATATATTTTCTTTATCAGCATCACTTTTCGAGTCGCCTGTCTGTCCGCCTATACAGGATAACTTGATAAACACTATGCTATGAAATTTAATTTAAATATATTTAGTAGGAAAGTAGTTTGAAGTTCGAAAATGAGTCAAATTAGTCAACGTACTCAACTACATCCCATACGAGATATGGGTTTACTTTTTAGGATCCCATATCTCGTTAAGTATTTTAGATAAAGTTAAAAAATTTTAAATTAGTTACAAACACTCAATTGGCGTGATTGGCCCAGATTTTTTATACCTACACTCAAAATAAAAAGTCTGCTATTGATAGCAAACTCTGACTGCTAAATTTTAGCACACTTTAATTTGCATTTACAGCATACTTTTATCTGCAATAGCGCACTGTTTGCTGGGAATCTTAGTTCCGATAGTGATCAAGATCGTGCTGGTGTCACTGGTGTGCATATAGCTAGTGTAGCTAACCTGCACTAGATGGCGCCATAGTCACGAGACGCTGCAGCTAAATGTGTCTATAATTCGTAGACTCTTATTAGACAAGATGTTGTTTTAAAAGAGATATTTCTTATACGTAATAATAATGCACGCATGCAAGAGTGAAATAGTGAAATAAAGGTAAAATAAAAATATGAGATAAATAAAAATAAATAAAAGAAATATAATAAAAAAATAATAATATAAAAATAAAAAAAGTATATCAGAAATAAAAAATATATTAAAATACAAAAAAAATATATTTTTTTATTTTCTTTTTTTATGAATTGGAGTTAACAGCAAACAAATTTGTTAAAATAGCTAAAATTTTCTGCTCTAATAGTATAAAAAAAGTTCACTGAAACAGCAAACTGTCATTTGCTGTTACAGCAGAATCCGGCGCTTTCCTCTTTTCAGCAAACATTTTTGCTATATTGGCAACCGTTTTTGCTACTGTTACAGACTTTTTATTTTGAGTGTATTTATATAGCAATGAATTATAAGGCTTTCGCATAATTTATTTTATCCATAAATGTTACCCATATATTTTTGTCATTGATAGCTCAATTTCTTCGAAAGAGTGTGGACTAATTTTGAAATATTACAAACTGTGTATCATCTTAACTTCCTCGATTATTTCCAATTTTTTAAATGCATTTTTTAATAAAAATTTTTGTTGAAAAAATATTTCTTCTATCGAGTTCTTTTAAACTAGTTAATTTAAAAATGTTGTAAAAATGTTTATTGGATGTTTAAATATATTTCATTTGATATAATTCTTGAGCATGAGAGAATGCGAGATATTTACAAATATATGTAAAAGCTCTGGCCGATATTTTGTAAACCTATCCAAAGAAACATTTTTAAACCATATCTTCGGAATCGGGGAGTCATTTTACATAATACAAAAATAGTCTTGAATAGTACTTAAATGGCTGTTGTGTAGTGTTATCTCGCAATATGTTTTTTTACTAATCTGTTTTTATTGTCGTTTAATGACCTAATGAGTCTTCTTTTTATTAACCGATTTCAATAATTGAAAAAGTTTTGTATTGGTTCTTTAAAATTATTTTACGTAGATGTCCAGTTTCAAATACATAAGTAATGGCTTGCCTTGACAGGCACGAAATGGGAATTTGCGCAAATTGGAAAATGCTGAAAAACAGGATATTCATTGTTTTTCGATGCCTACCCAAAAACATATTTTTAGTGTCGTATCGTGCTACCAAATCCCCCCTCCTTTTGAGATTGTTTCACAAATATCGCGAATTGGCAAGTCCACATTTGTGTGCATTGCGAAGTGTTTGTTCTATATGTAGCACTTTTTTATGAAAGTCTTTAAGCCTTTGATGTTTTCATGTTCTTGACATTTGGTTTCCTCGCACACACCTTTAATATAAAAAAAGGGTTCAAAGATGCCCCCCCCACACAATGGGTGAGCATTTAAAATGATGTCTCAAAAGTTCAAAAGACACAATAATTGAATTATAAATTCAATTTGCGTCGTAAAACTCACTAAATTCGAAAATTAAATGCCATTAATAGCATACAACGTTAAAATCATATTAATTAAATTAATTGACTGATATATATTAATTAGCAGATAAAAATTTAACATTTTTAATATCAATCTTGTGATTGTTCAATTTTTGTATGGAAACTGCATTATGTTGTCACACCTAGTGACGTACGACTAATATAATTTATTGGATTAATATATACTAATAATATGTGATATGTTATTAATTTCAGCAATAATTACTGTCTAGGAATGACATAGAATACATGCCATCTAATGCGTCGAACAACTGAAAGCATAAATTAAATCACTAAGGTCAGCCAGGTTTACGAAAAGCCCAATAAGCCTCACAGAAAACAGAGAGCAATTCAACAAATAAAAAAAAATGCATACACAAAAAGAACAATGATTATGTAATTCGTGCAGGCAGGCTACCTACCGAAATATTCAACTACTACTGCAACTAAATAACAATTGCAGAACAACAACACCGAACAACTATTCACTACCCCCTCGAACAATGCTGCGTAACTGCGTATGCTTCGGTCGACCCGGCAACAAAAGGCGCAGCTCTTCTTTTGAAGACACGTCGTCATGTCGTTCGTCGGAAATCGAACGCGGTGGTGCGCTCGCTGAAACACGCGGTATTGATAGCGGCGGCGGCACTACGTCTGGTCGAGGTGCCGCATCCAGTCTTCTGCAGTTGTTTCAGTCGCGCGGTTGGTATCGACACTGGCGAAAAGCAGGACGCGACATGAGCATGACGAAAATCGAACGCAGTGAGTCAACTTTTGCAATTAAAAACTGTTACACTCAATTTCTATTTTTTTTTGTTACTGGTTTTGTATATGCAGCTTTTCAAAAATATATATTTCGATAAAAATATATAATTTTTACCTGGTTCAGGAATAATCTTAATTATTGGGAATACTTCTGGTTATGTTCATTAAATGATGTAGCACCGTGATAATTTTAAAAATGTGAAGAAATTTAATGTAGGTACACTCATATTCGATGCAACAATTAACGAAATACTTTTTCGTGAACATAAATTTCGTAAAATATACGCTTTATTGTAAATACAACGCAGCATTGGTCATTTTTTAACTTCGTTCCAATTTTATATTTTACGATACCTTCGTATTCTACAATTTGATATTCGTAAAGCAAAAAGAAGCAGAAAACATATAAAAAAAACAGGAAGACAACAGAAAACAAGACAGAACATATCAAAATTTCTTTTCAGCATCGGCATTTGTGTAAATGTATTGAATTTAATTCGTAAATCAATCACGTGTGTAATATATGTGTGTGAAATTATTAATAATTTGTATTAAATAAAAATTTGAATATTTTGTCTGTGTACCAAAGTTGGAACCATCACGATGTCGAAACATTTCCATTTATTACAAGAGGACAAATATATGTGAGAATATAAGAGAGAGAGACAGAGTATGTTCGTCAGATGTACGGTTTATTTTCACAAATGATTTTCGTAAAATATACGAATTTAAATATATAAATATATATCGTAACTTTACGAAAGTTCATTCGTACTATGAACGAATGTATTCGTGAATCAAATACACTCATTTTTTCGTGTATTTTATGCATGTTTTATTTTGAGTGTATGTACAACTAATAAATAAATAGTATTAGTAATTTATACTATTTATCATTTGTAATACGAGTCGTATGAGTGATATTGGTTAAAAAAATTAAAATACGATTTAAAATTTTAAACGAATTGATCCGAAAAAAACTGGGAGACACGTGCATTTTAATTTTTAGCGTGCATTAAGAATATATAGGTCTTCCACATGTCTGAAATATAGTGTCGGACGGTGTAATGTATATATATTTTTATATTTGAATTTAAATTGTTCATTTAAACTAAAACGATTTTCTGCTGGTGTTGTTCCGAAAATGTTTTTTTTTTCGATTTCTTCAATAGTGTTCAATTTCGTATAAAGCTATTAAATAATATATTAGATTTTAAATTAAATACGAATTTAACCAGTGACACAACGGTCAACACAAATAAAGGTATTCAAAATTGAACACCTAAATTGATCTAAATAAAACATCATAATTTTTTTTTTCGGCATATATGTTGTAGCTATGATCATTCTGAATATGGATATGAAAACAGTTTTCCGATATCAATTCATTTAAAGGTTCTATTCCCATTTGAAATGGTACTATGACATATTTTAAAAATCCATTAAAATGTATTAAATGTTAATTAAATGCTGCAAATGAATTGATATCTCCCAAACATTTTAAAATTCATACTTAGTGATGTCTCAGTTATGAAGTACATCCAACTTTTTTCAAATATTCGACCAAAAATGCGATATGCACTTGCTTTTCAAATGCAAATAAAACCCTTTAACGAATTGATCCAGAAAAACTGGGATACACGTGTATTTTATTTTTTATTGTAAATTAAGAATACCCATTAAGAAATTTAAGAGCGCTCTGAAATTGGAGTCATAAAGGAGACCAATGTTTGAGTGTTTTCTGAGCCCTCAAATTTAAGAGCACTCAGAAAAGGGAGTCATAAAAGTATCTTATTTATGTTGGCTTTAGGAGCCTAATGTTTAAATAAAATTGATATACTTAAGTATATTCGTTTTGAATTTGAAATCAAATGAAAAATAATAAAATATTAGTGTAAATTCAACAGACAAACCTACATATTAAATGGATTTTTTGAAATGAATTCATTTTCTCACGGATGTCTCGACTAAGATAAACATGTACTGTGTTGGATTCATTTCAGACACATTCTATATTTCTGAAGAAAGAAAAACACCAAAAATGAAGTAATTGTGGTGTATGAAAATTCTCAAAAATGTGAAAGTTTTAAGAATATTTTAAAATGATCAAAAATACGTGGATTTCTGCGCTCTTTAAAGCGCAGTTTCTGTAGCCTTTTTGGGGTCTTTTTAGAGCTCAAATATGAGTGTTTTAGTAGTAATAAAAGTGTCAGATATATGAGGGTTTTTGGCTCATAAAATGATGCCCAGGGGTTGGGAGCCTTTTTGGGCTATTTTTAGAGCTCAAATATGAGTGTTTTCGGAGTAATAAAAGTGTCAGAAATATGTAGATTTTTGGGCTCATAAAATAGTGCCCCTCTACCCAGGGGTTGAGAGTCTTTATGCGCTCTTTTATGTGCTCAAATATGAATGTTTTAGGTGTAATAAAAGAGTCAGAAATATGAGGGTTTTTGGGCTCATAAAATGGGGTCCACTACCCAGCAGTCGGGAGCCTTTTTGGACTCTTTTAAGTGCTCATATATGATGGTAACACTCAAAATATGACACATATAGCAGTCATAAAAGACTCAAAATGTTTGCTGGGAATTTTAATAATAATAATAATAGTTTGGCGCTACATTCCTATAATAACTTAGGCCGAGCTCTCTCACCATTTTGAGCTGTGCGTGTTATATTTGTACTCAAAGTGGTGGGACCTACAGTTTATTGCCGAATCCGAACGGCGGGTGAGAGCTTATTCATAAGCAAGGTTTTACTCTCGTAGGTTTGCCATTTACTGACGAGAGGTAGAGCGGTATAGAAAATGTTTCTATGAAAAGATGTTGTTAGCCCCAGTCCAGGCTTGAACCGGGGTCCTTTCGGCTCGCAGTCCAACGCACTAACCACTGAGCTACCGCGGCTGGGAATTTTAGGTAATAAAAAAAATGTAAAAGTAGGATTCACGTAAATTAGTGGTCGTAAAGCATGATCGAGTATCCTGTCCCTACGAAAGTTATCAGAGTTATTAAAAAAAAATATTCAGAATATTTATTGGAACTAAACTGTCGAGGATGAATTCTAAATTTGTAGTTTTAGCTGTCTCAAGACTTCTAAGTTAATTTAATTAAATAGGTATTATAAAAATAACTTTATACATATGTACAACACATAGTAAATTAATATGTATCTACACATGTTACCGAATATGCATATTTAAACATTTTTCAAAACCTAAAACAAATAGAGTGAATGAAATTATATTCCACATGAAAGGACACTAGACACTCAAAAAACAATGTGGCTACACATCGCGTTATGAATAAATGTCTCTACAGTGACATGGATATCGTCAAATATATAAAGGTCAACATAAATAGAACACCATTTGACAAACTACATACATTTTTTCGATCATTTTGCTCGTAAATAACGATAGCTCGTATTTTCGAGTGTTTATATAAAAAAAAATATATTATCAAAATTTATTGTTTTTCTAATCAACAGTTCATTTAAAAAATGCACGAAATTTTCAATATCTTGAACAAGTTTTAATGAATTATTAGCATTTACGATTAAAATTGAATAGTAAAAAATATTAAAAAGGAGTTCGTTTACGAGCAAAAATGATCGAATATAACGAGTATGTAATCGTATTTTATGATTATAAACGATCGATAATTTATCATATATGAGCATTTTTCGTTCGCTTATGATAGGTCGTTACGATGGACAAATTAAGAACGAAACTGTATGCGTTTTCGAATCATATATGATTCTCGTATTGTATTCATAAGTTACGTACATTTACTATATTTCCGTAGAATAGTGACTAAACTTCAGAAATGATCAATAACATTAGAATATAAGAGTTTAAATACTTTTGTTATTACTTTAACAAACACATTCGACTATTTGTTTGTACACACAGAAATTCTCTTTTGGCATAAGGTTAATTGAACCAACGTTTCAGTGTTGCAACCGAAATACATTTGCCATTATTTTTCTACAACCGAAATGTTAGTCCGCGCAACTGCACGTTCGGTTGCCATAACCACATGATTGCATTTTTCATTGGACAACAGAGTACGTTATTGTATCATCAAAATAAATGACAAACGGCAACCGCATGTCTATCAGCAGTTCGGTTGCCAGTTTCTTGCCAACAATTATGGATACATGCAGAAATAAATAAACGTCAAAAATGTTCACAAGTCGCAAACAATAGGAATTTCATTAATTAAGTATAATGCGAAATAAATATATGAATATTAATAACATAATTCAATACAAATAGTTGTTGTTAGGTAGTGAAATATAATATAAATAAAAAATATGTGGCATTAGAAATGGTTTTGTATTTATTATGGTGTAATAAAATATTAAATGTGTCTTTTCATACTGTTTTTATTTTTCGGGAAACAGGAACTAATAGATATATTTTTTGAAATTGTATACGTGACATATTTACGCATCTAAAATACATTTAGAAAACTTTAGAAATTAGTTTTATATATAAAACAACAATTCTTAAAATAAAATTTCAATTGGAGGTTTCGGCATACTTGCTGACTTGGAGATTAGCACAACTTCATTCTTGCTGACTAGAAAGTTGATATAACCACCTAGTCAGCAAGTTGCTACAACCGAATAATTCGGTAGGGCAATTTAGTTGGTTGCCGCAACAAATCTGTTTTCTGTGTGTACTTATTTGAGTCGGGTAGTGAAAAAATTAAACATAAAACTCTGTATAATGAGTAATGATTTGAGAAATATGAAAATCGGAAAAAATCTATCTATATTTAATGATAGATATTTTACTGTGTGCGTCATTTTGAAGTCCTTACCTTCGTCTACTGTTTCTGCTCGTTGATTGTGGTATACATATAAACTAATAAAAGTTCAGTTTAATCATTAAAACATTAATATCGCTTTGACCAGCTGGCCAGGATATACTACTTTTTGTATGTTTAAATGTCCGCACTGACAGTTGTGGCTTGTCTTTGATGCTGAACAGTTTGGATTACATACATTTAATAATTGTGTGTAGTAATGAATATCATATAAGTGAAATATAAATTTGAAAATTTAACAAGTTATGAGAAATTAAATAATTTTATATATTTCTAATATATAAATTTTAAATTCCAATAAGTTATGGTATATTGAATTGACACATTATCTTAATACATATAGTCCTTAGTAAATGAAGGTTACATAACCAATCGATTATTATAATTTTGAAGGCAATGCAATAAACCGACTAATTTGAGTTTAAATAAACTGTATTTTAATCAATAAAATAATTGACAGCCAAACGATGGGTTCCATTATTAGAAAACAAAAAAAAATCGACAAATTGCACCAAGCAAAAAGTGAGTAAAAATATAAATTATATATTAAAATATTTTATATTGTAAATACCAATGCACAATATTTTACATAGTTTTTAATTTTTTGGTTTTCAAAGTTGAACTTTCTTTAGGATGACGGAATTAGTTACATTTACATTAGTACATTATTTGATGTAACTATTCCAATTTAACTATTTCAAAGTATTTTATAACATGAAATACATCATGTTACAAATTACAAACATATATTTTCTGCAAGGGTTTTATTGTTTGTAGTCATCATTGTACTGCAGTGTCTTAGTGTATTATAGAAAAAAACAATGAACAAAATAAACACTATCGTGTTTAGTTTAATTTTAGTTACAGCTGACCAAACAAAAATTAAAAAAAAACCCATAGAATAACAACCGCTATTCGACTGAACAATATTTAGTACACTGAAAAATTATCTAATAAGTTTTATAGATCAATATTTGAATGAAATAAAAAATATAACCCAAAAATTAAAAACATATATCAGCAATTAGGATAGCCATTTTAATGAAAAATGTTCGGAATTGGACCACTGGGCGTGTCACCCCCCATATGGTGAATATTCAAGATAACGTATGTCGACAGTTATTACAATGATATCAAGATATTTCGCCAACCACCCCAAATTCTTTAAATTCACCAAAACGAACTTCACTACACCTAAATCCACCACACCGAAACCCACCACAATAAAACGTTCAAATTGCGTTATTAATACCATCGTAATCCTGATATACGAATTAATTTTGTGTCAACTTTTGATACTGATCCGTCTTATCGTTGCTGAGATACTAGCAAAAAACCTAAATGCATATCTACTTCTTATTAAATATTTATTTTTATTAAAAAAAAAAACTTCGATAAAAATTCTAACAAAAACATTTTGCAGACATTTATTTTATTTAAATTTATCATAAATTTTTAAAATATTTTTATAAATATATATTTTTTTTTAAATAAATGCTCTCCTGAAAAGTTCAAAAAATAGACTTATGCTTTTATTTCACATTGCCACAGATATATGTAGAATCATGTGGTATCATGTATGAGATAAAATTTCTTTTATAGAAACAATAAGAATTAAGATTTACGATACCCAAGAAATATTTATACGAAGCCTACGACACACACGGAATCACAATACCGTCCTTGACGGCATGTTTACGGAGCATTGCGCAAGCATCCGTCATAGCATATACGATTGCGCACCGTTAACGTACCGTCAAATCGGACGACTCTGTAAGAATTCCGTTTTGCTGCGCATTTCTAAATAACTTCGTATGATTTCCATTTTGTTGTAGTCGTTTACGATACCGTTGAAACAGAGTACTCCGTAATATTTCCGTTAAAACGGAGTACTCCGTAAATTTTCCGTTTATACTCCAACTTAACGGCACCGATTTTCTTCCGTTATTGGTGTACATTTCAATTCATTTGACTTTGTGAACATGAACAATAAGCTCGGAAGATCGCAGTTGGTGAATGCATCTCCTATATCAACGGATTCACTCCGTATTTCATCCAGTATGATGGTCCGTTAACGTACCGCCGAAACGTTCTATCAACGGACTCGAAATCCGTTTCGATGTTACTCTTCATCCGTTTACTGGACCGTTTTCGTATTCAGAAAACGGAACGTTTACGGAACCGTATTCCGTATTGCTGTTCCGTATACGGCACTGTTATCGGACCGTTTTGTTTCTTGGGTAGCTTTTATGCAGCAATATTTTAAACAACGATTTGTTAATTTTATAACAATATTGCCGTCTATAGTGTGCATTGAAGGCTTATTCAATTTTCTTAGCCTACATTCCAAGAGAAATAGAAACAGTTTACAAACGATTTTCGAACGAAGCAGTTTGAACGGTTTGAGAGCTATTGTAATCGAATATCAAACTTTAAATAAAAAAAATAAAAAAATAAAAAAAAATAAAATCAGAATGTCAGGGAGAACAAAAACATAAATTCAATTCTGGAGAAAAAATATTTTATAACAAAACCACGAGCTAAGTTTTCATGCCAATTATTAATTAAAATAAACTATTTGTGTATATTTTATGTGTGTGTGCGTGTGTGTGCATTTGATATTAATATAATAAATTAAAAAAAAATACAATTACAAATAATTACAATTTAAATAATTACAATTCAAATAATTCCTTGTGGACTCTTTCGTCATCCTTCAAAAGCCATATAAATTATATTCAAAAAATCCGAAATAACAAAACTGTCACGCACAATTTGTTACAACCAGTGCTACAATTGAAAACACTTTCCAAGAACACTATGCAGCAGCGGTCAAATATTAAAGGACCGCAAACAATGACTTAAAAATGAGACGCATCCAAATCTACTGACGGGCACCATTTACCAACGAAAGCATTTAGCAAAAAAGCACGTCTAAGAAAGATATCCTACATGTCCTGAACTAAATGAAAAACTGCTCTTTGGAAGCGAGTGCTCTACTTTAAAATGATGGGATGCATCAAGGCGAAGCCACCACCACCACCGCCACCGGTGTATTGTGTGTATAGCTCCAGTTTCTTTAAATATACTAAAGTCCAGTTTTTCAGTGCAAGTGCAACTTTGTTCAAATTTTCTACATTTTAAAAGTCTAAAGTTCCATATCTAATCCTCCGAATGTCTTTAGTTAATATGACATTTTAAATATTTGTGATATGTTTAATATAGACGAAATTTTATGTGGTTTAAACAAAGTTTAAATTGAAAATGTGACTTAAAAACTGGACCTAAGTTAACAAAGTTTTATAGACTACCAAAGTACACAATTTAGTTCACTAGTTTTTGTTTCATTACTACATCTTCAAGTATCAATATTAAAAATCAATAGAATTCATTTAAACTCTTTATTCATTTATATTAAATGTTAATATGTATACACACAGAAAAACCCTCTATTGGCATGAGGTTGAAAGTATAAAAATGTTAGTTGTACCAACTAACATCATTCGGTTAAATCGAATGGATTACAAATTTGTTGGCGGAACTGCCATATTAGCCTATACACATGAAATATTAGTCTATACATACTCCTAATGGTTCTAAACTACATTGTTCTAAAACAGTTCGAAATTGGTTGCACTACAAACTACAACTCTTTTAATTTTGACAATAACATCGACTAAGCGTTTGAGGGAACCGAATAAGTTGGTTGGCGCAACAAATCGCTATTCTGTTTGCATGCAAATCTAAAAAAATATTAGTGATAGAGTTCACTGAATTTCTAAGGAGAAAGAAATTAAAAAATGTTAATATTATCAATAACCTAATTTTAGTATTTTTTTTTTTCATTTACATTTCGATGTTTTTTAATGAATGATATAATAAATAGTTTTTTTTTTTTAATTTTCAGCAATGAAGGCAGCTTTACTTATACAGCTCTGGTACCGTCGCTATTTGGCACGCATGGAAATGCGTCGTAAGTATACGTGGACCATATTCCAGAGCATCGAATATGCCGATGAACAGAGTCAAATGGAAGTAAGTAGACGAAATCAGCATAATGTTACTGTTTCGTATAGCATTTGGGTTAGAAAAAGTTTCGTTGACACAGTTGTGTCTCGTCTGTTTTGCAATAATTGCACCGCGTGAGGTAGAGGGTCGTTGCATTTGTATTGTTTCGAAAGTCAATAACTAACGAACAGTTGGATAAGCATAAAAATACAATTTTGAAAATGTGTATTGGAAAAATGTACCGGCCTGTGATACTTACAAATGTTAATTAATGTTTCGTCAGTTATATTACGTGTCACATACCACCCTAAATGGAAATGTGAAGCGTGGTGATTTCTAGTTACAGCCTTAATATTAAATATTTTTATTTTGGACAATTTTTTTGGATATATTTTTTTTGAATTTCTTTTCAGTTATTTTATAATTCAAATTTTTACAAAAACTCTTTTTTTTCGAATTTATTCATAAAAAAATATATATTTTTTTAGTTCTTAAAAAAAATTTCCATTTTATTCTGAAAAAAATAAATATTAGTTCCATAAATATTTATCATATTGAATATTTTACTCATAAATATTGTGAACAAATTCATCAATATGACGATTCAAATTTATTGTATTGAATATTTCGTTCCTCACTATGATGTTCGATTGTACGAATAAATTCATATATATATATATATATAATGAATGTATTCATCAATATGTCATTTAATGAACGGTGGTATCAATATGATGAATCTGGTAGTTGGTAGAAAAATTCATAATATTTATGAACAAATTCATAATATTGATGAATTATTTTCTGTGTACACATATACAAAATTTAAAATGTTTCTTCCTCAGCTCTACAACTTCTTCAATGCATTGCTAACACACATTCCAGTGCCGTCTGATAAACAAGCCGAGTCTCCGTCGGCCTCGGTAACTTCATCTGCGGGTGAGTACATCAAACAGAAAGAGATAATACTTGTAACATTTAATATTGTAAATTATGTACAATAATTATTTTATTCATTCATACCATGAAAATAATGTTATGTATATAGAAGAAATAATCGACTTGAATATAGCAACCGATATTAATTTCATTAATTAATCAATCCGGCAATGAAATGCACTAATTTAATGAAAACATTTGCTATTGCGTTTGCTATATATGTGTTCGTCAATGCAACAAATTAATAAGTCGGCGAAGTTTCAGCAATTACATTTGCTAAAACTGCGCTGACTAAATTATTTGCTGCATTGACGTACAAATATTCATATTAGCGAACTCAATTGCTTTTATAACGAAGAATAGGATTGATTAAAAAATGCAATTAATATCGGTTGCTATATTTACGTTGATTATTTTTTCTGTGTAGATATTACTGCCAACTTCATGTCTCACATGAATAACTTAATCTCTTCTACAGATAACTTGGAATCGAAGTATTCTGATGAATCCGATTACCAAGACGAAGGCGGTGAGACATCTACGAAATCGTACCGCGGACCACATATAAAGTTTCCGCTGCAGAAAGGCGACATACCCAAGTTAATAGATTTATTTCGCAAGAAAAAGGTGCGTTTAAAATAAACATGGGAGGTTTATCGTTGTTGAAAATATATATTTTGTTTAGAATAATCGCCTGCATGTAAAGTACGTCGCAGGGATACTGCGTGAGGCGGCCAGTCGCATGCGTCGAATGCCTAATCTGAACAAGACGTCGACTGCAATTTCAAAACAATTAACTATAATTGGTGATTTACACGGTAAACTTGATGATCTGCTAGTTGTGTTTCACAAGGTAATTTCTATTTTATTAGATTTAATTGTAAACCATAATGTGTTTCTACTTCGCAGAATGGTCTTCCAAGCATCGAAAATCCGTACGTGTTTAACGGAGATTTTGTTGATCGCGGCAAGAAGGGTCTTGAAGTATTTCTGCTGTTGCTTGCCTGCTTTCTGGGTTTTCCCGGTGCTGTGTTTCTCAACCGCGGTAACCACGAGGATTCTGTGATGAATGCGCGATACGGCTTCATTCGTGAGGTGCAGCAAAAATACAAGGTAGTATTTATTTATTCGCTCAACGATTTTCGACTAGCTATAGCGTTCTCTTTGATAAGCACAATTCGGAAAAAATATTAAATCTCATAGAGGAGGTTTATCGTTGGCTGCCACTCGGAACGATAGTCAATAATAGAGTTCTGATTGTGCATGGCGGAATATCGGATACAACTAATTTGGACTTGATTAAAAGTCTGGACAGAGGAAAGGTTTGTATTTTTTATAACTATTTTATGTTTTGTTGTTTGTGGCGGGTGATTCTCAGTAGTACACAGAACAAAATATTCGACGTAAATATAGCAACCGACATTAATTGCATTCATTAATTAATTCAGCAATGAAAAAATTAAAACATTTGCTATTCTTCGTTATATAAGCAATTGCATTCGCTACGTCAATGCAGCAAATAATTTAATCGGCGCAGTTTTAGCAAATAATATTGCTGAAACTGCGCCCACTAATTAATTTGCTGCATTGACGTACAAATAGTCATATTAGCAAACGGAATTGCTGAAACAACGAAGAATAGAAAATGTTTTCATTAAATTAGTGAATTTCATTGCTGGATTGATTAATGAATGCAATTCATGTCGGTTGCTATATTTACGTAGATTATATATTTCTATGTACGTGTTTTGGAAATATTTTGAAGCTATTACGCATCTAAAAATAATATTTTTTTTCTCTGTTTTCTATTAACTTTTGGAATTCCATTCGGAATGTGGCAGTATATTTCAATTTTACGGCCACCCGTGGATACACGCACCAGCACCGAAGAAATCGATAAAGTTGAATGGAAACAGGTAAGAGTGCCTAAAAAAACTACAATAAAAAAAATTAACATACAAAAAAACATGTGGATTTACGTTAAAAATGTCACAAATATATAATAGATATTTTAAGTGCAAATCGTGCTTACAGCCTCTCTAAAATTTGTAAAATTAGCACAATGCACCAGTTCGCATGATAAAACTAGTGGGGTATAAGTTATTCGAATTTTTTAAGCAGTGGACGACAAAGAATAAAAAACTTTTCAAATTTATAAAGATGACCTTTTGTCGTACGGTGTAAATGTTTGCACCATCGTATTGATCCATTGAGCAGAAAAAACAAACCAACACGGAACACGCGAATTAACTTTGACCACATGTGTGTATTTTTGTGTGTATTTTGTGTATGGCTAGTGAAACATAAACCCTGTTATTATTTTATTTACTTGTCGTGAGAGCCAGAAATGAGGACATGGATACGATGGTTTGCGACTTGAAAATTGTTACTGAAGAACAACCGCGAAGTGTGAAGTTAAGAATATTAAACAATTTTTTACACCCGTCGTAATACTGTGGTCAAACCGTTTCGTCACTATGCGGTCAAAGATAATCTTCACTTTTATTTTTATACATTAATAATTTATACATTGGGTAGACACTTTTTGGGGAATACATATTTTGAACACCATAATAATGACATATGGGCATTTCCAGAAAAACGTAAACCACGACCGAAAAATTCAAAATGCTCAAATCTTTGAAATAACGGTCTCAGCTATGTTTTCAGATAATTCCAAAAAATATATTGCACGTAAAAAGTATTTTTAGATTGAAAATCGTACTGATAATTTCTATTCACAATTTTCCGGAATGTCCCGTCCGGAATTTTTCTGTGATTTATTATGAAAAAACTACAAATTTTAGGATCAAAATGTAAATATTCAAGGAAAGCACATGATTTCAGCTATTTTATTAAATAATAAAAAAAAATAATTTATACGCTAAATTTGCTGACTTTTTAGTATTTCCATATGAACCTCGACAGGCACTTCCGTTTTTGTTCCGTCCGGAACGACCACTATTTAATGTATATCTTTTGATCTACTGTATAGAATTCTCTAATTTTTTGCATTTGTTTAGTCCTATTTATATACTACTTGTACAAAATCAAGTAAATTCATTAATTTTCCTTTGAGATATTAAAGTTTTAAGCGTACCAATGTCCCGTACGGAACTGCAGGAAATGTCCATATGTCAAAAATAATACAGTGAGTTAAATTGAATAACTAAATACAGTGGGCGTGAAAAACAAGAAATAATTAAAATTTAATAATTAAATTATAATAAAACAAATACAAATATAACAAATTTTATATTTGAAAGCAATTTTTATTTATATATACATTTGGTAGTTGAAGCTCAAGTTGTTTGTAAATCAAATCTGAGTTTTCAGGTTAAACTCAGAGTGTTTGCAACTCTGATAATTCTCGGGCATCTCAGGTTTTGTTCTGAATTGATTTACGAAAACGTCCAGTATCTGATAGCGATCCATATATTTAATTTCTACAAAAAAAATGCAACACAACCTCAAACCCACCATTCAAACTCATTCCGGTCACACGAAATACTTTGCCCACTACTTTTATTCTTTAGATTTTAATTTTTGTTTGTAAAATATTTCTAAATCATGGATAAATGATTATATTGATTTATTATATCAAATTGTCTGAAACATATATAATAAAATCATCTTTAGGAAGTTCCATATAATCGCTCCTTAGACATCCAAAACCATTTTGCTACAAAATGACAAACTATATCGGTATTTCTTTGAAACCTTTCGGACGACTAATACAGGCGTGTAGAGGTATAATTTTATACAGCATTTTTTATCCACTGACTACAGAGAACCTGTAAATAAAAAAAATGGAGTTCAAATTTTAGTACCGCACAGTGTATTTGACGACATTAACATAAACAAATGTAGCGACTGCTAAATATGTAGAAGAATTGCGTAGTCGTAGTCACGAACACATATTCCCTAGCTCACTCACTCAAGTAAAAGTCTATAATAATTATTATAGAGTGCAGTTATCACAAAAACTGGAATTTGTCACGGGAAAAAAAGCGTACTTTAATGATAAACCTAGGTGTGGTACATGTGTTGTATGAGTGATATTAATTTAAAAACAATTAAAAATAAACAATTAATATGTATCTCGATCTCGTTGCACGATAACACAGCAGTATTATTAGTTTTAATGAAAAAGAAGCCATTAAGGAGGGATGCAAGTCGATTTGCGAAAAAAGGGAATATGTTTCTCTGTGCATGATATAAAACCGAAGGTTTTGTTTTAAACTTATCACTATTTGTAATACATTTTCTTTTTAAATGGAAATTTATACTGAATCTGTCATACCTTCAATACAGCAATCATACCATTATTATATAAATCATGCTCCGATGCTAACATGATTGACACAATAATTAACATGATTCTGGCAATCATGCATATTCGATTAACATTTTTGTCACAATCATTAGTTATCATAAAATATAATCATAATGTGTTTGTGAAAATCATTTAATAAAAGAAACAATCATTTAAAAAAAAATGGAAATGATTGAGACAATTAAGCATAATCCTAACAATCATATAATTACGGCTACAATCATAGTTTCTGTCACAATCATACCTCAATCATGTTTTTTCTCTGCGTTATTAACTTCGGATGAGTTTTATTCCTTATTATAGATATTC
This sequence comes from Dryomyza anilis, assembly GCA_951804985.1. Lineage (NCBI taxonomy): Eukaryota > Metazoa > Arthropoda > Insecta > Diptera > Dryomyzidae > Dryomyza > Dryomyza anilis. The sequence goes on from OX638134.1 coordinate 2,394,503, forward strand.
GACATCATGTGGAGCGACCCACAGCACAATGAGGGCTGCATACCGAATGGATTGCGTGGGGCTGGCACCTACTTTGGACCGGACGTCACTGCAGACTTTCTTAGCAGAAACAAATTGAAGTACTTGGTGCGATCACACGAATGTAAACCGGATGGATACGAGTTTACGCATAATGACAAGGCAATAATTACAAAGAGTAAAAGAAATTAATTTATTTAAATGGTTTGTAATATTTCAGGTTATCACAATTTTTTCTGCCTCGAACTACTATGCGACCGGGTCGAATAAGGGCGCCTACATGAAGTTGAATCCACATTTAGATCCACACTTCGTACAATACACATCTGCCGCTTCGAAGACTAGTAACTTGACGTTTCGCCAGCGAATCGGACTTATCGAGAGCTCCGCCATACGTGAGTTGGGCGCAAGACTGCGTGATCACCGCGATGAGTTGGAGGAAGAGTTTCGAAAACACGATAAAACGGGCAATGGTTAGAAATGACCAAAATCTTTAAACTCTATCGCAATTCTAACCATTTCTTGCCAACAGGCACAATTACTGTTTCCCAGTGGTGCGACACTATGGAAAAAGTAACTAAACTAGGTATCACATGGCGTCTGGTACGCGATAAATTAGCGCCAATGCCCGATGATGCACCCACTAATGAAGTGAACTACTTCGCCACTCTTCAGCTGCTGGACACAGATATAATTGTGAGTTTGGCCAATTGTTTAACAACAACAACATCTGAAGCAATTTAATTGATTTTTAGAAAGCTGCTCAAGCAGCAGAAACTAGTGTAACCGATTCTTTGTACAAGAACAAGAGCAGTCTTGAGGCAATTTTTCATATCTTGGACACCGATAATTCTGGTATTGCCTTCAACAGAATATAGCATTAGATGAACGTTTTCTAATTCTCTTTCTTGGTTGCATAGGGCATATTTCGTTGGATGAGTTTGCCGCCGTTTGTGAACTTTTGGAAAAGCATTTGCGCACCACGACACGAGCAAAGTTGCTAGAGACTTGCAAATTGATGGACATCAACAAGGATGGCTTCGTTGATCTTAATGAGTTCCTGGAGGCATTTCGACTGAGCGATCAGTCGCGAAAACAGACAGGATCACCATCAACGAGTGCTGGTCGATCGCCAAAGAGATTACCATCCAAAGGTAAAATTGCATATCGTCACTATCATGCCAAAGGGACGAATGTGTAATTTTTTGACATTTGCGTTTTTTTACATTTTTTAATGTAGTTTTTCCTCAACTATAATGTGACAAAATCTTGTTTGGTTTTGTTGGATATTTCTAGCCACAAAAGACAAAACCAAAAGTGCGAATTCGAAAAATTGAAAATGTTATGCCAAAAGGACAAATAATTTCGTTTTTTTGCCATAACTTTTTATTGGTATAAGATAAAATATGGGTGTAAAGGCATTAATTGTTTGTTTCTAAAGCACCTATCGATTGGCATCATTATTTAAAAATATTATGCCAAACATTTCTCTGACAATTAATGGCAAATTAATATTTGGAAAATTATTTTAAAATAATGTTGCCAATCGATAGGTTCTTTAAAAACAAACCATTAATGCCTTTACATTACTATTTTATCTTGCGCTAATAAAAATTTATAGCATAAAAAACAAAAATATTTGCGTTTTGGTCAGGATATTGCCTCACAAAATCCGTATTTAAAATTCAGTAAGTTGTCCAAATCCAAAGATATTTTATATACGTTATATGAATTAATAATAAACCAAAATAACCAAAAAAAAAAATTGTAAAAAAATAACTTTTACTAATTTTTAAAGCACTTTAAACATTGAAATTTGACTTCCCAACATTTTTAAAAATGCGTCCCTTTGGCATGACAGTGACGACGATATATAGAAATTTAGTTTAGTACAAATTTTTAATTGGTGTTGTATTTTCAGGCAGAGAATCAGTATACGCTATGGCAGCGACTTTAGTTCGACAACCATCAGAGGCAGAAGTAGACATCGATCCCAGGGATCATGTTGCGCAAACTGCACGTCGACATCATAAAAAAACCCATCACGAAAAGCCCAAAGTTAGAGAGTAAATTGAAAACATTTTCCAAGGTAGTGCAAACAAAAAAACAAACAATTTTACGATACTATTTAAATATGCTAAATTAAACATTTTTAGATTTTAAGGTATTTATTGAAAAATTATTTAATTTGTTAACAATTTACAAAAACAATTTACATATAATGTTGGCGATGACGCTTTTAAAGTTTTGTAATTGTTCAACTTTTTAATTGCTTTCACTAATTTCACTCTCCGTCCATTCTTGCTGTAAACACTAGTTTAATTTAATAATAATTGATTTAGTTTTATTAGACAAATAATAAATCATATATGAAATTAAAATATGTTTCGCTGGGTTTTCGCTATCATTTTGTGTCATATGCATTTTCGAAAATTTCACAAACTTTATCCAATAACAAGCATTCAAAAAATGCCAGCATGTTGAGATATTGAATTGGTTTTGTTTCGATTTTAAATTTAGACTGTTCGATTTCGCAATCATAATGTAATGTAAACAAATAAGAAACATAATGACAGTGAAAACCTAGCTAATATAATGTATACTTCTACAAATTTAAGTGCTTTTTTCCTAATTTAGATGAATGAAATATTAATAATTAATTAACCTCTATTAAGAATTACTTCTTTAAGGAATTATAGATTATGTTATCCACAAACAGCTGCTCGACACCATAGTATTCTATAATTTTGTCTTCCAGCTAATGAAATTTCTGTGATTTTAACTTGTTCTATCTTTTTTTGTATAATTTTAAAATTATATAAATTGATATAATTCAATTTTATCCATCAGAATGATTAATGTGAAAACTCGTACGACAAATTTCAAAGAGCGATAGTAAGTTTTCCATATATAAAACTCTAGTAATATCTGATAAGCGATACTATAAATCGCATAAACAAAATTTGAAAGAAATACCTATACAAATGTGCTTTCCGCAAACATAAGCAATATTGTATTATTTAAATTATTGTCTTATCAAGAGAGTATATCGTCATTGTAGAACGAAAAGTCACCAAATACATTTTTACCAAAAACTTAAATTTCGAGTTTGTTGATTAATATTATAAAAAGTAATTGTTGCATGTTTAAAGTTGAACTATCTATTGATAGGTTTACATTTTCTTATTATGTGGTAAAAACAATTGAAATCAACGATTAAAAATTGACAGATATATAAAGATTTTTGTAAATGAATATTTGGCATTTTGAAAAGGTATTTGGTGACTTTTCGTTCTACAACGACGACATATATTATTAGCATATTCACAGTTCATCGTATTTTAGTATGGTATTCGTACCATGTAGTATATATACGATACAATAACATAGAAACGTCAATTTGTTGTTGCATCCCTTATGAAAGTGAAATAAAGGGTTTTTCAATAAGAGCGCTACAAAAGTTTTTTTCAAGGGTTTTTCAACAGGGACGCTACAAAAGTAGAGAGACAGGGACAGCAAACGACGCCATATTTCTTGCCGCTCTTTTGACATTTCTCTTCAGTAAGGTTTGCCATTTCATGATGGAAAGATAGACGAGCCAGCAACGAGTCGAAATTATTAAAATTTACTACCGAAATTCAAATTCGTATATCTTTCCATCATGAAATGACAAACCTTACTGAAGAGAAATGTCAAAAGAGCGTCGTTTGCTGTCCCTGTCGCTCTACTTTTGTAGCGTCCCTGTTGAAAAATCCTTTACCACAAGTGTTCGTATTTGAGAGTAGCCCTGAGGCATGTTTGTTGGTGTCGTATTTTGTGAAATGAAGACAAATTGTGAAATTAAGGACAAATAGTGCACATAAAATGTTAATTTATTTGTTTCTCTTTTGAAATCGAGGAATATTTATGATAATTTCAAAAAATCCAAATTTTATAAGAATCAGCTGCATTTATTTGACGAAATATTTTAACAACAGGAAAAGTGGTTGCGTACAGTTCAATTGCCGTACTCTCGTATTCGTACAATGTCGTACCAAATACCATGAAACTGTGAATACGCTGTATAACTGAGTTTTCTTCAGAGTTTGCTGGTGTCGCTGTAGAAAATATTGGTTATGTGGATGTGGAATTTACAAATTGAAGTTAACAGAGGAAAACAGTTCACAAAATTGGAATTTTGCGCGAATAATTTGCAACAAAACATACAAAAATATAACGCAATCCAACACGTTATGAATCTAATTCAATTTTGGTCAAAAATGTGACAGAAAACAACTGAATGAGACTTTTGAAAAAGTCTCTGTGGACAAAATTTCGTTTCAACATTCACATAACCAATGTTTGAAATTATTTGACAACTCTATATCAAATACATACTCTCTCGTCTTAACATGCAAGCAAAGTTCAAAAAGCCTAACTTCGAGTTAAATTTGTTTTTTATATTAACTCAAACTTAACATAAAATATAAATATTAACAAAAAAAAAAAAAACAAACAATGAAATGAAATATTAACTGTGGGAACAATATGTGTATGTGAAAATTCTATTAATATTTAAGAAGTAATACAAATAATACTATGCAAGATAATATTACTTATATGGCTTGTTGAAAACTTAAATGCTTTAATCAATTAAGATTTAAATTAATGTAGCTGATCTCGAACACGTTTTCTTATAAAATATATATCTTAAAATATATTAAAAACAAAAAATCTTTAGATAAAAATAGTATATATTATATATTTTATTTGATGTTATTCTTAAGCAACAGTTTGTCATTCGAAGTTACACTTTTGGTCCGTCTATAAATGCATCTGGAAAATTTTAAAGCACTCTTTTATAAAACTTAAATTATTAAACTCATATTGATAACTCGATGTATGTATAACTAGCGCTTCTGTAAACCTTAAATAAATATAAAACACATTATTAGCATATAATGTATATTTTATTTCTACCGTGACCAACCTATGTCTTCAGTTATGGTATCAAGCGGGGCACAATAGATCTATTCAGGTCGCAGTGCATTATCCCGAAGCAATAAACATAAATAATAACCAATGTCGATTGTTCCACTTAAATGTTGAATGGAAGAAATTAGACACCATTCACATATCCAGCTTTTGCCAACATATATTTAAGAACTTTTTGCACACATGTTAAAATATATATATAAAAATTATATATTGCCTCGTATTCAAAGAACTCTAAAATATTAAAAATTTAATAAATGCTAAATAAAATTAAAAGAAATTGCACGTTTTATTTTTGAAAAATTAATAAAAAAAATTGTTGAAATTCACATGGCAGAAGTATTTTTTAAATCTAGTAAAACTGTATACTCGGTTTTTGTATACTATGATTTTTTAAGAAATTTTTGACGAACAGCATTTGTACCTGTGATATATGTATAATTTTAAAAATTGAGTGTAGATATGAAAAATTCTGATTTATACAGATTTGTATTGAGATTTACTAG